>OW052063.1:936585-3336585 GCA_932526445.1 Phragmatobia fuliginosa | reverse complement strand
ACCGGGACCGACCGTAGGGGTGTGAATCACCGCCAAACTTCGGGATGCTATTAGGAATTTCCTAAGAAAAACCCAAAAACGCTTTATTGGCCTGACCCGGGTTTGAACCTGAGACCTGAGACCGCAAATATGATCATGTGACTGAATTTCGCAAATTGCTCAAGTGGCTCCCAATTCGGCTTCGTCGGAACTCTCATATTCTTTCTATGCTTTATAGCATCTTATTTAATCCCTTTTCCCCACCTTATTTAAAGGAACGTTTTATATTCCTCAGTGACACACACATGAGATCCTTAAGGTCGTCAGAATCCTTGGAGCTAATGGTGCCTAGCCACACCACAACATTTTATGACAAATCTTTCACGGTGCAAGCTGTCAGATTGTGGAATGGTTTGCCAACATCAATTAGACGTGCCGAAACACTGACAGCGTTTAAGAAAATGGTTAAAGAACACCTTTTGGCTTCATAAGTACTCTTTGCTCTCGATAGCTGTATATGACTGAATTATTTTTTATAATATTTTAATGTATGTATGTTATGTATATATTTTTACAATATATATTTTATTTATTTACGTTGTGTATTTATGTATATGTATTTTTGTTTTTTTATTATGTATATATATTTGTGTTGTGTTTATGTGTACTCATATTTCTATTTAGAATCACAATAGCTTTAACACACCTTAACTACCCTTCTTTATACTTTCTCTTCTGTCGAAATGTCCATCCAAAGGTTGCCTGGCAGAGATTGCTTTTAGCAATAAGGCCGCCCATTGTACATATCTCGTAAAAACTTTCAACTGTAAAAATCTGTATTTGGTGTGCAATAAAGTATATTCTATTCTATTCTATTCTATTCTCTTGATTAGCTGTAGCATTAGCAGACAGATTAAGTCTAGAATGAGTCTATGTAATACCGCACGGTTGGCCTAGTGGTTAAAGCGGTCGCCACGCCGCTCTCTACTGCGCCAAGTGTCGTACGTTCGAATCCCACGGGGGATAACACTTTGTGTGATTCACAAATTGTTGTTCTGAGTCTGGGTGTTCTTTGTGTCCGTTTCATGTATGTTTGTAAAGTCCCCCGCGACACTGGAATTCCTATTCCTAATGCGGGAGTTGTCTTTAAAAAGAAAAAAATATAGACAAGGCAATTAGCAAATTATTAATATAGAATTTAAAAAGGTCCTACCCATTTTATAACATGGGTCTCGTAAAAGTAACATTATATATTACAAATTTGATACATTCAAAATTTAACCAGCGCCAAACGGTAAATTTTTCATAATTCCATTTTATAATGTTTTTTCAGTATTACAAATTATTTAACAAACATTTTTAATTATGCTCCAATATTATTAACGGCCCGTTTACGACCTTACCGCTGTGAGTGGCAGCTAAGAGCGAAACGCCGAGCGGTAATATCAAAAGTATAAAAATGTACGAGGCACGCCACGAGTCGCCGCTCATAGCGAAAAAACTAGCGGTTTTTGCCGAGCGAATTGCTACAGCGGTGAGCGGTATGGAGAGCGGCAGGAACAAAAGCACAAGTTAGTATGTGCGACGCCACGAAACAGAGCGGCGTGGACAGCGGTGCAGGAGTGACGGACTCAGCGGCGTTAATAAAAACAAAAAAATTATAGACGATTTTATGGCGGTAATGGATACCGAGGCTTTTATAACAGAAATTTTAAATAGACCGCCTATATGGATGTCAAAATATCCCCAACAAAAATTTAAAAAGGTTGTGGGAAGAAATTAAACAATGTATTCCAGAATATAATGGTACTTACGTTTAATTTAAATTGATAACACAAAAACATAGAACCTAGGTACCTACCAAACGAAGCTACTAATATGTTGACAAAACTACTGGTGGTGGATATAACTACTAGTATGTCTTATACGCAATGAAAGCAGTTGACAAGTTTTTAAAGTTTTTTCTCTCTGTAAGTACCTACTTAGCAAAACACTTGGAAACATCAGTTACTTCTTATAGGTAGGACCTTCTTATAGGTCACTAAAACCACCATTTAAATACCGATCTTTATTTAGTTCGTGCACTAATTCTCTCATATTTAAAAAAAAAAAAGTTGTTTATAAACATACAGGGGATCATTTTTATAACGCCATGATTTTAAACACGTTTCGACTACCTAAATACGTCCACCGTCGCCGCTGCAACTATCCGCTACTAGGGTTCGTGGCGTGCAAAACGTACCGCTCACCGACGCCGCTCCGCTTTTCGCTAAGACCAAACTCGTGGCCAGGCCGTAAGGGTGCGATATGGCGACTATGCAAGCAGACTGTGCAGAAGAATATCACTGTAAAGAAAAGAAAAACTTGACACCATCCTATCGGCTAGAGTTATGTTGGTCACCTTATGGAGCAATCCGAATGAACGAAGTATTATGAGCTTTGAGGAAAAGTTCGTTCTAGTTCTTTGATAGGAATAAATTCCTAATAGTACTTAGTTCGTGAACTACACAAGTATGTTACCGGCGTGTTAAACCACTCCGACATCTCTTTTATAATATTTCTGCATACCAGTTGAATTTCACCAGAATTGACCGAATTAACTACCTTAACTATTCATACACGGATAGACACACATAGAACTTATGCAATCTAACTTCAAGGAACATAGAAACTACTTTATTGCGTTTTCAGTGCAGTTTAAAAGTGGAATAAGGGGTTAACATTATTTATTGTATTCAGCGATCACCTTGCTATTCACTTTTTTTAAAACGGACAAAATAAAACGGACTCACTAAAAAAAAAATAAAAAAAAAAATAGAAAGTAAGATTTATTATATATCATTAGTCATCAAAGTTAATTATCCACGAGTATACTATCCATTCAGTATCTTGTTTCTTACTGATGTTATTAATTTTATGATTATAATTAGTTTATTTTATGTAAATGCCTGCATAAATATGTTTTTCTGTTAATTTTTCATAATGTTTTATAAAATTTATATTTTCTCCTTTTGTTACAGTCAAGCTCTTGTTGAGAGAAAATGGCTGAAATAATCATGAACTCAACACAAAGCGTGCTGAAAGAAACGTACGACTACTATCTCTGGACACTATCACTTTCAGGTAAGAATGTTTCTTGACTATCATTGTGAAAATTATTGTTTTTGAAGTTATAACTTCTTGCGGGAGAATAATCTGCTTCGTTACGTAACGCGTTACGGCGCCAGTCTGTCTGGATTTCCTTTCTCTCACGCATACGGCAACGGTAGGCTGACTCTTCCTCTCTCACTCTAACTCACAGCGCTAGCCGTATTTCAGATAGACTCATATTTATCCATTTTAATGTTATTTATTATAATATTATTTTACAGTTTAGAATTTATTATTATATTTTACTACTATTTATTATTATAATAATAAATATTTCAACTTAATAGTTCATCATTCATTCATTTTTGTTAGGGATTATTGAAGGCTAGACTGCTTTTCTGACTCCTTCCTTCATTGTGTATTTCACCATCTTTTTATATATAAAAGGGAGAGAAGGAAGTTGATTCCAATAACCACTGTCACTCAGTAAAAACAACGAATGATATATAGGAATAGCTTAATACTGAATTCCTGTGAAGGTATGACTTTCCCACGTATGTACTATTCAATATATCTATTGGTGTATCTTGTCCTCCTCGAGATTTTCACACAACATTAACATAACTTCACCACTCTAACGTCTTCTTGTTACAATGTCCTTTGACATCCAAGACATATTAGGAATGTCAAATGTAATTGGATCCGTTTATCTAGGTCACGGGCTACATACACATGCCTTGGTATCTAAAACTTTGAAAATCGTAAAACTAAATATGCTCTTTGTTTTTTTTTTGTTAATTTTACGTATATTAATTCCTGTTGTTGTGGGTACCATCTCAAACAGTAAGGTTTTTGTATTTGTACTTAAATTTTTGCATAAAATTTCCTAAAAAAACCATTCTCGCATCTGATGGTCACTGATTGACCGGTGATTCACCATTATTTCTAAGGATGGCGTATTTCTAGCAGTGGACTTATAAAGGCTATTGATGATAGATGATAGATGATGATGTACATTTCTCCGTCGCATTGAATAGTGATAATGTCATCATCTTCTTAGTTGTTCTTGTTCCCAAGATTATTTGGAGCCTCTGGTTTTGGTTCAACCGGTTTCACTTGCATATGACTTTTCTACGGAACGACTGGCATCAGACCTTTGCAGCCCTGAATTCGAAGGTTGAATTAGTTATCATTATATTTAAGGACACTGACTTCCTAACAACGATTAACATAGATGTTCATGATAGCCGGAACTGATAGTTTGACGTTCTCTCTGAGATACTTGCGTGAGACACCACAACAAACTTCCATAATCAGGACTGCTATTTAAAATTCCTTTGAAGAAAAACTCAGCAACGTGAATCTAACCCAAGATCCTTGATTTTCGGTCGCATACCCTAACCGCTGGACTAAGAAAGCAGTCAGTGCAATTTTATTAAATATAAATAAGTTAAGACATTTTTGAGATAGAAACCTAAATTTGGTCATTTACATTTATCTGCTGCTTCTGATGTTTAAATACTTACATTCAGAGTGATCACTGAAAAATTGCAAAGGATGACAATTATCAGTATCCTAAACAAACATTATTGTTTAATACATGGATAGCTCGAATATATTTGTTTAGGACGTTTGCCTGTAAGCAAATTAAAATCTACACTCTCGCAAAATGTGACTTCAATATCGTTATTTTGATTACTAGACCTTTTATATTCCCAATAACTGTTCACAATTCCTGTTATAAAATTAAATCATATATTTGTTGATTGATAAAATAAATACTTCAACAATGGAGAAATATAAGTGGAAAAACTTCTGCTCTCTCTGCTCTGCTGATATCTAGCAAATAATAAAACACTTCGTACATATTATTTGACATCGAAACTTTTTCCAGCACACGATAAGAGTCTAAGTTAGACCCAAGAAATAATAAATATAAAGTTTATTGACGCTAGAAGGGTATAAGCGACAAATTGAATAAAATGAGTGGTCTAGGGATAAACGGAATTGCGAAAATCGAAACACTGGCGTACATTTATCCACTTAGTAGCAACTCTTTGGCTGACACGTTAACTTTTGTCTTGTTAAGTTTTATTGGCGTTTCTCATGTAATCATTTTCTATAACTGCTTATGAAAAACTAACTTGTCTCAGTATATAGTAGCGTATGTTTAATTACGATGTTTAATAATTTCGTGAGAGTTCGACTGAATCCATTCAGTAGTTTTTCGTGTAAGAGTAATAAACTTCCAAAAAAGTTCACAATCTTTCGCTTTTACAATATTAGTAGGATTATATTAAGTAGTTTGAATATTTTGATTCAGGTGAGACTAAACTGTGTAACTATGATTGTTGTTTAAACTTTATTTTGATCACCTTTAGAATAGTGTATTTTAACATGTTTAAAAGTATTATTTAATATTTCTATATTATATTAGTATTTTTTTAAAACCGAGCTTTTTTCAAACTGCATTGGTGTATAATTTCTTGTGCAGCACGGTATGGTTGAACTTCAATTTTTGTACGCGGAACGCCGGTTTATAACCTTTTAGTTTTCAAAATATGAATTTTATACTTATTTTATACTTTACACTTTTTTTAAATCATTTCTCGCTCATAAAAATTATTTTTTTGTTTTAGTTATAACTTATTTCCGTGTGGTGACGGATTAAGAATACTGAGTGTCACCACCCCTATTCATTCCGCGGGTGTCGTAAAAGGCGACTAAGGGATAAACTACGCAAGATAACATCAATGCAAAGAGAAGGAAAACTTGAAACCAACCCTATACCAACCCGTCTGGCTAGCGTGGTATAGTAGGCCAAAACCTCCTTTCTAAGGAGAGGCCTATGTCCAGCAGTGGACTGTTAAAGGCTGTTGATGATGATGATGATAACTTATTTTAAAGTCTAACGCACATTTACAAAATTTTGTCATAAATGTATATTTTGTTGCAGATGATAGAACAAAAGGATGGCCTCTAGTCGACTCACCCGCACCAACCGTTTTCTATACACTGTTGTACCTCTTCATAGTGTGGATAGGGCCAAAGATCATGAAGAACCGAAGACCATTTAAACTAAACTGGTTGCTAGTGCCATACAATCTAGCTATGGCAGCGCTAAATGCGTATATAGCTGTAAGATTATTGACAGCATCGTTTAGACTGAGATACAGTTACATTTGTGAACCTTGCCGGCAGAAGTATGATCCTGATGAATTACAAGTAAGTAATATTGGATATTACAAAGGAAGAACGTTGACCTTCAATAATAGGTATACTAGTATTGATGTCTCTGTCTAAGCGATTTAACAAAATCACAAAATTTACAATGCCGACTCTGACCTTATCTAGTAAGCGAAATCTCTATGCAATATCCTGCCTGGTTGGTCTAGTGGTTAGCGTATGCGACTGCTGATCAAGAGGTCTCGGGTTCGATTCCCGGGTCGGACCAAATGTTTATTTCGAAGTTTGGGTGTTTTGTATGTATAACATGTGTTTATTTACAAAAAAAGTATGTTTATGTATTTATACAAGTTGTCTAGTACTCATAATACAAGCTCAGCTTAGTTTGGAGACTAGATGGAGTTGTGTCTTGTGTGTAAGATTTTCGAAACAATTCTTATTCTAGACTACTCAATGAGAATACATCTCATACATACATCTCAACCCTTCGATGTATCGGTGGTCGATTTGGCACCGCTGGAGAAACAGAAGCACAGCCCACGTATACATACGTATAGCCACAGCAAACAATAATTCATAACAGTTTAAGCGATGCAACTTTGTGTCAACTCACATAAATCTCTTCAATCGTAAATGCTTGAACAATGCCCTACCAACTAATAATATTTCTAAGCTAAATAAGTGTAGGCCAGATATGGTCTGTAAAATGACCTTATGAACTTTATACATTTTACATTGTATTTAAATTATATACATAATGCTTGCAAGATAAAGGCCAAGTAGGCATATCTATTGCTTTAAGTATACATAATGTTTGACAATATTAATATGAATACAATAGAATAATTTTAAATTATGTAAGGCACGGAATAAAAATAAACCTTAATTCGATCTAGAGAAACATGAAGATTTATAAATTATCTTAAACTAGCTGACCCGGCGAACTTCGTACCGCCTTAGAATATTAATTCATAATAAAGTATTGTGTTTAGTTAATATCTGATAGTGACAAATCGACAGCAGCGTCAACTAAGGGACTTCACACACTGGCCACGCGCCCACGCGCGTAGGCGCGTTTCAGCAGATCACGCGCGCGGTGACGGTGGAGCAGATCTGCCCGTTCGAGCAGATTTTACCGCGCCTATGCGCCTGTCCTTTCATATCCCAAATTGCTGGGCGTTGTTCAATTTCGAATATAAATCTATCCGTGTCCAGATCCATCGTGAACAAGTCCTTAAAGCACGAAAACAGGCGCTAGGCATCGTTCCTGCATTTTAAATCTGTTATATATTAAAAAGTATTAATTTAAATTACATACTGTAAAGGGTCATATTAATCTATATTATATAAACAATGTATTAAAGGTACTTAATTGGATAAGGATTAATCTGTGAAAGAAAATGGCATCAAAATCCGTTGCGTAGTTTTAAAGATATAAGCATAGAAATTGACAGAGAAACCGACGTTTTTTTATACTATGTAGTGATAAGATTTGTATGTTTAGATAACCTTATTAAGTTGATATGATTTGATTAAAAAGGTAGTCTGTTATTTTTGTCTTAAACAATTAAGGATCTTCAAAAAAATAAAATAAAAATAAAATTGTGCATTAACATACCTAATGTTTGGATGAATATTCCCAATAAATATAAATACTAGCTACTTTTAGCATCGACGATCGGCAACTAGTCGCTTTTTAGGAGTTAAATACGGCGACCGAACGCACTTGTAACGCGGTGTAGTGACACCGCACACTTAAAAACGCCAAACGCGGAGATTGAGTCGCTTTTTGGAAGCGCTTTATAAAACAGTAAAACGATACAAATTGAGACTAACTACTTTTCCAATATACCTACAAACAATTTTGGAATAGAAAATAAACCGTGTATATCCAATTACATTGGTGAAACCTTAAATTTTTTTTGTTTTGATACAAACTGAATGTTTGTGATACTTTTCAACAAATAGACATTTACTAGTATTAAAAAAACACTTGAAAAGGAAAACAAATGATAATAAACTAATGATTCTTTTATTCATGCTTTAGAAAGATGCGTCAAACCCGAAGTTATTTTGGTATTTGATGGTTCTAAATCTTTCGGTATTAATCAGTCAAATTGTTGCTTTTAAAAAACTACTGTAATAGTATGTTATTCTTCTTTTTAAATATTTTTGCTACCGAGCCTTTATTCCCAAGTTTATTTGGGGTCGGCTACTGGTTCAACCGGTTTTACCTGAATTTCAGTTTTTCCACGAAGCGACTGGCATCGGACCTCCGTAACCCTAAGGGAGAACTGAAATTCAAAGATTGAACTAGTTGTCAGTATATTTGAGGGCACTTACTTCCCATTAACGATTGCCATATGTTCATGACAACCGGGACCGACGACTTTACGTGCTCTCCGAGGCACGGGCGTGAAATCACCGCCAAATTTCTAAACTCCGGGCTGCTATTAGGAATTTCCTAAGAAAAACCCAAAAACACTTTTGGCCCGACCCGGGATTTGAAGCCGAGATTTTTAAAATATTAAACACACAAAACCGCATTATCATCATTTCCTTGAAGCTCTCTGTAACATTCCAAGTATACTTTGGGTATAGATAAGGCTTGCTGTCTTCCTGAAGATAAGGAAAAGGTAAAATAATGTAATCGGATAAGGTTAGGAAGTTCAATAGGGGTAGCATTGTTGAAACGTATTTCATCCTAACAGAAACTTTATATAACTGGTATTCGGTTGCACGGGTTGCGTGGGTTGTATAAGTATGCTTTTACATTTAATATTTAGGTCAGCCTTAGTGAATCTACTATGTCTGATGGAAAGACGCAAATCCCAGAGTATTGGCCGGCAACCTGATTGTCAATTGAGATAATGCAGCATGGTAACCCATACTACGGCATCCTAACAAGAGGCTTACACTCACCAACCAAATACGACTGCACGAACGCTATTCTTTACATTGGTATTTTGCAATAAAATCCGTTTCAACCACGCCGGCCCGTTCGTGCTGACATCGGCGTGGCTTTACTACCTTTGTTATCGTTTTTGATAGATTTTTATAATACTATCCTTTAATATAAATATTTTATACAACTGATACGTTTTAAGTATTGAGAAATATATTTTTCTTTTCCAGATAGCCGACGCAGTTTGGTGGTATTACTTTTCGAAACTATTGGAGTTCTGCGACACATTCTTCTTTATTCTCAGGAAAAAAGATGAACAACTTACTTTCCTTCACGTATATCACCACTCCACTATGTTCAGTTTCTGGTGGATCGGTATCAAATGGGTGCCTAGTGGATCAAGTGAGTAGCTTACTTAATGCAGTACTTGCTCATACTACACTTAAAGTTATAACAGATTATTTTCAACTGCAACGGACCATGCGGGAGGTTAACCTATCTATCTAAATATTTATTTTATTCATTTATAACTTTATTACACACCACTTTACAGTAAAAAAATAATATTTAGAGAGATCGATATCTTTTTACACGCTTTATATTGCCTTCACCTGTATGTTTGTTTGTTTGTAACAGACTCCTTTGGGTCCGATTTTGACCCACTTTAAACGGCCAGATTTCGTTTTTTAAAAAAACTGAAAAAAAATGTTTAAACAAATTAGTCTTTTTTAGTCTAGAAAATAATAAAAGTTTTAAAAAACTAAACACACGCGTTTAAACTAAAAAGTAGAAAATAATTTTAATGTAACAAAGAAAATATTTCGATGACGTTACCCCACGCTTATTACATTAAAATTAATTTTTATTTTTTAGTTTAGAAGTGTTTGTTTAGTTTTTTAAAACTATATTTTTTATAAATGTCATATCGCTCACCACGATCTCTTCCAGACAATCTTTATACGGATACATTCTGCTTAGTTCGAAACTAGATGGCGGTGTGTGTTACATGTCCGAAATATTTATTTATTTATTATTTTGTTTATTGCTTCTCGTCATTCCCACCGCAATGTTTCACAGGAAGCCATAACAGGATATAGTTATGTAGTACTTAGAAAGAAAACTATCATAATAAAACAGAAAATAAATCAAAACCATATTAAAGTACAAAAATATAAGGTCCAAATTCAGAATCCATAATAATTTGACTGCCTTGTTGGTCTAGTGGTTAGCGTATGCGGCTGCTGATCAAAGAGGTCTCGGGTTCGATCCCGGGTCAGACCAAATATTTGTGTGATTCACAAATATTTGTTTCGGAGTCTGGGTGTTTTTCTATGTATAATATGTATTTAAAAAAAAAAGTATGTTTATGTATTGATATCAGTTGTCTAGTACCCATAACACAAGCTCTGCTTACTTTGGGACTAGATGATGTTGTGTGTAAGATGTCCAAAATATTTAAAAATATTTATTGGCTAAGTTTTGACACCATTGGAATGATTTGTTGCGCATTTGGAACAGATGCGTCCAAGTTACGCGTTGGAAACGTAATCCAAATTGGATTAAAGTTTTTTTTTGCAACTTTCATATAGTTAAATTTATGATAATGTTTGATATATCTCTCATTAACTGATATTTGCTGTAAACGGAACTTATTCGCCATAAAATTAAGAAGTATAAGAAGGTACGTGCTATAACCCGTTCGAAACGTCGGAAAGAAGAAAGTATGGTAATCTTTTTAATTTTATCGCGAATAAGTTCCTCATTAGTAGTAAGTATTTAAATATTTCTCTCATTATTACTGCTTCAAAATTTCCGAACCTATAATCCATAAATACAAAATGCGTGATGAGTTTTTATGGAGAGGCTTACAAGTTTTGCAACCCTGAATATTGTCTCAACTATTACGTAATATAATTGTACAATTTAACAGCATAAGGTGAAAAACAATACGGAATTTAAATACAACTAACATTTGAAAGCGACTCCATCCACGTATATGTGGATTATCGCTCAAGAATCCTCCTCAAGAATAAATAAAATAAATAAATAAATATTTTGGACATCTGACACACAACATCATCTAGTCCCAAGCTAAGCAAAACTTGTGTTATGGGTACTAGACAACTGATATAAATACATAAACATACTTTTTTTTTGTAAATACATACATGTGGGAGTAGGAATATTTTTTAGTAATTTTCTAAATTTAGTTATGGCCACACTGGGCGTTATGTTTTTTTTTTTGGATATGTTACGAATGGCTGCCGGCCGCAAAGATTGTAAGACGATTTATATTAAAAGATTGCAAAGTTAATTCTACACTGTTTCTCTTCAACGATCCCACAACTTTTTTGGGGGCTCGTCCGGGATCCAGAGAAGCATTTGTGTTAAAAATTAACAACGATTACGACGAAAAACAAGAAAGTATATCTACGCGTCATCAGTTCATCAGTGAACTTTATTATTGGCATTTTACGACGGAAGATTGTTATTTTAAAGATAAAAAACTCATTACTACGAAGATTTAGGATCCAGAGAAGCATTTGTGTTAAAAAATTAACAACGATTACGACGAAAAACAAGAAAATATATCTACGCGTCATCACTTCATCAGCGATAGTGAACTTTAATATTGACATCTTATGACGAAGGATTGTTATTTTAAAGATAAAAACTAATTATTACGAAGATTTTGTATCCAGAAAAATATCAGAGTGGACGGAACAACAATTACGACGAAAAAGTTCAAATAGCCCACGCGTCATCAGTGACAGCGATCCTTTTATTGTCATTTTACGACGAAAGATTAACATTTTTATGTATTAAAATTCAATATTATGGATTGAATAATACCGAGAAGTATTAGTGTCTCAGAAATAACCAAAATTTCAAATAAAAAATTCAAGGTAAAAAACATTAGTGAGATATCTGTACAACCGCCATTTTTAGATTTATTAAAATTTTTACGTGTGAAGAATATTTTCTTATAACGAATAACCTCTCAAGATGCCACCGAAAAAGGATATTAAAGACGGAGAAGAGCAAAGAGAGTGTATTAAAACTAGAGAAGAGCGAGAATCACGAGAAACCGCACCTTATATCTCGTTTCGTGATGTGGAAAAGTCTATGACGTCATTTACTGGAGACGATACTTACCCGATTAATACATGGTTCGAAGAATTCGAAGACACAGCATTGTTGATGAACTGGTCCGAAATAGAAAAATTGATTTACGCTAAAAGACTTCTTAGTGGAACTGCAAAACTGTTTCTACGATCCCTTGGAAGTGTCAGAGACTATAAAAAATTTAAACAAGAACTTGAAGAAGAGTTTGGACTGAGATTAAATAGTGCAGCCATACATAAGAAACTTAGTTCACGAAAAATGGAAAAAAATGAAACTTATCAACAGTATTTTCTTCATATGAGAGAATGTGCACTACATGGAAACATTGAAGATGCCGCACTTATGGAATATGTTATTGATGGCATTCAAGACAATGAAACTAATAAATCTATTTTATATGGAGCGTTAAATCTTAAAGAATTTAGAAGAAAATTAGATATTTACAAAAGTATTAAAGAAAGAAATCTTATTCGACCCAGTATAACTATTAATCACACCAAGAGTAACAAAATTAAGCGATGCTTTAATTGTGGTGATCTAGATCATCAAGCACCAAGCTGTACAAAGGGCATTAAGTGCTTTAAATGCAATGAGTTTGGACACAAAGGACCCGAGTGTAGTAACAGAAATAAAAAGATGTTGAATATTCAAAATAATTATTCAAAAACTAAAGTTTATAAAGAAAACAAAGAGTTGACAACCCCCTACAAGAAGATAAAAATAAATAATATTGAAATATCAGCATTAATTGATACAGGAAGTGATGTGAACCTAATTAGGTTGTCTCAAGTTTTAAAAGTTATGTCAGAAGAAGCTAACTACAGTGAGCAAACATCAATAAACTTAACTGGCATTGCCGGGAAGGAACTTAGTACCATCGGCCTTCTGAAAGCTAAAGTTGTGATTGATGACTATTGTACTGGAATGGAATTTCATGTTGTACAAGATGACAACATACCGGTTTGTCTTATTATTGGAAACCCTATTCTTAAAGAATTTGAAATTAATTTTACCACCGCTGGCATTTCATTTGAAAAGATTACCTACCTAACTCTGCTGACAGAAGAAAATAATGATATTTGTGGTGAGCGTTTTCCTGAAAACAAAGATATTGCAAAGAAGATTACTAAGATGATTGAAGACTATAAAGGCAATGTTAAGAAGAAGGAAAGTTACATTAAGATGAAAATTATACTTACTGATGAAGATCCAATCCATCAAAGCCCGCGTCGCCTATCACCACTAGAAATGAAAGTTGTTGATGAACAAATAAAAGAATGGCTACATTTAAACATTATAAGACCCAGTAGATCAGACTTTGCAAGCCCTGTAGTGCTAGCAAACAAGAAAAATGGAACTTACCGACTTTGTGTTGATTATAGAAGATTAAATAAGAAAATAGTGAAAGATCGGTTTCCACTGCCCCTTATAGAGGACCAGATTGACAGATTGAAGGGTGCAAATTGTTTCACAACCCTAGATTTAAAAAATGGTTTTATGCATGTAGATGTACATGAAGAAAGCAGGAAGTATACTGCATTTGTAACTCCACAAGGGCAATATGAATTTATGAAGATGCCGTTTGGTCTCTGTACTGCGCCATCAGTGTTCCAAAGGTATGTAAACCATATTTTTCAAGATCTTATATCTGAGGGTACCGTTCTGGCATATTTGGATGATTTGGTTCTGCCTTCTGTATCAGAACAAGAAGGATTAGAGAAGTTGGTGAAAGTTTTTGAAAGAGCTGAAGAGTATGGTCTTTTATTCAACTGGAATAAATGTCAATTTATGAAGAAGGAGATAGAGTATTTAGGCTATTTAATAAAAGAAAATGAAT
Source organism: Phragmatobia fuliginosa (assembly GCA_932526445.1). Lineage (NCBI taxonomy): Eukaryota > Metazoa > Arthropoda > Insecta > Lepidoptera > Erebidae > Phragmatobia > Phragmatobia fuliginosa. Next base: position 3,322,462 of record OW052063.1, on the reverse strand, counting down.
TAAGTCCATCAAAAGAAAAGATTTTAGCAATTTCTAAATTTAAAACTCCTCAGAACATCAAATCTTTACAGTCATTTCTGGGACTGTCTGGTTACTTCAGAAAGTTCATTAAAAATTATTCTACAATTGCAAGACCTCTAACCAGCTTATTAAAGAAGGATACTATATTCCATTTTGATGATAAATGTGAAACAGCCTTTAACGAATTAAAAAGAATTTTGTGTAGTTCACCTGTATTAAAGATTTATGATCCAGAGCTAACAACAGAACTACACACAGATGCTAGTGCAGACGGTTATGGAGCTGTCCTGTTACAGAGATGTCCTACAGATAATCAGATGCATCCAGTTTACTTCATGAGCAAGAAGACAACCCCAGCTGAAAGAAAATACCATAGCTATTATTTGGAAATATTAGCAATAGCTGAAGCTGTCAAGAAGTTCCGTGTCTACCTATTAGGCATTCATTTTAAAATTGTTACAGATTGCTCTGCTCTTACTAAAACATTACAGAAGAAGGACTTACCTCCACGTGTTGCTCGTTGGGCTCTGCTACTGGAAGAGTATGACTACGAAATAGAACATAGGCCAGGATCAAGGCTTAAACACGCTGATGCATTAAGCAGAAATCCAGTCTGCATGATACTTACCGAGGCTACTGCCCGCCTCAAGAAAGCACAAGACGACGATCCGCATACCAGCTTGTTGAAGACAATATTAACAAAAGAACCCTATCAGGACTATGTTATGGAAGGAGGAATATTGTGTAAGGAGAAAGATGGTACGAGACTTATTGTTGTTCCTAGGAAAATGCAAAATGAAATAATAAGGAAGAAGCATAATTATGGACATTTTGGAATAAGAAAGACTGAAGAACTTGTGGATAGAGAATACTATATTGAGAACCTAAAAGAAAAGATAAGAAAGATTATAGATAATTGTGTAGAGTGTATTTTGATTGAACAAAAGAAAGGAAGAAAAGAAGGATACCTACATCCGCTGGATAAAGGTGATGTACCATTGTCGACTTATCATATAGATCATCTCGGTCCACTGACATCTACAAACAAAAACTATAAGTACATTCTTACGATAGTTGATGGTTTCACCAAATTTACTTGGATCTATCCCACCAAGTCATTGTCTACCGATGAAACATTAAGTAAATTAAAAGTACAACAACAAACCTTTGGCTCGCCTCAGAGGATTATTTCCGATCGTAACGCCGCATTTACCTCGAAAGACTTCCAAGATTATTGTGAACAAGAAGGCATAGTTCATTACACTATAACTACAGGACAACCCCGTGGAAACGGACAGGTAGAAAGGATACACCAAATAATTATTAGTGTTTTGAGTAAATTAAGCTCCGATGATCCGACTACATGGTACAAACAAGTTTCCAAAGTACAACGCTGTTTAAATAGTTCATGGCAAAGAAGTATTAAAATGTCGCCATTTGAATTACTATTTGGGACAAGAATGAAAGATGCAAATGAAGAAATTATGAAACTGATAGAAGAAGAAGTAGTTAAGAATTATAATGAGCAAAGAACTGAATTGAGAATGAGAGCAAAGGAGTCAATACAAAAGATTCAAGAAGAGAATGTTAAAAATTACAATCGAAAAAGGAAAATGGCCTATGACTACAAGATTGGAGACTTAGTTGCAATTAAAAGAACTCAATTTGCTCAAGGAAGTAAACTATATCCCAAGTATCTAGGACCTTATGCAGTCACAGCCAAAAAGCATCATGAAAGATATGCAGTGAAGAAAGTAGGTGAGGGTGAAGGGCCTATTAATACCACAACCTCAGCTGACTTAATGAAACCATGGGCTGAAGTAGGGATGGATGGATGTTCATCTGAGTCAGATGAATGATCAGGACGGCCGTGTGGGAGTAGGAATATTTTTTAGTAATTTTCTAAATTTAGTTATGGCCACACTGGGCGTTATGTTTTTTTTTTTGGATATGTTACGAATGGCTGCCGGCCGCAAAGATTGTAAGACGATTTATATTAAAAGATTGCAAAGTTAATTCTACACTGTTTCTCTTCAACGATCCCACATACATATTATACATAGAAAACACCCAGACTCCGAAACAAATATTTGTGAATCACACAGGTAATATTTGTCCAATCAATGTATCTTTACCGTTAACTATATTAAATTCGATGCAGCAGTGTTCTGCTCCATCGAATTTAAAAGAGTGACTGACAGACATTACTTTAAAATTTATATCTAATATTAAACATGTATGTATGGGTGTTAAATAAGTATGGGATACACTTTTTTTATGCGGAAATCCCCTCGGATACAACCAGAAATTTAGTGATTATTTTGGACACGAACCGACCAAAGCCGCAGGCCGTCTCAGGCACCAATAGCCGAGTAGCCAGGTGTACCCTAGAAAGGCAATTCCTGGAACAGTATTGGTTTACACAAAAAAAAATACATATTATTTTTATTTAAATGACAGGAGATTTAATCTGTTTTCTTTGCTTTATAGTATTCGTAACGAGACTTCTAAGTAACCAATCTCATGGTAGATACAATAATAAATGAAATGTGTTGTTTTCATATATTATTCAGATTTGGTTTGCTTACTGTATTCCATTCTATTATGTATATAAAGTAATATCGTCGACTTTTGTTACGAAATAGAGATTTAATAATCCAGATTAGGTTTCCAATTTATTTTCACAATAAGAGAGGGCTTCCTCGTTTAATATTACGATAAAACTCGAGATTCACGAAAAAGCAATCTGATTTAAAGAATCTAAAAGATCGCGACCCTTTAATTTTTCGTCAATACTTTTTTGTTAATAGGTTTCGTGTTTTTTAAGCGATTGCTTTTAGGAATTATTTAAGATAATAAAGAGTATTTTTTTACATTTGAGCCTACCAAACTTTCTCTACTCTGCCTGATGGAAAGCATGAGTAGAATCCAGGAGTAGGGGTCACCATCCTCATTGTGAGTACAGATAATGCAGTATGGTGACCCAGACTATTACGGCTTAGTACAGTAATATACTGAAAAATATATGTGATAGATACCACGATAACTGACATTCACACTCACTCACTTTTTATTTTATTTTTAGCAAATTAAATGAAACCAACCACTTCTTCTTATTCCCAAGTTTATTTGGGGACACGGAGCAATTCTCAGTGCTAACTGAATTCCAAATTAAATAAATTAATAAATATTTCGGACATCTGACACACAACATCATCTAGTCCCAAGTTAAGCAGAGCTTGTATTATTGGTACTAGACAACTGATATAAATACATAAACATACTTTTTTTTTGTAAATACATAATATTATACATAGAAAACACCCAGACTTCGAAACAAATATTTGTGAATCACACAAATAATATTCGGCCCGACCCGGGAATCGAACCCGAGACCTCTTGATCAGCAGCCGCATACGCTAACCACTAGACCAGCAAGGCAGTTAAAAGTCCAAGGTTTATTTTTATTTAAATCTTTATTCAAATACAGTAAAGGCGGACTTTATGCCGTAGGCATTTTCTCCCAGTCGACCTTACGGCGACGCAGAGCCAAAAAGTTCAATATATAATATATGTATATTATACATATATTATATACGCTTACATTTATACATACATAATATTAACATACAATATAATTTAAAACTACATACTATATTATAATTTTAGAAGAGGAGAGTTCAGAATTATGATGGATCTGGCAGTGTGTTTAGATAGTGTTTCCACAACAGATATTTGACAGTTTGTCATGTTTTTGCTATTATGTGTAAATTAGTTGTCAGTATATTGAAAAGCGCTGACCTTTCACTAACGATTGGCATAGAGCACGGGCGTGTGTGAATTATTTCCATTTTCCATACTGCTATTAAAATTCATATGATACCAAGCATCATCATCATCATCATCATCAACAGCCTTCAACAGTCCACTGCTGGACATAGGCCTCTCCTTAGAAAGGAGGTTTTGGCCTACTATACCACGCTGGCCAGACGGGTTGGTATAGGGTTGGTTTCAAGTTTTCCTTCTCTTTGCATTGATTTTGTTTGCGTAGTTTATCCCTTAGTCGCCTTTTACGACACCCGCGGGATGAATAGGGGTGGTGACACTCTGTATTCTTACAATAATTTATAATATATATTATTACTATTTGAAAGACTCGATGAAACTTCCTGATAAAGCCTAAAACCTAGACATAGCTTCGTGTGAAAGTTTTATGAAAGAAGTAAAGTAGGTTTTGGGTATTTCTAGTCTTTCTAAACGAATGACTGAGCAATCTAAGTGGTCAGTTCACCAGATGCAAACAAAAGTGCAATTACGCAGTTATTCAGTTGACCCCTATATTGGAAAAAAACTTTGTGATACATTGCTCTTAGTTTATGTATTCGTTGTTGACGACTTCGATAGAAGTTGCATTGGAACGAATTTCAAAATCTTTACATATACTCATTAAGAAATTGACGTGCTCAGGGTGGTAATATTTAATTTGTTACTTAATACATTATCAAATATCGTTTAAAGACTGTAGAATTTGTTTTGGTTAGTCGTTTCGAGGTAATTATCTTTTAGCTGACCTTATTTTCTGGGAATGGGTAGCTTCAGCTATAGGCAACACTGACCTACTTGATCCATTTTAAGAAGTCCTATTTTTGTCATTGGCATCTCATTACCGTTTCAGTTAATTTTGCACTTTTAATTTTCCCATTTACTTCTGAAATTAGTTACTTAAGTGGGATTAAAGAAAGAGCTGCTATAGATATGAGTGATTCTTACTAATATTATAAATGCGTAAGTAACTTTGTCTGTCAGTCTGTCTATCCAACTTTCACGGCAAAAGTAACGAACCGATTGAAATTAAATTTGATATACAGATATTAAATAAATATTTTATACATATGACACACAACATCATCTAGTCCCAAGTTAAGCGGAGCTTGTATTATGGGCACTAGAAAACTGATAGAAATACATAAACACACTTCTTTTTTTAAATACATACATATTATACATAGAAAACACCCAGATTCCGAAAGAAATATTTGTGAAACACACAAATGATACTTGGTCCGACCCGGTAATCGAACCCGAGACCTCTTAATCAGCAGCCACATACGCTAACCACTAGACCAACGAGCCAGTCAAATTAAATCAAGATAGTTTGGTAGCTTTCTTTTACCGCGATAACCGACAAGCACGTGGGCAAAACCGAGGGCGAAAACTAGTAGATATTAGAAACGTGTAGTACATAGCTATCAGATTTTTCATAAATTTTTAATCAAATTTATTACTTATTTTTTACCCGAGTTATTTTTAAGTCTTATTAATTTAACACAGATTTCATGAGAACTTTGTAAGCAACATCTGTGATTGATAATTTTAGTTTCCTTTTTTAACAATATTTGTGTACGACAAGTGAGCATCTGCCACCATCAGATCTCCACATTCTAAATACCTAAGCAATATTAAAGTACATAAACTATTGTAGTAACTTTTGAGGGCAATGAAAAAAACCTTTTGCCTCTGAACAATAAGGCCGACCCTTATATAAGTCAAACTTGTAACTAATCTGGTGTTCAATAAAGATAAATATTCTTCTTCTTCTTCCGAGCCTTTATTCCCAAGTTTATTTGGGGTCGGCTACTAGTTCATCCGGTTTTACCTGAATTTCAGTTTTTCAACGGAGCGACTGGCATCGGACCTCCGCAACCCTAAGGGAGAACTGAAATTCGAAGATTGAACTAGTTGTCAGTATATTTGAGGGCACTGACTTCCCAATAACGATTGCCATAGATATTCATGACAACCGGGACCGACGGCTTTACGTGCTTTCCGAGGCACGGGCGTGAATCACCGCCAAACTTCCAAACTCCGGGCTATTAGGAATTTCCTAAGAAAATCCCAAAACACTTTTTGGCCTGACCCGGGATTTGAACCCGAGACCTCTTGATTAGCAGTCGCATACGCTAGCCACTAGACCAACGAGGCAGTTAATAAAGATAAATATTATAATGTCAATTTATCTAGTAAAACTTTTATCGCAACAAATCAAGTTCCGACGTTCTGTGAACTGTATTGATCAGTATCTGAGTCCCACGGTTAGGTGCTTTTGTAAATTGCGTGTAACACCGCGGAGTGAAGATAGACTAAATTTGCCTAAGTTACTCCTTGGGTCATCAGTTTTCTGCCCGTGAAAGCCACGTCAAAATCCATCCAGCCATTCCGGATTTTTCCCGAAACATACAGACATAAATCCGTGCGGTGACGGATTAAGAATACAAGTGTCACCACCCCTATTCATTCCATGGGTGTCGTCAGAGGCGATACCAACACGTCTGGCCAGCGTGGTATAGTAGGCCAAAACCTCGTTTCAAAGGAGAGGCCTATGTCCAGCAGTGGACTGTTAAAGGCTGTTGATGAAACAGACATAGAGACAACAATTTTAAAAATTGATTTTTTTGGTGCAACGTATATACTTTTATATGCATTTACTAAAAATTTGAGATTACACACAGACATTTTAATTTTATTTTTTGCATTGATTTAAATTTGTCATCTGTTTTTCTTCTATACGGGTTTGATATGGTACAGGAAAGCAAACGGGGGTCACTGAACTGTATGTAAGTGCCGCTTTCTGGAAACCTGCAAAGAGTTCAATACGTGTTTGATCTTCGGCGACCTAACTCACTCTGTGTAAAGCAACCAACATGTTTCTTGAAACTGATTTTCTGCCATGCCTCGGTAGTACCGTTGTGCGAAAACTTCCACGTAAATTAACTGTATAAATATGAATTTGCGTTTTGTCTAATAGAATGTATTTTTGTTTCAGCGTTCTTACCCGCCATGGTCAATAGCGGTATCCACGTTCTGATGTACACCTACTACGGCCTCTCTGTGTTCGGTCCTGCTGTTAGCCAATACCTCTGGTGGAAAAAGTACCTCACGATTATGCAGCTGGTGAGTTACCGTATTTATATTTCATGGACACTTTTTTTGTTAAGTATCTGTCAAAAAGCGTTTTCGTTTGTGACAACGTTCTTCAACATTATTTAATTAACAAATACGCTATTTTGAAATAGGAATCTAAAATGCCGATGTTAATATTGAAATCTTCAAAGATTTCAATTTGAAGATCCCAATAACAATTTAGGAACTAAGTTTTCATGGGGTAATATAAAACATTATCGTTAAACTTGAATGTAGGTAAAATAGTTTTCCATGGAATTAACACTTTAAATTAAAATTAAAAGAACAGTACAGTATCAGATACTTTTAAATAATTATTTTGTTCACTGTCATCATCGGTACATAATTTTGTCTTTTCATGGTGATATAATTAGTGAATTAATTTGTGTAGCTAAGTTTGAGGAAAGCCTATGTCCAACAGTCCATGTCTTGCTGATGAAACGATGATGATAATGAACTAGAGCATTTTTTTAAAGACAACTTTCACTTTATGAATATAAATCCTGTGTCGCGGGGACTTTACAAACGTACATGAAACGTACACAAAGAACACCCAGACTCATAACAACAATTTGTGAATAACACAAAGTGTTGCCCCACGTGGGATTTGAACCCACGACACTTGGTGAAGTCGAAAACGGCAATGCGACTTCGTAAGCCACTAGGCCAACCGTGCAGTCAGTGTATATGTTATTAGACAAAGTTGTCGATGTAAATTAAAGACTAATTAATTAAATTGATATGAAACACAATTTTTATTTCTACAGATCCAGTTCACTTGTGCACTGGTCCTCGGCATCAACGGCATCAGGACTGGCTGCGAGTTCCCGCTATGGATGCACTATGTGCTCATCATGTACATGATCTCATTCATCGTACTCTTCGGAAACTTCTACATGAAGGCGTATTTGGCTAAGGTATAAATATAGTTTTTCTTACAATTGACAGTTTAGTGTATAAGAATATTAATTATAGAACATTGTAGTACAACAATGTTGCCCTCAAAAAATGAAGATAATTTTCACTAAGATTCATCAATCATCATCAACAGCCTTTAACAGTCCACTGCTGGACATAGACCTCTCCTTTGAAAGGAGGTTTTGGCCTACTATACCACGCTGGCCAGACGGGTCGGTATAGGGTTTGTTTCAAGTTTTCCTTCTCTTTGCATTGATGATGTCTTGCGTAGTTTATCCCTTAGTCGCCTTTTACGACACCCGCGTGGGATGAATAGGGGTGTTGACACTCTGTATTCTTAATCCGTCACCACACGGACATAATCCGTCACCACACGGACAGGACTAGATCTCCTGAAAATATTAGTCTGCTTTGTGTAGTAATACTTTGTGTGTTATGGTGTAAAAAACGAGAATAATTGAAGATCATTCAATTAATAATTATCCTAAAGTTAACCTACACAAACTATCTGACTACCTTTTTGATCTAGCGGTTAGCGCATGCGGCTGTTGATCAAGAGGTTTAGGGTTCGATTCCCGGGTCAGACCAAATATTTGTTCGGAGACTGGGTGTTTTCTATGTATAATATATATGTATTTAAAAAAAAGGTATGTTTATGTATTTCTATCAGTTGTTTAGTATTAAAAATATAAGCTCTGTTTAATTTGGGACCGGATGACGTTGTGTGTAAAATGTCCGAAAAAATATTTATTTATTTATTATCTCAACTTACAACCAGTCAGATCTACATTCAAAACTTTGATAAAAAATGAACAATGATTCGTATGACCTTCAAATGGTTAACAAAATTTCTAACATCTAAATTATCTAACTCGGAGTTTCACCTAAATAGTTTCGTAACGACCAGCCTACAACACATTATAATAATGCCAATAATAAATGCAAACTGTACATTAATGCCCGTGACGGTTACGTAAATAGTTATGTAAGTTCCGAGTGAAAGTTTAGACTGCTCCTAGCAGGTACCGTTATGTCATTGATCGTTTTACTTTCTTTATCTGTTTCATCTTAGTGAGTGAAGACGAAAGTATCGACGTACAAACGCAACATAGAGGTTACATATTTGATATGGAAAATAGTTTCAATATTTGTGGCTGGCCATGTATGGCTACATTCTTTTTTTTTATTATTGTCGTTCTAAATTTAAATATGATATTTATGGAGCTATGACGTTATATATTTACTGGATACTAGCAATTGTGGCATTGCTTTCTACCACCTAGGGGATTTATTGAAGGTATTGGTATATAGGTATTGGGCTTATTAATTTCCAATCTTCCATATGCTTCAGTACTCACCTCCCTTACGTGCTCGACTGTTGACGTGCTGTCCAAAAAAGACACAACCTAAAAACAATTCTCATGAAACAAAAGAAGTAAAACAATTTCAAGACAGTTTTTTAGCCTGATCGAATAAGGCTAAATTACAGATTCTTTGGAAAATAAAATTCTCCTAGCTTAAAATTAATGTTTTATTTCTGTAACAGAAATAATTAACTTTTGTAATTAATTTCCTTTTTTTAATTTAGGTTTTAACATTATAATTTGTTATTCCTGTCCCTTTTTTAATTAGTCAATAACATTTTATGTAACTATGATAATAACTTCGTATATGACAATTATAAGAATTTATTACTAATAAATAAAATCAACCAACATAAATACTACCTCAAAACTAAAAATTACCAATAACCTCTCTAAAAGAATTTTTCACTGCAATCGAATTATAAAGTCGAATCGAGAACTCAACTTTTCAATAACTGTAATTGCTGTAAACTTGATTATAGCTTCTGACAGGACTCGTTACCTTATAATATGACATGTTTTGTACTTTTTAAATACTAATAATTACACTTTCGACTCTGTCGGCCTCGGTGCGTAGTGATAGCGATTGCGACTGCTGTGAGTTGAGTTGAGTTCTCGCGTTTGATTACCGGAATGGACCAAATGTTTTTGTGATTCACAAATATTTGTTTCAGAGTTTGGATATTTTTTATGTACAATATGTATATATTTACAAAAAAAAAGTATGTTTATGTATTTAAATCAGTTGTCTAGTACCCATAATACAAGCTCTGTTTAGTTTGGAACTAGATGGCGTTGTGTGTAAGATGTCCAAAAATATTTATTTTTATTTATTTTGTGATTTCAGGGCAGCAAATGTATGGAAGTAAGGTACGGACAATGCCTCGATGACGAAGAAACCATAGCTAAGAGAAAATTGAAAAGTAACTGATGTGATGGATAGTAAAGACATTAATTTATTCGAACTTAGTTTTAAAGTACCATGGTTAATTAGCATCGTAAGCTTTGTAAATGCGAAATAAAATATTTTATCATTAAATATTACAGTTAGTGTCCTTTTCATTTCATTATTATTTAAACCTTTTATTGCATTTTGTGAACTACTACGGTAGGTATTTGTTGAAGATTTCCACTTACTAGATTACTTTTCTATGTAAACTATGCCAACCCAGCTATTGTTTCTAATTTTATAACCATGGAGTTAATAAAATGCCAGGAAGTATTTTACCCAGTAATTTTCTTGCGTAACTCCAATTCTTAATAGTTAAAATACAATTTCAGCTTAAGCTAACAGCTCCTAAAATAGTCGAATCCTTTCACATTCCGAATTCCGGCAAATAAATCCGGCAACTGTGTATTTGCATCGTATATTTTCACCCGATATTTCAGAAATTAATCTTAAAACTTACAGGGTATATTGTGTTCTCGTAGTATCAATTTCTGTGAAAGGATTCCCCAGGGAATTCGTTTGTGTTTGAATAATTCCAAAGTGAATTCTTTCTGCAATATCTTATGGTAACAATTCATCAGAAGTATTTTTGAATTCTTTTTAAATTTAGCTGCGGCTTGAACTTATAAAAGGTAAAAAAAGATATTTTATGGTTTAAGAAATGACATCGCTCGCCGAAAATCGACTCAGAATCAACAATCATATGAGTTACACCATAAGTATTAATCGAATTTAATTGATTTAAAGCAAATATTTATATCAAACGGATACTCCACATTTGAAAACAAATATTCGAAAGTATTGTAAACACTCAAATCCTAAAACGTCCGACGGGATACGACCAAATTGTCAAAGAGATGTTTATTGCTATTGACCGAATAAGATTGCTCCAGTGAGTTTTTTTTTTGTTTTTCTTTTAAAGAAGGAATCCATTTCATCTCATTCATATTTATTTTTTCATTAAATTCATTACGACGACGACTTGAAGACTAGAATATTTTAGAATCGAAGACGTCAAATACTTGATATTAGCAGAAATATCTGATACTAGCTGACCCATGCAGTAATTTTGTTTCCCATAAAAAGGTTTAGACCAGGGTCAAAGCCTTTTAAAATAATAAAAAGAGAAATTAAATTAACCTCGTAAGGCCCAACGACCTAATTTAATGACAAAAATATTTTGACGTTCCGGCCCAAGACAGTTTTTAAAATTATTAAATTACAGCCCAGCGACCTAAAATTATGACATGATCAAAAATTTACTAAATTTGATTTTTTCAAACAATTATATTTAAAACTATGACCCAGTAACATAAAAAAAGGAAAAATTATTTCAACATAGTTTTTGCATGGAATAGTTAACTTTCGGTATAGGAAATACCCCCTAAAATAATTTTGCGATAAACATTACATTTTAACACTTTTTTACTAAACCAAAGTTCTGGGCCGCAACTACTTGCGCCTATTTTTAGTACATTGGGTCGTAGTGTATATCGTCCTAAATTTAGGTTGGGCCTTACGAGGTTAAACTAGGATGAGTCCCATTACAGCAGGCGGAACACACACCCCCGTCGATGGCCCGTCGTGGTCGTCGTCGGGACAGCGTGGGTGATGTGCCGCCTGTCAGGGAATCGGAGGTAGGGGCGGCTGTTCTACGGATTCGGTCCAAGAACACCGCCCCCGGGCCGGACGGGGTTCCAGCCCGAGTGATGGCCCGTGCCCTCGACTACATGTCGGACCACCTCAGGGGAGTGTTGGACGCTAGCCTGGCGTCCGGACACTTCCCTGAGCGTTGGAAGTGCGGGAAGCTGGTACTGATCCAGAAGCATGGACGGCCTGCCGATTCGGTCGCGGCCTACAGGCCCATCGTGTTGCTGGACGAGGCGGGCAAGTTGTTTGAGAGGGTTCTCTCTGTCCGCATCGTCCGGCACCTCAGCGAGGTGGGGCCCGACCTGTCGGACGCCCAATTCGGCTTCCGAGAAGGGCGTTCGACGGTCGACGCGATCCTGCGCCTGAGGGCCGTGACCGAAGAGGCGGTGAGAGGCGGCGGAGTGGTGTTGGCGGTGTCATTGGACATCGCCAACGCCTTCAATAGTCTGCCATTCGGCTGCATCAGGGCCGCACTCCAATACCACGGAGTGCCAGGGTACCTGCGGCGGCTGGTGGCAGACTATTTAGAGGAGCGTACCGTCGAGTACGAGGACCGAGATGGCGCCCTGAGACGCAGGTCCATGTCGTGCGGTGTTCCACAGGGGTCTGTCCTAGGACCACTCCTGTGGAACATGGGATACGACTGGGCCCTACGAGGGCGTCTCCCCCCCGGGCTGGGTGTAATCTGTTACGCAGACGACACCCTGGTCACGGCCCGGGGGGCAAACTTTGAGGAGGCGGCGCGCCTGGCCACCACGGGAGTCTCCCGGGTGGTCGGGCGCATCGAGGCGTTGGGTCTGCGGGTGGCTCTGGAGAAGACGGAGGCCCTGCTATTTCATGGGCCCCGTCGCGGCCCGCCCGCCGGCGCCTCGATCGAGGTCAACTCGGTCCTCGTACCGGTCCGGGCCCAGATGAGGTACCTGGGTCTGGTCCTCGACGGTAGGTGGCTCTTCGACGAGCACTTCCGACAGCTTGGACCTAAATTGGTGGGCACTGCCTCCGCCCTAGGGCGACTTCTGCCCAACTTGGGCGGGGCCAGTGTCCCCACTAGGCAGCTGTACACGGGGGTTGTCCGGTCAATGGCACTTTACGGTGCACCGGTGTGGGCGGCGGCTCTGTCCGCCCAGAACAGGGCGCGCCTCTGGCGCCCCCAGCGGATACTGGCGGTCAGAGCCATACGTGGATACCGCACGGTGTCCACAGAGGCGGCGTGTGCCTTGGCCGGAACACCCCCGTGGGATTTGGAGGCGGAAGTGCTCGCCGAAGTTTATCGGCGAGTGGCTGACTTCCGGGCGGAGAGCGGATTTCGCCCTCCGCCCGAGGACGTGCGCGAGTGGCGCGAAGCCGCTCGCCGAGCCACCATGCTGAGATGGTCGCTCCGGCTGGAGACCCCACGCGCTGGCTTCGCCGCCGTGGAGGCTCTTCAGCCGGTCATCGCGGAGTGGGCAGGGCGGCAGCATGGGACCCTTTCCTTCCGGCTGACGCAGGTACTTTCCGGGCACGGTTGCTTCGGAAAGTACCTGCACTCGGTCGCTAGGAGGGAACCGAGTCCCGCCTGCCACCACTGCGACTGCAGTGAGGACACGGCCCAGCACACGCTGGCGGTCTGCCCCGCTTGGGCGGCGCAGCGCCGGGTCCTCACTGCAGTCATCGGAGGGGATCTCTCGCTGCCGGCCGTCATAAGATCGATGGCCGGCAGCGACAGTTGTTTTACCGCGGTCGCAACCTTCTGCGAGGATGTAATCTTGCAGAAGGAGGTGGCGGAGAAGGCCCGGGAGGATTCCATCCAATCGGACCCGATCCGCCGCCGGCGCCCCGGGCGGCGGAGGCGCGCATACCTGCGTCTCATGCCGCCCTGAGAGTGGCCGCGGATGGGCGGGACGGGTTTCCCGTCCGTCCGCAGTAGAGGCCAACCGCGAGGGGGCGGCGTCCGCGTGTGACCGGACGTTGCCCAATTAGAGAGTCGAGAGTTCGAGATGGTGCCCGCAACAGTGCGGGCAGGCGCCGGTTGGAGTCCAGAAGGAAATCCCCTCCCTGGACTCCTTCCAATACAAAGGCGCAGAGAGGGTCACACCGTGTGGTTTTAGTCGGTTCGAGTCCGACACACCACCCCGCCGTAACCCCCGACGGGGTGACGGTCCGCGGGGATTTCCACACGTAAAAAAAAAAAAAAAAAAAAAAAAAAAGGATGAGTCCCATTAGAAAAGGATGAGAATAATATAAAAATTAAGGAAGGTAAGGAAGGGAGAAAACGGTTTATCTCGATTTCCGACATTATTAATTATGGCAATATTATTATTAATACTAAAAACTATGCAAATCCTTAAATACGTGCAGGATATCACTAAATATATTAAATTATTAATCACAATTTAACCTCAAAATATGAGATCTTTTTAGTAATTATGGATTTTTTGTCTGTTTTATACATACTATTAGAAGAGAATAGAGTAAGCATTTCTTATCGCTGTTGGTTCTGGGGCGAATCATCTATGTACACATAGCTATGTCCTTTAGTGTGATAAATTTATTAAAAAAAACAATCTTAGGAGGACATAGGATTGTTATATACCAGAATATCAGTTTACATATTAATTACATAAAACCGTGTGGTGACGGATTAAGAATACAAGTGTCACCACCCCTATTCATTCCATGGGTGTCGTAAGAGGCGACTAAAGGAACAAAATAAGCAGCTAACATCACTGCCAAGAGAGGGAAAACTTGAAACAAACCCTTTACCAACCCGTCTGGCCAGCGTGGTATAGTAGGCCAAAACCTCCTTTCAAAGGAGAGGCCTATGTCCAGCAGTGGACTGTTGGGGGCTGTTGATGATCATGATGATGAGTCAAAACTATCTGTTTTCATCGTTGCGATGCAGGACCTAGAGGTATAAGTATTGTGTGGATATTTCCACTGAAAACCACCTCGATCGTTAGCATCGGTTTTCCCACTTATGGGCAGGATCCTCAAAGTTTACTAAATGAACCTAGTAATACGAGTCTTCATTAGATTGTCGAAAAATCTAAGTGAAGCAATATCCTACAAGTCCGTATATTATGCAGGTATAGTAGCGAACTAAATTTGTATTTTGCTTAATGTTAAAATGGGTAAAAGTTATTCAAACATAAATTAGCTATGGATCACAGTTGAAAAACCTTTTTTTTTATTGATATCTCTTAGAAAGGTAAATACCTACATAGGCGTCAAGTTGAAATAAATTCTGAGAGCTGTCGTGGGTATAATATGTTTTGGTTTTAGTTAAGTTGTTCCAATACATATAAAAATAGAACTCAAAAAATCTTCACATTCGTTCCTAAATCTGTTGACATTGGGCACGAGCCATATACGCCACTTTCTGAGCTCGTTGGACCACTTCAGGGCACCGCTTACGACGTACCAGCCGACAGTCTTGAAAGAAACCTTCATTACGGGGGAAACCGTTGCTACCATCGCTAAACGTGACAAGACCTGGAATTGAAATGAAAAATTGTGCATAAAAATATTAGACCTAAAATTCACTGAACTGTGGAAAAATGTATTGTTCCCTTTTAATCATCATCAGACTATCGCAGTCCACTGCTGGACATAGGCCTATCCTATTGCTCACTACGCTAATATGGGCAACTGACTGCCACTTCAGCTTGCTAATAATTGTTGCCTTTTACAAGTCCAGATTCTAATACATCTTAGCTGAAATTTGCAATTGGCGTGATAATCGCAATAGAATTGAGTCACCATTGAGTTGTGACAAGCCCACTTGTTTAAAGACACTGCTATAATAATAATAAATAATAATAATAAAAATCTTTATTCATACAAACACCTTTCAAATTGCTTAAAAACTAGGATACACAAATTATTAGCTAAAGGTTATACAAATAAGGTAAACCCTGACTCCTAAACTAGGTAATCCTGTGACTTAGGAGCCAGTGCTCTGCTGTCACTGTATGTTGTCTTTTATCATTACAGAAATATAATTGTTGATATCACAATTTAAAAAAAAAAACATACCGTAATATTATTACTAAGTAGTAGTATGTATGTGTGTGTGAGTAAGAATAGAAATATGTATGTGTGTGTGATTGATTGTGAATGTGATGGTGAGGCTGTGTATATTATATGAAATGTATGGGTGTGTTTGGAGGTGTGTATGTAGTGTATGTGCACTTGCAATTGCAACTAACAGACCTACTGCTGGAGATGTAGTAGTTCCTCTGTCCTAGCATAGTCCTGATCATGTAGCCAACCCTGCATTTTAATTTTAACTTTATGATGATTTAACTCAGCTATCTGAATGGCTTTACAAATGTTTTTGTAAATTGTTGCACTTAAAACGTTAAACTGACGCCCCGCGAATGCAGTTCTATGACGTACAGTTGTGCATAAGTTTTTTGCTCTGCGCTGTGTAAGATCAGGTGGGGGCATTATTTTATGTTTTCTAAGAGCGGCTCGAAGGATGAATAGCTGTCTCACAGTCAGCAATCTGCAGTCAGCATATAGCTCAGTAGTCGGGTATCTAAATGGTCTTCCAAGCATCACCTTAAGGACAGCCCTTTGAGCCCGCTCCACGATAATAAACTTGGTTTTAGCAGCTCCTCCCCATACCGGAATGCAGTAGCCTATAATGGACTGACAGAGAGAAAGATAAACGATTTTTAGTATGCCAGTGTCGGCGCAACGTCTCAGAGATTTAAAAATATAAATAAGACTTCTTACTTTTGAAGCAATGTTATCCACCTGATTATACCATTTCAATCCCTCATCAATCTCTACACCCAGGTACTTCGTGTGGGCAACACGGGTAAGCATCGTACATGAGCAAGAACTGAAGTCTAAGCACGTGTGTGCTGTGATTACAAATTTTGGTGGAGCTTTATTCCTACTATTCATGTGAAAAGGAATGAATTGTGTTTTGGCCAGGTTTAGGGTGAGTAGGTTGAATTGCAACCAGTTCATAATAGTTTTTAGGGACTGTTCTGCAACATTCTGTACCTCGCTCCAAGTAGTACCAAAGACCACAATCGCTGTGTCATCAGCATACGTGAATATTTGTGATTTATATAGCGGCAGCATGCATAGGTCATTTATGTATATTTGGAAAAGTGTTGGTCCTAACACGCTGCCCTGTGGGACTCCGTATGTCACAGTTTCTTCGTCACTTAGACATGAGTTGATTTTAACTACCAGTTTTCGGCTTTGAAGGTAATCTTTTAAGAGTTCAAGAGCTTTACCACGAATACCAATTGACTCTAATTTGTTAACAAGGGTGGGAACAGAGACTGTATCAAACGCCTTTTGTAGATCTAAGAAGATACCGACGCACTTTAGTTGCTCATCAAGTTTTTCCGATACACACTGAGTTAGATCAACAACCGCGTCCTCGGTAGAAATACCCTTCCTAAACCCATACTGGTTGGGTGCTATAATATTGTACCTGCTTAAATAATTTAATAATCTACCGTTAATTAGCTTTTCCATTACTTTGGAGAGAGCTGAGAGTACCGATATGGGTCTATAATTGCTGACACAGTCTCTGGTCCCACCCTTGTATACAGGGTGAACAAGGGCTCTCCTGAACGGCTCTGGGAACACTCCCTTGGCAATGGAAATATTAATAATGTGCGTTATTAAAGGGACAAGAGTGTTACGGCAGACTTTTAGTAGGGTTGACGGTATTCCATCCCAACCAGTTGCGCTATCCAGCTTAAGGTTCATGATGGTGGACTCCACCTCTGATTCGTCCACCTCGAGGATAACAAAGGAATTACTAGAAGAACTTTGTTTAAAAGGCTGTTGCGAAATTGCAGGAATCTTAGATGCCAGTTCAGCTCCTATTGTAGCAAAGTAATGGCATGTGCTGTTAATTGACGCCTTTGGACTTGATTTAGTATTCAGCAATTCTATAGGGGCTGCACATACCTTTTTTGTGTTTGTGATTTCTTTTATTTTATTCCATAGTACTTTAGGATTATGTTTTGAATTTTGACTGCTACTAGTGACATTAATTGACATAATCGCAAAAGGTACTAATTTCTAAGTATTTATTTAATAACGTCTATTTTCAATGTGAAATATTTAATTTAATTAGTCTTTGATATTTTAAATGGAGGCTTTATTTGACTAGATTAAATAATTTTTATTGACATATGTTTATTTAGGATGGAGTTTTATGTAGTATTAAATAATTGGTGTTGCAAATGATCACCGGTCAAAAACTTCAACATCACCGTTATCTTTTTTCTAATGTAAAATTACTTGTAAACAAAATAATACGGCGGCAATTTGAACTACTTAAGAAATTATAAATATTCAATAGGAGCAGACGTACCGAGACCCCAAACACGTCCACCACGGAACTCCCCTTCAAATTTCATGCCGTCAGCTCGCCAGAATACACCATGTCCGTGAAACCATCCTTGCATGAACTCGCCCTCATATCTGAAACATTCCACATAATTTTGATAGACTTGTTTGTTAATTAAAACCATGACAGCATTCTTGCTGCCGTATTTAGTTGGTGAGACCGCAGGCCCAACCATTCATTCTGCATGAGAATGAGAATGATGCAGAAACATCTGACCAGGCCACCACGGTATGGGTCACCATGCTGCATTGCCTACCCTCACGATGAGGATAGTGACCCCTACTTCTGGATTCTACTCATGCTTTCAGTAAGGTTGAGTAGAGTCACTTTGGTAGGCCTAAATGTATATGTGATAAAAAATCATACTATTGTTTTTTTTTCTACGTATAATATGTATGTATATATGATTTCAGCACGAATGGGCCGGCTCGACCCGGCCAGTACTACCCTCACACAGAAGACCATCCTAATAATGACAGCATTCTTGCTGTCGTATTTCGTTGGTGAGTGTGAGACCGGAGGCCCAATCATTCTGCATCATTCTCCCGCCCTTCGAAGGCCGGGAGAATGATGCAGAATAATCTAACCAAGCTGCCATGGTAAGGGTCACCATGCTACATTGCCTACCCTCACAATAAGCATGGTGACCCCTACTCCTGGATTCTACTCATGCTTTCCATCAGGCAGAGTAGAGTCACTTTGGCAGGCTTAAATATAAAAAAAAAAAAAAAAAAAAAACTTTTATGTCATATGTCTAGGTATCTATTTTTTAATACCCACACATTTTTAATACAAGCTCTGATTAGTTTAGGACTAGATGACGTTGTGTTCAAGATATATGAAATATTTATTTATTTATTTTATTTATTGTTAGTCTGAAGCTCCACCCATTTAAAGAAATATCTTTAATATCTTGCAGACAACGTCATCTAGTCCCAAACTAAGTAGAGCTTGTACTATGCTACTGGTACTAGACAACTGATATAAATACATAAACATACATTTTTTTCGTAAATACATACATTTTATGTATAGAAAACTCATACATATAAATAAACTCATACATGTAAATACCTACATTTTACCCATTTTATTTATTCATTATTGAATGATAGGAGTGTGTGCCTCCTTGACTTCGGTTCGTTCGGCGCGGATAAGTGTGCGATCACCATAAGTGTGTGAGGTTTCATGAGATTTCATATAAAGAATTCTAAAATTCGTTTCGTTCGGCTCGTTCGACGAGTTCGCCTCTAATAAGTGTGCGATTACCTTTAAGGAGATGAATCTCGTTTGTACGGGAATAATCTAGAAGACAATAAAATCGTGGACAACGCCATCTAGTGTCGGGTAGCGCACAACTATGGACATTATGGCGACTTTCTCAATAAAAAGAGAAACATATTTGGGACTGACATACCCTATTAGGGTAAAAGTCCCTTCAAAAAATAAAGAGAAAAAAAAAAAAAGAGAAAAGTGTTAGCCGTACGGACAGTATTGTTTCAAGATACAGCGAATGAACATCGAAGCGATCTTGTAGTGCGACTAACGAGTGATTTAGTGATTTGTAATTGTAAAAAGTGTTGATAATGAATATTGTGTTATTTTTTGGTAATCAATCGACTACTTTAATTTATTTAATACCCAGCTCGTAACACTATCATACTTTTAGACCATCGCTGTTATATTTTGTATATTCACTTGTTTTATCTTTTTATATACATACTAGCTTTCCACCGAAGCTTTCCCGTCTATATTGGTTATCGCAGTAAAAAGTACCTGATGGAAAGCATGAGTAGAATCCAGGAGTAGGGGCTATCATCTTCATTGTGAGAGTAGGCAATATGTAAGTATTTACAAAAAAAATAATATATCAGTTGGTTAGGTTAGGTAGTACATACATACATACAATAAAGATTTAAAAAAAAAAAACGATAGAAAAGGAATACAAACAGCAAATTAAGATTTTTTATTGCTTGTTAGTTTTAATTCAGTGCCTTAAAACTAAGTTGAAGCATTGAATTAACACTAATAAACATGATATTCACAAAGCCTGTAATAAAAACTAATGGAATTTCCAGGAAATTCAAAATGAATAGTTAGGTATTTAAAGAAAAAATGGTAGAATTTTGCCCTCTATAAGTAAATTTTGTCTAAATTAAAAATTTCCAGTCAAGAGATTTAATATTGGGATGATTTTCGTCGAAATACTGTATCTATTAGAGTTTTTCTATCAACACGTACAAAAAAAATGTTGCCATGGTATCCTTACTAATATTATAAACGCGAAACTTTGTGAGTATGTATGTATGTTGCTCTTTCACGCAAAAACTACTAAACGGATTTGGATTAAACTTTACAATAATATAGCTTATATATTTTCGCATTTATATTATTAGTAAATAGTTCAGTTAATGAACAACAATGACAGTATTTTAATAAGAACCGGGACATTATTTTAATGTTACACTAACGACTAGATCAAGTCAAACATATTTTGACATATTGATTATCACTAATAAGTAACAATATATAAAATAGTCTGCTCTTAGAATAACAAGATTTACTGCTGTTGCTGTCAGCCATCTGTCAGTGGTCAAAAAGGAACTCTTATCATTTAGAACTACGTCATCATCCGTCTGTCAAGATGAAGAAACTCATGGTAGTCTTTATATTAAACATCAAAAACGTTTCATAAATAAACTACGTATTTACATACGTAAAAGCTTACACTTCCCCAACTTTTCATTAATAGCCAATATTTTGAAGGACCAATCTTGTTCCCAGCCTTTATTTCCAAGTTTATTTGGGGTCGGCTACTAGTTCAACCGGTTTTATCTGAATTTCAGTTTTTCCACGGAGCGACTGGCATCAGACCTCAGCAACCCTGAAGGGAGAACTGAAATTCGAAGATTGAACTAGATAGATTGAAGGACAAATATGTACATTAATGAAAATTTTGTCAATAACTTTATCTTACATTAGACTATATTTGTTTGATTATATAGTTTTACTATAATTGGAGTATGGGAAGGGGAGTAATTTGAATGAAATGATTTGATCATACCCACACTTCAGTCGCCTTATCAATCAATCACCACGGAGAAAATATAAGTATATATTTGTAAGTGTTCCAATAAGTACCTGTGTATAAATTAAATTAAATTATCAAGACTGTGTGAATATGGTTATCTAAGTATGTGTTTAAATGTGTATGTTTTTGTATGAATATTGTAGACGTTAATATTATTGGGCATTTTTTACAGAACGGAGACTCTAAGAAGGTTTTCTGGAGCGCCATAGTTTAAGGATTTCAACCACTTACGAACTTTCTTTTTACACTGGCTTTTGGGAAGAGAATTAATATCACATTTATTGTACAGACAGACTCTAAGTTTCTTCGTTTTAGCCTAGGTTCTACAAAAGAAAGTGATGCATGTGGCACATATAGTTATCTCACAGTGAGGACATCACAATCGCTATGCTGAATTTCGGTAAAGGATCTAAAAGGTTTGAATGTCATGACCTTTAATACTTAGCTTGAGTAGATTCGTACAAAGGTTTCTTGACTTCGATCTTTCAAGATTGGAATACATTAGCAGGATACTAATTAAACCGGGCCCCGAATCAGTTAGATTGATATCCTAATTGTGTAACAAGATTAGATCGTATCAGACAAATTAAGTTACGCACAATATATTTAGAATTCTTACGTTTTAACTTGGAATACACTTACCTGAAAGGCACTAAACTTGTACTAAACAGATATGTTTACAGTAATTGTTTACTAATAGTAATTATTATAATAATTAATAAATATTTCCGATATCTTACACACAACCTCACCTAGTCCCAAACTAAGTAGAGCTTGTATTATGGGTACTAAACAACTGATATAAATACATAAACATACTTTTTCTTTTGTAAATACATATATATTATACATAGAAAATACCCAGACTCCGAAACAAATATTTGTAGATCACATAAATATTTGGTCCAACCCGGGAATCGAACCCGAGACTTCTTGATCAGCAGCCACATACGCTAACCACTAGACCAACAAAGCAGTCATTATGTAATTAAAATTATTATTTTGCTCGAAAAAGTTAAAATGAAATCATCATCATCCACAACCCATAACCTCCCACTACTGGGATTGAGTCTCCTCTCAGGATAGGATTAAGGCCATACGTCCTCACACTGGTCGAGTGCGGGTCGGAGACTGCTAAAACACGTTGTGACTATTTAATCTTGCAGTTGGACGTTTTAAGCCGCCTGAAGGTGAAGTGAAGCAGCTTCACGACTGTTTGCTTATGTTAACAACCAGAGCCGACTGCTTAACATGACTTCCGAATCACGGTAAGGCTCATAACATATCATGCCCCAATCGGTCACCCATCTAAGTAATGCTACACACTTTTATAATACAGAAAGTTTCTACTAAGTTTTTGACACCACAAAAATTATAGACAATCATACGAAAAGTCAGATTTTTAACACAACAGTTCAATCTTACAACAGATTTATTATGAAATTGAATGAATAAGGAAACATTTAATCTATCTTCTATCTATCTATATATATAAAAATGAATTGCTGTTCGTTAGTCTCGCTAAAACTCGAGAACGGCTGAACCGATTTTTCTAATTTTAGTCTTGAATTATTTGTGGAAGTCCAGGGAAGGTTTAAAAGGTGAATATATAAAAATGAATTGCATTTTCTTTTCTTAATTATGGATTCCTTTTGTTTGTTTTAAGTTTATTTTACACAAAAGTTTAGGTCTTCTATTTATCGATTGAGGCAGTACAAAGTCTGCCGGGTCAGCTAGTAAATTGATAAAAAAAAGACTTACTTAGCTCCATCAGGGAATGCCATGACTCCAAGACCCGAACACAGACCACCAATCAGCGAACCGTCGTACCGAGTGCCATCAGGCAAAACCAAATGCCCCATGCCATGTTTCTGCCCCTTGGAGTTCCATTCACCCACGTATCTTGTTCCATCTTCGTATTTATACGCTCCAGTTTTAACCACACCTGGATCTATTACTGCAATTAGAAATATATATATATATATATAATTACTAGCTGCGCCCCGCTGTGTTACCCGCGTATCATTATGGTTACTATGCAAGTGTATTATGCATAGCAACCTGTGAAGTTTTGACAGGAGAAAAACAGTGATACATTTAGACATCTACGATTTCATGTATTTTATAATCACCTAGCTTTCACCCGTTTATTTCGATTATTGCAGTAAAAAGAAGCCTATGTTTTATTCTGATATATAAGCTATGTTACTGTAAAGTTTCATCCAAATCCGTTCAGTAGTTTTTGTTTGTAAGAGCAACAAACATACATACTCACAATCTTTCGCTTTTATAATATTAGTAGGACAGTAGGATGCCTGTTAACTCAGAAGACATCGAGTAGCCATTGAGTTATTTAATCAGTACTAGCTGAGTCATATGGTTATTATGGTAAATCGTGAGTTACACCGCGGAGAGGAGTTAGTCTAAAAGAATTAGGCTAAGTTACTCCTTAGGTCATCAGGTTTCTGACAGTAAAAGTCCCATCAAATCAGGTCGAGCAGTTTCAGAGATAACCCGGAACAAACTGACGGACAGACAAAAACAAAAATAGAAATTACATTTTTGGTGTAAGTAACGTAAGTGGTGTGCAATGGGAGAGGCCTATGTCCAGCAGTGGACTGATATAGGCTGATGATGATGATGATGATGAACGTATTTACTTTCATATGTATTTAATTATTAATTTTAAATTGTTTATTTACATTTACATACAGATACTTCAGTTTTATTTATTTGTATAGAGAACACGACCATGCCCGTATGGTAATGTGTCACCCCCCATTCATTCCATGAAGGTCGTAAGAAGTGAATAAAAAGAGGCCAAGTGCGAGTCGGACTCGCCCATGAAGGGTTCCGTATCAGCAAGTAACATCATATAAAAGTTCTTGTAGTTCGTTGTAACTTTCATCGATGTTTTTATACTAGTGTATTGATTTGATGAAAGGTAAATTGTATGTTACGATTTATGACGTATTAAAAAAAAACACTTACTAGATTTCGTTCTAACCAATTTTCGTTGGTAGTTTGCATGGTAATGTACAACACATTTTTTTTTTTCGTTTTATCACTCTCTTATTTTAGAAGTTAGAGGGGGGGGACACACATTTTTCCACTTTGGATGTGTCTCTCGCGCAAACTATTCAGTTTAGAAAAAAATGATGTTAGAAACCTCAATATTATTTTTGAAAACCTATCCATAAATACCCCACACGTATAGGTTTGATGAAAAAAAAATTTTTGAGTTTCAGTTCCAAGTATGGGGACCCCCAAAATGTATTGTTTCTTTTCTACTTTTATGTAAAAATCTTAATGCGGTTTACAGAATACATCGACTGACCAAATTTCAACAGTATAGCTCTTATAGTTTCGGAAATAATTGACTGTGACATACGGACGGACAGACAGACAGACAGACTTGACGAATCTATAAGGGTTCCGTTTTTTGCCATTTGGCTACGGAACCCTAAAAACTTGAAAGTACCGTCCGATCAGTGGCAAATAGCAGCAATTCTTACGTTGCTTTTCACAGAGTAAGCTAAATTCCTGGAGCCTTAAATACGTCGAGGTAATTAATGACTGTGGTGATGAGATGCTACTTCTAGGAAATACATTCATATTCATCAACAGTGCATAACGTACCACTGCTGGTTTCGGGTAATTTGACTTCAATGTCTGAATAAACTAGATTCAAAATATCGTGAATTGGAACGTCGGGCCCATAATTATGCCTTATTTCATTACACAATTTACATTTATCTAGGAAATGAGACTACGTAATATTTTAATACACGAATACTAAAACATAGAATATAAGTATAGTAATATAATAGTAAATTACAAAGGCTAAAACTGTAGAATGGTATTTTTTAATAGTACAGCAACAAAAAAAAAACCATAAAAGTGTGCGTGTATGGTAAATAAAAAAATACTGTTACCTAAGGTTTTTTAGATAATAGTGTTAAAGCAATTAATAACTTTATATTTAAAAATCACCAACACCGCTTTATCGAGTAAACAGTAAAACAATTTAACTTATTAATTGTCGTAATTATTTTATATTCTGATACGACCGTCTTGTCACTTTCTGTTTTGAAGTTATAAAACACTCAAGATAAATAAAATCATCTTTCAAAGGGATGGGAGTTCTAAAAACTTGTTAAGTTAAAACCTTCCTTTGTCCAATGAAAATAATTATTTAACAACAATATAGAACTTACCGTCCACCATTGTGAAACTCTACACTTTGAGTGAAAAGTAATACGCTTTACAGGTTTCGACCGTCCCTGCTAATTGAATAAGGCGTATTTAAAAATGGAGTTGTACAATGGTAATAGAATTATAGAGAAAATATATGAAAAGAAAATCTTTTATGTTACTTAATTGTTCAAATGTGTGTGCAATAGTAATAAATGGAGCGTGAAGCTGAAAAAAATATTGGTGTAAAGATATTTGAATATATGACAATAAAACAATTATGGAGACAACAATAAGGCATGATTGTATACAATGATTCACTACATGTACCTTTTATATTTGACCTTATAATAATTTGAAAAATATATTAGTACTTCAAAGTAAATAATAACTATAAAGTGACATTGATTATCACAGAAGTACTAATATCAGGTAAAGTAGGAAGTGACAATAAGGACAGATGACAACTAGTTTCGTAATCATTGCATTCTCAGAACAAATGCTGACATATAAGGTAGTATAAGTTACGCAATGGTTTGAAAAAATTATAAGCACACAATATGAACTAAAGAATTTAACTTTTAACTATCAAGCGTAATACCTACGTGTATTATTTCTATATTATAAAGAAATTTGATTTAAAGTATACAAGTATTCCTCTCAAATTTTCGAACATCGGATATCTTACTCACAACATCATCTAGTCACGAACTAAGCAGAACTTGTACTATGGGTACTAGACAACAGATATAAATACATAAACATACTTTTTTTGTAAATACATACTTATTATACATAGAAAAACACCGAGACTCCGAAACAAATATTTGTGGATCACACAAATAAATTTGGTCCGACCCTGGAATCGAATCCGAGACCTCGTGATCAGCAGCCGCATATGCTAACCACTAGACCAACAAGGCAGTCAAGTTACAACACCAGTCAAATACAACGTTGATGTAATTCAATTTATTCAAAAACACGTTTCTGGGAAATTATATAAAGGAGTACCCATTTATATTTCTGTTCCTGTTTCTATATACAGAATTGAAATTAACAAGAAACTCTTTTATGAATTGGATTATTTTAATATAAATGGTAAGATTTATCCACTAATAGGAATATTAAGACTTAAACTAAACGATTGGCCTCTAGTGGTTAAGCGGTCGCCACGCCACTTATTATTCCGCCAAAATTTGTGGCTTCAACTCCCACGTGGATCACGTTTTGTGTGATTCAAAAATTGTTGTTCTGAGTCTAGGTGTCCTTTGCGTCCGTTTCTTGTATGTTTGTAAAGTCCCACGTGCCACAAAACGTATATTCCTAATTTGGGAGTTTCGTTTATATAAAAAAAACTTCAAATCTTAAAATCAATTTATTATTTATCTATGATTCGGTAATTCAATATCAGAGACCAAAAGTTAATTAATGTCTTGAATGGAGGAAAAAGGTGAATTTGGATGAGGAAGATGCTTATTTTATAGCGAGGATCTCATTTCTAAAGCAATTAGTTTCCTTAAGAAGCTTAACGTCAGACTAGGGCTGGCCATAAAATAACAAGTAAAATAGCTTTACTTTTATAATCAGTGCTATGTATCCTGTGGTTAACATACCGCTGAATAACAAAATTAGTTGAATGTTTTAATATAATGTGTAAAAATTGTCGTCATATCACAAACGGTCCTTCTATCACAGTATATTTTCTGTTCTGTTTTCTGTTTTCTGTTCTGTTCTGTTCTGTTATATATTTTCTGTAGAGACCCAATAAATAAATAAATAAATATTTTGGACATCTGACACACAACATCATCTAGTCCCAAGCTAAGCAGAGCTTGTGTTATGGGTACTAGAGAACTGATATAAATACATAAACATACTTTTTTTTTGTAAATACATACATATTATACATAGAAAACACCCAGACTCCGAAACAAATATTTGTGAATCACACAAATAATATTTGGTCCGACCCGGGAATCGAAGCCGAGACCTCTTGATCAGCAGCCGCATACGCTAACCACGAGACCAACGAGGCCAATAATTGAAGCATATGGCCAGCACTATGATGGTGAATACTTTCTTTAGGCTGTATGTCCAATCTGAGGGCACTCTCTAGTTCCGATTTACTTATTAATAAATTTCACATTAGCAACGATTTCAATTATCACGAAAAGTTTACGACGACACGTTTGTGAGCGAAAGATATCGTGAAATATTAAAACCAAACGCGACAAATATAAGTATGTAAATGTGGAATTGTTACACACGCTGTGGCGTCGTCGTCATATGTTTCCCTTTTTATTTAAAATTTTTCCTCACTTTCACAGAATAATTTACGTAATAAAATCTTTTATCCTAAAATGAGCCGGTGATCAAACCAAACATATAGATTCCCGTTTATATTCATAACATCTTTAATAATTAAGTACCTGTCCGTGTAGATGCGTATTTAGAGTACGAATTGTTGCCACCCCTAAATAACTAATCATTATATTCTAAAATTATCATTATATTCTAAAAACCATAAATATTACCATTTTCTATATTTAGGGCCTTTTCACACGTACCACAACCACACCACAACCACACCACGACGCAGCTACAAAATGTGGTTGCGATGTGGTCGCGACGTGGTCGGGTGCATATTTCCTATAAAATTAATTATGCCATTCACACGTACCACATTTTGCCGCAGTTTATGGATCACGTGTACCTATCATACTACCAAATCGCGACCACATCGCGATGGCAACGCAACTACAGGCGTCGTCACTACTAGCGACAACGCAACCACAACGCAACCACAATGCAACTGCAAAAAGCTGCAGCGACACTATTCACATGGAACCACATTTTGTGGCTGCGTCGTGGTGTGGTTGTGGTACGTGTGAAAAGGCCCTTACCATTGACTGCCTCGGTGGCGCAGTGGTAGCGTAAGCGACTGCTGTGCTTGAGGTTTCGGGTTCGATTGCCAGGTCTGACCAAATGTTTTGTGATCCGCAAATATTCGTTTCGGAGTTTGGGTGTTTTCTATGTATCATAGGTTTTTTTTATTTAAACCTACCAAAGTGACTCTACTGTGCCTGATGGAAATCATGAGTAGAATCCAGGAGTAGGGGCCACCATCTTTATTGTGAGAGTAGCAATATGTATGTATTTACAAAAAAAAAAAAAGTATTTATATCAGTTAGTTAGTACCCATACAATAAAGATTAAAATATATGTCAGAATATTCAATTAAACGGGAGCTGATTTGACAACGAGTCGCAAGCGGTGAAACGTCATCGCTTCGGTGGAGTCTATTTAAGTGTTCGTGCGGGCCGAGCGGAGAGCATTCGCCCATCGACCACGACGCGAATCACATCTAGAAGCTACCTTACGGCTCGTTGTTCTCACTATAAGTTACCTACGTGTTAATAAAAGATTATTTAAATTAACTAATTTCGTTTTCTGCTCGAGAAACACCACGCAGCCCACACAAAATATATTCCGGAGAGAGCAACGGCCCTGACAAACACCCTACCTACCCTAAAAGGAATACAGACAGCAAATTAAGATTTTTTATTGCTTGTTAGTTTTAATTCAGTGCTTCAACACTAAATTGAAGCACTAAATTAAAACTAATAAACATGATATTCACAAAGCCTGAATAAAAGCTACTGGAATTTCCTGGAAATTCAAAATGAAAAGTTAGGTACTTAAAGAAAAAATGCTAGAGTTTAGCCCTCTATAAGTAAATTTTGTCTAAATTAAAATTTTTCAGTCAAGATATTTAATATTGGTATGATTTTCGTCGAAATACTGAAGCTATTAGAGTTTTTCTATCAACACGAACAAAAACAATGTTGCCATGGTATCCTTACTAATATTATAAACGCAAAAGTTTGTGCGTATGGATGTGTGTTTTTTACTCTTTCATGCAAAACCTACTGAATGGATTTGTATTAAACTTTACAGTAATACAGCTTATATATTTACTTTTGCATTTATATTATTAGTAAATAGTTCAGTTAACGAACAACAATGACAGTATTTTAATAAGAACCGGGACATAATTTTAATGTTACACTAACGACTAGATCAAGTCAAACATATTTTGACATATTGATTTAACTAATAAGTAACAATATGTAAAAAAGTCTGCTCTTAGAATAACAAGATTTACTGCTGTTGCTGTCAGCCATCTGTCAGTGGTCAAAAAGGAACTCTTATCATTTAGAACTACGTCATCATCCGTCTGTCAAGATGAAGAAACTCATGGTAGTCTTTATATTAAACATCAAAAACGTTTCTTAAATAAACGACGTATTTACGTAAAAGCTTACACTTCCCCAACTTTTCATTAATAGCCAATATTCTGAAGGACCAATCTTCTTCCCAGCCTTTATTTCCAAGTTTATTTGGGGTCGGCTACTAGTTCAACCGGTTTTATCTGAATTTCAGTTTTTCCACGGAGCGACTGGCATCAGACCTCCGCAACCCTGAAGGGAGAACTGAAATTCGAAGATTGAACTAGATAGATTGAAGGACAAATATGTACATTAATAAAAAAATTGTCAATAACTTTATCTTACATTAGACTATATTTGTTTGATTATATAGTTTTACTAGAATTGGAGTATGGGAAGGGGAGTAATTTGAATGAAATGATTTGATCATACCCACACTTCAGTCGGCTTATACACAATCAATCACCACGGAGAAAATATAAGTTTATATTTGTAAGTGTTCCATTAAGTACCTGTGTATAAATTAAATTAAATTATCAAGACTGTGTGAATATGGTTATCTAAGTATGTGTTTAAATGTGTATGCATTTGTATGAATATTGTGAACGTTAATATGATTGGGCATTTTTAAAGAAAGAAGACTCCAAGAAGGTTTTCTGTAGCATCATAGTTTAAGGATTTCAACCACTTACGAACTTTCTTTTTACACTGGCTTTTAGGAAGAGAATTAATATCACTTACCTAGTATTTATTATAGACAGACTATAGTTTCTTCGTTTTAGCCTAGATTTTACAAAAGACTGTGATGCATGTAGCAAATATAGTTATCTCACAGTGAGGACATCACAATCGCTACGCTGAATTTCGGTAAAGGATCTAAAAGGTTTGAATGTCATGACCTTTAATACTTAGCTTGAGTAGATTCGTACAAAGGTTTCTTGACTTCGATCTTTCAAGATTGGAATACATTAGCAGGATACTAATTAAACCGGGCCCCGAATCAGTTAGATTGATATCCTAATTGTGTAACAAGATTAGATCGTATCAGACAAATTAAGTTACGCACAATATATTTAGAATTCTTACGTTTAACTTGGAATACACTTACCTGAAAGGCACTAAACTTGTACTAAACAGATATGTTTACAGTAATTGTTTACTAATAGTAATTATTATAATAATTAATAAATATTTCCGACATCTTACACACAACCTCACCTAGTCCCAAACTAAGTAGAGCTTGTATTATGGGTACTAAACAACTGATATAAATACATAAACATATTTTTTCTTTTGTGAATACATACATATTATACATAGAAAACACCCAGAAGTGAAGCAGCTTCACGACTGTTTGCTTATGTTAACAACCAGAACCGACTGCTTAACGTGACTTCCGAATCACGGTAAGGCTCATAACATATCATGCCCCAATCGGTTACCCATCTAAGTAATGCTACACACTTTTATAATACAGAAAGTTTCTACTTGGTTTTTGACACCACAAAAATTATAGACAATCATACGAAAAGTCAGACTTTCAACTCAACAGTTCAATTTAACATAATTTTAACAAAAAGGAACCGACTTCAATGAAAAACTATTCCGAGTACCCAAATCGCGACATTGTGCCTATGATATTTGAGGAGTTCCCTCGATTTCCTTGGGATCCCATCATCAGATCCCAATATGGTGACAATGGGACCACCTGTAAGCTACGCCCATTCCAATGCAAAAAGAATTTTTGAAATCGGTTCATAAATGACGAAATTATCGCTGAAAATACATAAAAAAAAAAAAAAAAAAGATTCCGACGAATTGAGAACCTCCTCCTTTTTTTTGAAGTCGGTTAAAAAGAAAACATTTAATAATGAATATAATATTTTATTAAATAATAATTCATTTACTAATAAATAATATCCGTATGGTGATGGATTAAGAATACAGAGTGTCACCATTCCTGTCGTAAAAGGCGACTCAGGGATAAACTACGCAAGACAACATCGATGCAAAGAGAAGGAAAACTTGAAACCAATCTTTTAACAACCCGTCTGGCCAACGTGGTATAGTAAGCCAAAACCTCCTTTGCAAGGAGAGGCCTATGTCCAGCAGTGGACTGTTAAGGGCTATTGATGATGATGATGAATAAATATAAATATGACTTACTTAGCTCCATCAGGGAATGCCATGACTCCAAGACCCGAACACAGACCACCAATCAGCGAACCGTCGTACCGAGTGCCATCAGGCAAAACCAAATGCCCCATGCCATGTTTCTGCCCCTTGGAGTTCCATTCACCCACGTATCTTGTTCCATCTTCGTATTTATATGCTCCAGTTTTTACCACACCTGGATCTATTACTGCAATTAGAAATATATATAATTACTAGCTGCGCCCCGCTGTGTTACCCGCGTATCATTATGGTTACTATGCAAGTGTATTATGCATAGCAGCCTGTGAAGTTTTGACAGGAGAAAAACAGTGATACATTTAGACATCTACGTTTTCATGTATTTTATAATCACCTAGCTTTCATCCGTTTATCTCGATTATTGCAGTAAAAAGTAACCTATGTGTTATTCTGATATATAAGCTATATTACTGTAAAGTTTCATCCAAATCCGTTCAGTAGTTTTTGTTTGTAAGAGCAACAAATATACATACTCACAATCTTTCGCTTTTATAATATTAGTAGGATAGTAGGATGCCTGTTACCTCAGAAGACATTGAGTAGCCATTGAGTTATTTAGTCAGTACTAGCTGAGTCATATGGTTATTATTGTAAATCGTGAGTTACACCGCGGAGAGGAGTTAGTCTAAAAGAATTAGGCTAAGTTACTCCTTAGGTTATCAGGTTTCTGCCAGTAAAAGTCCCATCAAATCAGGTCGAGTAGTTTCAGAGATAACCCGGATCAAACTGACGGACAGACAAAAAAAAAGAAATTGCATTTTTGGTGTAAGTAACGTATTTACTTTCATATGTATTTAATTATTAATTTTAAATTGTTTATTTGATACTACATACAGATACTTCAGTTTTATTTATTTGTATAGATAATACGACCATGCCCGTATGGCAATGTGTCACCCCCCATTCATTCCATGAAGGTCGTAAGAAGTGAATAAAAAAGCAAACTTTAAAGTAACCTGTCCGATCAGTGGCAAATAGCAGCAATTCTTACGTTGCTTTTAACAGAGTGAGCTAAATTCCTGGAGCCTTAAATACGTCGAGGTAATTACTGACTGTGGTGATGAGATGCTACTTCTAGGAAATACATTCATATTCATCAATAGTGCATAACGTACCACTGCTGGTTTCGGGTAATTTGACTTCAATGTCTGAATAAACTAGATTCAAAATATCGTGAATTGGAACGTCGTGCCCATAATTATGCCTTATTTCATTACACAATTTACATTTATCTAGGAGATGAGAAGACGTAATATTTTAATACATCATCATCATCAACAGCCTTTAACAGTCCACTGCTGGACATAGGCCTCTCCTTGAAAAGGAGGTATTGGCCTACTATACCACGCTGGCCAGACGGGTTCGTATAGGTTTGGTTTCAAGTTTTCCTTCTCTTTGCATTGATGTTGTCTTGCGTAGTTTATCCCTTAGTCGCTTTTTACGACACCCACGTGGGATGAATAGGGGTGGTGACACTCTGTATTCTTAATCCGTCACCACGCGGACGTATTTACACGAGTATTATAACATAGAATATAAGTATAGTAATATAATAGTAAATTACAAAGGCTAAAACTGTAAAAGTAATTTTTAATACGACAGCAACAAAAAAAAACAATAAAAGTGTGCGTGTATGGTAAATAATAAAAATACTGTTACCTAAGATTTTTTAGATAATAGTGTTAAAGCAATTAATTACTTTACATATAAAAATCACCAAGACCGCTTTATCGAGTAAACAGTAAAACAATATAAATTATTTTATATTCTGATACGACCGTCTTGTCACTTTCTGTTTTGAAGTTATAAAACACTCAAGATAAATAAAATCATCTTTCAAAGGGATGGGAGTTCTAAAACTTTGTTAAGTTAAAACCTTCCCTAGTCCAATGAAAATAATTATTTAACAACAATATAGAACTTACCGTCCACCATTGTGAAACTCTACACTTTGAGTGAAAAGTACTACGCTTTACAGGTTTCGACCGTCCCTGCTAATTGAATAAGGCGTATTTAAAAATGGAGTTGTACAATGGTAATAGAATTATAGAGAAAATATATGAAAAGAAAATCTTTTATGTTACTTGATTGTTCAAATGTGTGTGCAATAGTAATAAATGGAGCGTGAAGCTGAAAAAATTATTGGTGTAAAGATATTTGAATATATTATGACAATAAAACAATTGTGGAGACAACAATAAGGCATGATTGTATACAATGATTTACTACATGTACCTTATATATTTGACCTTATAATAATTTAAAAAAGAAATTAGTACTTCAAAGTAAATAATAACTACAAAGTGACATTGATTATCACAGAAGTACTAATATCAGGTAAAGTAGGAAGTGACAATAAGGACAGATGACAACTAGTTTACTCTAGTAATCATTGCATTCTCAGAACAAATGCTAACATATAAGGTAAGGATATGTTACGCAATGGTTTGAACAATTTATAAGCACTTAATATGAACTAAAGAATTTATCGTTTATGTATCCAGCACAATACTTACTTTTAAATTTTATTTATAGTGTACAAGTATTCCTCACAAATTTTCGAACATCGGACATCTTACACACAACATCATCTAGTCACAAACTAAGCAGAACTTGTACTATGGGTACTAGACAACAGATATAAATACATAAACATACTTTTTTTTGTAAATACATACATATTATATGTACATAGAAAAACACCCAGACTCCGAAACAAATACATGTGGATCACACAAATAAATTTGGTCCGACCCGAGAATCGAACCCGAGACCTCTTGATCAGCAGCCGCATATGCTAACCACTAGACCAACGAGGCAGTCAAGTCAATTACAACAGCAGTCAAAGACAACGTTGATGTAATTCAATTTATTCAAAAACACGTTTCTGGGAAATTATATAAAGGAGTACCTATTTATATTTCTGTTCCTGTTTCTATATACAGAATTGAAATTAACAAGAAACTCTTTTATGAATTGGATTATTTTAATATAAATGGTAAGATTTATCCACTAATAGGAATATTAAGACTTAAACTAAACGATTGGCCTCTAGTGGTTAAGCGGTCGCCACGCCACTTATTATTCCGCCAAAATTTGTGGCTTCAACTCCCACGTGGATCACGTTTTGTGTGATTCAAAAATTGTTGTTCTGAGTCTAGGTGTCCTTTGCGTCCGTTTCTTGTATGTTTGTAAAGTCCCACGTGCCACAAAACGTATATTCCTAATTTGGGAGTTTCGTTTATATAAAAAAAACTTCAAATCTTAAAATCAATTTATTATTTATCTATGATTCGGTAATTCAATATCAGAGACCAAAAGTTAATTAATGTCTTGAATGGAGGAAAAAGGTGAATTTGGATGAGGAAGATGCTTATTTTATAGCGAGGATCTCATTTCTAAAGCAATTAGTTTCCTTAAGAAGCTTAACGTCAGACTAGGGCTGGCCATAAAATAACAAGTAAAATAGCTTTACTTTTATAATCAGTGCTATGTATCCTGTGGTTAACATACCGCTGAATAACAAAATTAGTTGAATGTTTTAATATAATGTGTAAAAATTGTCGTCATATCACAAACGGTCCTTCTATCACAGTATATTTTCTGTTCTGTTTTCTGTTTTCTGTTCTGTTCTGTTCTGTTATATATTTTCTGTAGAGACCCAATAAATAAATAAATAAATATTTTGGACATCTGACACACAACATCATCTAGTCCCAAGCTAAGCAGAGCTTGTGTTATGGGTACTAGAGAACTGATATAAATACATAAACATACTTTTTTTTTGTAAATACATACATATTATACATAGAAAACACCCAGACTCCGAAACAAATATTTGTGAATCACACAAATAATATTTGGTCCGACCCGGGAATCGAAGCCGAGACCTCTTGATCAGCAGCCGCATACGCTAACCACGAGACCAACGAGGCCAATAATTGAAGCATATGGCCAGCACTATGATGGTGAATACTTTCTTTAGGCTGTATGTCCAATCTGAGGG
Source organism: Phragmatobia fuliginosa (assembly GCA_932526445.1). NCBI lineage: Eukaryota > Metazoa > Arthropoda > Insecta > Lepidoptera > Erebidae > Phragmatobia > Phragmatobia fuliginosa. The sequence continues at coordinate 3,286,520 of OW052063.1, read as the reverse complement.
CACTCTCTAGTTCCGATTTACTTATTAATAAATTTCACATTAGCAACGATTTCAATTATCACGAAAAGTTTACGACGACACGTTTGTGAGCGAAAGATATCGTGAAATATTAAAACCAAACGCGACAAATATAAGTATGTAAATGTGGAATTGTTACACACGCTGTGGCGTCGTCGTCATATGTTTCCCTTTTTATTTAAAATTTTTCCTCACTTTCACAGAATAATTTACGTAATAAAATCTTTTATCCTAAAATGAGCCGGTGATCAAACCAAACATATAGATTCCCGTTTATATTCATAACATCTTTAATAATTAAGTACCTGTCCGTGTAGATGCGTATTTAGAGTACGAATTGTTGCCACCCCTAAATAACGCAGGACATCACTGCAAAGAAAGGGAAACCATGAAACAAACCCTACAAAAACTGGTCATACCCGCGTGGTGTAGTAGGCCAAGACCTCATTGCTAAAGAGAGGTATTAGGACCACAACACACTAGCTACTTTTAGCATCGGCGATCGGCAACTAGTCGCTTTTTAGAAGCTAAATACGGCGACCGAACGCTCTACACCGCACACTTAAAAACGCCAAACGCGGAGATTGAGTCGCTTTTTAGAAGCGCGACACCGTAGCTGAACGCTACTCTCCGCACACATTCGGATGCCGGTAGCATCGATTTGGCATCTGAGCAGTCGCTAAAACGTGCGTTTCCGATACCGCGATCGAGTGTGCTGTGGGCCTTAGGGCCACCGCAGACTAGTTACTTTTAGCATCGGCGATCGGCGATTTGGCGACTGCATCGATGCTGCATCGCGTTTTAGCGACTTCCTGCGTTCGATCACTGTATCGGAAACGCGCGTTTTAGCGACTGCTCAGATGCAAAGTCGCTGCTACCGGGATCCGAAATAGTGCGGAGAGTAGCGTTCAGCTGCTGTGTCGCGCTTCTAAAAAGCGACTCGATCGCCGCGTTTGGCGTTTTTAAGTGTGCGGTGTGGAGCGTTCGGTCGCCGTATTTAGCTTCTAAAAAGCGACTAGTTGTCGATCGCCGATGCTAAAAGTAGCTAGTCTGCGGTGGCCCTTACAGTCGGCGAAATCGGCATTTACTATTTCTCCTTTGAGTACAAAAGACACTCGTCTACGTGTGTATTTACTCGTACTTTCTGTATTTACTGTTCGTAATTTCTGTATTTACTATTTGCCTGACCTTAAGTCCAGTAACTTTGAATTGTACTCCCGATTTTGTTGATACTAGTATTACGAAGAATTGTTTGAAAATGAAAAGGAACCGCTCAAAGTCAAGTGGCCGTAAGTGATTCGAAACGATCACCGAGGGTAAGCAAGCGCGGTCAGTATCTAGATGTTGACCGTTTGAGGCATAATAATTGAGGGCTATAGATTCAAAAGCACCTCTATCCCATTTCAAGCTTTTATTGTTTTTTCAACTGCTGGCAATGATATTCTACTGCTCTTTGGTTTCACTGAATAAAATACGTGCAAAATTGCCTCTATCGCCACTTTATTCTATTCAAATATGTTTTTAATAACAAGTAGTAGTACAATAAATGGTTTTAGTATTATTCTGGAAAAAAATAAAAAGTGGATAGAAGCGGTTATGAATCTATACCCCTCGTATGTTATGAGCGTTTTCGTGATTCCAAGTCACGTCAAGCAGTCGGTCCCGGTTGTTATCGTATGATGATAACAGTCGTGAAGACATCTAACGGCAAGATCACGAAGCGTGTCTTACCAATCACGAACCCTAAACCTACACATGCTAGCCCAGCAGTGGGACGTTAGGGGTTGTTGATGATGATGTATGAAATTCATCCTTTTCATCTAATTTATTTACTTTGCAAATATATATAAATAAACAGACTCGTTACTTAGCTACAGGATCTGTCTAATTTTTGGTCGGTACATACCGGTCGTGAAACGTGAAAAATAATCCTATTTCGCAACCAGACGGCTACTCAAATCAAATTGATTTTCGATACGTACGATTCAACGTTCCATTAGTATTCCGAAGGGTACTAGGTGTAGGTAACTGAATAAGTAATATCGAAGCTGAAGGAGTATAATAATTCTTTCAAATTGATTCTTTTCACAAATTTCACAGGTATTTTTGAAATGACCTACTAAAATGTATAACCTATGCCTGATTAAAAGTATGAGTAGTATCCAGGAGAAGGTGCCACCATCCTCATTGTGATAGAAGACAGTGCAGCATAGTGGGCCTGGTCAGATGCTACTTCATCTTTAAGCATCCGGTCTCACACACACCAACGAAATACGACAGCCCAAATGTTGTCATTTTAGGTTCGTTTTTTGTGTGATGGTATTACTGCCCCGATTAAGCCTGCCCATTCCATCTCTCTCTCAAAATGATTTCTTTAAAAACTTTCTTGTAAATAGTGCAGTGGTCGCCGAAGTGACCATTGGCGAAATGATCTGAATGAAATTGCTCTGTTGAACCATGAATGTAAGCTATGGTCTGTATAATTTATGAAGTCACACAGGTCCACGGACCGGTGAAGAGAAGTCATGGCCTTGTTTTCCGATATCTGAGGGAGCAATCTTCACAAAAACACATTTTAGACACACACATATAGAAAACAATCGCCCGTCGCTATGAACTCACACGTAATAATTAAAACCATACAATCTAAATCTAAATTGCACACACACACACACACACATTCTATATCGTTACAGTGTAATGCATTTTCTTATTTGGGTTTAAGATTTGATACAGGGGAACTTCTGCGTATGGCTACTCCGTGCCGGTATAAGTTAAAAATCTCCTAAAAACGTGTAAGATAAATAAATAAATATTTCATACATCTTACACACAACCTCATCTAGTCCCAAAATAAGCAGAGCTTGTGTTATGCGTACTAAACAACTGATATAAATACATAAACATACTTTTTTTGTAAATACATATATATTATACATAAAAAAACACCCAGACTCCGAAACAAATATTTGTGGATCACACAAATATTTGCTCTGACCCGGGAATCGCACCCAAGACCTCTTGATCAGCAGCCGCATACGCTTACCACAAGACCAACAAGGTAGTCAGATTGGTTATTTAGGTTTCTAACACGTTAAACGCCACGCGAAAAATTGAGTATTTCCGTATAGGCCACGGGACTCACCGGTGAGCCTTCCCTTGCTGAACCGTTCAAGCCACGGGGGTCACCGGTGAGCCGAGTGTTAAGTTCAACGAAAACGTTTCTCACAAGCCAATTATTGTAGCTATCAAACAAATCCCATATTAAAGTGAGCCGCGTGGCCCTGTAGCCTAACCGGACGGCGTGGTTTTTAAATCCTTCAGAAATTTGTAGTAATTTTAAGACTTGTAATGACGACACTAGGGTTGCTCTTGTAGATTATAATGAAATTCAATAAAACCAGGAAAATATTATATATTATTAAACAATACATAGTATTTAAAATACTGGAACATAACTTTTTATTCTCCAAATAAAAATATCGCTTACGAACATTACAACAAATTTAAGTCATACTTCATGAAATCTAATAATCATATTTGAATGGCACTATTTATCTTCTTTATCAGAATAGTTAATCTGTAATAATCATATAACTAAAGAAATTTAAATATAAAAAAAAAATTGTTAAACCACTGTAAGTAAAAAGTAAGGGTTACTTGAACAACTTCCGCAATAAGTAGATACTTTTTTTGGTTTTTGTCTTAGCCTGTTTGCTACCCATGATTGACACGTTTTCTGCGTAACATTTACGACATGTACTTCTAACTTTTCTAGCCAAACCATATTTCTTTTCCAAGGTGTGTTTTACTCTTTTCGGTCGGAGCGGCGGTAGACTCCGCAAAGTTTTATCAATATAAACCTCCTGTTATCAATTATTTGTATATTTTTTTAGTCACTGATTTATACAGAGTAAGAACATTTACTATCGCACCATTTAGTAATACATCTATAACCAGCTTCTTATACCACTTTACAAGTGGCGTACACGCGGGTGAGCCGTAGCGTGACCCCGCGGCCCCCGCCGACGGAAAATCTTATTCCTTCGTAGGAGGCCACGCGACCCACCCGTGAGCCTTTTGCTATATCTCTAAAACTAGACGGTAGAAATTGCTAATTTTAATTTTCTGTACAAAATTATGCATTTTATAAACGTAGAGATGAAAATTTCAAGTTGACAAAAAATAGCAACTTCATGATTTTACCTTGGCCCCAATGGAATAGTAGAGTAGGCTCACCGGTGGGCCGTAAAGCGTGCAACGTGCTAAGTAAACTATTGCTATAAGCCATAGAGCATGTAAGGTGAAAATAAAGCCATTATTTATATGACAATCCGATCGTAAATATTTTGGTGATTGAATAATTCGTTGTATTGAATTCATCCCTGATTTCAAATCAACTTCTTGATAAACAACAAAGTTTAATATAAACTTAATTCTGAACAGAAGAACTACAATAAACAATTTAAAATTAACAGACCATGAATATTTTTATTTATCCACTTCGAGGTACAATTACATCTAAGTTTCCGAGAAATGTTACAGAATTTGCCGCAAATAACCTTTGAATTATTTATTGTCAAACAATAAATAACATTTTGTAGGCGATTTTATACAATGTTAAATTTTTAGGTATTTTGGCGAATAAATGCTTTGCTACAAGAATAGTTTTAATATTGGAATATGTAAAATTTAACTTGAAACCAGCGTACCGTTCTTATTTCTGAAAAGCGACGACTTTTAATTGGCAATTTGGTTTTCATATTTCTATTTTTGACTTAGATCGATAGATTGTTAGTCTGAATTCTCCGTCTCGAATTTCCATTTTTTTCTGAATTCATTTAATAAGATATTATGAAGGTTCTGAGATATTATGTTATAATGGTAATCTTATAGTATATTATAAGTTTATTTTCTTATGGTATCATCAATGAAAGATTCATTGACATCTATGCAATTACGTGTAAATTAAAACGGAGTCTCTGAAACGTCGTTATCACAACTGAATGACTTAGGAGACATGAACTTCAGCAGTTTAAAATTTTATCGTGATCATTATCATTGCCTACCGCAGTTCAGTGCTGGACAAAGGTCTCCCCCATTTCACACCACTCTGATCGATTTTGGGTTTCTCGCATCGAGCTCTTGCCAGCCATCATACGCATGTCGTCACTCCAAAATTTTATGGGTGAGATTTATCAATGAATAAAGATCAATATAAGTAAATTGAACCTCTAATACACCATCAAGTTTTGACTGCCTTGTTGGTTTAGTTGTTAGCGAATGCGGCTGCTGATTAAGAAATCTCGAATTCGATTTCTGGGTCGCACCATATGTATGTATTGTGATCTGCAAATATTTGTTTCGGTGTTTGGGTGTTTTCTATGTAAGTACATTTGTATTTATATCAGTTGGAAATTATTCAATTGTTTGGTCCAACCTGGAAATAAAACCTCAAGAGACGTCAAGCACAATCGTCGCATACGTAGCATAAACTGCGCCACCGGGGCGGTCAATAAATAAACTGCTAACTTAATTATGTTTCAGATTTATAAATTAAAATATCTTAAAAGCCTGCCAAAATTTTTCGTTCTTTAGTCATGACTTCAAAAGTTTGACATTCAATAAATCTTTTATTAGAATATTTTACAAATAACAATCAATGAGCTGTATGAGCGTTTGATCTCAAATATTTTATTAGTTATTACTAGCTGAGTCCCGTGATGTTACCCGCGGTTATTACAGTAAATCGTGGTAACGTCGCGGAACGAAGCAAGTCCAAAAAAAAAAAAACAAATGTTACTCCTTATTTTATCAGCTATCTTCCAGTGAAAATCACGTTAAAATCGGTCCCGCAATTCCAGAGATTAGCCGTAACAAACAGACAGGTTTTATTTTATTTATTGGTATATATTAATCCATTATAACGTTTGCAGACATTGTAACATCGCTTAAAAGGCTGCTAAAAATCATAATTCTGGCAAGCGATCGTGTATGGCACTAATATCTTCCGGTTGCAAATTACAAGTCAGCGCGAGGCCAGATTTGATGAAGATAAAATAGGCAGTACCCATATAACTATAACTATGTCTTAAAATAAATGAAATATATTTTACACACAACATCATCTAGTCCCAAACTAAGCAAAAGCAAAACCAAAAAGGCCGCCCTATTAATGTTAATGAAAAATATTTCAAAAAAGGAAAAAAAAGAAAATATTTTTTGCAAAATTGTTCCTCTGGAAAAGTTCTGAAGTCTATCTCTTAAGATTGGCTCACTATAAACGTACGTAACACATAAATTTGTTTTTGCGGCATAACATTACGCTGCGAGCAATAGAATATATCAGCATATATATATATATATATATATATATATATATAATATATCACGTGGAGTTTTACAAGTAATAAGTACCTCAAATTCCATTTATCTACACATTATAGACGTTAACTAAACAAAACTATACGAATAGAGTTGAACTGGTGAAACAACACATTAACAACTCTAGACCCTTTGTATTTTGGTTAAAATAAACCAACAAAGCGATTACTCACCACTGACATGTTTGAATACTTTGTTTACTTACACATGGACGAGGTCATCTTCATCAACCACTGCTAAACATAGGTCTCTTTAGAGAAGTGGTTTTGGCCTACAATGGCTACAATAGCAAGCAGAGACGTTGTAATATGGTTTCTCCAACTTTACATTGCTTTCGTGGTGTACATTTTTCTTCGTGGATGGATACGTGATGACTCCATCGGAATGACTATGAGTGACGTACGTACTCCATATTCGTACATCATACAGCCTATACTAGGCTTTACGAGGTATTTAATAATCAAAGTCACCTTACCAATAGTCTTAAACATAATTTTTATTTAACGCCAAATGCTTGAAAATATTGCCATTTTAAATGAAACTCCCAAGTTCCTTGCAAAACAATAAATCTAAGACCAATAATCCAATGACACCATGTCATTGCTAATCGAGCCGCTATCCGCAAATCGTTTCGTTATCGATATAAGAATACTCTTGTTATAAATATATTTGTATATTTACCAATAACATGTTATTAGAATCCAATTAAGGACGAACTCTGCTATGTAGATACTTGAATGTAAAAGAGAGATCAAGCAATACCGAAAACTAGTTTTTGTGTTAGAGACTGCTATTTTCTTTACTACTGCGTTTTGTTTTTTATTTGAACAGATTAGACTAGGAGAGGTCCATAACTAATAGCTCATACTAGATATAGGCAGAGGCCCAAGGAACAGCACAGAACACTTATTTCTATAAAATTAACAAATTCTCATTTCAAAATCAACTTTTGATTTAAAAAAAACATAGATGAAGAAGCTCATTGCTAGTAACTCCAGGACAGCAAATATACTTGCATTCGCAAAGTAAAACATGGCATTGTCACATAATATCTGATGTATTCAATTTTAGGTGTACCAGAATATAATAAAAAATATGAACAATAAGATAACACACTCAAGGACAGGGGCGGTACTACCTTCTCACGACCTATAAAGACCAACCTAGATGACAACATTCTTGCTGTCGTGTTTCAATGGTGAGTGTTAGACTGGATACCCAAAAGAAAAGATGTAGAAGGTCTCCACGAGCTGCCATAATATGAGTCACCATGCTACATTAACTGTATTCGCAATATGTATACCATTATTCTTGAATTCTGCTCATGCTTGCCATCAGGTACTTTGACAGGCTGAAAAAAAATCATACGCGTAATATCTCTTGCCAAAACCATCCCATAATATTAAAGTAGAGATCAAAGTAAAAACATGATCCCAAATCCCAGTAACAGAAACGTATTTATTTATCACAAAAACCACGGACCTGAAGTAACAAAAATATACCCTTTTACGGTGACTAGTGTACGCAAAATCTTACACCCACAGACAGAGGTCTTACACCCACTTACTTGTTCTATTGTATAAAGTACTCTTTAAGGAAACGTTCAAGATAAAGTCCGAAAATTCTGAGACACATTCTACTATCTATAAACAAAGTGTAAAATTCTACTCCTCTAATAACCTTCTCCTTCGTTGTCCTTCTCACACAACTGAATTTCTTGGATCATCCTTTTTTGTACAGTCCGTTCTTCTCTGGAATGAGCTTCCCATCGAGATCAGTATGGCCACTAACGCTTCTTCTTTCAAGACAAAAGTCAAGCAGTTTCTAGTGAAGCAGCTGGCAGAATCAACCAAGTCCTAATTGTCAACACTTTTATTATTTATTTGTGTATGTATGTATTTATATCTATTTAAGTATATATAGATATTCTATGTACTGTGTTGTATTGTATCGTACTATATTGTATTGTAAATTATGTTATGTATTATGTTTATAAACTTGTATCAGTAGTGTCAGTTTTACATAGGTAGTAAATTAATTTTAATTTTCACCAAAATGCACCTACTACCATTTTTCTCTGAATCCCAATGGTTGACTGATAGAGAAAGCCTTAGGCATTAAGTCTGCCAATGTACCAATGTGCATGATGTATAAATAAATAAAATAACAAATTAAAAAGAAAATTGAACGAAAACATTTCTACTAAAACACAGTATGTATTATCTAGTACTGGTATTATTTATTTCATAACCCACGTGTGTGCATCGTGCTGTAGTCAATTAACTCCACCTAATCATTAGTTAATAGTAGTTGACGTTGTGCGGACGACATATCCTTATTCGCGGCGCTACAATAATTGCGCACAGACCGACGTAATAACATAGATTATTATATAGACGTACATGTAGGTATAAAGGCTGAACGTTGTCATCGGGCGAAGTTTTTACAGCTGTTAAAGTTGTTTTTCTTTACATAACGTGGTGTTTATACCACTCGTTTTATACGTACGTATTAAGTACACAGAATACGAGGGATACTACTACTTCGTAACATATCCATTGTATAGTTAAATTTGTAATAACTTACAACTACATTTTTTTTTTCAAAAGAGATGGTCCAAAAATAAACAGAATCGATTATGACTAAATAGGTATCAGTAGGTTCATTTTAATGCACAATTTATTCCACCGTAAGCGCAATGCCAAAATCAATGGGGTATAAGAGCTATAGACTGACAAAGTACTACCTGTTTATTTATTCATATTAAAAATACCCTTATGTTAGTATTTTCTATTGTTGCACAGTTATTATTTACATACCTAAATTAGTTTTAAAGGACAATACATACAACACAGATTTATAGAATATAATACATTTTTTGATTCACTGATGACTGATACTATTAAATAGTACTCCATCTGCGATATTAATATAAATAATCTATGTCTACTCTTATCCAAGTACAGCAACATTCGCCTTTTGAATTTACAACTAGGACCAATCTAACGCTTCCCGTCGCGTCTGTCACTTGCAGTATGGCAGCACTCACTTGCGCAAGTTCAAGGTTGACTGCATTGTAGTCATATGGAGGAAAATTGTACTCACTTGTGTAAAAAAGTTGTTGTGAAATGTCTCATACAAATAGACACGCATCGTCATTGGTTTAAATGTTTTATCTGAAAATAATATCTGCAATTTCTAAAGAAAAGAGTGCAAGCGACAACTTATTCTATAGATTGCTTAGAAAATAGGTCAAAAAAGAAAGAGAAACATAGTGGAGGTCTATTCAGCCATCAATGATATATTTTTTGCCATTTACACAGTCCTTTACTAGATCTGTGCGACTTATAATTAATTAAATAAGTTAAGCGCTATCTAACGACGATGCACTACAACAACAGAGAAATCGTAATTCTGTACCGCGATATGAAAGTACTCACACCATTAGTTTCTATTGAAGTTTCTTTATTTTTTATTATTCTATAAGTTTCTTTATTATTCTTTCAAAAATTACAATCTCAATTTGTTGTTGCACCTAGTTTTAGTTTGTGTTTTCCTCCTCAGACAGAAATTAAGCCTATATAGATGTTTATTATTAGATGTACAAAAGTATAAAGTCCTATAAGATCTGTTATGAACCGAACAAGATTAGAAAGCTTGTTTACATTACAAGCATTGAATTATTTTTTGTAATTAGGTTATACAAAATACAGCGAGATCCTCGTCCAAATTGAATTCTGAGAAAATACTTTAATACCCTACTGATAATAATTTTGTCGAGAGATGCTTTCCAAGACATTATAATAAGTTACTGTTTTTTTTTCTCAAAACCTTGCTAGAAAATTAAACCTTGATAAAATAAAATTAAAAGTCCTTTACGAACATGAATTCTTGCCTCGTTGGTCTAGCGGGAAGGGTCAAGAAGAGAATCATGAGGTCTCAGGTTTGAATCCTGGGTCGGGCCAAAAGTGTAAATGACAACCAGAGTATGGAAGTTTGGGGTGTTTCACGTCCCCAGCCGTGGGACCCGGTTTACAACAACATCTATGGCAATCGTTATTGGGAAGTCAGTGCCACTAAATTTACTGACAACTAGATTAAAACTCGAATTCAGATTTAGTGTTTAATATTAGAACAGTTTGTAACACACATATAAATATATGTGTAATTGATAATTATTATGCTAATTAACATTAATCCTAATTCCCAACAGTTTGCGATAAGATGATTGGTTAGTTAAATGTAAGGGTGACCCTCAAAATCAAATATCACCGCCACTAACTTTATACCACACTTAAGTACTATTTCAGAACCACTCCTTTTGAGAACCATTACTTTTAAGTTCTTAGAAAAGTGTATAAATAATGTTTATTTAGGGTTAAGATGAATAATAAATATAGATTGAAACGCAAGAATCAGTAATGTGTTTTTGATCTTAGGTAGCTTTTTCTTTCATCTAAATTTATAATTTTTCTTTTAAATTACTTGATCAAAGAAGGGTCTACTCTATTGGGTCGTATCTTATTTGGTTGCATGGATGGTAGAGTGAATTAAGCGCTCACCCTCCGCTGTTTACCGCGCTGAGAGTTGTGGGTTCCCATGGGTGGGTATCTTTGTAAAAAAAACCTCAAAAGACATCAGTCGTGCTGTCTCATGTCTCTCGTTCGTCATGTCTCATGATCAGTGTAAGGTTGGCGGAGGCCTAATGAGGACTCCAGCAGGCGACTGGCCATCACAGGAGTTTCCCTGGCGGTCGGACGCATCGAGGCGCTGGGTATACGGGTGGCCCCGTCGTGGTGGTTTCATGGGCCCCGTCGTGGTCCATCCGCCGGTGCCTCGATCTAGGTGAACTCGATCCTCGTACCAGTCCGGGCCCACATGAGGTATCTGGGCCTGGTCCTCGGCGGTAGGTGGCTCTTCGATGAGCACTTCTGACAGCCGGCTCCTAAGCTGGTGGACACTGCCTCCGCAATTTGGGCGGGGCCAGTGTTCCCACTAGGCAGCTGTACGCGGAGGCTTAAAATAATGCAAGTAAAACAGGAAGGGTAAATAAATATTATATATTACAATTCTCTTTCATAGCAAAACAAATCAGAGTGCAATAGAAAGGTTGACATAAGGCACACCACCCCTCCGCATCGTCCGGCACCTCAGCGAGGTGGGGCCCGACCTGTCGGACGCCCAATTCGGCTTCCGAGAAGGGCGTTCGACGGTCGACGCGATCCTGCGCCTGAGGGCCGTGACCGAAGAGGCGGTGAGAGGCGGCGGAGTGGTGTTGGCGGTGTCCTTGGACATCGCCAACGCCTTCAATAGTCTGCCATTCGGCTGCATCAGGGCCGCACTCCAATACCACGGAGTGCCAGGGTACCTGCGGCGGCTGGTGGCAGACTATTTAGAGGAGCGTACCGCCGAGTACGAGGACCGAGATGGCGCCTTGAGACGCAGGGCCATGTCGTGCGGTGTTCCACAGGGGTCTGTCCTAGGACCACTCCTGTGGAACATGGGATACGACTGGGCCCTACGAGGGCGTCTCCCCCCCGGGCTGGGTGTGATCTGTTACGCAGACGACACCCTGGTCACGGACTGGGGGGCAAACTTTGAGGAGGCGGCACGCCTGGCCACCACGGGAGTCTCCCGGGTGGTCGGGCGCATCGAGGCGCTGGGTCTGCGGGTGGCCCTGGACAAGACGGAGGCCCTATTATTTCATGGGCCCCGTCGTTGTCCGCCCGCCGGCGCCTCGATCGAGGTCAACTCGGTCCTCGTACCGGTCCGGGCCCAGATGAGGTACCTGGGTCTGGTCCTCGACGGTAGGTGGCTCTTCGACGAGCACTTCCGACAGCTTGGTCCTAAGCTGGTGGGCACTGCCTCCGCCCTAGGGCGACTTCTGCCCAATTTGGGCGGGGCCAGTGTCCCCACTAGGCAGCTGTACACGGGGGTTGTCCGGTCGATGGCACTTTACGGTGCACCGGTGTGGGCGGCGGCTCTGTCCGCCCAGAACAGGGCGCGCCTCTGGCGCCCCCAGCGGATACTGGCGGTCAGAGCCATACGCGGATACCGCACGGTGTCCACAGAGGCGGCGTGTGCCTTGGCCAGAACACCCCCGTGGGATTTGGAGGCGGAAGTGCTCGCCGAAGTTTATCGGCGAGTGGCTGACTTCCGGGCGGAGAGCGGATTTCGCCCTCCGCCCGAGGACGTGCGCGAGTGGCGCGAAGCCGCTCGCCGAGCCACCATACTGAGATGGTCGCTCCGGCTGGAGACCCCACGCGCTGGCTTCGCCGCCGTGGGGGCTCTTCAGCCGGTCCTCGAGGAGTGGGCAGGGTGGCAGCACGGGACCCTTTCCTTCCGGCTGACGCAGGTACTTTCCGGGCACGGTTGCTTCGGAAAGTACCTGCACTCGGTCGCTAGGAGGGAACCGAGTCCCGCCTGCCACCACTGCGACTGCAGTGAGGACACGGCCCAGCACACGCTGGCGGTCTGCCCCGCTTGGGCGGCGCAGCGCCGGGTCCTCACTGCAGTCATCGGAGGGGATCTCTCGCTGCCGGCCGTCATAAGATCGATGGCCGGCAGCGACAGTTGTTTTACCGCGGTCGCAACCTTCTGCGAGGACGTAATCTTGCAGAAGGAGGTGGCGGAGAAGGCCCGGGAGGATTCCATCCAATCGGACCCGATCCGCCGCCGGCGCCCCGGGCGGCGGAGGCACGCATACCTGCGTCTCATGCCGCCCTGAGAGTGGCCGCGGATGGGCGGGACGGGTTTCCCGTCCGTCCGCAGTAGTGGCCAACCGCGAGGGGGTGACGTCCGCGTGTGACCGGACGTTGCCCAATTAGAGAGTCGAGTGAAGAGTTGGTGCCCGCAACAGTGCGGGCAGGCGCTGGTTGGAGTCCAGAAGGAAATCCCCTCCCTGGACTCCTTCCAATACAAAGGCGCAGAGAGGGTCACACCGTGTGGTTTTAGTCGGTTCGAGTCCGACACACCACCCCGCCGTAACCCCCGACGGGGTGACGGTCCGCGGGGATTTCCACACGTAAAAAAAAAAAAAAAAAAAAAAAAGGCACACCACCCCGCCGTAACCCCCGAAAGTACACCTAATAACTATCTTTTACCCGAGGTTACGCCCTAGTGTGTGTTTTGCTTTGGTTATCACGATAGTTACTTATTCATAGTGAATTTAAATACAGCATCGGGCGTTTCACCTTATGTTTATCTACTCAAATCTATTACTTAAACAAAAATAAATAAAAAATAATAATATAAATGTATAATTTCTTTTTTTTTATATGTAATTCTGCCAAAATGACTCTGCTCAACCTGATGGAAAGTTTAAGCAGAATCCAAAAGTGGTGGCCACAGTCCTCATTACCAATGTGGACAATGCAACACGGTGACCCACACTATGGCGGCCTAATCAGATGCTTCTTCACACCCCGCTTGAAGGACCCCGGATCATAGTAGGAAGGAAACACATGAGTTGGTAGGAAGTTCCAATTTTTGATTGCTCGGCACAGGAAGGAAGATTACTACCGTCTAAGCAACCCCTTCAATTTTGGATTAAAACAGAAATTATTCTATTTTACCACTAAGGTGGCAAACATACAATATTTACAAAACTTAAGAATTAAGCGATAATATTATAATACCTATAATTCTGCTTACCCTCCGAATCATGAAAATAACTAATCCTCAAGGTCGCGGGTTGGTCAATGTCGGGTGGAGGCGCGTCCCGGCCAACTCGGCGACGTCGCGAGTGCCGCACTCAAATGTCATACATATTACTGATAGACCGACGTTCGGTAAAACTGGGGTGCTCAACATTTTTTTAACTAATCGATTCATAACATAAAAAAAAGTTTGCAAAGTTGAACATGAAAAATTATTTTAATAAACTATTACACATTTTGAAATGTAACACTATGAAATAGAATAATCATTACTAAACCTATACTAATTGTCTGTTTTTAGACTTTCGCGACTTTTACACATACTCTTGTTTTTTGCTGTAAACTGGATTTATTCGGGATAAAATTAAAAAGGCTACGGTACCTTCTAGTTTTCGACATTTTGAACGGGTTGTACCACTCGTGGTTACGGGTAGACTGTTTAATAATTTATTGAAACTTATTTAATATGGTTAGCTCAAAATTTCGACAAACTATGCGTTGTATAAGGCATACTTCATCGAAATACTGGACTTAGACCTTCCTCAAGACTCCCTACAACAATCTCTCCTTGCACGTGCCATATTACACTTAAAATGTTGCAATCATCACTTCAATAGAATTCGCAACTAGATAATTAGAATATAATAATACCAACACGCTAATGAGTCACATAATTAAATGATTAAATTTTCACCGAAAAACTTATTTCATAGAAACAAAAAGGACCTTGAGTAACTATAGCAACCACACATCAACACAATCACCATACAAAAGCTAAATACAAATACAATATCATTTCAACACACACCTTCCTACACGAACTACGTCAGAAATTACGTCACACAAAAAACAATCTAATTCCTTATTCAAATGTTATGTGCAACTGCTTTGCTGTGGGTTTCTACCGGCCTAACATGCGAACGACTTTGCAGCAAGTTTTCAATATTAAACTACACCAGGGTTCGAAGTAACTGCCTCAGTGTAAATAGTGGTTCAGAAAGTTCATGGTGTGTTATGGTGAAGTGTTAGGATTGTGAAACGATGGTATTTTTGTAGTGGTAAGTGATTACTCGCTGTTATATTGATTAGTTAATGTATAGTCGTTTGAATAAATTATAATCTGTTGTTTGAATTTGTAGAGTTTCTTGTTTCGTGCTTTATTTACTTACGATTATAGATGACGTTCAATGGTGTTAAACTTGACTTATACTTTTTATTTGCTAATCATAATTCATTAAAAATCTAGTTACCTTTGCGTAACTTTAAATTGTAATAAGGTTTATTAAGTTCATAGTAGTAGTTATTATTATAATAATTGGGCTATTGATAATCTTCAAATGAGGCAACCTATACCTTTAAAAGGGAAGCACTGAGTTTAAAAAGTTTCACAAAAACTTTATATTAGAAAAATACTTTACTATAATCACAAATTTAATGCAAATTTTTAATTTTAGTATAGTATATAAACACAATAAGTAGAGGAATTAAAGGAATATTGGAATAATAATATTTTGTTATTATGGCAATAATTTCGTAATTATTTCACATTTGGATCCCAAAACGAGAATGAAGCGAAGTATTGACAGTACGCATATATCTTATAATCTAAACAATAATATAATAATAATATTAAGCATCTTAATTTCCAAAAACCATAACACATTTTTTATAGCTATTTAAATACTAATTACTATCTATAATTGGAACCCCACTCTGGGTATAGGCTCCAGATTACTCCATGTTTATTTCAAATTACATAAATTACAGTTTGTTGCCACTTACGTTTCAACTTGAAAATTAGTTTATAGTACATTACCTACACATGAGTTTTGAATTAAGTTTAAATCGAATTAGTGAGTTAACGGGCTAAATTAGTCCCGAAATTATAAAACTTTCGCTACTATTATTGAACTACCTTGAAGCGAATTTGGTTTTAAAGCTTGAGGTAATACCAATACAGAGCAAAACTTGAATTTAATGCTGTTCTTCCTTGATTTTAAAGTCGAGTAAAGATTAAAGCTGGAGTATATAAGAAAACCTTGCCTACCCTATATCACCCGTGCCATTTAGGTACGAATATATCGCCGAAATTGTGAACTGTCGGAAAACACGAAACGAGAAATTTTAGCAACTTGTTCCTCAAAAATTTTAATCAAACATTCGATAAATTTCTGATGTCTTCAAGGGAATAATTTAACATATAAATTGAATATTATAATATTCTTTGGAATTCAATAAATATCAATATTAAAAATAATAATGTTAACAATAAGGCTTCCGAACGCGTGTATCTCGATTATTGCAGTAAAAGTAGCCTATGTGTTATTCTGATATATAAGCTATATTACTGTAAAGTTTCATACAAATCCGTTCAGCAGTTTTTGCGTGAAAGAGCAACAAACATACAAACATTCTCATAAACTTTTGCGCTTATAATATTGGTATGATTGAACTCGAATGAACACCGTCATCATCAGCCTATCGCAGTCCACTGCTGAAAATAGGCCTCTCCTTCATCAACAACCCATAATTTTGCACTGCTGGTCTCTTCTCAGATGAAGGTCCTTCATCAACAGCCCATCAGGCCTCTCTTAAATAAAATCAAATTAAATAGCAGAGGCGTAAAGTAGGTATTATTTTCACCTCAAGTAGGGTCTTAATGGCTTCTTAGTTTTCCCAATTAGAAAAATAAATTATACCCAAAGTTTGTGTTATGCAGATAACCAATAAGTAGTTATTATGTCTTATAGAATACTATTATTCGATTAAAACTGATTTATTTTCTTTAAAAGAAAATAATCTTTCGACAGTGTCTGGAATTTTAAGTTTTCAGAACGCTATGGGACTAAATATTTATCCTAATAATAAGACATAGAGTTGATTAATCTTTACTCAATTGTTTATTGGCGTTTTATTTATTTATTTATTTACTAGCTTTCCGCCCGCGGCTTCGCCCGCGTGGAATTCGTTTATATCGCGCGACACGGTAAGGGTAGATAAAACAATCTTGCATGATTTTATGTTTGATAATAAGGAACTTCGACACAAACTTTCGTCCCCTATTTCGAACCCTTCTACTAAAGTATCCTATGTCCTTTCCCAAGTTCAGTTCTATCTTCATACCAAATTTCATCAAAATCGGTTCAGTGGTTTAGGCGTGAAAGCGTAACAGACAGACTGACAGAGTTACTTTCGCATTTATAATATTAGTAGGGATTACACCATCGGAAAGTAGAGATTTCATAAAACAGAAAACACCCCAATTTTTTGAAAAAGGTAGATATTTTGACTGGTGAATTTTCGATATTAGGTCAAAATAGGGTGAAAAAATAAATATTTCAAATCAAATAAATTACAGTCTATTCGGGACATAAAAAGGTCAGTTTTCACTACTCTTTGTTTAAAAATAATTTTATTTGTAAAAGATAAAAATAAAAAACCAAAACCTTGGCTTTTTGAATTTTTCACATATAATTTGAGGTTATGTGAAAAAATAAATAACTTCATGATTAAATTCATGACAAAATTGGATACAATTAGAGACCTCGGCGTGATATTTGATGGAAAACTAACTTTCACGCATCATCTGGATCACATTATTAAAAGAGCATCTAAAATGCTAGGTTTTGTCTTGAGAACTTGTAAAAGCTTTCGTAACAATAGGACTAAATTATTGCTTTATAATAGTCTTATCCGAAGCACGTTGGAATATTGCAGCATAGTCTGGCGACCGCACTACGCAACGCATTCCCTGCGCTTAGAGCGTGTCCAAAAGCGATTTCTGTGGCATCTTGCAAATTGTAATGGCATATCCAGAAGACTTCGCTCATATTTTGATAGGCTAAAACATTTTAATTTTAAATATCTTAGCAGCCGTTTTGAGTTGAATGACGTAATCTTTGGTTTTAAGACTGTCAATTGGCCACATTATGTATCAATTAAAAAATGTTATCAGGTTTTTATGTTTCTTATATTATTTTTACGGGAATTAACGCGATCCCTTATTAAGAGTATTACATACCTCTCGTTCGTGATCGCGTTAATTCCCGTAAAAATAATATTATTTATCATGGAACGCGAAAGATTATAAGTTTTTATGTTTCTGTTTCTAAAACCGGGTTTTATGTCTGTAATATGTACATGTTGTGCCTACCTTTAAGTAATTGTTAATTTATGACCTATACTATGAAATTTGTAATACTCTTAATGTGAAGATGTACACAATTGTTGGCGGGCCTTAATAAATAAATAAAAAAAAAGTGAAAATAAAAAAATCGCCCAATTGCGTGTCAGGCCACGCACTAAAAGGGTTCTTTAGTCACCCATAATGGTACGTGGATTAGAAATTCATTGTATCCAATGGATAATTGTTATGTTTACGTATTCATGCGTTAATTTTGTATGACGTTTTCCAAGTAAGCACATTGTAGAAGTAAAGCCTCTTTAGCTCCTGAACTAACAAAGTCATCTAATTCGTTATAGTTTTCATTTAAAGTTCATTATATGGACCACTATCTCGAATTTTTCCAGATTTTTTGAGCCGGCCGTTTAGCTTTTAGAGGGGGGGGGGGGCGCCCTGTTTTTACAAAAAAGTGGCCTATAAAGTGGAATTTCTCGCAAACGGATACCTAAATAAAAAAATCGTCTTAACAACCCTTTTTATGTTTTTAAAAGACCTATATAATGATACCCCACATGATGAGGTAGCCGCGAGAAAAAAAAACTTCCCCACTTTACGTGAAGGGGAGGTACCCTAAATAAAAATATTTTTCATAATTTTATTGTAGCACTTTTTCGACGTAATTACAGTACATATTCATGCAAAGTTTCATCTTTCTAGCACTTACCGTTTGGACGGTAAGTCGAGGACTGACGGACGGACAGACGGACATGACGAATCTATAAGGGTTCGAAGTCATAAACTTCTGAACCCTAAAAAATTGTAGATCTTTTAATTACCTACAACTTTGACATATAACTTTTTTCCATAGGACTTGTAGTTTTGCCGGAAATCGAGATAAACCGTTTTTTACCCTTTGTTTTATATATTTAGCTATCCAAAGTGACTCTACCCTGCCTGATGGAAAGCATGAGCAGAATCCAAGAGTCGGGGCTACCACACTTGCTGCAAATGCAGACAATAATGTATGGAGGTCCACACTATGGCGGCTTAGTGAGATGCTTTTTCACGCCCCGCTTAGAAGACCCGAAAACCTCCCCTACGACCCCAGATCGCCCGTAATTATTTTTCCTTTCATTTTTATAATATTCTGCTCCTTTTCCAATAGGTTTCATCCTACTATAATTTTATTTGTTTTCAAAAATTATCTACCCTGATCTACTGGTCTATCATTATGGTTGCCATGCAAGTGTGTTATGCCTAGCAACCTGTTAATTTTTGACAGGAGATAAACAGTGATACATTTTGTCATCTACAATTTATGTATTTTTATTATTACCAAACTTGGGCCTTTGTATCTCGATTATTGCAATAAAAAGTAGCCTATGTCCTTTCCCAAGTTCAGTTCTATCTTCATACCAAATTTCATCAAAATTGGTTCAGGGGTTTAGGCGTGAAAGCGTAACAGACAGACAGACAGACAGAGTTACTTTCGCATTTATAATATTAATAGGGATTTATTTATACTTCCTGCAGATACATTGCATGAGGCGGACTTAATGCCTTAGGCATTTTCTTCCAGTAAACCTATGGGTGATGTAGAGTTGTGTGTATCAGGTGTATGATTGGAGCGAGAAACAAGGATTGTTTGTATTTTATTAACTTATAAGTATTCTACATAATATCTAGCGTACGACAAGAAAAAGTTAATAAGTACGCCAAAATAAAAACATCTCATTTCATAAACAAAATTTATGTATAGGGCTTATAATTTTATCGAAAACATATTCCATAATATTATGTAATATCCGCTTTTGATTAATCTCATGAGCTACAACGCTTCACACGTCAAATTTGATATATTTTTTTCCAATCTTCAGAATGTAATGTTTTCGATACATGTTTATTATCTAGCTAACTTTAATTATTAGAGCTGTGGGCATTCCTTAGGCATCCTGTTTTTAATTTCAATAAATCTTACAGATTACAGGAAAGCGAGTTTATTTAGTTCAAAATTTCTTTTACATTTTTTATAGTATTTATTTATATAGTACTTGCGTTGCCTATTAGATTCTGAAGATCAGTACATCATATGATTTTCCATAAACAGTTTAAATATCAAGATACCATTATAGATGTAATATCAAGAAAAAAACATGCTAAATAAAATCCTTACTAACATTATAAACGCGAGAGTTTGTGAGTAGGTATGTTAGTTGCTCCACGCAGAACTACTCAATGGATTTTGATGAAACTTCACAATAATATAGTTTACATATTGGAATAACACATAGGCTTGCGGAACCGCGGGAAAAGGCTAGTACTAAATATTTCGTACATCTTACACACAACGTCATCTAGACCACATGCATCATATATATTTGTGTGTCTAAATCACACATCTACTTAGACCTGGCCGCCATAATCTAAGATTTAAAAGTTCGCATGTCATGCAACGGTATCTTTGTTATCCCCAGGAGAGGCTATTAGTGAGATCCTTACGATGTGATTACGACGCCGACGTGCAACACGATAACTGAGAGCTAAGAGACTCGTGCGAGTAATGATATATTCAAATTGCTTCCATTTCAAGCTCCTCTTCAAATATTAGGGTAGTGATAATCTCATGATTATTAAGATCATGATTTTTTAAATAACAGTGTGAAAATGTTTATACAAATACATAACATTAAAAGGGTAATCAATATATTAAAGACATTAGATACGCGTTGTCGACGTACACGCGACTACTGTTTATTTAAATGTAACAAAATATCTGCGTTTTGGAACAAAGTAAGCGAGTAAGTGATATTTCACATACTTATGTTATACAGGTTTCTTAAATTAAACAGAACAAGTTTCTTTGCTCCAGACCACCCGTCACATTATCGTCGACCCATGTCGCATAGGTTAACCAGTACTGCCAATCAATCTGTCTGTTTCTGATTCGATTCCCGGATCAGGCCGTGCTTGTTGTTTTGAGTTTCTCTCACAAAAAAATCTAAAATCACCCCAGAGTATGAAAGTTTTGGTGATGTTCCATGCCCGTGTTTCCAACAGCACGTTTTGTCGTCGATCACGTTCATAATAATAATAGGGTTTGATGCAGAAGGCGGTCCTCCTTGACACGGCACGTATATTGAGGATGTTTCTGTCTTTGGAGCACTAACCACCGGTTTCTTAGTCCCTGTACTCGAAGTCGGTGGTCTACTATTTTTTATATTTTTAAATGTTTTTTTTATATTTAAATATTTAAAAATGTAATTAATATGTTTATTGAATTGATTAAAGAGAATAATAAAAATAAATTAATTTATTCAGACAAAGTCCATAGTGTTAGTATACAAATTATCTTAACCTAGGTTAGTAATTAGCATTTTTTTTAATTCAGCAACGTTTTTACAATTTTTTCATTAAAGTCGAGTCGTATTTTTCAGCTATGTTCCTCAGGATGCTTTTATTTATAATGAACATTTTTGGAAATAGTTATTGAGAAGTCAATGTCCTCAAATATACTGACAACTAGATCAATCTTTGAATTTAGTTGGACCTCAGGGTTACAGATGTCAGTCGTTTGATGGAAAAACTAACATTTATGTAAAATTGGTTGAACTGGTAGCGATGCCAAAATTATCTTGGGAATAATAAAGACCAAAAACATATACAGGGAGTAGACGGATCTTCAAACTCGAGAAAAATGAACAATCAACAACAGTTTCCAAGGTAGTAGAGTAACAATGATTTCAGCACGAATGGGCCGGTCCTACTGGAGTCGTACTACCCTCAATTAGAAGATCAACCTAAGATGACAGCATACGTGCTGTCGTATTTCGTTGGTGAGATGATGATGGTGATGATGGGTCGTATCTCACTAGGCCACCACAGTGTGGGTCATCATGCAGCATTGCCTACTCTCGTAATGAAGATGGTGACCCCTTCTCTTGGATTTTACTCATGCTTTACAGCTGGTAAAGCAGAGTCAGTTTGACTAGTTTACTATTGTTCTTCTGAATCATTTTCATCCATCTCAAGTTTTTCTGGAAAAGACACTTTAAGTAATACTTAATCCTACTAATATTATAAACGCAAAAGTTTTTGAGTATGTATGTTTGTTGCTCTTTCACGCAAAAACTACTAAATCGATATGGATGAAACTTTACAGTAATATAGCTTATATATCAGAATAACTCATAGGTTACGTTTTACTGCAATAATCGAGATAAACGGGCGAAAGCTTGGTGATTATAAAAATACATTAAATCGTAGATGTCAGAATGTATCACTGTTTATCTCCTGTCAAAACTTCACAGGTTGCTATGCATAACACACTTTCATAGCAACCATAATGATATGCGATTAACACTGCGGGTCGCAGCTAGTACTCCAAATACAGTATACACAAAATAATATTTAATACTTTAAAAAGTTTTCTATCCATTTGTCTAAACAAAATCTACAGTAATGTGAGCAAAACCGTTACGAAACCTAGTTAAAAGTATAAATCCAAATCACTGTCTACCTAGGTGTCTGGTTAGATAGCCATTTATCCACCTGTTCAATTACAGTTAGCGCTCGTTGGACATGTCCGGGAAGGACAAGCAAGAAATCTAATGGAAGTTCAAGGAGACTGATGATTTACGGTACTTATTGTTCCGTCTTTGCACACGTGGGTATGAAGGAGAATGTAGTGGTGTTGGTTAATCATTCTTAGTTTGACGTAAGAGGACTTGAACGTATGTATGTCTGATCAACTTCTGGAAATAATCGATAGTAAAATGCTGGTCATTACGATCTGGAATGTCCTACTATTCTTGTGTTGCATTGAACGTTGTAGCGGTCCATAATTCCTAATTGTTACGTTGTTTGAGTGATTCATGGTTAATCGGTTTTCTTTGGAGTATATACATAGGTAGTTTGTTGACTGCCTCGATGACGCAGTGATAGCGTAAGTGACTCTTGTGCTTGTTTTTTTTTTGTAATTTGGATGTTTTTTTTTATGTATCATGTATTTGCACAAATTGCAGAAAAATATTCAATCAATCAATCTAGCTGCAACTGCCGTTGGGTTTTAGATGTATGAAATTATTATTTATTACTATCAAATCCTTTATGAAACAACACTGTGATTCAAAAATTATTATTCAGAGTATGGATAGTCTGTGTTTGATACATGTATGTCTGTAAAATCTCTTGCATTATGGGATATATTACTAGTACGGGAGTTGTAAAAAGTTGCAAAAAAACAAAACATCTTTACCATTCTGGCCAGAAGTTAATCCTTTTTACCATCGCCGTAATTTAATACAAAGAAGACTCATCGCGTTCTGAAACTTTTCCACCTGACAATTAAAAATTTTGTGATGACTTTATTATCTTATTTATTTACCCAAAAAGCGACCAAGTGCGAGTCGAACTCGACCATGAAGGGTTCCGTAGCAGCAAGTAACATCATATAAAAGTTTTTGTAGTTCGTTGTAACTTTCATCGATGTTTTAATAATAGTGTTTTGATTGAAAGAAATTTAAATTGCGGTTTATGATTTATGACGTATAAAAAAACTACTTACTAGATCTCGTTCAAACCAATTTCCGTTGGTAGTTTGCATGGTAATGTACATCATTTCTTTTTTTTAGTTTTATCATTCTCTTGTTTTAGAAGTTACAGGGGGGGGGGACACATTTTACCAATTTGGAAGTGTCTCTCGCGCAGACTATTCAGTTTAGAAAAATAATAATATTAGAAACCTCAATTTCATTTTTGAAGACCTATCCATAGATGGTACCCCACACGTATGGTTTTGTTGAAAAAATAAATTTTGAGTTTCAGTTCTAAGTATGGGGACCCCCAAAATTTAGTGCTTTTTTTCTATTTTTGTAAAAGAATATTAATGCGGTTCACAGAATACATCTACTCACCGAGTTTCAACAGTACAGCTCTTGTAGTTTCGGAAAAAAGTGGCTGTGACATACAGACGGACAGACCGACAGATAGACATGACGAATCTATAAGGGTTCAGTTTTTTGCCATTTGGCAACGGAACCCTAAAAACGATGGTGTGTGTGTTAGCCATGTGACTAGACTAATAGACTAATCTATACAAATAAATATAATTGGAGTGTCTGTATATATATTAAAAATGTCAGTTTTTTTCCTAAATCCATATCAAAGTAGATCAATAAACATACTAATATTATGAAAAGCAATTTTGAATTTTTTTTATTGGTCTGTCTGTCTTTTTTTCTTCTAATCTCTGGAACGGCTTTACTGATTTTGACGGTACTTTCACTGGCCGAAAGCTAATAACATAAAAAGTAACTTAGGCTATTTTCTTAGAGTAACTTTGATCCGCGACGTTACTCGCAATTTACAACATAACCGTGGGACTCAGCCACCTATTGTGATATCTTAGGGCCACAGCACACTAGCTACTTTTAGCATCGGCGATCGGCAACTAGTCGCTTTTTAGAAGCTAAATACGGCGACCAAACGCTCTACACCGCACACTTAAAAACGCCAAACGCGGAGATTGGGTCGCTTTTTAGAAGCGCGACACAGCAGCTGAACGCTACTCTCCGCTCACATTCGGATGCCGGTAGCATCGATTTGGCATCTCGGCAGTCGCTAAAACGCGCGTTTCCGATACCGCGATCGAAAGCAGGAAGTCGCTAAAACGCGATGCAGCAACAATGCAGTCGTCAAATCGCCGATCGCCGATGCTAAAAGTAGGTAGTGTGCTGTGGCCCTTAAAAACAAAACTAAGAAATGTGTAGAAAAATCTGAACTTGTGTTGTTGTGAAATGTTATATTACATATGTTAGTTTGTTAAGATTTTGTTAGTTGTTTTAGATTTTTCTAACTCGAGATATTCTCTCGATTTTTTATCCAAATTCCCGTTCTGAAACCTTCCGAGAAGTGAAGATTCCTATTCCCTCGAATTTATGAATACTGTGCCCCCCAAACTTTTTTTCTTTCGCGACTGTTCCCGTTTTACCTACTACTATAGGTAAGGTTTTAGTGTTTGTATTCCAGAGACTAGTTATTTCTACTTTAAGGGAGTGGTATTTTCTTAGTTTTTCAACTTCCTTTGGGCCAGTGTTGTAGTCAGAAGGTATTGTTACATTTAAGTAAGTTTTATTTTCTTTTTATTTATGTATATGAAATCTGGTCTATTGCGTGTGATTATTACGTCTGATTGACACTAGAAAACTGATGTGGTACATCAGTTTTCTAGTGTTATTTTCTCTTAATTGTAGTTGTGTTATTGTTTTTTGTGCTCGTACTTCAAATGTGTGTTTCTTTGCCAAGGCCCACCAAATATATTTTTAAGTAAATATTACTATGTCTCATCGTATACTAAGTTCCGGCTAGCTTTTCGCCTCCTGAGACAATATGCTGCAGATTCTCGTCCTTACCACCAACAGGTTTCTTTAGGATTTTTTTATCTATCTTCCTTTCTTTTCTTTTCTTTCTTTTTAAAAAGACAACTCCCGCATTAGGAATATGAATTCCTGTGTCGCGGGGGACTTTACAAACATACATGAAACGGACACAAAGAACACCCAGACTCAGAACAACAATTTGTAAATCACACAAAGTGTTATCCCACGTGGGATTCGAACCCACGACACTTGGCGCAGTAGAGAGCGGCGTGGCGACCGCTTAAACCACTAGGCCAATCGTGCAGTCTATCTGTATATCTGTCTCGTCACTTATTGCTTGTCTCTGAATGGCGAACACAGTTGATTCTAATGTGTTTGAAATCGTTTGTTTTTTTGAGCTAGGAGGAATGAGTACTCTCTGCGTTCTTTCTTTCTATTACTGATTTATAAAATTGGTCATTTAGAGGTTTTGATTTAATTTTATTGATTCTAGTTTCTACTATTGCTTGTTTGAGTTCTTTGCCTGTGTGTTTAGTGCTGAGTCGTAGCCCTATTTCGGCTGAATTATCCTCAAGTTCTTCTTAAAATAATAATATTATAATTCAATTTCTCGTCAATAATAAATACTAATGAGTTCCAGTAAAAAACTAGACGGTTTAGTTCATTATTAATATTTTCACGAATATGTTTAAAGAAGATTGTATTGCCATAGAATCTAATCTATCGCTTATTATAACTGTCTTAAACAGAACTAATACCTTAACGCATCATTATAACTGCAATCAAAACGAGTCTATGAAACTATTTTCTTACATTATTAGAATATTGACGTAGACAGCATTTTGGTTTAATTCAATCATCAACAGCCTTTAACAGTGCACTGTTGGACATAGGCCTCTTGTTTTAAAAAGGAGGCCTACTGTACCTTACTGTACATTAATGTTGCGTATTTATTTATATCAATTTTCTAATTACCATAATACAAGCCCTGCTTGGTTTGGGACTAGTTGGAATTGTGTGTAAGATGTCCAAAATAAAAATATATAATGTGATTAATTTTGTTCAAACTACAGAATTTTTCAAGCTAATAAATATTTATCACATACCATTTTTGGAACTTAAGTTTCACGTATATGTCATTCTTGTTTTAGCGATATAACAATGTGTAATTATACATGTACAATGTATAGTTTCAATAAGCATTTAAAGTATGTAAATAATTATTAAGCGTACACATGATAGTATTTAGTAGATTGTGTTGATGACGGAAATTGGCAGTGGTCCACGTTGTGTTTCGGAGAGCTTGTTACTACTGACTGACTGACTTCCTGAAAAAAATTTCGCTTCGTAGAGGCTTTTTTACATACATATTTAACAAGACCGTGCCATAAAAGTTAGAAAAATATTTATACTGTGTTTATAATATTTTTGTAACTTTACCACATTACTTGGATTTTTCAGTTTTTGTTCAAGTTAAATAAATTATCACAAGCAAAGTATAAATATTTTTTTAACTTTTATGTCACGATCTTGTTAGGAATGTATGTAAAAAAGGCTCTACAAAGCGAAATATTTTTACGATCATTATTTAAACATTTTTTTTCAATTACAATTAAGACGGCAATTAACAATTGTTAACTTGTTAAAATATTAACTTTAAGTAAAATTTCCAACGGGAATAAATGGTCTAAAGTGTTCAGAATACACCATATTTTTTTTAGAATTTAATAAAATATATTTTTAATATCTTAAATTAATTAATTAATGTGCCGTACTCGATTTTGACGCCACGCGTGTAACCTAAAAATGTCGCGCGCAGACCTATTTTCAGCGTTAAATTAAAATTATAAATAATGGAGAAATTTCATACATATTAATAGTTAGTAAAATGAAATATTGGCAGAAAACGAAATGCATTTTGTTTTCATCTTTAATTGTTTATAACTTTTGCAATTTTTTATGTGCTAATACACGCTTTTGGCACATTTTTCTAGGCGTCATTCCGGATCCAATGAGCTATTGCACATAATTTTAAGAGCAGTATATCTATTTTGTACCATTTTTCACTTGTCGACTAGACTAGGAGTCGCGACTAAAGCTGGTACGAGTAGAAATTGAGCATCTTCACGACACTACATTAGTTTCAAACATTTCTATATTACAATAAAAAATTACATGATGGTATCCCGATGTAAATCATCATTTAAAATACACTACATATTAAATAATTTTCGACCATGATATTGGAAAACAAATGGTCTTCAAATTAGTTGCTCTGTACATGATACCGAGGTTAGGTATACGATGTGGCCAAGTACCAGTTACTGCTGTTCACTGTTCAAATACTCATAAAAGTAAAAGTTCTATTCGCAATTTCTTTGAAAAAAAATTTTTTACTTGGGCCTCAAGCTAGCCTGAAGCAAACAAATGATTTCTTTTTTTACGCATGAAAAATATCAAACAACTAATGAAAGTTGTTTATACTTTGAAGATTAATACAATAATTCAATTTCGCGTAAGTAATAGATACAAAATAAGTTAGAGTGAAAAATAAGTTCTAGACTGTTTTGTTTTATTTGTTGAGTAAACAAATTATTCGTTCACTAATTATTTGATCAAAGGTCTCTAAATTTAATGTATATATTGCTGAGGCCGACAAATTTTAATGCCATTAAATACTAAGAGTGAGACCAATTTATTAAACCTATTATACATTAGATACTAGCAACAATGTATATTCTTTATTTATAAAGTTTTCGTCTTCGGCTTCAAATCCATGTTTAATATAAAAAGTTAGTAATTATTCTATGAACTACTCTCAGCCATTCTTTTTTTTTGAATTCTATTTTTTGTGATGCCCACTCACGACTTTTACTTTATTTTTTATTTTTTATTCTCAATAGTTTAGTTATATGAGCATTTTTTTTCTTCTGGACCGTATGCAAAAGTTTTTCTTCTGGACCGTATGCAAAAGTTTTCATTTCATGTAATATAATATTTAGATTCAGTAATAGGCATTTGTCTCCCAAGTTACTTAAAAGTTAGTAATTATTCTATGAACTATTCTCAGATATTCTTTTTTTTTTAATTCTATTTTTTGTGATGCCCACTCACGACTTTTACTTTATTTTTTATTTTTTATTCTCAATAGTTTAGTTATATGAGCATTTTTTTTCTTCTGGACCGTATGCAAAAGTTTTTCTTCTGGACCGTATGCAAAAGTTTTCATTTCATGTAATATATTTAGATTCAGTAATAGGCATTTGTCTCCCAAGTTACTTAATAAGCTTTTTTAGTTTATATGAGGCTCTTAAAGTGATCATGCCATAATTGATGGAAAGCATGAGTAGATCCCAAAAGTGGTGGTCACCATCTTCATGCACACAGTACAGCATTTGAATCTGCACCATGGCGGCCTTTTTTGCTTGACGGGTGGAATAATCCTTTCTGATAGCTCCCGCGGGGACACAGAAGCTGCAGGTATGTGGTGTTTCCACAAAAAAACACATAGGCGTCTGACCTCTATCGCCTGCTCTGGACTTAGTAGCCCGATCGAGTATGACATGAAATCAGGCAATTATATCCCGTACCTCGGTCTACCAGAGATCCCCACCTTCTGACGGCCTGCGGTTCTGTCAACGGTTCTTACTTCCGACGTCTTTTTCACTCGGGATCGGCCCTCTCCTGATCTCGTTCAGCGGTCTCTCTTTAGAGCATAACAACTTCACAGAAAGAGACCACTGCGCCCCATCCCCCCTCACCCGACAACATGGCAGTAATAATTGCTTTCGAGGACAGGTCTCGTTTCTCGAATTACTAGCTAAATAAGTTTTTATTTAGCTAGTAATTCCTACATTCCAAAAAGAAAAAATATTGTCAAAATCTTGCTAATTCTTTATTATTTTACAAATCAAACTTTTGTTAAAGTTACTGAGTTTCTTTAAAAACGGCCACGATAAATACTTTGCTTTAAAAGTTACATCGCGTGTCAGTAAATTGTGGCTTCCCGCTACAATAAAACCTTTTCTCTTTAGTTTGTTCCCTGAAAACGGATAGATTCAAATTAATGTACTTCTTTTACGATGTAAAAGTTTTGTTCTATCTTTTTTTTTGTTTTAAAACTATCTCCCTAATTTATGTAAAACATTTAACATAGCTATCAGCATGATCTCTAGTTTTCCTGGCCTTTAATATTCTGAAGATTATTTGGGGTCGTCCTGGGGATAGCGGAATATCAACTGGCATCACACCTCTACAACACTGAGGGCGAATTCAATATATTTGAGGACACTGACCTTAAAATAATAATTTCCATTGATGTTCATGACAATAAATACGGACGGCTTAACGTGCTCTTAGTAAGTGCCTTACATAATACGTCACCAAACTTCCACACTTCGGGCTGTTGATGTGTCTGTTGGTTGTCGAGTTAAAGAGTAGCCTATGTCATTATCAAGTATGCCGATTACAAATTTCATTGAAATCAGTGCAACGGTTTAGCCGAGAAAGCGTAACAGACAGAGGTAGTTTCGAATTTATAATATTATTATGAATACACGTCGAACATATTGAACGCTATACTTAATATACGTCAAATAAATATGTATGTACATTTAAGCTTATGTAATTAACAATAATTGGCGATGACAATCATGTGGATGTTGATTCTGTCAGTTTCAGTTTATCGCAGTCCACTGCTGGACATAGGATTCCTTGGCGTTGTTTTAGCAGATACTTCTTCACTATTGGCAGAAAAAGGGTTACTGGCTATCCAGATTTCAAGGATGAGCTTAATCTAAAGAAGAATTGAGCAAATAAAATATTTGATACACGTTACACGAATTACATTATCAGGAGATAATCGATTTTAAAACAAAACGAATACCTACCCAGATATTACATAATACACTTACTCCAAACTTGTTTTCCAAAGTTGATAACGATTACTGACGATGTCGATGAAAAAGCAATTACAGGCCAGCACAAATTGAATTTAATACAACTGGAGTTCGAACACGAAGGTATCATTACAATTACGAGTATCGAGTTTTGCATACAAGAATTTATCTTCTAAGAACATGCGATCATTGCTTTCAATGTAAATATTTATTGCGCTGACTGGTACTATGTACCTTGAATCAAAGATTCATACATGTAATGAGTAAGGATACTGTGGTTTTAGGGTTCCGTAGTTCGTGACTCGGAGCTGTAGAAGATTTTGAATTTTTTCAGGTACTTAATTTGTTTAGATATTTTTTAATAATGATGTAAATTTTTTTTTTAAATCATAAACAATTTTATTGAATAAGAACTTTGGAATGTAAAATGTGAAAAATTTGTCTAATACACACGGCCTGGTCCTTTACCTATTGTGTTCAAAACTAGACGGTTATAGGTAACTGAAATATACATTTTATAAAATCGTAACTCCATACCTCGGAGAGCAAGCTTAGCCGTCGGTTGTCATGAACATCTATGGCAGTCGTTATTGGGAAGCCATTGTCCTCAAATGTACGTACGTAGAACTTGTTCTTCGAATTCAGTTTCACCTTCAGTGATGCAAAGATCCAATGCCAATCACTCCGAGGAAAACCTGGTATTCAGGTAAAACCTAATCTAGTAGACTCCAAATAATTTTGGGAATACGCTAGAAAGATACTCGTCACCTAATGTTGAGTGCTGCTGCCTGATACCTAGGAGTCACATGGCTGGAACCTTTTGACCCTCGAAGAACGAACGGTTACGGTACTTAACCATACTCATACGATACCAAGGAACTATAGAATTTTTTAACACTGGTGTTCAGCCTGCATGGCCTTGGCAAGTGGTTTCCGTCGATTCTTTAACTACAATCGCTAATGTATCTATTGTCTTGCATTTTTAGCTAATATTTGTTTTGTCCATGTGACTGAGCGTTAAAAGACGTTATTGTCATAAATTTGATTTTTTTTTCAACGTTTCTGTTTATATTATGCAACTTGGCTAAGGGCTGTGCAGCTATGGAATACTAGCAGTACTCCTGAAAAGCCAATCAGCTCGGTGACGTAATAAGGGAACAGTCAGGATACTTTCTTCTAGCCTAATATTTCCTAAAACAAACACAGAAAAAAATACATATGTAAGCAAATCTACATAAATTAATATTGCTTTCATAGAACCGTTAATAATAATGTTTAGTGAGTCGCTCCATGGATTTAACACACCTAGAAATTATATTTCACGAAAACTTACGGAAGCTTCATGAGTAAGGTCTGCTTATCACGAAATCTTAATTGAGGCTTCATTTTAAGCTTCCGATCATTTATGATTACTCATGAATATTAAATTTTATACATTAATTTTCGTGGAAATTATAATTAATAAATGAAAATTCAAAGATCAGCAGTGAACATATATTATAATTACTCATAGTGGTTATGAATGAATTTCTCAAACTAAGGCTTTGAAGTTATCTAAGTTTATCTTATGAATGCAAGGATGGATCCATGGAAGTTTGTTACTCTTTCACACAAAAACTATTAGATGGATTTAGATGAAATTTAACAGCTTATATATCAGAATAACAAATTTACCGCTATAACGGAGATACATGAGGGCTACATCGCCATAGGACCTGGAGGCGAGAACCCTTGCAGCCCTATATCAGTGGCGTAAGGAAGCGTCGTAGTTCAGGTAAGACTCCTGAGACCTCCAGGTCTTCGTAGAAGAATGGAAGGAACTATGTTTTGCTATTATTTACTATTATTCTGAAGGAACGACTTGTGCAACCGAGCGCTGGGCAAGCCGTTATTACGGTGGTAAGACCCGTTATTTAGAGTTGAGAATTGGCTCGAAAGGTTGGTTGGCAGGTTGACACTGTTGTTCACTGGAAAGGGATGCTTCAGAGATTACTTGTGTCTAATTTACAAAGAGCCAACGTCTGAGTGGCACCACTGACTAAACCGAGGACATGATGCTCCACACGTTGGTAGAAGAAAGGGTGGGGATTTTCTCCGTAACAGCGTCCATGATACGGACTGAAAACGCATGTAACTCTGACCTCTCCGCCGAAAGAGATAGCGAAGCGAAACAGGGAGAGGTTCAGCCCAGGAACGGACCAGTGACCGCAGACGACTCGAGCGCTGGAGATGTATAAAACAATCTCCGTCCTCCATAAGCCTTTGAAAGCGTGCTAGCAGAAGCAGGCCGGAGTGAAGCCGCGAGCCCTACAAAGAGCACGCAGCCTTTCATTTGGGCAGGAAGAACAGTAAAGTTCCAACACAGAAGGGGGCTATTTACAAACCTAGGTGGCCAATACGCTAGGGACTTTGGGTTTTCAGTAATTTTCTTTCGATGACACCCTGATTTCTCGACTTCTAGCTCCCAAGATGGCGTACTATTTTTGGTTGGTTTAAGTTCCATGTGTCCGCTGGATTTCGACACGGAAAAAAAGATGGCAAAGTAAAAGTTAGTAAGTAAAGAACACATCAAAGACTATTAATATAAAATAACCAATTTGTAAAACTTTAGGGGAACTTTAACTTTCCAGGCAAAACCTCCACATGATTGTGCAATAGAATAAAGACATAACAAAGCAACAAAAAGACATAGGTAGTCAGTAAACCGATAAATTCTTACAATGAAATCGAGTTTCGAATTTTGAATAGTAGACATAGATTCTAACTATTTATATACTGGGATTACCTTTTGATCTGATCACGTTTTCTTTGATAATAAACGTACTAGCGTACTATTTAAACGTACTATTTAAGCGTTTACACCGACTTGAAACTTCTTTTCAAAAGATTTTTATTGAATAGAATAGGCGCGGATGACAAATGTTTTTACAGTAAGATCTACAACAAAATGAGTTCTATTGAGTTCTTCCAAATCAGAACTTCTTAAGAAGATAAAAAATACCCCCGGTCTTTTATTTCAACTGCCTCGTTTTTTATTTGTATAATGTGTTTTCTATAAATAATATGTATTTATTTACAAAAAATGTATGTTTATATATAACTTAAATAAGCCGTCTAGTACCCATAGTACTAGTGATGTCCGTGTGGTGACGGATTAAGAATACAAAGTGTCACCACTCCTATTCATTCCATGGGTGTCGTGAGAGGCGACTAAAGAAACAAAATAAGCAGCTAACATCACTGCCAAGAGAAGGAAAACTTGAAACCAACCCTATACCAACCCGTCTGGCCAGCGTGGTATAGTAGGCCAAAACCTCCTTTCTAAGGAGAGGCCTATGTCCAGCAGTGGACTGTTAAAGGCTGTTGATGATGATGATGACCCATAGTACAAGTTCTATTTAATTTAGAACTATATGGTGTTGTGTGATGATGTCCAAAAATATATAAAATAAGCAAAATTAAAATCATTCTTGTGCTATCACTTTGTTATAACTTTACATGTTATATTTCTATTCGCGACTGCCTCGTTGGTCTAGTGCTTAGCGTATGCGACTACTAATCAAGAGGTCTCAGGTTCGAATCCCGGGTCGGGCCAAAAAGTGTTTTTAGGTTTTTCTTAGGAAATTCCTAATAGTAGCCCGGAGTTTGGAAGTTTGGCGGTGATGCACGCCCGTGCCTCGGAGAGCACGTAAAGCCGTCGGTCCCGGTTGTCATGAACATCTATGGCAATCGTCAAGTCAGGTGTCAGTGCCCTCAAATATACTGACAACTAGTTCAACCTTGGAATTTCAGTTCTCCCTTAGGGTTGCGGAGGTCCGATGCCAGTCGCTCCGTGGGAAAACTGAAATTCAGGTAAAACCGGTTGAACTATTAGCTGACCCCAAATATACTTGAGTATAAAGGCTAGGGAAGATGAGATTGTGCTATCACTTTGTCATTATTATAATCGTATTAGAATTTTGATATTTATCATGTCACGTTTTCTAGTTTCAATTGATAACAATTTTTAATCATTGTCAAATTCAGCAATTCCAACAAGAAACCTACCAATTTATTTGTAAGTTTAACTATCCGTCCAATCATTGAAAGCATAGCTTGGAGATTGTTAGACTTAATTTTATGTACATAGGTGAATGTATTACCAATTCAAATGAGAACAATGTATTTGCAGACACAGTTTTTGGTTGACAAAATATACATGATACAAGAAAGTTCACGGATGCATACTAGTCAACAACAAAGGTATTAATAAAGATATTGTTAGTTCATGTTAAATAAACAAATATAAATATAAGATGTAAAGTTAATAAAGCTAAGAGGTATAATGGGATTTCTATGTAAAGCGCTCATCGTGTGGTAACAGTCTGGAGGGAACGACGGCATGGATAACACTTGAATACTTAGAAAGGAAATGTTTATTCATTGGACAAGTAATATTCCAGTTCTTTAATCACGAAATGTGTAAATTACATGTAAATATTGAAATTAAACTAGTTACTCCGTGATCATGGCGCTTGCAACAACCCTGAAATATCGGATACTCACTAACAAAAAGGTAGATACAAGGTATCGTAATACCTGCCGGAACGGTAAAAACAGTGAAAAACAAACGAAAGTGTAAAAACAGTTTTTATCCGATATCCGTAAAACCCTGGGGAAAATCATGTGTACAGATATGTAGGACC
Source organism: Phragmatobia fuliginosa (assembly GCA_932526445.1). Classification (NCBI taxonomy): domain Eukaryota; kingdom Metazoa; phylum Arthropoda; class Insecta; order Lepidoptera; family Erebidae; genus Phragmatobia; species Phragmatobia fuliginosa. The sequence continues at coordinate 3,251,378 of OW052063.1, read as the reverse complement.
GATGCGTCATACGATACTTGTAACGGTACGCCTTAAGAAAGTTCAATATCTAATGAAACAAAATCGATTAAAGTTGTATCTTGTCAATGTATGTTTTTTGCTCTTTCACGCAATGTCGACCATTTGGAAGGAGTTTAAACCAATAGAACAATTCTCTAACATAGAACATACCTCAGAGGTAGGCAATAGTAACTTCTCATTTTGTCGAAATTCGTTAAATTGTACCATTAAAATCGCAAGAACCAGATCTACATAATGGTATAAAGCATCAAGTCGTCGTTTATGAAAAGAGATATACAATGATGTATAACATTAATTGTACAAATATTACCAGGGTATATTATTTAGATAATAGATAGATTTATCGCAATTAGGTATAATTCATGAAACTTCTGTCTATATATCATAAAAAATACAGCTAAGTTAATTACTCTGCCTTTATTATATTTTTTTCAAAATTATTATCACAACACCATCTAGTCCCAAACTAAGCAGAGCTTGTATTATGTACCAATCATACAAGCTCTGCTTAGTTTGCGACTATGTACTAGACAACTGTCAAAAATACATAAACATACTTTTTTTATAAATATATAGGTACATATTTTACATAGAAAACATTCAAACTCCGAAACAAATATTTGCGGATCACACAAACATTTGGTCCGACCCGGGAATCGAACCCGAGACCTCAAACACAGCAGTGGCATACGCTTACACTGCACCACCGAGGCAGTCAATAATTATTTTAGACTTTTACCAAGAGATTCGAAAAAGGGGTTAATAATTATAATTGTTTATAACTCAACTGTGCCTCTTTGCTGTTCGAAAACTCTGTTCATTATTCTAAGAACCCATTACTGAACATACACAACTAACACCACTAAATCCATTTTGGTATAACACATTTAAAATGGGTGAAGTAACTTACTTGATAAATAATTGCTTTGTGGTATTTCATTTCCTTTGTTTCTTTACGACAGCATTGTTCAAAATAATGAAGACTCAGCTAAAACACAGTCAACATAATTTCAATTAACTGTCAGAATTTAATTTAGTGTTGTCTTATATAAGTCTATATTATATATATATATAAATAAATAAAATCGGAGTGTCTGTATGTCGTGTTCCTCCATCACAAAGGGAGGATCCTCCGACCAGGCGAGGTGATCAAACCTGGCAGGGCACTGCCCATCGGTTGATGTTGGGATGTTGTATATATGCTAGTCGGAGTGAGAATTTCTCTATTGCGATTCAGGATAAGTAGTTACTCCGTATAGTTTATTCCGTGTTCCTTTGGTAGATGGCGTTGTTGAATGTTTTCGCATGCTCTTGTGGAATTCGCCACATATGAAATAATAATTAAACAGTGTTTTACTAATTGCATATCAAAGTACGCTACTTACACCAAAAAAGCAATTTATAAATTTTTGTGTTTCTGTCTGTCTGTTTTTTTCGGCTAATCTTTAGAACCGCAAGACCGATTGTGACGGGGTTTTCCCTGGCAGAAAGTTGATATCGTAAGGAGTAGCTTAGGCAATTTGTTTCAACAATAGCTTCATTCTGCGGCGTTACTCACGCTTTACAACAATGAACGCGGGTAACACCGCGGGGCTCAGCTAATTTATTAAAACAAATGAAAATATTTTTTTAATCTGTTTAGTGGAATTACATAATATCTTGAATAACTTCGGTTTTCTTGATATCATCTAAAGTATAAGTAAATAAAATAAATAATTTTCAGACTGGTCAGTAAACAATTTCAGAAGTTATTTCAATTAAGTGCTTTTGATTTAGTTAATCATAAAAGTTCGAATATTAGATTACGTAAATATCAGGTTTTGATAAAACTTTCTGCTTGCCTGGGGGAAAGGAATTTTTATTATAAGTACGACAAATTGTACTGCTCTTGGTGGCGGAGCTACTTTCTGAATTTAAGCACTTTATTTTACGATTAGCCTAGAGTGAACCGAGACGTGTGATGTCCTTTATTCAACAAATTTAAATCATTTTTACTTACTTAAGTTTTTTTTGTTTGTTTGTTTTGTTTTACTTACCTATTCATTTATTTTATACATCATACTTATTTAGTGATTTGTCAAGACAATTACCAGTTATATTCAGGTTTGGAAAGCCGAAGTCACACGTGACATAGAAACGTACTTTATTACGTTTAACTGTGTTACTACGGCTTTTCAAACTTGAATATGTGTATCTCTTTACGATCTTCTTCCTAATCTTATTCCCAATATTGTTTTGGGGTCAGCTAAACAACAGCAGTTAAACCGGTTATACTTGAATATCAGATTTTCCACAGAGCGACTGGCATCGACACGGAGAACTGAAATTCGAAGGTTAAACTAGTTGTCTGTTATTTTTTTTTTTTTTTTTTTTTTTTAAAAGACAGCTCCCGCATTAGGAATATAAATTCCTGTGTCGCGGGGGGCTTTACAATCATACATGAAACGGACACAAATAACACCCAGACTCAGAACAACAAATTGTGAATCACACAAAGTGTTATCCTACGTGGGATTTGAACCCACGACACTTGGCGCAGTAGGAAGCGGTGTGGCGACCGCTTAAGCCACTAGGCCAACTGTGCAGTCAAATTTGAGGGCACTGACTTCCCAATAACGATTGCGATAGATGTTCATGATAACCGGACGGCTTTACGAGCTCTCCGAGGCACGGGCGTGAACTTCCGCCAAACTTCCAAAATCAGGGCTGCAATTAGGAATTTCCTAAAAAAAACCCAAAAACATTTTTTGGCCCAACCCGCTATTTGAACCCGAGACCTCTTGTTTAGCAGACCACCGAGGCAGTTATCTCTGTACGAGTACACTGATAAATATGTATGAGTATTATGTTATAAATCTTGTTTCATACTTTTTCTTCGTTGTTTTTTTGTCGTAGTTGGATTTTAGTTTTTTTTGTTTATAGTCTGTAATACTTAACAATAAGCTTCCGCTCATAATCAGTATGACCAGGAACACTTTCTTGTTCGAAGCAAAGTAAATCAGTGATACCAAAACACGGTATATTTATTTCAAATTATTTTTTTAACACAGAACTTTATGACCGCTAGGGGGCACCACATTAGGTTCAGTGACATGTCATAGGTATAGTCTACTACCAGCAGACGATCAAGACGCTTCTAACGGTACCTCGTATGTCCAGTTCTAATGATTAGTTGAGAAACTATAAGGGAACAGACGAACACACATACATAGCCTGTCAAAATCATAACCCTCCTCTGCCTTTGCCATAGTCGGGTAAAAAATCGAAAAAAAATATTGATGTATTTCAAAATTAAAAACTAAAATTTGTTTAGTTTAAAAATTTACTATGAGGGAACAGACGAACATACATATGTTCATAGAATGTCAAAATCACATCCCTCCTCTGCCTTTGATATAATCGGGTAAAAAATCGAAAAAAAAATCTGATATATTTTAAAATTAAAAACTAAAATTTGTTTAATTTAAAAATATATGTAAATTACATCTTCTTATTAGAACACACTTGACAGAGTGGTCGTGACAGTTGATAGGCAGTGTTGCGACTCATCGTCGCCGCTCAATTTCAGAGACGCTGCACGTCTAAATTTTAAAATCTTTCAAGTCGAGGATAAATTAATAGTATAAACGTTCATATTTTGATAGAATTTGTAGTTATAAAAGTTTTTAAACAGTATGTACTCTTTGCGAATATTCAAGTTACCGTTAGAAGCATATTATATAAGACTACAAAAAGACTTCACGTAAAATAATCTACTTCACTGAATCATATTATTATTTAATGGACATCGGTCAATAGGACGGTATGTCATCGATTGAAGGCAAAGTCGATATCTTATCATTAAATGATTAGCTTTCGGCGCCGTGGCTATGCCGACGAATGGATTTTATATGCTGCATTCAATCATTATAAGGGTTGCGGAGGCCCGATGTTAGCCGCTCCGTGGAAAAACTGAAATATAGGTAAAACCGGTGGAACAAGGCTCGGAAGATTATTCAGTCATTATAAATTTACTGTATATAGCAGACTGTCATCATTGTGTGTCTGAGAGCAATTTATGTATCACGTATTAAGAAATATACAACTATTAAGAACTATAGAGAGGTTTTTATTACTGTTCGACCGGTCTCCTTGTACTATATAAGATAAGATAATAAATAAATAAATAATATATATTTTGGACATGTAACACACAACGCCATCTAGCTTTAAACTAAGTAGAGCTTGTACTTTGTAATCTAGATTGACTGATGGAATGCTCAAATGCTTTTAAATGCACATATAATTACTTAAGATACATAGTAAACAACCAAATTTCGAAACAAATATCTGTAGATCATACAAACATTTGGCCCGACCCAGGATTTGACTTGACAGCATTCGCATATACTAACCATTACGCCACAGATGTAGTCAAAGTAATATTCATCATCGCCAAATGGAAATGGATAGTGAAATTTTTATAATCGTTTTCTAACCCGTCGACGATCCTCTTTTAAAGTTATCGTTATAAGACGGGATGAAACAGGGAGGAAAATTAGGGCATGGAGTTCAAACGGATCGTGAAATATGATGTGGAACTACAATAGCTCGAAGAAGCTCTAATCATACTCATGTATCCGGCCTCCGCAGAGCACAATAATTGTGAATTTTAAGGAGGTAGCATAAAATTTATATCTTATATTATCAGTTGCAAGTGCCGTGTAAATCGGTCTAGCCGGACGTCCAAGAGCCTTAGCCGGATTAAAGGGCCAGACAAATAAATTTTTTTAACTTGATTTCGTTTAAAAACTAGGGTATATTTTTTTTCATATATGTTTTGGATTAAGCTGTTTTTGTGTGTTATATAGGGGGGACGTCTTGTTTTTGCAAGTTAAATAAAATAAAAAATCATCTTAGTAAACCCTCAATGTTTTTAAACGACTTATCTAACGATACCCGAAATGAAAATATACTTCATGATTTTATTGTAGAAAAACATTGATTTTATTCTAGAAAAACATATCCATGCAAAGTTTCATCTTTCTAGTTTGGACGGTAAGTCAAGGACGGACGGATGGACGTGACGGACATGACGAATCATGAACTACTGAAAGAAGTCACGAACTACTAGAAGCAAGTAACATCATTCATATCATCAACAGTATTTAAAAAAGCAAACAGATACTTCAATTTTATTTTTTTGTGTAGATTGTGACAGTGACACTGATCGCTGCTCACTTTCAGTGAATGTTTCTAATCACCAGGGCAACTTGGAGGTGAACGCCTCAGTTATATTTAATTCTAAATTATTAAGTGGTATATTATTATTATGCTGCGTTTGATTTATGCTATCTCACGATAATTTATGTGAAAAGTTTAATGATTTATGGACAAAACAACAATAAAATGTAAATTATTAGAAATTTACATATTTATTTACCGTTGCTCTTGCTGTTTTTAGAAAGATATTTAATTTAGTCATGATACAATTAATTTCCATTTAAATTATAATCTTCAAAGATACTACTCAGTGTTATTCTTACAAATGTAATTTTAATTGAAAATTTGCATAATCAAGTTGTTTAGAGTACTTTAATTTTTTCACCCAGTTTAAAATTTTCTTAGAGTTCCACAATTATTAACCAATCAGTTGAAAATGGCAAAAACCGGACCCCTTATAGATTCGTCATGTCTGTTTGTGTTACCGTCCGTATGTCACAGCCACTTTTTTCGCGAGAGACACTTCCAAAGCGGTAAAATGTGTCCCCCCCCCCTGTAACTTCTAAAGTATGAGAATGATAAAACTAAAAAATATACGATGTACATTACCATAGTAAGTAGTTTTTTTATACGTCATAAATCATAAACCGCAATTTACATTTCTTTCAATCAAAACACTATTATTAAAACATTGATGAAAGTTACAACGAACTACAAAAAAAATTATATGATGCTACGGAACCCTTCATGGGCGAGTCCGACTCGCACTTGGCCGCTTTTTTACAGTATCCGAACTTTATGTCATATTATAGATAATAATATGACAATACATAGTCTGTATGCATGTGAGTATTCTGTTTTCTTTGAATTTGTGTTAATTAAAATTATTAGAAATGCTTATTACTTTAGAACACGGAAATTTTAAGGAAAGCTTTATGTTGTTAAATGAAAATGGTAATATAATAAAAATAATTTAGAAAAGGATAACCCATATTAGAGTCATTACAATGTAGATATAGCATTCACAGAGCTTACTAGAATTAAAATAATCACCATAAATAAAAACGTCTCGATACAAGAAACAAAATATAAATAATATATCTTCAGCATTAATTAAGTTATCATTTCAAGATAAAAGTCGACGACTAATTTGAACCAGGCTCCTGAAAAATTATTCTTAAGCCATCCCACATACAACCTATATTGTAATTCAAATTCAAATTCAAAATTCTTTATTCACTTAGGATGCAATACATCTCTTGTGACAGGTCAAGATTCTACATGTACATTTATGCCATGTTCGCAAACAATAGGTAGAGCCGGAGAAAAGAACATGGCAATAAAAACTCGCGGCCACTCCTTTCAAATCGCCAATGTTTACATAGTTTTAATGTTTTAATATAATAAACCTGATATGGGGGTAAGGTGCTGCCACTAATATACTATACACCATGTTAGAGGACTGATGCAAATTATAGTGATTAAAAATTAGAACTTATGCTAATTTAAAAAAAAAAAAAACAACAGCCTCAGTGGGTACAACATAGTAGGAGCATCTACTTACAACAAAGGTAAAAACTATATGTGCTCAAATATTGGCCAAATTACTGGTAACAAAAGATTAAATATAAAATATTAATTATAAGATCAAAAGAAAGAGAAGAATGGCCTTTATTAGTCACGTAGAATCTTTACTTACAAAAGTAAAATCATGTTCTTAAACAATGTGATAACAACATTCACATGAGTAGAATAAAATGATAAGGAGCAAGTAGTCAAAGCCATTTTTCTTTATCATTTAAAAATTCGTCAACTGTATAAAAACCTTTACGTATAAGATAAGTTTTGACTACATTTTTAAACTTTTCCACTGATAGACTCATAACACTAGCTGGTAACCTATTAAAAAATCGCACGGAAAGACCCATAAATGAATTATGCGTTTTATGTAGCCTATGATATTGACCTACTAATTTATGCTTATGTCTCGTGTTCACCGAGTGAACATCACTATTCCTGTGATATAAATGCATATTTTGTTTTATAAACATAATGTTTGCAAATATATATTGTGATGCAACTGTCATATATTGCCTTGCGTCTTTAAGTTAGTTAAACCATTTAAGAATAATCAATATGCGCTAATTAGGTTACAGTATTTGTTCAGAAGCAAATAAAACCTCCCTATTTTTTCTATTAATTAATATTTCTTTCCTATCCCATCAAAAAGTGGTAATAAAAACTATAAATAGTAAAATTGTTTCATTTTTTAGACGACAAAAAATATTGACAAACAGGCAAGGGAGAAATGAAATTCGAAGATTGAACTAGTTGTCAGTATATTTGAGGGCACTGACTTCCCAATAACGATTGCCATAGATGTTCATGACAACCGGGACCGACGGCTTTACGTGCTCTCCGAGGCACGGGCGTGAATCACCGCCAAACTTCCAAAAAAAATGATAAAGACTAATATAGCTTAAATATAAATTCTTATATATTTGTATAATTTAGGTATAGAAATAATACATATTAGATTACTAAATTGTCGCATTCTGGAAAATATTGTGTCTGTATATTGTCCTTCAAGTGTCAGTACTTCTCAGATAGATTGGGATAGTTTGTTTGGGTTATTCTCAAAAAAAACTTTAATAGCGGGTGATTTCAACGCGCATCACACAAACTGGTCATATAAAAATGACACAAGAGGTATTCAAATAATGAACGCTTCTATAGATAATGGTTTCGTTTCTTTAAACGACGGGAGTGTGACTAGATTAAGACTTGTCAATGGTACGCTTCAGGAATCTTCTCCCGATATAACATTTATTTCCACTGATATTGCTGTAAGCTTTATTTGGAATGTGACAAGTGAGACACTTGGCAGCGATCACCTGGTTATAAAAGTATCGTTAGATTATAATAATTTGATTGTAAGGCGCAATTATAGGTTGGCTGACTGGAGCAAATATAGAGATATTCTTATGAATAGCTTCACGGATTTGAAATTAACAAATAACGTCCAAGATCGGTATGATTTCTTTGTCGCACAGATTAATTACGCGGCTGATCACAGTATCCCTATGATTAAAATTAGTAAATATCATACACCTAAATTCCAACCAAAATCCTGGTGGACACCTGAGCTTTCTAGGTCTGTTGCTCAACGTCGCTTATTATTGAAAACGTTTAGGAAAAATCCTACTCCAGATAACTTCTCTAGACTGGAACATAAAATACGTGACACAAAACGTTTGATAATGAAAGCTAAGTCGGAGAACTGGCGTAAATTTTGTGATGATATTGATGAGACTGTTTCAGTATCAGAGATGTGGCGTCGAATGCGATGGATTAAAGGATACAAAAAAAAATATTTCCAAGTTTCTATCGATCAAAAAGAGGATTTATTATGCAATTTGGCTCCTGACTTTGTGAGGTCACAGACACCGACATTTAATTCGATAAATACATCTCTTGAAACTGATTTCAACATGGAGGAAATGATGAAATGTTTAAAAAAGAAAGACACAGCTCCTGGAAATGATCTCATTACATACTCAATGTTGAATAATTTACCCTCTGTAGCTAAATCTTATATGTTAGAAATGTTTAACCTAATATTTGACAATGGCATAGTTCCTTCGCAATGGCGTAATGTGAAGATTTGTCCAATCCCCAAAGTCAATGACACTGTTGGCTCTATACTCAAGCTAAGACCAATCGCGTTAATTTCGTGTATTTGTAAAATTTTCAATACAATGTTGGCAAAACGTTTAGAATGGTATGTTGAAAAAAATAATTTTTTGTCACCCAAAACAACTGGATTTAGACGGGCACAATCAACATTAGACTCTTTGGTAAGGTTAATAAGTAATGTACAAATAGGATTTTCAAAAAACCAATCTACCCTTGCATGCTTTCTAGATATCGATAACGCATACAACAATATTTCGGTAATTGCAGTGGTTAAAATATTGGAAGAATTAAATGTGGGTGCTAAAATATCAAAATATCTGTGGTCCTACTTAAGTGAAAGGCGATTGTTGATAGAAATAAATGACGGGAGTTGCCCTGACGACAAAATCTGTCGTTGGACCAATAGGGGAATTGGGCAAGGTGATCCTCTTTCACCGCTATTATTTAATATTGTCACTCATAAGATATATTTAGACATAGCAGAGGTCAAAATTTGTCAGTATGCCGATGACTTCGTTTTGTATACAAGTAGTCGTGATATTCTGAGGGATAGTGTAAGTAAAATGCAAACATCTTTGGATACAATGTACAAAGTATTACAAGATGTTGGCCTTCAACTATCTGGCAGTAAGTCGAGATATGTCATATTTAGTAGAGGGCACAAAAAAGTACAAGTAAATTTACAAATTGATAATTTAGTTGTACAATCGTCTGAAAATGTTAAATACTTGGGTGTATGGCTCGACAGGTCACTGCGCTGGGGGAAACATATTAATGAGACAAGTTGTAAAACGTATAGGTTTCTGAATCTTCTTAAGCTTTTGTCAGGCAGTTCATGGGGTGTTCACCCCAATTATTTGCGTAGATTATATATAACACTAATTAGAAGTAGGATAGATTATGGTAGTTTTATTTACGATAACAGTGCGAAGGTACATTTACATAAACTAGATATTGTTCAGAACCAGGCGCTAAGAATTATCGGCGGTTTTATCAGGAGTACGCCAATTCATGTCATGGAGAGCGAGCTGAGTATTTCACCATTGTTTGTACGTAGGGAATATTTAGCTATAAAGTATTTATTGAAAGTAAAATCATGCTCCAATATTCTAAATTATGAAATATTATGTGAACTAAGCGCTCTTTGTACCAACAGCTATTGGTCAAAAAAGAAGAAACCGCTTCTGGTAATAGTGCACAACAAAGTTAAACAGGAAGATATAAATACTAGTTATCCTTTAGAAATGTTTACACTAGATACATGGGTTTCAAACATCAATACTTTTCAAGTGATACATTATAATTTGGATTGCATTACATTAAATAAAAATATTTATAATCGGGATACACTTAAAATTAACATCCTTAATGAACTTCACAATAAATATAACGGTTATCACACTATATATACTGATGGTTCAAAGAGTGCTAGTGGTTTGGGGTCGGCATTTTTTGATCCTTGTAATAAAATCAGTAGTAGTTTTAGGATATGCGATAAAAATTTATGTATAATGACAGTGGAATTGACTGCGATTCTGGAGGCGTTGCGTTATATTAAAAGTAATAGTTTTGAAAAGGTGGCCATATTTACTGACAGTAAAAGCGCCCTGCAACATTTGGCTCGATGCGCCTCTGGATCCAGAGGTGCATCGATAGCCTACAAAATTTTAAATCTGCTATATTGGTTCGAAAATAATAACGTCTCTTTGAAGTTGCAGTGGGTACCATCGCACATCGGATTAAAGGGAAATGAGCTGGTTGATACTTTAGCGAAAAGTGGAGCTATTAATGGTACAATTCTTAATATTAAACCTTGTTATTTTGAACTCTTACCTAAATTTAATGCTAGTTGTTATGGAATTTGGAAGGAATATTTTGATAAACTTTCACAAGAAAAAGGAATATCGTACAAAACGATGCAGTGTGAACCTCCTCGTATCCCATGGTTTTTAAATAATAGTATTAGTAGAAAACATGTAATTATTGCACATAGATTAAGGTCCGGACACGTTCCGCTTAACAAGTTTGGATTTTTAATGAAAAAAGTCAGTAGCCCTAACTGTGAACTATGTGGAATTGTTGAAGATGTCCATCACTTGTTGGTGGAATGTGTTCGATACAGAAAAGAAAGGGAAACATTGGTGTCCAGCTTAAAAATTAATATCTTAAATATAGGTTCTTTTCAGTCAATCTTATCCAAGCCGTGCAGCGAGGACGCAATCAAAATTTACACATTTATTCACAATTTAGGGAGAGGTAACTGACTGTTCAGACTGGAAAGTGTGAATTTTGATTGTCTCTTTTTTGTAGATTTTTTTTTAAACTGTCCATACAGTATATTTAATGTAAATAGCTATTATAGGATACAATGAGGCTGGCATAATCATGTTTGATTAAAAGCCTCTACATTTTATATGTAACAAATAAAGATTAAAAAAAAAAAATATATATATATATTTGTTATTATAATATAGTATTTATATGAAAAAACCTTGAATAAAGTTAATTTTCGATTCAATCGTATTTTTTTTATTTAAATGAGTCTGTCTGATTTATTTACTCCGACTGGTGGAAGGCGTGAGCAGAATCTTATAATACTAGTGGTCCCTAAGTGGTCAAACTTCACTTTTCGAAAGACCATATTTAGTTTGAATTATGTGGTAGCATTCTTAAGGTTCTATCTTCAAAGACTATAACTTAGAATGACGGATTTCGCCAAAAGCTAAGCTACAATGTTCATTAGACAAAAGGATAAATTATAGTGTGCGAAATTTCATATTTTCGTAAAAAGAGGTACAATTTACAAAGTATTTGCTTCACGTATTAATGTAATATTATTTTTAAACACACAAGTCATTGTATCTGAACAAAATTCTCTCACAATACTTTTTTACATACTCGAATATGCCTTAAAATACTTTACAACAAAAGGAAAATTCATGTAAAGTCTTATTCAATTAAGTCAAGAGAATTCTAACATGTCAAGTAAGGTAATTCTTATAAAATAAATTTTAAAGACATCAGTAGAATTATATTTGTAGTATTCTGTGATAAACTTTAGTTGACAAGTTTGAGAGTTTCAAACACATTAACTAGATTAACTAGATTGACTGCACGGTTGGCCTAGTGGTTTAAGCGGTCGCTACGCCGCTCTCTACTGCGCCAAGTGTCGTGGGTTCGAATCCCACGTGGGATAACACTTTGTGTGCTTCACAAATTGTTATTCTGAGTCTGGGTGTTCTTTGTGTCCGTTTCATGTATGTTTGTAAAGTCCCCCGCGACACAGGAATTCATGTTCACAATGCGGGAGTTGTCTTTTTTAGAAAAAGAAAAAAAAAAAAAAAAAAAATGATTAATTCAAACAATGAGCAGGGAACTAAGAAATTGTGTACCTATTCTATACGTTTCTACAGAGATGTTTCAAACTTCTATCAACTGTTTCTTTGTAGTTTTTTGCTAACTGTACAATGGACTGCTACGCCAAGGATTGTCCCACTGCTTTGCTCGAGTCTCCTCAAGGTCACATGTCCATACACTGGACGAGTGTGGGTTGGGGACTGGCAAGACACATTGTGGCTACGTAATTTGGATGTTTTTAAGTCACCCGAAGGCCTCCAACTAAGCTTCACGACTGTTATCTTATGATAATAACCAAGACCGACTCAGAAACGCTAATAACATATCATGCTACAAACGATCACCCATCTAGATACTGAACGCGCCGTCGTTGCTTACCCTTGGTGTTTTTTTTTGTTGTTGGTTGTTGTTGGCATAAGTGTGTGTTTTTTTTGTTCGTTTCTTATATTACCTATATGTTTGTAAAGCCCCCGCAACATAGGATATGTATTACTTATGCTGGAACTGTCTAATTAATTAATTTATATTATTAAATAATTAAAGTATAAATTTATAATTTAAGCCTACTAAAGTGACTCTACTCTGCCTGATGGAAAGTATGAGTAAAATTCTGGAGTAGGGGTCAATATCCTCATTATAAGGGTAGGCAATGCAGCATGGTGAACCATACCATGGCGTCCTGGTCAGATGTTTCTGCATCATTTACGGGCCTTCACAGACCGGGAGAATGATGCAGAACTATTGTGCCTCCGGTCTCACACTCACCAATGAAATACGACAGAAAGAATGTTGTCATTATTAGTCTAAGATTACTGAGCTTATCGAGCTATGTTACATTAATCTTAAATTGTTCCAGATTAACCGTTGAAGTTGGAATGATCTCCAACACGAGTGGAGCTTTCGAAAATGATACCTTGCACCTGGCCTACAGCATTATTTTTTTTGACATGGTATGTAATACATAAAACTCGATATTGATATAAATACTCGTATTTAGGAATATCGCACTTAAATGTGTATTCACTTATACGGAAGAATGTCTAAAGTTTTACTAACCGATTAAAATAGTCTTGATGAAAAACTGCTGTCTTTAAGGGTCCGTAGTTCATGACTTGGAACCCTTATAGTTTCGCCATATCTATTCCTTAGTCCGTCCCTAGCTTACCGTACACACGATTTTTGCTAGAAAGATGAAACTTTGCATGAATATGTGTTTCTATCGTGTCGACAAAGTGCTACAATACAATGGTAAAAAATATTTTTATTTAGCGTACCTCCCCTACACGTTTTGATACTAATACATTAATATGCAGTAATAGTCAAAAAGACACTCAGACCGTTCCCAGATAAAACATTACGTAGATTTTTGAAAACGGCCTTCAGTAGGTAGTAGAGCCACGCTGATTTCAGCACGAATGGGCCGGTTCGACCCGGTCAGTACTACTCTCACACAGAAGACCATCCCAATAATGACAGCATTCTTGCTATCATATTTCGTTGGCGAGTATGAGACCGGAGGCTCAATCATTCTACATCATTCTCCCGCCCTTTGAAGGCCGGGAGAATGATGCAGAATAATCTAACCAGGCCGCCATGGTAAGGGTCACCATGCTACATTGCCTACCCTCACAATAAGCATGGTGACCCCTACTCCTAGATTCTACTCATGCTTTCCATCTTAAATATATAAAATAAATAAATATAAAAAAAAAGTCAATAAAAGATTGGATGCTAAAGAAATCTAAATCTAAGGTTAAAAAAAAACGTTTTAAATTTACGATCCATTTTAATTCCAGCTTTATACCAGCTCAGATATTATGAAAATACATTCATTTCATAGATTTTAAATATAACACATTTTTATTTTAGAATTATTAATTATCACTTACTGATAAAATTCAAAATCACTACCTTAACAAAACAAGGGACGTTTATGAAATTAACTTTTCTTGCTTTTCTCATTATTGATTCAAATTGTGCTTTGGATGTTCAATCTCTCAGACTTCTTAAATTTATTATTAAATATTTGATCAAATTTAGGAGAATGAGTTTCTGTCATGCTGATATATTCATTTTAATATAGTGAAATACTCTTAGAAACAAATTTTGACATGTTTGTAAGGACGTACGACAGCGCGGCGAGTAACTCACAAAATAACAAACTTTTAAAGTCTTCCTATTTGGAAATCGTTAAAACTTTATTTAAGTCTCATTGCTTTCTTTATAGGATTCCGTTTCTTAAAAGAAAAAGGAAAGCCTTAGACAAATATATGTTTCCGTGTTTCTCTTATAAACACACGCAGTTACAAATTCAAATTAATACTACGAGTAAATACGTGTTTGCTCCCTTGAAGCTATTAAAAAGCGAATGTTATAATAAGTAATAGCCATAACTGGAACTAAATTATTTCCTTGCCTGGAGAGCAGCGCTAATGATTGCAATACAGTTTTATACTACTGTTGTTATCATCATTTCAGATTTATTGAATTGTATGTATTTTTGTTCCAAATATACTTTATTACCGAGCTCCTTGAGCCTCTGCAGTTACAGAGAGACATCACCTCAATGGCGGTCATCTAACGCCTTTACCATGGAGCTGTTCCAACTGGTCGATCCTTCTCCATTCCTTTACACGTTCTCAACTTGAAAGTCGCCGCCTTACATTCACAGCAAGTATGGTGGCCCCCACTCTTGGATTATGCTCATACTTTCCATTAGGCAGGGCAGCGTTACTTTGTTAGGCTAAATATATAAATAAAAAATATTATTATTATTTAGATAGCAATTTTTCTATGTCACTATTGTCACTTGCCAATTTTCATGCTACATAACAATAGCAACAATACCTGTGCAATAATTGACCTTATTGCGTAAAGGTTATGTTGAATATCATTTCAATATCATTCATCAGTCTACCCTCACATTATCCATCTGTTGGCTTACTCATGAAGCAAAACAGCCCATTTTAGTGACTTAAAATTTAAGTAGGTACTTAAATAATCTCGTTCAGCATAACATGTGCATTGACCACTAAAATATCAATGTCATTAATAATTATTAATTAATCCCCAATTTTTAATATTCAAGTAAAACTCCAGTCCAGTAATCGAAACTAAAAATCCAGTTCATTGACTGAATTGCCAATCAACTTTTTCATTCCTACTCACTGATTTAAGGACCACTGTATAATGTCAGCAATGAAGCTGCTGTGCATTAAAAATTGAACAGTGAACAGTGAAGATCCATTTTTATAGTTTGTTAATTCCAAATTATGAAGTTGAGAAACGGAAGCCCATGTTTTTTTTACTTTATGTTTCATTTTGTTTCACTCAAACCAAAGCTACCACATTGTGAATAGACTTTACCTTGAATATCATGGGTTTTTATTGTCTATTTTCTAGTGATCCTATCTACAGAGTTAATTTAAAATTATTTAATTAAAACTGCCTGGTTGACTATGCATATAAATTCGCGTGTACTGTCTCTATCTACAAGATAAGATCATCACGTGAAATGATTCATAAAATATAGATCTTCTTCCTAGCTATTTCCCACTTTAGGTGGGGTCGGCTCTCCTTGTTACATGGCACTAAGACTTTCTATCAATACGGTAAATTATCCTTCAGAAACTTAATCATACTGGTCCATCTTGTAAACGGAGGTCAAATCTTATGGCTGCGTTGGGACGTATGGCGTTAACCTTCTCCTAAGAAGAGAGCCTAGACCAGCAGTGGGACGTTACCGGTTGTTGATGATTATCATTATATCTATTATCATCATCATTAATAATAATAATATCTACTGCTAGACGTAGGCATCTCCTTAGCAAAGGGGCCTGTCTAATCTCTACAGAATACTTTATACCTAACAAGGGATTTAGTTTTTATAATTCCAAGAAATCTAAACCAAACAAATTCATGTCTAACACTATTAAGGAAATGAAACAAAATGCAGATAGATTATCTGAGATAAAATGTAATAGATTAGCTATGTCAAGTATTAGACCATGGAACTTAGCAAAACATTACGAGATAATGAAAAAAGCTATACATTACAGTTGAAAGCAACGCCGCTATAGCGTGTTTAGGTTGCTATTTTATCGGGTCTTCAGCTTTATCATTAAAGGTCAATGTCGTTTAGATTACAGTGCTATCAACCTGTGGTATTAAGGTAGCTATCACTTGAGGACATCACTTAGTAATACATAATTTCACTCGTGATATTTAATACAATAAACTAAACGTGCCACAGAAACTATTTAGTTCATCTTTCTTTTGACATTATTTTACAATTATTTTGACTATCACTGCTCTCATTAGATCGAATAATGTACAGTGTATATGATTAATATGTTTTTATTTAACATACTCTAGTCCGTGATAAATTCGCAAATTGCTCAAGTGATCCCCAATCCGACTTCGTCGGAACTCTCATATTCTTTCTATGCTTTATAGCATATTATTTAATCCCTTTACCTCACCTTAATTAAAGGAACGTTTTGTATTCCTTTGTCTTTCTTCAGACGAGGATCTTCAATTAAAGTTATCGAATCCAGTTTAATGTTATTCTCATTCTATTCTTGCCTGCATTATATTTTTATTAAAGTTTTCTTCACAGTCACGGCTTACCCAAAAACCTCTATTGCTTTCAATAGAGTATGCCCTATTGTGTTCGCGTACACCCAACTGGGTTCGTTTGTATTTTGCCAACTACAACGCTACTTCAGACTTCTCGCTTTTTAATGGTGTTTATGACCTTGAACTAACCCGATACCAGTATTTGACTAACGATTTGAGAGCGTAACGTAACTATAATTTGGTATGAACCTTTAAGACAAAATTGCAATATGATAGTACCAAGTAATAAAGCCTTTATTCCCAAGTTTATTTGGGGTCGGCTACTAGTTCAACCGGTTTTACCTGACTTTCAGTTTTTCCACGGAGCGACTGGCATCGCAACTCCAAACCCTAAGAACTGAAATTCAAAGATTGAACTAGTTGTCAGTATACTTGAGGGCACTGACTTCCCAATAACAATTGCCAGAGAGGTTCATGACAACCGGGTCCGACGGCTTTACGTGCTCTCCAAGGCACAAATCCCAAAAACACTTTTTGGACCGATCCGGGATTTGAACCCGAGACCTTTTCATTAGCAGTCGTATACGCTAACCACTAGACCATCAAGGCAGTCAATACTTTTATAAATTTAATTCTTTATGTAAATACCGTATGTATACTTTGATATTGTTTAATTTTATTTATTTGTATGTATTTGTATGGATATAAAAGGTTCACAAAATTATTATCTAAATACAGTAAAATTTCAGTCATCAATAGACATTGTTTTCTACTTAGTTATAATAGTCAATTCAAATTTAATTAATAACTATCTTTTAGACTTAGAGCACTAAAGAAAAAGTACTTTATAGGAAATCCAAAAAATATAAAATATGTGTGACCATTTTTTTGCTCTAAGTGTACAAGGTTCAAGTTAAAAGTCGAGCCATCGATCAATCTTATCTATTGTACATATCATGCTTGTTTTATCTGAGAGTAAATTTACACTTCTTTTTTCACGCCTTCCGACTCCTGAAGCTTAATAGCTTTAGGTGTCTACGGGGAAACTGAGGAACGGTAATGTGAAATTAAGCTTTATAAATAGTTTTGATTTAGTTTTGTTGTTTTGTGAGCACTTTGTAGTCACTACTAACATAAGTTTGTTTGTTGACTGGCGGTTGTGAGTATGTCATGCTCGCTCAAAAGTCCTGCTAGCGATGGTGTGTGTAGCGGGTCGTTCAGCTCCCTACGATATGGTTGAACTGGACGATGGCTGGTACATAGGTCATGCTCGTGATACGGGCGCCGCCAGTCGGGGCAGGTCATCTCACAACTTCTATATTTTATTATTTTTGGACACTACCTGTTTAAACATCTGCATCGTTACATTGTCCTCACATTTAATAAAACGCCTTAAACAATGTAACCAAAAATTGTAAAAACAATGTTGGAAAAGTGTCCATGGAGTTTCTTGTCTGTTCTTCTCCATAGGATCTACGAATTGGAATAGATTAGCTTCACGACTGACTACTGACTGACTACTTGAGGTTTCAAAAGTGCCGTTGTATTGGTTTTTTTTGAAATAAATTGGTAGATTTGATTTGATTTAGATTTTTGATTGAAATAGTTTTTTTTTCATATTTTGTTATATATTTTAGCACACTATTGTGTTCGGTTACTGCTTGATGCAAATAATTGTGCCTGTTTCTATTTTTTATTTAATCCTGCCAAACTCAGATATGATAATAACTATGTCATGATGGAAAGCATTAGTAGAGTCTAAAGTTAGGGTCACCAGTCTCATTGTGAATTCAGACTATGAAGCATGGTGACACTAGTAGCCCAAGAGACACGAGTGGGCTACCCTTCAAATTGAGTATAAGATTTAGAGATTCGATGACCTCATAGACCTATTTATGTGTTTAGCTGACACACATACATACACAACGTAAACTAACAATAATATTAACAAAAAAAACGACTTTAAAGAAAAAAAAATCCGAGTACCCGAATTCCGTCGATATCTCCAGGATTCTATCATCAGAACCTGGTTTCCTTATGGGACCACATGGCAATTACCAGCTTTCAAATAAAATAAGAGTTATTAAAATCGGTTCACCCGATCGATAGTTCTAATCGAAGTAGCAAACTTAAAAAAATACAGTCGAGTTTGATTTGATTTGATTTTTCGATTTCACACCACATTTCTAAGTAGGTACTCTATATGTTTGAATATGCAAACTACTCCACCACTATACAAAGTATGACGTTATGACTAAAATTATAAAACTAAGTAAATTTGATGATATAACTGTATATATTACATGACATATAACACTTAAAATGTCTTCTTTAAAATTTAACTCGTTTATTTTCATTTAAGTTCCTCATGAATTTAAAATAAAAGTAATCAACACCTTATAAAGTACAACGTTTCCGGCAACCTCTACAAATTTAAGTAAACTTTAAAACAAATATTAAAAATAATCTTATTTAGTCTGACCTTCACAGCAATAGCACCATAAAATAACCGTACAAAGTCATAAAAATTTCAACCCAGCTATTAAAGCCCTTTATATAAAATAAAACTTTTGCTAATCATACCATAACAGTTCCCAAATCTTGATGTAACTTTGTCGGTAAACTGTAACACAGGAAATGATACACGGAAACCACATAACCCCATGGCTGTTATCGTATCCACTTGATTTATGGCCACCATGACCTTGAGCATTGTGGTATTGTAGTCGTAAATACAGAAGTCAGAGAAAGCATTACAAGCAATTTTCACCCTTCTGAAATTTCGAATTCAAGACCAAAATATTCAGTTTTATACAGCGGTAGATGTCATTTCTGCTTGTGCAATTAAAGTCATATTTATATGGTTTTTCTTGTTTGAAGTTTTCCGTCATATTTCTTCAATCGATTGATATTTATTATCCAATAAAAAATGCTTACTACGGCTGTAATATTTGCAGATTAGTACTTCCTCGTTGGTCTAGTGGTTAGCGTATGCGACTGCTAATCAAGAGGTCTCAGGTTCAAATCCCGGGCAGGGGGCAGGTCCATAAAAGTGTTGTTGGGTTTTTCTTAGAGGAAATTCTTAATAACAGACCGGAGTCTGAAAGTTTGGCGATGATTCATGCCCGTGCCTCGGAGAGCACTTTAAGCCGTTTGTTCCGGTTCCGGAAAGTCAGTTCTCTCAAATATACTGACAACTAGTTCAATCTTGGAGTATCAGTTCTCCCTTAGGGTTGCCGAGGTCCGATGCCAGTCGCTCCGTAGAAAAACTGAAATTCAAGTAAAACCGGTTGAACTAGTAGCCGACCCCAAACAAACTTGGGAATAAAGGCTAGGAAGATGAAGATGAGGATGATGATGGTCACTGTCGTGTGTTGGATCTGACACTGAGACTTCTTTAAAGATCAGATCTGTACGGTTCAAAAATTTTGACTATTGAATAACTCTAATAGATGAAAAAAAGAACCTTGTTGCAATGAATGCGATCCCTAAAGAAAACTATTAGGAATTGGAAGGGCTTGAAATATCAATCGTTATAATATTACAACCTGCATGAAGTCTTTCACTTATTGCTACTGCCAGCACTGCAGTCCCTCAGGTTTCAGTTATATTTTGAGAATAGCCCAGAAATGATTTTCTGTCGTTACAAAAGGCATTCAAACTGTGTTGCAATTGCATAACAAAATAACAACTTCTTTATATCACACTAGCTTTTTGCCCACACTTTTGAATACGTGTTATTCTGATGTATAACTTTGATTGCCTTTCTCACCCTCTTAGTGTTTGCCTACGCTCCTCAAGGAATACAGTTGCCAAATTTCAGTTTTTTCCGTTGTCTGTCAGTCAGTCTGTAACGGAACAGTTCTATATATACTCGTATTGATTTTCAAAAAAATCGATCGAGAAACTATTGTACGCAAAAATTCATCCACACTTGCATACTAATGGTATTAACTCGAAAAAATACTCTGTCTGTCTGTAACGCTTTCGCGACAAAGCTCTTGCACCTGTTTTGATTAAATTTTGGCATTTAAATAATATTTACCGGGACAATCGACATACACGCGAGTGGAACCGCAGGGCAAAAGTTTGTACTTGATAATAGCTACTTGAAATATATATTAAAGTGTTGTCTGCAGTTAAAAGTAATACTTTTAGTCGTCTGGGTATCAACATACCTACGTACTATAAAAAACAAGGTAACTGGTAAGTAATGGTCATCGAGATATGAGGCCCGGCGAGACAACGAACAGCTTACATGTAAGTGATTAATGGAGTCTATGACCTTCACCCTCACTGCAGTGCTACTGATTACACTGAAGAATGGAGTTAGGTATAAACGGCCTCCGAGGAAATTAATTCTGCCTACCCTTGACCCTGACTTCGGTGAACTATGCTTCGTTTTTTTAATTAAACACCTGCTGTTCGCGTTTAGTTTATTTCTTGACGGTCGACGGTCATTTGGCTGAGTTCTTCATTCTTCATGAAAAGGAATTATATAAATTTCTTTTGGTAGTTCTTTTACTTTATTCATAATGTAAGCATATTAACCTATGTTTTGTTCGTTACATCATGGTGATTTTAAATATTACTTTTTTTAATATTTAGCCTACGAAACAAACACAAATAAGAAATGAAATATTTTCGATTTTGAAATCTCTTAACGCATACCAAATACATAATAGTCTCAGATGTTTTTTAATAATACTGACTTCAGCTATACTCCTAAAACAACTTTTCAAAAAAAAAAACCTCAAAAAACTCCACTTTCGTATGAGTACATTATCATCATTATTATTATCAGCATAACACAGTTCACTGCTCGACATAGTCAGTTATATTACCAATCCCAAATACTCGAATATTTTTAGCATCGAGGGTTAATATAATAAAACGTGGGAGGCATGTACAAATAATTGAATAACACGGAACAGAAATGGAACAGATTTTGTTGAACAGGAATTAAATACGATCCAAATACGTTTAGCTTAGGAAGGACTTTATTGGTAATATGGGTATAATGAACTCACTGAGTAATTTTATTTCAGATGGATTCTTCAAATTTTGTAGCTTCTTTTTTCTGTGATTTTCGTCATTATTTGGCCTTATCACATAATTTCTTGTCGTTTTGTTGATGTTTTGACTGCCTTGTTGGTCTAGTGGTCAGCGTATACGGCTGCTGATCAAGAGATCTCGGGTTCGATTCCCGGGTCGGACCAAATGTTTGTGTGATCCGCAAATATTTGTTTCGGAGTTTGGCTGTTTATCTATGTATAAAATGTATGTATTTATAAAAAAAGTATTTTTTGTATTTATATCAGTTGTCTAGTACTCATAATAAAAACTCTGCTTAGTTTGAGACTAGATGGCGTTGTGGGTAAGATGTCCGAAAATATTAATTTATATATTATATTTAACTAACTTTCGCCCGCGGATCCGCCCGCGTGTATGTCGGTTATCGCGGTAAAAAGTAGCCGGTTCAGTGGTTTAGGCGTGAAAGCGTAACAGACAGACAGAGTTACTTTCGCATTTATAATATTAGTAGGGATTTCATTTTGGTTTGATATCACGTTTAAGTAAGTTTAATATTAAGTTGACCGACTGTCTATTTGTCAATATCCTTTACAAATATAATTAAAGGATGGAAAATAACCACAAGTGTCAAAAGGGAAAGAAAATGAAATGATGATAAAAACAACGACATACGACCCCAATTTCCAAACTTTTGAACTATAGATACAGAGAACGACTTCACCTTCCTGGAATTCAGTTCGGTTTCAGATTTACCTTGGAATTGTATTGGCAGTCGCTCAGTGAGCTCGCAGTGAAAAATTAATAAAATACTATCGATATACTACGATACTGATAAAAGCAGTTGAACTATAAGTAATTCATCTTGAAAATATGAAGGCTAAAAAGATGATGATTGAATTTATTTGCGAATTTTGATTTATTTTTATTCCCTAATACGTGAAAATACGAGAACATTATTCCTTTTTAATATAACGCATTAAAATTTACGCATTAAATTCACAAGGCAAAAGAAGCAAACAGGAAAATTGAATTGATTTAAAAACATTCGTTGGTTCAGTTTCAGCTTGAAAGACCATGAACTGAGAACAATTAGTAAAATCAACTTTCTTTGGAGTGAGAGAAATAAATAAAATAAATTTATAACATATATCGCGATACAAAATTTATGAAAACGGAATTGAGGGCAAAAGCAGTGATGTATAATTTAATAAATTATAATATATATGTTTGTTTTACGAGCTTATGTTTCCACCAAACGAGCTTTGTTGTAATACTTTATAAAGATAGAAAGTTTGATAATTCAATTTACCTCATTATTACACCCAGATGCCAGGATATGTATTGTTAAGAACTTTTTGAAAATTGACTAACAAATGTATTATCTAAGCCATATGTAGTATTACAAAATTATCCTTTATAATCTGTCTGTCCGTCAAAGTGATTCTTGTCTTACCTTTTAGAAAGCATGAGCAGAATTCAAGAGTCGTGCTCACGGTGCATCACCATGCTCATTGTGAATGCAGAGTATGCAACATGGTGACCCTATGGCAACTGCATACAATATATTTAGCACAAATGAAGACCTAGCATCTACCTGATACTTAATTCCTGACAAAATCTAAAAAAAAATCTCATTTTGCTCCGTTTTAGGTAAGAAAACTCCAGAGCATGTCTCGAATCTGATTAAACTATGAGTAAACAAAGGCACGTTTGCTTTGTCAACACGCAAACACTTATTCATAATGCTTCACTACTACTTTCACGTACTAGTAACCTCAGTTAAGAATAATAAATTCATAAGTGAGTCATAATTTCCAAGGTTTTCTCGTTAATACGAAATGAAGCATGACGATTTCCCACAAGCCATTTCCACGAAATACTTTAATTGAGTTCCTGTCTGAAAACCATATGATTCTATTCACTTCTAAATTGAACTATGAAAATGTGGAGGAACAGGTGGTATGTTCCTCCAACACAAAGGGAGGATCCTCCGACCAGGCGAGGTGATCATGCCTGGTGGGCCCCTGCCCAACAGTTGATGTTGGGATGTTGTATATATGCTAATTGGCGCGAGAATGTCACTTGCGCGATTCAGGATTAGTAGTTACTCCGTATAGATGGTTATGTGTTCTCTTCGTAGTTCAATGTTTCTTCGGTAGATGGCGCTGTTGTGGAAGTCGCCACAAAAACTGGCAGAATAAATGTAATAGTAAAATATGACCGAATGGGATGTAAGGGGCAAAACAAGAACTTTCGCCCCAAGTCAGCCTCACCTGCACGCGGTACATCCTGCTGAACAACAAACGAGGCTCTGGCGACCGACCGATGGCGGTATATCCATCCCAAAAGGCGTGGCTAAATTCAATAGGCTGGTGACGGGCAGCAGCGTCACCAGTGCAAAAAGCTATGCTCTGCGATCACCAACCCGCCTGCCCAGCGTGGTGATTATGGGTAAACCCTCCATGAGCAAGCAACAAAAGCCACGGCCCCCAGTTCCCGGTAGTCCCGCTATTCCTGGTCATGGTGGCGACCAAGGTAACGGCGGGACAGGGGGTGCTAAGAATCCCCGGGTTACGGAAGGCCACCACAACAGACTGACCCTGGCAACGTATAACGGCCGCACGTTACGGCTAGACTCGCATCTGGCACAACTCGAGGTGGAACTTGGGAAGATTAGGTGGCACATATTAGGGCTATGTGAAGTCCGAAGAGAGGGGGAGGACACCATAACCCTCGACTCAGGCCACCTTATGTACTTCCGCGAGGGAGACCAACAATCCCAAGGTGGCGTTGGGTTTCTGGTTCACAAGACATTATCTGACAACGTTGTGGAAATATCCAGTGTGTCGAACAGGGTAGCGTACCTCATTGTTAAGCTCACCAAGAGGTATAGCCTCAAGGTTGTGCAAGTGTACGCACCGACCTCGTCGCACTCGGATGATGAGATGGAGGAGATGTTCGATGATATATCGAAGGCCCTCCACTCCACTGCCAAAACCCACTACAGCGTTGTTATGGGAGATTTCAACGCCAAAGTGGGAGTACAAAATTGCAGCAAATCGGTAATAGGATCCCATGGATTTGGAAGCAGGAATCATAGGGGGCAAATGCTCGTCAACTTCCTCGAACGAGAGGGGTTGTTCTTGATGAACTCATTCTTTCAAAAACGGCCCCAAAGGAAGTGGACGTGGCGGAGCCCCGACGCTATGACCAAAAATGAGATCGATTTCATCATGACGGACAAAAAGCATATATTCAGAGACGTCTCAGTGCTCAACAGGTTTAATACCGGCAGTGATCACCGACTTGTCCGAGGCTCTCTGAATATCGACTTCAAGGCTGAACGTGTCCGCTTGATGAGATCTAGGCTCCGACCAACTCTGCTCCAAGCCACGATTGGATCTGAAATATTCCAGTCAAATCTGCAGAACCGATTTGCTGCCATGGAAACCACAAGAGACGTTGACCAGAAACTCCATAATGTGGTTCGGATCATCAGGGAAGAAGGTTCGAGATTCTGTAAAATGCAGCGTAAGAGCGGGAAGTCAGAGATTTCAGAGGGGACTCTTAGGTTAATGAAGGAACGACGTGAGAACCCACCTGTCACTTCGTTGGGAAAACGGACTCTGAACCGAGAGATCAGCAAGCGTGTAAGACATGACCTCCGATGCTCCAATACTCTTTTTATTGAAAGAGCGATCGAGCTGAATCGGGGGTCAAAAGTGTTCATGCAATCTCTCGGAAGAAGCCACCTGACGAAGTTGACCACAGCAAGTGGAGTAGTCGTTACTTCCAAGCCGGCCATCCTCTCGGAAGTGGAAGGCTTCTATAGCGGTTTGTACGCTTCGCATGCATCTCGACCTGATCCCGAAAATGAGGATCCTAGAGCCAAATTAACACGCATCTACACCGAAGATCTGCCAGAAGTCAGTATTGACGAAATCGAGATGGCTCTTGGACAGCTGAAAAATGGAAAAGCCCCGGGAGAGGACGGCATTACAACAGAGTTGTTGAAAGCTGGAGGTAAGCCCGTACTGAGGGAGCTCCAAAAGCTTTTCAACGCTGTCCTGTTCGAAGGGAGAACTCCAGAGGCGTGGAGTAGGAGTGTGGTCATTTTGTTCTTCAAAAAGGGTGACAAGACCAGGTTATAGAACTATCGACCCATTTCCCTCTTAAGCCACGTCTATAAGCTGTTTTCAAGAGTCATCACGAACCGTCTTGCGAGAAGACTCGACGAATTCCAACCACCGGAGCAGGCTGGGTTTCGGAGCGGATATGGCACCATAGACCACATCCACACAGTGCGGCAGATTATTCAAAAGACCGAAGAATATAATCAGCCCCTGTGTCTAGCATTTGTGGACTATGAGAAGGCCTTTGACTCGATCGAGATCTGGTCTATTCTGGAGTCCCTGCAGCGTTGCCAAGTAGACTGGCGATACATCCAAGTGTTGAGATGTCTCTACGAGGTCGCCACCATGTCCGTCCAAGTACAGAATCAGCAAACAAGGCCCATACCATTGCATCGAGGAGTGAGACAAGGGGATGTTATTTCCCCGAAATTGTTCACAAATGCAATGGAGGACTTGTTCAAGACGCTGCACTGGAAAGGACGTGGCATAAACTTCAATGGTGAACACATCTCTCACTTGCGATTTGCAGACGACATCGTCATCATGGCGGAGACGCTGCAGGACCTACAACAGATGCTAAATGACCTAGCTGACTCTTCTGTACGCATCGGCCTACGGATGAACTTGGACAAAACCAAGGTCATGTTCAACAAACATGTACTACCGGAACCGGTTGCGATACACGGTGCCGTTCTCGAAGTTGTTCAAAAATATGTGTACCTCGGGCAGACTTTGCAGTTGGGTGGAAACAACTTCGAGGACGAGGTGAACAGGAGAATTCAGCTGGGTTGGGCGGCGTTTGGGAAGCTTCGTCGGGTCTTTTCATCATCGATCCCACAGTGCCTAAAGACGAAAGTCTTCAACCAGTGCGTCCTACCCGTCATGACATACGGAGCCGAAACGTGGACACTCACGGCACGGCTGGTCCACAAATTCAAAGTCACGCAGCGAGCTATGGAGAGGGCTATGCTCGGAGTTTCTCTAAGAGATCGTGTTAGAAACGAGGTAATCCGGCAGAGAACTAAAGTTATCGACATAGCCCACAGGATTAGCAAGCTGAAGTGGCAATGGGCTGGCCATATTAGCCGCAGGACCGACAACCGTTGGGGTAAACGTGTTCTTGAGTGGAGACCGCGTCTCGGCAAACGTAGTGTAGGACGTCCACAGGCCAGGTGGAGTGATGATTTGCGCAAGACGGCTGGCAGGAGCTGGATGCGAGTAGCCGAGGATCGAACTAAGTTGCGTGCAATTGGAGAGGCCTATGTCCAGCAGTGGACTGCGATAGGCTGATGATGACCGAATGGGTCGTTCGATGTAGATGTTTTGAATATTTCCCTACCTACAGAAATTACTTTATAAACTACATGCACGTATGTTCATTTATGTAATTTTACAACGTGTTTTTGAGTGAGAGTTTTATATGTAAGAAGTTAAGAACACGAAAGTGACTCTACTCTTCCTGATGTAAAGCATGATTAGAATCCAACAGTTGGGGTCACCATTCTCATTGTGAGTATAGACAATGTAGCATAGTGATTCACACTATGGTAGCTCAGTGAGCTATTACAAAATAGGGTCTCCGGTCTCACACTAACCACCGAAATATGACGATAATTTGCAGTAGCTAATGAAATAAGAATCGTTTATCCGTCTATTTAGTTTATATTATTACTAGCTGATGGCCGCGGATCCGTTCGCGTCCTAGGGGTATGATAAATAGATGTTGGCCGATTCTCAGACCTACCCAAAATGCTTACAAAATTTCATAAGAATCGGTCAAGCCGTTTCGGAGGAGTATTAGAACGAACATTGTGACACGAGAATTTTATGTATAAGATATTTATGTCGAACATTTTTAAATTCATGTTTGCAATTTCAAATGCGACTCAGCTGCAGCAAGTTGATTATGTAATAGAATAGAAAGAACATTTTAATGGAGATAGCACCGTAGTAAGCTTGCGTCACTTCACTGTAATTTAATGGCCGGAGTGATATAAACTATACAAAACTAATTTTTTACAAGCTTTTATTTAGTTTTATATAGTTCCTGTATCTTTGTCTGTAATGAAAACTTGCAATTGAAATTGACCCACTTCTTTAAATTGAACTGAAAGAACAATGCCCATTTTCGGCCTAATTTTGGAACTCGTGGACAGCACAATAGAGTAGATTAAAACATAGTTTATAGATAATACTAAAGGTGTGCCACGAAACTTATTCGAAATATATATATATATAAAGATGTTCTAATGTCTTATGCCCTAAACTATTAACGTGTAAGGGCCACAGCACACGAGCTACTTTTTTTCTCAGATTTTTAGTTAAACACTCATTTATCTAATACAGGAACAGGTAGTACTATTCTTGACTGTCCACAGGCCGAAGGCAGTATGGAGAGTGGGCATTGTTCTTTTGCATGCATATGAATGTTGCGTGACAATGCAATATTATGATAACATGTAGCTGATCTGAACTTGGAAGGTGACCATAGAAGCTTAACCCCATCGAGTTTGGGCTCGTTTTATTTGTCTTAACTTTTTTCTTATTTTTATTAACAAATAATAATTAAAGCTTATTTTGCAAAAAGTTTTTTTTTTAATTTCTTTTAACTTTTCTACTTTTCTTTTCTTCGTATCAAAACGGCAACATGCTTTTTTCTTTGTCTGTTAACATTCTACCTTTAGGAGCGATATATCATGTCCAATTTAAAAGATTATACATGTACATCCTTCTAAGTAAGTGAAGACACCGCAGGAACAGATAATATGCTTTGACTAGACACCAATAAGGAGGAGCCAATTGCTACCTACCGGTCACAATTCCGGTCTCATGTCGCTATTAAGAATTTTGTGACAGGAAAAACTCAATAACTCTTTGTAATGCATTCAAATTGTTCGAATATGAGACTTCTCTTGTCTCTGTTAGCAGAATCCCGAATGCTTTGTAAACCACTTATGAATTTTTAAAAAGGGATACTGTTAATTATTTAGAATTGAAGAAGAAATGCTTAAAAATGTATTTCTTGAACTGGAAAAATAAATCATTATGTAATACTAGCTGATGCCCGCGGCTCCGCTCGCGTTTTAGAGGTGTGAAAAATAGATGTTGGCCGATTCTCAGACCTACTGAATATGCATGTAAAGTTTCATAAAGATCGGTCAAACCGTTTCGGAGGAGTATGGCAACGAAAACTGTGACACGAGAATTTTATATATTAGATGATCACATCGTGAGAACCCCACGCTTTATCCCATATCAGCCAACATGACCAGAGTGAACTACCCTCTCAGAAAATGCATTGTTTAGCAATTCTTAGGCTTTTTTTCAGAACTTTCCAAAAAATAACCTCAACGAATAATCAGAGCTTTCTAATGACAACCAAACAAACACCCAAGTTCAAAGACAGGGAAATGTTAAAGAAATTAAACAAAACTTTTTAAAAAGTTTAATTAATATTTCACAAATTTACCAGTTTATTATTAACCCTGACTATTTATAAAAGACAGAAACTTGCGAAGAAGTAAAACGGCAATGAAGTTTTTACCAAAATTTTGTGTCTCATTGAGTCAGCCAGTGTCGTTTTTTAACGCAATTGACTTCTAGATACTTACTTACTATAATGTAAAAGGTTTATAATTGTGACGGCAACCGGACCCCCATCAAAGTCTACCAGAAGTTGATTATTATGACTCTAGGGTACACGGTCTTTATTGTGATCAGCTTCTGCAAAATAACGGCATTTGTGCTCTCGTGTTTTGTTGGTCTGTAAGAGACCCAACACTGCAGTAGCATTTCAATAGGCCACCATAGTATGAGTCACCATACTGCATTGTAGCAGTGAGCAGGGCGACCACAACTCTTGAATTCTGATCATGATTTCCGTCAGGCAGAGTACAGTCACGTTGGAAGACTCATATATTTAAATACTATATAGAAATACGGCCAGAATCAGAATCTTCTTTTCGTTTTATAACCATATCTACATATATATATCGGTAAAATTGGTAGATATAGAAGCAACCCCGCACTGCGACCACTTATGACAATCAATAGCAATACCGTACGCAATGACTTTTTATTCTAAATATAGAATGGCGTGCAAGTGTCTGGTAATCAATAAAACCTTGGCCTGAATACCGTACGTTTACCATGTTATTGTGAATTTGAATTATATTCATGGGGATAATCGAGTCGATGATGATGGACGAATCATAACTGACATAGTCAAAATGCATGTCATGGTCTTTCGATTATTCATCGAATTTTGGAATTTATTTCGGTCATCGATCATTAACATCATCACAACAGCGCTGGATGTGGGCCTCTATTTTTTTTTTCAAGGTTTAGCTTACTATACCACAGCTAGTATAGAATACGTTTCAAATTCTCTTTTTGTTTGCAGTGCCGTGTGGTGACGGATTAAGAATACAAAGTGTCACCACCCCTATTCATTCCATGGGTGTCGTAAGAGGCGACTAAAGGAACAAAATAAGCAGCTAACATCCTGCCAAGAGAAGGAAAACTTGAAACAAACCCTTTACCAACCCGTCTGGCCAGCGTGGTATAGTAGGCCAAAACTTCCTTTCAAAGGAGAGGCCTATGTCCAGCAGTGGACTGTTAAAAGCTGTTGATGATTGATTGCAGTGCCGTTGTGCAAACAACAAGCTTTAAATATTCCTTCTTTTTACATGCTTGTCTCGCGTTGTTTGCGGCCTTAGCCTCTTGGTTACATTCCATATTCGCAATCCATCATCACCATCGGATGTATAAAATCCTTGAAAGATTCCAAAAAAAATATTTCAATTTAAGCCACCGCATTTCCATCTTTACATATTATGTCATGTAAAAAAAAGTAGGCATTGGCTGAATACTTGATAAATACTTCGACTCTATCTTGGACCCTAAAACAGGATCCTTATTTAATTTAGAAATTATTGTGACATTTTAATTTCTTAGGTTGGTTGGTGTTCATCCTTTTTCTTCTTATTCCATTCTCATAATTATGATAAGTGTTTGAATAATTGGACACTCCAAATTTCATAAATTTAGGTTGTTATTTTCGTTCATTCTTGCCTTTTTATGACATTACTCATAGCTAACTTAACAGTATTGTAATATTATATCCATAAATAAAACAAAATAACCAAGCTGATAGCACTTCATTTGCGCTAACTCTTAATAAAATTGATTAGTACTTGTACGTGAAAGTAGAAAGATAAAGGACGTAATAAGCAATTTGGAGCCAAGTGCACACCTGATGCAACAAGAAAACTCCTACTGCGTATAACAATATAGTTGGGGATCTGTTGTCATAAATAAAGAAACTCACGAATAAAGAACATACTAACTATTGGCTAACGGTGTGATCCTAGAATCTAGTTGCAAAATGTTAGAATTTTACATAATTTCTTAAAATTAGTACCTTAGTACTAATGCCCGTTTTCATCTCATAAAGAGAGGAACCGCCTAGTAAGGAAAAGGTTCATACTTTTGAACCTTCTCTCGTAGGTATGTCCTAGGTTTCAAACGACATCTAAGCACTGCATTATCACGTAAAAGTTGGTGAAAACGAAAATATCCTTAACGGTTTCCTCTCTTCAAGAGGCCGCTTATATTTGGGGACGTTTTATAAAACGGCAATTATAAACTATTTATTTCACTAATATTTCTGGTAGCCAATACAATAATATTACGAAAAAAACAATATAGATACCCTACTACCCCTTTCGCAGTATCTAAAGTAATGAAATCCATAATTTTGAGTCGTAACAAATTGTTTCATTTGACACCCAAGTCGTGAATTTTTAAAGAGGCAACACATTATTTGGATTTAAAACAGTCATAGATAATATCTCGCCACTCAGTTTAGTTCGTCCATTTAGCTAGTATATTTCGTTATTTGCTTTATCTATCTAATGTTAACTATTTACCAAATCTAGACATTATAATTTTAGCAGTAGCATTTGGTCTTGACAGGAAATAATGAGATATTAATTTCAGGCATGTAGCTTGCAATTCTGTTTAAAATTTTGAACAATTTGCCAAACTTACATAATTTAGTATTGAATTGTAAATAAATAAATTTCAAAGTCCTTATAAAATAAGTAATAATTTTATCAACTGCATGATTCGAAATGAAGCTCTAAAGTGTGTGTATTAAAGCTAAAAAGAAAGGATTTCAATGGTGGATTTATTATTTTATTTTCTGATGATTAAGACATTGAAATTGCCAATGCAACTACTATTTTTCATGGGAAAACAGTGGTCGACATTAAAAAGCTTTCAGAAGCTTAAAATTTTTAATCTTTCAGAATTTTTCGATACTTCCATAAGTTTCATCAGACCAGTAGAAAAGAGATTTTGCGAGAACAGTGAAAACTAAATAGTTGTCAAATGCTATTTTAATCCCAGCATGTGATGATTGTGTGAGTTGACAATCAGAATCCTAACTTTGAACTATACAACCAAGTTTCACTATGATTGTGTGAGTTGATATTCAGAGTCCCAACTTTGAAATAAACAACCAAGTTTCAGTAACACATCCCACGTTTCCGGGAATATTATGGCAGTTATAAATTTTGGAACTAATTTGTGTGTCAACAACTTTGTAATTGAATTTAAACAGTACCACTAGTTCAATTATGTGGTTAATATACTTGTTTATGGTACACTAATTAAGACCTGCGGTGATGTCTGTGAACGTTGTGGAACCTTTATGACATTAATTTAGATTAGTTACTCCTTATATCATCAGCTGTTTGTCAGTAAAAACTCTATTAAAATCTGTTCATCATTTTTAAAGATAGACCCAAACAAACAACCACAGACCGAAAAAAATAAAATTGTTTTTGATGTAAGTACCGTATATCCTTTTCAAGGAGAGGCCTATGTCCAGCAGTGGACTGTTAAAGGCTGTTGATGATAATGATGATGATGACCGTATATATATGAACTTTCATATGTAGTTACTCAAATTATCTTTATTTAATTGAAATTTGTGAAAATTTTATGAAACAAAAGTATGTATGTATAAAATGTATCTATGTCAATTTATATTCTGCAAATTAATATTTGTGATCTAATTTATTAAATTTTACTTCTTATTTAAATCAACGTGTTAATTTATAATCAACATTTCAGCATTAAAATCAGTGAGCTTTTAAATACATTTGAGGCGTTTTATCAAATATATATCTTAATTACTCTTTCTATTACTGAAATACTCCGAATTTTGTTCATTTAATTTCTTAAGCTTAAGTTAATAAAAGCGGCCAAGTGCGAGTCGGACTCGCCCATGAAGGGTTCCGTATCAACAAGTAGCATCATATAAAAGTTCTTGTAGTTCGTTGTAACTTTGATCGATGTTTTAATAATAGTGTATTGATTAAATGAAAGGTAAATTGCAGATTACCATTTATGACGTATTAAAAAAAAACTACTTACTAGATCTCGTTCAAACTAATTTTCGTTGGTAGTTTGCATGGTAATGTACAACATATATTTTTTTTAATTTTATAACTCTCTTATTTTAGAAGTTACAGGGGGGGGACACACATTTTTCCACTTTGGAAGTATCTCTCGCGCAAACTATTCAGTTTAGAAAAAAATGATATTAACACAATATCATTTTTGAATATCCATAGATACCCACCCCACACGTATGGCTTCGATGAAAAAAAATTTTTGAGTTTCAGTTCCGAGTATGGGGACCCCCAAAATGTATTGTTTTGTTTCTATTTTAATGTGAAAATCTTAATGCGGTTCACAGATTACATCTACTTACTAAGTTTCAAAAGTGTTGTTCTTATGGTTTCCGAAAAAAGTTGCTGTGACATACGGACGGACAGACAGAGAGACAGACATGACGAATCTATAAGGGTTCCGTTTTTTTCCATTTGGCTACGGAACCCCTAATAACGCCAATTTTGAGTGTAAGTCACATAATATCATTATTTAGGGACCTCAAATTACGTGAGTAGAAAAGGTTTGGGTCTTAAAACAATTATCCATACCTTTTCAGATACATTCAGTCATTCAATCTTTAATATTCTGATAGAATATTGAACTCCGCGATCACTGAACTAACCAAAAAGCTCATAAACAATGTACGATGCGTGACCGAGGCGATCAAAGTTTGATGCGTCAAGCTTATCAATATAATATACAAGTATAATGACGTCACGTGCCTGTATTTTAGTATACGTATTCTGTATCAAACAATATCTATATAAATAAAATTAGAGGGTCTGTTTGTAATAACAAGAACCAGGTTTTTACTAAATGCATATCAATGTATTTACGGTACTGACATCATGAAAATTGATTTTTGTCTGTCTGTCCGTCTGTCTGTTTGTTCCGGGTAATCTCTGGAACGACTGGACCAATTTTAACGGCAGATGGCTGATAACATAAGGAGTAACTTAGGCTAAATTTTTTTAGACTAGCTCCACTCCACGGCGTTACTCGAGATTGACAACAATAACAGTGGGTGACAATGCGGGATTCAGCTAGTTATTAAATAAATGTCGACGAAAAATATTACTATAGTCGTCACAAAATAAGAAGCCCGATTTGACATTTGTCATTTGACATGCCGCATGTAAGAAATTGAAAAATCAAATTCATAATCCTATTTAATTACTATGTTACCCATACACTATCAAAACGCATATCATACTGTGTACGTATCAGGTGCTTTGGCTTCCAGTAGGTAGGTACAAGATAATTAGCAAAATTCATAATAGTAAAATTAGTTTGCAAATAAATGATAGAGTGAGAAATTTGGGTATATAGGTGTGATTGGCCGCGGGTGACTCACCTCTGGCACATGCACCACGTAACTGAAGACTGTGGAAGTCACAAGTTCGGGACAATTATTAACTATACGATATTGAATGGGGACGGGCGCAGGAAATTGGAAAAGGATTTTTTTTGTATCCGCCGCAAATACATTTTTGCAAATGTCAGGAAGACGAAGACCACGTGAAGAATTTCTTGCGTATTATTTTCTTTTCTTTCTTTTTCTTTTGAAAAAGACAACTCCCGCATTAGGAATATAAATTCGCGTGTCGCGGGGGACTTTACAAACATACATGAAACGGATAGTCCAGACCAGTCCCGGTTATTATAAACTATAATTAAATTCTAATTGTTGGTATTTACGTTTGATTGCAATAATATATTTTAACAAGTTCTACCAAGTGACGACAATCAATAGTATAATTATATCGAGTTTAACTTTTGTATAATGTAAATTACTTCTATGTGTCTACACATTATGAAGAGCAATTGAAATATTGGTCCTACAAACAGCAAAAAGTTTAATTAGCTTCATGACACTCAAGAGTCATCCATTTCTGCAGACCAAAATTATCCTGAAGTCAAGTTTAGTTTCATTATTATCAGCTCATTGTAGTCTACTGCTGGACATGAGCCTCTCCCATTGCACACAACTTAGATCGATGTTGGGCTTTTCGCATCAAAATTTAGTTTGGCTCTTGACAACTTATCAGTTACGTTAATGAAAATTAAATTTAACATACAAAATTAAACATACGTCTCAAGGGTCTATTCATTCAAAGTTTTCAAAATTTCATTATTAAAATCTAATACTTCTCTATCAATTAAATCTTTAAAGAATAAATAAAGATCTTCAGTTACTCTAGAATGTAATACTATAACAAAAGAACTTTATATCTACTTCAAATGGATATATCTTTTAATTGAAGAAATTTTCTAATATTTTCTAATTAAACAGATTTTGTATTAAGAAAACAAAAAGTTCTTAGTATCAAGTTTATGTATTCGTATATTAAGTATTAGAGGGGAGGTGGGATATTAAAAGGACATGGATTGAAAGGGATAATTCAAATAACTGGTAAAAAATCGGCTAAGTGCGTGTCAGGCTACGCACAGGAAAGGGTTCCTCAGTCATTTAAAATCGTATCCAATAGATAATTGTTATCCTGAGAATGTTATAAATTAATTAGAAAGGAATAGTTTCCATCAGTTTTATCATAACATTTAGATTAAATTATTGAGAAATAATGTTTAAGCTCAAAACACTATTATTGTACCTGCTCGCTGAATAAAAATGAAACGCGTTAATTTTTTTCTTTAGCAAAAAAAACGGACACTTAAGCAAAGAACTATTTTATAGTTACTATTTGTTTGTTTGACAATTTGAGGTATTGTTATCCTCACTTGTACCTGCTCGAATAAAAATGAAACGCGTTAATTACTTTGTTTTTATTGAATACATTAAAAGCAGATAAAAGTTTAGTATTGAGTGTGACCCCCTCTTGCTGAAATCACGAATTGCATTCGTCTGGGCATGCTAGCAAGTATATCTTTTATGGTTTCTTGGGGAATACGTTCCCACTCCGCGGTAATCACATTCTTTAGCTCTCTGGTGGTCTGCGGAGCCGGCTGCACTGATCTCACTCGTCGCTTCAGAACGTCCCAGACATACTCTATGGGATTGAGGTCCGGACTTCTAGCTGGTCAGTCCAAACAACGAATTCCAACTTCTAGCATATACGCTTCCACATCGCCAAACCGGTGGGCGCGAGCGTTGTCGTCCATAAAGTGAGTTTTCGCCAAGAGCGGTTAAAGCGGGTTGTGCATAAGGAATTAGAACTGCCGTTATGTATCGGTGTCCAGTCAGTGTACCGTTTTCGATGAAGACTAACTCCGTACGATCCATAGAATATATTCCTGCCCAAAACATAACAGAGCCTCCTCCATAAGGTGTGATTTCTTTAAAACATGCCTCTGCAAAACGTTCTCCTCGTCTACGTAGCACCCGCCGACGTCGGACTTCACCATGCAGAGATATCCTGGCTTCATCGGAGAACAATACCCTATCCCAGTCTTCATGAGTCCATGACACACAATTTCGAGCGAAGCTAAGCCTGGCAACTCGATGTCCACGGAGTAATTTAGGGCCGCGTGCCGGGCGATGACTGTGTATATTAGCAGCGAGAAGCCTCCTCCTGACCGTCCATAGATTAATTTGCACATTTCTTACTACTTCGAGACTTCGAGTCTGTTCTTGAGGTCCACATAAGAAGATTTACGATTTCTCAACGCTTGACTAACTAGAAAACGATCATCCCGTGGTTCGGTACATGTCTTTCTGCCAGAACCAGGCCGTCTCTTGACGAAACCGGTCTCTTGATAGCGCTGCCAGGTCCTTTGAACTGTCGACCGACTCACATTTAGCCTTTGAGCCACGGAGCATTGGCTGCAACATTCTTAAACCAGCGCAATAATTTTGCTCGCTTTTATCACTTTATCTACTATTTTCGAGATTGGTAAACAGCAATAACAATACTTTTAAATCTCAAGGACATCAGATAATTTAATAAAAATTGACAAAAAGTTAATTAGAGTCGATAATAACTACAGGGAATTCGCGTCACAAAATTTAGTTAAAAGTTGTTTTCTTCGAAAACCAGGCTCAGTCAAAAATTTGAATTTGGAAGGTACTCTTATAAACATTATGGCACTTTTATAACTGGCCAGTAACATGTTCAAATGATTAAAACCTTTTTGGTATTTTATTTTTTTAAGCCAGGAAGAAAATCGAAACCGCCCGTTTTTTTTTGCTAATGAGTGTATATGATCACACGACAGCGTTTTTAAAACACGACGCTTTTTTATCGAGCAGTGTTGCATTTTCAACTTTGGGCGTTGGAAATAGACCATAATATTATGCAACTTCATACTTGAACGCTTTTTTAACGTCCGTTAAAAAAACTCTTGTGTGATTGAGGCCTTAATGCGTTAATTTTGTATGACGTTTTCCAAGTGAGCGCATTTTACAAGTTAAGCCTTTATAACTCCCGAAATAACAAAGTCATCTAATCCCATATAGTTTTCTTCAAAGTTCAGTACATGGACCACCTTCACGAATTTTCCCAGATTTTTTGAGCCAGCCGTTTAGCTTTTAGAGGGGGGGGGACGCCCTGTTTTTACAATAAAGTGCCCTTTAAAATGGAATATCCCGCGAACGGATACCTAAATCAAAAAATTTTCTTAGAAACCCTTTATTGTTTTTAAAATACCTATCTAATGATACCCCACACGATGGGGTAGCCGCGAGAAAAAAAAAACATCCCCACTTTACGTGTAGGGGAGGTACCCTAAATAAAAATATTTTTCATAATTTTATTCTAGCACTTTGTCGGCGTAATTACAACACATATTCATGCAAAGTTTCATCTTTCTAGCACTTACCGTTTGGACGGTAAGTCGAGGACGGACGGACGGACGGACGGACGGACGGACGGACGGACATGACGAATCTATAAGGGTTCCGAGTGATGAACTTCGGAACCCTAAAAAGGAGGTACTAATTTTTGGTATATGGCAATCGTAACGTAATTACAATCAATAGTGTATATAATCATGAACCAAACATGTCAAAGCAAATCAAATCAAGACCTTTTTATCTATACTAATATTATAAAGAAGTAAAGTTTGTGTGTTTGTTAAATTGTAAGGGGTAATCTCGGGATCTACTGAACCGATTTTAAAAATTCTTTCACCAAAAGAAAGCCACTTTATTGCTGAGTGTCATAGGTTATATAAAAAACCGAAAAATAAAAAGGCTTTTACGTGGTAGTCCGTTTTGCAAAGTGAATCGAAGAAAAAACGGTCGGCGGACGGCGCGCGAATGCTTCGGGTTTAATTCGGTTCGCGTTCGTGCTCGCTTCGGGAGAAGGTGGCGTGGCCTTTTACATCTGAGAGGTAGGTACCCGCGCGGCTGTCACGTGATCGGCTCCTTACGCAACGGACGTCCCCGAAATTGAATTTTTCGAAACGTAATTAGCACACTTTCGACAATGTTTAAATAAAAAGTTCTTATCAGAACTATGTCTATCTTATTCTTTCATTAAAAATTAAAAGTCTTTATTTTCTGTACATTTTAAAAAATAATTTCTTTTCAGAACTGTTTTCTGTCTTAGTTTTCATTTAATTTAGGTTATAGGTATTTAGTTTGTTTCATGTAGATATTTATTTAAGTTATACCTAGCTATTTAGTTTGCTTCATTTGCTTCATGTAGATATTAATTTAGGTTATAGGTATTTAGATTTTTGCATTTAGGTTATGTTCATCTTGCTTTTTTGCTTTATTTCCATAATAAAAAAACTATTTAGAACAACTGTTCCATTTTTTTAAATGTTTTTTTGAAAACATAACTGTCAATATGCCTAAAAGAAAATCTCAACTGTCTAGACATACATCCCAGACACGAGCGGCTACAGACTTGGAGAGACTTCCTCTAAGCATGAACAGCGCCTTGCGAATGAGACAGAATACAGATCGCGAGCGCGTGCTAGAAAGTCTAGCACCGAAAGGTCTCAGCGACTGGCTTACTATAGACAGTATATGTCAGAAACATGTGATAGGGAGTCGAGCATAGAGCGTTCCCAGCGGCTTGCCAGCCAAAGAGGAATTACCTCTGAAACTTGTGCTAACTAAGTGCTGAGATGTCTCTACGATACCGCCACCATGTACGTCCAAGTACAGAATCAGCAAACAAGGTCCATACCATTGCATCGAGGAGTGAGACAAGGGGACGTCATTTCCCGGAAATTGTTCACAAATGCAATGGAGGATATGTTCAAGACGCTAAACTGGAAAGGACGTGGCATTAACATTAATGGCGAATACATCTCTCACTTGCGATTTGCGGACGACATCGTCATAATGGCAGAGACATTTCAGGACCTGCAACAGATGTTGAATGACCTGGCTGATTCTTCTATGCGCATCGGCCTACGGATGAACTTGGACAAAACCAAGGTCATGTTCAATGAACATGTTCTACCGGAACCGGTTGCAGTACACGATACCGTTCTCGAGGTTATCCAGAAATATGTCTACCTTGGGCAGACATTGCAGTTGGGTAGAAACAACCTCGAGGATGAGGTGAATAGAAGAATTCAGTTGGGTTGGGCAGCGTTTGGAAAGCTACGTCGAGTCTTTTCGTCGTCGATCCCACAATGCCTAAAAACTAAAGTTTTCAATCAGTGCGTCCTACCTGTCATGACATACGGAGCCGAGACCTGGACACTTACGGTACGGTTGGTCCATAAGCTTAAAGTTGCTCAGCGTGCTATGGAAAGGGCTATGCTCGGCGTTTCTCTGAGAGATCGTATTAGGAATGAGGTGATCCGTCAGAGAACTAAGGTCATCGACATAGCCCACCGGATTAGCAAGCTGAAGTGGCAGTGGGCTGGCCATATTAGCCGCAGAACTGATGGCCGTTGGGGCAGAAGAGTTCTGGAGTGGAGACCGCGTCTCGGTAAACGTAGAGTAGGACGCCCACAGGCGAGGTGGAGTGACGACCTGCGTAAGATGGCTGGCAGGAGCTGGATGCGAGAAGCCCAAAATCGATCACAGTGGTGTGCAATGGGAGAGGCCTATGTCTATGGACTGCGATAGGCTGATGATGATTGTGCTACGGAGACCATCGCTGAAAGATCTCAGCGACTGGCTAATCTTAGACCGAATATTTCAGAAATACGTCATAGGGAATCCAGTATCGAGCGTTCTCAGTGGCTTGCCAGCCAACGAGCAATTACTTCCGAAAGTCGTGCTAGGGAGATCAGCGTTATAATTCGCGAATACCCATGATTCCTACTGATTTACCCATACCGTTTAAAAGGCTACAGTTTCCAGTAAAGATCTCTTTTGCCCTCACTATTAACAAGTCCCAAGGTCAAACATTTTCTCTGGTGGGCATTGACCTGAGAAAGCCGTGTTTTTCCCATGGGCAGTTATATGTTGGCTTATCTCGGGTTGGAACTCCTGATAAACAATATATTTTGCTACCAAATGATAAAATTACATCCAATATAGTTTACAGAGAAGTTTTGAACAATTAAAATTACCATAACCAAACTAACTTTTCCCGCGACTTGGTCCTCGTGGAATTCGTTTATCGCAAATCCCGCAGAAAATATTTTTTCTTTCGGACAGAGTTACTTTCGAATTTTTTTATTAGCATGCAAATACAAACTATACCTACCTATAACCCTCCTTTTGGCTGTTAGAAATTAAAACATAACACTCTGTACTAAAAAAGGATTATTAACATTATGCCCAACGAAGTGGGCACGGGTCAGCTAGTTTCAAATAAACCAATACAACGGCACTTTTGAAACGTCAAGTAGTCAGTCAGTAGTCAGTCGTGAAGCTAATTGTCTGTTCCAATTCGTAGATCCTATGGAGAAGAACAGACAAGAAACTCCATGGACACTCTTTTCCAACATTGTTTTTACAATTTTTGGTTACATTGTTTAAAGCGTTTTATTAAATGTGAGGACAATGTAACGATGTAGATGTTTACGTCACTGCCTATTTGAATTAGGTTACACAGAAAAACATCAGAAAATAGAGTTAATCTGAGCCAAAAATTGTGTCATTTATCAGATGCATAATATTTGAAAAAATGCTGTACTATAGTCGTCACAAAATAAGAAGCCCGGTTTGACATTTGTCATCGTGGCGTAACTAATACGATTAATTCGTGTTTCTGAGTGCAATTTTTCAATATCAAGTTAAACTTGATGCTTATT
The DNA here is from genome assembly GCA_932526445.1 of Phragmatobia fuliginosa. Taxonomy (NCBI): domain Eukaryota; kingdom Metazoa; phylum Arthropoda; class Insecta; order Lepidoptera; family Erebidae; genus Phragmatobia; species Phragmatobia fuliginosa. The sequence continues at coordinate 3,209,766 of OW052063.1, read as the reverse complement.
TAAGATATATACGTAAATAAAGTTATAAAAAAAATCTATACAAAAAATTGGTTAGCATTAAACGGACTGTGCCCAGTATAGGTTTTAAATTGAGTAATTTATTACATTGGCAATTTTTTATGTAGAACTTTTCGTCCAAAAGCAATAAAACTTGTTGATTGAATTTGTTTAAAACCAACAAAGTGTAAATGAGGCTTTACTTCATGAGATATAAAAGGAATCTGTATAGTTGTTTCAGAATACAACATATTACTTACTATTAGAGGTAGGTACTCTTTATTAAGGCGTTGTATATTCTGAAAACATAATTCTGCCATTCGCAATACGATTGACGGTCTTATCGCCACCAGAAATATAGCTAACCGTAACACACGCGGGACTCCTTAGTTCCTGATTTGTTTTTTTTTAATATACAGACGAGCAAACAGATCACTTGATGATAAGTGAAGGAATGGATATCTTCAACTTCATCACCATCATTATCATTAGCCCGTTACAGTAAACATAAAATACTGGCATAAAATAACGAAAGAATTGCTAAAACTTACTTGCATTTCCAATGTCTATGGGTTTTAGTAATAGATTATAATTGGTTGATATTTTTGCTTACTTATACCTTGTATCATCAATAACACCAATATTGTCACTTATGTATATTAAAAGTACCACAAATAAAAGTTAAAACTACTTTTATCGTCTGCCTGCCCTTAAGCTAATTTTATTTTGATTGTTAAATCCTTTCATTCTACTCTATCACTCAATATTAACTCCCTTTCTAGCCATATCCTCTTTCATACAATCTCATCCACCTTTTCATTACTCTTCCTCCTTTCTTGTACCCTTCAACTTCCATGCCTAACATTTTTCTCGTTCAAGCATTGTCATCCGCTCTCTAATGAGCCATCGACAAGTCTGATTTTAGTTCTATAAATTTCATTTGAAGTAAAAATTTCTGTACGTATGGACAACCATTAATCAAATAAATATTACTTCATTACCTAAAATGTTTTCAAAATTACCAATTAAAACAAGGCAATGGTCATGGTACATCCTAACCTAACACCAAAATACGCGAAATTTCACCATTAGCTCCTGCCATTTTCGAATGTTATGAACCCTATACATTGTTTTTGTCCAAATAATCCAAATAAAATTGGCCAAGTGCGTATTAGGCCACGCATAGGAAAGGGTTCCTCAGTCACCCATAATGGTACGTGGATTTAAAATCGTATCAAATGGATAATTGTTATGTTTACGTACTAATGCGTTAATTTTGTATGACTTTTCCCGTTAAGTGCATTTTATAAGTTAAGCCTCTATAACTCCTGAACTAACAAAGTTGTATAATCCTGTTAAAGTTCATTATATTTTATTACATTCATCACGAATTTTCCAGATTTTTTGAGCCAGCCGTTCAGCTTTTACAGGGGGGGTTACAAAAAAGTGCCCTTTAATGTGGAATTCGATCTCGCAAACGGATACCAAATCAAAAAATCGTATTAGATACCCTGTGTTGTTATTAAAGGCCCTATCTAGTGATACCCAACACGGTGGGGTAGCCGCGAGAAAAGAAAATTATCCCCACTTTACGTTTAGGGAGATACCCAAAATAAAATTATTATCATAATATTAATGTAGCACTGTCGACGTAATTACAACACATATTCATGCAAAGTTTCATTTTTCTAGCACTTACCGTATGGACGGTAAGTCGAGGATGGACGGACGGACATGACGAATCTATAAGGGTTCCGAGTCATAAACTTCGAAACCCTAAGAACGATGTGTATCATTATGACCATGTCATAATTATATATAACTCGTGTGAGGTTAACGAAAGCTCGACACCGAAAGTAATAGACTTTGATGGATCATTTCATTCTCACGAAACGTTTCTAGCTTGTTATTTATAAAACCTTAGGTTTCAAATTAAATTGTCATTTTATCTGTATACGTATATGTATATGTATATCTTGGAAAGGGGTAACAAAGTAGGCTGTATTAAATGACTACATTCTATCATTGTGCTACTAATAATATAATAAAAAATAGTTTTAAAAAACTAAAAAAAACACGCTTTTAAACTAAAATGTAGAAAATAGTTTTAAAGTAACAAAGCGTGGGGCGATGTTATTGAAATATTTTCAGAAAGCATTGTTTAGTTTTTAAAACTATTACCTTTTTTTCTAGACCAAAAAATACTAATTTGTTTGAACATTTTTTTGAACATTAGATAATTAGTGTATCGTCATCGGTCCTCGATAAATCTACAAAGTTTGAACGAAATCTGGCCCTATAAAATCGCACCTAAAGGAGTCGGTTACAAACAAACATACAGGTGAAGCTAATATAAAGAGTGTAAAAATAAGAGATCTGTTCTATTTCATCATACTAATAAAGAAAAACTTCGATTGTTCGTTTATGAAATCTATTCGAGTAGTTTCAGACGGTTTGATATCGAGATCATATTACTTGATATTTGACAGGGTTCATTGAACGAAATCAGGCCACCTAAATGCAGATTTCAGATAGTCACTGATAATTATCACATTTTCCTCATCAACAACCCATAACATTCCACTGCTGGCCTCAGGTTTCCTCTCATGAGAGGATTTAAGCCATACGTCCCCACGCCGGCCGAGTGCAGGTTAGGGACTGGCAAGACAGGTCGTGGTTACATAATCTTGCCGTAGGATGTTTTTAAGCCACCCGCTGTTGCTTAAGACTGTTTAACATCATTTATCATATAACGCCACAAACTTTCACCCATCTAGGTACTGACCACACCGTTTTTGCTTACCCTCGGTGATTGTTTCCAATCACCTCAGGCCATTCGGCTATAAGCGCTCATTTTTCTAATACTGCTATTTTATTTTAATAAATCGGAAAACAACAAACAAAATTTCATTTATAATTACCGTTTCTAATAAACTGGTATAAATATTGTTATCACTGTAGATTTCATTGTTATTTGGTAGTATTTAAAGTATTCAAATTTGGATCGTCTTCGTTTTTTCCTCAATTTTGACTAATTTTGCAGAATATACTGCAATTTTATTGTAAAAAATCGGGAAACAACAAACGAAATTGCATTTACAAATACCATTTCTAATAAATTGGTATAAATATTGTTATCATTGTAGATTTTCATCGTTATTTGGTAGTAATTAAAGTATCTGCCCTGGCGGTTGAGAGTATGTCATGCTCACTCAAATGTCACGCTGATGGTGGCGCGTGTGTCGGATCATTTAATTCCCTTCAAAATGGTTGAGTTGAATGGTGCGGATCCATGCGTCATGTTCGTGAACGGGCGCTGTCAGTTGTGACTGGTCATCTCTTAGTTGCCACGGCTTATTTGAATTAATTATTTTAATTTTCAATTGTATTTTTGTTGTACTATGGACACTTTTAACGTGCACGTCTTGCTACATCGTTCTCACATAATGTACCATCTCAACATGAATGATGTAACCAAGATTTTGTAAAAAACATTTTGATTTAAAAGAGTGTCCATGGAGTTTCTTGCCCGTTCTTCTCCATAGAGATCTACGCTAGGGAATGGGCAACTACAGTACTTTCACAGTTTTTATGTCTTGTGACTGGGACTGTAGCTACATTTTTGTTTCGACAATTCAAAAGTGCCTGTAACTGGCCTACTTGAAATAAATGCTTTGATTTTGATTGATTTTGATTCAAATTTGGATCGTATTCGTTTTTTCCTCAATTTAGAATAATTTTGCAGAATTAACTGCAATTTCATTTCAATAAATCGGGAAACAACAAACAAAATTGCATTAATAAATACCATTTCTAATAAAATGGTATAAATATTGTTATCAGTGTAGATTTTCATCGTTAATTTGTGGTATTTAAAGTATTCAAATTTGGATCGTCTTCTTTGTCGGCTTTCATATTAACTTTCAATTTTATGCTTAAATAGGTTAGTCGCACGCCAGCACGTGATTGTAAGCACTAAATTTACATATACCACGGTAAGTTAGCATAATAACAATTTTCTTTGACGTCATTGCCTGTAATTCAAGTCCTGTTATAATATAACCTTTATTACATTCCGTATAAGGTAGAATATTTCTTCTTTATCTTTCTAATTTTAATTTTTAACCGAATCTACTATGATAGTACGTAAACTCTATTTATAGCGATATAAGGTTAAAATTGTTGTAAAAATGCAGGTAATTTTATAATTTATTATTTCGTATCAGGTTTTTATTGCATATCCGCATATAAAAATAATTTTATGAATTATGAGTATTTATAGTTTTCTGAGAGATATTTACTTCTTCTTCTCTACATCGAAATAAAATTCATTTGAGTCGGTTCCAATATTTAATCGTAAAAGCGTAACATATTTCGTCTCATTTTTCATAAACTTGTTATTTTTAGTTGTATGCATATCACGAAAGTAAATTGTAGGATAATTCTTATATTAAACTTAATCTAAACAGATTCGAAGGTTTCACACTTTTCTTCCTTTTTTGATCACACTTACATTAAGTACTCCATTTTAGCAGAAGAATACATTAAAAATCACTTCCATGTTCGTACCTAAGTTTTCACGAATTTCAAGAACCCAATAATTAAAAATGAGCAAAGCATTACAGTTTTAAATCTAAAAATCATCATCAACAGCCTTTAACAGTCCACTGCTGGACATAGGCCTCTCCTTTGAAAAGAGGTTTTGGCCTACTATACCACGCTGGCCAGACGGGTTGGTAAAGGGTTTGTTTCAAGTTTTCCTTCTCTTGGCAGTGGTGTTAGCTGCTTATTTTGTTTCTTTAGTCGCCTCTTACGACACCCATGGAATGAATAGGGGTGGTGTATGTATGTCTATAAAATCTATAAATAAGTAGGTACTTAATAATAAAACGTAAATTTAATTAAATTACAATCTCTATTACACCCCACAAACAAAATTCACTATACTATTTAACCTAATACGTTTTGGTGACGATTAAAACTTTTAATTAGACACACTATTTAAAAGGTTCTAATTATTTGCAATTCCCATATGACTATAACAAACACGATGTATGTATTGATAGCCATTTTAATTAACTTAAGCTATACCTATGAGCATTCGTAATGGACTATATTCTTTTTAGAATTCCGTATTTCAAAAGAAAAAAGATCCCTTACATGATTACATTGAGAACAAACATACTTTGCATCAACTTTCAAGTAATTATTTCTTTTATTGTTCCTAAGATCGCTTGGGGTCAGCTACTAGTTCAACCGGTTTACCTGAATATCAGTTTTTCCACGGAACGACTGGCATCAGACCGCCGTAACTGCAAAGGCGAACTGAATTCAGTAGTTGAATTGAAGTCCTGACCTACCAATTACGATTGCCTTAGATATTCATGACGATCGGGACTGACAGTCTGCGGTGCTTTCCGAAACAAAGGCGTGGGATACCGCTAAGCTTCCACACTCAGGGCTTACTAAGAACTTCTTACACACTTACTAAGAACTTTCTGTAAGAAAGAACTTACAACATTTTTGGCCCTATCCGGGAATTTTAAAGCACATTCACGTAGAAAGCTGACTACCGGTGCTGATGTACCAGCACTTGTCGGAACCGGTCCCCGCAGGTAGTCGGCGCAGGCAGTCTCTATACTTTGTGCCGAACCACCGCCGAACGTCACGGACAAGTTCTGACCTGCTCCGACAAGTTCAGACTTGATCCGACAAGGGCTAGTAAGCTGTCATTTGCTGCTTCGGGTGAGCTCGACATTTTGCACGCTACTCAGCGACACTGTCAGTCAGTCTGTCTTTATGTAGAGGTTAACTGAATACACCGGTTCCGATAAGCGCTGGCACATTGGCGCCGGTAGCCAGCTTTCTACGTGAATACGTCCTAACGCAATACCTCTTGATTGGCAGTCGAACGAGGCCGTATGCACAAGTAAATATATAGATGAAGGTGATACAAAGTTCACAGGGTCGTTTATTTGTAGATAAATTAAACACAGACGCACAACTAATAATGGTATTCATTTTGTTCAATTCAATTTTGATTATCTTTGATGGTTCTATTCTATGAACTTCAGCTTAGTGCTTATTAAGCTTAAGTTCACTAATTAAGTAAGCTAGTACTTAGTACAGTGGTACCAATCAGGTCGAACATAATTGTTAAAATCTTACACATAACGCAAACTAAGAAGTTTGAAACTAAGTAGAGCTTGAAAAGTAGATGAATAGAATATTTTTTTTTTATCTAAGACTGCCCAGGTGACACTGCTCTGTCTGAGAGATCATTATAAATATAAATGCATACAATGCAGTATGATGTGATTACCAGATTACCAGAATATTCATAAATATTTGTTTCGGAGTCTGGGTTTTCTATGTATAACATGTATGTATTTAAAATACTAGCTTTCCGCCCGCGGCTTCACCCGCGTGGAATTCGATTATATCGCGCGACACGGTAAGGGTTGATTAAACAATCTTACATGATTTTGTGTTTGATAATAAGGAACTTCGACACAAACTTTCGTCCCCTATTTCAAACCCTTCTACCTTTATTTTCGCTATAAAAGTATCCTATGTCCTTTCCCAAGTTCAGTTCTATCTTCAAACCAAATTTAATCAAAATCGGTTTCGTGGTTAAGGCGTGAAAGCGTAACAGACAGACAGACAGACAGAGTTACTTTCGCATTTATAATATTAGTAGGGATTACACCATCAAACAGAAAACACCCCAATTTTTGGGAAAAAGTTGATATTTTGAAGGGTGAATTTTCGATATTAAGTCAAAATAGGGTGAAAAAATAAATATTTCAAGTCAAATAAATTAGTGTATTTGGGATTTAAAAATAATTTTACTTGTAAAAGATAAAAATAAAAAACAAAACACTTTGTTTTTTAAATTTTTCACATATAATTTGAGGTTATGTGAAAAAAAATGTTAAAAAAATTGGCCAAGTGCGTGTCAGGCCACGCACAGGTAAGGGTTGCTCAGTCACCCATAATGGTACGTGGATTAGAAATTGTATCCAATGGATAATTGTTATGTTTACGTATTAATGCGCTAATTTTGTATGACGTTTTCCAAGTAAGCACATTGTAGAAGTTAAGCCTCTATAACTGCTAAACTATCAAAGTCATCTAATGCATTATAGTTTTCATTTAAAATTCATTATATGGACCACTATCACGATTTTTTCCAGATTTTTTGAGCCTGCCGTTTATCTTTTAGAGGGGGAGGGGGGACGCCCTGTTTTTACAAAAGTGGCATTTAATGTGGAATTTCTCGCACACGGATACCTAAATCAAAAAATCGTCTTAACAACCCTTTAATGTTTTTATAGGACCTATATAATGATACCCCACATGATGGGGTAGCCGCGAGAAAAAAAACATCCCCACTTTACGTGTAGGGGAGGTACACTAAATAAAAATATTTTTCATAATTTTATTGTAACACTTTGTCGACGTAATTACAATACAAATTCATGCAAAGTTTCATCTTTCTAGCACTTACCGTTTGGACGGACGGACAGACGGACATGACAAATCTATAAGCATTCGAAGTCATAAACTTCGAAACCCTTTTAAGTTGTAGGTTTTTTAATTACCTACAACTTTGCCATTTAACCTTTTTCCATAGGACTTATAGTTTTGCCAGAAATCAAGATAAGCCGTTTTTTACCCTTTGTTTTATATATTTAGCCATCCAAAGTGACTCTACCCTGCCTGATGGAAAACATGAGGAGAATCTAAGAGTCGGAGCTACCACACTTGCACTGCATTCGCATGCAGACAATAATGTATGGCGGCCCACTATGGCAACTTAGTGAGATGCTTTTTCACGCCCCGCCTAAAGGACCCGAAAACCTCCCCCTACCCTTTCCCGACCTCAGATAGCCCGTAAATTATTTTTCCTTTCATTTTATAATATTCTCCTCCTTTTCCAATAGGTTTCATCCTACTATAATTTTATTTGTTTTCAAAAATTAGCTACCCTGGTCTACTCTACATGTCATTTACAAACTATCATTATGGTTGCCATGCAAGTGTGTTATGCCTAGCAACCTGTGAAGTTTTGACAGGAGATAAACAGTGATACATTTTGACATCTACGATTTATGTATTTTTATAATCACCTAGCTTTGGCCTTTGTATCTCGATTATTGCAATAAAAAGTAGCCTATGTCCTTTCCCAATTTCAGTTCTATCTTTATACCAAATTTCATTAAAATCGGTTCAGTGATTTAGGCGTGAAAGCGTAACAGACAGACAGACAGACAGAGTTACTTTCGCATTTATAATATTAGTAGGGAAGTAGGGATTTACAAACTATCATTATGGTTGTCATGCAAGTGTGTTATGCCTAGCAACCTGTGCAGTTTTGACAGGAGATAAACATGGATACATTTTGACTTCTACGATTTAAGTATTTTTATAATCACCTAGCTTTGGCCTTTGTATCTCGATTATTGCAGTAAGAAGTAGCCTATGTCCTTTCCCAAGTTCAGTTCTATCTTCATACCAAATTTCATCAAAATCGGTTCAGTGGTTTAGGCATGAAAGCGTAACAGACAGACAGACAGACAGAGTTACTTTCGCATTTATAATATTAGTAGGGATGAGTTTGAGACTAGATGACGTTGTATGTAATATTTCCGAATATATTTAAATTTATATATTTGTCATTACGTATATATGTATGCATAGAAACTAAGAAACAAATTGGTGTAATCAGACAAAGATTTGGTACTACCCATGATTTGAACTCGAGACTACAGCAGTCATATAGACTACACACACCGTTGTAGTCAATCAGTCAGCAATATTTTAAATTCGTAAATAACTCTATGGCGCACACGTTCAAAAACTGTACAGTTTGTGAACGTACACATTTCAATTTAACTGTACAGTTTGACTGCACAGTTTTATCGTACAGTTAAAACTGAACGTGTGTGCCGCCTATTACACTTTCCCTCTTAAACCACTGTCCTGATTTCAATGAAATTCGGCATGAATGATTCTCGAGGAAAGACATACGCTACTTTTACTGTGATAACCTATATACATGCGGGCAAGACTAGTAAACCAATTCATATAATTTTATTTTATTTCAGGTTATGCACTGACGTCGTTTCCAAGAGAAATCACACTCTGAAACCGCGGGTTGTTTTACCTGAAAGCTATGTCAAAGGTATGTCTATGGTACACATTAAATAACATAAACAAGATTCAACTTTTAGTTTATTGTAAGCTAAACTTCATGGGTGGTGGACATACAAGAATACTCATGCTGTTTTTTAGGGTTTCGTAGTTCATGACTCGGAACTCTTATAGATCCGTCATGTCCGTCCGCCCTCGATTTACCGTCCAAACGGTTAGTGCTAGTAAGATGAAACTTTGCATGAATATGTGTTTATTATGTCAACAAAGTGTTCCCTCCTCCTTCCTCCCCCCTACACTAAAGTGGGGATGATTTTTATATAGACTATCGATATAAAGGTATTTTAAAAACATTCAGAGGTTGCTAAGATGATTTTTTTGATTTAGGTATTCGTTTGCAAGTTATTTAAAACATTTTTTTTCTAAAAACAGGGTGTTCCCCCACCCTTTAAAAGCAAAACAGCTGGCTCGAAAAATCTCAAAAAAACGTGATAGTCGTTCATATGATGAACTTAAAAGGAAAACTATAATGGCTAGAGAGTTTAGCTTGTTCAGGAGTTATGGAGGTCCAACTTGTATAATACGCTTACTGGAATATTTCGTACAAAAATTAATAAACAATAATTAAACATAACATTTATCTATTGAACATGATTTTAATTCCATGGGCATTATACATATATGACTACGGAACTCTATTCAAAACGGTGCATCACACGCACCGTGCTCGATTTTTTAAAATTTGCAAGTGTTATAGTAAGGTCGTGTTAATGACCTAAATTCAATGTCGTTCAACTTGTAGCTATATCTTTTAAAGCCCTCCTTATGAAAACATTTTTATTATCCCTATTTACAGTCTATTTACTAACTGTAATCTTTCTATTGTGTCTCCTTTTTAGGGTTCCGTAACCAAATGGCAAAAAACGGAACCCATATAGATTCGTCATGTCTGTCTGTCCGGCTGTATGACACAGCCACTTTTTTCCGAAACTATAAGAAAGAACTATACTGTTGAATCTTGGTAAGTAGATGTATTCTGTGAACCACATTGATATTTTCACAAAAAAATAATAAATAAATATTAGGAATATACGATTTTGAAATTAGTCACTCCATTGAAAAACTGATATGTATGTAAAACCGATTGAAATTTGGATAGCCGTCCCCAAATAATCATGGGAATAAAGACTAGGAAGAAAAAGAAGAAGAACACAGTTTTGAGCAAATCTAACTTGATAATATATGATATAAATACACATTTACTATGATAATATCTTATAAAATATAAAATTCTCGTGTCACAGTTTTCGTTCCCATACTCCTCCGAAACGGCTTGACCGATCGTTATGAAACTTTACATGCATATTCAGTAGGTCTGAGAATAGGCCAACATCTATTTTTTAAACTCCTGTGACGCGAGCGGAGCCGCGGGCATCAGCTAGTAATATATAAAATTCTCGTGTCACAATGTTCGTTCCCATACTCCTCCGAAACGGCTCGACTGATTTGTATAAAATTTCGTGTATATGTCGGGTACGTCTGAGAATCGGCTAACATCTATTTTTCATACCTCTCGGACGAGAGCGGAGCCGCGATTATCATTACTTTTAGCATTGCTTGCGATTTCTATACGACTCTTTCAGTGACATTTAGTTGGTTGGTGGTTGGTACTTCAACTCAGCAACATTACAGCTATTTGAGAGAATGGATGGCGTTGTTAAATTATAATTATTATAAACTAAACCGAGCTAAGCTCGGTCACCATGGTACTTTGATTAAAGCTAAGTAAGTCGACTTTGAAACACTTACTTTTAAAGTCGAAATTAGCACAGAACTATTTCTTGAAGCCAAGTAAGACTGTCCGTGTGGTGACGGATTAAAAATACAAAGTGTCACCACCCCTATTCCTTCCATGGGTGTCGTAAGAGGCGACTAAAGGAACAAAATAAGCAGCTAACATCACTGCCAAAAGACGGAAAACTTGAAACAAACCCTTTACCAACCCGTCTGGCCAGCGTGGTATAGTAGGACGAAACTTCCTTTCAAAGGAGAGGCCTATATCCAGCAGTAGACTGTTATAGGCTGTTGATGATTGATGATGATGATGAAGTAACGTTTATGTATGCTACGACATCGATTTTTCACTGCCGAAATCCAAAAAATATCAAATTTCTGACAAATCGTTAGAGCCGTTTCCTAGTAAAGGTTTAAAGGTAAAGTAATATTTGTCAGTGACGAAGTAAACTTTAGTTTGAAAATCATTCAGATGTAAGGAAGCAATCGAATATTTTTCTACTAAAAGAGAATATAATCGTTTAGAAGAAAAACATTATTACATTAGTGTTAATGGCCTCATTATAATATTTTGAACAAGCAACTAGACTGAAGATAAGTATCGTTAAAGTTAATAATAATATGATTTCCTCGTGTTTTGTTTTTTGCTAATAAGTTTTTCTAAGTTTTATAAATTTTTGGTATAATTTTATTAAAATAATGTTTGTCGCGTATTGATTTTAGTCTTGGAGGTAAGCAAGTTTCGTTAGCACTGGTTTTCTTCGTTAATCTTCGCTCAACTCTGAAATAATACAGCTGACATGTAAAGTTACAAAACTTTCCAAACAACTTCGTATTATTTTCTAGATGTGTATTTAGGCACGAAAATCTTTTGGAAAATAAACTTTTACCTCAACTCGTAGAATTATTATGTATCTTACCAAAAAGTTTTGAGACAAACTGATATCATATGCAAAAACATGTTCAAAGACTTTTTTACATCGAAACTAAAAATATAGGTTACAAGAAAAGCATTAGTTTGTCACAATTTAATGATCCCTACTTTAATATTATAAATGCGAAAATAACTCTGTCTGTCTGTTACGTTTTCACGCCTAAACCGGTGAATGAATGAAAATTTTGATGAATTCTGGTATAAATATAGATGGAACCTTGGGAAAGGATATAGGCTACTTTTTACCGTAATAATGGATATACACGCGGTCACGGTCACTATAAATCATAACGAGTGATCTGTGGAAAAAAATGCCCATATTTATCGAATGTGTGTAGTGTCTTTGCAGTTTTTCGTTGATCGGTGATCGATAAATCTAATCTGTGCAGACTCTGTGCAGAATCTGCGCAGAATCTCTGCAGACAGATTTTATTTGCTAAGATAACTTGTGTAGAGGGCAATAAAGGCTAGTGATGTAATGTGTATAATTGTGTACATTCTCTTGTTTAGAAATGCGGCCGCCTGCGAGAAAGGGACAACCAGTCGTGGTGGAGTTCAGCATATACGTAGTAGATGTAAATTCAATTAATGTTGAAGACATGGATTTCAGGTAAGTTATTGAATAAATTTTTTTGGCCCTCGGGATATGTGGTATTAGGGCACCACGCTCAAATTCAAATTCAAATTCAAACTCACACAGAAGAACAACGTGAAATGACAGCATTCAAGCTTGCGTTTTTCGTTGGTGAATGCGAGATTGCACTTCTAATGATGGCAGAGTATCTCAATGATGATGATGATGATGATCTCAGTAAGCTGCCACAGTGTGGGTCTGCGTTCACAATGAGGATGGTGACCACTACTTTTGGATTCTACTCAAGCTTATTTCAAGGATTTCTTAAATTATTTCAGTAACTTCAGTTAACAACTTTTTTTGAAGTCAATTTTACAAGAAATTAAAATATAAGACAATATAAAAACATGTTTTGGGACATGCATACGCTATTGGAATAAAATCGGCCTAGTTACCCATACTGACTTTCGTCGAGTCCAATAGATAATTGTTATGTTTACTTATTATTTTGTTGTTTTTGTACGAAGTTTTCCAAGTAAGCGTATTTTACAAGTTAGGCCTCTATAACTCTTTAACTGAAAATTTACGTAAGCCGTTATAGTTTTTCTTTAAAGTTCCCCACATAGACTACCATCATGACAGATTTTTCGAGCCAGCCGTTTAACTTTCTGAGAAATAAATGCCCTATAAAGTTGAATAACTCGCAAACAGATACCCTAATAAAAAAAATGTGAGCCGTCACGGGACGCCTGGCAGATGTGAAACATCGCCATTATTTTGTAAAAGTAATATGCAGAAGAGAACATATTGTAATAGGAACTAAATATGTCATAATGATAAAATAAAATATTACTAATTATTAAAATAGTAGTCTATATGCAGTAGTGTGTACGGTACACACTACTGCATATAGACTGTATATATATACCATCGTATAGCGTGCCGCGGCGACGCGTCGCCAGTCGCCAGGCCAGAAATCTATTTTACGTGCGCCTATAGATGTTTCAAATCAAAAAGTGTCCTAGCAACCCCTAAACGTTTTTAAAAGCCCTATTTAATGATACACCACATAATGGGGTAGACGCGAGATAATAAAATCATCTCCAGTTGACGTGTAGGGAGAAACCCAAAATAAAAATATTTTTCATGATTTTATAATAGCAATTTGCCGACGAGATATAAACACATATTCATACAAAGTTTCATATTTCTAGTACTAACCGTTTGGATGGTAGGTCGAGGACGGACGGACATGACGAATCTATAAGGGTTCCGAGTCAAGAACTACGTAACCCTAAAAATGAAGAGAGAGAACTGAAATTCAAAGGTTGAACTAGTTTGTCAGTAAATTTAAGGGGATTGAGTTCCCAATAACGATTGCCTTAGATGATCATGACTACCAGGACTGACGGCTTTACGTGCTCTCCGAGGCACGGGCGAGAATCACCGCCTAACTTCTAAACTCCGGGCTGCTATTAGGAATTCCTAAGAAAAACCCAAAAACATTTTTTTGCCCGACCCGGGATTTGAACCTGAGAACTCTTGATTAGCAGTCGTATACTCTATCGACTGGACCAACGAAGCAGTTAATAACATTAATAATAAACATTACAAATTGTGTCAAACTTATTATTAGTTTAAACGCCTTATTAAAGTAAACCTTCTGTCCTATTAATTAATCTATGAATTTGATTCACACAATTGATTGACGTTGTAGATCTTCCTCTTTTCAAAGTCTACATACCCTCTATTTGTAACGGGCTGTATCTTACAAGAAGCATTAATTATGTTATTATTCACCTGAATGATTTACAGATTTAGAATTGTTTACACAAGTTGTAGATGAAGTGATATTATTTGTTCCTCAACTGAAACTAGGTTGACTATTAACTTGGGGTTTAGTATTCATATTGAAGGAGCAAAAGCGAGAGGTCTTTGACACGATCAGAAAACTTTAATATTATATCTAATATAACAATGGAAATATTACAAAGAAAGTTCATTGAACCTTTTCGGTTTAATGAGTAAGCCGAAAAGGTTCAATGAACTTTCTTTGTAAAATAATTGAAAATTAATATGTAAAAATCGATTTCTTCTAGTTGGAAATAGACAAGGGGTTGGAAGTGACGTGTCATCTGATGCACTTAGAACCTTCAACGCCTTTAACTACTGAAATATAAGTGTCTTAATCCCTTTTAAGAGCCAAAAGTTAGAGGAGGGTTGAGTTTTACATCTTGACTGCCTCGTAGCGTATATGACTGCTGTGCTTGTGGTCTCGGGTTCGATTCCCGGGTAGAACCAAATGTTTTATTTATTTATTTATTTATATACTGTGGAGAATTTACAGCTTTTACATTCAGAATACGAGCAGACAAGAAAATAGACAGCCATTAACAAATCCTCACATATAGAAACAGAATACAAATAAATAAAGTGTACAAGACAATACAAAGAGATACTATAATAGAGCACTCCACAGACACTGATACACCAACTAGACATTTATATTGATCACAAACATCAGTCACTCGGACCGCTCATCATTGCCACCAAAGAATTTAAGGCTTAAACACCTTCTCACTCTCGAAACACTATCATTAAAAATATCAATATTGAATTGTTCACACACACCATTAATGCTTCTACTTGCACGGATAATAAAGCTATTCTTTCTGTAGTTCGTCGATGCAAAAGGTATGCTCAGCGGTGGGTTATAGCGAGTTCTGGACGGAATATTAAAATTAAACCTACTCAACAGTTCGCAGCAGTCGATTTCACCCTCAAAAATTTTTACTAATAGGGTACAGTCAGCGATCTCACGCCGAATTGTGAGCGGTAGTAAATGGTACTTCTTACAGAGACTAGTGTAAAGTTCCGGGTGATACGTTACCTTTTGGTGAAAGCATAGATACTTTATGAACCTTCTCTGAATATTTTCTATTCGGTCCACATATTTTTGGTAGCAAGGGTTCCATACTTCACATGCGTACTCTAAATGGCTTCTAACAAAAGTGCAATAAAGAATTTTTAGAGTTTTTGCCTGTTTGAAGCCCTTAGACAGTCGCATTACGAACCCTAGTGCTTTTTAAGCTTTGGCGACAATTGCGTCTATGTGTTCCTCATAGATCAGCTTCGAATCGTGCGTGACACCCAAATCGCGAACCGAGGCACACCTAGGCAGTGACTCGCCCTTTAACGTGTAAGTTGTGGTAAGAGCAGAACGTTTTTTTTTGATTTACAATATTTTTTTTTGGAGTTAGGTTATTTTCTATGCATTATTTATATCAGTTGTTTAGTACCCATACTAAAAGTTCTACTTAGTTTGGGACTAGATGACGTTGTGTGTAAAATATCCGAAATATTTAATTATTTATTTTTATTTATCAATAAAATTGCTTTTCACGAATTTTTGAGGGATCATAATAGCACTGCAGTTAAGGCAACTCACTGTTATGTGTCGAAGCGTGTTACTCTTCCATGCTTTTATCTTCTTCTTCTTTTGATGAAATGGCAACCAGCCGAATATCAACTATTTCTGCCAATGTCAAGTAATTAAAGTCATCAATTGTAAAGTCTTCTAGTCTTCAAGTCATCGTCGTAATGAATTTAATGATTAAAAAAAATGTGGCTGAGATGAAATAGGGACCGTCTTCCGAAAAAACAAAAAACAATGTCCTCTCCATGGTTTTATGTAAACAAACTTGTACAATTGTCACATAAAGCCAAAAGAATCGCCATGAAAATTATTATTTTTTCTCCGCTAAAAATACATCATTCATAGTTTCTTATACTATGTCAATTGTATCTTTCCTTTCTACACAACATCTAAACGGAAAACATACAAGGGGCTTCCTATTGACACAACCGTATCCTTCAATTATTTACCCGAATTTCGGAGAAAAAACACAAAAGGTACATAAAGAAATTTATTTTCGTCTTTTCAAGTGTTCTTTCACTGAAAGTATTTCGTGGCAAAATCATATTTATTTAAGTAGAGAAACTGCTCTTGTGAGGATATGATACAGTACAATGTCACTACCCTTTTGATCCCATAGGTGTCGTCAAAGGTGACTAAGGGAACCTATAGTATTCGGCTAAAACCTCCTTTCGTAGGAGAGGTTTATGCCTTTCGGTGGATTTTTAAAAACTATTGATGATGATGATGATGAAATAAATTCCATTAAACTATTATCAGCTTTGCCAACAAAATAGCTCATTTATTATTATTTTCGTAATGTTTTGCCCTTGGTTTATATTTAAGCATCACTGTAACATAATTCTGTTTCTTCTCAGTTTAATTTTTGTTGTGTACAATGATGTGGGTTATGTTTATTATTTTGTATATTAAAATTTATTTAGCTAAGAATTGAGCATGTAACTGTTTTTTATTCCAAATAAAGAAAAAAAAATAGAAAAGTCGGTGTAATAGTGAAGTGTATACTAATGTGGTCTGTTGACGGTTATGATTTTAAGTGCTTAACCTGAGGTTTACATTTTATATTATTTTATTTATTACTTTTGAGATAGTTCTCAATTTAGATGAGTATATAATTTAATTAAGATGTACATACTAATCTAATTGACTGTCTCCTTGGTCTAGCGGTTAGCGTATGCAAGTGCTGAACAAGAGGTCTCGGGTTCAAATCCCGAATGAGACTGTTGTTGGGTTTCTCTTACAAACAACAATAGCAGCCCCTAGTATGAAAACTTAGGATGACGCCCTGCCGTGCCTCGGAGAGCCCGCTAAGCCGTCGGTCCCAGTTATCATGAACATCTATGGGAATAGTTATTGGGAAGTCATAACAGCCTGGAGAATGTAAATTTGGTGGTGAATCACGCCCGTGCCTCGGAGAGCACGTTAAGCCATCCGTCCCGATTGTCATGAACATCTATGGCAATCATTATTGTGAAGTGAGTACCTTCACATATATTGACAATAAGTTCAACCTTCGAATTCAGTTTGCCTTCAGGGTACGGAGGTTCGATGCCAGTTTCTCCGTGGAAATACTGATCAGGTAAAACCAAATAATATAGGAAATGATAAGGGCTAGGAAGATGATGATACTTACATAATTTTAAGTAACATTAGTCTATAGCGAAGCGATCATTAAAATTACGATAAAAACAAATACTGTTAAAATTTTTGAATGACTACCTGGTGAATACTTGACTTAAAACCACTAAGCGGCTTTGCTAGCGCTAAAAACACTTGGCCAACCGTGCAGGCAACATGGTTGGCCAAGTGTTTTTAGCGCTTGCCAAGCCACTTAATTCATTGATTTAAAAAAATAATTGTTTCATAATCAATGTTATTAAGACACACAAATTAAATACTTCATAGCAATCAGTGGAACTATAAAATTTTACAACACTTGACACAGAATATTATGTCATAAAGTGTTCACGATCTTCGCTATGAAATATTTGGGTCATAAAATGTGTCATAAACACATATACGAAGTTAAGTCGTTAACTTCGTATATGTGTTATTAGTAGTAGTTTTTTTTATTGTAAATGATTACAATAAAAAAAACTATTAATAGATATAGATTTATTTCCAATACCCATTGCAAAAATAATTATAAAAGATAATTATGGATGTTTACAAACAAATGTTAGAAAGAGTATTAATCCTTAAGCGAAATAACGCAAACTACGAGCAATATGATTAAAATGACATATTCGATTAACATACAATGTATAATTAATTAAAAACACATGCAATTAATATTCAGGTTAACAGGTATGTCAGAGAGAATACTTATTTCCTTTAATGAACGGTCTCTTAAACTTTAACTTATTAAATTTTATTTAATTAAGTCCATTGTTAGCAGTCAAGATACAATTTTATTCGAATTTATTAAGTTATAACATCAGGTAACAAACAAAGCGTGATTATTATAATATATGTAATACAGGTTTAGTACTGATCTGTACCCTTATTTGTTTTCGTGTGGAAAATCGTCATGGACCGTCACCACGCCGGGGTTTTCGATTCAGTGGGGCGGTGTGTCGGACTCGAACCGACTAAAAACCACACTCTTTTTAGAAGTAGGAGAAATCCAGGGTAAGATTTCCATCTGGACACTGATTGGTACCCTTTTGTAACCACACGACATGAATTCCGAAGGCTTATATATATATATACATATATATATATATATATATAAGCTATATAATTTAAATAAATAGTTTTTGATGAGATTCGAGAGAAATTGAAACTAGTGAAACAGTCCTACTAGCGCTATTAGTGGTAGGACGAGAAAATTATCTAAATTATTTATTAATTTACTTTTTATTTTCTCTCACTATCTTTTCTTCGACTCCTTCGGTGGCACGGTAATAGCGTGGTGAGTGCTGTGCTTAAAGTCTCCGGTTCAATTCCCTGATTGTACCAAATGTTTTTATGGTCTGCAAATATTTGATTCAGAGTTTAGGTGTTTCTATGTATAAATCGTTTGTTTTTACAAAAAAAGTCATGTAGTTATATCAATTGTCTAATACCCTACAAGCTCTGTTTAATATAAAACTAAATTGCGTTGCGTTATTTATATAATTTTATGTAAATTATAAACGATCGTTGATTCGAAGATTTGTTTATTGAAGAAGAAGAATGTTACCATGATTACTCACCCCTTTTTCAATACCATCATTAGCCTTGCAGGCACATAGGCCTCTCAAATTGCACACCACTTAGTTCGATCCTCGGTTACTTATAGTGCGTTATATAGACGACAAATTCTAATAATTAGAGTGAGTTAATTAAACGCAGATGTATAGCCAATTTATAACACACAATTTATGAAGTAATTACTAGATATCAAAGCTGCAATGTTAAATGTTTCAGAGTCGACATGTTTATAAGGCAAACTTGGAGTGAGAGCCGACTTCAGTTGCCTGAGGATATCTTTGAAGAAGGGGATGACCACGTGACTCTGCCACCGGAATTCTTCGACAACCTGTGGCATCCTGACCCATACTTTTTAAACTCAAAAGTTACAGGTAATTTTTTTTTTGGAGAAATGAAAATTATTTCATTTTGTCACTTCTAATGGGTTTAAAAACTATAACTATGTCAAACTTAATTATATTTTTTACCCGATTATGGCGAAGCTAATAGGTAATGGAATAGTTTGAATACTCTACGTATGTTTGTATGTTCCATTCCACCGTACCTACCACTTAAAGTACATAACCGATTGTAATGAATATCGTGTCAATAGATTCATAGCAATTACCCTGGTGACATGTATTTTTTTTTAATTTTAAAGGTCGTGTTTAGTTTTTAGGCCGTATGTGATTGGAAACAGTCACCGAGGGTAAGCAACGATGGCGCGGTCAGCATCTAGATGGGTGACCATTTGTGGCATGATATGATGAGCGGAGGTCACGTTCTTATCATAGGATAATTGTCCTGACGCTTAGTTGGAGGCTTTTGATCGGCTTAAAAACACCTAACAGCAATATTACGTAGCCACAACGTGTCTTACCAGTCCTCAACCCGCACTTGGCTAGCGAGAGGACTATGGCCTTAACTCTCTCCTGAGAGGATACACGAGCGCAGCAGCGAGACATTATGTGTTGTTGATGATGATTTTTTACTGATGTGTTATTTTGTACTGATTGTTGTTTGTTCCTGTTGAAGATGCTCTTGTGTTTGTCATAATTTTAACAAAAAGGAACCGACTTCAAAGAAAAACTATTCCGAGTACCCAAATCGCGACAATTGTGCCTAATATATTTGAGGAGTTCCCTCGATTTCCTTAGGATCCTATCATCAGATCCCGTTATGGTGACAATGGGACCACCTGTAGGCTATGCCGAATCGAATGCAGAAAGAATTTTTGAAATCGGTTTATAAACAACGAAATTATCACTGAACATACATAAAAAAAAAAGATTCCGACGAATTGAGAACCTCCTCCTTTTTTTTGAAGTCGGTTAAAAATGTTTTTAAATGTATTTATTATTTTGTGATACTTTACATTTTAGTAAACCATCCACGTGTTCACCTTAGCTACAAAATATTCTAAAATTCATTAAAAATTACAGGTGCATTAAATGTAACAAAACTTTAATTTTTAGGAGGAGCATTGCATTACCGTCCAAAGTCACCTGGTAATATACAAAGCTCCTTTAATATTGCACAAAGCATTGTGCACAAATTAGACACTGCAATATATTTTAAAAATAAAGTACACCAGAACCATCACCTTTGCTAAGTGAAGCACAAACTTATTCATATGATGGGTGAAAACAATTTTGATTAATGAACTTTTAGCAAATGTGAATACATTTGTAGCCTTCATTATCATTTCTACTCAAGCACGTCTTTATCTTGAAATATTGAGTACGAGATATAAACAATTTGTTTCATAATGTCATTTTGTATCGAATAAATTCGACATCATTTTCTATTATAACATGTCATTTCAAGAAATCGTTCACTGTTAGAGACGCGAATCATTTCGTTTTTGTGATGCATCATTAAAAAATCCACTCTGACAGGTAAAAACTTGAGTAGAACCCATGTATCCATCACAGTAAGTATCCATCCATCATAATTATTGTGAATGAAGACATTGAAGCATGGTGACCCACAATTCATATAGCCTCCGCTCTCACACTCACCAACGAAACACGTAATTTTAAGTTGGTCTTCTTTGCGAGGGTAGTACCACCCCGGTTGATCGGGCCATTTCATTTCATAGGAGTATAAATTAGTTTCGTGTTTTCTAGAATTATATTCAACCTTTGGTGTTTAATAACAGCTTACAATAGAATTAGAGGAAGCCTATGTCAGAAGACACCCTGACCTGACCCTGGTTACTGATGCTAGTTGACGAGATTTTATTATAGATATTTTACAATCAAAATTTTTGTTTCACAATTTAATTTTAGTTAACTAGATCTAAATTTAAAAATAATGTATAACAGGTTACAAGAAAAAAAGACTATGTTTTTTCTTTACAATGGAACTTAATAACAGTTTGTTATTAAATATCCTCGATCGAGTAACGCGATTAATTTTAAGAAAGCACTTTATATTTTATTTTTTTAATTTAGGAAAAATATCACAGTAAGGATGGTACCAGTTTTCACGATTTTAACTAATGTCATTGACTTTCTGCAATTTTTATTTAATAACTACAAATAATGTTACATTCACAATATGAGTCGCATGCATTACACACACACACACACACACACACAAAAGCCGCTTTAGTAGAGATTCTTTTATCGTAAAATTATTTCACACTGAATCAGTTTTTCCGTAGATTTGTAGTGCATTTATTTACATAAAATGGACATAGACAATTTGACTATTGAAAAATAACTTGAATAATATGCCTTCCCGATTGACTGACTGACTGCATGTATTTTCGTAGTGGTTTGAATAGTCACCTCGCCTCTGTCTTCTGCTTTGAACGTTGTGAGTTCAAACTCAATATGGAACAACAGTTTGTTTTTTTATTTATTTATATAAGTACTATCAATTCATACATGTTATACGTATACTATATTAATTATGATAACATGTGAGGTTGTTTTTAATATACATGACAATTACCGGGAATATAGCATTAACAATTATATAAGAAAAGGGATTAACTCAAAAAAAAAACTATTTACTAGTAATACCTTTATATTTAGTTAAAATTTATTTGGTTTTATAATGTTTTGTTTTAAATACAACTAACGACCATTAATATGAAATTGTCGTACTGAGTCTGAGTGTTTTTTGTGTACTTTTCATGTATGTTTTTAGAAGTCGCACATAAAGTCGCACAAAAATGAAAAAAAAGTATCAAAATGATTGCATAACATTTCAAATTAACCTATTTTGTTAATTCCAGTTCAGATACATCTACAAATATTAACGAATTAATATATTACTACACACACGGCTTTGGTGAATACTTGGTTGGAGCACAGAATGGCACCTTTTTAAATAATATTTATTCAATAAAATTACTCTACAAATACATTTTAATAATTCAATTGTAGCTCCTAAATAAATTGATATTAAAATTAACTACTTACTCAAAATATATTTCTTATTGTTTCCAGAAATAGCTGAACTTACGCACAAGTTTTCATCGGTTACATTGTACAGAAATCAAACAGTGAGGTATTCGGCGAGAATGCACGCAATCATCGCCTGCCAGATGGAATTTCAACTCTATCCAATGGACATACAGTCGTGTCCTATTTATATAGAAAGTTGTAAGTGTTGAAACGGTTTCGTCTTTTTAATCATTTTCTTCATCACATAGTATGTTTTAAAATAAGATTTAGTGAAATTACTTTAGACTTCCACTTCCTAGACCTTATTTAATAAGTGTATATCTAATCAAACCACAAACGAATAATAATTCAAATTTAACCTTTCTACGATTTCAAAATACATACAATATTTTTTTATGTATGGTTCAAAAGACGACGAGAAAGCCGCCTTTCTTTTTTCTTGGTTTTTTTTTATTTCTTGGTTGGCGTAAAAATAATTGTTTTATTGTTATATTTTATAAATTTTCAAACTTTTACTTTATTTATTATTAACCATCATCAACAGTCCACTGCTGGACATAGGCCTCTCCTTGAAAAGGAGGTATTGGCCTACTATTATATATATTTATATTTTAATATAATTTAAATTATTAATTTTTGTTTTTTTTAATTATATGAACTCTTTAAATGTTGTGTATTATGTATTGGTTTATTTTATTTTTATGACTAATATTATTATTAATAATATTATAAAGGAGCGAACATAGATGTTATAAAGTAATTTATGTATTATTTTCTTCCTCAGTTTCATATAGCAATCAAAAAGTGCGATTCCGTTGGAGTGAAGCTGGAGTCACAATCAATCCAGAATTAAAGCTATTGCAATACCACATTGGACAACCTCTACGTCTTGAAGAAACTAATGGTTACATGATTGATAAAGATGGTAAGCTCATTATATTATAGTACTATTAAAATCATACACATTGCAATGGTGTAGTAAAAGAAATCACAAAGGTCATAAGTCTTTAGTATCAGTATCGTCGGTAGTAATTTATGCCTTACAATTTCACTTAGTAACGGGTTTTTCAACAAGAACTTACGTATGACGTACCCTGACAAGTAAATATGGGCATCGTCTGAAAAAATGTTTTTCTTTCATGTCACGGCCAATGAACCGATCATCGATTTATTGCGAACGAAATTTCCCGATCGCATAATTTCACGAAAGTCAGCTGATAAGTGGCCAGTCAGATCGTGTGATTTAACAATACTGGATTAATTTTTGTGGGGCTATGTTAAGGACAGAGTCTATACGGAGCCAATTGAATCGATTGCAACCTTATAACTCAAAATCCGTGATGTGATTAACTAAACAGAGATTAAAAAATCGACATCTGTCAGCGTGCTCGTGGTGGACATTTGTCAGATATTATTTTTATTTCTTAATTGCTAAACTTTTCTCTTCGTAATACAATAAAAAAATTGAATCATCTTCATACAAATTATTTTTTTTATTTTGTTTTAAAAAACAAAGTTCTTGTTAAAAAACCCGTTACAACACTGTTACAAATAAAACCAATAAGCATTCTAGTGTAAAAATTTAAAATGATACGTGTTTTTTCAGGAAACTACTCAAGACTTGTGGTTTACTTCAGATTTGAGCGTCAAATAGGTCATCACTTGATTCAGACCTTTGCTCCATCTTCTCTAGTGGTGATGCTCTCTTGGTTCAGCTTCTGGCTTGACCTTGACGCTATTCCTGGCAGGGTGACGTTGTTAGTGACTTGCATGTTGACGTTGGTCACTATGTTTACTGGACTGAGAGCTGATATTCCACCTGTGGCTTATGTCAAGGTATTTATAAAGAATATTTCTTTAATATTTCTTCTCGATCTATTTCATTTGTTGATATAGGTATATTAAATAGTGTTCTAAAAGCACTCTGATAAACATGACATTTTTGACATTGACATTGACTGCAGCTTGGTTGCCCTAGTGGTTTAAGTGGTGCGGCGAAGGCGCTCCCATCTGCGCCTCATGCCGCCCTGAGTTTGGCCGCGGGTGGACGGGACGGGTTTCCCCGTCCATCCGCTGTAGTGGCCAGCCGCGAGGGGGCGGCGTCCGTGTGTGACCGGACGTCGCCCAATTTGGAGAGGACGCAGAGACGGCGCCCGCAATAGTGCGGGCAGGCGCTGGGAGGGGTCCGGAAGGAAAACAGTTACCTGGATCCCTGCCAAATACAGGCGCAGACAGGTCACACCGTGTGGTTTTAGTCGGTTCGAGTCCGACACACCGCCCCACCGAGAGCCCCGGTGGGGTGACGGTCCGTGGGGATTTCCACACGTAAAAAAAAAAAAAGTGGTTTAAGTGGTCGCCGCGCCGCTTTCAGCTTCTCCAAGTGTCGTGGGTTCAAATCCTACGTGTGATTCACAAATTGTTGTTCTGAGTCTGGGTGTTCTTTGTGTCCGTTTCATGTATATTTGTAAAGTCCCCCGCGACACATTATTTATATTCCTGATGCGGGAGTTGTCTTTAAAATATAGAAAATATTTTGGTCTATTGATATTGATCGTAACTGCTTTGGTTTTCTTTTGATTAATAATACATAATTATATTAGTGTGAAATAATATAACCCAATTAGTGACAAGAGACTCATCACCTATCACGTATGACAAAAACAATAACGACAAGTGGGCGATTAATATACCTCTACCTACTCCTTCGGGGAAACAGGCGTTATTTTATGTGTGTGTGTGTGCGACGGTAATTTGCTTTATGTCTGGGAGTAATCCTACTAATATTATAAACGCGAAAGTTTCTGAGTATGTACATATATGTATGTACGTTTGTTGCTCTTACACACAAAAACTTCCGAACGAATTTAGATGAAACTTTACAGTAATATAGCTTATAATATCAGGTGGTAGTGCAGGTGGCAGAACAGGCGGTCGTTTTTGACGATATTTTTATTATTTTCTTTTCAGGCCCTGGATCTCTGGATGGCAGGATGTATGATGTTTGTTTTCGCTGCTCTCGGAGAATTCGTAGTAGTAAAAGTTTTGGATAAACAGTATCAAATGAACAAAACCAAGGCGCAAGAATCCATGCCTCGAATCATTCCGGTGGTAAATATTTTATTTTTGATTTACCTTAAGAAGCTTTCCAGAAATTCATACAAAACATTACAATCGATAACAGTTAACTATCAAAGAAGAAATGTATAAAATAAATTTAAATAGATATTTCATACATCTTACACAACGCCATCTAGTTCCAAACTAAGCAGAACTTTTATTATGGGTACAATACAACTTATATAAATAGATAAACTTACTTTTTTTATAAATATATATGTAATACATAGAAAACACCCAAACTCCGAAAGAAATGTTTGCGGATTACACAAATATTTGGTCCGACCCGGGAATCGAACTCGAGACCTCTAGCACCACTGCGCCACCGCGGCAGTTATTTTACTTTGTAATATGAAAGTTCCAGTTATATTAAATAGAAAACAATGTAAATATTTCACTACCAGATGTGCATTTGTTTATTTAATAATTTTCATGAATTCATTTGAAACTTTAATTCAGTAACAATAAATCAAGGAGTTCAAGTTCTTATGAGATATCGGCAAAGGTTTCATTTTAGATCAATACTGTTATTGTTTAATTCCATAACTCAGAATTTAGATTTGATAGCTATAGCTACATCACAGCAACCAGCTCGTATTCGCACCAAGATTATTGAGGCAAAGATGTTTCGTTATCTTTGGCAGAGGCTGAATGGGGAAAAGGGGTCCTGTGGGACATTGGCTGCTTGGGAAGGCAGCGGGGTTAGGTGCCGTAAAGTAGATATAACATCGCCTACGTCACCGCCAGCGGCCACTCCGGCCGTACACCCTGCACCAGCTGGAACTCATACAACGGCGCATCTAGTTGGTGTTGAAAGGCGTCAAAGTATACTACAGGTAAATATAAGTAGTAATTTTAATTCTTCTTGTCAGTTTTTAATTTTATTTAAGTTCGATTGAGAGAAAAAGTTCTGCGTTACCATAGTAAGAAGAGGTGGTTTTAAGAGTACTCTAACTAGCGGTCTCTTAGTGGTCACAATTTGATCTCATTTTTTTTCTTTTTTTTGCTTTCTGCACTTCTTCTCCACATAAACTATTAGTGTGTGAAATTTCATACTCTTCTGTACGTACGTCTTGATATGTAGATATGACTGTAATAATATCAAGATAGTAGAAGTAGAATATAGATCTAGAAATTTTTGTCCGTGTGTTCTTTGTGTCCATTTCATTTGTGTTTGTAAAGTCCCCCGCGACACAGGATAGATTCTTATAAGAAATTCTTATTAACAGCCCGGATGGAAGTTTGGCAGTGTTTCACGCCTATGCCTCGGAGAGCACGTTGAGTCGTCGGTCTCGGTTGCCATGAACATCTAGTGCAATGGTTATTGGGAAATCGGTGCCCTCAAATATACTGACAACTAGTTTAACCTTCGAATTTCAAATCACCCTCTGTGGAAAAACTGAAAGTCAGGTAAAATCGGTAGAAATAGAAGCTGACCCCAAATAATGTTAGTAATAAAGGCTAGGAATATAATGATTTGAAGAAACAAAAGTTCACCACATTTCCTTTCTGTTTTCAGGTAGCTTGGTTAGACGCTGATACAGGTCAAGAACGGATTTTATGGAGAGAAATCGACAAATTGTCACGAGTGGTATTCCCTGCGTTGTTTTTACTCTTTGTAACAATGTACTGGCCCGTCCTTCTATTGAAGACTAAAACTTCTTCATAACAATTAGAAAAGTTAGGTTTTTCAGTTGTCGCCTAAAAGGTATTGAGTTCAAACCGATCTAAAAAATAACAATGTGAGTTGAACATTTATTGAAGCGATATATGAAACGTTCAAGCAATGGGTGTTAGACTAAATAAAATTAGTCCTTTTAGCTTCTAAGCGTAAGCTAGAGGTGAAATTATAACTAAGAATAAAACTTGCTTTTATAAATAAACCAGTTTTAAATATCATGTTGATTTAATCAAGAGCGTAAATTTTAGCGCTTGAATACGATGTATCGTATCACAAATATATATTTATGTAGCTTAAACCTTGATTATACATGAACGATACCAATTCGAGGGTAAAAATATTTGATATAGAAACAAATATATAAATGATTTTAATCGCTCGATAGAATATCTTATAAACAGTGTACAATCTACGAAAGGCACAAAGCAAATATTTAGATAATAGTGGATAAAAATTTGTAGTTAAGGATGGAATGCGGATTTAGAACTTATTTTGCAATGCCTTGATTGGCTAGTGATATTTGTTTATAAATGACAAACTATTATGTACATATATTGTTATAGAATTTGATTGTTTTAGAATGGAATTAAAATTGTAATATTTACTTCACAGATATTCATATTACTATGTAAATATTGAGATTGTGTGCATATTTACGGCACATAAAAATAATAGAGACGTACTTGAATAGTTTTGATTTTTAACCGACTTCAAAAAAGGAGGAAGATCTCATTTCGTTGGGATCTTTTTTTTATGTATGTTTAGCGATAATTTCGTCGTTTATGAACCGATTTCAAAATTCTTTTTGCATTGGAATGGACGTAGCTTACAGGTGGTCCCATCGTCACCGTATCGGGATCTGATGATGGGATCCCAAGGAAATTGAGGGAACGCCTCAAATATCATAGGCACAATTGTCACGAATGGGTATTCGGAATAGTTTTTCTTTGAAGTCGGTCCCTTTTTGTTAAAATTATGATATATGATATGTATCCTACTAATATTATAAAAGCGAAAATTTATGAGTATGTATGTAAGTATGTTTGCTATTTCACGCAAAAACTACTTAACGAATTTGGATGAAACTTTAAAGTAATATAGCTTATATATCAGAATAACACATAGGCTACTTTTAACTCGAGATACATGCGGGTGGAGCCGCGGGCGAAAGCTAGTTTGTCATATATATAACGAATAGAATGTTCTATAAATTTTGTAAACCTCAAAATAAAATTCAACTAAGTCTTCATTATCAAAAAAAACATTAACACTAAAGTAAATTTTTGACATTGAAAAATCAAATTCATAATCCTATTCATACTTTGTTCATTCGTTTATTGTCTTTTTGACAGGTCACGCCTATAAATTACCGGTATACTTTTTCGTAATAATGTACTACAATAATGTCGTACTTTATAAACGGGTAAAACAGTTCTTGAAATACGATAAATCGATTAAACGATTCAAATTATCTTTCATATTATTATGATCAAAATAATTTTACTTCATGTAAGTATTGTTTCTGTAAATTTAATAAAATAAAAAGGAAATTAAAATAGTATGACTTCAAGATTGATTATTTGCAAGGAATTAAGTGGAAATTTTAGAATTTAAGTTCAAACTTAGAACAATAACTCTGTGCATTAATTAATTTATTTTTGGACCACTAACTCAAAATGTACTTAAAATGTACTGACTTAAAGAATATTATATCGATTGATTTTGATTTTAAATCGAATCAGTGACGTGTGAGGGCGTCAATAATATTTTGAAAGTTGTTGAACTGTCAAAAAGATAATAAAGGAATGAACAGAGTATAATTACTATGTTACCCATACACTATCACAACGCGAATCATAAATAAGCATCAAGTTTTACTTTATATTGAAAAAATGAATTAATCGTTGATAAAAAAACCGATGATAAATGTCAAAACGGGCTTCTTATTTTGTGACTACTATAACTCTTAATAGTTACCCAAAAAATAAAGTTTCGTTTATAACGTTTAACAGAGTAATACAATCATCATTATCATTATGATGTAATTTATTATCTAAGGTGCTTATCATCATCAAAGTCAAAATCCTAATAGTCTACTGCTAGACATAAGGTGCTAGAGAAATGACGTTTTAGTATAACATACCACGCTGGCAAGACTTCTCCTTGCAACACTGTTGTCTTGCGCAGTTTACCGCCTAAGTAGGCTTTATTAGAGTCATAATCATTTAATCATTTGTGATATATAAGAGTCATCGTTAGCTTTAAACCTTTGTGATAACTTAAGATAATATGATATGTTTAAATTTTAATTGGCTTGTACGGCAAGGGCGGGACATAATTTATTTTAAATTGTAATGTAGATAAGAAAACTACTAATAAATTTAAGAAGAAATAGATATTGTATTGTATATAAAGTGTTGTTGTAAATTGAAATGCAAATTATTTTGTAAAACAAATACATAATAAATAAATTAATATTTCGGATACACAACATCGTCTAGTCCCAAACTAAGCAGAGCTTGTATAATGGGTACTAAACAACTGACATAAATACATAACAATCCGAAACAAATATTTGTGGATCACACAAATTTTAATATTTGGTCCGACCCGGGAATCGAATCCGAGACTTCTTGATCAGCAGTCGCATACGCTAACTACTAGACCAACAAGGCAGTCAAATGTTTATAGCTCACAGAAAACCTATTATAATCTATACAACACAACCCTGAGGGCGAACTGAAATACGAAGGTTGAAAAGATGTATATGGTTTTTATCTACAGCATTTAACGGCTCACTGCTAGATATATGCCTCTCATAGTTAATTGTTTTAAAGCTCAAAAGTATCTTTCTAAACACATATCATATATGTATTATTGTTAATTGTATTTTGAGCCAAGAACAGTCTAATAGCTAGTATTTCAAGCTAAAGCTTGAAATACTAGCTAAAACTTCAATTTGTTTTTTTTTGAATAATGGCCTGAATGAAAATGTACAAAGTATATTTTCAATTTGAATTTTATTGTTCTGTTTAAAAAATATATATTGAACAACATATATTGTAATATAAAAACGCGCTTAATAAAATGTTTAATTTTAATTTGTATGTATACATCAAATGTTATATTTATAATTATAAATTTGTTTTAATGCTGTTTGAAATTGTTTTGTGATGTTAAAATTATGGAAAATGTTTAGCAAATGGATAGGATTCTCAGAAAGAAAATAATAAATAAAAACTATTATTATATAACACGAAAAGTAGACAATAGTCTCGTAATCCAGACTACCTATATTAAACATGTAAATAAGGGCCACAGCACACTAGCTACTTTTAGCATCGGCGATCGCCAACTAGTCGCTTTTTAGAAGCTAAATACGGCGACCGAACGCTCTACACCGCACACTTAAAAACGCCAAACGCGGAGATTGAGCCGCTTTTTAAGAAGCGCGACACAGCAGCTGAACGCTACTCTCGGCACACATTCGGATGGCATCTGAGCAGTCGCTAAAACGCGCGTTTCTGATACCGCGATCGAACACAGGAAGTCGCTAAAAAGCGATGCAGCATCGATGCAGTCGCCAAATCGTCGATCGCCGATGCTAAAAGTAGCTAGTGTGCTGTGGCCCTAAGAGCTTTCTTGGCACTTCCATCAATCACCTGAAGAAATTTTATATATACACTTCGTGTAGGAGACCCATGCATATACCTAATTGATAGATAACCCCAACTAAAGATACTGGTGTTAAGTAACTTTTAGGTTCTTTTCACCGACTGAGGAGGCATACAGTTCAGGCTTTTAGGGAAACGTAATAATGTACATTGTATATATGAATTAGGTACGTATATATATAAAAATAAATTAGGTATAAAGATGCAAGATTAAAAGAAATACATAAAGCAAGGTGCAAGATTAAAATAAATACACAAGGCAAGATGCAAGATTAAAAGAAATACATAAAGCAAAATGCAAGATTAAAAGAAATTTGTAACATGAAAAAATAAGATTTTTCCACAACGGTCATGTTGCATATTAATGTAAATGTTAGTATTATATACAATGATAAAGCTTTAATGCTACGAGTGTTAACTCATACGTCACAGATGCCTTACCTGTTTGACGTATTCTTGCGCAAAGTAAAATTAATTATACTCTGTCCATTCCTTTAATATCTTTTTGACAGTTCAACAAATTTCGAAAATAGTGACGCCCTCACACGTCACCGATTCGATTTGAAATCAAAATTAATCGATATAATTTTCTTTAAGTCAGTATTGTAAATAAAAAAAAGTGCACTATTATGATATATAATTGACCCAGAACAAAGAAAACTTCCTAACACAGTCACTTGAAGGTCGGTTTAGTAAGTATTATGTTATTTTTAAAATGTATTTTCTCATAACTCTGGATTTAAACGTTATTAACCACGCGTTTCAAAGTTAAATTTTACTAACACGTGCATAATTACCTTTTAAGTCAGTGGTCTAAAAATAAGTTAATTGATGCACAGAGTTATTGTTCTTTATTCTAAGTTCGAAATTAAATTCCAAAATTTCGACTTATTTCCTTGCAAATAATCAATCTTGAAGTCATACTATTTTAATTTCCTTTTTATTTTATTAAATTTACAGAAACAAAACTTACATCAAGTCAAATTATTTTGATCATAATAATATGATAGATTATTTTAATCGTTTAATCGATTCATCGAATTTCAGGAACTGTTTTATATGTTGTTTTAAGCTATGCACACTGCCCACTTCCCTACCCGTCTATAAAGTACGACATTACTGTAGTACATTATTACGAAAAAAAATACCGTAATTTATAGGCGTGACCTGTCAAAAAGACAATAAACAAATGGACAAAGTATAGTATATTTTTGTTCCATCACGAAAACATTTGTTGAAAATGAATAAAAAGATTTTACCATTTTATTCTTTTATTTAATCATCATCATGTTAGGCAAAAGAGATCCATTTGTTTCTTTGACTGTTCGGAAACCTACCCGGATACAACCTATTGATAGATAGATCGGGTCGAACCGACTAAAAACCGCAAACCTTAACTGTTAGAAGCCGAGGAACCGGGTTCACATTCAAAAGGAAATCCTTGAGAGTAAACACCTGAAAAGATTTTTCTAGCTGTCTCGGTAAAATTCGTACCGACGAATTTTGAAATCCTATTACTTAATCGCAGCGCCATCTACTGGGTTCTATGGCTAATCCCAACCATGGTTAAACCCACTTGAACACACACAAAATTGGTGGAAAAACTGATATTCTGGTAAAATTGGTTGAACTAGTAGCCGACCCCAAATAATATTGGGAATATGGCTAGGAAGAAGGAAGATATTAAGCTTGATAGTTACGAATCTATTCATTCCTGATTTATTATAATCACTATAGTTAATGTGTTACAATGGAATATACAAACATACATAGGCGGTCAAATCTATTACCCTTAATTTTGGGGTTCGCCTCGAGCATTAAATCAAGTAAAACGCCTGCTGTATAATACATGGCATAGATCTTCACAACTTTGTAAGAAGTCACTGCCGCAGGCGAAGCAATGTTGGATATAACTGTTTTCAGATTTTCTCGACTTTTACACATACTCATGTTTTTAGCTGTATTCGGGACTTATACAATAGGTGAAAACTAACATAGTGACGTCACACGCGCTCGGGTCTGTTCGGGAGCTGACGGTGGCTCTTAGGAACTGGATTCAAAAATTCATTTTTATTTTATTAGTAATTATTTTATTAAAAATATTAGTTTTCTTCTAAAACTTACTTACGATATTTCCATTCATCACAAACTTTTGTTCAAGAGACCAACAGTAGGTCTTAGCAGACCAGCAGTAGGCGTATATGTATTTTTTTAAGAAACAATAGGGCCTCCGTTATCTAAGGCTACGCCCAATCGCCAGGGAGACTAATGTACTTAGTTCCTAGGCGCACCGCCTTCTGAATGTTTGACCCCAGGCTGTGACCTACGTGTTATCAGCAGATGATCAGCGTAACAAATCGCATTCAGCCTAGGTGGGAGACGACCAACGGGACACACAAGTAGTCCACGGACAGACCCTATTATATCCGTTGTACTGTACCCATAGCACTAGATTGCGTTGTAAGTCAGATGTCTTTTCTAACAGCATAATGTCTGTTACATGTCCGAAATATTTATTTATTGATTATTGAAATCCTTAATTAATTAAATCAAAATTAAAATTGTAATGAAAAGCAAGAAAATTTTCAGAAATTAGAGAAATTAATTAACCAGAAAATAATATTAAATAGACTACGTGAAATCTCCCTGAATTTCTTGAACACTTGAATACAATACAGCTTAAGTAGTACAGCTCATTAATCCTAATTTGGGTTAATTAACTAAATGTTGATCCAATTTTGTCTAGTTCTATGTTAATAATGTTGTATTAATAATGTAAATAAGTCATGTTAAACTTGAAATTCGTAAAATAGAAAGGACGTTCTAACTTCTCTGGCCTATATTTAATTTTGTCTTTACAAAACAATTCTCCATTGTCTGATTCTACTGCCTGACTGAAATAGTAATACTTTTGTTGGATGAAAAGAGAATTGTTTAAAGAGGCTAAATATTCAGTTAAGTTTACTTAAAACAGTGTTCATTCAAATAGTCACAGTATTTCAGTATACAATACAATATTTCAGTTCAAATAACTATATTTCAACTGAAATACTGTATTTTTTTAATGAAAAATGTTTTAAATAAACATTTTAAATTCTCTTTATTATATTATAGTATTTACACAAGTTGTTGTGATTAAGAGGTCACGTTAAGCAGTCGGTCCCGGTTGTTATCTTATTTGAGTAACAGTAACAGTAGCTTAGTTGGAGACCTTTGAGCGGCTTAAAGAAATCCAACGGCAAGATAACGTACCCACAACGTGTCTTGCCAGTCGCAACCCGCACTAGGCCATCGTTGGGACGTAGGGCCTTAACCCTCTCCTCAGAGGAGATCCGATTCCTGCAGTAAGGCGTTATGGCTTGACGATTGATTGATTGGTCTCCTCCCTTATTTTCATTAACAGAACAGTTTTCAATATTACATTTAGGAGAGAATAAATTATATTATTACTTTACCTTTTTGGCACGACTCCTTAACATTCTCCATGGTCCAATATATCTCTATACTGAAATTTCTCCAAATTAATTTAGTAGTTTAGCAGATAAAGAGTTTAAAACAGAGAGACTTACTTTGGCATTTATAATATTAATTTTGATAGATAATATGTACATGTCCATGAAGTCCCCTGCGCCTTTAGATACAATCTTAGTACGGGGCTTATAATATATCTAAAATATCACATAGTAAGGGCGGTTAAAAGATACAGGGAAGTTGCCTGTCCAGTGTCCACAGAGCGACCTATCTGTGCTGGTGTGCCACAGCGAAGTTACCTGTCTCCAGTGTGCTGTGCTATTATTGGTACACAGACGACATCCCCGTCACTGACGGCGAAAAACTTGCGATGTACGCCGATGACACCACCTACATTACCACGTCAAAAAAATTGTGCCAAAGGTATTACCAAGATTCAGAATACTCTAGACATACTTCCCGACTGGCTGAAGGACTGAAGACTGACAGTCAATGTAGTGAAGACTCAGGCGATCTCCATAGGCATCGTGACACTGCAGCAACTTAAGCTCATGGGTGGCAGGAAATCGAATGGTCTGCGACGGTGAAATACCTCGGTGTTACCATCGACCGCAGTCTCACAATAAAGCCCCACGTCAACAACGTTGTTGCACAGGCACGTGCCCCGTGTTCTCTTCTGCGGCCTGTACTATTGTCCCAATTGCCGCTCCGCACGAAGCTTGGTGTGCAAAAGGCGTACATTTGCACCCGACTAACTTATGGTGCCCTGGCCTGGTACGCGCTCGTTTCTTAAATGCACCGCTGACGACTGCGTGCACAGCAGTCGCTTTCACTGCGCACCCTCGCAAACGCCCCTCGTTTTGTGCGGAACAGGACGATCTCCAGAGATCTGTGCATGGAGAACCTGGATGACTTTGTGGAACGCCTGAGCACTAGCATGTTTCTACGTGCCGACGGATCGCAGTACCTCCACCTGCGCGAGCTCGCACCCTACCATCGGTGACCGATTACAAGATTCAATCACAAGAAAAAAAGAACATAAGATGCACCCGAAATACTACGTAAATATTTGCTTGATTGCAATGCAATATTCATAACATATTGTATCTATCCATCAAGTCACAAAGAAATGAAATGCAAAGAATTTCTCTTTCTTCTTCTCTTTCTTCTTCTCTTTCTTCTTCTCTTTCTTCTTCTCTTTCTTCTTCTCTTTCTTCTTTATTTCTTATAGATAGTAGATAGAAGAGCCACGCTGATTTCAGCACAAATGGGCTGGCTCGACCGGGTCACTACTACCCTCACACAGAAGACCAACTTTAAATGTCAGCATCCGTGCTGTTGTATTTCGTAGGTGAGTGTGAGACTGGTGACCCATACAGCGGTTTGAATCATGACGCTCGAAATAGTCATCAGTAAAAACAATTTCAATGTTAATAGTAACAAGTTTAACATACAGTGATCTCTTGGTAAAGGAAAGCCTACAATAAAATAAAGCAGCGAAACTGTATGCCAATGAGGTTAAAGCTTATACAATTTTCCATAAACTACTGGTTTTTGTTTCTTGTAAGTGATATCATTCGGCCAGGTGAAGTGATTACTTACGCAGGACGGCTGTAAAGAAGACGGATGCGAGAAGCCTAAGATCGAACATAATATCGTGCAGGGTGATGTCCAGCAGTTAACTGCTATTCCTACGTCATATATTGTTTGAAGTATTTGATATAATTTATACATGACTAGCTGTCCCGGCAGACGTCGTCCTGCCCTTAAAAGATTCCCATAAAAAAGTCATCCCCTATTTTCTAAAAAAAGATTTTCCTGAATTTTCTTTGCTATAAACCTCACGGAGCCCGAGACCTTTCCAACGAATGCAAAACCGTGGAAATCAGTTCGTGCGTTCTGGAGTTATAGCGTCAGGAAGGAAAATCCGACTTATTTTTATATAGTAGATAAGCTTGGCCAGTATATATTTCAGATATGAGTCTACTATCGATCACGTAGAATCCGGACAGTCTTCATCTCGTTGAAATTCAGACGTGATTATAAGTATTGTAGCGATAGGTTTTAGAATATATAATGTAGCTGTAAGTCGATACCATAAGCATATCTTAGTAATGTTAGATTAATAAACCAGTGACTAAATAATAAATATAGCTGCCATCACATACACCGTAGTCGTTATTCGATACACCACATAAGTCTGCTATAAATAGTGATCCCGAAAATAGAACAAGCAATAAGGTATAAGTTCGCTATAACTGCGATAGGCTGACAATGCTAATGATGTACTAGACACATCGTACATAAGCCTTTACCTCCTTAAGCTCTTAGTACCCTAGTTTTCTGCAAGGGGATAAAGGTGTGACGGTGCAGTACATAGAAATGACTTAAGTTCATAATACTTAATTCAGTTCTAAGGCCGGGACACTAAATGGCGCAACGCCCTACCAATAGAATACCTTAATGCGGAACACAAAATTGTTTACACTTTCAACATCGCCTTTCTTTTTAGCGAGATGAAGTAAAACATTTACTACGTAACAGTTAATAATGATTCTTGTTAACATGACTGTGGTGAAGCGTTCAGATTCAGAGATTTAGGTACGTTCAGTGAAGTACAGTGAAAATATTTGGTTAAGTAAAATTTTAGTATTTTCTTGATGTGTGCTTAATGTATATAAAACTAGACT
Organism: Phragmatobia fuliginosa; assembly: GCA_932526445.1. Classification (NCBI taxonomy): domain Eukaryota; kingdom Metazoa; phylum Arthropoda; class Insecta; order Lepidoptera; family Erebidae; genus Phragmatobia; species Phragmatobia fuliginosa. The sequence goes on along the minus strand of OW052063.1, from coordinate 3,172,649 downwards.
AGAAGGCACTGCCTGTCGAGATACAAGTATTCTCCTAGTTTGAGAGGTTGGATCTCAGACTGATTTTCACAATTGTATTGTCTTGACGAAACAAAAGTTATTATTTACCCATAATTTTATCCTTACTAATCATATAAACGCTAAAGTTTGTGAGTATATATGTTTGTTACGGAACATAAAAGTTATATAGATGTACCTGAATAGTTTTGATTCTGATAATACGTCTCGACATGTGTATCCTACTAATATTATAAAAGCGAAAGTTTAGATGAAACTTTACAGTAATATAGCTTATATATCTGAACAACACATAGGCTACTTTTTAATGCAATAATCAAGATACACGCGGGCGGAGCCACGGGCGAAAGCTAGTATACATATAAATCACTGAATTTCATTTCACTGTTCTAAGTTCTTAGTTATCTTAAAGAATCGTTTAGGTATAGGTTATCCGAAACCTACATGATTCTGAATAAAGTTGACATGATGAAGCGAAATGACGTAAGTCCTCCAACTTTCAAGTAACTCAGAAAAAGCCTCAAGAAACTTAGTGGAGTTTCTTAAACGTCTTATTTTCTATTTACATTCTTAAATATTTCATTAACTAGCTTTTAGGCTTGACTCTGACTACTCCTTACCATGATAATTTTATTATAATGGCAAAGAGTAGCCTATATAATTTCTCGAAATAATCGGATTATCTCCACGCCAAATTTCGTTAAAAGCGTTGTGAAGACAGACCAGCAGAGTTTTAATACGGAGTTATATATGAACATACTCATGGGTGGCAGGAAAGAAATGTGACCACAGTTTATCCTTAAAATGGCCGTGAAATCAGTGTCATGTCATCATTTTAGATTTCTGTATGCATCTTTACTTCTAGTATAGAACCAGGGAAGCCCCACTTACAGTGCTTCTATGACTACAAATTAGAATTTGTTTTTCTTAAATGATTCACATTCAAATAAATTGCATAGTTGCATAGCTTCAAGGTAAACGTGATCATAATGTGCTGATATGGTTTTAACTGCTTGGGACATACGCGCTTGGCGTTATACCTATATAATTAGGGTTGTCTCAAAGAAATCGCTTTTGAAAATAAGTCCACCTTTATTTTACTTTATAAATTTTATTTACATTATAAATTTTATTTACTTTATAAATTTCATTTACACTCCCGTGAATTTGTATTACGGTGTGTTTTCTATAAATCTCATTTATATCGACGTCTCTCTCAGGAGCACACAGTAATAATTTTGCTTTCATGGTATTACTGTCAATTTTGTTTTCGTTGTATTTTTAGATAGGTGGGACTCCTCCCTCATGTCAAGGTGGCTGTACGTCTATATTTGTTAATTTTTATGTACTTATATATATTATTTATTTAATGTATGTACTTATATCTATTATATTTTTAATACTAACGCTAGGTTAAGACACTGTAACTAACACAATATGGATTCAGAGTCCTAAATAAATAATTTAAAATTACTTCAACCACACCAATGAGTAATCGGATTATCTTTTGGTGATTCACAGGTACGTTACCGGTCTTTGGTTAGTTATCCTTGTTTTCTGGTAACCTTGTGCATTCTGTGAAATGTATAGAAGGAATTCCATAGCACCGGTTTTCAGTGAGGCAGATGAGCTCTACAGTTTTTGTGGAATTAATATACTTATTTCAGTCCGGGGCAGTACTACCGTCACACAGAAGACCATCCTAATAATGTCAGTATTCTTGCTGTCATATTTCGTTGGTGAGTGTGAGACCGGAGGCCCAATAATTCTTCATCATTCAACCGGCCTTGGGAGGCCGGGAGAATGATGCAGAATTTTCTGACCAGGCCGCCATGGTATCGGTCACCATGGTGCATTGACTACAATCACAATGAGTATGGTGGCCCCTACTCCTGGATTCTACTCATGCTTTCCATCAGGCAGCAACATAAAAAAATATATTGTAAATTGTTGTTTTTATAAATTCTTTATGTAAAGATTTTCTTCCATTGTTAGTATTAGTAGATAATATTTTTACTGAACTTTCTTCTGAAATATTATTTATAGTGATTGAGGTGATTTCAGTTTTTTACTAAATGCATATACAAAATAATAAGTATTAACGGTACTAATATGAAAAAAGCTATTTTTAATTTTTTTGTGTCTGTCTGTTTTCGAGCTCCTTTCTGGATCGGCATGACCGATTTTGATGAGACTTTCACTGTCAGAAAGCTGATAACACAATGAGTATCTTAGACTATTTTTAGGGTTCCGTAGTTCATGACTCCTATAGTTACGTCATGTCCGTCCGTCCGTTTCCGTGTGGTAACGAATTAAGAATACAAAGTGTCACCACCCCTATTCATTCCATGGGTGTCGTAAGAGGCGATTATAGGAACAAAATAAGCAGCTAACACCACTGCCAAGAGAAGGAAAACTTGAAACAAACCCTTTACCAACCCGTCTGGCCAGCGTGGTATAGTAGGCCAAAACCTCCTTTCAAAGGAGAGGCCTATGTCCAGCAGTGGACTGTTAAAGGCTGTTGATGATTGATGACGTCGATAGAATTTTTTTTTGACTAGCTTCGCTCCGCGGCGCGACTCAGCTAGAAAAAAAGTTGAAGTATCTGTTTGTAATTTCCAATTAAAAGATATTTTCACTAAATGCATAATTATGATAGTATATATACCACTTTATTATTTATTTTTCTGTTTTTTTTTTCCATCTGTCTCTCTGTTTGTTGCGGCCAATCTCCGGAACAGGGTTTTTACTGTTATATAGTGCATTTTTTGAACTTACTTATCCATTAATTTATGAATAAAAACTACTCATAAATATAACTGTCAGGGAAATTTCTTACATAATGCTTATAGAAAAAAAACTAAGACTAAATTATTGGTTGTCTAAAAGACGTAGTCATAAATTTAAATAAATAACTTAACATAAAGTAAAAAATATGTATTATAACTTATATACAACTTATCATTATTTAAAAAAATATAGCCTAGCACGCGGACCGAAACACATTTTTTATATTGCTTAGGAATAATATTACAATTTATCAAAATGCTTTAAGTGTATATTTATATTTGCTACTAAGATTTTATTTACTTAGATTCTTATCTTATTTGTACTGAATTTTTTTAAATACATTTAAGTCTGCCAAATTGACTCTAATCTGATGGAAAGCATGAGTAATGGTTATCATCAGAGATCGGAATTGGGTGTGTGAAAATACCTAAAGTTTGCAATAATAATATGGAGCTGTTACAACCACTGTTCTTGCAATTGAAATAAATGTTTTTAATTTATTTTTTTATGCAGTGCAGGTTTAATAATAAATTTTTTTTTTTTTTTTTAACGTGTGGAAATCCCCGCGGACCGTCACCCCGTTGGGGGTTACGGCGGGGTGGTGTGTCGTGCCCGGAGGTCACACACCCGGAGTCGGCGACGTCACCGCGGAGGCGGTGAGGAGGTGGACCGGCTTCACGAGGAGTACCGAGCAGCTCGGGAAACTCTGAGGCTGGCCATCTGCCGCGCCAAAGACGCGAGTCGAGAGGAGATGCTGGAGAGTCTCGAGCGTGACCCCTGGGGTCGGCCCTACCGTGCGGTGCGCCAAAAGCTCCGCACACCGGGCCCCCCCCTTACGGAGACTCTCCAGCCCAGCTTCCTGCAGGAAGTGGTCGAGGGCCTATTCCCGCAGCGGGCGGAACACACACCCCCGTCGATGGCCCGTCGTGGTCGTCGTCGGGGCAGCGTGGGTGATGTTCCGCCTGTCAGGGAATCTGAGGTAGGGGCGGCTGTTCTACGGATTCGGTCCAAGAACACCGCCCCCGGGCCGGACGGGGTTCCAGCCCGAGTGATGGCCCGTGCCCTCGACTACATGTCGGACCACCTCAGGGGAGTGTTGGACGCTAGCCTGGCGTCCGGACGCTTCCCTGAGCGTTGGAAGTGCGGGAAGCTGGTATTGATCCAGAAACATGGACGGCCTGCCGATTCGGTCGCAGCCTACAGGCCCATCGTGTTGCTGGACGAGGCGGGCAAGTTGTTTGAGAGGGTTCTCTCTGTCCGCATCGTCCGGCACCTCAGCGAGGTGGGGCCCGACCTGTCGGACGCCCAATTCGGCTTCAGAGAAGGGCGTTCGACGGTCGACGCGATCCTGCGACTGAGGGCCGTGACCGAAGAGGCGGTGAGAGGCGGCGGAGTGGTGTTGGCGGTGTCATTGGACATCGCCAACGCCTTCAATAGTCTGCCATTCGGCTGCATCAGGGCCGCACTCCAGTACCACGGAGTGCCAGGGTACCTGAGGCGGCTGGTGGCAGACTATTTAGAGGAGCGTACCGTCGAGTACGAGGATCGAGGTGGCGCCTTGAGACGCAGGGCCATGTCGTGCGGTGTTCCACAGGGGTCTGTCCTAGGACCACTCCTGTGGAACATGGGATACGACTGGGCCCTACGAGGGCGTCTCCCCCCCGGGCTGGGTGTGATCTGTTACGCAGACGACACCCTGGTCACGGCCCGGGGGGCAAACTTTGAGGAGGCGGCGCGCCTGGCCACCACGGGAGTCTCCCGGGTGGTCGGGCGCATCGAGGCGCTGGGTCTGCGGGTGGCCCTGGACAAGACGGAGGCCCTATTATTTCATGGGCCCCGTCGCGGTCCGCCCGCCGGCGCCTCGATCGAGGTCAACTCGGTCCTCGTACCGGTCCGGGCCCAGATGAGGTACCTGGGTCTGGTCCTCGACGGTAGGTGGCTCTTCGACGAGCACTTCCGAGAGCTTGGCCCTAAGTTGGTGGGCACTGCCTCCGCCCTAGGGCGACTTCTGCCCAATTTGGGCGGGGCCAGTGTCCCCACTAGGCAGCTGTACACGGGGGTTGTCCGGTCGATGGCACTTTACGGTGCACCGGTGTGGGCGGCGGCTCTGTCCGCCCAGAACAGGGCGCGCCTCTGGCGCCCCCAGCGGATACTGGCGGTCAGAGCCATACGTGGATACCGCACGGTGTCCACAGAGGCGGCGTGTGCCTTGGCCGGAACACCCCCGTGGGATTTGGAGGCGGAAGTGCTCGCCGAAGTTTATCGGCGAGTGGCTGACTTCCGGGCGGAGAGCGGATTTCGCCCTCCGCCCGAGGACGTGCGCGAGTAGCGCGAAGCCGCTCGCCGAGCCACCATGCTGAGATGGTCGCTCCGGCTGGAGACCCCACGCGCTGGCTTCGCCGCCGTGGAGGCTCTTCAGCCGGTCATCGCGGAGTGGGCAGGGCGGCAGCACGGGACCCTTTCCTTCCGGCTGATGCAGGTACTTTCCGGGCACGGTTGCTTCGGAAAGTACCTGCACTCGGTCGCTAGGAGGGAGCCGAGTCCCGCCTGCCACCACTGCGACTGCAGTGAGGACACGGCCCAGCACACGCTGGCGGTCTGCCCCGCTTGGGCGGCGCAGCGCCGGGTCCTCACTGCAGTCATCGGAGGGGATCTCTCGCTGCCGGCCGTCATAAGATCGATGACCGGCAGCGACAGTTGTTTTACCGCGGTCGCAACCTTCTGCGAGGACGTAATCTTGCAGAAGGAGGTGGCGGAGAAGGCCCGGGAGGATTCCATCCAATCGGACCCGATCCGCCGCCGGAACAATTGGGACTAAAAGACCGAATTTTAACCGGAAAAGTACAAAACAAAAATTTATTTAGAACTGTATTAGCAGAAAATTTATTTAGAACTGTATTAGCAGCTTGTATATGTTTATAGTTCGGTGTTTCAAAGGTAAGGAACATGTAAAAAAAAACAAAACTAAACCGGTAAAATTCAAACCCGGTTTAGCTTAAGTGGTTGTAACAGCTCCATATTATGTCCCGCTGCAAGCTTTAGGTATTTTCACACACCCAATTCCGATCTCTGGTTATCATACACGTTGTAAATGAAAACAATGCACCATGACGTCTACACTATGGTGGCATAATGAGATTCTTCTACATCATAGGACCTCCCATATTACCCTCACTAACGAAATACGTCAATACGAATCCTCTCATTTATGGTTGGTCTTCTAAGCGAGGACTACCGCCCCTGACAGCCAGCCCGTTCGTGCTGAAATCCGAAAATAGCTGGATTATCTATAGTCAATCTGCCTTGGTCTAAATAACACGGAAATTATTTTAGTTTATAACCTTCTACTAAATACCGAACTATACAAGAGGTAGTTGTAAAGTCTGACAGACAGACTAGACAAGATGTCTTACGGCCTGGCCACGAGTTTTGGTCTTAGCGAAAAGCGGAGCGGCGTCGGTGAGCGGTGCGTTTTGCACGCCATGAACCATAGTAGCGGTTAGTTGCAGCGGCGACGGTGGACGTATTTAGGTAGTCGAAACGTGTTAAAAATCATGGCGTTATAAAAATTATCCCGTCTGTTTAGAAACAACATTATTTTTTTTAAATATGATAGAATGAGTGCACGAACTAAATAAAGATCGGTATTTAGATGGTGGATTTAGTGACCTATACGAAGGTCCTACCTATAAGAAGTAACTGATGTTTCCAAGTGTTTTGCTAAGTAGGTACTTACAGAGAGAAAAAACTTTAAAAACTTGTCAACTACTTACATTGCGTATAAGACAGACTAGTAGTTCGTGTGTAGTAATATCTACAGACAAAACTACTGATATGTAAACTGTTTTGCTAATTAGGTACCTACTGACAGAGAAAAAAATTAACTTTTAAAACTTGTCAACTATCCACCTACATTACGTAAACATACCAGTAGTTTTGTCAACATATCAGTAGCTTCGTTTGGTAGGTACCTAGGTTCTATGTTTTTGTGTTATCAAATTAAAATAAACGTAAGTACCATTATATTCCGGAAAACATTGTTTAATTTCTTCCCACAACCTTTTTATATTTATGATGGGGATATTTTGACATCCATATAGGCGGTCTATTTAAATTTCTGTTATAAAAGCCTCGGACGCCGCTGAGTCCGTCACTCCTGCACCGCTGTCCACGCCGCTCTGTTTCGTGGTGTCGCACATACTAACTTGTGCCTTTGTTCCTGCCGCTCTCCATACCGCTCGCCGCTGTAGCAATTCGCTCGGCAAAAACCGCTAGCTTTTTCGCTATGAGCGGCGACTCGTGGCATGCCTCGTACATTTTTATACTTTTGATATTACCGCTCGGCGTTTCGCTCTTACGGCCCATTTACGACCTTTCCGCTGTGAGCGGCAGCTAAGAGCGAAACGCCGAGCGGTAATATCAAAAGTATAAAAATGTACGAGGTGCAGGAGTGACGGACTCAGCGGCGTTAAATAAAAACAAAAAAATTTAGACGATTTTATGGCGGTAATGGATACCGAGGCTTTTATAACAGAAATTTTAAATAGACCGCCTTTATGGATGTCAAAATATCCCCAACATAAATATAAAAAGGTTGTGGGAAGAAATTAAACAATGTTTTCCGGAATATAATTGACTGCACGGTTGGCCTAGTGGCTTAAGCGGTCGCCACGCCGCTTCCTACTACGCCAAGTGTCGTGGGTTCAAATCCCACGGAGGACAACACTTTGTGTGATTCACAATTTGTTGTTCTGAGTCTGGGTGTTCTTTGTGTCCGTTTCATGTATGTTTGTAAAGTCCCCCGCGACACAGGAATTTATATTCCTAATGCGGGAGTTGTCTTTTTAAAAAAAAAAAAAAAAAAACTTACGTTTAATTTAAATTGATAACACAAAAACATAGAACCTAGGTACCTACCAAACGAAGCTACTAATATGTTGACAAAACTACTGGTATGTTTACGTAATGTAGGTGGATAGTTGACAAGTTTTAAAAGTAATTTTTTTTCTCTCTCAGTAGGTACCTAATTAGCAAAACAGTTTACATATCAGTAGTTTTGTCTGTAGATATAACTACACACGAAACTACTAGTATGTCTTATACGCAATGTAAGTAGTTGACAAGTTATTAAAGTTTTTTCTCTCTGTAAGTACCTACTTAGCAAAACACTTGGAAACATCAGTTACTTCTTATAGGTAGGACCTTCGTATAGGTCACTAAATCCACCATCTAAATACCGATCTTTATTTAGTTCGTGCACTCATTCTATCATATTTAAAAAGAAAAATGTTGTTTCTAAACAGACATGGGATAATTTTTATAACGCCATGATTTTTAACACGTTTCGACTACCTAAATACGTCCACCGTCGCCGCTGCAACTAACCGCTACTAGGGTTCGTGGCGTGCAAAACGCACCACTCACCGACGCCGCTCCGCTTTTCGCTAAGACCAAAACTCGTGGCCAGGCCGTTAGCTGCCGCTCACAGCGGAAAGGTCGTGAATGGGCCGTTAGATTTAAATGACACCTACAGCACTGCGTAATTCTCGTGCGTATTTCCATAGCTTCCAGTTATATTTGTGTCGATTGTTATAGATAGTCGATATGTTAAAAATAATAGATATTCTAGGACATGGTAGATATCACTATACTTTCAAAAATAAGCGATGAAGTTACCAGTTCTTGTGGATAGAAGAATCTCAACAATAGTCCTCCTCTGCTATTTAACAATAGTTTAGTAGCTTTCTCTCTTCATCGTCAACATTAGTTTCATCAACATCATCATCAGCCTATCTCAGTCCACTGCTGGACATAGGAATCTCCAATTGTACGCCAATTAGTTCGATCCTCGACTACTCGCATCCAGCTCCTGCCAGCCGTCTTGCGCAAATCATCACTCCACCTGGCCTGTGGACGTCCTACACTACGTTTGCCGAGACGCGGTCTCCACTCAAGAACACGTTTACCCCAACGGTTGTCGGTCCTGCGGCTAATATGGCCAGCCCATTGCAACTTCAGCTTTCTAATCCTGTGGGCTATGTCGATAACTTTAGTTCTCTGCCGGATTACCTCGTTTCTAACACGATCTGTTAGAGAAACTCCGAGCATAGCCCTCTCCATAGCACGCTGCGTGACTTTGAATTTGTGGACCAGTAGGACGCACTGGTTGAAGACTTTCGTTTTTAGGCACTGTGGGATTGATGATGAGAAGACCCGACGAAGCTTCCCAAACGCTGCCCAACCCAGCCGAATTCTCCTGTTCACCTCGACCTCGAAGTTGTTTCCACCCAACTGCAAAGTCTGCCCGAGGTACACATATTTTTGAACAACTTCGAGAACGGCACCGTGTATCGCAACCGGTTCCGGTAGTACATGTTCGTTGAAAATGACCTTGGTTTTGTCCAAGTTCATCCGTAGGCCGATACGTACAGAAGAGTCAGCCAGGTCATTCAGCATCTGTTGTAGGTCCTGTAGCGTCTCCGCCATGATGACGATGTCGTCTGCAAATCGCAAGTGAGAGATGTGTTCACCATTGATGTTTATGCCACGTCCTTTCCAGTGCAGCGTCTTGAACAACATTAGTTTAATCTAACAATATTCTCAAGGAGAAAAACATATTTATGATGTATTTTGTCAACTAAATATTGCAAAACAAAGTATAAATACAAATCTTTGACAAAAATAATATTAGCTGTCGTACACAGGCTACAAATACTTATTATTCTCAACAAAATAATTTCATTATAACTTCATAGCCAACAAACAGTCTTGGAGGTGACAAAGGGCATTGAAACCAAAAGGAGTTTAAATGTTGTGATTAAGAAAAATATTATTAAAATAATTTTAATTATGTAGGTTTTTCAGGAGGAGAATACAGACAATTTTACTTTGATGATAACATCTTTTTCCTAGACTTTATTCCCAAGATTATTAAGGGTCGGCTTCTAGTTTTTAACTATATTTCAAAGTGACTCTACTCTGCCTTATGGAAAGTTTGAGTAGCAGCTAAGAGTAGTGATCACCATCCTCGTAGTGAAGGCAGCCAATGCAGCATGGTGACCATATTATTACGGCCAAGTGAGTTACTTCTTCATCATTTATTTGTAATCTGGTCTCGTACTCACCATCTAAACAGGACTGCCCTAATGCAGACATTTTCGATCTAAGTGGCGTAAAATTCGAGTGGCTTATGTCCAGCAGTGGACTGCGATAGGCTGATGATGATGATCTTTGTGAGGGTTGTGCATACCCCCTCCATCGTCGGTCGAGCCAGCCTGTTCGTACTATAACCTTGTCTTAATTCTCATGTTTAAAATAACCTTCTACCCATCCACCCACTTGTTGTTACTTACTGCACATTGACATAAGCCTCTTAGAGAACACTCGGCCCTCGGCTTTCCGAATCTGTAACGAAACAATTACATGGCACTTGATAAAAGATTGTCGTAAGTTTTTAATGTTAGATTATTTTCTCACAGACTTTCCTCATTCTTTTTTTTTTAATAAATACAGGAAATGAAAAAGAACTTTATGTTCAAGAGTCCACGGTTTATTTTCCTTTGTTGGTTCGTTAAGTTCGATTTACTGGGTGTACAGCCAACATCGTCTCAAATACAATCTCGAGATCACCGATTGCACAATATCACTTTATTTCGGTACTATTATGGTTGGACCTTGTTTACGCTACATTATTCCAGTTCAATAGGTATAGCTTATAAAAAACCTTAATATTTATCGATAGTAATGTCTTTATTTCTGACTAATTGACCAAAAAATTGCTGAAGTCACAGAAAATACCATCTTCCTTTATTTCCAAGTTTATTTGGGGTCGGCTACTAGTTCAACCGGTTTTACCTGAATTACAGTTTTTCCACGGAGCGGCTGGCATCGAACGTCCCCAAACCTAAGGGAGAAATGAAATTCGAAGATTGAACTAGTTGTCAGTATACTTGAGGGCACTGACTTCCCAATAACGATTGCCATAGATGTTCATGACAACCGTGACCGACGGCTTTACGTGCTCTCCGAGGCACGGGCGTAAATCAACTTCCAAACTCCAGGCTGCTATTAGGAATTTCCTAAGAAAAACCCAAAAACACTTTTTGGCCCGACCCGGGATTCGAACCCGAGACCTCTTGATTAGCAGGCAGTACCATAAATATTAAACAGGGGAATATTGACATAGCAGACACATCCTGGATTGGTGGACCATATATATTAATATTCGAAATAAAAATAGACCTTAAAAACGATAAATAATATACATTTAAACGTGTCCATAAAATTAAACAAAGTTTAAGAACTTCATTAACATTTTGATAAATAAAATAAATTAACATGAAATTATAAATGAAAAAATCTTTTCTATGATTTAGTACCCATATAAAATTAAGTTTTATAATGTTAAAAAAAGATGCCTATCGGAAATTTTACTAAAACTACTTATCATCAATACATTACTATTTTTTCGGACATCGTACACACAACGCCATCTAAACTAAGCAGCTTGTATTATGGGTACTAGACAACTGATATAAATACGTAAACATACTTTGATGACTGTGGCATCATATCGTCACGATAGGCTATCGGTCCCGGTTGTTTTCATATTATAACATTCTTGAAACTTAGTTGGAGACTTTTGGGTGCTTAAAAAAATCCAAAGACAAGATTATATAGCCCTTACGTTGTCTTGGTTACAAATAAAAATGCGGAGTTACCACCCTATTCACCTCTCCTTAGATAATTTTAATAAAAAGAAACCGATTTCAAAGAAAAACTATTCCGAGTACCCAAATCGCGACAATTGTGCCTATGATATTTTAGGAGTACCTTCGATTTTCTTGGGATCCCATCATCAAAGCCCGATATAGTGACGATGGGACCACCTGTAAGCTATGCCCATTCCAATGCAAAAATATTTTTTGAAATCGGTTCATAAACGACGAAATTATCGCTGAACATACATAAAAAAAAATTTGACGAATTGAGAACCTCCTCCTTTTTTTTGAAGTCAGTTGAAAAGAGGTTTCTGCCTATCTATACCAAGTTGACCAGACGGGTTGTTATAGGGTTTATTTTAATTTTACCTTCTAAGTTTTTTTTTTTTTTCAGTTTATTTGAGTTTATTATGTTATTATAATTCACAAATAAATACAAAAAATAAACCTATAATAATATACAATACTTAAATTAAACCGTGCCCGATCGCATCTGGTGGAAAGGTGCCCATTATGCTAGCAGCATTGCCGCGTTGTATGGCAATGGCCAACCTTTGCACCAGAAACGAGCAGGAACGAGAGTCCCCGTTTATTTCAGATAGCCTACGACCCAGTTCCCCCACGAAGCCCAAAGTTTCAGCAGCCCAGCTCCCCATTGTCTCCACCGCCACAGTGACGAAGTGGTAGTGTTGCTCCAAAGCCGCATATTTCTGCCTCTTCTTATAACAAGCATCCTCCGCCGCGGCCGACGGGGAGCGGACTGTGCAGCTCAGGTGGCTGGCGGCAACAGTGCTGACGCAAGTAGCATCCCAAATCAAGCACTTGCCATTCTTCCAGGGCACCAGAGTCATCCCATCCGGCCTTTTACCATCGGATCTGCACAGACCCGGAGGCTCAAGGAGACAGGGGATGTTAGCCGAAATGAGGGCCCTGCGAACCACGTCGTTAAGGGCATGGTGACGTGGAAACCTTCCCGAGCATCGACGACAGCTCAAAGCATGGTGGCCGTCGGCCTCCACCACAGAGCCGCAGGTGCACACGTGACGTTCGCAAACGTTTCCTTCTAAGATTGCCTGGAAGGAATTGTTTTTGGCAATAAGGCCGCCCTTTGTACACTCGATATTTAACTATTTTGTTCATTCAATAACTCTGTAATGTGGTGTGCAAATAAAGAGTTATCTATCTATCTACCTTCTGTTTCAGCGGAAATGTATGACGACTTCCACATTCAACTCTACAAAGAACATATAACAGCGCCATCTACCGAATAAACACAGAATAACGAACTATACGGAGTAACTACTAATCCTGAATCGCGATATAGAAATTCTCGTGTCGATCAGCATATACACAACTGCCCAACATTAGCGCTGGGCCCGTTAGGCATGATCACCTCGCCTGATTGGAATATAATTACTTTGAGTTGGTAGCACATGACCCCTTTCTAATCTCTCAATATTCTCTTGGGCAAAAGTAGTGTTTAATTAATAATACATACTTTTCATTCATTTGAAGTTTGAACTTCAAAGACGTCTCAATGTTCAAGTGATTTGTATTTTAATCTCCATTTTAGTCTAAACAAAGGCCGGATAAGCTCAAGGTCATAACGTTTATAATACTTTACTATAAACACCGGATAAAGGGATTTTGAAAGAAGTTAAACGAAAATCTAAGACTGCGTGAAATTAACTATCATTTAAAACGAAGGGCAGTGTTTAATCATACACATTTTTTATGGTTTTTAGGGTTCCGTAGTTCACGTTTCTAAAACCTTCTAAATCCGTCCGTCCGTCCTTAGTCTACCTTCCAAACGGTTAGTGCTAAAAAAGGAACTTTAGTGTATGTGTATTTACCACGTAGGTAAAGTGTTATAAAAAAAATGATTTTGGGATTCTTCCCCTGCATATAAAGTGGTGATGTTTTTTTTTCTCGCGTCTAGCCTGCAGTGTAGGGTATCACAAGATAGGCCTTTTAAAAACTATGAGAGGTTGCTAAGAGGATTTTTATAATAAATAAACATGTAAAATACTAATGTAATTATGGGTAACTACAAAACCTATTTGATTGCAAGTAAATTGGGTATGTGTGTGTTTTCTAACAGGCTGACATATATATACCTTGCGTTGCAGGGGACTTTACAAAAATAAATGAAACGGACACAAAGAACTCCCAGACTCAGAACAACAATTTGTAAGATCACACAAAGTGTTGTCCCATGTGGAATTTAAACCCACAAAACTTGGCGATGTCGTATATGAATACAGAAGGAAAGAACTGCTCCATTTCCATATTCAATGTTAAAGGGTCTCAAATCTTGGCAAAATTGTAGTCTGGTTTTGATTACTCAATAAAATAAATAAATAAATATTTCGGACATCTTACACATAATGCCATCTAGTCCCAAGGTAAGTACTAGACAACAAATACAAATACATAAACGTACTTTTTCTGTAAATACACAATATATTATACATAGAAAACACCCAAACTCCGAAACAAATATTTACGGATCACACAAATATTTGGTTCACGATGGGAATCGAATCGAAGACCTCTTGAGCATACGCTAACCAGTAGACCAAAAAAGCAGTAAAAGCTTCATGGAACTTAGCAAACAGTTCTCGATACAATAGCTTATTTTTTTAAATATAAATAAAATACAGGTATAAGTATCAACTAATTTCATATAGAAAATTAAAGACCACAATAATTACTTTGAGGTAGAGTAGAAAGGATGCTTGTTGTCTTTGAATGACATAAAAATAATAAAAGAAATGCGAAAATTTTGAGAAAATATACAAGTGATATTTCTCTAAACCCCCACCCTTCCCCTTCAGGTATTTCGTTATTTTTTGTGAACCCCCTCCCCCCTTTGAGTATTACGTGATTAATGGACAGCCCCTTATGTTGCCAATAAATGTACTGTCAATAAGGATGCTAATACTTTTTTCTTCTTGTTCCTTTCTCTGATAAAGATGGTTCCGACGAATTGACAACCTCCTCCCTTTTGAAGTCGGTTAAAAATAACTTTATGCAATTTTATTTTAATGATTTCGACCTCAACTATCTTCACAGACAAACAGCTATTGTGTAACAGCTTTAACAGTATAATAATTATTAAATATTTCTAGTTCAATAGTTATGTTACGTAATACGTACATAATTGATACACGGAAGCCCTCCAAGGTCACTACCAAAGGAATCATATTGACATGGTTTTTTCATTGTGCAAGTATTATTGGCACACATACTAGATATTTTACTCGCTTTTTCTTTCTTTTATACTGACAACTAGTTTAATCTTTGAATTTATTTCAACTTCAGGGTTGCGGAAGATCCATGTTAGTTCATCCGTCTTAAAACTGATTTGCAAGTAAAACCGGTTGAACTAGTTGCTAATAGTACATACTCGATAACTAGTCTATCTAAAACTGACAGACAGACAACAAAATGATCTTAAACGGATAGCGTATTTTTCTATTGAGGTATGGAACCCTAAAAATACCGTCAAATTACTGAAAATTATGATGAGTATCGAATTTGGAATAGGGTGTCCATTATTCTCATTTCAAAAATTTGACAGATGTCCGTTAACCAAGGGTTGTAGATTTGTTTTATCTTTAGTCTAGTCTAGTCTAGTACTTTACCAAGTTTCCGCTTGACGTTGAGATTCGGAACATCCTTATCCTTACTAATATTATGAATATGAAAGTAGCTCTGTCTATCTGTCTGTCCGGCTTTCACGAAAGAACTACTAAACCGTTTGTAATAAAATTAGGTACCCTGATAGTCTAGAGAGCCTGGGAAAGGGCATGGGCTATGTAAAACCGCTGGCAAAAGCTAATTCTGTATCAAATCACACCATAAATAATAGAAACCGAGTACCAATGTTTTTTTTTTACTGAACTGGCCACTTTTTAGGGTTCCGTAGCCAAATGGCAAAAAACGGAACCCTTATAGATTCGTCATGTCTATCTGTCTGTCTGTCTGTCCGTCCGTAAGTCACAGCCACTTTTTTCCGAAACCATAAGAGCTATACTGTTGAAACTTGGTAAGTAGATGTAATCTGTGAACCGCATTAGGATTTTCATATAAAAATAGAAAATAAACAATACATTTTAGGGGTCCCCATACATGGAACTGAAACTCAAAAAATATATGTTGTACATTACCATGCAAACTACCACCGAAAATTGGTTTGAACGAGATCTACTAAGTAGTTTTTTTGTCATATGTCATAAATTGTAAACCGCAATTTACCTTTCATCCAATCAATACACTAGTATAAAAACATCGATGAAAGTTACAACGAACTACAAGAACTTTTATATGATATTACTTGCTGATACGGAACCCTTCATGGGCGAGTCCGACTCGCACTTGGCCGCTTTTTTTCCTTTGGGAGACGCAGACGAAGTCGGGCGGATCAGCTAATGTATAAATCTAAGGTATTTTGGAATTTTAATGAAAGCATTTTGGATTGACAACGATGTACCTATTTTCATTGTTCTAAAACTCTCAAACATTCCACTTAAGTTAATTAAATAAGTTTACCAAACATTCGTTGTATGAGAATTAATTTATAAATTTGTTTTAATACTACGCTAGTTTAATTTTGTTCAGATATTTTCACAGATGAAGTAATTCAATACTCAAAATGTGCTAATTTAATATTGTCTCACAATATAATGCAATAATATTAAACCCGGGGTGAAATGTTCTTTGAAGTTTAAGTGTAAGTACTTCTTAAATTGCGGGCCATGTTTTAATTTACCCTGAATTACATTTTTATAAACTCATTAAGAGGTTGAAAAACATAATTAAATAAATAATTTTGGACATGTAACTGATGATGATGATGATGATATTTATTTTTGCAAGTAAATCTTTTCAGACATTTTTACAAGTCGGACTTTATACCTAGAAGGCGCCGGCATTTCCTACGACTCACTCTGGGAAGAAACGCCGAAACAAAACACAGAAGTGTCTTTTTTTTAAGCCCGTGTACAATATTAAAGAGAACTATGTGAGTGCAGTATAGGGTCTGGGTTGGCCTTTTGAAGAAAGGACCATAGTTTTGAGTCGACCTGTCCATACAGACGGCATACGGGCTCCAGCCATCGTGTACCCTAACCGATGTAGTCAACTGACAACGTCACACAAGCTCTGCTTAGTTAGAAGCTAGTCAAACTAAGCCAACTGCCTTGCTAGTCGACTGCCTTCTAGGTCTAGCGGTTAGCGTATGCGGCTGCTGATCAAGAGGTCTCGGGTTTGATTACCGGGTTGAACTAAATATTTGCGTGATCCACAAATATTGGTTTCGGAGTCTGGGTGTTTTGTTTGTATAATATGTATGTATTTACAAAAAAAAGGTATGTTTATGTATTTATATCAGTTATTTAGTATCCTTAATACAAGCTCTGCTTAGTTTGGAACTAGATGACGTTGTGTGTAAGATGTCCGAAATATTTATTTATTTAAGCAGAGCTTTCATAGTACATATGAAAGCTGATATAGATTGACTAATAACTATATATTATACCTAAATCGTATATATCTTTTTGTACACATATTAGACACAAGAAACATTCAAACTCGGAAACAAATATCTGCAGATATACAAGCATTTGGTTTGACAACATACAAAAGAGTGGCCGCGAGTTTTTATTGCCATGTTCTTTTCTCCGGCTTTACCTATTATTTGCGAACATGGCATAAATGTACATGTAGAATCTTGACCTGTCACAAGAGATGTATTGCATCCTAAGTGAATAAAGAATTTTGAATTTGAATTTGATCCGTCCCAGGATTGGAACACAAGATCTAAGGATAGTCGCACACACTACTAGGCAGTCATAATTTTTCAAAGCAAATAAATAACATGTCACTTCAAATGTTTATTTTAAACAGTGTGTTGTGAGCTCCATACATTTTTACACAAATTTGAATTGGTAAAGGAAATATATTATCCAGCACGTGGACTCTAACTCATTTGTGCAAAGTTATTGCGACACAATGTTTTGTATATCATACGTTTCAATGTCATTGAATACTAATAATACATTGGCAGTCTTTGAAATACATATCACTCCTCAAAAACTAACTATAGTTTTAGGGAAGTTTGAATAAATTCAGATATCTAATGAAATACAAAACAGACAGACAAAAATTTAACAAAGTGCTCTTTTCGGGTTAGTACGGTACACACTTTTATATGCATTTAGTAAAATCGATGGTGGTCCCAAAAAGGATTGTGACCTCTAACTCCTGGATTCTACTCTTCTTTCCATAAAGCAGAGTTGAGGCACTTTGGTAGGCTAAAACATTAAAAAAAT
Source organism: Phragmatobia fuliginosa (assembly GCA_932526445.1). Classification (NCBI taxonomy): domain Eukaryota; kingdom Metazoa; phylum Arthropoda; class Insecta; order Lepidoptera; family Erebidae; genus Phragmatobia; species Phragmatobia fuliginosa. Next base: position 3,154,786 of record OW052063.1, on the reverse strand, counting down.
GCTCATTTGATATTATAAACAGACGCTTCAATATTTTTTATATGTATCGATATAGTTTACCAAATGCAGGAGTAATCGTAAATATCATACTCCATAATTTTAACAAAAAGAAACTATTGCGAGTACCCAAATTGTGTACAATGTGAGTACAATTGTGCCCTCGATTTCCTTAAGATCCCATCATCAGATCCCGATATAGTGACGATGGGACCACCTGTAAGCTACGCCCATACGAAATAGGTTCATAAACGACGAAATTATCGCTGAACATATATAATAAAAAATAAAAATTCCGACGAAATGAGAACCGCCTCCTTTTTTGAAGTCGCTTAAAATAGATTAGATTCAGAATTATCTGACCAGGCTGCCATGGTATAGGTCACCATGCTGCATTGCCTACCCTCACAATAAGGATGGTCCTGCATTCTACTCATGCTTTCCATCAGGCAGAAAAAAGTCACTTTGGTAGGCCTATAAAAAAAAACATATCCTAAAATAGTATTGTCGAAATTTGTTTGCAATAGAATGTGATAATATATAACACGTATTATTGTTTCAAAATCGAGTAGATGATTAGGATAGATTTAATGTCAATTCTAGAATACATTAAGTCAGTTTATTGAATATCTTTATGGATATTATATAAGATTAACTTTAGAATAATGCCGTTTTGAATGCTATTATGGTCGTAAAAACACAGATGGTCATTTTAATATAGCATAAATGCTTCGGTGGCTGGTACTGCTAGTGTATGTGACTGCTGTGAATGAGGTCTCGGGTTTAATTCCCGGGTCGGTCCAAATACTTGTGTGATCCGCAAATATTTGTTTCGGTGTCTAGGTGTTTTCTATGTACCTATAATATGTATGTATTTACATATAAAGTATGTTTATGTATTTATTATAAATTGTTAAGCACCTGTAATACAAGCTCTGCTTAGTTTGGGACTAGATGGCATTGCGTGTTAGAAGTCCAAAATATTTGACTTACTGCCTTGTTGGTCTAGTGGTTAGCGTATGCGGTCCCGGGTTCGATTCCCGGGTCAGAACAATTATTTGTGTGATCCACAAATATTTGTTTCGGAGTCTGGGTGTTTTTCTATGTATAATAATGTATGTATTTACAAAAAAAAGTATGTTCATGTATTTATATCAGTTGTTTAGTACCCATAACACAAGCTCTGCTTATTTTGGGACTAGATGGCGTTGTGTGTTAGAAGTCCAAAATATTTATTTATTTATATATCAAAAAAAGCCATTTGACGAAAAACTGTCTATATATCTGTTTGTCCAGCAATAGCTGTGAAGATTTTGATGGAACATTCATTTGCTGATAACTGATGAACTCAGAAGTAATTTAGGCTGATTTTAGATTAGCTCTGTTAGTGTTACCTTCATCATCATCATCAACAGCCTTTAACAGTCCACTGCTGGACATAGGCCTCTCCTTGAAAAGGAGGTATTGGCCTACTATACCACGCTGGCCAGACGGGTTTGTATAGGGTTTGCTTCAAGTTTTCCTTCTCTTTGCATTGATGTTGTCTTACGCAGTTTATCCCTTAGTCGCCTTTTACGACACCCACGTGAGATGAATAGGGGTGGTGACACTCTGTATTCTTAATCCGTCACCACACGGACGAGTGTTACCTTACTTACTTATTACTACTATACTTACAACATTAGCCGCGGGAACAACCGTGGAGCTCGGCTAGTTCTGATATAAATTGAAGTAATTAATCGAAGCAGTATTAATCAACTACAGAAATATAACGACAGCACGGTTGGCCCAGTGGTTAAGGCGGTCGCCACACCGTTTTCTATTGCGCCAAGTATTGTGGGTTCAAGTCCCACATATGACAATAATGTGTGTGATCCTAAAGTTGTTCTAATCTGAGTTTTATTTGTGTATTGTGATATATTGTGATTTTTTTGAAGCGCTCATAGGCCGCTCACCGAGGGTAAGCAAAGATGACCGTCATAATGTGGATCACCATGGGGTCAAAAAAAAAAACAAAAAAATAAAGGCAATGGCACTCATTGCCTGTATTTTTTTGTTTTTTGTAAATAAGAGAACTCTCGCATTAGGAATATAAATCATGTGTCGCGACGGACATACATGAAACGGACACAAAAAACACCCAGACTCCGAACTACAAATTGTGAATCACACAAAGTGTTATCATACGTAGGATTTGAGCCCACGACACTTGACGCAGTAGGAAGCGGTGTGGCGGCCGCTTATACCACTAGGCCAATAGTGCAGTCAAATGGTAATGAGAATGGTGACCAATAATATTGATCTTGATGATAGATCTTGGATGATATTCATGCTTTCCATCAGACCGAGTGGAGTCAGGCCTTTATATAATAAAATTTAAAATATTTAAATAGCTAACTAAATCACATTACCAAACTGTCTGGCCCGCATTTCGTAATAGGTCAAAGATGATGATATTTGTTATAAATGTATGTTAAAACGGTAATCCTACTAATATTATAAACGCGAAAGTTTGTGAGTATAAATGTGTGTATGTATGTTTGTTGCTCTTTCACGCAAAAACTAAGGAACGAATTTAGATGAAACTTTACATTAATATAGTGATATATATGCATATATAGTGATATATATGCATATATCAGAATAAAACATAGGCTACTTTTTACTGCAATAATCGAGATCAACGGCTGAAAGCTAGATAATAATTAAAATACATTATATCGTAGATGTCAAAATGTATCACTGTTTATCTCCTGTCAAAACTTCACAGGTTGCTAGGCATAACACACTTGCATAGCAACCATAATGATACGCGAGTAACACCGCGAGGCGCAGCTAGTATTATATATTAAATAAATAAATAAATATTTTGGACATCTTACACACAACATCGTCTAGTCCCAAAGTAAGCAGAGCTTATGTTATGGGTTACTAAACAACTGATATAAATACATAAACATACTTTTTTTTTTGTAAATACATACATATTATACATAGAAAAACACCCAGACTCCGAAACAAATATTTATGGATCACACAAATATTTGGTTTGACCCGGGAATCGAACCAGAGACCTCTAGATCAGCAGTCGCATACGCTAACCACTAGACCAACAAGGCAGTTAAATATTATTATTATATAGATTACGGCATAATGATTAAAATAAAAACAAACAATGTCGTTAAATGTTGTAACTAACGTTTTTCTTGTTCTTTAGTTACATTATTTACACGTTATTAAGAAATTTGCATAGTAAACAAGTCTTCGGTCATCTCGTAGTATGCTTAGTTTGTTTTTCCTTCCTACTAAGATCCCGGGTACTTTAAGCGAGGCGTGAAAAAGCATCTCACTAGGCTGCCTTAATGTGGGTCGCCATACCACAGATGAATAAATAGTTACTACGTAAGCCATACTGCTTGCAATGTGTATGGCGACCGCCACTTTTGGATTTTACTCATGCTTTCCATCAGGCATATTAAAGTCATCTTGACAGGTGATAAAAAAAAAATTTGTCGCAAATTAGTTATTTGTTATTACACGCGACCGCCACGCCACTTCACCCTGGGCCAGTGTAGTGCGCTCAAATCCCATGTAGGATAACACTTTGTGTGATTCACAATGTTATTACACGCTTCTCAATCGATTTTTTACCCCCGACGCAAAATCGACAGGGTGTTATAAGTTTGACGTGTCTGTGTGTGTACCTATCTGTGGCGTCATAGATCTCGAACGGATGAAACGATTTTGATTTTGTTTCTTTTTGTTTAACAGGTTCACGTAAAAAAGCTAAGAACTGTCCGGAAGTGTTCTTAGCTTTTTTATGGAAATCGGTAGAATTAGTAGGGGTTTTTTTAATTTTTAATTTTACTTGTTCGGTTTTGAATGATACTGATAACTACTTAAAACTCTGATGCTTGGCTTGGTTATTAAATAGGCGTTTCCATAACTAAGGGAACGTATCTCCTACAGACAACCAACATCATCGATATAGCTCACACAATTGACTGCCTCGGTGGCGCAGGTTCGATGCCCGAGTCAGACCTAATGTTTGTTTGATTCACAAAGAATTGTTTCGGAGTTTGCTTGTTTTTTATGTTTAATGATATGAATTTATTAATTTAAACCAGTTCTCTAGTTCTTAGTTATTATATTACATTTCTCTAATGAAGGAGAGGGTCCATAATGTATGGACCAAAACCCAGAATCGATTGGGACTAAATGGGTATCAGTAGTTTCATTATATTGCACAAATTTCCCCCCCGAAAGCGCAATGCCAAGATCAATGGGGTATAAGTATAAAAAGAGAAAGAGAAAAGAGACTGACAAAGTGTAAGAAAAAATCATGAGTTACTGTGATCTTTATCGGTTTAAACAATATCAGCAACATACTAATGACTATACTATTGTTTTCTGAAATAAAAACATTTAATAGGTAATAATAATAATAATGCTTGTATTGGACTTTAAGCTAGTTGTACATATTACTGCTCGACATAGTGATTATACAGTTGAATGTTATAACTTTTACAGTAATCCTATTATTATTGTTAATCAGTAATAATTATTATTTTTGTAAAAACTGGAAAATAATTACAAGTAACTCAAGATTTTTTCATCCATACTTTGTGAGCCTATAGCTCATATATATGTATATTGATTTCGCCATTGCGCTTACGCTGGAGTAAATTGTGCATTGTATTGAACCTACTACTTACCTATTTAGTCCCAATCGATACTGGTTTTTTTGGATCTCTTTTAGTAATTTAAATTAGTTCATTATAATTTTAAGTACTTTGCACTAATGGTGTTCATTACAGAAAGTGAGTATTTTAAAGTTAATCAAGATAACTTGTTAATTGAACAAACGTTTATAAAAATCGGCCACGTACGTGTAAAGCTACGCATAGAAGAGGGTTCCGTAGCCACCTATAATGGCACGTGAATTTAAAATTGTGTCGAAAAAGTTATTGTCATGTTCAATTAGTATTTCGTCATTTTTGTACGAAGTTTTCAAAGTAAGCGAATATTACAAGTAAGGCCTCTGTAACTCTTAAACCAACAAAGTTATCTAAGATGTTATAATTTCCTTTAAAGTTCATCACATGGACTTCCAGGATGAACTTTTCAGATTTTTTGAGCCAGCCGATTAACTTTTAGAGGGAGGGAAATTTAAAAAGATTTAATTTTGAATAACTCGCAAACGGATAACTAAATCATAAAATCATCTGAGCAAGCCCGCAATGTTTTTAAAAAAGCTATCTTAATATATTCCACATGATAGGGTAGACGTGAGTGAACACTTGAAGTGGGGATGTTTTTTTGTTGATCCCAAAAAAAAATATTTTAGCACTTTGTGCGATTAGGCAAACGTAGTGTAGGACGCCCTGCGGGACGATGGACCGACGATTTGAGGAAGGTGGCTGGCGGCGGATGGATGCGGACTGCCCAAGACCGAGATGGTTGGCGTTCCTTGAGGGAGACATTCGTCCAGCAGTGGACGGCGACAGGTTGACACTACACTACTAGTAAGTGTGATCAAAACACATTTCCATGCAGAATGTCAGCTTTCTAGCTCAAACCGTTTAGACTGTAAGTCGAGGTCAGACGGACGAACGGACATGACGACACTATAAGGGTTGCGAGTCATAAATTACGGAACCCTAATATGATTATCAAATAAGATTAGTTTATTACTGACTGCCTTGTTGGTCTAGTGGTTAGCGTATGCGGCTGCTGATCAAGAGGTCTCGGGTTCGATTCCCGGGTCAGACCAAATATTTGTGTGATCCACAAATACTTGTTTCAGAGTCTGGGTGTTTTTCTATGTATAATATGTATGTATTTACAAAAAAAAAAGTATGTTTATGTATTTATATAAGTTGTTTAGTACCCATAATACAAGCTCTGCTTAGTTTGGGACTAGATGACGTTGTGTGAAAGATGTCCGAAAATATTTATTTATTTATTTATTAGACGAGATATTCTTGAGAATAGAGTACACACTCATCTTCAACAGCCTTTTGGCCTCTCTTTAGAATGAAGGTTTTGACCTATTACACAACGCTGACCAGACGCGAAATTATATAGGGTCTTAAACTTTCATGGTCAGTAACATTAAAATAAAAATCTGCGGTATTGCTACCATGTTATATTTTGTTAACGAGTATCCGATATTTCTAATTCTAATAAGTTACTCCGTGATCATGGCGCTTGCAACAGTGCCGAATGGTAGCAATCCCGCAGATGTCTATTTTAATATATAGGTCTTGTTACAAGTGTTCCTTCTCTTTGCAGTGAAGACCTAGTTGGCTCCCTTAGTCGCCAATTGCCGCTCTCATGGGATGATTAAGGGTGGTGACCCTCCGTATAGTTAAAACGGACAATAAAACGCGGACAGCTGTACACGGAGGTTGTCCGGTCTATGGCACTATATGGTGCAACGGTGTGAGCGGTTGCTCTGACCGCCAAGAATAGGGTACTGGTGACCCCGGATATTGGTGGATAGAGCAATACGTCTTGGTCGGAACTCTCCTACGGGATTTTGAGGCGGAAGTGCTCGCCAAAGTTTATCGGTGGATTACTGACTTCCGGGCGGAGAGCGTGGCTTGAAGTCGCTTGTCAGTCCACAATGGCCCGTTAGTCATTCTGGCCGGAGACTCCGCGCGCTGGCTTTGCCGTCGTGGAGGCTCTCGAGCCGGTCATTATCGTGTGGACGAAGCTGCAGTGCGTAAGTGCTGGCTGGCGCTGGGATTGATCCAATGTCGTAATAACAGCTGTTCCTGGACTTCTCCATTTACAGGCGCAACAAGAGACAGCGTAAGCAACTTTATTGTGTACCTTGTAAATATAAAGGAAAAAAGTACACGTTTGAAAGAAAACAAAATAGCGACAAGAGGAGACAGTAATAAATGTGTAGCGACAATATGTCCTACATATGTAGACGGGTTTTTTTTTCTTTGTTTTTTTTTATATATAAAGACAACTCCCGCATTAGGAATATAAATTCCTGTGTCGCGGGGGACTTTACAAACATACATGAAACGGACACAAAGAACACCCAGACTCAGAACAACAAATTGTGAATCACGCAAAGTGTTGTCCCATAGTAGGAAGCGGTGTGGCAACCGCTTAAGCCACAGGCCTACCGTGCAGTTTTCTGATTGTAAGTAGCAAGCATCGTTATTTTTATTTGCAGGTATCGACTATAGATGCAAGGACGTCATAAGGACTGAAGTAAGTACTCCCACTTCGATATATTTTCCTGTTAAGAATGTTATTGCGAAATTGCATGTAAATACTACAGTACTGACGTCAAATACAGTGACTAGGAGGGTTTGTTTTCAAATGTAACTGGAATGTTGTAAAACCCCGATTTGTAGAAGTAGGTAACGGAAACTACGCTGCGGTAAATAGGTACTTATATCAAATCAACCTATTGCTGTCACCTGTTAAATGTCTGTAAAAGAGGACCTACTATCCTCCCCCTTGCTAAGTTCCAAACGTTTTTCCTTTTCTATTCTATTCTCTTAAATTTAAAAATTGCTTTTTTGATCGAAGTACCGGATATTTATATAGTCAGCACTCTGTTATTTTACTATCATCTTTTTCAAAGGGATACGTACAGTGATGGACTGCGAAAGGATAATGATAATCTCACTTATTCTTTTGAAATCAATGAAAGAACTGGTTAATATCGTTTTTCGGGTTCCGTAGCTAAATAGCAAAAAACGAAACCCTTATAGATTCGTCATTTCTGTCTCTCTGTCCGTCCATATGTCACAGCCACTTTTTCTACTATAAGAGAAGAACTATACTGTTGAAACTTGGTAAGTAGATGTATTCTGTGCACCGCATTAAGATTTTCACACAAAAATAGAAAGAAAAACAATAAATTTTGGGGATTACTCTCTGCTACGGAACCCTTCATGGGCGAGTCCGACTCGCACTTGGCCGCTGTTTTTATCTAGCTATTTCCAAATTTGACACAACATGGTTTTCTTAGATAGGTTAGGAACAACTGGAACGACTAGCTTCGCCGCTGACGACCATTCACTCATCTAGAAATAAGTACAGATTACATTTGAAGACTATTCAAAAGGATACCTATTAACCTAGCTGATAATTAAAAACGGAAACATAGAATGCTCGATTCTTCTCGAGAAAATTAATATCAGAGTACCGCATAATTTACATTTTAGACACAATCCGCCCTTAGCCGTACCTCGAACAAATACTTTAATAATATCTGACAATAATAGCACAAATTGAGCAGTGAGTTTGAGCTTTTCAAATCTAAACCTTCATTTGTCATAAACATAAGCTTCAACTTTGTTTAAGCCCAATCCCTGGATCGTAGCGTTTAATTAATACTTAATTTTTTTCTTGTTACTGTCACATTTTTTTTTCATGTCCAAAGTGCTACAATAAAATTATGAAAAAAAAATGGGTTACCTCCCATACATGCTCAAAAAATCTGAAAAAAATCATGATAGTAGCCCATATATTGAACTTTCAAGGAAAACTATAACGGTTTTAATAGCTATTTCATTTTAGGAGTTATAGGGGCCTAACACTCCCTTGGAAAAATTCGAATATTATTAATTAAAATAAATAAATAGTAAGTTAACATAGTAAGTTAAAAAATTATGGGTGACTATGGAACCCTATTCTATGCGTGGCCTGACACGCACTTGGCCAATTTTTAGTTTATAATATCTATCGTAGCAAAAGCTAGCGGGCTTATATTTCATACATTATCCTGTAAATCGATTTAAAGAAACATTCACATAACATTGACTGTACTTGGATTTTCCACAATTACAAACACTTGAATGTCACTGAACCCCGTCGAAGCCTAAATGTTCTATAAAATAAGCCAAATATTCAAATCCCAGTATAATTAGACCCCACACCTATATAAGTATTCATGAAAAAGTAATCGGAATGGTTGAAATTGAAAGGTCAAGGTATTCTAGTTGGTGGTGTCCGCCGCTTGCGCAATTTGCACACCTCAATGTTTAGTTGTGCGTTCACTGTCGTGCAAGTCAAACGTGGTGTGGCACTTAGAAGTGGTGAATAACTTACGCAATTGTTTCGAGAGTGATGCATTTGAAGGGTTAAGTGAAGGGATTCTGACTCACGCGATATTTAAAGGTAGGTTCGGTGATTTTTACATTAGTGTAAGGATTGGACTTTTTTTGTTTTTATTGAAGACTACGGGTTATTTTGTTGCTGTTGTTTACAAATTGTGTTTTATTGCCTCCTAATTAGTAAAGTTCGATTTTCATTAGCCAATAGCCTAATATTGAGGTTGAGTACTGCATAAATATCGAGAACTATATATTTTGTTTTCAGATAAAACGTTGCTTTTTTTTTAAATGTTGTATTACATTGTTTTCTTATATATTGTTTGTTATTGAATTATGCAGTTTCTATAATACTCTATTTAAATATTTTTATATCCTTATAAATATAATTTTATTTCTACAATAATGAACAATAAATTTTATTTAAGTATATCTCATGCACATCAGTTTTCGGATTAGAACTTAACAACCTATTTAAATAAACAAAGGCTTTTTCAAAATTTACAGGCAAAATCGTTTTTTTACACGGGACATTTTTTCTTCATACGCAAAATATTTTATTTCATTTAATTAATATGTTTGCAAATTGAGTATACATAAAATATACCCACTTTAAAAAAAACTCATAATGAAGAATGTTTAATTTTTGACGTACCCACCTACTATTCAAAAATAAATAAATATTTACCTATACGACACACCCACACTAATATTTATTTATTTTTAAATAGTACAGTATTTATTTATATAAACATACACGACACTAATTTTATATTTTTTGCATTACTAATTAATTGACTGCCTCGTTAGTCTAGTGGTTAACGTATGCGGCTGCTGATCAAGAGGTCTCGGGTTCGATTTCCGGGTCGGACCAAATATTATTTGTGTGGTTCACAAATATTTGTTTCGGAGTGTGGGTGTTTTCTGTATATAATATGTATGTATTTATAAAAAGAGTATGTTTATGTATTTATATCAGTTGTCTAGTACCCATAACACAAGCTCAGCTTAGCTTGGGACTGGATGATTTTGTGTGTCAGATGTCCAAAATATTTATTATTTATTATTACTATTAATTAATTGTTATGTTTCTTTTAAACTTGTTGTTATTTATTTTCTTCATCTATGGAGGCTGGTAGCTACAGTTAATGTTTAGTTTAATGTCACTGATTGAGGAAGCACAAGACTTGACAATTTATTTGTTATGAAACTAGTGTTCCTTGTGGGAAAACCATCATGAAAATAGTATTTTATTGAAAATAAATGGCAATGAATGGTTTCTTTAATTATTGATTCCATTAACATGAATAAGATTTATTTGATTTTAATTTAGTACTTATTGGGTAATGAAAATACATCACGCAGTAGAGACTGATGCAAAAAAACATGTATGTTTTCATACGTATTATGTTGTGATTAAAGCGGTACTTAATGATAAAAATAATTTGAACATTTTTGGCTGACACACAAAATATTTTAAATGACGAATGCCTTACCAATTTTAATTATGTTCATATTTTTCCGTACGGAAAAACGTTAATCTAAATGACCTGATATTAAAACGTCATTACCGCAGCAAAACGCACGTCAACATGCAACCTACTACCCATTTTAATTGAAAGTAATATGAACTATTTTAATAATGAAAACCGGAATAGTTGATGTCTATAGTCCGTGTGGTGACGGAGATCGTGTGGTGACGGATTAAGAATATAAAGTGTCGTAAGAGGCGACTAAAGGAAAATAAGCAGCTAACATCACTGCCAAAAGAAGGGAAACTTGAAAAAAAAACCCTTTACCAACCCGTCTGGCCAGCGAGGTATAGTAGGCTAAAACCTCCTTTCAAAGGAGAGGCCTATGTCCAGCAGTGGACTTTTAAAGGCTGTTGATGATGATGATATTTATTGTTGGCTATTATAAAAAGAATATAAATTGTCATATTTATTGCTATTAAGTTATAATGTAAGTATACATGACCGTGAGAAACTGGCACAATTTATCGAATGAATAAGTCTACCATCTAACTTAATAATCTACATTATGATAAATATTTATTTTCGAAATATTGGATAGTAGAATTTTCAATTTCTAACTACGCTTTATTCTTATATTGACCGCCTTGTTGGTCTAGCGGTTAGCGTATGCGGCTACTGATCAAGAGGTCTCGGGTTCGATTACCGAGTCGGATCAAACCCATAAGACAACCTCAGCTGTGTGTAAGTTATCCGAAGTATTTATGATTATTACAAATCACATGAGTTCAAACATTTTGTAAGATATATATGAAAAGATATTGTGTAGTCCATTGCCACGAAAAAACGCTCAAACCGGTTATCAATCGTAATTATTAACTTACCATTTTCGACAACAAAGACAGTTGAATGTTGCGAGATCAAATTTTGAAATTGGCGAGTTTTTGCAACTTTGATTTGGTTTTCGTAGCTGTTTGGACAGAATATGTTTTGGTGAATGTGTAACTTAGTGTGCATGCGCTTACATGTGTGCGCGAATGCATAAGTGAACACGTGCGTGTTGTAATGTTTATGTATGTATATTGGTTCTACCTAAGGCTATCGAAACACATGTGAAACATGTGCAAACTTAATAACACACACACAACAACAGAGATTTCTGTAGCTATTTATTTTGGCAGAATATGATTTAGTGAATGTGTAAATTAGTGTGCATACATATGTGCATGTACTTATGTGTTAGCGTGTGTATTCGTTCTGGATAATGCTATCGACAGACAGGTGCTCCATTTGCGAACTTAATAATACACATATTAATAACAGATAATCAGAAGCAATAACATCATATTAAATCTTCATACTAGCATTATATCCGTATTTTAATATGGAAATTTCATTAATATTTACTTGCAATGTTTACAAATACCTTGTAATTAAGTAGTACGCTTATGTCATTTAAAAATAAACAATATCTATATTTCTTGTTGTGTAGTATGAAATGTATTTTTACACAGTATAGCCTTGAGAATTGTAAGTTTGTCATCCTAATTTCTTTAAGGCCAATACTGGTTGCAATTTTCTTATACGCAATAATATATACATAGTTTTTTAATTCAGTATCAACATCTCAGCCAAAATGCTTTTTATTTAACGTGTGGAAACCCATACCGGCCTTCATCCCATCGGGTATTGCATCGGGTGGTGTGTCGGAATCGGACCGACTAAATAAAAACGATGTGGCCCTCTGTGCCTGGAATCACGATGGATATGTACAACATGTACAATAGTACATGTTAGTATCCGGGAATTCGAAGTATCTGACAACTTCCCTAATATTAAATTTACTGGGTTAGTTAAAAATACATAATATTTTGAGTAATATTTATTTATTTATTTGTCTTTATAGTATACACAAAATATAGTATATAATACAAAAGTAGTATTCTGAGACTACGCGGGTGGTGTATTTGTTTAAAAGGACTTCTTATTGCGCTGAGTGGTATGGGTTCCTTTCACCCAAGGAATCTTCTTTTCAAAAAAATAAAAGAAATGAAGAAAGAAGCAACAGTAATCTATTTCACTTTCACTTTCAATTATACTATGCGTATGGCCAGGACTCATATTAATCCAAAATGGGAAAGTCCCGTTAAGATCGGAATAGCCACTCCAATGATTAGCCGGAACAAACAGACGGACATATAGACAAGAATAGTTTTTGCAATTATACCGTGCCAAGGCTCATAGTTCTACTGCATTTTTAACTCAGTCGTAAAAATAAAAATGGTTTTATAATTAAAATTGAACAGCAGAGGATTATTTTGAGCTACGTCGATAACAATGTCAATGTAATAGTAAGAATTTTTTTCTCCAATTTGAATATTACTTACTTAAGGCACATAAGACGAGCACTGTTTTAAATTATTTTATTGAATAGTGTAATTATGGTACAAAATTCTCTGAAGTACAAAATAACTATTATACTTATAAAACATTTGATGATTGTTAAGTTTAAATTTATGTTGTTTACGACTTTGTTTACATGCAATAAAACTTCGTAAGCCATAATGTAACACACAAAAATAGCAGATGAACCGACTTCCTTCATTTGGAAGTCCGTTAATTTTAACGGACGGAAAAAGTATAAAATTATTCTTGGTAATTTTACCTAGAATAATTTTACACTTTTTGGAAATGAATAAATATTAAACATAGAAAACACCCATACTCCAAAACATATCTGTAGATCATACAAACATTTGGTGCGACTCATTATTTGAACCCGAGACTTCAAGCACAACAATCGCATACACTACCACTGTGCTGAGGCAGTGAAAACAATATATATAAAAGTAAATAAATATTTCGGACATCTTACACACAACGTCATCTAGTCCCAAACTAAGCAGAGCCTATATATTAAGGGTACTAATCAACTGATATAAATACATAAACATACTTTTTTTTGTAAATACATACATATTATACGCAGAAAATATCCAGACTCCGAAACAAATATTTGTGGATCACAACAAATATTTAGACCGATAACAAATATTTAGACCGACCCGGGACCGGAAACGAACCCGTAACCTCTTCATCAGCAGCCGCGTACGTTAACCACTAGACCAACAAAGTTATGAGGTAACACACAAAAAAATCAGTCGAACTAAGAACCTACTCCTTTGTGAAGTCGGTCAAAATGACCTTACATCGACACATGATGCGATCATTGTTGCTCACGATTCATTCAACTGTCAATGTTACAATGTCAGTAGATATATGCTAATATTGACATAATTTAACTCGATCAGTAACCTAACTCCAATAGCATGTTATATATCGGTGGATCATCATCATTACTCAAAATTATAAATGCGAAAGTAATTTTGTCTGTCTGTCTGGCTTTCACGGCATAAATACTGAACCGACTAAAATTAAATTTGGTACACAAATAGTCAAGAGCCTAAAAAAGGACATAGGCTAGTTAGGGTTCCGTTGCCAAATGGCAAAAAACGGAATCCTTATAGATTCGTCATGACTGTCTGTCTGTCTGTCTGTCTGTCCGTCCGTATGTCACAGCCACTTTTCTCCGACACTATAAGAGCTATACTGTTGAAACTTGGTAACTTGGTTCTGTGAACCGCATTAATAATTTTACACCAAAATAGAAAAAAAATTAGTAAATTTTGGGGGTCCCCATACTTAGAACTGAAACTTAAATTTTTTTTTCATCTAAACCATACGTATGGCGTATCTATGTCTTAGGTCCTCAAAAATGATATTGAGGTTTATAAAATCATTTTTTTCTAAACTGAATAGTTTGCGCGAGAAACACTTCCAAAGTGGTAAAATGTGTGTGTCCCCCCTGTAACTTCTAAAATAAGAGAATGATAAAACAAAAAATATGATGTACATTACCATGCAAACTTCCAACGAAAATTGGTTTGAACGAGATCTAGTAAGTAGTTTTTTTTAATACGTCATAAATCATAAACCGCAATTTACATTTCTTTCAATCAAAACACTATTATTAAAAAATCGATGAAAGTTACAACGAACTACAGAAACGTTTATATGATATTACTTGCTGCTTCATGGGCAAGTCCGACTCGCACTTGGCCGCTTTTATTTTTACCGCGATACATACATACTCACACTCTTTTATATTTCGCAACAATTGTAACATCTGGACAGCTCCTACGTCCATTAATCATGTGATCCTCGAAAGGGGGGAGGGGTCCACAAAAAATCACGAAACATTACATTGGGGAGTAGGGGGTTAAAAAATGGCAAAAAATATCACGTGATTAATGGTCGGCCCCTTAGTGAGAGAACTGAAACTTTAGTTTGACTAACTTAATCATTTTTGCGGTTTTTCCGAAGGAAGATCTCACGCTTTTTGTAGGTAGAAGAAAAAAGATAGGTTACTAATAGCGTCTTACTTTTAAATAGAATTGAGTCACAAAATCTCAATGGTTAATTTATTTTTATTTTACTAATAAACCTGTTTCATTTTAGAAAAGTTTTATAGTGTCATAACATAAACATTAACAAACGAATTATTATAATTGATAAATGAAAAAAGTTGATAAGATAATTACTTGCAAAGTGATTCATTAAGTATCTTAAAAATGTTTTTATCTTAATGTGAAGAAAAACCAACATGTTTTACTCTATTTTCAGTAAAACGTATTTTGCTTACCTTTAAAGTACAGCTGTCTTAATCGATAATTGAGGAATAAATTTGAAAAATAACAAAAACACAAGATAACATAAAATTATTATTTTTTGTTTTTTGAATGAAATAAAAATATTTCCTTAAATGTTTTCAAGATTTTACCATTAGCCACGAGCGGTAAAACCTGTTCGAAACGTCGGAAAGTAGAAGGTATCGTCGTAACCTTTTTAATTTTAACGCGAAAAAGTCCCGTATACAGTAAAAAATAATTGGGTACGTTTATCAGTCCCTATTGTTTTGACTCAGCTTATTGCTTTTACATGACATTTTGTTAAATATCTTGGTATCGTCAATCGTTTGTAATATTTCTTATTCGGTAAATATACATCTTTGTTTCAAATTAGTCATTCGTAGATCGACATAGTAATGTTTTGACAAAAGATTATAATAAAATTGTTATTAAGCGCCACTGGATGAAAAGTTAAGAAGTAATAGGTTATCTTGGTATAGACATGTTAAGCGGAGGGATGAGGAAAATTTGTTAAAAAAAAATGTTGGGCATGGAAATTGTAGGTTACATGGCAAGAGGAAGACCAAAGAAAAGGTGGATGGATAGTGTGAAAGAAGATATGAATAGGAAGGGAGTTAATAGTGCAATGACGAGTGATAGAGTAGAATGGAAAGACAAAACATACTGCGCTGACCCCAAATAAAATTGGGATAAGGGCAGGCAGATGATGTTATTAAGCAATATAAATTCTAAATAACAAGTTTAGCAACCGAAACATAAAACACTCAATTGTCTGGTTTCAAACAAAGCAGATAATGTCATTTAGAAAAGTGTTTATAGCTTACGCAGTTGTCAGGTAATCATACTTTTAAATATAATAAAAGCTGCCAAAATGATTACTCTGCATGACGGTCAGCATGAGCAGAATCCAAAGGTTAGATATCACAATATCCTTGATCCTCCGAAATCATAGTGGCAGGAATTTTCGTACGCTGGTAGTAAGTTTCAGGTTTTAAGCGCTCGCACGATGCACGGAAAAGATGAGCCGTACTGTTCAATTCGACAGCGTATCTAGGTCACTCTAAATTAGTCATTGCCAAGGTCAAACTGTGTTGTTGTATGAGGAATGAAGAAGATGAGAAGATATTCAAAAGCTTATATATAACTGGGATAGTATGTAGTATAAACTGCGATGAGTGGGAGTCAAATCCGAGACCTCTAAATGAATGTCATAATGTACGATAGACTATTAAATAGACAAATCAATTCAATTTAAATACTAGCAACACATGTTGTGGTTTCACCAAGGTCGTGTCCCACATTTTATTGAATACTATCTCCTCATTGATGCAAAAATCTAAAACTGTTTGACGACTAGAATCGGTATAATTTTGACTCTTTATTTATGCGTGAATGACAGGGAGTGAGATAGAAAGGTAGGGAGGATACCTATAGGAGGGGTTTAAAAAACCAGTACTATTTCATTTCATTCAAAACTTATTTATCAACAATACCTAAAATCACACTTTGTGTCAGAGACAGTTGAACGAATAGTCATTGACCATTTGTCACCCTAAGAAGAAGGCTAGGGTGGCAGTGTAAGTGCTATAGACCGCACGCGATCTCTTGGGAATAGCAGGAGAACATGGGCATTCCTATGAAGAAGAGGACCATCTATAAGCCGTAGGTGGCCCGAGGTACGTCTGGTTCCAGGGATGTTTGAAAGGACACACCTGCTTACTACGCTTCTAGTACTAGGGACGGCGTGTAGTTTTAGTCGGTTCGAGTGTGACATAGTGCACAAACCGAAAAGTAATAGTCATTGAAAAAACTACCCTTAACGATTGGCATAGTAACTAATGTAACTAATGTTCGTCAGACTTTGTCAAGTATTTGACAAACTGTTAAAAGTAATGTAACACAATTGTCATACATTTGTTGTCTATGAGTCACCAGAATTACTTAGATCACGGCATAATTGTCTACATGTAGCTATTATGTAAAAATGTCCTTGTTTAGGTGATTTTCGAGCTTGCAATGGCAAACTACGCAGATATGTGGGTAGATAGCAAGTACTCAGGTACATATGATACGTGTTTACATAGGTTTTAGACCAATATGTTTCTTAAATAGTCGCGTTGGTATGCTAAGTTTTTTTATGGCTAACTAGCCCATCGCCCCCAGCTTTGCACGGCAAGAAATAGGTATCGAAAAAACATTTGAAACTTGACAAATTACATACAAAAACCTTTCTCTAGAATCAATCTATCTATTGCTGAAAACAACATGGAATTCGGTGCAGTAGTTTTTA
This sequence comes from Phragmatobia fuliginosa, assembly GCA_932526445.1. NCBI lineage: Eukaryota > Metazoa > Arthropoda > Insecta > Lepidoptera > Erebidae > Phragmatobia > Phragmatobia fuliginosa. The sequence continues at coordinate 3,137,232 of OW052063.1, read as the reverse complement.
AGTTTATCGTGAGTAGACAGACATATTCGTATCAGAGGACTTTGTTTTATAATATGAAGTGCCTAATTCACTAGGGCTACGTCCTGTGTCGCAGGAGACTTTACGAATATTCTAGAAACAATATAGAATATTTAGATTCAGAACAACAATTTCTGGATCACTCAAAGTATTATCCCTGTAATATAATAACCCACAACACTTAGTACAGTAGGGAACAAGAAGGCGACGCCGAAACCACTACGCCATTCATGTACTATTTTAAGTACATAATACCATACATAATATAGTAAATTTACTCATCGTTTAAAAATGTTAAGTTATTTTTACATACTTATAAAACTCAATAAATTCTGCACCGGTTGAAATCTTGTCAATTAACATAATATGCAATACTTAATTTAAGCAGCAAAGCACAGCGTAGCTTAGTACAACTGGTATATCTAAATTTCTTGTAAATTTCGGAGTGATCTAGAAAACAGTTGTGATTTGGTAATCAATAGTCAGTCCCGTTTAACAGATTATAGAAAAAAAACTACTATTCACAGTTAAATTAATTTCATATAAATCTTTTGAAACATTTATTTACTGCCTTGTTGGTCTAGTGGTTAGCATATGCGGCTGCTGATCAAGAGGTCTCAGGTTCGATTCCCGGGTCGGACCAAATGATTGTGTGATCCGCAAATATTTGTTTCGGAGTCTGGGTGTTTTTTAAGTATAATATGTATGTATTTACAAAAAAAAAGTACGTTTATGTATTTATATCAGTTGTTTAGTACCCATAATCAGGGGGGTGTCACTCCGCACTTTAGGTATAGTCGGCCGGCTGCCTGCCGGGTCAGACACGCCGGTCGAACAGACATCGTCAGAACAGTTCAGAGTTACGCGATAGAAAGAGACGCAATTGTAGGTAAATATAATCGTAGTGATTCGGCACTGTGCGATCTGAATTGAACTTAATCTTTTGACACCGAGGGTATCTATAACTTTAATTTACTTTTCGGAGTGAGTCTTCTGTGCTGGTACTATTATGTATTCTGTGCCATAATACAAGCTCTGCTTAGTTTGGGACTAAATGATGTTGTGTGTAAAATGTCTGATAATTTATTTATTATTTTATTTCACTTAACCTTGCTTTCGTTATTTACATCCGAAATGCGTCTCAATAGTCGAACTACATAGTTTTATAGGTTTTTTATTTCCTGAATAACTTAGGTATGTTACGTATGCAAAATAACAAAGATATACAAACACTGTAATACTTCACTATTTATGTATACAGCGTCGGAATATTCCTCCATATCGTCACCTACGAGAATACAATCATTATTGTCACAGCATTTGATTACAGCGCGCTTTTAAACTACCGTGGGAACTACGGATTGCGTTGTAGTTGAAGCGACCGCCTTGCCGCTTCCTTCTAAGATGTGTTACGAGTTCAATCCACACAAGGAACAACTCTTAGTTTGGTACATAAATTCTTGTTTTGTACCCGGATCTCCATTGTACCCGTTTCAAGTATATTTATAAAATTTAAAAGATGTTGAACGCTATTTCTCTGTTTTAGAAACAGGTTGACCCTCTGGCTATTAGAAAAATCGTTCAGTTTTTTAGATAGTTATTTCGAAAAGAAAGGACGAATATATAATATATTTTACAATCTGGAGTCGTAAGACAAAATTCGCGTTTCACATTAATAATTGCCATACTCCACCAAAACGGCTTAAACGATTCTCATGAAAATTTGTTTAGTGAGTCTGACATAAGCCGTAAACTATTTTTACACCCCAAGGTAATAGAAGACGAAAGGGACACAATGGCAGCCGCGGGCATCAACTAGTATGCATGTAAGGATCACAAACAATGTAATAATTATCCTCTGAAGCATGTATGGGAAAAATATCGTCTCGAAAAGCCTTGACGGTATTATGACTAAGACGATTGACGCGTAGCCCCAAGTTTCCGGGTTTGATCACACGTTTAGTAAATAAATGCAAGTGTGTACAATGTTTACAAGTAACTATCTATAAGGAAACTCCTTTTTTCCTGTGTCTTATTGTTCTTTTCACGTAATGTATTTTGTATAATATTATATAGGCCGCAGCTATCGTTGTTTCTTGGCCATCATCATCAGCCTATCGCAGTTCACTGATGGAATTGGCCTTCTACCATTACACACCACTGTGATCTATTTTGGCCTTCTCGCATCCACCTTGGCCTTACTACATTTTTAGCTGATAAGCAGTAATCTTTGTTTTTGGGATTTTCTTAGGAAATTCCTAATAGCTTCCCTTGTCCCTTCCTAAAAAGTTTGGCGGTGATTCACGACCGTGCCTCGGAGAGCACGTAAAGCCGTCGGTCCCGGTTGTCATGAACATCTATGGCAATCGTTATTGGGAAGTCAGTGCCCTCAAATATACTGACAACTAGTTCATTCTTCGAATTTCAGTTCTCCCATAAGGTTGCGGAGGTCCGATGCCAGTCGCTCTGTGGAAAAACTGAAATTCAGGTAAAACCGGTTGAACTAGTAGCCGACCCCAAATAAACTTTGGAATTATGGCTAGGAGGATGAAGCAGTAATCTTTGTATTATTCCAAACTATTATCTATCTCTGAACCAAATTTCATCGAGATGACTTAGGCCGTTTTTGTTTGAAATATTGATAAGCTGTACTCAATTTGGCTATCCGTATATTATTTGACATCACACCCATTTTCATATAATTATACACATTGTAACACATGTTAAATCCTTGTATATAAATTTATACTGTTTTTTTTGGACATCTTACACACAACGCCATCTAGTCCCAAACTAAGCAGAGCTTGTATTATAGATATGTACTAGACAGCTGATATCCCTGCTAATATTTTAAATGGGAATGTAAGTTTGTTTGTTATTCTTTCACGCGAAAACTACTAAACCGATCATCGTGAGAAGTAACATTTTTACCGCTGTAACTAAAAGAGACGCGGGCAGAGCCGCGGGCGAAAGCTAGTAAAAATATAAACATAATTATTATTTTTGTTAATACATACATAGTATACATAGCAAACACCCAAACTCCGAAACAAGTATTCAAATGGAATCCAAGACCTCAGGCACAGTAGTCGCATATATGCACACTGTACCATTACTCAAATACCTATATGTATATAACAAGTGAAAAATCAAAACAGGTTGTTGGCTGATAGTGAATATATTATGACATTATCTTTCATTTTAGTCCCATTGTGAATCATTATTTGTTACCCAACATCTAAAGTACATTTTACTTTGTCCAATTCGAAGTATTTACGAAAATATACTCTACAATATAAACCACAATTCTGTCGTCACGACCGTTTACTGTCATTGCCCAACTGACGTTATCTCGCGATTTCTCTTTGAATGCAGTGTTATGCTTGATGACGTCATCACCTTTTTTTTATTGAAGGTCAACTGAGTCTAAACTGTGTTAGACGATGACAAATTAATGCAGTTTTTACATTTATTTTGCTACTTTACAGGTTTAATCTTTAATCTGTATACCTACTTGAATCATGACAGGGTGATTTTATGATGGTACATTTTCTTTCTTGTTAAAAATCTTTACAGATTGTATGTTAGAGCCAAGAGTCTGTGGTGTGTCGGGGTTCCAGGGGCTTCCTTTCGAAGGATACCTGGTTCCTCAGCCCATAGTACTCGAGACGGCGTACGGTGCTAGATGGTTCAAGTTCGATATACCTACCAACCGGTAGTATTAGTGGCGATTTCTGCACGAAAAAAAAATGTATGTCGTGTTTCCATTAAAACCTCTCGACGGTTGAGCTTGGACATTTTTGACCAGAAAGGACCGGGACTAAATGCTTTCATGTTGCGGTTTTAATACCTTTGAATGTCAGTTTTTTTTGTTTATTCTAAATTTAAAGTCACTTGTTTCCACTCCACATTTCATCCACTTTAATGTTTACACCTTAATAAGTTCTACCAAGTGCCAACAATCGGAAGTATTTTGAGTACACAAAAATGTTTTAGGAAATATTCCCGCATAAAATAAAATGTATTTTTCTTCTCTATATCACTAAATTAAAATAAAGAAAATAATAAACCATATAGAACAATAAGAAACCCTCTTCATGTTTTAAAAATATTACACTTATATTACACACTTTATCGAAACGTATTAGTATGTGTTTGGGTCAAGCCATGTATTTATCTACCTACCTCAAACATACGCAAAAAAAACAAAAATTCTCGTGTATTTTTACTGACGAATTTATTATTCATCAAGTTATACGGGACACTGATTTGTGAAAACCCACAAACTTTTCGGAACCTCAAAAAATATACAAAATGGATTGGTATTTAATGCGTACCTACTTTACTTTCCTCTAAATTTAAACTAAATAAGTAAAAGCTTCGTTTTTTTTAGAAGACAAATCACGCATTAGGAATAAAACGGACACAAAGAAACACCAAGACTCAAAACAACAATTTTTAAATCACATAAAGTGTTATCCCACGTGGGATTTAGACCCACGAAGCTTAGTTGGAAGCCTTCGGGCGGCTTAAAAATATAAAACGGTAAGATTACGTAGCCACAACGTGTCATGCCAGTCCCCAATGGGTACTCGACTACTGAGAGGCCAGGTAGGCCCAGAAGTAGCTCATTATGCGTTGTTGATTGGTTGATTGATTGGAGTTATTCAGACTATCAATAACATTCAAATCAAATCGAACCATTTTATTTCAAATAAACCACACAACGGCACTTTTGAAACGTCAAGTAGTCAGCCAGTAGTCAGTCGTGAAGCTAATTGTCTGTTCCAATTCGTAGATCCTATGGAGAAGAACAGACAAGAAACTGCATGGACACTCTTTTCCAACATTGTTTTTACAATTTTTGGTTACATTTACAGTTATAAAGAGATCTTTTCGGATGCGGAGAGTAATGGTATGTCAATTCATACAGTTATTTAGCCTTTTATTGCGGTAAAAGTAGTCTATCTCCATCCTTCAGAATCAAAGTGTCTCCATGTCAAAATTACATTGAAATCTGTGCAGCAGTTTAGCAATTAAAGCATAACACACAGATAGGCAGAGTTACTGTCGAATTTAAAATATTAATATGAACGTTCATGATATGTATAACATAATTTAATTAACAAAAAGAAACCGACTTCAAAGAAAAACTATTTCGATAACCCAAATAGCGACAATTGTGCCTATGATATTTGAAGAGTTCCCTCGATTTCCTTGGGATCCCATCATCAGATCCCGATATAATGACGATGAGACCACCTGTAAACTACGCCCATTCCAATGCAAAAAGAATTTTTGAAATCGGTTCATAAACGACGAAATTATCGCTGAACATGCATAAAAAAAAAAAAAAGATTCCGACGAAATGAGAACCTCCTTTTTTTTGAAGTCGGTTAAAAAAAAGAATTAACTTGAAATTTTTAAACCAAAAAAATTCAAAGCATATTCAATGTTTTAGTATATATTTAAGGATGTACAACAGGATATATAGTAGACTGACTGTGTTGATTATAACATATTTTAGATATAGAGAAAAAAACTTGTTATTCTATTAAAAAAGTAAATTTACAATTTTTGTGTACATTATTATTTATATATGCAACAACAACATAAATATTGAAGTCAACAGATATTTTTAAGTCATTGTCTTCAAATATACTGTTCAACCTTCAAATTCAATTCACTCTCATTATTGCCTGTTGCTCTGTGGAAAATTTTTGTCAGTCAGGTAAAATGGATTGATTTGGTGGCCGACCCCAAATAATATAAATTCTAAGAAAATGATGAACAAATACGTTAAAAAGCAATATTAGTATCTAATAGTAAGTAAAAAAAACCACCACTAAGGAATCATGAACAAACACAATCATCATCATCAACAACAGCCTTCAACAGTCCACTGCTGGACATAGGCCTCTTCTTAGAAAGGAGGTTTTGGCCTACTATACCACGCTGGCCAGACGGGTTGGTATAGGGTGGGTTTCTAGTTTTCCTTCTCTTTGCATTGATGTTGTCTTGCATAGTTTATCCCTTAGTCGCCTTTTACGACACCCGCGGGATGAAATGGTGACACTTTGTATTCTTAATCCGTAACCACACGGCAAAAAACACAAGACAATATTAAAAGACAGTAAAAACACCATACCAAACTGCCAGTATTCTTTTTCAATCTCAAAGAGGACTAGCATTTTCAATTCAAGTTCCCACGAAAATGGTCTAATCTTTAAAATATTTTAACTAAACTAAAGACTGCAGTAGTTACCTTATTTTCAAGTTCCTGTTCTGTATATTGTGGTTACTTTCAAGCAAAAAGTCGTATCCTTGCAATGCTCCTTTCACAACAGTAAACGCGATGGAAAAAATACTTCAAGTTTGAATTCATAAAAAGTTTCTGAATATATATTATGTATACATTTTAATGATAGCACATACCTACATATATCTAAAGATTAACATGACTCATTACTACTCAACCAAATTATACTGATATTATAAGCTATTAAGTACTCGCTTGATTAGAAAAAAGTCGTGTGGCGCTAGTTGACTGCCGCGGTAAAGCTATTGCATAGCATTATTTATTAACTTAAGCAATTATAATTATTAAAACATTTCAGCAACCAAGACATGTTGTATTTTTATATCTTTTCACCGCGTAACATGTGTCGTTGTCTCGATGTTTGCGCCCGTAATGGCCGACTAACGCGTGAAAGTGTGCGTGCCGTGCGTGTAAGGTTTTATTTCGTTACGGAATTTCTTGATTCGGTCGCCGCGCTCAAAGCCCGCGATAAAAGATATGCAATATCTTAAAAATCTTTTACTATAAGTAAGCCCAGTTATCGAGAATGGCTATAATATGTCGTTACATTACCACCAAAAGCAAAAAAAAATATCTTGACAACTTCACACAAAAGAAAAATACATTAGTTGTTTCTATAAATAAATTGTTGTAACATTTCAAAGTAACGTGTGACATAATATTACCGCAACAATGTGTGCAATGTGTGCAAGTAGTTCCGGTCTTGCATAGCGCTAAATTATATTCTTGACATTAGATGTTGGGCGTTGCGACAAATTGAGTCATTTTACTTTGTGATGAAATAACTTATTTCTGTTACTGTACGGATGATGTGATGTGGTTTAGGCGGTCAACTTGGCGATTTCAATTGTGTATTTTATTTGTTACACAGACAGAATATTTTCTACCGAATTTTAAGTAGAAATGTTTTATCTCGTTGTGAAATAAATTAAGAGCTAAAGTTACAGAAAATTGGGATATTTGAAAGGAGGCGACAAGAGGACGAGCGAAATAGAAAAAATAAACATTCGTTTTCATTCATTTACGCTTCTAAGCCCTACTAATGTTATTTTCTCTAAATTTATATTCCGCTTACCATAGTTTAACAGAACCTAGGAAAGTCGATTAAAATTAACTTAAAATGTTTTGTGTATTAAAATGGTATTGCTTAGAGAATTTATGTTCTTGTCACTACATATTGTAAAATAAAGTCCTCCGCCACGTCTGACTGTCTGGTAACGATAAGCTCCAAAATCACTGCACCGATTTGGATGAAATTTTGTACCCAGATAGTCTGAAGCCTGAAAGTTATAGATTACTTTTTACCGAGATAGGGGACATAGGGCGGAGGCGCGGGCGAGAGCTAGTATTTATTAAAGATTTTTCTGAAATATGAAAACATATTCTATTTCCCGTTATAATAGTTCAAATCAATATTCATACAATACGTTCTTTAAATTTTCATTACCATCTCCAAATGGAATAAAATTCAATTTTCTGGCAATTTTCTTTCTTTTTCTTATCATGCGGAGAATTAAACAATGTCTTTTAGCGTATCTATCACCATGAAGTTAAGTTATCGGATTATTTATATTCGATATTTAATACCGGGTGTATTACCGGTAAGCTGACGATTGCTCTATGTTGTACATTTTTAATATCATTGATGTTGTAGGTATTCTTGAATTTTGTTTTATTTATCGTTTATTTATCGTAAAAAAAAATTACCTCAGTTACTTCTTACATCTACCAATAATATTCCCGTCAGACGCTCATCATATTTAAAAACTGATTTTATATTATAAGTACCGTACTGAAACATATATACATTATGCGGGACTGGGATGGCGTTGTGTCTAGTGAGTACGATTTAAGATGTTCGAAATAAGCTGGTAAAAACAGCGAAGAAAATATTGTAGGAATGTGTTAGATTCAATCATTCACAGTAAACATGTACGAAGGTTTTCTTTACATGATGTTATTCACTGTAAGATGCTAAAATTGACACCTTACTCAGTCTATTTAACATCCTAGTTTGAAACATGACAAATATTTACATTATCATTGTCATACTTGGACATTAGACCAAACTCTTTAAGTGTGGTTCATGAAATTTATACAGAGATCGTTTTTTTGTTTTTTCGAAAGACGGTCTCCATTTTATCTGGTCCACATTTTTATCATTAATTCATTACGACGACGTCTTGGAGACTAGAACACTTTATGATTGAAGACGTTAAATACTTGTCGATGGCAGAAATAGCTGATATTATTCGGCTGGTTGCCATATCAACAAAAGAAGAAGAAGAAATTGAAACAGTTGAACAAGTTTTCTGAAGTATTCATGATTTGCCTGCACGTGTTTATGTGTTTCTGGTAACTACAGCCTGTAACTTCAAGTAAATTGTCACTCTTTGAGTGCCTCGCTAGAATCAGGGATCTTGGACTTAGATGACATTATTCCGTGGGATTATCCTGGTCGTAAGCATTTGTCCCGGAGCATGTCTCTCCTTCGGCAAATACTTACAGTTTGTGGTTTCTGACTCGTCTAACTGCTCTGTATGAAACAAAGTAGAAGATGAGCAATATTTGCTGATGAGTTGTGACAAGAATAAAATTGAACGCGAGGTTTCACTCAAAGAATTCATTGGATACATCCAATGAATTCTTTGAGTGAATATAACCTACAGGTTTAATGCAAAAATATAAGTTACTCACGTTTAGAAGTAGTTAACTTCGCAAGACAACATCAATGCAAAGAGAAGGAAAACTTGAAACCCTATACCAACCCGTCTGGCCAGCGTGGTATAGTAGGCCAATACCTCCTTTCTAAGGAGAGGCCTATGTCCAGCAGTGGACTGTTGAAGGCTGTTGATGATGATGATGAGAAGTAGTTAGAAAATAAGATATAATACCTAAATACAGAATAGCAGTACAGCAATGATACAATGTGCTAAATTGTTGTTACTAAAATTAGCTTTGCTTAGTTTGAAACTAGATGGCATTGTGTGTCAGATGTCCGAAATATTTATCCTTGTAGGTTTTCTGCGAAATTCGGCTATATAAGCCATCTGCGTCTGTGGTCGCCTTGGCCGAAATCGGTCAGATTATTATTATTACTAGTAGGATACTGTTTTTATATCAATGTACTGGAGATTATATTTGCTATTTGCATTTGACCACCATTCCAATCTGCACCATGCTAGTATACTTAATGAATTATTTTATCTAATAGTCGTATACAGAACTTTAAGTAGACTGAATAATCAGTCAGGGTTTTTCATATGTTTTGGAACATTTACTCTCGATTTGGAAATATCAGGAGTTCCTAGATATCATTACTTTGTTGGGTATGTACAAAATAATTTATGTAGAGTAAATTTTAAGAAAGAATATATTATGTAAAACTGATTTCAATTCCATAGTGTGATTCAAGTCTGTGTCTACTCTGTAATATATAACCGCATTTCTTTGCGAGGCATAATATGTTCCAGTAGATGACATCATTCGATAGGACGAATTCTGAAATTTAAAATTATATTTTCATTTAACTGGTCGTGTCTAACTTCTACTTTGTATAGTTTTTAACATAGTGTAATAAGAGAGAATCGTTTTAAGGCATCACGATTCAAACATGTGTGCTAGTAATAAATATTTTACATATTTGGAAAGCCCGACCCAAATGGATTGATTCGACTTGAGTAAAACCTTCATAGTACCGATTTTAAGTATTTCTTTAAATCCTAAATGTTTTTAATGAAATGCCAAGTGAGTAGGGTTATTTGAGGTTTTCCTTTCTTCTTCTTAATGCTGCAGAAAAAAAGTCCGTCCATGTACATGGAGTTCATAAGTTGCATTTATCATCCTTGATCCCAGTATCTAATTTTATGATCATCATGATCAACCCATCGCAAACCACTGCTGGACATATTCCTCTCCTATTGCACACCACTTTGATGAATTTTGGGCTCCTCACATCCAGCTAATATATCAATAATTTATTGCGTACATTTTTCGTAGTTTAGATGGATAGAAGATAGATAGAAAACAATTTATTTCTGCACCATGTTACGAGTTACAAGTACATACAATATCAGATATTTACATGACGTACAAAGAGTGATTTTATTGCTAAAACCAAAAGCATCTAGGCAACCTTATATATTTTGGGGTTGTACTTTGAAAAAAAAAATATTTTCAGTCATTATCGGACATTGTTCAGTTCAGTTGTTTACTTCAGTAACAAAACAAACCTCTTATCATCAGAAATTCACGCAGCCTGTAAATGTTTGAGAAGTATAAACAATTTTGTTTACTATCTCATGAATCAGAGTATTTTTTTTATTAAACTGTTGTTTTAATAATAATTTATCATGTTCAAAATTTACCTGGCTGACACAATTTTTTTCTAAATAAATATTTATAATTCACAAAAGCCCATATAACGTTTTTTTGTAAGTAATTTAATTATGGAAGATTACTATATATTACAGGTATTTAAAAAAAAACATTGTGAGCAAAAGTAACTGGTATTGAACTTGAATATATTTGATTTTATTTATTGTATCAGATTGTATAATTATTTGATATTAGTGATTTCCAATGTAATGAATAAATCTTAAGTGTATAAGTTCATTTACAAGAAAAAAGTATGATAACCGTTGTTGCCACAATGACTCACATTCCTTTATTATATTAGATGTTGATCCTCTTTGTATTATATTGTACAATAAATAAAATTAAACTTTTGTGGAATACAATACAATAAACAGTTGCAGTGAAACAATGCGTAGTCTTATCGTTGTCTGTAAACTTTTAATTATCTTTCCATTAAAGCTTAATTATTGTGGTTAGTGTTAGTTCATGTTTGTAGTCTGCTGGTGGAGATTCAAATAGTATCTACATACTTTACTGTAAGTTCAACGACTCAACTATTTGCACGGCAATTTAAAATGTTAAGGAAAATACGTAGTAACATTTTACATACGATCGTTTCATTCTGAATTAGAAAGATCCTGCGCTTTGGTTGCATCTGTTATACGTCTGGTATAATTCTCATATGAAATCATCATCATCAACGTATTGCAGTTCTCCTTTGGACATAATCATCTTTCATTGCATGCCACTTTGATCGGCAACTCGTATGCACACTGCGTAAATCGTCACTCCACCTGGCTTGTGGGTGTCTTACTGCCTGCAAGACTGCTCTGTATTAAAATCTTTGTGGCGCAAAAATACAAGAGAGGCCTATAAATATTCCTACAGTGGTCATTTGAATAATGAAATGATGAATGCTACTAGTTTTTTATTCAAATTCATGTTACATTATATAGAATATGATCAAAATAGCATTTCTATGTATACGTTCCGGAAATTAGTCAATTCAATCTACAATGGTCGAGGTCGGACGTTTTTTCGCTATTGACATAAGTAAGATGTGTGATTCATACATTGCAACCTACCTTACTCGTAGATTAATAGTTAATTATCTATTTATAGCCTTTATTTTAACTTGTGTAAAAATATTTATAGGTACTACAAATCTTAAAAAATTAAAAGGTTCTTGCTCTGTTCTCAGAATTTAGTTTGAATTGGTGATGTTCTCTTTTCTTAAAATTGCAAGTCTCACTTTTTATCGTTTATATTGTGCTATATTTGTAAGTTTTATTTTAAAAAAATACGTAGTCGGTTTATGTAATAAAATTTAGTACGAAAATAACTAACACACTGGATTGTCACATGGTGAAATGGTCCACCCAGAGCTGACCCTTAGAGGTCGGTTGTCAGTGTGGTTTTTAGTGGAAACACCACAACCTCTTGGGACTAGTGTCTTCCGAGGGGTCAGAGATCTGAATGAATTTTCCACCCGGTCAATAAAAAAGACTATAGGCTTTTATCAAAAAAATGAAATGAAATAATCCCGTGTCATTATCATCATGACTGCCTTGTTGGTCTAGTGGTTAGCGTATGCAGCTGCTGATCAAGAGGTCTCGGGTTCGATTCCCGGGTCAGACCAAATATTTGTGTGATCCAGAAATATTTGTTTCTGGGTCTGGGTGTTTTTCTATGTATAATATGTATGTATTTATAAAAAAAAGTATATTTATGTATTTATATCAGTTGTTTAGTACCCATAATACAAGCTCTGCTTAGTTTGGGACTAGATGACGTTGTATGTAAGTTGTCTGAAATATTGTCTGAAATCATCATCATCATCCGAGCGTTAATCCCGGTTGCTTCTGGGACGCCTGGGGTTCGCTTTCCGATTATACTTCCTCCACTTCGCTGAAATAATCCCGTGTAACTGCATATAACAAATGACATACATAACTTTCGAACTATTCGCGACTCACTTATGTATGGTCTAACATCAAATTGCGATTAGCAATGATAGTATTGCAACGCATCAATTCAACAGTAGGTAATAGTTGTGCTCCAATTTGTTTGAAAATTATATATAATTAGCGGCTGTATCGCAACAGACGCGTTACAAAATGTCACTTCAATTTTATTACACTTGAGAGAAATGATACGGGGTCAGATATTATTAATATATTATTTGAAGACCTCGGAAGTGACCGTTTTAGACAGATTACTTTACTTTTTATTTTATGTTTAAAAGACAACGTCCTCATTGGGAATATAAATCCTGTGTCGCGGGACTTCACAAACATACATGAAACGGACACAAAGAACACCCAGACTCAGAACAACAATTTGTGAAACACACAAACAAAAAAAGTGAATTGAACCCACGACACTTGGCAAAGTAGAGAACGGCGTGGCAACCACTTAAACCACTAGGCCAATCGTGCATTTTTGCTCTAGAAATAACATATTCGGTTCTATCTTCCTATATAAAATCCGGTAAATCTTGGAATTCAGTACATACTAACGCATATGTTTTTACGATACGACACACGATACAATTTCGGATCCTAAAGGTTAAACAGGGCGTGAAGAGGCATCTCACTAAACCGCCATAGTATGGGTCACTATACTTTAACGTACACATTCGCAATGAGATTGGTTACAACCACTCTTAAAATGTACTCATGATTTCCATAATAAAATTTAATTTTTCCATATTAGAACAATTTTGGCACCTTAAAAAATCGTGGGTGTCGCTGCATCACGCTTTATCGAACCTTCCCCGTAGCCAGCTCGATTAGGTCAAGGACCTGCTGACGAGCTGATTTAATGTCATCTCTAACGCCGTTAGTACACCTACGCATTCGTATGCGGCAGCGAAACAACGAAAAAACTGTCAGTAGTATGGCAGAATTTCGCATACGCTACGTCTCACTCTAGCACTAGGCTACATAAAATAGTTGCGTCCTTGTCGGTATTGTTTCGCAAGGAACTGCGAAATCGTCGTTACACAGACGCAGATGTTTCGCTAGTGTCTAGTTCGCTTACCATGGAAGCCGAAAATATTGAAATATTTTTCTTTGCGAAAAAACTGCTATGTACTAACGTTCCGCAGATATTTCGCTACCGCAGTAGTTTCGCAGTGATTCGCTGTCGCATACGAACGCGTCGGTGTACTAACGGCGTAAATTCACTACTGACCTGAATAAATTGCTCTTGAGTGTAAATACTTTGATCTATTATGTCTTTACTCACATTGATGATAAATGGCACCTGTGGACAAAAACTTGTATACAACGCAACAGGATGTTCTAATTGTGTACAACTTCTTATTTGTTTTGGTTTTGTCTAACGTTTGAAGGTTTTTCTTGATGTGAGATGGTAAAAAAACATTAAGGGCCACCGCAGACTAGCTACTTTTAGCATCGGCGATCGGCGATTTGGCGACTGCATCGATACTGCATCGCGTTTTAGCGACTTCCTGCGTTCGATCGCGGTATCGGAAACGCGCGTTTTAGCGACTGCTCAGATGCCAAGTCGCTGCTACCGGCATCCGAAATAGTGCGGAGAGTAGCGTTCAGCTGCTGTGTCGCGCTTCTAAAAAGCGACTCGATCGCCGCGTTTGGCGTTTTGAAGTGTGCGGTGTGGAGTGTTCGGTCGCCGTATTAAGCTTCTAAAAAGCGACTAGTTGCCGATCGCCGATGCTAAAAGTAGCTAGTCTGCGGTGGCCCTAACTGACTTTCAAAAGGCTCTTAATACAAGTTAGTACTTTTTGTGTTCGATTGTACTCACGATATCTTTGTTCTTCTTAAATTGAATTTATTTAAAAAAAGTGTATGTAGGTAATTGTTTGTATTCTAAATTGGATTCTAAATGAATTTGTTGTGTAATGAAATTGAAAGATTGTTCAAACAAAATCGAACTCAAAGGGCTATAGAAATAAAGTTTCGTAGTTAAAAGTAAGCCTAGGCCCTACTTGTGCTAACCTTGTATTAAGTTATATTTTGACGTGACAACGTCTTAAAATTCGATGGAGTCGCACGAAAAAATATGACTCATGCGGCGTTACCTCGCTCGGAGGCGTTCCATTTAAGGCTTGAAGTCCAAGCGAGAGAGTGGAACGAGCGACAATGAAGCACAATCTTATGACGTTGTCACGTTCAAATATCGTCAGTAAACCGACTTTACAGACAACCGTATTTTTTTTTTTTTATATATATATTATAAGCCACAACGGCGGTAGTTGTCATTTTTGTGGCGCCATCACTTCACTGCGCTTGGTTATAAATAGGAGTGATCTGTTGTATCGGTACGCATTTCTGACGAATGCGTCGCGGAGTGTGGATCATTGTCTTTGGACAATTAGTACTACTCTGTTAACAGATGTGGAAAGCTGTCTTTGACAAGTTAGTACTGTCTGAATTGCGGTGGGTGCGAGGAAAACTGTCTAACAGCTAGTACAGCCCTATGTGACCGCCCTTCTATCTATCTAACTGTAATTTGTTTAGATTCGTTACTTAATTAACGGTTGTTTGTGTCTAATTGCATTTCTAAGATTATTTTGTAATTAATGAAATAAATTGTTTAGAATTAAAGTAAATTGTTTAGAATTATAATTATTTTTATTATTTTTCACTTCTGGACTCTAACATCAGAAGTTGGATCGATCTACGTTCACAAATTATTAATTTTCAATATTTGGGAAACGATCAACTACCGACATTTAGTTAGATATTTTCATTTAATTTGCCTATACTTCATTATCTAGGTGTGTCTTACGATAGAGAGCATTGACAAATGCACAATAGATCGCGCTGTCATATAGAACCAAAGTGAATATACGCAGTGATTCGCCGCAGAGGTCCCGGGAACGATAAACGCGATCGTTCGTTAAAAAAAAGGCATTGCACACTATTAGTGCTCATTTGAACGCTATCGAAATTCAGTGTTCGTTGTGATTTTTAATAAGGGAATCCGACTTTTGTGATATTCTTATCCGCTCTAAATCAAAGTCAAAAATCAAAACTAAATCAGTCAAAAATCAAAACAAAGTCAAAACATAGCAAATATAAAAATCGTAAAGGAAGTGACGACTTCTATATTTGGTTTTTAGTGTCAATTACAAACGGTTTTAAAACGATTATTTTAATAAAATAATGAGGGTATTTGTACCACATGTGTGTTCGTGTGTATAACGCTTTCTTTCCAGTTAGTAAACATTGTGCTAAGCGATGGAAACTGCATCCGTGCCAATGTACAAGGTGTACAATGTGGTCCACCAGTGCCGACACGGTAATGAGAGAAGGTTAGAAGGTTCAGTTAAGAAAAACTTGTGAGTTGTGCTTGACGCTGTACTGGTAAGATCAAATCATATTACATGTTGAGTTGTGATTTATTTTCACATAATTTTGATATGTAGTGTACAAAAGTGAATTGTGTGCGCAATTTAAAATGATGAAAAAATGGACTGTTTGGCGCGTATACGAAAATGCCTTAGGGCTGATGCAAAGCTGTGGCTTAACAAAAGGGCTTAAGTAGTTTGTTTAGTTTTAACAATGACCTCATCTCATACCTTTTGTTATTGCGAATATTTGGTACTAGCTATTGCCCGCGTGTATGTTTCTATCTTTATACCAAATGTCAT
Organism: Phragmatobia fuliginosa; assembly: GCA_932526445.1. Classification (NCBI taxonomy): domain Eukaryota; kingdom Metazoa; phylum Arthropoda; class Insecta; order Lepidoptera; family Erebidae; genus Phragmatobia; species Phragmatobia fuliginosa. The sequence goes on along the minus strand of OW052063.1, from coordinate 3,120,901 downwards.
CAAAATCGGTTCAGTGGTTTTGGCGTGAAAGCGTAACAGACGGTTACTTTCGCATTTATTGCGAATATTTGGTATAACGTAAATAGTGAATAGCGCTCAAACGAATGTTTGTAACTACCCCACCTGTGCATAATCAAGTAGGCGTTCTTTGCTATGGTTACGAACTATTTTTAACGAAGGAATGATGAATAATAGCAGTTGTAGTGGCTGCCTAATGCAACCCGAACTTATTACATAAAGGTCAAGTAACTTTTATTCATTTACTTAAAATGTTACACTGACACAGCAAGTGTGACGGGACATAATACCCACACACGTTGTGATTAAACTGGTTAACTTTTATTTATGGAAACGAAAAATAGATACTTGTCAGATTATAACAATTTACAGTGTGTACACCAAGTTACTAGATGTTTCTCCGTAAATTTAAAAATTGAAATGACCATTATTAAACAACTAGCTTAAGCCAGCGGCTCCGCCCGCGTGTATGATGTCCTTTCTCAGGTTCTAAACTATTTGAGTTCCAAAATTCATCAAAACCGGTTTAGCGGTTTAGGCGTAAAAACGTAACAGACAGACAGACAGTTACTTTCGCACTTAATAGTAATAATAGTAGGGATGATCAAAAAAAAAAAAAATGACAACAAGAAATAGTTGATGATCAATTACATTTCTAATTTTTATTTTGATAATTCGATGAATGGGCTATTCTTTTATATTGGTGGTTGGTGAGAGCAAATAAATCGGGAGTACATAAACGTGTGATGTAACTATTCACAATACGGCAAAAGGGTGCGTGGACAGCAGAGCTAGTCCTGACGGAGCCTATTTAAAACAGCTTGAGGAACTCTTATCATCCGCCGGTAGATGTACTATGTCACATTATTTACTGGTGATTGCATTAGTCCACTGTTATTGTAAAATCTATGAAGCGTTATAACAGTGGTAAATGTTTAAATTCTAAAGATATGATGTTAAATTTATTTAATAGTTCAGAGTAGGTAGTACGAAAGTGACTTCACTTGTTATTAATGGTTCAAAGAAAAAAAAAAAGTAAAGAAACTTCTATGAACCTTCTATAGTGGACTCCAAACTAAAACTTCATATTTTAAATGTAATCTAATAGGTTTTACACAACATCAACAACAAATTGTAAATGTTAAAGAAAGATCTCTTATGATAAAGCAAAACATATCGTTTGTTAGTTATGTTTTAATGTTTATCGAAATGCAAAGTATTGATACCGGTAAAGACTGCATGTCTATCGATCTTAATAGTACGTCTACTTAAGCATGCTATTCTTGATGTTATAGAAACATTATGAAAGGTTTTAAATACCCTCACTAGTGTCAGGTATTAAATGAACTATGTTATGTTGTTTGTGTAACAATAATGATTAATGGTCAGGTTAGACCGAGCTAAAATGAGGTTTAAGCACTAGTCATTGTGAGAGTACCAATTAGTGTTCCGGAAAGATAATCCTCATGCCTGACTGGCTATTTCAGGTGTTAAATTTTAAGATCATACACAAAATCATTGTAGCAAACTTGATCGTAAAGGTCTGACATTCATATAGGATCAAGATTAATAACATGTTCATAAGCACGTTACGAGCCAGCTCAGGTTATTGTGATCTTTCTTCCTGACAGAGGTACTTATTGAAACGTCAGTACCAGTGATGGTTTCGACTGCTTTGTTGGGTCGACAGTTAGTGTATGAGACTACTGTTCAATATAGGTTCGATTTCTGGGTTGAACAAACAATAACTAATAATACTGTGTACTTCTAATTATAGATATGCTTGTTACGGCCCGAAGTTTAAAAGTTGTGGTCAACGCTCCGTGACTCGAATGAGTACAAAGAGTCGACGGTCCTACGCCTGATCTCTTTCGGGTCATGTTGGGTGGCCGTCTCATCGAACCAAAGGCGTACACCTGTGTTAGACAAGTACTTGCGTGCTGTAGTGTCTACTGTGTTCTTGGTTGCTCACCATTGGGACTGGCCGCCGTAGCAGAAAGGTTAAAATGGTAAGGTTTAACTACAGACTCGAGACGATCGACTATAAGCAGACGGTGGCTTATTACAGTAAGTGATTGAACGACACCTGTCGGACAAGCCCTGGTTCATAAAATGACTTTGAGGGCAATTAGTCTGAACTCGAATTCACTGCGTGGGCATACTTGGACATGTTTCGGGTTTGCTTGACGACAATCGTCAAGCTGCAGACATAACCAAAACTGGTGACCCGGTATCATATCCTAAGAGCTTTGCGATTATTGGGAACATCCTTAACCGAGTACCGTGAGACTTCTGTAACATTTTCTGACATCCTCCGGGTCTTGCGTCCTGAGAGATATGCGAAAGTTAGTAACATTCTTGACGATATTACTGCGTACATACTGAGGGCACTGTTATTTTTAAATATCCTAAAAGCTTTGCTTGCTAGTATCGCCTTCTAAAAGCTCTGATTATTCATGACGATAATGAAGCATATTGGTGACGTTAAAGTAATACCGTATTCAAAACTAATGCAATTTTTCATGCTTTCCTTAGATGATAACGATGCATTGAGAGCCTCGTCACTGTGCAAGGTGCAGTCTACGCGAGCCGAGCCCGGGCTGTGACCTGGTGTCTGCTGCTGCCTGGTGAGGCGCAGACTTGCGGCCTGCTCGCTGTATCGCGAGGTGCGGACTTGCGTCCTGCATGCCGCTCAGTGATAAGCGGACCTGCGGTCTGTTCTCCGTGTGCCCGAGATGCAACCTTCCGCCTGTTCACCGTGTGTACGAGACGCAATCTTCGGCCTGATCCCCGTGTGCGTGAGGTGTGGTGCAATGTATGGCGGATGGTGGAGAGCATGAGGTGTGTATATTGGAATGGACCCATGGACAGGGTAACCAGCCCCAAACTCGTGGTCTTCCTGAGATAATTTTAAGACCCATGGACAGGGTAACCAGCCCCAAACTCGTGGTCTTGTTGAGAGAGGTAAGACCCATGGACAGGGTAACCAGCCCCAAACTCGTGGTCTTGTTGAGAGAGGTAAGACCCATGGACAGGGTAACCAGCCCCAAACTCTTGGTCTTGATGAGAGGTTTAAGACCCATGGACAGGGTAACCAGCCCCAAACTCGTGGTCTTGTTGAGAGAGGTAAGACCCATGGACAGGGTAACCAGCCCCAAACTCGTGGTCTTGATGAGAGAGGTTTAAGGCCCATGGACAGGGTAACCAGCCCCAAACTCGTGGTCTTGTTGAGAGAGGTTTAAGACCCATGGACAGGGTAACCAGCCCCAAACTCGTGGTCTTGTTGAGAGAGGTTTAAGGCCCATGGACAGGGTAACCAGCCCCAAACTCGTGGTCTTGATGAGAGAGGTTTAAGGCCCATGGACAGGGTAACCAGCCCCAAACTCGTGGTCTTGATGAGAGAGGTTTAAGGCCCATGGACAGGGTAACCAGCCCCAAACTCGTGGTCTTGATGAGAGAGGTTTAAGACCCATGGACAGGGTAACCAGCCCCAAACTCGTGGTCTTGTTAATTTTAAGTTTAAATGTTTAAGACACACACTTATGATAACTGTTCTTATGATATTATGGTTCTTATGGTAACGGTAGACCTTCATGCTGAAGTCTACTCTTGTGTTAGTACTAAGTTTCTAGTTTTATTTTAAATGTGTGACTGTTTGTTTCTAATCTGGCGCGGATTATAAATAATCTTTCACTCTTTTCCTTGGAGGTTCGAACCTTTCTTATTCGTGTTAACTGTTATTATCTTGTAAAACTATTCGTTAACTCTAACTGTTTACGCTAAATTTGATAGCTGTTTTTAGTAACTGACCAATTGGACGATGATGTACTTACAGAGGCGTCCAATAAACTTTTATTTTTGTACATGTTCCAGTAACCGCGAATGAGAACAATGAAGAAGTGTGGTCATCCGGACCTGCCGAGGACGTCAGGGTGTCAGGAGAGGCCGTATAAGCCACAACGGCGGTAGTTGTCATTTTTGTGGCGCCATCACTTCACTGCGCTTGGTTATAAATAGGAGTGATCTGTTGTATCGGTACGCATTTCTGACGAATGCGTCGCGGAGTGTGGATCATTGTCTTTGGACAATTAGTACTACTCTGTTAACAGATGTGGAAAGCTGTCTTTGACAAGTTAGTACTGTCTGAATTGCGGTGGGTGCGAGGAAAACTGTCTAACAGCTAGTACAGCCCTATGTGACCGCCCTTCTATCTATCTAACTGTAATTTGTTTAGATTCGTTACTTAATTAACGGTTGTTTGTGTCTAATTGCATTTCTAAGATTATTTTGTAATTAATGAAATAAATTGTTTAGAATTAAAGTAAATTGTTTAGAATTATAATTATTTTTATTATTTTTCACTTCTGGACTCTAACAATATATATTTAAGCCTGCCAAAGTGACTCTACTCTGCCTGATGGAAAGCATGAGTAGAATCCAGGAGTAGGGGTCACCACGCTTATTGTGAGGGTAGACAATGTAGCATGGCGACCCTTACCATGGCAGCCTGGTTTGATTATTCTGCATCATTCTCCCGGCCTTCGAAGGGCGGGAGAATGCTGCAGAATGATTGGGCCTCCGGTCTCACACTCACCAACGAAATACGACAGCAAGAATGCTGTCATTATTAGGATGGTCTTCTGTGTGAGGGTAGTACTGGCCGGGTCGAGCCGGCCCATTCGTGCTGAAATCAGCGTGGCTCTACTACCTACATGCCACTACTGATCTACACTACACTAAACTGCCAATGCTGATCAAACGGTTAGTTTCCAGGGTTGGACCGAGAGTGTGGTTAGGTTTTTCTTACAAGAAATACTTAATGTTTTCACATATATGGTGTTTCATACCCGTGCCTCAGAGAGCACGGTAATCCGTCGGTCCCAGTTGTAACGAACATATGTTACAATCTTTATTGGAAAGTCAGTGCTCCAAAATATACTGACAACTAGATCTACCTTCAAAGTCAGATTACCTTCAGGGTTGGAGAAATCCGACTTCAGTCACATTAAAAAACTGGTATTCAGGTAAAACAGGTTCAATTAGTAGCAGACCTCAAATGATTGTTCGAATAATAAAATTTTGAAATATGATTAAAAAAGGCAAATTAAAGAGATATATATGACTGCACGGTGGTTTAAGCGTTCGCCACGCCGCTTCCTACTTCGCTAAGTGTCGTGGGTTCAAATCAAACGTGGAATAACATTCTGTGTAATTCACAAATTGTTGTTCTGAGTCTGGGTGTTCTTTGTGTATAAAGTCCCCGGCAGCACAGGATTTATATTCCTAATGCAGGAGCTGTCCTATTAAAAAGAATTGTTTAAAGAAGTAAAATACGCTTTTAAAAGCCGGTAAACAACAAACAACTCCATAGGTTAAGTAGCAGTAAACAGTGACAGGTCAATTTCAGGTATCTTGAATACGAATCTATTTTTATCATATTTCTAAAACTTCCATACCTAAATATTCGATTATTATCCAGAATGAGAGCCCACTAAAATAGACGGTAATTATGATTGATTAATCGAATGACTGTAATTGACTAATGAAAAATTATTTTAGTAATTGTCCGCCAAGAACAGGGGAACGATCGTAATTAATTGAATTTCAGATCATTAAGTAGTGCAGAAGCCGACTTATAATCAAAAAATGTTCCTGATTTTTTATTTTAACACTAATATTATTTATTAAATTTAAATAAGCGCTCACAGCTATGTGACCTAAGGTGCTAGAAAACAATCACCGACGGAATGCAACGACTGTGCGGTCACTTTCTAGATGGGTGACCGATTGTGACATGATATGCTATGAGCGTTTACGTGATTCGGGGGTTACGTTAAGCAGTCGGTCCCAGTTGTTATCATAAGATCACAGTCGTGAAGCTTAGATCGAGGCCTTCGGGCGGTTTAAAATCATCCAACGATGTACAATAAATGATTTTTTTCTATATTTTTTCCTCCAAGTGAATGATACACTAAATCTATAGGTCGAAATAACTTCCGAGAGTTGTGGTTTTCCTTTTAATAAAAGGTGTTCAATGCCGTTCACTAAAAATAATTTGAGTAAGGTTGTTGCTTAAGTAGGGACTTATTCGTTCCAATTAAAATACTGTGGAGAGAAAATTATAGCCCTACGCGAATGTGGTATGTCTTATTTCGATATCACGCGGACAGTTATACACACAGGTCTTACAGATTTGTTCTGGTTATTTTGTAACTTTCATTTTTAACCGACTTCAAAAAAGGAGGAGGTTCTCAATTCGTCGGTTTTTTTTTTAAATGTATATTCAGCGATAATCTCGTCGTTTATGAACCGATTATAAAATTTTTAGCGGGCGTAGCTTACAGGTGGTCCCATCGTCACCATATCGGGATCTGATGATTGAATCCCAAGGATATCGAGGGAACTCCTCAAATATCATGGCACAATTGTCCGCATTTGGGTACTCGGAATAGTTTTTCTTTGAAGTCGGTTCCAGTTTGTTAAAATTATAAGCATTAGTATTGCATAATCTATCAAGTAACATCGAATAGAGCCTTTAGTGCTTTGATATTAGAGAACTTTTATGACTAGCCCGATTAAAAAAAAAGTAAAGTATGAAATAATCTTTTGCATACATTAATAACGTGCTCTCAGAAGATTATCAAGTATGTGATGATAATAAACATAAAATCTTTATAAATATCATTCCTCTTTATTCCCTACCCACGGGCTGCCTGCTCGTAATAATAAAATGATCCGTCTAAATCTATTAGATTTTAATTACAACGAAATTATAAGTAATTGTAGAATTTATTAATACTAATCCTTCGAATTAACTACTTTTCAACTTGTTATAACATTTCACGAACAATTTAACTTATTTCTCTAACTTATCACATTATAAAGTTATTATTACTAGCGCTACGAGGGGTTATAAATGTATTAAAAGGTCTGTGTGTTTTAAGAATATAACACCGAGGCAGTGTGGGGAGCATTTAGGCGTCTAATTTTTTAACTTCCTCTTCGTTTTCGAAACTTTTGAAGAATGGAACACAAAAAAATATATTTGGTCCCTATTCGATGCCGCCGTTGATGCCGATACGTATCTGAATTTTGCACAGTGGTATTAAAAGTGTAAAATAAAAGGGAGAAGGCTCTTTCTGCTAGCGGCTGGGCTTTTAGCTGTGGTTTCGATTCGAAGAGAACATGTAGAAACTTTGATTCTTGATTCTCAATGAAGGAAATAGGCTATTCTTTATCTTGAAACCGACATACATATGGGCAAAGTAGGGTAAGACAAGTAGGAAATTCCTAGTTTCAAATATTACTAAGTTTCCTAAGCTCATAGAGAAATAGCCATAGTTGGTGTTGTTAGGGTTCCGTAGCCAAATGGCAAAAAACGGAACCCTTTTAGATTGGTCATTTTTTTCCAAAACCATAAGAACTATGCTTTTGAAACTTGGTAAGTAGATGTAATCTGTGAACCGTATTAAGATTTTCACATAAAAATAGAAAAAAAACAATACATTTTGGGCGTCCCCATACTTGGAACTTAAACTCAAAAAAATTTTTTTTCATCAAACCCATACGGTATAAACATCGATCAAAGTTACAACGAACTACAAGAATTATTATATAATGTTACTTGCTGATACGGAAACGGAACCCTTCATGGGTCCGACTCGCACTTGGCCCCTTTGTTTTCTAAATGAAAAACAGACGTGATTATATGTATGTATGTTATTTAATTACATTAGTTAATTAATGTTTCATTGTACATAAAATGTTAATTACAATGAAGGTGAAATTTAGACAATTTGGTAATTTCATAGAGTACAATTCTGCCGTTATCTATGTATTAACATATTTAAGTGTTCATTTAAGTGCTTATGAGACCGGAGTCTATACTAGGGTTACCCCTGTGTGACAGATCTCCATGCCCTAGCACAACATATGGAAATTTATATAAAAACAGAATATACATAGAAAGAATATAGATATATAAGAAAAACAGAATATACTAGATGTTTCATAACGTCTAAAGAATTTAAACCTTATTTAATTAATACAATACTGGTGTGTATACTTATGTGTGTCACTAAAACATTTGGATGGGTAATACATGGATGGTAGTAGAGACACGCTGCTTTCATCACGAATGGGCCGGTTCGACCGGTTGATTGAATGGATTGAAAAAAATTGAATGAATGATTCGATTCGGTAGTACTACCCTCACAGAGAATACCATCCTAAAATGACATCATTCTTGTTGTGGGTAGCTTGATCCATTGTATGCACTCACAATGAGGATAGTGATCCCTACTCCTGGATATTACTCCTGTTTACCATCAGTCAGAGTGAAGTAACTTTGGGTTAAAATATATATTAAAAAAATTGAACTTATGGATCGATCTTTGAATGTAACCCAGACACAGAATCAGATAATTAAATCGCCTAGGTATCAGAATGAAGCGAATGAACGACTTTTCGTCGATAGGACAATAGGCCTTTTATTACTATTGTATAACCTACAAATTCAATTTAAATGTAAATCGGCGAGTAGATTGAGCAATTTTAAAATACAATAAACTTCTCTTAAACCTGATCAGTTTAAGCGATATATAACAATTAACGGTAAATACGCAGAACGTCGCAGAAATTGCTGAAGACTAACTAGATTTCACATTACCGAGTTTTCAATTAAAATCGAAAATAGTTTCAAGTTTAGATTATTTATTTAAGTGTTATCATTTTCAATTAATTTATAAAAATACCATTTAGAGTACAAACAAATTAAAGTAATTTTTTTTTTCGTTCCATTTTGACAGGATTTGCACTGACATACAGCTGATGACATAATGAATATCTATGGCAACAAACATTTTAGACTATCTATATAACTTATAACCGCGGGTAAAATCCCTGGTACGTTTGTAATACAAGCAGTTTAGGTATAGTCGGCCGGCTGCCTGCCGGGTCAGACACGCCGGTCGAACAGACATCGTCAGAACAGTTCAGAGTTACACGATAGAAAGAGACGCAATTGTAGGTAAAAATAATCGTAGTGATTCGGCACTGTGCGATCTGAATTGAACTTAATCTTTTGACACCGAGGGTATCTATAACTTTAATTTACTTTTCGGAGTGAGTCTTCTGTACTGGTACTATTATGTATTCTGTGATACAAGTCATCTTCCTAGCCTTTAATATCCCTATTTCCCAAGATTATTTAGGGTCGCCTACTAGTTCAACCGGCTTAACCTGAATATCAGTTTTACCACGGAGCGATGAAAAACTCAACAACAGCCCGACTCGGGATTTGAACCCAAAATCTCTTGATGAGCAGTCGCGTACGCTAAACCCCAACGAGGCAGTCTTGTTTTCAACAAGTACAAAAGTTTGATGCGACTACCCGTTATATATGGTGTATTGTATTGAATACCGATGCCGATATCATCACCCTATGTCATATCCGGGTCGACACGTGCCTTGTGTTCGTTATAGATTGCAGTGCAGTTCCGGTTATTTGTTATACAATTGAATCGTAACGATTGTTATCAGGACTACGTTGAATTGTGAATACTTAAAGTGATGCAATATTGATAATTATAGTAATGAGTAAAATAGACGCGAATTCAACTTAGATTCCGTCGAATCAAGTAATAAAAAAGTTTTGTTCGATATCTCAAATCCTAGCTTTTCTTAACAGATCGTGTAGCCGAGTGTAGCGTATAAATAAAACTATACGTATCTCACTAAAATTAGACATTAAATAAATATATGCCGATTTAACCAAACTTTTTATGTAAAAAAAATATTTTTATATGTTTATCAATTAAAATCGCAATTAAGTAACCTATAGCGTCAATTCAACTGCACTGGTTCTTAACACAGAACCAAATAATATTTTGTTATTGTTTGAAGGTATTTTGTTACATTCGTATTTTACCGTACACTTAAAATTTACTGTATATAATTATATCGAAAATATCGATATAAATATCGATATCAAAAAATGTCGCCAATGAACGTTAAGTACAAGATAATTAGGATTTTTCTTTTTTCATTCGTTCTATTTTTCGTTCTAACAGAAATATTCAAAATAAGCTAATGTTGAAGATTAAAAACACGGGCATCTTTTTACAAGTGACCTCACATTAAAAATCTCGTTAGTTGTAATTTATATGTAAATAAAGACAACATGATGTGTCACCCCAAGGAAAAGAGCCGCTGTCCTTCCTAAAAATCGGCATCGAACACCGCATCTCCATCTTATCTCAGGGAAGGGTTAAGGCCATAAGTCCCCACGCTGGCCAAGTGCAGGTTGGGGACTGGATATATTTAAGCTAAGCGAAAGCCTCCAACTACCTTTCAATGTATGTATGTGTAACGAATCGGGACTGACTGCTTATGGTGGCCTCCGAATCACAGAGACGCTGATATTGCCTTAACGGTCACCCATCCAGGTACTGACCGCACCTTCGTTGCTTACTCTCGGTGATTGTTTCTAATCACCAAAGGCAACTGGGCTATATACATTAATATATATTAATTATTAATATATATATATATATATTGAGCGCCTTACCGTATCTCCATGATTCTAATTTTGTGTTCTTAAGTTAATATATTATAAACTCGTTTTACGGGTTTCGAATTCTGTTTACTTTAGTTGATGCTCTATCACCTTTACAACATTCTCAGAAGTAGCGTGGACTCTGTAATGTAAATGAAACATAAATAACTTAACTTTACACTTAATATCAACGTCACCCGTATATTATTTCGAAGTGTAAAGTTTATTACGTCATAACTTTACAATTACACGCGATTTAAACATCAAAGCAATTCGATTTAATTAAATTTGACACCTTAATCAACCACGCTAAAGTTTAATTTTGAATTTCAGGTAAACCTTTGATGTTTAAAGGGTAGAAGATTGACAGAAATGGATAGGTAAGTGAGATTATTGGTTTATTAATAGGAAGATTTCCAAGGAAATATTTAACGAAGTGTAATTTGTACGCAGAAGAAGACACTGGTGCTATAAATACGTACATCAATTAGTAGGGTGTTTGTACCAGTTACGACGTTTTCTACCCGGATACTGAAAAGCTACATGGATTGAAATTTCTTAATTTCAAAGTGATTGCATTAATATGTTTCTAATATATATTGTTACCGTGTGGTGACGGATTAAGAATACAGAGTGTCACCACTCATATTCATCCCACGCGGGTGTCGTAAAAGGCGACTAAGGGATAAACTACGCAAGACAACATCAATGCAAAGAGAAGGAAAACTTGAAACCAATCCTATACCAAGCCGTCTGGCCAGCGTGGTATAGTAGGCCAATACCTCCTTTTCAAGGAGAGGCCTATGTCCAGCAGTGGACTGTTAAAGGCTGTTGATGATTTACGATATATTTTGACTTGAATGCCTTGATGTGTGTCGTAGTGATGACGAATGCGACTGCTGTATTTGAGGTCTCCGATTCGGTTCTTGTTTCTCTCGGTGTTTCTTATTTACAATATATTAATAAAAAAAAAAGTATGTTTATATATTTATATCAGTTGTATAGTACCCATAAAACAAGCTCTGCTTGATTTGGGACTAGATGACGTGTAAGATGTTTGAAATATTATTTATTCATTATTGTTCCAATGTAACTCTGTCTTTTTGTTACATTGCTACGTCTAAAGTTATTACTTTACGGACAGAGTACGCTGTATTCAGCGATTTTAATTAAATGTGACAGTCCCAAAAATTTAGTCTACAATTTACCGCAAAAACGAATAAACATGCGGGCAACACGCAAGCAAAAGCAAAAGTCTATATGAACGGAATCTTTGTTAACTTTTCAGAAACTCGTGCATTATATGTATTTCATATACATAACATAACTACTCCCTATAGTTGTTCACTCTTGACAAAGTAGTCGTGAAAATTATAAATGCATATTTAGTAGGTCTGTGAATCGGCTACTATCTATTTTTCATACCCCTAAGACGCAAAGGGAACCGCGGGCACCATCATCTGAGGCAAAAGGCCTCCACTGCTGAACATAGGCTTTCCCCAAAGCTTCCCACAAAAACCGGCCCTATGCTGTCTGTATCCTCCGAGGTATCCACGCTCCGCTTTCCAGTACGTGGTCACCACTCTAGGACTTTTCTTCCCCAACGGCTAACCATGTGGTGCCCGTTAAGAATAGGTCCAACCACTCCACAGTTTGGGTGGCGTAAAAGTCGACTAAGGAATAACACAGCTTGGGATTGGCAGTAGTATCCTACTTAGCACAGTATCTACCATCTTATCGCGATTTCCAACCCGCCAGCTAAGATTGGCGATTATGGCAAATCCCCTAGTGACTATCATAACTATACATTTAATCAGAAGATAGAAACAACAATTGCATTGTCATTTTCTAGTTTTTCGTATATTATATTCATCGCGTGAACGTTTATATTATAGCTATAAATATACTACTATGACATGATTGTACATGTTATACATTTTAATAAGTTAATAAATCGTTTTTGTTTATGTGGTTAAACATGCTTTATAGTTTCAACTAAGCTTGATATGAATGTTACGATAACGTCCTAAATCTCTGCGAGAGTAAGCAAGCAAATTTTTTATTTTACAAATTTTGCACTTTTTTCGATTAAAAATGCCAAAATATTATTGTATTTTTCTGACAAAAACATCTTAATATTAGCTCGAAGTATGGCGGTGCTTAACTCCTCGTCGGTCGTCGTTGATGTGAACAAGGAAATCCTTATTAGGAACACAGTCCCCATAAATATTTTGACAACTAAATTAAACTTTGAATTCATGTCGCCTTTAAGATTGCCGAGGGAATAATAATTTTCATCAACGAGCAATAACGTCCCACTGCTGTGTTTGGATCTCCGCTCAGCAAACGGAAACGCTCATATCATGCCACAAACGGTCACCTATCTAGGTACTGACCACGCCGTCTTTGCTTACCCTTGGTGATTATTTTCAATTACCTAAGGTCACTCGGCTATGAGCAATGAATAATCTTATAATAGAATAAATATATTAATGGGGCTGCATGGTTCTTAGGGTGGCGAGAATGTAATTGAGAGAACTGTACTTGAGATAACTTGAGAAAATATTAAATGGACCGTAGAGGTAACTTAACTACGCAAATTTAAGCTGAATGATCTGTAAGATACTTTCGCTTACTATGTGCTACAGTCTAATCTGAAAAGATATATCAACCTTAACCAAAACGCTTAAAGCTTGCGAAATAAGATTCCAGTGTGTGGCGACTCCAACATACAGCGCGACGAAAACATACAACAGCGCCTTCTAGGGAAGAAACACTGAACCACGAAGAAAACAAGGTATGAACTCTACTCTACTAATCCTGAATCGCGATAGAGGAATTCTCGCGCCGATTTGCATATATACAACATCCCAACATGAACTGTTGGGCAGTGGCCCGCCAGGCATGATTACCTCGCCTGGTCGGAGGATCCTCCCTTTGTGTTGGAGGAACACGATTCCCGTTCCTCCACAAGTGTTAAAAAATATTCCTGTATATCGAGATGAATGCCAATTCTGAACGCATTCCTCCACGTTACACGTGGCAACATACATTATAAACAAACATTATTGTATTATTATATAACTCGTATGTCGAATAGTAATAGGTTATTAATTTACACACAATTAATACATTCACATCTATCACATTATTTAATAAAGATTATTTAACACAAAATACTTATTGTTAAAGGAACCAATGATCTATTAAATAATGAATTGTACCCTTTACTATATTATTAAAACAGAAGGGAACAATAATTAGAAGCTTATGACTCAGGTTAACACGCAGCAAAGTTAAGCAATACTAGCATGATTAGTCTATGATGGGTACCCATTCTTAACGTATTGGGACCTCTCCGTACTTTGGAGACACGCTAAGCCGTCGGCTACGGTCCTTACGGTTGTTGATGTGAGGCAGTTTTATATTATGCTAATCGATGCGAAAAATATTTATATTGCGATACAGGATTTGTGGTTACGGGTAGTTCAGTTTTAGTTCGTTAAATGGCGCTGTAGTGTATTTGTGTATATATGGAGGTCGCCACACTTTAATCAAAATTTGTATTCCGATCCGAATCGGATTTATTTCTATGAAGGTTGTAAAATTTAAACTAAACGTGACTATGTTACTATCAGGTAATGTGATCTGAATAACAGGGGTTGTAAAGTATTTTGACTTTTATTGCCCGTAAATCTATTAGCGTTTTAGTTTATTATTTTTAAAGTTTCGAACGCTGATCACGTATTTGATAAATCTTTATTTTGTTTGGTAGTACAATATTCATTTTTTTTTTTTTTTTTTTTTATATTAAGCCTGCCAAAGTGACTCTACTCTGCCTGATGGAAAGCATGAGTAGAATCCAGGAGTAGGGGTCACCATGCTTATTGTGAGGGTAGACAATGTAGCATGGTGACCCCTACCATGGCAGCCTGGTTTGATTATTCTGCATCATTCTCCCGGCCTTCGAAGGGCAGGAGAATGATGCAGAATGATTGGGCCTCCGGTCTCACACTCACCAACGAAATACGACAGCAAGAATGCTGTCATTATTAGGTTGGTCTTCTGTGTGAGGGTAGTACTGGCCGGGTCGAGCCGGCCCATTCGTGCTGAAATCAGCGTGGCTCTACTACCTCAAATTTTAAATTAATTTCAAGAGAGTTATAATGAGATGAAATAGAATTTTAAACAAATATCCTCTGTAAAATTAAATGAAACTTAATAAATACAAATTTACAAAAATTATTTTATCTTTTTTGCCCTCTGTCTAAAATACGGGAGGGTAGTTATAATTTTATAATCTTTAAATTTATTTATGTATAAATTTATATGCAAAAAAGCAGAAAAATAAAAAAGTTTATAGAAAATGAGTAACAGAGTCAATTATTAAAGAGTTATTTAAGAATCATCATCATCATCATCAATAGCCTTTAACAGTCCACTGCTGGACATAGGCATCTCCTTAGAAGGAGGTTTTGGCCTACTATGCCGCGGCTATACTATACTGGCCAGACGGGTTGGTATAGGGTTGGTTTCAAGTTTACCTTCTCTTTGCATTGAAGTTGTCTTGCGTAGTTTATCCCTTAGTCGCCTTTTACGACACCCGCGGGATGAATAGGGGTGGTGACACTCTGTATTCTTAATCCGTCACCATACGGACAAACTTAAGAATAACTACATTTTAATATCCTCATCTATCGCAGTCCACTGCTGGGCATAAGCTTATCTAATTACAAACCACTTGGTTCCATTCTCGACTTCACGCATTCAGCTACTGCCAGACATCGTCTTACACTACGTTTGCCATTTGATTTTAGGTACCTACTACACAATGTTGTTTTTTCCTATTACTATACTATATAATGATTTTTCTGGCTGTAGTATAATACATTCAGATTTGTTAGTATTTGAGTGCCAAACGATTTCTAGTACAAAGAAATGATGAAAAACTGCAAATAATAGACAAATCGTTCAAGCATGTAATCTTTATTCATATAACGTAATCTACCAAGAGTGTAATAAAAACATTATTATTCTTCTGTTATATCCTGTACAGTGTCCTTCGAATACTACGTCACAGTATATTGGTAGGGTTTCTTTTTGACCTCGGAACTTTAATAGGAAAAGCCGAAATTAGATATTTTTATCGATAATACGTTATATGAGAACGTGTTAAAATATTGGTGTAAACTAACATCCCTACTTTTATTATAAATGCGAAAGTAACTCTGTCTGTCTGTCTGTTATTGATTTTGATGAAATTTGGTATGAAGATAGAACTGAACTTGGGAAAGGACATAGGCTACTTTGTACCGCGATAATCGACATACACGCGGGCCGAGCCGCGGGCAAAAGCTAGTATTTTATAATTCAATATAGATTTTCAAAGGACAAACTTTTACAACATTACTTCAAAAATTCAATGTAAGATATTTAAAAACATGAAATTTCGTCAAACAACTTTATGGCAACATTGTTAAATTTTCGCGACTAGAGTTGTCACAACTAATATTGTATAAAGAATATTTCTTTGTATTAGCACCTTCAAAAACATAAAGGTGTTAGCGTATTTCATTGGAAACTACATTAGCAAAAGTAATCGTATATATACATTTTATGGGAGCTCAAATCGGTCGTCATCCAAACATATGTATTATAAAAATAAATCAAATTGAGTGTCTGTTTATAATGTCAAAATACGCTTGCGACTACCTTGTTGGTCTAATGGCTTACGTATGCGGCTGCTGATCAAGAGGTCTCGGGTTCGATTCCCGGGTCGGAAAAATATTTGTGTGATCCACAAGTATTTGTCTCGGAGTCTGGGTGTTTTCTATGTATAATATGTATGTATTTATAAAAAAAAGTATGTTTATGTATTTATATCAGTTGTTTAGTACCCATTATACAAGCTCTGCTTAGTTTGGGACTAGATGATGTTGTGTGTAAATTGTCCGAAATATTAGAAAAAAAGCGGCCAAGTGCGAGTCGGACTCGCCCATGAAGGGTTCCGTACCAGCAAGTAACATCATATAAAAGTTCTTGTAGTTCGTTGTAACTTTCATCGATGTTTTTATACTAGTGTATTGATTGGATGAAAGGTAGATTTATGACGTATAAAAAAAAAACTACTCACTAGATCTCGTTCAAACTAATTTTCGTTGGTAGTTTACATGGTAATGTACAACATATATTTTTTTTAGTTTTATCACTCTCTTACTTTAGAAGTTAGAGGGGGGGGGACACACATTTTTCCACTTTGGAAGTGTCTCTCGCGCAAACTTTTCAGTTTAGAAAAAAATGATATTAGAAACCTCAACATCATTTTTGAAGACCTATCCATAGATACCCCACACGTATAGGTTTGATGAAAAAAAAAATTTTGAGTTTCAGTTAAAAGTATGGGGACCCCCAAAATGTATTGTTTTTTTTCTATTTTAATATAAAAATCTTAATGCGGTTCACAGAATACATCGACTGACCAAATTTCAACAGTATAGCTCTTATAGTTTCGGACATAATTGGCTGTGACATACGGACGGACAGACAGACAGACAGACAGACAGACAGACAGACTTGACGAATCTATAAGGGTTCCGTTTTTTGCCATTTGGCTACGGAACCCTAAAAATTAAATATTAGCTTTTCATTAAATGCATCTGAAAGTACAAATATTATTTTTAAATTTTTTGTGCCTGATCCGTTAATTTTATGGAACAGCCTAGACCGCATTTGATGGGACTTTTACTGTAAGGTAACTAATGATATGAGGAGTTAGTTACGCTACGTTTTACTGGATTTACCCTGCGGTTGCTATAGAACGACAATAACAACAGGTGACACCGCAAAGCTCAGGTAGTGAACAATAATTTTCACTTTAAAATCTGAAAACTCAAAAGCTCTTAGATGTAATTAACTAGTAACATTCAAATACTTAATAGTAAGAAAATAGGTTGAGACAAATAATAGAAAATCTTCTAAATTAATGGAAGAGGTTTCTCTATTTTATTGTAAAACAAAAATATTTACCTGGTTACAAATATATTTACCTGGTCCCTCGACTCGTACCCGAGACGGCGTGCGATTTTATTCGGTTCGATTCCAACAGTGCTTTCCACACACAAAAAAAAAAGTCTGTATGCTTTGCTCGCGGTGATATGCTTTCTCATTATCTGCCTACATACACTGGCATGTTGCAAATGAAATGAGGTGAAATATATATTTTTTAAACTTATATTATGTATCTTACTCTATTTGAGTAACCAAAGAAAATAGGAAGAGGTGTATACAACACCCAGATTTTGCCGACTACAAAGGTGTAATCGTCCTAATATTAATTATGTAGGAGGTGGCAATCTTATTGCCGACAATTCAGCACATATATTTCTAGATTAATACATAGACAACTAGCTGAGTCCCGAGATTGTTGTTGTACACTTAAAATATAACAGTAGTAATATAGTAAAGCGAATACTGTTGCGAGGCAAAGCTGATGTAAAAAAAATTGCCTAATTGCTTGCTAAATCATCAGTTATGGCAGTGGGATTTCCATTTAAATCAGAAAAACAGACAGCGAACCTTAACAATAGTTTTTGGATGTGACTTTCACAGCAATTCTGAAAAATTTGAAGTCATTTCATTACGTGGAGTAGATGTAGAGATTACTTTCAGGCACAAACCCCTTGGGAGCCTAACCTGGTTCCGTCAAACCCATCGTTAGTCCGAGTCCCACAAGGGGTTCTTGTCTTTCTGCGTCTTCAGAATCGCTCACAATAGGCAGGTCTTACAAATATATTCGTCGTTCAAATAACATTTTTAAAACAAAACAATTTTAATTTAATTTATTTATGATATGCCTCTAACTTTTTATTTGTAATATAATAATAGCCGTTTAAATCTCTTCAACAAGACATAAATCATTTCGACACTATCTTTATACCGATTTGTTTTTTATTTAATAGCTACCTGTTATTTTAATAATTTCAAACATAAATTTTAATGACTATTGTATTATATAAATTGTGGATTTTTTTTCCTAACATTCCTCTCCTATGTTTATAATTTAATAATTTTTCAGTTATTTTTTTTTGTTTTTTTTATGTCAAACAGACATCAGTTGAAATCAGTATCATCGTCAATAGCCTAGACAGATCACTGCATGAAATAGACCTCTCTTAAGGAACTAGGTTTTGGTCTACTATCAGTCTATTATTTATTTCATCATCTTTTTACTGGACTTATTCGCGATAATATTATACCAGTCTACCCGTGACCACGAGCGGTATAACCCGTTCGAAACGTCGGAAAATAGAAGGTATCGTAACCTTTATAATATTATCGCGAATAAGTCGAATAAGTCATCATCATCATCAACAACAATCCATAACGTCCCACTGCTGGGCCCGGGTCTCCTCTCAGGAAAAGAATAGGGCAATATATCAGGGCAACAAAAGAAAATCCAATAGTACTTTTACAACATATCTATGTAAATAAAAATGAATCACCGAAATGTATTCTATTTACCTGTATAACTTTCGTTCGACTGCTCCAATTCGGATAATTATTTATTATCATTTATGTTATTGCCCGAACAACATTTTTCCTATTATCATGTTTGTTGCCAGAACAACATTTTTCTTATTATCATGTTGTTATTGCCAGAACAACATTTTTCTTATTATCATGTTTGTTATTGCCAGAATAACATTTTTCTAAAATAGAAAAAAAATGAAGAAAGTAAATCTGATTTTGATGAAACAATATAATAAGTTTTCTTAATTTTTTTTTAACAATATCCTATTTTCATAAAATCTCTTAATATTAAAAATGGTTAAGATTTAAAAAATATTCACGACAAAAATAAGGCTGTATGACTTTCGCCGCATAGTTTTGTAAATTTTAACCGACTTTTAAAAAGGGGGAAGTTTACAATTGTATTTTTATCGCCAAGTACCTACCGTAAATATTCAGTATTATTACGATATCCCTATTCTGTTAGCAAACCGATCTTACTCTAGTTTGAAGCTAGTTAAATTCTATTAAGCAGATATGATTCACCTGTGTCTTGACCTTTAAATAATTTAACATCAGTACACGATACTCAGAAATAGCACATTACAAATTAAAGATAAACACTGATAATTAACACAGGTACAGGATACGTTTTACTCACCATTTCGAGTTTTTTAGACATCAAAACTATCTAGTTAAAATTACAGTAGGTGAATAAAACCCGTTCAATGACGAAGACAATTGAATGAAATTAATTGAATGCTTGTACACAACCTGTGTAACAAACCCATATCGCGAGTTAACCGTACTGATCAACGCCATCTAGTGAACAATTAAGTACTAAATAAATAAATGATGTTCGTTTTATATTTTTAGATTAATAATATTATACAGTAGGTTTTACACTCGGGTGTTCAATTTCAAAACTTTTAACGAAGTCATCGGAGGATGGTTTAAAACGTAAAACATACGTTTAATTGCATATCTAAAGTACCTCTATTTGAAGCCTATTTGATAAAGTTATATTATAAAATAAATAAAAAAAAGTATCAGGAACCAACTAGCACGCATGCAGCGATTAATAATGGGTATGTGTTTTACTCAGGTCTGTAATAAGTTGAGATCAATTTTCTCGGTCTACCCTCTGTAACATAGGCTTGTCATCATAGATCGTAGATCGTTATATATTATTATCGTTATTAGATAGGCCCTCACGCGTCGCGGAATGGTCATAGTTTCGCACGTTTCGTACGTCATCACTCGTCATAGAATAAATAAAAAAGTGACAATCTTCTGATTTCTGAAGTATTATACCTACACAGTACTGTAAGGAATCAGGTTAGGAAGAATGATAGAAAATAATAAAGAGATGAAGTTTAGTAATGAAATAAAATCATTTATTTAGAATATGTTAAATAATAATATAATGTAAACAAAAGAATCTGTGAAAAATTATTTTGCACAGCTAATCACCATAATTAAATGAAAGTCGGTCAAAAAGCATCAATTTTTTAAATTCTTGGCGTTATGTAAATAAGGATTCTATAAAAGATAATCCCTGCATTGTATAAAAATTAATGATACATTTGATATACATTTGAACTTAAGATTGAAGAAAATAGGAACAAAAGTCAATCATAATGAAAGTTATTACGTCATTGCTATTTTAAAGTAGATATTAAAGTATTCAATTCCAGTTTCATAAAAAGAAACAGTGCCATATAGAGATCGTTACCTTCAGAACATTAACTGTTCTGTTTTGTATATAATCTTTCGCAGCCGGCAGCTTCTCCACCTCGCACGCCTCTCCTTCGTCCCGCTAAACCGCTCGAGACGTATGTTTTAAATAAATCAAATTAAATTGTTTACAAATACTTACGCATGAAAAGTAACACCTTTATTTTTATTTGTGTTTTGGCCTGTGTTTAAACACTTCCAAAATGAATACGAAGGCATACTAAAGAGTTTAAACACGAAAAAAACTTAAAATATTTTTTTTAGGTCCGCGTCCACTCACAGCCTGCAATTGTCGGGTACTAAGACAAAAGTTGTGCGTGCACCTCTTTGAGTAGTGATATAAATTGGGCGCCTTTTAGTATGGAGCGGCCCATCTAACGATCTACGATCTATGCTTGTCATTATGTTTTTTGGAGTTTGGCATGTTAAGCTTTACCTCTTGATTTTATTTAATACGAAGGAGTGAGAAGGACAAAACAAAAAGTGGAAAAATCAAACGTCTTTTTAGGGTTCCAAAGTTTATGACTCGGAACCCTGATAGATTCGGCATGTCCGTCTGTCCGTTCATCCGTCCGTCCTCGACTTACCGTCAAACGATAAGTGCTAGAAAGATGAAACTTTGCAAGAATATGTGTTGTAATTACGTCGACAAAGTGCTACAAAAAATTATGAAAAATATTTTTATTCGTGGTACCTTCCCTACACGTAAAGTGGGGATGTTTAATTTCGAAGAAGATTTTTTGATTTATTTATCTTTTTGCGAGATATTCCACTATAAAGGGCATTTTTTGTAAAAACAGCCCCCCCCCCCCCCTCTAAAAGCTAAACGTTTTTCTCTAAAAATGTATAAAAGTTCGTGATGGTTGTCCATATAATGAACTTTGAAAGAAAACTATAACGGCTTAGATGACTTTGTTAGTTCAGGAATAATAGAGGCTTAACTTGTAAAATGCGCTCATTTGGAAAACGTCAAAAAAAAATTAACGCATTAATACGTAAACATAACAATTATCTATTGGATACAATTTTTAATCCACGTACCATTATGAATGACTGAGGACCCTTTCCTGTGCGTGTCAGGCCAGGCACAGGAAAGTTAATTTAAAATATCGCTCATTACATGTCAAATACGTCAATTGAAAGACTAGTTCGTGTTTCATGAGGATTTCACAGGTAATAACACTGACGACACACACATCTTTAAGAGCTATAATTACATCCTAAATCAATGAACAATAGGACATTAATGCATGACTGTTAGAATTGCTATAGCATTAAGACGCCACTGTAAGCTATAATTTATAGCTACGATGTCGGTAAATCAAACCATTGGTCTCTGTTGGCGGTTGCTATGCTGCTTTCTACTGCGATAAGTGTTGTGGGTTCAAATCCAACATGGAATAATGCTTAGTGTAATAGACAAATTGTTGTTCTGAGTGTATTACTTGTGTCCGTTTTATGTATTTTTAACGTAACGCGAGAGTAAATAAACAGAACAAAACATCATCATCATGATCCTTCATATTTACTAGAGAAAAAACTAATCTATGTTTGAATAAATAATGTTCACTCTCAAACAGATTAAAAAATACTGACAATTAATAAAATTAATCAAAATTTTGAACATCTACCGAGTATTAGGTAGCTCATTTTGGGACATCTTCTGACTTCTGACACAGACGCGTCTTTACGCAGACTTATCTTTCAATTTTATTAGCTTAAAGTGTAGTACAAACCTGATATAACAATTGGTACTCGTTGTACTTTAACGAAGAATATAAGAGGATTTAATATATCCGTCACGTAACGAGAGTGGTGCAAAAAAGTCATCCACACAACGATGGTTCTCAATTATTTGTGATGATTCATTCGTGTTCTGAGTTAAGGTAAAACATATCTCTGTGAAGAATTTTAACAACACACCTACACTTGATATACACTTAGGACACCTACGCTAAATGTTACAGTTCTAGTTAATGCATTAAAATATATTTTTGTGTTATTATACAGCTACTCACAAGAGTCACAGGCATCGCATCGCACATGTTTAGCTGTGTAAAGTTTACACAAAAATAAACAAAAGCTTTCTATGAAGCTACTAACATAAAGTCCAAATTTCAGCTTAATCGATGCAAGACTATAATTTTTTGGAACTTATATTGATGTGAACTGCCCAAGACCGGAATGGTTAGCGATCTTTGGGAGAATCCCTTGTTCAGTAGTGGATGGCAATAAACTAAGTAGTAGAAAAAATCCACTTAACATTCAAATATGTTGTGCTTGGTGATGCCACAACCTTACCCTACCAACCCCCGATAGTCTGCACATTATCTGAGATATGTTAATTAAGGTTTTGCAATTTATAAATATTAAATTCGAAGTCGTACTTTCTTGCGTTACATTTACTAGTACAACTTGTTAACACTAATTATTGCACGGCGGCGTGACAGACAGTGATAATTTCTCCAAATATTAGAGGGAGAAAGACTCGTTTCTTTAGTCTATAAGTTTAAAGATGAAAAAGAATTAACCAAATGAAGAAAATAAATTTATCAAAAAAAATTGTTGTAATACTATCCGGGTATCAAAATCACTTAAAAGTAACAATACACCGGATCCGGGTTCATTATTAAATATTCAAAGAATAATACTTGTTGGTTAATAAAATCATCATACAACATGGATATTTATAGCAATTTATATATTTGTGTTTATGAGTTGCCGTCTACGGCTGTTAATATCAGATTTTATTTGATGTTGTAATAATATTATTTCATGGAAAATTTTCGTTCGGTTCCATTTATTTTCTTCGATAATAATTTCAGGCTATCGCTCAATAACAAGACAAATAAGCAAAATTATTGAGACAGTTATTTCTTATAATTCTAATTCTATTTCTGATTAAATCACTTCAAGAGATACTAAGATTAAGGTGGAATAATTGAGATCCTATTTCTCGAACCAAAAAATTTTATTTTAATATGGAGTATTAACATTCCCACCGGAGGTATCATAAGAGCCAACCAAAAAGGAAACTACTAAGAACACAGCACTGCTAAGACAAGAAAAGCCTGTATAAATCCCTATAACTACAGGAATTTGATCAGAAAGCCAGATCAGGTATAGTCGAAAAAATCTGCATTCTAGATTAAACCACTGAATGCTATTTATGACGATAATAACACATATGTACAAGAAAATAAAGATTTCAAATACAAAATATACCTAATCGGATACAGCCCAAACTACACTATATCCTGTTAGGTAAATTTTGCATTTGAAATCTTTATTTTCTTGTATTGCTGAGTTACTAGTAACTCTGACGACGATTACTACATATCCAATTAGTCAATATAATAGGTAAAACTTACTCCAAGTCCTGCAGACATGATATATTTTGCATGTTTTGAGATCATCAATCATCAACAGCATTGAACAGTCCACTGCTGGACATAGGCCTCTCCTTAGAAAGGAGGTTTTGGCCTACTATACCACGCTGGCCAGACGGGTTGGTAAAGGGTTTGTTTCAAGTTTTCCTTCTCTTTGCATTGATATTGTCCCTTGGTCGCCTTTTACGACACTCTCGGGATGAATAGGGGTGGTGACACTCTGTATTCTTAATTCGTCAAAACATGGACAATTTGATGTTGTGACACACGGACAATGTTTTGAGATATAAATGGCCAATATACTGTCAACTTTGAATTATTTTTCCTAAAGTTGATTTTGCTTGTTTATTACTGGAATTTGTATCTATAATCAATTCCCATATTTTTGTGCGAAGTTTCGCATATCGTCGTTCCATAATAAATCAGATAACACGTTTAAATTATTCTTTACAAAAAAATTACTACAACCAAAAATAGCAATAACTGGTTAACTTTGTGCATTGAAGTACCAGATCTTGGCCTTTCCTTAAGCAAACACTGACCTCATCCATTGCGTCGTATGCATAATAATGTTGCTTACTTACTTGCCATGTTTTAACATCCTCGTATACTAAACGTTGTTGGAT
Organism: Phragmatobia fuliginosa; assembly: GCA_932526445.1. Taxonomy (NCBI): domain Eukaryota; kingdom Metazoa; phylum Arthropoda; class Insecta; order Lepidoptera; family Erebidae; genus Phragmatobia; species Phragmatobia fuliginosa. The sequence goes on along the minus strand of OW052063.1, from coordinate 3,096,068 downwards.
ATACTACTTGTGCTAAATTATTATTTCCTTAAAGACAGACAAAGAGTTGTAAATAAACTCTTGTTCTACTTTTAAACAGTTTGTTCGTTTCTGGGTTTATCCAAAAATGACCTTATTACATATCTGAATACACATATAAACAGGAAATATTGTACCTATTGAATTGTTTTACAATTACTTTAGCAAAATCATCAATTGTTTGGCTATTTTATTTTTAATAATTTGGTTTTTTTTTATATCTGCTTAAGCCTGCAAAAGTGATTTTACTGTGTTTGATGGAAATCATGAGTAGATTTCAAGAGCTGTAATCAATGCAGCGTGGTGACCCATACTGTGGCGGCATGTTGAGATACTTCTGCACCATTTAGCATGCATCATTCTGTTATTTTATTTATTATTATTTTATTCATTGGAACAAAAAATGGATACATGTTAGATTATAGCTAGATACAAATGTTTACATCAAATTTACCCCACAAGTAACCCACAAGACTTGCCCCTTCCATTCACACGAGATGGTAGTCCTGTCAATAGTCGGTCTCTGCATTTTAACAGCTATTTGATTAAAAATCAACTCAAATATGCTCAAAATTCTGCCACACTTGCACTTGCAAAAGTTCAAAATGCAAAAAACGAGTTACCTTTACCGTTAAGGTTCTTGTGCGTGTTTGCGGGGCTTTTTATTTACCTTGATACCTTTTAGAGGGTTCTCAAGTTCTCAATAACTTACAGTGCAGAATCAGTAAAGTATACTGTAGTATAAATAAACCAATGTTTCCTCAATTCGAATTTTGACAAATTATTGGTTAGATATATTTTGCTTTAAAGGATCCAATAATTAAAATGTTACTATAAATTATTATTCAATTTCTAACTGTGCAAACTAATCAATTATTGGTCAAAATCGAGTTCATTAATATTTAATTCGATTGTCGGCAAACTGTAATTTGAATCTTTTCAGTTTAAGAGGGTCGCCCCCTATGGTTTACTTTATTGAAAAGTCATATTTGCTGACAACTCATTCAAACTTCGAAATCAGCCTCAGGGTTGCGGAGGTCTCGACATTTTGGACAATGAAACATACCTAAAGTAATAACAATCTAAAAAAAATGATTTAAAAACTAAACAAACACGCTTTTAAACTAAAAAGTAGAAAATAATTTTAATGTAAAAAGCGTGGGGCGACGTTTTTGAAATATTTTCAGAAAGCACCCCACGCTTTGTTACATTAAAATTACTTTCGACTTTTTAGTTCAGTTTGTTTAGTTTTTAAAACAATTTTGTTTTAGAAAGATCAAAAAAGACTATTTTTTTTCAAATTAGTGTATTGTCATCGGTTCTCGATAAATCTACAAAGTTTGAACGAAATCTGGTCGTTTAAAGTGGGTCAAAATCGCACCAAAGGAGTCGGTTACAAACAAACATACAGGTTAAGCTAATAAAAAGCGTGTAAAAACACAAGTAAGTAAGTAAATCGTACAAGTAAGCTATGCATGGCCATACAGTATAATATAGATAGATCTACCTGCCTACTTATTTATCAAAACATCCATATATTACGAACTAGTATAGGTAATTTAGGTACATAGCGGTTATGTTGTAATCGACTCGCTCCAAATCAACTTTCAAAAACAAAATATTTGCAATGTAGGTTTAATTTAAACGCTCCCAGTACAAGCTTATGTCCCACCAATATCGCAAAAATTCGTATACTGAATGGAAAATAAGACAGCGAAGTATTTTATTAGAGAGCCATAAATATTTCTACCTTCCATCGTCGAAACGTGTGTATCATAAGTAGAAAGTAAATACAATTCGGATAAAGAAACAATGATAGAATAAATTTTTCTTTACTAGTACACGTCTATCAAAATAAATATATCGGACATCTTACACACGACGCCATCTAGTCCCAAACTAAACACACCTTGTATTATGGGTACTAAACAACTGATATAAATACATAAACATACTTTATTTTTGTAAAATATATACATATATTATATATAGAAAACACCTAGACTCCGAAACAAATATTTGTTGATGACTCAAATATTTGGTCTGCCCGGGAATCGACACGAGACCTTTTGATCAGCAGTCACATACGCTAACCACTAGGCCAACAAGGCAGTCAACGTCTATCAATAATAATAAATATTCAGATTATAAATTTAATGTAATTCTTTCTATCTGTCTGTCTTTCACCCTTCCAAATCTAAACGGCAGCATCGATTTCGATGAAATTTAGCATAGAGGTACCTTTATTCTTGAGGAAAGACATACTAGACTATTCTTTATTGCGTTAACATACTTAGAAGCGATTGGAGTCGTTAAAATCTCGTATATAATAAGTATGTAATATACATTTGATTCCATATCCTTTTTTTTTTTTCGTACGGAAATCCCCCCGGATTACACAATTGTGGCTATGTTGAACTGAAACCAACCAAAACCGCACGCCTTCTCGGGCACTAGAAGTCGTGAAACCAGGTGCACCCTCGGAAGGAAAAACCCTGGGACCCCTACGTACCTCGGGCCATCTTTGTTTGCAAATGGCCTCCTACTGTACGAGTATGAATCAAATCAACTTGCCACCCCGGCCTGCTTCTGCTAGGGTGGCAGGTGGCCTCACCTGTCACCCCCAGGCCTGTGCTTATGGAGGACGAAGATCGTTTTGCGATCTCCGGCGCCTGAGTCGCCTGCGGTACCTAGCCCGTTGACGGGCCTGGCGGACCGGGAGGGTTCTGAACCTCTCCCGGTCCCGCTCCGCCATCTCCTTTGCAAGCATAACTTGCTCACAGTAAGAGACAGCGGTGTTCCACGCACTCTCGCTCCGTATATACACCTAGTTTATTAGAAATAATAAGTAGACATAGATGAAATACATGTTCTCGTCACAAAAATATTGGTCTTAGAGTAGAAATCTAAATTGTGGTGTATACGGATACCTGGACCCATTGTATTTGGCATAGCAGTCATGATCGCAGACCAACAGCTCAGAAAAGGAAATAATTAGATATCTAAAGGTAGGTATAGTCATTTGATTTTGAGCATTTTGCTTTACTAATAGCATTGACCGAAATCAATTATTATTGATACCATTGTCGGTCATACGATTTGGATTCTGAATTAAGTATACATCATCTTTAAAAAAATATATGAACCGGTTTTAAGAGACAAGTAAAGAATAAATGGTAAAGAAACGTTATGTATTTTTGGCGACGACCAACTGAGCCACATGTTCTTAAAGTATAATTAATTATAGTTTTTGGCAGCAGAAAACTTACTTACTGTGATACAGCAGAACTTACGGAAACAATTTTGGCAACGAATTGTTGGAGAAATATAGGCCAACTAGTTGACAGTGTCTCTTTCAGTAGGACATAGACCTATTAGACTCATAGTCATGTGATGTGAATGATGTGATTTATTAATAACTTTATTTAATGTCTACTGTGCTATTTATTACACCACCTAAAGCCTTAACCTTGTATAACATAAAGCAAAGGCTATAAGCCGTTTCCGAGATCACAAATTTAAATATATTTTTTTTATTTATTTATTTAAGACTTTATGCACAAATGTGACAAAGACGGGCTTAATACCATAGGCATTAGCTACCAGTCGACCTTAGGGCGATGCAGAGACAAACGTGGTAGATGCACATTAATGAGAGATAAGTATTTTTGTATTAAAACATATGTATACGGAACGTACTATATAATCATTTGTATACCCACATACATACATAAATACTTATATATACACACACATATACACAAATATATATACATATACTTATACCTACATAGACACATATTATTTAGTTTTTTTGTGTGTGATAGTAAGTTGAGGTTTAGTTATTGTTTCTGTGAAATGTTTCCGCAACAAGTGTTTAAAAGTTTGGCGACTTTTTGCCGTTCTAATCTCGAGAGGGAGCGCATTCCATAACAGAACAGATTGAACTAGGAAAGAAGAATGTACAAAGTCTAAGTGATGAGTGGGACAGTGGATAAATGTGTAAATCAATATATATATACAAAAATTGTACGTTCAAAGATAGTAGAGTAGATTAACAAGTGCACCTATTTTCACATTGATTTAAGACTCTTTACAGCCTACTGCAGTGCAATGCATTAGGAACAAGGACCGCTAATGTGTATAATCTATATTAACTATCTAAAACTAAAGCAAAGATAAATAATAAGGTTGTAATAATCAGATGACATTTCAATATTACTTTGGTCTAGTGGTTAGTGTATGCGACTGCTGATGAAAAGGTCTCGGGTTCGATTCCCGGGTCGGACCAAATGTTTGTGTGATCCGCAAATATTTGTTTCGGAGTTTAGGTATTTTCTATGTGTATTATGTGTGTATTAACAAAAAAAAAGTATGTTTATGTATTTATGTCAGTTGTCTAGATACCCATAATACAAGCTCTGCTTAGTATCTGGACTAAATGACGTTGTGTGTAAAATGTCCCAAACATTTATTTATTTATTGAAACTATTTTTTTAAGTATTTCATTTATAAGAGAAATAAGAGAAAGATACATATTATTGATGTGTGTATACATGGGGACTAAGTTTATACTATAATTAATTAGAATAGTAACCAAACAGCTATCTACTTAGGTTACGCAGATCTTTTTCAAGGTTTTTGAGACAATTACGTGCATGCTAAACGCTGGTTAAAAATGCAACTGTGTCAACGGCCTTCTAGCACCGATGACGACATTACCTACCACTATAAATAAATATTCATAATACTATAATAGACCCGTTTCAAGTAACAATTTAACATTTGACATCCACTCGTAGTAAGATATATTATAACGCTGTGGTGACTTCCATATACAGCGCTACTTCAACATACATCAGCGCCATCTAGCGAAGAAACAATGAACTACGAAGATAAACACGGAATTAACTAAACGAAGAAACTACTAATCCTGAATCGCGAAAGTGAAATTCTTGCGACGATTAGCATATATACAACATCCCAACATCAACTGTTCAACTGTTGGACAGTGGCCCGTCAGGCATGATCACCTCGCCTGGTCGGAGGATCATCCCTTTGTATTGGAGGAACACGATACCCGTACCTCCACAAAGCTATCTACTGAGAAATAGTAAACTTGAACAGTTACTACTGATTTTACATACAACAAACAACCCATAATACCCTACTGCTGGGCTAAGGTCTTCTCTCAGGAGAGGGTTAAGATCATACATCCCCACGCTGTGCGGGTAGGACACTGACAAGATACGTTGAGGCTACGTAATCTTGCCGTTGGATGTTTTTAAGGCTCCCGAAAGCGTCCAACTAAGATTCACGACTGTTATAGTCCCGACTTCTTAACGTGAGCTCCGAGTCTTGCCCCAAAAGGACACCCATCTAGTTACAGGCCACACTGTCGTTGCTTACTTTTGGTGATTGTTTCCAATCACCTAAGGCCTCTTGGCTATGAGCCTTTTAATTATTCTTCAGCAATGAAAGTTATTGTATTAGTTTAATATGTAATTTGGAACTAAATTGTTTCAATAATAACAAGAAACCATACTTAAATTATCCGATATTGAATCGAAATGTACTGAACCTTGTCTTTAATAAGCTCAGCACCAACTTTGAGAAGTAGTTTTGTAGTTGTTTTAATTTGTACTGTCAATAGACATGCTATTGTGTACTCTCTGAGGTAACATTCTAAGGTTGCCTGGAAGAAATTGCTTTAGGCAATAAGGCCGCCCTTTGTACACTAGAAATTTTATCATTATGATATTTTATGTAACTCTGTAATATGGTCTGCAGGTAAAGAGCTATCTATCTATTGAAGCTGTTGAACAACTCATGTTCACCTAGCTTGCTCGGAGAATCCTTCTGTTTGTTGAAGAGCTGTAACGATCGTTCAAAAACTTACTTGAAGTTGTACTTATACATACATAATATACACTCAACCCTCACTCTCTCCGGGAAACCCATTTCCATATTTAACGAGGTCCTTCTTCAGTAAACTTTATTTTTTATTTTTCATAAACTTTTGCCCGTAGCTTCGCTGGCATTTACTGGTTAGCAGTCAAAACTAACCTATATCCTTCCTTGAAAATACAAACAGACGGAGATATTTTTAATTAAAGAGCTAATTTATAGTGTTATTTAAATCGAAATTTAACCTACTTTTTATTTTTTCAAGCTAAAAAAGCTTCAATCTGATCTAAGTCGTAATATTTTAAAATTTCATACCAAACAATCATTGATACACCATGATATTAAAAAATAGTCATAGCTTACGATTATTTATTTGCTAGATATTAGTGGGAGTTAAAGTTAATAATAAAATATTGATTAATCTTTATATTAAAAACAATTGATTGTTAAATTTTGACAATTGACTAATGACTTCGGACTAGGGCCTTATTATACTATCAACGCTGCAGTCCCACAGGTTGGAGCAGTTTGCCGAGACAAGTGCCTTTTCAAGCATTGCATACAGTTTTTCTAGAATTGCTTGTGAGTTGTGGTCAATCCCCTTAACTCTGCATAAAATCTGCACTGTGTATCCTACTAATGTTATAAACACGAAAGTTTGGGAGTGTATGTATATGTTGATCTTTCACCCAAAAATCACTGAATGGATTTTGATGAAACTTCACAATAATATAGCTTACTTATCAGAATAAAACATAGGTTTCTATTTACTGCGATAAACTACATGCGGGCGGAGCCACGGACGAAAGCTAGTGTTGGAATGTATTTTTTTCTAATTCATTGCATAGTAAGTGTGCAGCGAGATAACCTCATACATATTCATAAAATGATGAAACATAATAGATATATTTCGACAGTCAATCCTTCGTAAGCAAAGCAAGAATAATTTATAATGCAAGTTATTTAGAATAAATACAAAATTACACAAAATGAATTAACAAGTTAAAACGATTAATCATTGCAACATTGTAGTTTAAAACAGAAGCATAAATCCAGATTGCCAAACAATGAGACGACAAAAAAATACCATCCAAACTTCGTGATTTTTATTCCCAAGGTACGAAATTCCGATTCCCAATTATTCAGTTGTCCGGTTTTCGCCAAAAAATATAATGAGGGCCCGTTTCCAAATGCTGCTGGCAAAAACTTGAGTTCATTTATCATACCGCCCATGTAATTTGTTAAACGTAAAGAAACTGGATATGGCTTTGGAGCTGACAGGAGACAATTATGCATTTACTACACGGTTGGCCTAGTGGCTTAAGCGGTCGCCACACCGCTTCCTACTGCGCCAAGTGTCGTGGGTTCAAATCCAACGTAGGATGACACTTTGTGTGATTCACAATTTGTTGTTCTGAGTCTGAGTGTTCTTTGTGTCCGTTTCGTATTTTTATAATGCGATATAATATTTTATATTCCTGATGCGGGAGTTGTCTTTTTAAAAAAAAATAAAGATGATTTTCATCGTAACTTATAATGTATCCATTCTTCGTTGCTGGTTATTATATTTATATCAGGCGTTTATATGTTACTAGTGTTTGCCAAGTAGTCGGAATTAATTTCTATTATTATTAAGATTCTATTGTCAAAGACAATAACTCCTTTAATCAAGGATTTCGCCAGGCTACGCCACAATGTTCATTTGACACAAGAATATTTATGCATGTGTGTGTTAAATATTTGATAGTATGTGTGACGTTTTATTTATTTATTTAATGTATTTTCATGCATATAAAAAAATCTTCCTGCCCTCCTCATTCATCCACATAAAGTGTGTGTGTGCGAAATGACATACTCCTCGGGCACGCAATTATCCTAAAAAGTGTAATAAAGTGCTTTGTAGAGGTTGAGGTGTCAAGAGTCATAAATGTAATGCTAATCATCATCATATTGCAATACACATACATATAATATAGGCATCTCCCAATGCACGCAAATTTGATCGGTTTTGGACTTCATGGTTGAATCGAATAAATAATAATAAATCGAATATAATACTAATTTAATATAAGGCTATAATACTTTTCAGCATATTCAAATCAAATCAAATCAAACCATTTTATTTCAAATAAACCATACAACGGCACTTTTAAAACGTCAAGTAGTCAGTCAGTAGTCAGTCGTGAAGCTAATTGTCTGTTCCAATTCGTAGATCCTATGGAGAAGAACAGACAAGAAACTCAATGAACACTATTTAAGATTGGTTACGCAATGTGAAACGTCTACAAAAAACTGTGCTAAACTATTTTCAGGTCTATACCTACCTACTAATTATCCCCAATTTCACGAGACCTGATGATGCAGAAACATCTCACTAGGTTTCCAATGTTTGGGTTACCATCCTCAGGTATCATACCCTCAGGATGATGACCTCTACTCTTGCACTCTTCCACTACTTAAACACTCTTACACACACATATATTATAAATTGCTTATTCATATCATACATCACATCGCACAAAAATAAATTCAATTGAATGTAATAAATCGTATATAAAAATACACTATAGATATTTAAAAGCCAATACTGCTCGGAATTCCTCGTTCTATTTTCCTTTTGTAACGAGAAAACATATAAAACCCCAAGTTATTTCACACATAAACAGTGAATAGCTGAAAGTGGGAAGTCATTTCCTTATGGTAAATTGAGCAGCCAATAAAACTGCGGTATAGTAAATTAAGTTCGAAACTACGATAACACTTCTAGCCACCGCAAATCTTGGTAACATTTTACCTCGTCCCAGTTAAGGGCAAGTTTGTACTCACGCATTGAACACACGGTGTGAAATTACCGGTTGTAATCTTCGAGGTCGACGTCAACTGAAAGACGAAAGTTTTGACGTGAAAATACGTTTTTTTTTATCTACCTTGGGTTTTAATATGTAACTATACGTTTTAAGTCATTCTTACTCACTTAAATACTTTACTACTCGTCTATAAAAATTAGCCTATGTCCTTTTTCAGGCTTTAGGCAACCTAGGTACAAATTTTCATTTAAATCAATGCAGTGATTTTTGAGTTAATCGCGAAAATACAGACAGACGCAGCGGAGGTCTTTATTTTATAATATGTAGTGACGAATACTTGATTACATGGTTGGCATAGTGGTTTAAGTGCGCCAAGTGTAGTTCAGGGTTCAAATCTCGCATGGATAGACACTTTGCATAATCCTGAAATTGTTCTGAATCAGAGTGTTCTTTGTGTCAATTGCATGTAAGTTTATAAAGTCCCCCGTGACACAGAATTATAATTCTAGGAGTTGCCATTTATAAAAAGAAAACATATATAACTGTGAAATCTAACAGTTAAATTTCAGATCAAATTAACTTTTAGTATAAATAAGGCATATATCTACAACTGATACAGATATGCTACAATTCTTTTGACACAACGCCATCCAGTCCCCAAACTAAGCAGAGCTTGTATTACTATGGGTAACTAGACAACTGGTATAAATACATAAACATACTATTTTTTTGTACATACATACATATTATATACATACATAGAAAACACCCAAACTCCGAAACAAACATTTGGTCCGACCCGGGAATCGAACCCGAGACCTCTTGATCAGCAGTCGCATAACACTAACCACTAGACCAACGAGGCAGTCAATCTAAACTATTAACGTTTTAAAATATTTACATCAATCGTAATAATATATATTAGTCAATTCAACAATCACGCTCCTTACAGAGACAGACACTCTGAATAAAATATTTGATTTATGTTTTATACCATCAATCAATCTGTAAACTCAATCCATCGTTATTACTGAATCTGGTGTCTTCTGAATAAGCTCATATGTTGTTACCATTATTTCCCCAAATAAATTTAAATCTGTTTTAGTTGCCTAACATAAATCTTTTTTGTTACAGAAAGCTTTCAAGATGGAAGAAAAAAAGGGAACCATTGTACTGGAAAATTTTAATTCAACGTAAGTAGTTCACTTGGCTATTAATCTTGAGATTTTGAGCATTACGGAAATTTTCTCTTTAATGGAATTTTCTCTTACAAGGTTTTGAATAAGTTATAATAATTATTTTTATTATAATTATATCGTTAGTATAAGTTACTCATAAATGGATTTCCTCTTAAGAGGTTTTGAATAACTTATAGTAATTATGAAATTCATAAAAAGGTTATAATTATTTGAACTACTAGCTAAGCTGAGGTTGTTGAACTTTTACAAAAACCGAGAGCAACGCCACAGGGTGAAACTAATCCAAAGAAGTAACCTAGGTTACGGTCAGTCAGGTCAGTTATATGTCAGTATAAGTTTGGTTAAAATTAGTCCAGCTCTCCTCGAGTCATCAGATATATATTTTTTTAAAGGCTGAATTAAGTATCAAAAATTTCTTTCATTGTGCAATTGGCGTTCCTGTTCCTGGTGTTTCTCCCAACTGCCGAGGTAGGCCGCCGCGGGGTTTAGTGGGTAAACCGATTCCTCCGGGAGTCCCACACACGCCCTTCGTTTACCACACGAAGGGTATGGTGCGAAAAGCATTCCCCGCGTAAAAAAAAAAGGCTGATGATAATGATGATGATACTTTCATATGCATGTATTAAAAAGCTTTTAATTGACTACTTTAAATACTTCAATTTTATTAATTTGCATGTACATAAGTGCACAGTGTAGGTACATTGTAGAAAAATGGTATCCAAACTTAGAAAACCTTATATTTCGCGTCACCAGTTTGCGGTATATAAATATAACATCAAATTGATATCCTTTCAAGTTCGTACGAATGTGTATTTTTACATACTTTTAAAATAAAACTGATCAATCACAAAGTTTATTTCGTTTACACAAGCAAACAAAAGTAATATTGTTAAAAGAAAAACCGATTCTTTAAGTTAAGTCTAAGTTTGGCACTCGGAATTCAAATTAACCGTTAGTCCTTTAGATTCTTAGGATTTCCAACAAAAGAGGGTAAAATAAGTTATTTAGCTCACTCAATACAAAAGGACACTTTGGTTAGTTTAACCCTTGTCGCTGTTTCGTTCATGATTTATGACTTGAAAGGAGAAACCCGAAATCCATACAAATTTGGGCCTGGCGTTACAGTGCTAGAATTTGGGCATAAATTACAATATCTATGACGATTTCACGAGCTTAATTTTCAGGTCTCCCAGCAATGGCCAAATTGGTAAAATCAGACAATGTTTACATTTTAGGTTATGTTTATTGTTTGAGTTATTTTCATAAAAAATGGCCAAGTGCGTGTCAGGCCACGCATAAAATAGGGTTATGTACTCACCCATAATTAAATCGTGCCCAATAGATTCGGACATTTTACACACAACTCCATCTAGTCCCTAAACTAGACAACTGATATAAATACATAAACATACTTTTTTTTTGTAAATACATACATATTATACATTGTTGTATTTGCTCATTATTTCTTTATTTTTGTACGAAGTTTTCTAAGTCAGCTTTATTCACAAGTTAGGCCTTTACAACTTCTGAAATAAAAAAGTTATCAAAACCGCTATAGTTTTCTATAACATGAAAAACACGATTTGATACATTTGTGTTTTTCTAGGGCATAGTCACATTAATAGAAAAATACAAAACTACCCTTTCATGCTATATATAATGCTGCCAGTTGTAGATATTTTGAATTGCCGCCATTGTAAGTAGTTGTATCACGATTTGCTGGCCAGACTCTATTTACATTGATTAAAATACCTATTAAAACAATCATTTATACTAAAACAAAGAAGTATTATTTATTTATAACAGTATCGATTTCCACATAATCGATCCTATTTTAGGAATGCTACGTTTGTGGAGCTAGTTACGTATATTGAAATAAGTGTTGCAGAGGTTTACAAAGATTGTTTAAAACAATAGAATTCTACTTATTTTCTACACTTGGCCATTGCAAATGAAGCTAAGATTTCGATAGGTTAATCAAGCAAAAAAGACGAATTTTTTGGTACATATCCCATTCGTGTAACGCTTAGGCCTAGAATCGGGTTTCTCCTTTGGACGGATATTTGGATGTTAGCTTTGCACGTAGTCCACTATCATACTCAACAAAACAAATACTGTGAAAGTGATAATAAAACTAGTTATCAATATTATTCTAAATTGAAATTAGTCTTATGTTCACAAGTTAGTCCAGTCAACAAAAGCTTAACTTTGCCATTTTGGTTGAACACCTGCAACCAACGCCTAAATTTCCGTAAGTCTTCGTAAATTAATATACTAAAATTGCAGGGTTCTGCAATACCGGCAAAGGGTGCAAATACATTACAAAAGGGTGCAAAAACAACTTTTTCGTCTATATCTCGCGATTGGCTGGAAATATAAAAAAAGATCCAACTACAAAATTGTAGGAAATTAAATCTTCTACAAAAACTTGGAAACGTATTTTCGCGTATCTCTCATAGTTCATGCACAAAATGCATGTAAAGGTGCAAAATTGTAAAAATATTATTATTAATCTTTTTTTTTCATTTTGAAGCGATCCTACATGTTTCCTTGGGATTTAATTAATATTTTTGTTTACTTATTTATACCTGTTTTGATATGATATTTTGATTTTATATTTTTTTTATTCCATCGGATTCAGCGCAAATTTTCAACTTTGAGAGGATGGTCATCTAATGAACGGGAGGCATGTAATATGCCTGATAGAATTGTTTTAGAAGATGGTGATACAAGAGGTGAAATGCCTAAACATAGTTTACTAGGATCTGCATAGGTGATGTTTTTAATCCAGAAGGCAATCTCTCATCATACATCTCATCGGTGATATCTGTTGTAGATGCTAATTGCGCTGCAGATTTTTTTTACATTTGATTGGAGTTCTTTTATATCAAACACTACTTGCTGGTGTGTACACTGCTATACCTCCTAAACAATGATAAGTCTCCTGACTACCTGAGGTTCTTATACAAGATGGGCCAAAAGAAGTCATCCGATGTTGTTTGGCTCTCAATTTTTTTCTAAATGAAAAACTTCGATTTTGTTTTTTGATTATGTTTATTTGAACCTTTAGAATTTTATTAGTGAAGTCGAGAAAATGATATCGGCCAAATGGGCGCAGCCACAATCGATTGCTATACGGGCTCTTTTTATGGCATTTTTCATTACTTCAGGCGACGGATTCTCGCACTCGTTTCGAATGTTGTCCTTGAGGGCTTCCAGGGTCTCGAACTTATTCACATAAATACGGGACTTCAAAAAACCCCACAAAAAAGTCTGGAACGGTTAAATCGGGTGATCTTGCGGGCCAGTGCAAATCGCCAAAACGAGAGATGAGGCGACCCGAGAACGCCGCCTTCAGAATATCAGTTGTGTCTCGCGCAGTGTGTGCCGTTGCTCCGTCTTGTTGAAACCACATGTCCTCCGGTCCTAATTCATTCAATTGTGGCAGAAAAAACTCGGTTAATATGGCCATATAGCGCGCACCGTTCACTGTTGTCGTTTGATCAGCGGCGTCCTCGAAAAAAAAATGGATCGATGACTGTTCCAGCTTGAACAGCGCACCATGCAGTCACTTTTCGCGATGGATTTTCGGTGCCACAGAAGCCATAGTTTTGCTTGTTCACGTACCCGCTGAGGTGGAAATGAGCCTCATCGCTCATTATTATTTTGGTCGAAAAATCGTCTACTTCGCCCTCGAGATTGAGAATCGCATGGGCGTAGGCTACATGCGTTTGGTGATGGAAATGGAATGGAAGTAGCCTTTCTTAGGCTTTTAATTATCTGTTTACTGAATTTCATTTCACGCCATAACAGACAGACAGACAGCGTTACTTTCGCATTTATGATCATAAACTCACATCTACATCCCTACGTTGGGGAGCCAGAGTTATTCTAAACGAGGGAGAAAAATTTTGAATATCAACCTGGCACTAAAGGAATGTCACATTTCAGTAGGTTTTATGACTTAAATGGTGAATAAGAAGTGAAGGGGAAGGAAGGAAAGGGTTTCGGAAATTTAGGATAAACGGCAGAATTAAAGAGTTTAGTCTAGACCAAGTCTTGATCGCAATTTTGTATTTCCGCTCCTTTAATAAATTTTTCTATAGGACCTTTTAAAGATTTTAAATAACAAACATACCTGTTTTTACTTGTCATAAAACCTCTTAGTATACGCATATTTAATATACAGTGTGTTCACTCAATAATTGAACATCACTTTTGTCATTCAATATTTAATGCTACATAAAATTTTCAGCGCAAATCTGACTGGGAATCCAGGCTTTCAATCTACACTAAGCTTGGGATCAAAAGAAGTGATTAATGAAAAAGCCTACGATCCCTTTGAACACAGAAAGGTGGAACACCCGAATTCGTAAGTAATAAAACTAATGTCGCTAACTTTTAATGATACTTTGTTTGTTTGTAATATAACAAAAGACATTTTAAATTAGTTTTTAACGTGCGTAGTACACAAGGACGTATAATAATCATTCTGAACGCGTGAATGACTGCACGGTTGGCCTAGTGGCTTAAGCGGTACTACGCCAAGTGTCGTGGGTTCAAATCCCACGTAGGACAACACTTTGTGTGTGATTCACAATTTGTTGTTCTGAGTCTGGGTGTTCTTTGTGTCCGTTTCATGTATGTTTGTAAAGTCCCCCACGACACAGGAATTTATATTCCGAATGCGGGAGTTGTCTTTTTAAAAGATAAGATAAGATATCTGGCACTTATATATCCTAATTCACTGAATCCGGTGAGTAGTCGCTTTCTAAATATTTCATTTTTAAAGTGTGTCTATCAAGACATAGTTCGATAGTTTTTTTTTTATATTTAAGCCTACCAAAAGTAACTCTACTCTGCCTGATGGAAAACATGAGTAGTATCCAGGAATAAAAGTAAACATCTTTATTGTGAGTGCAAACAATGCAGCATGACGTTACCAGCGGTGACGTTACCACCTGTCTAATCATCATCATCAACAGCCTTTAACAGTCCACTACTGTACATAGGCCTTTCCTTAGAAAGGAGGTTTTGGCCTACTATACCACGCTGGCCAGACGGGTTGGTAAAGGGTTTGTTACAAGTTTTCCTTCTCTTGGTAGTGATGTTAGCTGCTTATTTTGTTCCTTTAGTCGCCTCTTACGACACCCATGGAATGAATAGGGGTGGTGACACTTTGTATTCTTAATCCGTCACTACACGGAAACCTGTATAATATTTGTGTTGTTTTTAATACAAACTGTCTGTTAAAACCTATGATAAGATACATTTCCAGATGTATCTTCGAATATTTTAGGTCAAATCAGGAGGACAAATCAAGCCTCATAGTAGAAAACATAAAATCATCATCATCAACAGGCTTTAATACTTTACTTTTGGATTTAGGATTATAGTTTAAATAAGTGTCACATTGCTTTTTTCCTTGTTGGTACATATTTTGAATTAAACAAGAGCTATTTTAGTAATCTCAAACTAAAAAAATCTACTCTATCATCATTTTCATTAGTATCATAATTTTTCAATCAGCATGCAAAAAGTGGCTACACTCAAAATTATTCAGGGATACCGTTATTCAGTCTATCATAATCTCAATCGAAAGACATGCACAGCTAGACATAGCCTATAAGATGATTTACTAACACAATCTTCTAATTTCAGAACTATGGGGTCTTTGGTACATCTTCTCAAATCTTCGTTGGGATCAGGGATTCTGGCAATGCCTGCTGCGTTTAAAAACGCCGGTTTGGCAGTCGGTTCACTGGGGACGATAGTTCTTGGATTTATTTGTACTCACTGTATATATATATTGGTAAGTAAAAGGTTTTATTTATTTATGCGTTTAAAAGTATTTATATGTTTATATCAGTTGCTTAGTACCTGTGGTACATACAAGCTCTGCTTAATGGGCCGATTTACTTGTAAAACTAAATATATATTGTTTAAAATTGTTTGAGACTAGATGGCGGTGTGTGTCAGATGTATATACATACGAACGTACATACATTATTAGTATCATTATCCTTGTATCCTATTAGAATTTTTGAGAACAAGCAAATCAATCACTTGAAAATTTTCCACATTATTCCTAGACGAACATTTTACAACGTAGTGAAACAATATACCTACTGTAAAATATAGAATTTACTTTACGAAAGACGTAAAATCAATTTATGTCAAATATCCGCTCCATAAACTTGTAATTTAATTTTGTAGCATTAAAAACGATTTCAATTATTCTCAATAGAATAAAACAGAAACTATAAATCGATACACAAAGTAAACTCCCATTATTTTAGGGTGAAAAATATTTTTATCTTTCGAGAATTCGTTTTTCTGGTTACCAGTCTAAGGTCTCCCGAGGTGTGACATTTTTAGTAGGTTGACACTAATTATCAAAAAAGGAGCTTCGCCAAACATGTAGGTACATGTGCCAAAGTATTCATGTTTTAATATCTTGCATTTGATTACTTTTCAACATATTTTTAACAGTAAAAGATTACTGTATTTCGTTGAACAATAGATGAGTAATAGTGCACGTATACCAACACTAATTAAACCTATTGTTGTTTAGCTCTCACTATTCAAAAGTTTAGCTCTCTAATTACGTTCTAGAATATTCTTAACCAATATTTACATCACATTCGAGACGTTTCAAAACAAAAAATCATTCCCCTACAGCCATTATTTGTTCATTGCTAGACCATCCTTTCTAAAGATAGGTAACTATCCTTAGAAAGTATGTTTTGGCCAACTATACAACGATGAGAAGTTGAATTAATAGAGGGTTATGGTCAAGGGAAGGGAACAACTTCTCTATGGCCCGCTGTTGCCTGCATAGTTAGTCACTCTGACGACACCTACGGGATGAATAGTGAGCCTCTGTTTTCTTAATCCGTCACCTCGCGTGGTGACGGTTCAAGACCGAGTAATTGCTTAATTATGTTATAAATTTGAAAGTAAGTCTGTCTGTTTATCAATAATGCTTCTACGGCTAAACCACTGCATCGATTTCAATGACATTTGACTGTAGTGTTAGTCTAGTGGTTAGCGTATGCGGCTGCTGATCAAGAGGTCTCGGGTTCGATTCCCCAGTTCAGACTAAATATTTGTGTGATCTACAAATATTTGTTTCGGAGTCTGGGTGTTTTACATGTATAATTTGTATGTATTTACAACAAAAAAAGGTATGTTAATGTATTTATAAGGTGTTTAGTACCCTTAATACAAGCTCTGCTTAGTTTCGGACTAGAGGCGTTGTGTGTAAGATGTCCGAAATATTTATTTATTTAATTTGGAATGGTGATATTTTGATTCTACTACTAATATTCTTTACTACGATAATCTATATACATACCGGTAAAAGTTAGTAAATATATTAATTATTAGGTAGTTGTTTGACATTTATATAATTTTAAACTTTAATTTTCTTCTGTCTTATGATGACAAAGAAGACGAGAGAGTTTTATATATAACCTTCATAAGTATATTCAAAAGTCACTGAAACGAGATTGGCAAAGCGAGCTTCTTTCTTTGGTATAATTACATTTAAACAAAAAAGGGACAAAATTGGGCAAGTTGAAATGTAAAAGAATTTCGACTACGTGATATGGCAATGGCTGGTTTTCTCCTTTAGTTTTACAATTCATGACACAGAGCAAATATTTTAGACCTTTTTGCCATATATATTTACAATGGCTTTCATCATATTATTATGTAGATTACCACCAGTCAATGATGCAAAACCATCTCATTAGTCAGCCATAGTTTGGTCAGTCCACCAAACTTTTTGTATATGAAAGGAAAATATAGATATCTAACTAGGGATGGACCTTCTCCACCGCCCTCCACTTGATCTTCAAATTTTGTGTTTTACGACTACGATATCACCGCTTCAGAGGAAATATGCACTAGAACGAAAGCGGTTCGGCTCTTCCTTCTTATGCCGAGCAGTCAAAAGCTGGAACTCGTTACCAGCTCACGTGTTTCCTTCCCACTATGATCCCGGGTCCTTTAAGCCGGGCGTGAAAAAGCATCTCACTAAGCCGCCATAGTGTGGGCCACCATATTTTACTGTCTGCATTCGCAGCAATGATGTGTGGTTTCTCCCACTCTTGGATTCTGCTCATGCTTTCCATCAGGCGGGGTAGAGTCACTTTGGTAGGCTATATATATCCCTACTAATATTATAAATGCGAAAGTAACTCTGTCTGTCTGTCTGTTACGCTTTCACGCCTAAACTACTGACCGGATTTTGATGAAATTTGGTATGAAGATAGATCTGAACATGGGAAAGGACATAGGCTACTTTTTACCGCGATAACCGACATATACGCGGGTGGAGCCGCGGGCAAAAGCTAGTATATAATAAAAAGGGCAGTGTTCTGCCTAGAAACGAGACATTGCTGCGCTGCTAGGATCAGTGTCGCGTCTGTCTGTTAAGAGGTAAGCTATTCTGACCGGTAGGTATTATTTATGCTTCTTCCTTCTACAATTTGTCGCCTTCTCAGGGAAATTCAGCAATATGTTAGGTAATTTAGCTGATGGCGCTTTCGACATCTGACCTGTGTCATGTCCTGCTCATTGATATAGTCTATTCACTGTGGCTGGATTAAATCTGGTGGCATTTTTCGCTTTATCCGTCGAACTTCGACTGGTTGGTCTCGCATAAAGAACTGTTAACTCTTTCGTGTCCACAACTACTACAATTTCCACCTAGATCGAACGTTATGGGATTAACACGATTATTTTCTGTGTCTATATGTGTCTATCTATTGTATGTATGTGCAATCTGGTTGCTAAGGTATAAACTTAGTCTATTCTGGAATGGCTGAACTTAATATAAATCATTAAAATGCATAAATATTATAAAAACAAGAAACCTGACTGCCTAAAAGTAATGAACTGAACAGAGAAAAATAAGTATCACAAAATTTATATAAAATTGGATTGACTAATGCATTGCTTTGTGAGCTTACTTTATTATTTTATTTTGATCACCTGACTGAGTGACATTAGCCAATCCACCAAGAGAATAGAGGCGTCAGGGATTGCAGAACGAAAAACGCTTGCAACTTGGCTAGTTGGTCTCTTATGATTTTTCCAAATAATTGTATATAGGGAAAATAGCATATTGAGAACTACGAAAGAAAGCTAGTATATAATAATATAAAAAAAGTCTAAGTTAGTTCTTAAATTGACAGCTTTTGGAAAGTACAATTGAAATCGATTAATTCATTTCGAAGATTAGCCAGAACAGATAGAGTGACAGACCGTCAGACAGACAGATCGACAGAGCGATTTTTTTTTAAATTGTCTATTTAATGTAAGTACTTGTCTCTAAATGCATATGAAAGGATAATTATATACTTTTATATGCATTGAATGACAAATATTAATTTGTATATACAAACTTTGTTTTTTTTTATTCGTATAAATTTAAAACTTATTTTACAAACTCGCAAAAGAAACAACCTGAACAACAACCTTGACATATACGAAAATGCATCGAGATCCTTTATTAATCTTGTTTCGTTGTAAAAAAAGATTAAAACAACATTTGGCGCGTACTATTTATAGCATCATGTAAGTTGTTTCAACCTTAGTAAGATACTAAAAATAGAATTACATAAAGATATTTTTCACATATCAAAAGTTACTCAGGACATCACAATTAAATTTAGTATTTTTTAGTTATTTTTACATTGCAGTGATAACTTACACAGTCATTTAATGTATTTTTCCTGACAATTGAAGTATTATTATATGTATACCTAAAGATTATTAAATTGTTGTAGGTTTCGATTTCCACAATCAGATTGAGCTCCGCCCGCGGGCGGTCAGTTATCGTATTAAAGAATAGCCTATCTTTTTCCTCAAAAACCGAAGGATCTAATAAAGTATTTGCTGCAGTTTAGCCGGAATAGCACAACCAACAGACGGATGTACTTTAGAAATTATAATCTTAGTGTGAATATATCACAAGCTTATTTGGAGTCGGCTACTAGTTCAACCGGTTTTACCTGAATATCAGTTTTTTAACTCAGCGACTGGTGTCGGACCTCCGCAAACCTGAGGGAGAACTGAAATTCGAAAGTTGAACTACATTTGATAGTATATTTTAAGACACTGACTAACGATTGGTATAGGTGACAACTTGGACCGACGGCTTAACATTGCCAAACAGTACACAAAATCATCAAAATATAAATAACAACTCGAGAATATACCCACTCTCGCGACTCTTCACATTTGCATATCAAGGAAGTTTGTTGCAAGGCCAAGTCTGTGACATGGCTGTTTTTGCATCGCGCAAAATTTATTACGAACATACATATATTAATCAATCAATCGTGACTATCAATTCACAATATGTTTTGTTTACGCCGTTTATTTAAACGTTCTTGGAAGTTTATGAGATAATACACAGATATATTGTGCTTTGTTAATGTATTTTCCATTGTATTATTAATGACAAAATTATAAAGTACCTACCAATCACAATCATCCGCGGTTAGTAAGTTTTGTCAGATATTAATTCGACTATTCTGTCGTGTTGGATTTAGAACATGGCTCGCTAAGAGTGCATACGACACTACGCAGGACTAAAGTCTTATAATAAATCTAACTGTTTCACTTTAAATTCTGTCTGATATAGACAGTAAGTTAGTTAGGGCAAGTCTTTTTGTTCTTTATTCTCAATATTATTTTTGGGTCGGCTACAACAACAGGTTTTACCTTAAAACCAGTTTTTTTACGGAGCGACTGGCATCGAACCTCCGCAATCCTAAGGGAGAACAGAAGTTCGAAGGCTGAACTAGTTGTCAGTATGTTTGAGGGCACTAAGTTCATAATAATGATTGCCATAGATTCATGATAACAGGAAGCAACTGCTTAACGAGCTCTCAGAGGCTCGGGCGTGCATCACCGCCTAACTTCCATACTCTGGGCTGCTATTAAGAATAGCATAGAAACGACAAATCGATTTATTATAAGATATTAAATATAATTCTTCTACTATTAATTTTATCGGACATAGCCAGTAAGACAGTCAGTCCGTGCAACTAATTCATAAATTCAATTTTTTATTTATTTAATATTATAACGGTTGATGTAAGTTGGGACAAATGGTACTATTCGGATATTCCATTAAAAGTTCGAATATTCTAGAATATAAAAAACAATCGTAGAAGTTTCCGGAGGGATGTTGAGTCGATAGGGTACTAGTTTTTAAGAGTACGTATATCAAAATCATTGACATACGCAAATCGATTACATTACTGCTTAATTGACCTCGAATAAATGAACTAGCAAAATTTAAATATTTTCTGTTTTTGTCGATCAGGTGAAAACGTCACAAGAAGTTTGCGTGGAAGCTAAGAAGCCTTCCATGGGTTTTGCAGAGACTTGTGGTGCTGTATTCGAATATGGACCAAAAAGATTAAGGCCGTGGGCGAATTTTGCAAGGTAATAATTGGTTTATTATTTAAAAACTCATAAGAGTATAGATTTTTAGGAGAAAACAATTCTTAAAAAAAAACTTGTTTTAAGTATTATTATTTTTTTATTTTTTGTCATAAATGTAATGAGTTTTTGGTAGTTTTTTGCAATCTATTGTATACTTTTTATACTTGTGCTTTAGGCATACGTTTTAGTGGGTATTAAATATTAGTAAACCAAAATAATTGCAACTTAAATGAGAAATAAATCTACTAAAAAGTATTTAATGGTATTTTTCTTTTACTTTCAGTGGTATTTCTGACTATTTTTTTTAATTTTAATGTGATATTATTTATTAATTACAGGACGTTTGTGGATTATACAATGACTTGCACTTATTTGGCAACACTTTGTGTGTATGTGGTGTTTATTGCCGCCAATTTGGAAGAGGTAAATATACATATTCAAAAATTTTGTTCTGAATACGCTTATAATTTTTGATTTTACATAGTTCATTAGTAGTTTAATTTCCATTTGCCCAGTTACGAGAACTATTTATGCAAATATCTGTTTAACTACAACTATTATCAAATCACGGAGGTACGGCATCTTATTTTACTATTGCATCCTATCCATCCATCTGACCCTAGCTAACCCTACCCTACAATATAATTATACTATAAAACGTATGTTTATAAATCAAAATATAAACCAGAAGGTACTAGAGCTACGCTGGTTTCAGCACAAATAGAACGGCGACTTGGGCAGTACTATTCTCACTCAGAAGACCAACCTTAAATTATTGCATTCGTTCTGTCGTGTTCTGTTGGTGAGGACGAGACCGTAGGCCTATTAATAAAGAAGCATCTCACAAGGCTGCCAAAGTGTATATCATCAAACTGCATTATTTTTCAAATCAAATCAAACCATTCTTATTACAAATAAACCAGTACAACGGCACTTTTGAAACGTCAAGTAGTCAGTCAGTAGTCAGTCGTGAAGCTAATCGTCTGTTCCAATTCGTAGATCCTATGGAGAATAACAGACAAGAAACTCCATGGATACTCTTTTCCAATATTGTTTTTACAATTTTTGGTTACATTGTTTAAGGCATTTTATTAAATGAGAGTACAATGTAACGATGCTGATATTTACATAGGTAGTGTCCAAGAATAATTGAACAATAATATAATATAGAAGTTGTGAGATGACCAGCCCCGACTGGCGGCGCCCATTTACATTCGGAATGAGGATGGTGACAAATACCTACGCGTGGATTTATTTAGGACCTACTGTGTTGCCAGCGTTCATTATTTTAAAACGCAAGAAAGCTAGTCAAAAAGAAAAGCCTAAGTATGGCTTTTTGCCAGTGAAAGTCCCGTCAAAATCGGTTCAGCCGTTCCAAACAGACAGACAGACAAATTTAAAAGAAATACTTTTTTTGGTGTTAATAACGTATATACTTTGATATGCATTTAGTAAAAAACTGTTCTTTTCATATTACATACAAATACTCCAATTTTATTTACTTGTTTAGATACATTTTGGGTCATTGCTGGGTTGGTCTAGTGGTTAGTGTATGCGACTGCTAATCAAGAGGTCTCGGGTTCAAATCCCGGGTCGGGCCAAAAAGTGTTTTTGGCATTTTCTTAAGAAATTCCTAATAGCTGCCCGGAGTTTGGAAGTCTGGCAATGATTCACGCCCGTGCCTCGGAGAGCACGTAAAGCCGTCGGTCGGTTGTCATGAACATCTTTGGCAATCGTTATTGGGAAGTCAGTGACCTCAAATATACTGACAACTAGTTCAATCTTCGAATTTCAGTTCTCCCTTAGGGTTGCGGAGGTCAGATGCCAGTCCGCTCCGTGGAAAAACTGAAATTCAGGTAAAACCGGTTGAACTAATAGCCGACCCCAAATAAACTTGGGAAAATGGCTAGGAGGAGGATGTTTAGATACATTTAGGGGGGTTAAGTATTCAAGAAAAACCTGTTTGAAACTTTTGAATTTTTATCTTACAGGCACTAAAGGAATACACATACGGATACGACCTTTCACGTGGAGTATATTGTGCACTGACATTAGTGCCATTAGTGTTAATGTGTCAAATCAGGAACTTGAAGTGGCTGGTCCCATTCTCAGCGATAGCCAACGTATGTCTCGTTGTATGTTTCGCTATTACGTTGTACTATATCTTTAGTGATTTGCCGGCTGCTCAGGATAGAGAGATTGCTGCTAAAGTTACTCAGTGGCCAATATTTATTAGGTGAGTACTACGTTACTTAAATTAGTAACTTATTTAATGGGATCGGATTAAAAAAATCTTATAATTTGTTTTTCTTTCTTTTTTTCTTTTTTTTTTTTTTTTTTTTTTTTTCTTTCTTTTAAAAAGACAACTCCCGCATTAGGAATATTAATTCCTGTGTCGCGGGGGACTTTACAAACATACATGAAACGGACACAAAGAACACCCAGACTCAGAACAACAAATTGTGAATCACACAAAGTGTTGTCCTCCGTGGGATTTGAACCCACGACACTTGGTGTAGTAGGAAGCGGCGTGGCGACCGCTTAAGCCACTAGGCCAACGTTGCAGTTATTATTATATTAGCCAATGTTACTCCTTATGAAATCATGACCCTGCTAATGAAAGTCCCATCAAAATCGATCCAGTCGTTCCAGAGATTACCTGGAACAAAAAGACAGACAGACGGACAGACAGTTTTTTTTTATGTTGTAAAAAAACTATTTATTTGTTGTTACATACAGACAATTTAATTTTATTTATATGTATAGATTCAGAATTGATCATCACAATTTATATCTTACTTTATTGGTCCCTGACTTGTACAAGGGTCCTTGAACCTAAGGTATATCATATAGTATATTACTAGGTACATATATCATTTTATATTTATCAAATAGCTGATCCCCGCGTTTATTATTTGACAGCCTTTTTGGTCTAGTGGTTAGCATTTGCGGCTGCTGATCAAGAGGTCTCGGGTTCGATTTCAGTGTCGGACCAAATGTTGGTGTGATACACAAATATTCGTTTCGGAGTTTGGGTGTTTTCTATGTATATGTATGTTTTTACAAAAAAAAAGTATGTTTATGTATTTATTTGAGTTGTTTAGTACCCATAATACAAGCTCTGCTTAGTTTGGGACTAGATGACGTTGTGTGTAAGATGTCCGCAATATTTATTTATTTATTGTTATGCCCTTCACAACAACAGCCGCTGGTAAAGCCGTGGGGCAGTGCTAGTCTAAAAAAAGTAAAACTTTAAATTTAAAATAATAAACGTATAAAAGTAAAACAGATAAAACTGTACAGAACTAAAAAGGTTGTATACCCTTGATAAAAAAAAAAAAACAACTTTTAAATGGAACCCAAATTCTTGTGTCGTAGCCCTAAGAGCTGTTTAAGTACCTTTAGAATGATGTCAAAAGCTAAATATTTGAAGTTCTTTGTGGCAAAGTTTAATATCGAGATAATGTATTTTTTGCGTCTGACATCAGCTGTCAAAACACTAGAGTAATGATCTTTTTTTTTTTTTTTTTTTTTTTTTTTTTTTTTTTTTTTTTCCGAGGTGGGAAATCCCTTCGGATCCCCGGCTCCTCGGGGATACAGAAGCCAGGGGTATGTGGTGTTTCCACTAAAACCCACCCCGATCGCCGGACTCATGCACCCTGCTCTAGGGAGGACCCGGACCATATTATTTCAGGTCCCCCTAGGATTGACGCCGCGCCTATCAAGGCTCTATCCCGAGGGAAGCCAAAGAGGCTTCCCCCTAACTTTTATCGCCTATCGCGTAGGTCGCCATCCTACTGCTAACCGCAACAGTTAATCTGCTACCAAAGATCCCCACTCTCTGGTAGCTTGCGGTGCCCTCGAGGGCTGGTGTTGTCGCCGACGTCCTCTACGCTCAGGATCGGCCCTCTCCCGATCCCGTTCAGCGGTCTCTTTCTGAAGCATTACAGCTTCACAGAAAGAGACCACTGCGCCCCATCCCTCCTCGCTCGCCAGCATTGCAGCAATGATTGCTGGCGGGGACAGGTCTCGTCCGATTTGGCCAACTAGGACTTCGCGTTCAGACACCCAAGCGGGGCAGTCCTCCAGCGTGTGCTGGGCGGAGTCCCAGTCGGCTGCGCAGTGGTGGCATTGTGGCGTCTCCTCGCGTCCTATCCTATTCAGATACTCACCGAAGCAGCCATGCCCGGTGAGTATCTGAGTAAGTCGGTACGTGACATGACCTCCCTCCCTACCTACCCAAGCTTCGAGGTTAGGCAGAATGGCACCAACAGCGCGTTGACGCGCGATCTGCGGCTGTTCCAGCCGCGCACGCCACTGGGCCAGTGCCTGTCGGTGAGCATTCCGCCGCATTCCGAGCACGTCCTGGTCTTCCCCGCTCTCATCCCGGCGAATGACACGAATTTGGTCATAGACCTTTGCGTCCATATCCGCCAGGATATCAAAAGGCGGGAAACGTGCCAGGACAGTCGCCGCCTCAGACGAGATGGTGCGGTATCCTCGTACGATCCGTATGGCCGCTACCCGCTGCGCTTGATTGAGCTTAGCTCGGCAGCGGGAGGAGGCCGATAGGCGCCTGACCCAAATCGGCGCTCCATAGAGGGCCATGGACCGTATCACCGCACCGTAAAGGCGGCGAACTTCCTCCCGCGGACCCCCTAAATTAGGCAACAGCCTTTGTAGGGAGCCCGCCACCCCCCGGACTCGGGGGATCATCCGCTCGAAATGCTCCTCGAAGCTCCAGCGGCTGTCTAGGGTGAGGCCGAGGTACTTAATGTGGCGACCGACCTCGACCTCCGTTCCTCCCACTCTGATAAGAGAGCGAGTAGGAACGGCACCTCCGCGTTTCCTGTGAAACCACAGAGCTTCTGTCTTATGAGGTGCAACCCTTAGACCCAGGTCGTTGATCTTTTTGACGACACAGGCCACCCCCAGCTCGGCGAGCTCTAACACTGCCTGGAAGCCATGCCCCCTGGCCAGTACTAGAGTGTCGTCCGCGTAGCAGACGACACACACTCCAAGGGGCAAGCTGGTCCTCAAGACCGCATCATATGCGAGGTTCCATAGGAGAGGTCCTAAGACCGATCCCTGGGGTACCCCGCATGTGACCTCCCTTCGATGTTCTTCGCCGTCCCGACCCATATAGGATATGGACCTGTCACGAAGATAGGCCCCGATGATGTCTCGCAGGTAGACAGGTAACTGGTGATATACCAGTGCCTCTCTAATTACCCACCACGGGAGGGAGTTAAAGGCGTTGACTATGTCGAGACTGACGGCCAACGCCACTCCCCCCTGACAGACAACCTCTTCCGACAAGGAACGGACGCGATCGATCGCATCCAGCGTTGAACGTCCTTGTCGGAAGCCAAATTGGCTGTCTGATAAGTCAGGGCCCACTTGCGACAGGTGCTGGCTGACACGGGCGGCGATAACTCTTTCAAAAAGTTTCGCCGCCTCGTCCAGCAGACATATGGGACGGAACGCCGAGGGAGAATCTGCAGTCCTGCCCGGTTTCTGAATGAGTACCAGCCTGGCTTCCTTCCAGTCGGAGGGGAATACGCTGCTGCGAAGGCAGCTGGTAAACAGCCGCCTCAGCCTATCCCCTAGGATCGCCAAAGCGTGCACCCATACTCGGCCCGGGATCCCATCTGGGCCCGGGGCGGTGTTGCGGGCGGCGAGTCGCCTCACAGCTCGGTCCAGCTCATCCTCCGTCACGTTGAGGTCGTCGGACCACGGAATATGATCCAACGGCAGCGGAGAATAGGAGGGACTGCCCTGGTCCCTGGGAAAGAGGGTATCTACCACTCTTCCCACGAACTCGGGGTCCAGGGTCTGCGTTAGTGGGGGGACCCACGGTCTGAGCTTGCCCAGTACCAATTTGTACGGGCGCCCCCATGGGTCCCTGTCCAGTCCCTCAATGAGCTCCTTCCAGGACCGAGCCTTGGCTTCTGCGATAGCGAGGCTCACAGATTTTGCTGCGTCGCCATACTCCCGCCTCGCTTCGATGATCTCCTCGGCCGTGGCTCGCCGTCTTCTTCGGGTTCTCTGATACCGGCGACGGGCCCTCGAGCACGCTGTTCGAAGTTGCTCGAGTTCCGGTGTCCACCAGTACACAGAAGCCCTCTTGCCTCCCGGCCTGATCCGCGGCATTGACGCGTCACAGACGTTAGTCATGACGCTACGAAACCAGGCCGCCTGCGCTTCCGGATCGGACGAGACCCGTTCTTCCTCTACCTCTGGCCAATCCGCGACGATGGCTGCGGCGGCAAGCATATCCCGGTTCATCCGCTTGAGGGACCATCGTCGCGGTGGGCAGCTACTGCGGCGGTCCAACCTTGCACTGGGGCGGTGGATGGCCACGTCGAACACGATGTGCCGGTGGTCCGACAAGGTGACCACCTCCTCCGCCACCCGCCATCCTGACACTTGGTTAATGACCGAGGGAGTCGCCCACGTTAGGTCGACGATTGACTCCCCCTGCCACCTCACGCAAGTACTGACCGAACCCCGGTTCACAATACCGAGGTTCAGTCCCGCCGCCCACTCAATGAGTGTATCTCCTCTTGCGTTGTCCAGGCGATCCCCCCACTGTGTGGAGCGGGCGTTGAAATCGCCCAAGACAAGTACCGGACGGGTCAGGAAAGTGCAAATGCATGTTCTGAGTCCGTCCAAGTACGCCTCGAATGCGGGGAGGCCGCAATTCGGAGATATGTAGCAGCCCACAATGACCATGGGGCCCCACTCTACTGCGACAAACCCCGTACCTCTCTGAAGAAGGGTGCAGTGGAGGCCGTTCTCCACCCCCGCCCAGTATATGGCAGCAGTGCCGTCATCCGATCCAAACCACCTGGGGTGATCTGGGACGGAATACGGTTCCGCAACTACCGCGAGGGCAACCGCCTGCTCAGCGAGTGTCTGCATGAGCAGATCCTGCGCTGCACGGCAGTGGTTAAGGTTGCCCTGTAAAATTTTCTGAGGTCGTGCGAATGTTAGGCCTCCATTGCCTCCTCTGCCGGACGGGCTTCCGGCTGTGACATGCTAGCTGCCGACGGCCTCTGAGTGCTCGTCAAGGCTTCGGCGGGGGTGGATTGTAATCCCGATTTCTTTTTCCTCGGCGGGGAGCATTTCTTGCTCCCCAGTCGATGATCCGCGGGACGGCCAAGATCCGAGCAGACCGGACATTTCGGCACTTTTGCAGTGCATGTGCGCGCAACGTGGCCTATGCCACTGCACATGTAGCACCGTGTGCTACGATCCGTCTCGTTGGGACACTTTGATCTGACGTGTCCCAATTCGAGGCACCGGTAGCACTGCAACGGACGTGCCACTAGTGCCTCTACTCTAGCTGAAATCCAGCCCACCTGCACCCGTTTGGCAGTCACAATTTTGCGAACTGCTGTAAGTGGGCAGCGGACCCAGGCCGTTCCTAGACTCGAAGGGGAAGTACGGATCTCGCCAACTTTGACGTCGGTAATGGGACATCCTCCTAGTGCTGCGATAGCCTGAGCAACCTCGGCTTGGGTGATCGAGTCATCTAGATCCATCACCCGTAAATCTCCTGTCTTACATGGACGTGCAATGATGGCATCCGTGTCCGACAATACTTCCCGCAGGTGCGTTGCTAGCTTATCCGCCAAAGCAGTGCTTCCTTCACCGGGGACCGTTAATATCAGTGCCCCTGTCATGGCTCGTTTAGTGCGGAGCCCACCTGCAATGCCGAGGTCTCCCAAGCTTATTTTAGACTTCGCAACCTCCATTAACTTTGCTATCGTCGTCTTCGAGCCAGGGGCCACGGATACAGTGACAGCAGCAGTAGAGGGAGGCCGGGGTACGACACTTTTCCTGTGTTTCGACGGTGGGGCAGCAGCATGTCCCGTCGATTGAGCCATAGCTGCTGCCTTCTTCACAGCCTTTCGACCAAGAACCGTGGCCCAGGTCTCACCCGCTGAGGAGCTTGTTGGTTGCCGCTGCCCCATTGACATCTCAGTAAGTAACTCCGTTGACGCTTGTGATGCTTGGGTAGACCGCTTTCTCCTCCCCTTCTTCTTCTTCTTGGGCGCCGCCGCCGTCCCCGACTTAGGACTGGCGGTTGGCGGATGTAAGATACCCCGTCCTGGATCGTTTTCTAACATCCTCCCACGGACCTCAGCCAATACGCGGTCCACCATATCCGCGTATTGGCTATGATCCGGTACTGGGTTCGACTCGTGCTGATTCACCGACCCTGTATTTCTTTTCAGGGAGACAGTCCTGTCAACCTCCCTTCCAGATCCCGTCGGTGTTTTTGGGTGGTGTTTGGAGCCACCGCAGCGGAGCTTTTCCACCTCCTTACTTAAGGAGGAAATCTGGGAGCGGAGCAATTCATTCTCCCGCTGTAACTTCTCCACTGACTCAGTCAGGACAGATGTGTCAGCCCTCCTGAGGAGTTCAGACACCCCAGCCCTGACAGTGGTCATTGCCTCTTTCGCAGCAGTTCTTTTGCCACCTCTGGGGCCCTTCATCCCCTGAAAGACCTTTTCAACCGCCAACAGGGACTCCCGGATCTTGGAGTCCAGATCCGAGGTGGGTTGGTCTTTCAGTTCCGCGACAATATCATTTGTGCGGGACTCCACGCCTGGAGGACCTTGGGACATGGGCGGACCTGCGATGCCCTCGCGCTCAGTCTCTGTCCCCGTTCCACTCCCTCCAACGTTTCCGTCACTTTCTGCAGCCCTCCTGGATTTAGCAGCCTTCTTGGTGGGTCTGTTCTGCTCCGCCGGTTCTTTTGGCTTGCGCTTGCAGGCTCGAGTCGATCGCGAGGAGACGGAGACAAAGGACGAAGTGTCACTGTCTCCTGAATCTCCCTGTTGCCATTCCATGTTGATGCCTTCCACAGGCACTGGGATTGGCACCCGTCTACCCGCTTCTTGTTCGACCGACTGGGTGCAAGAAGCCACCGTATTCGGTGTTTTGGGTCGCGCAAAACTGGGCGTGCGCGTCCCAATTGTTGTGCCCGGACTCGGACACCGCTGTGCACGCAACTGTGCCCCCCCAGAATACGATGGGCTGGACACTCCGATCTCAACCGGAGTGCCGAGGGATTCTCCGACCGCGGCGCAGTCGGTACCCTCCTGGGGTAATCTATTTTTTTTGGTTGCGTTCATGTTTTGGTTGCTCTTTGGCGTGAGCTAACGCTGTGTTGCCCTAGCGGCTGGGATACCCCCCCAGCCATTAACCTCCTCACCGGGCTTCCTTAGCTTGGGTTAGGGGTGATTTTTTAAAGAGGTTTTCTTCCTCGTGACCTTCTCTAAGAGAAAGCCCCCGCTCCCGATTGCTCGGCGTTTACGGGTTGGGCCGATCGGTTGCCGGAGTTCAGCAGTGACCGCCGCCAGTTGCTCCATTTGGAGCTTTAGACGGCAATCCCGTCGCCCCCATGACGTCGTCCTCGAACGTTATCCTCGCACATGCCCTCTGCTCAACAGAGGGACAGGTTGAGAGATTGCTCTTGGCATGTGGCCTAAGCCTTTATAGAGGTTTTCTCCTCTTAGCCAGTCTCCTAAGATGGAGAAGGCCCCCGCTCCCGATAAATCTGCGTCTGCGGGTCGGGCATTCCGGTTGCCGGTGTTCGGCACTGACCGCATCCAGAGGTTTCGCATGAAGCGAATCCTCTGAAGACAGTCCCATCGCCCCTACAATGAAGTAGCCATTGTGCTACACTTCCCTTCCCTTGCCAGTGACCACGTTGGCCGCGCCAGTAACATAGGATCGCGTGTACCACCTTCCGCGTGCAACTGATGGTCGTCGCATTGGACGCCGTGGTTTGGTCTTTGGAAGGCAGAGTAATGATCTAATCCACAATTTCATCGGTCTTATTATTTATTGAAGACAGTTTGTAAAATATAGAAGTTCGGTCGTGAATATTTTGACGTTAATTTCAATATGTATGGTTTTATACAGGTCGAGATAATTATTTTCTGTCAAAAAAACTACAAAACATTTTTTATATAGTTGTCGCCCTTGCTCCTGTTAAATTTATATAATATTTATAATATTTATAATATAACTAACTTTTCATCCCAAATTACAATAGGAGTTATTGGAAAAAAGTCCTCCAAAATGATTTTTTTTTATTTTAGTTTGTATTATCACCTTTACCAGTATTATCCATATAGATATTATTAATATTATGGGAGTTCAGTGAAATGTCGAATGATAGACCAGAATAAAAGGATCAAACATACTGCACTGACCTCTAATGTAAGCCGGATAAGGGTGGGCTCATGATGATGGTGATGACTTTATTATTATTGTAGCTAACAAAAGACCTTGGAAACTTCCTCCTTTTTGGAACTCTAACGGAGTTATTTTTCAGCAATTATATTAGTATTAAAGAGAAAACCGCGTTTTTCTAGTGATAAGTAATAAATATATCGGACATCAACAGACATAACATCGTCTAGTCATAACCTAAGCGGAGCTTGTACTATGGGTACTAGACAACTGATATAAAGACATATGACTTTTTTAATATACATATAAGTACATTCTATACATACATAGAAAACGACCAAACTCTGAAACAAATATTTACAGATCATACAAACAATTGGTCCCCAGGGAATCGCACTTAGTACGAAGGCTGTTAGGGCCACAGCACACTGGCTACTTTTAGCATCCGCGATCGGTGATTTTGCGACTGCATCGATGCTGCATCGCCTTTTAGCGACTTCCTGCGTTCGATCGCGGTATCGGAAACGCGCGTTTTAATTGATGCTATCGGCATCCGAATGTGTGCGGAGAGTAGCGTTCAACTGCTGTGTCGCGCTTCTAAAAAGCGCTTCAATCTGCGCGTTTGGCGTTTTTAAGCGTGCGGTGTAGAGCGTTCGGTCACCGTATTTAACTTCTAAAAAGCGACTAGTTGCCGATCGCCGATGCTAAAAGTAGCCAGTGTGCTGTGGCCCTTATATCTACATTCCGTCCTGTCACAACTAGAACTACGTCAAACAGATTTAGAACACATTTGTGTCCATAGATATTTGTAATTAATCTAACTTGGTCATCTAACTTCGCCCCTAAACTATTTTTAAACTAATTAAATGGAAATGTAATAAATCTGTGTTTCAAAAGATCTGCCGAGCTTTTGGATATAACTTTTCCAAACGCAATTTAATCTATCTGAAACTTCTAAGTTATATCTAAATTTTATATTTGAATGAGAGAGAACACGAGAATATTGGCTTCTGACTTGTATCGGTGTAAAGTAAATAAATAAATATATAAATATTTTGTGGACATCTGACAAACAACATCATCTAGTCTTTTTTAGACTAGCACTGCCCTACGGCTTTACCGGCGGCTGTTGTTGTAAAAGGCATAACAATAAATAATAAATAAATAAATATTGCGGACATCTTACACTTATCATCATCTAGCCCCAAACTAAGCAGAGCTTGTGTTATGGGTACTAGACAACTGATATAAATACATAAACATACTTATTTTTTTGTAAATATATACATATTATACATAGAAAACACCCTAACTCCAAAACAATTTTTTGTGAATCACACAAATAATATTTGGTCCGACCCGGTTTGAAAGTGCGACCAAAGTGATTGAAGTTTTCGATTAATTTATAACACATTGAACTTTAATATTAATCGTTATAGGATATGTAGTGCTCATCGCCGAGTGGCCTTAGGTGATTGGAGACAATCACCGAGTTAATCAAAGACGGAACGGTTACCCATAGATGGGTGATTGTTTTAGGCATGGTATGTTATGAACGCTTCCGTGATTCGTAGTATATTTATATATTATTAGTTGTCTAGTACCCAAAATACAAGCTCTGCTTAGTGTGGGACTAGATGGCGTTGTGTGTAAGATGTCCGAAATATTTACATATTTATTATTATTATATAAACAACACTTTTATTTTAATTTATAATTTGACGCAAAGGAGATGGTCAATAATGTATCGACAAATACCCAGAATCGATTGGGACTAAATGGGTATCAGTAGTTTTATTATATTGCTCAGTTTACCCCACCTTTCGGTAGGGTAAACTGTGCAATATAATGTAATATAATGCAATAATAACTTAAAAGAGATGGTCCACAAAAAACCCAGAATCGATTGGGACTAAATAGGTATCAGTAGGTTCATAATAATGCACAATTTACTCCACCGTAAGCGCAATGCCAAAATCAATGGGGTTTAAGAGCTATAGACTGACAAAGTATATGAAAAAATCATGAGTTAGTGTGATTTTTATCAGTTCATACAATATCAGCAATATACTAACGACTATAATGACAGGATTACTATACTATCACCATTGTATGTTTACTATCAACCATTTATGTTTATAACTATTACTCATCATCACTAAAAAAAAAACTAAAAAAGAAACTTAAAAAAACAATTCGAGCTTGCTAACTGAACTGTTAGGAGAAAGAAATGACACCGTTTTACCGGAATACTAAACACTGAACTAAAACATTTAATAGGTATTAATATTATTATTGCTTGTATTAGACTTTAGGCTAGTTGTACATATTACTGCTCTACATAGTGATTACACAGTTGAGTGTTATAACTTTTACAGTAATCTTATTATTATTGTTAATCAATAATAATTATTGTTTTTGTAAAAACTGGAAAAATTCCCACGTAACTCATGATATTTTCATACATACTTTGTCAACCTATAGCTCATATACCCCATTGATTTTGGCATTGCGCTTACGGTGGAGTAAATTGTGCATTATTATGAACTTACTGATACCTATTTAGTCATAATCGATTCTGGGTTTTTTGTGGACCATCTCTTATAAGTTATTAAGTATTTACCATCCTATTTCTTCAGATTTTTTTGAGATTATTTTATTGAATGAAATCAATTTGTGATACCAAGTCTTTATTTCCAGTACTGTGATATTCGCCATGGAAGGTATTGGCGTAGTGATGCCAGTTGAAAATGAGATGGCCAAACCTCAGAAGTTCCTTGGCTGCCCTGGAGTTTTGAACGTTGCTATGACTATCGTTATTGTCATATATGGAGTCGTAGGCTTCTTCGGGTACATGAAGTTTGGAAACGAAGTCAAGACAAGTGTTACCTTAAACCTTCCTGAAAAAGAAATGTAAGTATTGGGAATACCTACTATGTAATATTATTTTATAAGGAACATTACCAGTGGTTAGCGTATGCGACTGCTGATCAAGAGGTAACGGGTTCAAATCCCGGGTCGGCTCAAAAGTGTTGTCAGGTTTTTCTGGCAGGAAACTCATAATAACAGCTTGGAGTATGGAATTCAAATTCAAATTCTTTATTCACTTAGGATGCAATACATCTCTTGTGACAGGTCAAGATTCTACATGTACATTTATGCCATGTTCGCAAACAATAGGTAGAGCCGGAGAAAAGAACATGGCAATAAAAACTCGCGGCCACTCCTTTCAAATCGCCAATGTTTACATAGTTTTAATGTTTATAAACCTGATATGGGGGTAAGGTGCTGCCACTAATATACTATACACCATGTTAGAGGACTGATGCAAATTATAGTGATTAAAAATTAGAACTTAAGTTAATTAAAAAAAAAAAAAAAAAAAAACAACAGCCTCAGTGGGTACAACATAGTAGGAGCATCTACTTACAACAAAAGTAAAAACTATATGTGCTCAAATATTGGCCAAATTACTGGTAACGAAAGATTAAATATAAAATATTAATTTTAAGATCAAAAGAAAGAGAAGAATGGCCTTTATTCGTCACGTAGAATCTTTACTTACAAAATTTTGGCGGTAATTCACGCCCGTGCCTCGGAGAGCCATTAAGCCATCGGTCTCGGTTGTCATGAACATCTATGGCAATTGTTATTAGGAAATCTGTGCCCTTAAATAAACTGATAACTAGTGCAAGACATCCCTCGGGCTTGCAGAGGTCCGATGCCAGTTGCTTCGTGGCAAAACTGTTATTTAGGGAAAACCGATTGAAATTGTAGCCAACCCCGAATAATCTTGGGAATAAAGGCTAAGAAGAAGAATACCAGTATTATCTTGCACATTTTTGAAAAAACCGACAGAGTAAGACATCTATCGGAATTGTCCAAAATGTATGTAGTTTTCTTCAAAATACTGTTCAAGAGACAAATTTCAGTCAACAAGCAGCTAAATTCTTCAAAAAGGTACAAGAATCCTTACCTAATATTATAAAGGCCAAAGTAACTCTATTTGTCCGTCAGTCCGCTTTCACGTCAAAACTATTGAACCAATTTAAAAAAAAAATAGGTACACATCTAGTCTAGAACCTAAAAAAAGGACATAGGCTACTTTTAACTGCGATAACTAACATACACGCGAGTGGAGCCGCGGGCGAAAGCTAGTAAAGCTACTTAATAGTAACAGCCTTCACAATAATCTTGATCCAATCATCTTGTTATTAGAAAATCTTATTAAAATTATTATTATAGAAGTAACTATTAGTGGTATATCTACAAATATAAATATTTCATGAGAGATAGACAGCAGAACTTTGGCAAGGATATTTGATTCTTGAGACAGGACTACTTTTTACCCGTAGTTTAAGTAAGCGAAATCACGGGTCGAAGTTAGTTTGATATAAATTCTGTCACCGTTTTCACGTTAACATGAAATGATCATCAAAGCTAATAACATAATGATGGGCCCATTTCTAATACTATAAAAATACATGTAAAATTTTACGATTATTGTCAAAGAGATAAAGTAGACAGTTTTTGCTATCTATCTATTAGATATTTTAGTTTTTCTAGACAGACTCATTCATTCGAAATGAAACTGGTAAAAAACTATTCCTCGTAATTTTATCTTTAAAATGGTCATAAATCTCCCTCTAAGACTAAGTCTTGGCACAAAAAACTCTACAGCTTTGATATACATACATATATTATTGTATGTAAACGTTGAGTTGATTCATTTACGCTTCAAAGCTGCACATATGATTGAGGTGGTGGTTACTTTAACAACACAAATGAAACTAACCACCAGGCAACGCTTTCGGTTGTCATGCAGCTTTCTACTTCGCCAAGTGTTGTGGGATTTGATCCCACATGGCACAACACATTGTGTGATCCAAAAATTGAGTTGTATTTAAAAAAAAAAAAAGATTCACCAAGTTCTGAACTAATAAAGATCGACGCTATATACATACCTAACACATGTACGTCGGCAGGGGAGAAGCTGGCCACCAACCAGCTTGAAATCCCGAGAAGCCCAGAGTTTTTACTCCACGTCTGGAAATTTTTCCTAACACCTGAAAGAAACTATTATGTTGATGCAGGTTTGTGTGTGCACTAAAAACTACTGCGAAGACGGGCCTTTTACATCCAGCGCACAACGATTTACCACAAATCTAATATAAAGTTTTAAATAGATGGTGTATAGTAGAGAAATATAAAATGAAACAACCCGTTGCAAATATTGTTAAAAAAAATGTTAGCTAGTTTCTTATAGGTTTATTCATCAGGGAGCACTACTTGGGAGACCTCTATGAACCTTAACCTACACTCTCTTCCCCTTTATAGTCGATTTGGTCACACCTTTCCATTTATGCATATAATTAATAATTATCTCATAATATGCGTGTACTTATTTTAATAATCCATACTATGTATAACTATCATCTTAGGTTATACATACTACTAGATACTTTTATTATTCCCTCCTTATCTACAGTTGATATACCAGACACTACCCCATACTTTCTTCTAATCTTGTTCTCTCCATCCAATGGTTGCCTGTAAGAGATTGCTTCCGAGCGATAAGGCCGCCAATTGTACCTACACCTAATCTTAAGATAATTTGTAATTACCTGGTGTACAATAAAGATATTATTATTATTTTCCTTTCAATTTCAGTTTGGCCCAAAGTGCCAAGATCCTGATGGCACTAGCAATCCTGTTCACCTACAGCCTACAGTTTTATGTTCCTATGGAGATGATATGGCGTCGGGTGCATATGAAGATTTCTGTACGATACCATAACATTGCACAAATTTTGATTAGGAGTGCCATTGTTGTTGGATCAGGTAAAATTTCAGTTATATTCGTTAATCCGAAAGTACGCCATGTAAAATTGTTAGACGTCTAGTCTAGTTAATACTAATCTGCAAGAGTCTATTCCGCCGATTAAAGAAATCAGATGTATCCATCTTGTAGGTAGTAGCCACTCTGATTTCAGCACGAATGGACCGGCTCCACCGGGGCACTACTACCCTCACACAGAAGACCATCCTAATAATGACAGCATTATTGCTGTCGTATTTCGTTAGTGAGTGTGGGACCGGAGGCCCAATCACCCTGCATTATTTTCCCGCTCAGCAGAATTTTCTGACCAGGCCACCCTGTTAAGGGTAACCATACTTGATTTGCCTACCCTCACAAAGAAGAGGGTGACCCCTACTCCTGGATTCTACTCATGTTTAAATATTAAAAAAAAATACTTCATAATATTATTCTTACATACATGAATATTTTGTTTACACTATGTCCCTAGGGTATTAAAGTTAAGTTTTAATTTTACCTTTATGTTTTTGTTGAAGTATTTACATAGGCTATAATTTTGTTTATGATAATTATTATTAATTTACTCTCAGCTCTAGACACAGATTCAATTTATACTATTGTATAAACGTTACTATAAATATTTTTTATTTAAATAACGTCTGATTATATTTTCTCTTAACAGTGGCCCTGGCAGCAGCGTACCCTGATTTAGAGCTGTTCGTCAGTCTCTGCGGTGCAATCTTCCTTTCAACTCTTGGTCTACTAACTCCTGCCATTGTAGACACGGTTCATAAATGGGAAAAAGGCCTAGGGCCCTTCAACTACATACTATTTAAAAATATATTAATTGGTACAATTTCCTTACTGGCGCTCTTCTCAGGGTGTTATGTGTCTATTAGTGATATGATTATAAAACTAAGTAAACCTGAGACTGCTTATGAAACAATGGCAAATGTGACAAGTGTTTCATCCAATATGACATTTCCAGTTTAAATTCTCAACGAATAGAAGTTGAGCCATGACATTACGTCTAGAAGTGATTCACAGTCTGATCAAATTATTCATTTCAAATACTTATATTGAGCCTTGAAATTATTGTACATTACATTTTTATTAGTAGTTGCTATTGTAATAAGTCTTGTGGACTATAAACTCACTAATAAGGTTGTGATTTGTATTTACGTAAAGATTTATAAGAATCTCGACTTGGATCACTACAATTATATTTATTAATGTTATATAAAAATCTAATCCCATTGTATTTTATAAGTTTTATTATCTTGACTTTAATTATTAATTTATCTTGCCTTTTCTGTTATGACAATATTTACTTACTCTGGCTACATATTTTAATGTTTAGAAACAATTAGTTTTTGTTCCAACGAGTTTTCCAACAACTATCCTAATAAAGTAAATGTTATCAAATTTGACATTTAAATAAATTAAAATTTGAATTGTATTAATATTAAAATATTTATATTTGACCTGTATACTGTCTTGTAACTACGTGTTATTCTGATGTAAAACTTTGATTGCCTGAACTTTGATTTGATGAAAAGTCAAGGAAGATATACTCCAAGTTTCCTGCGCCCAGTTGTTTCGGCTGTGCATAGTCTGTCAGTCAGTCAATAACGGAACAGCTTTATGTAATTATATTAATTGATAGTTGTATCAAGTATCGGATTTGCTTCATGTATGGAAGTCAAATTTGATTCATACTTTATAATATGACAGCTAAACTAATCATTTGTTTTTTTTTTCCAGTATTAAATATTTTATGTATGTCAGTTATAGCCTATGAGCTTTCTCAGGCTCCATACTATCTATGTACCAAAATTCATTTAAATCGATTTAGTAGTATTGGAGTAAAACCCCGACAGACAGACATACAGAATTACCTTCGCATTTATAATATTAGTAAGGATTAAAGCTCTTTTATAAATTTGAGGTCATACATTAAAACTGGAAACCGAAAAAGAATTGAAAGGGAAAACTCGAAAACAAATAACTTCAGCGTTTGAATTTATTATAAGATTTTAAGATCGCTTCTTGGAAGTTTCGATCGGGCGCTAAGACGACCGGACTCATTAAATTCCCAAATTGAACTTTTCATAGTATTATAATGTCCAATTTTAGCAGAGCTTAGATTTTCTTTTTGTTCAATATAAGAAGATTAATTTTTCATAAGACTTTGAATTTGATAGGCTTATTTATATCATTTTTCTTGCATCGTCTTTAGACGCAACTGATTGTATTTGTTTCGTAAATGTATTTATTATATGTATATGTTCATTAATTCAAAGTGATGCTACATAATATTGTGTAGTTACCAATAGGTTACAATAGATTAAGGAATTGTTAAAAACGCCATATTTGGTTTTATTTATGACTACCCAAATGATGAGATTTTTTTAACTAAATTAATTGTTATTGAGTTTTATGTACCTACGCTCGAATGGCTGTAATGAGATTTAATAAAACAAGGACGACATATTTTAGTTTGGAATAAAATGTTCTTGAGTGTTTATATGTTCTGTGGTGTCTCAGTTAAGGCACAAAAATGTTGTTTCAGAATCCCTATCAATTAGCCAACATTATAAAATCAATCATATTTTATGAGATTTTTATTTTGTTTCAACCAGAAATATTACACCGTAATACATACTTTCTCGTGAATGAATAGGGAACATAGAAAAACACTTAAGTGTAGGGCACAGTACTGCACATTCTGTCATTGTCGATGAAGTGATTAAGATAAATTGAGTACAATTATAAACAAATAACACACGTATTTGTAAATTTAGTGTGAAAAAGTGAAAAATGAAATGTGATATTTATAATTTTAACAATTTAGTTGTAAGTTCGATTTAAGATAAGATATTGAAATAAAAAATAACAGATTCATTTACTTTGTTTTACTATCCTTTGAGAATTTTTTTTTCTTTTATTTGTCTGGTCTGGTAATCTTAGTACCTTGCTAGTAATCTTGACTCGATTCTATTCTTCGCGATCATTAATTTTGTGTCAGGTTATGGTAGACTGGCATAGGTAGAAAGGGTTTAGATAGATAGCGTATCAGCCTACAGTGGTCTTAGATACTGTAGTGTATGTGTCACTAAGTTATTCATTCTCTCGTTCACTGTGAATGAATGAGGTGTCACTAAGTTATTCATTCACTCGTTCACTATGAATGAATGAGAAGGGAGCTTTATGTCAGCTCACAGATGCATTTTTCGCTATCGTCGCTAACAGTCACGACCGCACGTACTCTGGACATAATGCCTCCTTCTCATTCATTCATAGTGAACGAAAGAATGAATAACTTAGTGACACAAATACTACAGATACCACTCTAAACCGATGACTTTCAGGGCCAGCTTGTATTGTTGTATCGAGAAAGGGAGATGATGAAACCAGTTTTTACTTGTTTGTTCAAACAAATGCATGAAAAATCAACTCTTAAAATATTGTATGTGTTTGGATGCTAGATAAATAGTTTTTCCCATAGTACAAGCTCTGCTTAGTTTGGGACGAGATGGCGTTGTGTGTCAGATGTTGGAAATATTTATTATTTATTTCAAATCATTTGATATAGAAATATTTTGCGGGTTCTACTATAGAAGTTTTTGGGGTTCCGTAGCCAAATGGCAAAAACGGATGTCTGTCTATCTGTCTGTCTGTCCGTCTGTACGTCACGGCCACTTTTATCCGAAACTGTAAGAACTATACTATTGAAACTTGGTAAGTACACAAAAATTAAAAAAAAAACAAAAAATTTGGGGTTCCCCATACTTAGAATTTCCTCCATTCGTGGGGGGGTATCTATGGATATGGTCTTCAAAAATGATATTGAGGTTTCTAATATCATTATTTTCTATACTGAATAGTTTGCGCGAGAGGCACTTCCAAAGCGTTAAAATGTATGCCCCTCCCCACCCCACTGTAACTTCTAAAATAAGAGAGTGATAAAACTAAAAAACAAATATATGATGTGCATTACCATGCAAATTTCCAGCGAAAGTTAGTTTGAACTAGATCTAGTAAGTACTTTTAGGGTTCCGAAGTATATCACTCGGAACCCTTATAGATTCGTCATGTCCGTCTGTCCGTCCGTCCGTCCGTCCGTCCACGACTTACCGTCCAAACGGTAAGTGCTAGAAAGATGAAACTTTGCATGAATATGTGTTGTAATTACGCCGACAAAGTGCTATAATAAAATTATTAAAAATATTTTTATTTGGGGTACCTCCCCTACACGTAAAGTAGGGATGTAAATTTTTTCTAGCGGCTACCCCATCGCGTGGGGTATCATTAGATAGGTCTTTTAAAAACAATAAATTGTTTCTAAGACGATTTTTTGATTGAGGTATCCGTTTGCGAGAAATTCCACTTTAAAGGGCACTTTTTTGTAAAAACAGGGCGTCCCCCCCCTCTAAAAGCTAAACGGCTGGAACAAAAAATCTGGAAAAATTCGTGATGGTGGTCCACATACTGAACTTTGAAGGAAAACTAAAACGGATTAGATGACTTTATTAATTTAGGAGTTATGGAGACTTAACTTGTAAAATGCGCTCACTTGGAAAACGTCATACAAAATTAACACATTAATACGTAAAAATAATAATTATAATATCTATTGAATACGATTTTAATTTAATTTAATTTAATTTTTAATTTTATATTAATAATTTTATTTAGGTGTATGGGGTCCTACTAAGATCTTTGGTACTCAAGTCAACCTCACGTGCTAGCTTGTACACCTGCTAAACAACAGACGAGGCTCTGGCGCATGTTTTCCTCTTCGGGGGTGGGAGGTCAGAGGGCAGTCGCTCCCTACAAAAGCTCTGCCAAAATCACACATGAGGGAAGAAAATAGAAAGTACGCCACGGATAGGGCGCCGCCGAAAAACGGCGCGCAGGAACTTCGCCCGATTCCTGTGGCAAGTGAGCTAGGGCTACCGTGTCCAGAGTGGGCACGGCCAAAGAAGTTAGCCCCACCTCGTATCCGCTTCGCAATGTGGAATATTGGTACAATGACAGCTCGCTGGAGTGAGCTAGCCAATTTACTTTTCAGACGGAGGGTTGCGGTGGCGTTTCTGCAGGAGACTCGGTGGAAAGGCAACAGGTTCAGACTTATTGGTCACGGTTATAAACAAATACTCCGTGCCGTGGTACTCTCCGAAGAGCTGCAGGGTGATATTCTGGAGGTGAAACGCTTCTGCGACAGACTCATGGCCGTGAGGGTGCTTTTTAACGATACTGTCACCCATCTGATAAGTGCCTATGCACCACAGGCTGGTTGTAGCGACGCCGAAAGAGGACTGTTCTGGGGTCGACTTGGAAATGTGCTCCGGGATATTCCGTTGTCACAGGAGATCGTTTTGGGTGGTGACCCAAACGGCCATGTGGGTTCGCGGTGTCAGGAGTTTCAGCGAGTTCATGGTGGGTTTGGATATGGGATTCGGATTGCGATTTTCTTAGAACGTGTGCTGCTGCCGATCTCGCCATCGTAAACACCTACTTTCAGAAGAAACCTGACCACCTCATCACCTACAAGAGCGGGGATCGAGCTACTCAAATCAATTATACCACTAGGAGGCACGAAATTAGTAAAGTAGCGAACTGCAAAGTCATACCCGGAGAGTCTCACTGCGCAACATCGTCTCCTTGTCATGAATCTCTGCGTAAAACTCAAAGAACCCTCAAAGATAGTGTTGAACAATGCCGGCGCCGAATCAGATGGTGGCTCCTTGATGAAGACTTGATGAAGATCCCTGAAGTTTGCTTCAGAAATCGGAGATAAATGTGCCGAAACTGAAAGTGAATCTGTACAGGACTATTGGAATAAGATTCAAGCGATTTCCTTGGAGCGGCAGAGGCGGTGCTTGGCGTGTCTAAGGGTGGACGCAAGTGTGACAAGGAAACTTGGTGGTGGAATGATACAATCCAGAGGGAGACAAAGACAAAGAAAGTCCTATTTAAGAAGTGGCAAGCCTCAGGATCAGTCCTCAGTCCTTTTCTGTTCAGTGTCATATTAGACGTCCTGTCAGACAACATCAAAGACCCGCACAAGCAGCCACCATGGTTGCTTATGTATGCTGATGACATCGCACTGGCGGACATGGATAGGGGCAGGTTGGTACGACACGTGAAGGTGTGGAAGGAGACGCTTAAAAACAGTGGTCTGAAGATTAATGTGGCGAAGACCGAATACTTGGCCTTAAACTCAACAGATCCCACACCCGTCCGCATAGGCGATGACTTGGTCGAGCGCACGGACCAGGTTAAATACCTGGGATCTATATTTTACGCATACGGTGACATCGATTGCGATGTCTAGGCACGCATTGCTGCCGCGTGGGCCAAATGTCGTGAAATGACTGGTATCCTTTGTGACCCTAAAATGCCAGTCAGGCTGAAGGGACAAGTCTATAAAACCATAGTTAGACCCGTTCGTTTACATGGCTG
Organism: Phragmatobia fuliginosa; assembly: GCA_932526445.1. NCBI lineage: Eukaryota > Metazoa > Arthropoda > Insecta > Lepidoptera > Erebidae > Phragmatobia > Phragmatobia fuliginosa. Next base: position 3,052,174 of record OW052063.1, on the reverse strand, counting down.
TGAGGCGTGGCCTTTATTAGAGCGACACAAGCAGGAACTGCATGTCACGGAGATGAACATTTTGCGGTGGATGTGTGGAGTCACGTGGATAGACCGTGTGAAGAACTCTCGCATACGCGGTAGCCTTCGTGTCCGTGACATTGCGGACAAGTCGCAAGAGTGTCGCCTTCGCTGGTATGGTCACGTGTTGCGGCAACCACCCAGCTACGTGGGTAACAAATGTTTGGTCATGCCACCTCCGCTAGGCCCCGGCAAAAGGGGTAGACCCAAGAGGTGCTGGCTTTACGTTGTAAGGTATGATTTGCGTGCCAATGGTCTCACAACACGGGATGCTGAAGACCGTGCGAAGTGGAGGAAGTATAGTCAGAAAGCGGACCCCGGGCGTCCCAGACGCAACCGGGATTAACGCTCGGATGATGATGATTGGATGCGATTTTAAATCCACGTACCATTATGGGTGACTGAGGAACCCTTTCCTGTGCGTGGCCTGACACGCACTTGGCCGATTTTTTTATTTTTTTAATACGTCATAAATCGTAAACAGCAATTTACCTTTCATTCAATCAATACACTATTATTAAAATATCGATAAAAGTTACAACGAAATACAAGAACTTTTACCAAAAACCAAGAAGTTTTGCTTCTACGGTACCCTTTTTTTTTCATCAATTTGCCGAACTGCACTGTGTAAAAGGCTGAATTGCGATGTAGTACTTACTGTTTATCAGGACGCCTGTGATGTATATAATGAAATAATAACAAAAACTATTTATGAAATGCTAAATCTAGGTAAATTAGAAGGCATTTAAATTTCTTTTGAAAAATCTTATAATTTATTGTTTATTCATTTATATGTTTTTTTATTTTGACAAATCTGGTAAAATCTCTCCAAAGGCGTAATTTATTAAATAACTTAACCGTTTTGTGTGATGCTAATACTAAATTTTAAGGCGCTTAAAATTATTCGTTATTTTGCTCTTTGACCTACTACTAGGAATGAAACTACTTAGAATGATGTATTAGGCAGGTCTAATGCAAACGCAGATGTATGCTGAGTAAGACCAAATCTCTTGTGCAGTTTTCACAAAGCAAAGAAGAAGAAGAACTTCAATACTTCAAATTAATACATTGCTAACCGTTTGAGTTCCCAACGAGCTTTTAGCCTACACCTGTTTTTATCACCGCTTTTCACTACTTCTATCATGGAAAATGTTCTGAAGAGCTCTTCCAACTATCCCCTTCTTCCTGCAAGACAACACGTACTGGCTTTGGAAGACACCGGCTTAGAGTAGTTGAAATACGTTCTCGGACTAAACGGTTCGGCTCTTCCTTTTCTGTGCCGAGCAGTTAGAACCTGGAACTCTCAACCAGTGCACGGGTTTTGTTCCCTCTATAATCCCGGGTGCTTTAAGCATGAAGAAGGGTTTGAGTCGCCGTGCTGCATTGTCCACATTGACAGAGGAAACGGTGATCAATACTCCTGAACTCTGCTCATGCTTTGCATCAAGCTGATTAGTCGATTTGGCAGCTAATTTGTAAAAAAATCTTTATTATTATCTAGGCTAGAGAGACTGAACGAATCTAAATGATCCGATCAGGGGTTTTAATTTCATTTTCTCAAGGAATGAGTATAGTACAACAACGGTAACCCTCGAGGAGTACCGCGCGTTGTCGCTAGTAAGTAATAGATAAATTATCATCCTTATTTTACGCTAGTTGACTCACGCAACCTCGTTTGCGTTTTCTAATGTTTGTAGCGTAATGACAAGGTCAAAAGGTTATAATGAACTAACCATAAAAGTTAAACATGTGCCGTTTCCTCAACGCACGTGTTAGATTTAGAGAAAAGATGAGATTAATTATCTTTTAAAATATTAGAATATTTAGAACAAAAGGAATTTGAGTATATCAAATCAAACCAAATCAAATCATATTAAACCTTTTTTTATTCCAATGTTCAGTGGTCAGTCAGTTAGTCAGTCGTGATTCTATTCGTCTGTTCCAAGGTGTAGATCCTATGGAGAAGAACAGACAAGAAACTCCATGGACACTCTTTTCCAACATATTTACATACATATTTCACATTATACACATATCCATAAATCAAACATTATAAATTATTACAAAACTTCGAGAACAGTTTAGTTAAAAGAAATACACAAAAGTGAACGGCATATACTTAGCTTTTAAATCTATATAATATCCTCAGTTACTGCTTGAATAGTAGAGAGCTCCGTACTGGTCCACCTCTCGACGAGAAGTCCCTTAATCCAGTCGGAACACTCGTTTTTATAGGCGAGGACAAGCAACTTCAATATTGTATGACTACCGTCATCAAACTATACTATCTTTAGAAAGTATTTAAAGTAATTTATTAATACAAACCAATATCAATATTTCATAAAATATATAGTTAAAAGTAGTAATGATTACATTAACATGACTAACAGTGTTATAGGCAACGGCAAGCGAATATAACATACAAGTTTGTATTTTAATCAACTACCGTCATCAAACAATATCTTCTGAAAATATTTAAAGTAAACAATTAACAAGCATAAATCAATATTTATATATAATATTTAGTTACATTAACATAACCCTAACACACGCATTGAAAGCTCGCAAAATAATTAATTTTCTTTGTTTTTGATTTAGAATTTCTATTGATCGTAGAGTGATTATAGCTTTCCTCGGTAGCTTTGCTATCTAATACTGAAATATTTATTCACTATGTACTAGTCCGATTTTAATTATAAACTACCTGAGGTTATGGTGTTCAAACAAACAAACTGTTCAGCTCTATAATAATAAGCAGTGCGCTGACGGGTGACTTTTGTCGCTGTGACAAAAAAGTTTTTGTCATGTCGCGTCGCGTTTCAAAATCTGAGTGCGCACACGGGGAATGACAGTCACTAAACATTTTTGTAAATCCATGGTTCATTTATCGATATGCATTTTTAGGAGACAGTCATTATTTGCGAATTCATACGGCGTAAAAGTTTACGAATGAGTGTAGAAAGTTTTAATGAATTACTGCATATTTTCAAAGTATTCACCACATAGTTTAGTACACTTTTCCCTTCGCTCAAACCACTAATTATAAAATTTATTCCACTTTAAAGTTGGGGTGATAAAAATGTTTTGAGATTCAAAACTTAAACACATTCGAATATAGAACTGTTCCAAATTCAAAATTGCCGTTAAATATGGAAACGACAGAACTTAAAAGGCATGCCTAGTATTTATTATATTAAAGTATATATATTATATGTCAGAATATCCTTTTAATCTTTTAAAAGTAAGCGGTGAGCGGGCACGGAAAATGGCGTCAGGATAAACTGTTTTGTAGGGATTTTTGGTTCGATTCGAATCAGAACATGAAGAATCGATTATTAAAAAAAACGATTTCTAAAAAATCTATTCTAAATCTTTTCTGTATTTACAATATAAATATAAATCCATTTTATGAAAAACAAAAATATTCATCAAACAATCTGTTTGATCTCTTATCAGTAAAATAATCGATTTTTTAGTTCAGGGAATTTGATTAAAACAATTATTTTTATGACCATATCAAATTAATACATTCAGCTAATTGTAACTATTGTAAATATTTTTATACCAACACAAAAAATCGACTGTCGATTTTTAAGGGTAAAAATCGATTTTGTGAATCGATTCAGTACATAATTAAATTTTTTGGGCCGAAACATTGATTCTTCGATTATTGTGTAATTCTCAAAATTAAATAACATCTGGTAATCTTTCAACCAGTGTTCACTTAAACAAATTATATCATAATTCATTTTCTCTAAAACAATTAAAGCTCTAGTAATTTCAAAGAAAATCCTTGAATATTTTATTAGAACAACTTCAAGGCGTACTGCTTAGACCCTTTATGATAATGTGGTGGTTGAACGCTAGGAGACACTTTTGTTTTGATTACAATGCTATTTCAAGTTGTCTCAAAATATAAATAAAAAGTTAGTCCTTTCCGCTTTCCGCTTTTGGCTTAGGGCACGGGCAGAAACTGTTTTGTCACCCGTGCGCGCGCTTCTATCAAAATCCAGCGGCGCGCTGACAGTTTTGTCACAGGCTTGTTCGCAGGCCCAAAACAGTTTTGTCATCCGATTGTCACGTCGCAACGTGCGCGCATCTCCATACAAATCTACAGCCATAATGAAAGTGACAAAACAGTCACAGTGACAAAAGTATCCCGTGCGCGCAGGGCCTTAGTGTAGATAAAGTGCTATTCAAAATAACACTCTGTCAAATTAATGGTTGTTGCAATAAACAAAATTATGCAACAATTGTATGTGTATGTGAACACTAATTCCTATATTACGAAACATGCAAATGCATTACACAATGACATTCAATTTTGAGCTTAAATTACACGTTTATGTTGTTAATAGTACAATTCCAGTGAGTAGTCGGCGAATACAATTTGATTACGTAAAATGCAATCAAGAAACCTCACAAAACACCTATTGAGGTTGTAGTGTTCTTCATTGCGGCAGAATTTACCCGTATCACATACTCAGTACCTAAACAAAGTCGGTGGTACATACACAAATTTATTCTCGAGAAACGGGTATAGGGTATATATCCTCTATCACAAAGGGAGGATCCTTCGACACAGCGAGGTGATCATGCCTGGCGGGCCACTGCCCGGTGGATGTTGGGATGTTATATTTATGTAAATCAGCGCGAGAATTTGTCTATCGCGATTCAAGATTAGTAGTTACCCCGTTTAGTTCATTTCATCTTTCTTCGTAGTTCAGTGTTTCGTCGGTAGATGACGTTAATGTACGTTTTCGCCTGTGCCGTATGTGGAACTCGCCACATTATAAATAGCATAACAATATATTTTAATAAAAAACTCATCTTTCGCTTTTAGTTACATAAAATGGAATCAAGAATCCTCACAAAGCACGTATTAAGTTTGTAGTATTCTTTGTTGTGTTAAAGATGAGATTACCAATATTAAACACTCAGTAAACATAGTCGATGGTATATATTCAAATTTTTAAATTGCCTGTATTAAATAATCATTTATCAATCTTTTTTGGTGGACGAATTCGTGAATTACTTTTATCGTACAAATTATTTTTTTGTAACTAAATTGAAGAAAAACTCACAACACTTTATAAAATTTGTATTTGAATTCACTTAGTATTAATCCTTCGGGGCCACTTAAAAAGACATTAGGTACGTTGACTGAAAAATAATGACTGACATATGTTACGTTGGACATGTTGTAAATAGTTCAAACGTATCTTATCACTGTCACAACGCCATCTAGTCCCAAACTAAGCAGATCTTGTATTATGGGTACTAGACAACTTATATAAATACATAAACAATCATTTTTTTGGAAATACATACATATTATACATAGAAGACGCCCAGACTATTTGTGGATCATACAAACATTTGTTCCAACTCGGGAATCGAACCCGGGACCTATTAATCAGCAGCCGCATAAACCAACAAGACAGTCGAAAATAATAAACTATTGATTATCCATCCTTCTCTCTCTAACTCAAATTGAGAGTTTACTGCCCAAAAATATGTGTATTGATTGCATTCACCTAAAGAACAAGTCAATTGCTATTAAATTGAACTTTAAACTTATGACGGGTTATAAGAGTATAGAAGGCAATGTGAACGAAATAATATTGCTTACAGAAAAACGTGGAAGTAGTCAAAGATAATTCTTCACCCTCCAACGTTAGGCCTAGTGTTTATTCTAGTTTTACCAGGTAGTAGAGGAACGCTGATTTCAGCACAATTGGCCGGCTTGACCGGGGCAGTACTACCCTGACACAGAAGACCATCCTAATAATGACGCATCCGTGCTGTCGTCTTTCGTTGTTGAGTGTGAGACCGGAGGCCCAATCATTCTGCACATCTTACTAAGCCGCTATGGTGTGGGTCACCATACTGCACTGTATGTATTCACAATGAGGACGGTAGCCCCAACTCCTGGATTCTACTCATGCTTTCCATGGGGCATAGTAGAGTCACTTTGATAGACTTAAATATATAGAAAAAGCAGTGTTTACTTAGGTATAGTGGAGAAATAAAAAAAAAATCTAATGAGCCCTAACTCGACGGGGTTCCTATGGCCACCTTCCAGCTCCATCATCAGACCCTGGTTACCATATAGTGTCAAAGTACTCGTTCAGATGAGCCAAAACTCGATAGCGTTCCTATGAAGAATCTAGAATGACTGTGTTGTCAAGGCAACGGACAACGGAGCCGCGACGTCTCTGTCGTGTGTTTTTGTCCTTGTCGCACTGCAGTGACAATCATATCTCTATCCGTTTTTATAGTGTTAGGTTTTTTCGGTACGAAATTTCTTGATTCGGTTGCCGCGCTCAAAGCCCGCTATAAAAAGCTATGCAATAGTTTAAAAATGTTTAGCTAAATAATTGAAATAAGTTCTAAAATAACTTCTCTTGACGGTAAAGCCAATAATTAGGGTGTGTATTGGCGAAGTTACTGATGTCATAGGTAATTACATCGTAAACTCAATTCATGATTACATAGATTAGATTTTATTTCTGTAGTCTCAAATATTTACTCATCTTCAACTTTATTCAAAGAACACGGATGTATTTCGGTAAGTATGGGTTTCTATCAGCTGAGTCATCAATCCGTCAAGAAAATATTATGAAGAGTAATTAAATTGAAACATCTATGGTGTAAATATTAATAGGGTTATGAAACAAAAGTGGAAAGTCATAGTAACAAGACGCATTTAGATGCCGGTAAATAATTGGCCAACCTTCACCTGCACCTTGAGCTGTATTGTGACTGCCTCGGTAGCGAAAAGGTCTGCGACTGATATGCTTGAGGTCTCGGGTTCGATTCCCGGGTCGGACCAAATATTTGAGTGATCTGCAAACATTTGTTTTGGAGTTTGTGTGTTTTTTATGTATAATACAAAAAAAAGTATGTTAATATATTTATATCAGTTGTCTATTACAAGCTCTGCTTAGTTTCGGACTAGATGGCGTTGTGTGGAAGATGACCTAAATATTTATTTATTTGTAAGAACTTAACAGTACTTAGTATTCGCAATTGATCGTTCATAATAGCTGCTTATAGCATTTTTATTGTAGTGACGGATTAAGATTACAAAGTGTCACCAGACCTTAAAATCAATAATTAATAAATAATAACGACATCACAACAAATAAGCCCATTCAAATATAGCATTATTTACAATATTAATTTAAAAATGTTTACAATATTTTACATACAATCATCGAAAATATTCCCCCGCATCATCGCTTACTGGTAGCTTTCCCAGAAGACTGGCAGCATTGCCACGTTGAATGGCAGTGGCCATTCTCTGTGGTAGAAAAAGGTCAGCCTTTTGATCACGAGGAGCATCGATCAGTTGCTTAGCTAATTATTTAAAAATAGCACGAGCCATTAAAATTGCTCTCAGAAACGTAAATTCAAATGCGATCACAATTTAATAATCTCAAACTAAAATACGCCTAATAATCTTATAAAAGTCACTAGACCGTTTTCATTCAGATAAATCCTCATAATGTTTTTCTTAAGCACAAAAATCTGTTTAAAAAACAGTGATACAGATCATAGTTATTTTTAGGGTCCCGTAACCAACAGATTAAACGGGTCACTATCACTAAAAGTCCGCTATCCGTCCGTTTCACACTTCCTCCGCAGGCTGGATATCATAGATCGATATATCATAAGCCGTGTTAAACAGTTAAACGGATGATGTTTCTGAGGTCGCTATAACAATAAATACTAAAAAACAGAATAAAATAAGTACATAAGGAACTGCAATACAACAAATTTGATTTAAACGACAAAAGTAGACGCGGGAAATATATCATCATCATCAGCCCACTGCTTCACACGCACACGCACACGCACGCACGCACACGCACACGCACACACGCACGCTCACACACGCACACGCACACGCACACACACAAACACACACACACACACTGCCACGCCAAAGTCATCGCAGTGCACCGCTGGACATGGCCTCTCCCATTGCATAGCACTTTAATCGATTTTAGGCTTCTAATTTATAAAAAATAGTGAAATGTACGGAAACTTTACTACGCGAGTCCGACCCACACTTGGCCATTTTATTTTAAAGTACTCTTAAATCAAGTGGCCATAACAGTTCTATGGCTGGTTGACTAACACACAAACGCAAGGCCGCCAACCATCGCCGGACCAAGGCCAAACATTGAAAGGGAACGCCAATTAGAACGCGCAGGTACTTTAACTGCATGCGCAATAATTGTTTACTGTTCGCAACGTCTAATATCAACTGTTGTAGTTTAAATTAGTTTTATAAGTGAAATAGATTCCACGGGCTCTTACACAATGTACCTTATATTGGGAAAGAGATATCGAAGTAAGATAGATTTGGTTGGGAAAGAGATAAGTACCAAAGTTAAGTGCATATACGACTATCCTAGGTATTTATTAAACGTTATTTGTGTTAAATAATAATATCTCTACATACCGATAAATAAAATTAAAGTGTATAATATGAAATGAACGGCTCTAGCGGTTTGTCCCAGCTAACTTCTGAAACGGATGGACCGATTTTGACGGGACTTTCACTGGCTGATAGCTGATCACATAAGGATTAACTTAGGCTAACTTACATATTTTAGACTTAGCTTTTTCACGATTCACAATGATAACCGCAGGTAACACCGCACGACTCAGATTGTCAAAGTATAGAATGATACTCACGTGTGTTGTCTGTCCGTCACTCTGTTGTTCCGACGAATCTCTGTAATGGCTGTATCGATTTTGACGAGAATTTCTCTGCCATATGGATGATGATATCCATCTTCCTAGCCTTATTCCATATATTATTTGGGGTCGGCTACTATTTCAAACGGTTTTACCTGAATATCAGTTTTTCCACGGAGCGACTGGCGTCGGACCTCCGCAACCCTAAGGGAGAACTGAAATTCGAAGGTTGAACTAATTGTCAGTAAATTTGAGGGTACTGACCTCTCAATAACGATTGCCATAGATGTTCATGACAACCGGGACCGACGGCTTTACGTGCTCTCCGGGGCACGGGCGTGAATCACCGCCAAACTTCCAAACTCCGGGCTGCTATTAGGAAGAAAAACCCAAAAACACTTTTTGGCCCGACCCGGGATTTGAACCCGAGACCTCTTGATTAGCAGTCGCATACGCTATCCACTAGACCAACGTAAATGACCAAGTATATGAATGATGATATGAGTAACTTAAACAATTTTTTTAGACCAGTAGGGCTCATAACAAATTCGCACAATTCACACATAATCTTCTGATGTCAAACTAAACACAAAATGCCCGATATATCTGAAGATTCGAGCATACTAACAATAGAATAATCACAATTTATTTCATCCACCTGTTCCAATAACTTGACGGAATTTATGTCAGCAATGAACCTGCCAAATCACTTTCAAAATTATCCGCGAGATTAACCTCGCTTAACACAATGAGTAGATCCATCAGTTAGGCACTGTATTGGGATATTATGTCTGGATTTCTGTCCTGCCCCCCAAGCCAGATTGCAAATGTTTTTAGATTACTATTCTATTTTTGAATTCTCTTTTGATTGGCTAATGTCACTCAGTCACGAGATCGAAAGAAAGAGAAATAGAACAGAAAACGAAAAACAATTGCAACTTGAATATGAGGGCTGTTGTGTTTATTGATTGGATTGATTAGATTGGATTGATTGGATTAGTTGTCGGTCTACTGAGCCTCTTTACTAAGGAGTGTATCAGGATAAGCGAGTAAAAACGATTATCCCTAGATAATAACTATGAATGGTACTTACGAATGACTTTATTCTATACTAGCTGCGTCCCGCGGTGTTACCCGCGTATATCATTATGGTTGCTATGCAAGTGTGTTTAGCATAGCAACCTGTGAAGTTTTGACAAAAGATAAACAGTGATACATTTTGACATCTACGATTTATGTATTTCTATAATCACCTAAAATAGTTTTCGACCGTGTATCTCGATTATTGCAGTTTAAAGTAGCCTATGTGTTATTCTGATATATAAGCTATATTATTGTAAAGTTTTATCCAAATCCGTTCAGTAGTTTTTGCGTAAAAGAAGAACGACGTATGGTCGTTCATACATACTTACTTACACACATTCATACTCACAAACTTTCGCGTTTATAATATTAGTAGGATTACTATGCATAATGACTGCATCTAGGCATTGTCACCTGCATTACTCATGACCTACATTGGTATTATCTAGAACTGAATGATTATTACATAATTGTATGCTTTGATTAGCTTCTAATCTGGTCGAACCAAATGTTTGTGTGAACTGCAAATATTTGTTTCGGAGTTTGAGTGTTTTCTATGTATAATATGTAAGTATTTACAAAAAAAAAAGTATATCAGTAGTCTAGTACCCATAAGCTCTTTGGGACTAGATGGCAATGTGTGTAAGATGTCAGAAATACTTATTAAATAATAACGATAATAAGAGCTTGTATTTTGTTACTCTTTTTCCTAACCACTAGCATTCTATTTTGCACTAATATTGCGGAATGATTACTCAGCGCCGACCATGATAACGACACCAACAACAAAAGTCAGTAATAAGTCTTCATTAATTTATGGAATTACTTTGGGTTTTATCCTCTTGAATCACCTTGATGTCCTAAACCTCTGCTACTCAAGAGGAAACCGCAGCATCTTGTTTGCCGTGACATTCGCATTACAAAGGCCGTATGAGTAAGAAAAGGCTGGAGGTCTTCCGTTACCTATGCTCGCTAGTCAAAACAACTACGGTGTATTGAAATTAATATGATTGACAATATTGCAAACGGAAATGTTAGAATGCTGATTTAGAAATTCGGGAAACCGGCTAGGTATTGAAGTTGCACACGGTAATGTTATATATTATAAGGAAGTTATGTATTATTATTAATGTTAAAATGCGGTTTTTAGGATAACTTGTATAGGAAACAATACATTAGTCTATCATTGACTGTTTTATTACATTTATTTTGGCTACATAAAGTAATTTACGTAGCCAAATTAATGGCATTATTAAGTTTGTAATTCATAAAAAGTCTTGCAAAAATATTCGTGACCAATTTCCCAGATGGAGAATCAATCTACATAAAAGTTTGTGTACTATGCACGTCATACTTAAACTTGCCTTAGATCAAGGAAATACGTAATCTTTCCGTATTCCTCCGAATCTGCATTCCCATCATGGTTTCACAGTTTTAATAGCCGGTTTTCGGATGTGGAAAATTCAATTATAGATTTTTCGTATCGCTATGTATGTTAGGCATAGACTTGCCTATTAATTTATTGGGAACAAGTTACTTAGGTGGCGCTTTGAGTTGGGTGATAGCTTCGATTTCTTTTCCACTAGGAAATATTTGAATGTATGAGTTTTTGTTTTTGTATTTATAGACGAGTTTCTGAATATGTATAAAAATGGAATAGTTTGTGTTTATAACGCTCTCCTTTCAAAAACAAAAACCACTTTTATTACAAGCAAATATTAAATTTTTCAGGCGCTTTCGCAGTACTGAGTTTTCGTTTCATTCAGCTGTAGAAAATGTCATGTAGTATGTCCCTCTGACAATCAAGATTAATACGACGACACCACCTAATACAAAATTAATGAAATCTCATAAACTAAAGAGCGAGCCAAAACACACACACACCCTTAAAATACACATTTTTTCGTAACACAAAACTAGAACTAGCCAAAGACTAAAAATATATTTCAAAAAAAAATAATTTGATCCCAAGTCCTCTCTTTGACTGCACGGTTGGCCTAGTGGTTTAAGCGGTCGCCACGCCGCTCTCTACTGCGCCAAGTGTCGTGGGTTCGAATCCCACGTGGGATAACACTTTGTGTGATTCACAAATTGTTGTTCTGAGTCTGGGTGTTCTTTGTGTCCGTTTCATGTATGTTTGTAAAGTCCCCCGCGACACAGGAATTCATATTCCTAATGCGGGAGTTGTCTTTTAAAAAAAAAAAAAAAACAAAAATGTTTCAAGTCAAAATCAACCAACTCAAAATAACAATATTCTTACAGCTTTTAATTAGTTAACTAAAATTTTCTATAATGTGTCATCTACCTCCAGTATATACCTGGGTAATTTACATGAAAGGTAAATTACATGAATGAATGTTAAATATGATTAACGTAATTGTAAATAAATATCCAATAGGCATTTATTTTGCGGTTTCGGTTCATAAATTCACAGTAACTGTTGGAAACCCAAACAGACGATTGAGGAAATAAATGAATAAATTGATTAAAAGTTGCTTCTCATCAATGATGTGTACTTTATTCTCATTGAATCTTTTGTGTATGAATTTTATATGTACGGGTACTTTTTTAGATTTTTTGCGTGATTTCATCCTCGTAGGTAGTCGACGTATACATATACATCAAGATAGTCGATATTGTACGAATTAAATCATTATCATCATCAACAGCCTTTAACAGTCCACTGTTGGACATAGGATTCTCCTTTGAAAGGAGGTTTTGGCCTAATATACCACGCTGGCCAGACGGCTGGTAAAGGATTTGTTTCAAGTTTTCCTTCTCTTGGCAGTGATGTTGGCTGCTTATTTTGTTCCTTTAGTCGTCTCTTACGACACCCATGTAATGCATAGGGGTGGTGACACTTTTTATTCTTAATCCGTCTACACTCGGCTATGAATTAAATATTAAATAAATTTTTCAGACATCAAGAAAGACAACATCATCTAGTCCCAAACTAAGCGGATCTTGTACTATGGGTGCTAGCCAACTGATATAAATATATATAACTTTTTTTATATTAAATACATAGAAAACATCCAAACTAATATTGCAGATTATATAAACATTTGATCCGGCCCGGGAATCGAACCCAAGACCTCTTGATCCTAAGGCGAAATACGCTAACCACTAGACCAACGAGGCAGTTGTCACTCTGCATCATTCTCCCAGCCTCCAGAGGCCAGAAACATCTCACTGAGCCGCTATGGTGTGGGTCACCATGCTGCATTGTATTTAAATGTTAAACTGATATGTAAACCTAAAACATTTTTAAATAACATTTGCAGAAAAACCGCTTCAAAGATTGTTTTATCTATTTTCTGATAAAAAATCTTCTTCTCATATCTGTTCTTTTTATCATCAAAAATATATCCATTCAAATCAAAATAGCATGAGATATTTTAAGCAAGTACTTGTGTCAGGGTTATCACTTGAATACATTTATTTATTGACTTTAGTAATCGTTGCAGTCACCTTGGCAGTCATTATTACTCTGTTACTTAAAAGAATAATTACCTACTTCACTGCACGTGAGACCGCTACTGTGACATGCTTAGGAGAGTTTAGTTTTCACGTGATCGTCCGCCATAGTGAGCTCACAACTGACCTTACTTTTAAAGACTTAGATGTCTAACCTTCATCGTATAACTCACAAAGTTTTTTAAACATCTTCTCTCGATTTGGTGGTATGAGGGTTTTGTAAATCGAGGTCGATATTCAATAACTTATCTTCTGTAATGGTTATAGGCATCTTCGCCGACCACTAAAAAGTTATTGATGTCATCAGTTATAACTTTTTCATTTTATTCGTGACACGTCAAACTTACAATATTTTTGACCGGTTAAGAGTTCTAACTATAAGATATACACCGTAACAATGACGCTGTTTTTTTTAAATAACGGTATTAAAAATTAAATCATATTTATAGTCTTCCACAGATAGCATACTGCGTCAAAACTGTTAGTAAATACGGCATTTTTAATTTTAATAAGGCATTTCAATTTAATAAGCAAATAAATACAAGCGTCAAACATAGTATAATATGTATGCATGTAATAAATCTTAAGAAGTTTTGTTTGTTTGTTATAAAGTGCTAATCTCTTTAACTGATAGGCAGATTTGAATCATGTCATATGTAATCTATAGTGTACTAAGATTAGTGGCTTCGTTCGCGTAGAATGTTTATTAATTTTAAATACGTTCCAGAGCCGTTTTCTGTAAAAGTAGAACTTTAAAAGAATGTTGTATCTATAACGATGAGGAGACATATTATGCTGTTGCCATCTTTTTTCAGAAATTTTAAAGAGAAGTAATTCTGTCATAATTAGTGCTAAAGTAACAGTTTACATTGCATGCAAATAAAGCTCTCAATAGAAAAAAAAATCTACCAGTATCGAAACAGTTATTATTATTCAGCATTTCTCAGTTAGGTATATGGCTAAATAGCCTTGAACCGCTGATTTATTTTTTAAATCCTATAAGCAGAGCCTGATATGGCCGCAATCAATCAAGCAGTCAAACAAACTTTAGCTTAATACGAGTAACATTCGTAAATATAAATTTAGGAAGACAATGATCTAGGCAAATTCATTACCAATATTTAAAAACGTAGGGGAAACTGAGGACAAAGGCTGATAACTTTTTTGGAGTGGTGGATATCATCTTATACTAAGTTAATACCGCCACCCAAGTACACAGGAAGTATCGAGGCCTAAGCGTCCGTACAAATACACACATCAAAAGTGTCTAGGGATCAAGCATTTTTATGCGGATTTCTTGAGATTGAGATGTGGCTTTGTAATAAATTTATGATTTTATAAATTTATATGGATCCTTTTTGGTGCATTTCATAATTTGAATCAGGAACTGTCAATCAAATTCGAGTAAAAGATGAAAATCAGCTGCCAATATTTTCCCTATAAAAACATACAACGCATTGAAGAAATTATTAGTGCTACTGTTTCCCTACTACTGATTAAAACCAACGTTATTATGGAGCGGCGACGTCATTTAAGCAGGGAAGAAATGCTCAGAGCCGTGGGAATGATAGAAGCTGGTTCCCGGCAACGTACTGTGGCTTTAGCTCTGAATACAAGTCAGAGTGTTATCAGTCGACTTTGGACACGTTACCGAAGCACTGGTACCGTGGCTGAGCGCCATGGAGGACGGTATCGCTGCACCACACGGAGACAAGACCGATACATTCAAATCTTAACTCGAAGAGCTCCAACAATAACCGCCATGATGTTAGCCGTGAGGCTTCATCACTCTTCAGGGAACTTAATTAGCGACCAAACAGTCAGAAACCGCTTGCATGAAGTGAACCTTCATTCCCGAAGACCGCTACGGGTACCACCTATAGCAATGCACAAACGTAGGATTCGATATCAATGGGCTCTTGAACACAGAAATTGGGCAGAAGAACAATGGCGTTTCGTGTGCTTTTCTGATGAGTCTCGTTTTGGTATGAGACCGGATACAAGACGTATACGACACTGGAGAACCCCTGGACGCCAACAGCGATTAAAATCCTGCCAGGAAGTCCATCCTTATAGTGGTGGAACCATCATGGTATGGGCGGGTATTTGGATCGGCGGAAGAACTGAGTTGATTTGGATCAGAGGCAACCTCAACGCTCAAATTTATGCTGAGACGATTGTATCAGACGTCATCGTTCCTCTACAAGTGCAAATCGGTCCCTTATTTCAGTTAATGCATGATAATGCACGACCGCACACCGCAAGAGTTGTAAGACAGACTCTCGTCGCAGCAAACATCAATGTCCTGCCCTGGCCTGCTCAGTCGCCAGACTTGAACCCGATTGAGCATGCATGGGATATGCTACAGAGAAGAGCTCTGCCGAATATGGAGGGTATCCAGTCGCAAGAAGACCTTTTTTTGTTGTTGCAACGAACATGGGCGGCCATTCCACAGCGTGATTTGGATGAACTCATTTTGAGTATGCCAAACCGATGTTCTTGTGTTGTTAGTGTTCGCGGTAGAAACACGGATTATTAATTGTTTAAGTTACCTAATAAAATTTTAAAGAAAACTGTTATTTCAGTCTTTTTTTCGAACTTTAATGTTAGTGGTTCAAATGTCAAAAATCCCTTTATTAGGAAAATGGCAAATTTCTTTACTAATGCAAAGGTGACTTGGTTTATCGTTACTGTGACAAACGAAAACACTTTATTTGATGAATCCTTAAAGAAATTTTTAATTAATATCAATCAGGAGAAAAGTTATTGCAAAAATATATGTTGATCCCTAGACACTTTTGATGTGTGTAGTATTTAAATATAGTATCGGAATTGAGTCCCATTATACAGACCTCTATTTATTTGACTACAAAACTTAAATAACACCTATTACATAATATAGTAAGTGACAAAATACAGATACATCGTTTCCTTAATAACATTTGATTGTTTTTTAACTAAAAATCTCTTTTATTCTTCCTCTTGCTGGCCTGTCCTCAAGATTCTCGATTCCCGGGTCGGACATTTATTTGTGTACATTACATACATCTACAAATATTTGTTTCGGAGTCTGGGTGTTTTCTATGTATAATATGTATGAATTTACAAAAAAAAAGTATGTTTATGTATTTATATTAGTTGTCTAGTACCCATAATACAAGCTCTACTTAGTTTGGGACTAGATGATGTTGTGTGTAAGATGTCCGAAATATTTATTAATTATTTGGAGTCTACTAATAGTTAAACCAGTCTTGACTGAATATCAATTTTCCAATGACCGACTGGCATCCCTTCCGTTCTTGTCTGGACATCCGCAACCTTGTAGTTGAAATTTAATTCGAAGATTGAACAAGTTGTCCGTATATTTGAGGACAATGACTTCCTCATAGCAATTGTCATAGATTTTCATGAGAACCGGGACAGTAAACCTAACTTGATCTCTGAGGCACAGGGGTCACACACCGGCAAACGAGTAAGTCCATATTCCGGAGATTTGAAAAAACTCAACAATGCTATTAAGAATAATAAGATATGTAAAATAATGTCGGGTGTAAATAAATGGTTCGTAGACACGACGCGAGGTTGTGTCGTGTCAATGGCATGAAAACGAAATCAACCTTGCTTCTAACAAATGTACAATACTTTCATAATTATTATTATGTTTATGTATTGTCCGTGTGGTGACGGATTAAGAATACAAGTGTCACCAACCCTATTCATTCCGTGGGTGTCGTAAGAGGCGACTAAAGGAACAAAATAAGCAGATAACATCACTGCCAAGAGAAGGAAAACTTGAAACAAACCCTTTACCATCCCGTCTGGCCAGCGTGCTATAGTAGGCCAACACCTCCTTTCAAAGGAGAGGCCTATGTCCAGCAGTGGACTGTTCAAGGCTGTTGATGATGATGATGATGTTTTTTTTTTTTTTTATATATAGCCTACCAAAGTGACTCTACCCCGCCTGATGGAAAGCATGAGCAGAATCCAAGAGTGGGAGAAACCACACATCATTGCTGCGAATGCAGACAGTAAAGTATGGCGGCCCACACTATGGCGGCTTAGTGAGATGCTTTTTCACGCCCCGCTTAAAGGACCCGGGATCATAGTGGGAAGGAAACACGTGAGCTGGTAACGAGTTCCAGCTTTTGACTGCTCGGCATAAGAAGGAAGAGCCGAACCGCTTCGTTCTAGTGCGTATTTCCTCCTATAGAAGGCCTATTACAATTTATTATATCTTTATTCAAATGTCAAGCAGCAATGAATAAATTTAATATTAGTTGAACATCGCTACTATCTCCCAGTTTAAAATCTAAAGATTTGATGTTGGCGCAAAGTTTTACATCGAAAAACGCAAGAATTGGACTATTTCTATTGTTGTTAGCGATTTTCTTTATGGCCAGCTACTTAACTATCGCAGACCCTCCTTGGTTATGTAGCTTTTATCAGACATAATAAAGAACAAAATCTAGAAGGCCACTCAAAGAGTGTCAAAACAGAGGGTCTTGCAAATTGCATCCCGTCTCAGATGACCCGTTTGCTGTAGATCGTTTTTTGTTTTTTTGGAAGACGGTCCCCATTTCATTTCATCCACATGTTTTTTATCATTAAATTCATTACGACGAAGACTTGAAGACTGGAAGACTTTATAATTGAAGACGTTAACTACTTGACATTGGCAGAAATAGCTGATATTCGGCTGCTTGCCATTTCACCAAGAGAAGAAGAAGAAGTCCCGTTTGCTAGTTTGCTTCATATATCAAAATCCATACTGTCTGTCTGTTACGTTTCAATCACTAAACTGATTCGAATGAATTAGTATAGTGAAATATTGAAGTTCAGAGAGAAACAAAGATTACTTTTTGTCGCGATAACCAACATACGAGAGTAGAGCTGCGGGCAAAAGCTAGTAATTGACTCTATATCATTTTCCCGGCTTCCAGAGGCCAGATAAAAGATTAAGAAAGATCTGATCAGGCCGCCATGGTATGGGTCACCGTGCTGTTTTGCTTACCTTCACAATGGGGATGGTGATCACCTACTCCTGGATTCTACTCATGCTTTCCATCGACAGAATAGAATCACTGTGGTAGGCTTAAGCCTACACTTATATATTTAATATATAAAAAAAATCGGTTGTCTGTAAAGTCGGTTTACTGACGATAGTTGAACGTGACAACGTCATAAGATTGTGCCTCTTTGTCGCTCGTTCCGCGCTCTCGCTTGCACTTCAAGCCTTAAATGGAACGCCTCAGAGCCAGGTAACGCCGCATGAGTCATGTTTTTTCATGCGTGCAGCCGGCTCCATCGAATTATAAGACGTTATCACGTCAAAAAACTATAATCATGACACGTGTCAAGTTCACTAGACTCGTCACAAAAATGCCAACGGAAATTTTAAGTTTTAATTACGATCATTTATGTGTCAGCTGATATTGTTTTAATTCATCAATTATCAATTTCCTCAACAAAAGTGGTTTTCATTGCCCCGTATACATTTATCAGTAGTTAATTAATCAATTAATACTACATCTGAATACAAGTCTGTGAACATTATTACGGTAAATGTCATTAGAAAATATTACTACTGTATTGTTTGTGTTAGTGTCAGCATAATGTTATTTATTTTTATGGCACTATTCATGTGAAGTACAATTGAAAATATTTTAAAAACAATGCATTAGAAAAAAAAATACTAACAGTAATTAAAACAAAGACGCATAGCGAGAAGTTCTAGAATGACTTAAAAATAAATGAAATTAAAACTATGAACTCTTTTGAACCAGTCACTATTTAGGGTTCCGAAGTTTATGACTCGGAACCAGTGGCGTAACAATACCATTTGGGGCCCGTGGCAAATTCTTTTGATGGGGCCCTATCACTAAAGATTGTCACGTTTTACTCAGTTTACTTTTAATAAACTTTGAGATTTTCAGCGTACTCAATTACAAGTTGTAAATGTCCCACTAATGGCCTCTAATTGCATATTAATAACCTCTATCACTGCATCATTGAGTACTAGATTTAAATTATGAGCAGCACAGTGAACATATACCGCATTCGGCTTGACATATTTTTGAACTCCACCCTAAGTCCCTTTCATTGTGTGTTTTTTTTTTATTTTTTTTTTATATTACCAGACTAACCGCCAACATGATTGGCGCCCTTATCGATATAATGCTCTTTATCACACCAGTTCCATCTTATATGCCTCTCGCACTTTTATGCTGCATACTAGGTCTTTCTTTCGTTCTTCCACTTTCTTTCTTTACGTGGGTGGGACTCCCACTTACAGAACCTATTCTATCACTAACTAACCTTTATTTGCTTACTTACTACTCACTTATGGGGGAAATAACGATACTCGCATCACTTTATTGTATCTTTTCTTAAACTAGTTACATTTTTTTATTAATCTTATTCTATCTTTGTGCCCTCAATTACAATTATTTTGTTAGCACCATTTATCTTTCATTGTGTTAGCACCATCTATCCTTGTCCTCAACACTTATTTAGTGGAATATATTTGTCATTTATGGATTTAATAATTTGCTTGGAAATTTCTAAGGCAGTTTGATCCTTAACTTCATGAAATCCTAAAAATGTTTCTTTAATGACAAGTGCCTTTGGGATCCCATTACCATCTTTTTCTATCATACAATAACGGTAAAGTTCACAAATTTGATCAATTTTTGAAATATCTTGAATGGTGCGGCGGCATTACTTCATTTATCAGTGAATTTTCTACTTTTAGATACAGGACAATACAGAGTGTCACCATCCCTATTCATCCCACGTGGGTGTCGTAAAAGGCGACTAAAATATAAACTACACGAGACAACATCAATGCAAAGAGAAGGAAAACTTGAAACCAACCCTATACCATCCCATCTGGCCAGCGTGGTATGTAGGCATATACCTCCTTTTCAAGGAGGCCTATGTCCAGCAGTGGACTGTTAAAGGCTGTTGATGATAATGAGAACCAGGACAGAAATTAGCTTATTTTGTATTTTTGGGCTGAAATATTTTATCTGGCCCTTTGGTTTACTTAACAATTCTTGTTAAATCGCATCTTATTTTCCTAATAACTCAACAATACTCAAAAAGTTTCCTTTGGGGCTTGGATCACTGCTATCTGCGTTTTCTCAGTGGCCGCCACAAAAGGCTAAAGAACACGTTTAAAGTGTCAAAGTAACATCAAGGAGTATAGAAAGTACTTGGCGCCAAAAATATTTTTTTTTGATCAAAGACTCTTGCTCTAAGATGAATTTTTGATGTCACGTGTCTTTGAATGGCATCTACAATATGTTTCCAGTCGTCATAACCCTCAATCCAAACATTTTGTATTTTCTTAGATGCCCGATTTGCGAATAACCAACACGTTTCACAATACGCCTTCTGAATCTGAAGTATTAAAGAATAGGATAGCCATGTACGTTCAGGTTTCACGCCAGTCTTGGAAACAATTTAGTAATGTTTTCTAGAAAAGATCTATTGTCACTATTTTTTAAGAAAGGGCCCTTAGGTTTACAATATCCGTTTTCAATCAAGTTAGCTCTTTAAAATTACCCTTATCAGTAACCTAATTGGCAAAGATACAATATTGATCATGCTAAAATATAGTTCTCTTTGATTTTTGCTAGTACCTACCTTGTTGTGGTTGTTCTGGATTATTGACGGTTTTTTGACGGTCACAAGTACATCAAATTACTCGCCACGGGTAACGTGTACATCTCTAAAAATGAATCAACATATTTTTGTTTAGGTTGGTTGAAATGCTTAACGATTACCTTGAAATTGTAATATGGAATTTAGTTGTCTCACTTTGGATTTTAAGCAGAACTTATAAAAATATACCTTTAATAAAAAAATACCCAGGTACAGTGCAAAAAAATATTTTTGAGCTCGCAGCCTCTTGGGCCGGGGCCCTCTTGGGTCGGGGGCCCGTGGCATTTTGCCAGCCCTGTCACCCTATTGTTACGCCACTGCTCGGAACCCTTATAGATTCTTTATATCCGTCCGTCTGTCCTCGACTTACCGTTCAAACGGCTTACCGTTTGAACGGTAAGTCGAGGACAGACGGACGGATATAAAGAATCACTCTAGCACTTATGCTAGAGTGATGAAACTTTGCATAAATATGTGTTGTAATTACGATAACAAAGTGCTACAATAAAATTATGAAATATACATATTTTTATTTGCGGTACCTCCCCTACACGTAAAATGGAGATGATTTTTATTCTCGCGGCTACCCCGTCGTGTAGGGTATCATTAGATAGGTCTTCTAAAACAATATAGGGTTTCTAAGACGATTTTTTTATTTAGGTATCCGTTTTCGAAAAATTCCAGTTTAAAGGGCACTTTTTTGTAAAAACGTGGCGTCAGCCCCTCTTTAAAAGCTAAACGACTAGCTTAAAAAATCTGGGAAAATTCGTGATGGTGGTCCATATAATGAAAAACTATAACGAATTAGATGACTTTTTTAGTTCAGGAGTTATAGAGGCTTAACTTGTAAAATGCGCTTCCTTGGAAAACGTCATACAAAATTAACGCATTAACACGTAAACATAACAATTTATCTATTGGATACGATTTTAAATCCACGTACCATTATGGGTGTCTGAGGAACTGTTTCCTGTGCGTGGCCTGACACGCACTTGGCCGATTTTTTTTAATAATTAAACAGTAGGTACTGGAAACTAGAAATAAGATGTATGAAAGTTCATTCAACTCAAAAATGGAGTAATAATTAGTAGAGTCCGCCTTTTCATTCTGAAATAGAGTGGTCTATTTCAGAATGAAAAGGCGGACTCGACCGCAGTGGCACTATCCTCTCACAGAAAATCAATTTAAAGTACAGTATTTGTGTTAACGTGTTTTGTTGGTAAGAGATCGGTTGGCCAATGATAGAGAATCATCATTGATCGTTATACTGAGAGTCACCATACTGCAATGTCTAATTAATATAAAATTTAATAAAATAATAAATATTTCGAACATTCTTATACACAACGTAATCTAGTCCCAAACTAAGTAGAGCTTATATTATGGGTACTAGACAATTGATATAAATACATAAACATACTTTTTTTTGTAAATACATACATATTATACATAGAAAACACCCGGACTCCGAAACAAATATTTGTGGATCCCATAAATAACATTCGGTCCGAACCGGGAATCGAACCTGAGACGTCTTGATCAGCAGCCGCATACGCTAACCACTAGACCAACGAGGCAGTCAAATGTCTACATTCATAATAAGTACGGTGACCACTGCTCTTGGATTCTACTCATGCTTTCCATCAGCGGAGTCATTTAGGTGGGCTCATAAAAAATATTAATTGAATAGTGTAATTACCTTTCAAAATTCAATTTATGTGGTACAGTTAGAATTCTTACATCATTTGCCGAAATAACTATTCAATTTTCTATATTAACCCCCTTTTTTCCGTGTGGAAATCCCCCTGGATACCACCAGTTGTTGATTATTACGAACTCGAAAAGACTAAAACCGAACGCCGAATATATTGATGATAAAACCGCCTGGGATTGAGCTGTCCATTCTGCAAATGCTGTTTATTTTGAATGTTTAAATTTATGTTGATGTGACCGATAATTTATAGTTACATTTACATTTTAATTTTAACAAATTTATTTTAAATTGTTGCTATTGTTGACATTTTTTAAATTATTATCTTTAATTATTATAGTTGTGACTCAAATTGTAATTATCGCTTTTATATATGTCTTTTGCATTTAAGAATATTGTCTGGACTTTAAAAGAGACTGTGATCCCTGAGTTTGTTTCGTCCTTTCTTCTCAGGGTCCAGTTAGGAAAGGCCGAACTTATCTGCTCAAAAAAAAAAGGTTTAACTTGCAAAAGTGTTCATGTAACCTAATTGCAGAATAAATGATTTGATTTTATTTGATTTAATATATTTTTTATATATTTATAATAAAAAGAATGTAAGTACTTAACCAATCTAGTTATCATAATACAAGTTCTTCTTAGTTTGAAGATAATGATGGTTTTCTCCTTACTAAGTTGAGTATTTCATTTAGAATGTGTCGAAAACAAATTTCACTCATTTATCATCCGCGCAGTAAACACCAAGCCTAACACTCTAACCAAATATTTTGTAAGCCCAACTGCAAATGATGCAAAACAAACCACAAACAATTTTAGTGAAATGTTAGCTGTTGACGTAAGAGCACTTAATTTGCACGTAGATAACTTTTGTTATGTGATTGCACATAAAACTTCCGTACGTATGATTTCTTTTTTTATTATTTTTATGGCTAATGGCTACTTGTAAGTAGTGTTTATACTCTCTAGATTTAGAACACTTCGTTATGCAACTGATCTAGCAAAAAAGCAGAGACCATCACCGGCTTAAAAATATAACGGTCTTATTGTGCATGTTGATTGTATAATCTGCCCTCATAGAGAAGCTGCTAACGTTTTCCGTTCTTTAATCTTTTATTTCATTGGCTAATATTTTGTTTTGATCACCTGACCGAGTGACATTAGCCAATGAAACACGAGAATAGAATTGAAAACTAAAAACGTTTGTAATTTGCCTAGGGAGGATAATATAGCCTGGGGGTGACAGGTAAGGCCATTTGTTACCCTAGCAGAAGCAGGCCACCCGCGCCTCCTTTTAGACAGTTTGGAACTTGGGGTTTCCACACTGGAGAGGGAAACCTGCAAGGCGTATATGACTCGAAGTACGTCGGGGTTCCAGGAACTTCCTTTCTTACACCTGGTTTCTCGGCTTAAAGTATCCGAGGCGGCGTTCGGTTTTAGTCTTTTCGAGTTCGTAATAATCAACAACTGGTGGTATCCAGGGGGATTTCCACACGGAAAAAAGGGGGTTAATATAGAAAATTGAATAGTTATTTCGGCAAATGATGTAAGAATTCTAACTGTACCACATAAATTGAATTTTGAAAGGTAATTACACTATTCAATTAATATTTTTTATGAGCCCACCTAAATGACTCCGCTGATGGAAAGCATGAGTAGAATCCAAGAGCAGTGGTCACCGTACTTATTATGAATGTAGACATTTGACTGCCTCGTTGGTCTAGTGGTTAGCGTATGCGGCTGCTGATCAAGACGTCTCAGGTTCGATTCCCGGTTCGGACCGAATGTTATTTATGGGATCCACAAATATTTGTTTCGGAGTCCGGGTGTTTTCTATGTATAATATGTATGTATTTACAAAAAAAAGTATGTTTATGTATTTATATCAATTGTCTAGTACCCATAATATAAGCTCTACTTAGTTTGGGACTAGATTACGTTGTGTATAAGAATGTTCGAAATATTTATTATTTTATTAAATTTTATATTAATTAGACATTGCAGTATGGTGACTCTCAGTATAACGATCAATGATGATTCTCTATCATTGGCCAACCGATCTCTTACCAACAAAACACGTTAACACAAATACTGTACTTTAAATTGATTTTCTGTGAGAGGATAGTGCCACTGCGGTCGAGTCCGCCTTTTCATTCTGAAATAGACCACTCTATTTCAGAATGAAAAGGCGGACTCTACTAATTATTACTCCATTTTTGAGTTGAATGAACTTTCATACATCTTATTTCTAGTTTCCAGTACCTACTGTTTAATTATTAAAAAAAATCGGCCAAGTGCGTGTCAGGCCACGCACAGGAAACAGTTCCTCAGACACCCATAATGGTACGTGGATTTAAAATCGTATCCAATAGATAAATTGTTATGTTTACGTGTTAATGCGTTAATTTTGTATGACGTTTTCCAAGGAAGCGCATTTTACAAGTTAAGCCTCTATAACTCCTGAACTAAAAAAGTCATCTAATTCGTTATAGTTTTTCATTATATGGACCACCATCACGAATTTTCCCAGATTTTTTAAGCTAGTCGTTTAGCTTTTAAAGAGGGGCTGACGCCACGTTTTTACAAAAAAGTGCCCTTTAAACTGGAATTTTTCGAAAACGGATACCTAAATAAAAAAATCGTCTTAGAAACCCTATATTGTTTTAGAAGACCTATCTAATGATACCCTACACGATGGGGTAGCCGCGAGAATAAAAATCATCTCCATTTTACGTGTAGGGGAGGTACCGCAAATAAAAATATATTTCATAATTTTATTGTAGCACTTTGTTATCGTAATTACAACACATATTTATGCAAAGTTTCATCACTCTAGCATAAGTGCTAGAGTGATTCTTTATATCCGTCCGTCTGTCCTCGACTTACCGTTCAAACGGCTTACCGTTTGAACGGTAAGTCGAGGACAGGCGTCAGCCCCTCTTTAAAAGCTAAACGACTAGCTTAAAAAATCTGGGAAAATTCGTGATGGTGGTCCATATAATGAAAAACTATAACGAATTAGATGACTTTTTTAGTTCAGGAGTTATAGAGGCTTAACTTGTAAAATGCGCTTCCTTGGAAAACGTCATACAAAATTAACGCATTAACACGTAAACATAACAATTTATCTATTGGATACGATTTTAAATCCACGTACCATTATGGGTGTCTGAGGAACTGTTTCCTGTGCGTGGCCTGACACGCACTTGGCCGATTTTTTTTAATAATTAAACAGTAGGTACTGGAAACTAGAAATAAGATGTATGAAAGTTCATTCAACTCAAAAATGGAGTAATAATTAGTA
The DNA here is from genome assembly GCA_932526445.1 of Phragmatobia fuliginosa. Taxonomy (NCBI): domain Eukaryota; kingdom Metazoa; phylum Arthropoda; class Insecta; order Lepidoptera; family Erebidae; genus Phragmatobia; species Phragmatobia fuliginosa. The sequence goes on along the minus strand of OW052063.1, from coordinate 3,026,165 downwards.
GAGTCCGCCTTTTCATTCTGAAATAGAGTGGTCTATTTCAGAATGAAAAGGCGGACTCGACCGCAGTGGCACTATCCTCTCACAGAAAATCAATTTAAAGTACAGTATTTGTGTTAACGTGTTTTGTTGGTAAGAGATCGGTTGGCCAATGATAGAGAATCATCATTGATCGTTATACTGAGAGTCACCATACTGCAATGTCTAATTAATATAAAATTTAATAAAATAATAAATATTTCGAACATTCTTATACACAACGTAATCTAGTCCCAAACTAAGTAGAGCTTATATTATGGGTACTAGACAATTGATATAAATACATAAACATACTTTTTTTTGTAAATACATACATATTATACATAGAAAACACCCGGACTCCGAAACAAATATTTGTGGATCCCATAAATAACATTCGGTCCGAACCGGGAATCGAACCTGAGACGTCTTGATCAGCAGCCGCATACGCTAACCACTAGACCAACGAGGCAGTCAAATGTCTACATTCATAATAAGTACGGTGACCACTGCTCTTGGATTCTACTCATGCTTTCCATCAGCGGAGTCATTTAGGTGGGCTCATAAAAAATATTAATTGAATAGTGTAATTACCTTTCAAAATTCAATTTATGTGGTACAGTTAGAATTCTTACATCATTTGCCGAAATAACTATTCAATTTTCTATATTAACCCCCTTTTTTCCGTGTGGAAATCCCCCTGGATACCACCAGTTGTTGATTATTACGAACTCGAAAAGACTAAAACCGAACGCCGCCTCGGATACTTTAAGCCGAGAAACCAGGTGTAAGAAAGGAAGTTCCTGGAACCCCGACGTACTTCGAGTCATATACGCCTTGCAGGTTTCCCTCTCCAGTGTGGAAACCCCAAGTTCCAAACTGTCTAAAAGGAGGCGCGGGTGGCCTGCTTCTGCTAGGGTAACAAATGGCCTTACCTGTCACCCCCAGGCTATATTATCCTCCCTAGGCAAATTACAAACGTTTTTAGTTTTCAATTCTATTCTCGTGTTTCATTGGCTAATGTCACTCGGTCAGGTGATCAAAACAAAATATTAGCCAATGAAATAAAAGATTAAAGAACGGAAAACGTTAGCAGCTTCTCTATGAGGGCAGATTATACAATCAACATGCACAATAAGACCGTTATATTTTTAAGCCGGTGATGGTCTCTGCTTTTTTGCTAGATCAGTTGCATAACGAAGTGTTCTAAATCTAGAGAGTATAAACACTACTTACAAGTAGCCATTAGCCATAAAAATAATAAAAAAAGAAATCATACGTACGGAAGTTTTATGTGCAATCACATAACAAAAGTTATCTACGTGCAAATTAAGTGCTCTTACGTCAACAGCTAACATTTCACTAAAATTGTTTGTGGTTTGTTTTGCATCATTTGCAGTTGGGCTTACAAAATATTTGGTTAGAGTGTTAGGCTTGGTGTTTATTGCGCGGATGATAAATGAGTGAAATTTGTTTTTGACACATTCTGAATGAAATACTCAACTTAGTAAGGAGAAAACCAATCATTTTGTATTATAATATCAACATATATGCTTTCATCTTTTTTAGAGTTTCGTAGTCCATGACTCCGCACCCTTATAGATTCGTCATGTCCGTCCGTACATCCTCGACTTACCGTCCAAACGGTTCGTGTGGGGTATCATTAGATAGGTCTTTTAAAAACATTGAGAGGTTGCTAAGACGATTTTAGTTAGGTTTCCGTTTGCGAGTTATTTAATTTTAAAGGACATTTTTTCTAAAAACAGGGCGTCCCCCCGCCCTCTAAAAGTTAAACGGCTGGCTCGAAAAATTAAAAAAAAATTGATGGAAGTCCATGTGATGAACTTAAAATTAAAACTATAATAGATTAGTAAGCTTTATTAATTCAGTAGTTATAGAAGAATAACTTGTGAAATACGCTTACTTGGAAAACTTCGTACAAAAAATAACGAAGTAAAAAGTAAACTTAACAATTTTATCTATTGGACACGTAGAAAGCTATTATGGGTAAATACGGAACCCTATTCTATGCGTGGCTTGACATGCACTTGTTTTTCATGCAATGTCATCTATCTTCAAACTAAGAAGAACTTGTACTATGATAAATAGATTGGTTAAGTACTTACATTCTTTTTATTGTAAATATATAAATATCAAATCAAATCAAATCAAATCAAATCATTTATTCTGCAATGAGGTTACATAAACACTTTTGCAAGTTAAACTTTTTTTTTTGAGCAGATGAGTTCGGCCTTTCCTAACTGGACCCTGAGAAGAAAGGACGAAACAAACTCAGGGATCACAGTCTCTTTTAAAGTCCAGACAATATTCTTAAATGCAAAAGACATATGTATATAAAAGCGATAATTACAATTTGAGTCACAACTATAATAATTAAAGATAATAATTTAAAAAATGTCAACAATAGCAACAATTAAAAATAAATTTGTTAAAATTAAAATGTAAATGTAACTATAAATTATCGGTCACATCAACATAAATTTAAACATTCAAAATAAACAGCATTTGCAGAATGGACAGCTCAATCCCAGGCGGTTTTATCACCAATATATTCTGCTATGCTATAATACCCCTATGCTATAATGCCCGTGTGGTGACGGATTAAGAATACAGAGTGTCACCACTCCTATTCATCCCGTGGGTGTCGTAAAAGGCGACTAAGGGATAAACTACGGAAGGCAACATCGATGCAAAGAGAAGGAAAACTTGACACCAACCCTATACCAACCCGTCTGGCCAGCGTGGTATAGTAGGCCAAAACCTCCTTTTTAGGAGAGGCCTATGTCCAGCAGTGGACTGTTAAAGGCTGTTGATGATGATTGATGATAATACCCCCTTGCGGATAACTAAGATTTAAAGGTATTCTTAAATTTCCGTGATGGCAAATTGATAATAGCAATAGGGAGTATATTGTAAAAGCGTATACATTGTCCCATGAACATACAACAATATAAATAGAAAACACCCAAGCTCCGAAACAAATATTTGCAGATCCTATTATGTTCCAATCATCAACAGCCTTTAACAGACCACTGCTGGACATAGGTCTCTCCTTAGAAGGCAGGCCTTGGTCTACTATACCACACTGGCCAGACGGGTTGGTATAGGATTGGTTTCAAGTTTTCAAGTTCAAGTTCCTTGCATTGATGTTGTCTTGCGTAGTTTATCCCTTAGTCGCCTTTTACGACACCCGCGGGATGAATAGGAGTTTTGACACTCTGTATTCTTAATCCGTCACCACACGGTCGGTGTTCCAATGATTCGTTTTTGATTTAGTTTTCCCAAGGTTTGTCTGCCTTGAATTAAAAGAAAAAATCCCTTCACGAGTGGAAAATTAATACCGTCATAACAATGCATTAAAAATCACGTTTCGCGCGCATGAGTTCTCCCGCATAATGAGCTGCTAAGTAAAGTATAATTATGTAAAATATTTGACCCCATTCTAACATGAAGTTCATTTGACTATTAAAATTAATACTAAAATACTAATTATACGAGTATATCTATTTGTTATATCTTGATCTTTATTTAAATATTAAAAAATAATAATAAATAGAGCATATCTTTAAATTATTATTTTATTTTTATTTTTTGACCGGAAATGCTCCAAATATCGAATAGAATTAGCGGTCATAGTTGCATCCCCAATTCGAATATCCTTTGCTTTTACATCCGTTGAAAAAAAAAACCCGATTGGATGCCCTTTCCAAAATCCTTGCGCGTCGTACCACATCAAGCGTATTTGAACCGGTGTTGTTGGTTGATATTGCAGCTTAATGTTTAATTTATGTACGCTGTGTTTGCACGTGTAGCGCGAGCGGACACTCGCCAAAACTGAAGTGACATTTCTTTTTTTTACTATAAATTTTTGTGATTGTGTTTTTTTTTTACATTCGTGACAGAAGTGCCAGTTGTTTTTCTTTTGTAAGTGTTTTTGTATTTATTTTTTTATGTTTTTGTTAAATTGATGTTACTTTTTTGTATTCGTTATTGATTTTGGCACACGCCTGTTTATGTATCGAAGATTTTCTTTTAAGTTTAGATTGATTGTTAAATTTGAAAATTGATTACACGATATTTACTATTGGTTTGAATCTTTAATGAATATATAAACATTTAAATATCTAAATCAAATTGAAATCCTACATATTGAAAATGAATTCAATATTTAGTGTTATTTATAAATATTATTTTTTAACACTACAAATAAAAAAATATATTTTTTTTAAATTAGTTTTGTTTCCAATTGTAATTTATTCAGGTAATATACATTTTTTATTTGAAAAATTAATCTTAAAGTTTAATGAGTCCTTACGCCTTATTTTTTTTAAGAATACGCATGGGAATAAACACTTCATGAAAATGGTAGTAACAATAACTGTAAGTAGAACTTTTTCACTGTTTGTGATCATAACCCAAAAATATACTAATTCTGCGAAAAAGACTACTTCGAACAGAAATGTTTATATTGTGATATGCACTTATTAGTCAAGAAAACAAAAAAATACCTTACACACTGCAGTTAGGCCGGGTTTCTATTTATAAATAATGTATGATTACGTTAATTCGTAAATAAATACACAAATAGTGACCTTGCTAGTACCAGAGGTAGCCTCTCGCCGGAGTTCTGCATATGTTCCGGACCGAATGCGATAAAGGTTTAGGAAAGGAAAGGCAAGGGACTTGCATTCTTGAGATCAAGCGACGCGACGAAGGCTGACGAAGGCGCTGAGCTACATTTGTGCATTCATGAGTTTGAGATTTTCTTGTAGGACCTCGCAAACTTCTTATTTACGGTGGAATATATTATGTTGTCGTCCTAGCCGATTTATATCAGACTAGTCACCAGTTTTAACTGAGCCCGCCAGATGCACAGGAACTATTATAGTGCACAGGTGTGTGCATAAACAAAGGTGCACCCCCTGTCCCTTCACTCTAATAATCCGGTTCGTCTGCATTTTGGGTCTTCGTTGTTACACTCACCAACTAAGAACAACAGAACGATTTCTGTAATTTTAGGCAGGTCTTCTATAAGAGGGTAGTACATCTCCGGTCGAGCTGGTTTATTCTAGCCTAGCTCTAACCTTATATATATAATATCAGCATATTACTGAATAATATTTCCCCCTATTTCTGTAAAAAGGACAAATAATAAAAATAATATTCTTTATGAATATAAATTAAATGTACAATACATTAAAGTATTCTCTAACACCCGCGCTAGTAAAGACTGTTTTTTTTATTATTATTATTTATTGTCTAATATAAAATTCATACATGCATACAGTTATCCATTATATACCACACAAACCATCAAGAGTTTATCCGTGGTATACCAGGCGTTAGTGTCTTCCCCAATAAGAAAATGACAATAGCTTTATATCAATTTGAACATTCAAGACAATATATTGAAAATACTGAAAATTAGCAACAAAGGGGTCTATTATTGTCAACAATACACAAATAATAAACAAATATCATAATACATAGGAACACATTCCACTAAATCATACCAAAATAAATAATTGCGCTCGTCACAAGACCCACCTATCAACAACCCATCATGTCGCACTGCCGGGCTCAGGTCTCGTCTGACGAAAAGGTAAAGGCCATAATGAAACCCATCCAGGACTATTAAATTCTTAGGTGGAAATCGAACCCTGAACCTCTAGCTACATAAAATAAAAGTTAAGTAAGATGGTGGTTATAACCCTCGAAACCTTACGATTCTGTATTATTATTATTATTTTTTTTATATTTAAGCCTGCCAAAGTGACTCTACTCTGCCTGATGGAAAGCATGAGTAGAATCCAGGAGTAGGGGTCACCATGCTTATTGTGAGGGTAGGCAATGTAGCATGGTGACCCTTACCATGGCAGCCTGGTTAGATTATTCTGCATCATTCTCCCGGCCTTCGAAGGGCGGGAGAATGATGCAGAATGATTGGGCCTCCGGTCTCATACTCACCAACGAAATACGACAGTAAGAATACTGTCATTATTAGGATGGTCTTCTGTGTGAGGGTAGTACTGGCCGGGTCGAGCCGGCCCGTTCGTGCTGAAATCAGCATGGCTCTACTAAGCTCTACTAAGCTCTCTATTATAATTACATATTATATATATCCAATCATTCTGCAACATCTGAGCAGGCAGCAACATCTGACCAGGCCGCCATGGTACGGGAGACCATGCTGCACTGCCTACCCTCAAAATGAAGATGGTGACCCCTACTCCTGGATTCTACTCATGCTTTCCATCAGGCAGAATAGAGTCACTTTGGTACATAAAAAAAAGTGTCTTGTATCTCTATAGTATCAATCAATACAAAGATTTAAAACAATCTTTGTAGTTTAGTTATTTACAATGGGAACGAATAACAAATCTTATACGAATCATCAAAACAATGATTTGTTTTTTAAATAGAATATAAACTGTATACATACACACATATTGAAACGTTTCTCTGAGGGATCGTATCAGGAATGAGGTGATCCATCAGAGAACTGTTGTCCGTGTGGTGACGGATTAAGAATACAGAGTGTCACCACCCCTATTCATCCCGCGGGTGTCGTAAGAGGCGACTAAGGGATAAACTACGCAAGACAACATCAATGCAAAGAGAAGGAAAACTTGAAACCAACCCTATACCAACCCGTTTGGCCAGCGTGGTATAGTAGGCCAAAACCTCCTTTCTAAGGAGAGGCCTATGTCCAGCAGTGGACTGTTAAAGGCTGTTGATGATGATGATGATTGATGATCAGAGAACTAAAGTCACCAACATAGCCCACTGCATTAGCAAGCAGAAGTGCCAGTGGACTGGCCATATTAGCCGCAGAACTGATTTAATTGTTGGGGTAGAAGAGTTCTGGAGTGGAGACCACGTCTCGGCAAACGCAGTATAGGACGCCCACAGGTGAGGTGGATTAATGACTTGCGCAGGATAGCTGGCAGGAGCTGGATGCGACGAGCACAATGAACCACCAAACCAGTGCAAGTACGAATCGGATACGTGCGTAGAGTCTAAGCTCTTGTATTTAACTTGCAAATAAAATACTAAAGAGTGCAAAAGCAACTGGGATTACATCGCTCTTCAATAATACTCACATACACTGTCGTTTATGCGGGTTGTTTGCGGCGCGTGTCGTCAGTTTGTATTGTACATATTGACAATAATAATTTATGTAGTAAGTGATCTCGTGTACAAGTACTAAATTCGTAAACATAACTTTTTTATGTCGTATGTCATATTTCTGTCATATTTCGACTGCTTTGTTGGTCAAGCGGTTCGCGTATGCGGCTGCTGATCAAGAGGCAAAATTGGCCCAGTCATTCCAGAGATTCCGATTCTAAACGCAAAAATTCTGACATCTGCTCTCTTGATGTATATATCCTTTACAATTATGCATTTTGAATAAAACTGTACATTTGATATTACTAAGAGACACTTCAATTTTCTTTATTTGTAGATACATATATTGTAGTCATAATTATTGCTGTATAATTTTATATTCTCATTACATATCCCGATGTAGGTACAACGAGCGTCACAAGAGCTGGCGCTCAACTTGGTGACGACGCTCGCTCCACAAGTAAGAAACAGCCCTCCTAGCCAAGTTTGCAAACGTTTTTGTTTTTCTATTCTATTCTCTTGTTTCATAGGCTAATGTCACTGAGTCACGTGATCAAAAATGAAAAAAAATGTTAATCAATAAAAAAAATTCGGACATAGCTAAACTAAGAGCTTAATAATAATTATGGGTACTAAACAGCTGATATAAATACATAAACATACATACAGGTATACGAAGTTCCATTCGCATTTTTTTTATATTTCTGACATCTGACGTCATATAGTTCCAAATTATGCAAAGTTTGAGCTATGGGTACCAGATAACTGATATAAATACGTATTTACTTTTTTTGTAAATTCATCCTTATTATACATGGAAAACACCCAGACTCCGAAACAAATATTTGGTCCGACCCGGGAATCGAACCCAAAACCTCTTGATCAACAGTCACATACGCTTACCACTAAACCTAATAAGGCAGTCAGAAAACGAAACAAGAGAATAGAGAAAGGTCATCTCAAACGAATAACAAGGTCCAAGACCGCGCCTGCTACTCGTGTGTAGCTCTAAGGAAGCTATTTGTACTCGTTCAGGGTCCCACGTGCGATGAGATGAGGCAACCTGTTTCTTATTACTGATAGTTGGGCAACGGAAATGTATTTAATTTAAAATTTTTGCCAAAGGCGTTATTTAAAAAAAACCGGTATTAAAAAAATTGATTCGAATTTAAAGCTCTTTTAAAATGCAGACCTTTATTATTCTCAAGGTTATTTTGATTTTATTTTGAGATATATACTATTTCAATCAGTTTTACCTTTTTTTGTTGACGGAGTGAAAAAATCTCTTCGGATCTTCGGCTCCTTCGGAAACATAGGAGCCAGGAGTATGCGGTGTTTCCACTAAAAAACATCTCAGCGCCCGACTCTCTATGAGGCTCTATGAGGATCCTAACTTTTCAGGCCCTTCCCGAATCGATATCCCTATCAGACCCTGTACTGAGACAATTTTTCCGAGGGTAAACTCATTCCGAAGGTTGAAAAAGTTGTCAAGATATTTCAGGGCTCTGTCTTCCAAATAAAAATTGCTACAAATGTTCATGATAGCGTACAATGACGACTTAACGTGCTCGCCGATGCACGACAATCGAAGCCGAGACCTCTAAATCGTCTTAGCATTAGCATAGCTATAATTGCATTGAAATATACATTAATTAAATAGCTCAATCAGTCCAAACATAAATATGAGCAAATGCTGGTGTCGATGAAAATCAGCGCTGTATCGTAAATGGTGCAGCATTATGCTGAGCAACATCTATTGTGTTTGTATTGTGTTTTTATTATATATGTATTGAAAACATACAAGTTGATTAATTTGTAATAATACGTACTTGGTTATATATATCTTTAATATTTCTATTTAATGCAATGCCATGTAATATCCTAATTTCTTCATATATTTATTGATTGTGTTGCAATGTCATTCAAATTAACGTTTTCTTTTCTTCTTTTCTTTCTTTCAAATAATTCCCAAATTTCTTGGGATTTCAATCTTAAATAGACTAGTAATCAGAGTATTGGGGAAACTACTATGTGTAGTTAACAAAAGCTAGTATTTGATTGTAATCATGCAAGCAAACTACTATGTGTAGTTAATAATAGGTAATATTTGATTGTAATCATGCAAGGAAACGTATAATTACATACTTCTCTTTTAAATCAAGTCAAGCAAACAAGCGGGACGACTTCTTTTAATTTAGGTACCAAAAGTAACATTTAACTTATATTTGAATTAACAGATAATCGACCTGTTTTTTTTCCCGAGAGATCTTTCAACCTGTCTGCTATGCTAGATACTATAAATTTATGCTGTGTCTGAAATTCTTCAAAAATTCCTCCGAAACGGCTGGACAGATTTGTCTAAAATTTTGTGTGCATATTGGGTAGGTCTGAGAATCTGCCAACATATATTTTTCATACCCCTAGGAAGCGAGCGAAGCCGCGGCTATCAGTTAGTTTACGTATAATATTTATCATTATTATGTACGAATCATTTGGTTTATAACAATAAGCTTAGTCAAAGATAGTCAACAAAATGTGAGCACCTATTATAATACGTCTCTCTGTACCCTTTGACGATAAATAGATGGTTGCATGTGTTGGAAAATAATAAAACATGAATAAATTTATTCTTAACCATCGTCACAGACGATAAACTTATTAAACTGTCGAAAAGCACATTATTTTGTGACCGACTAGCTGAATCTTCTTAGTCGAACACTCTTGACAGAGTGGTCGTGGCAGTTGGTAGGTACTGATGCGACTCATCGTCGCCGCTCAATTTCAGGGCCGCTGCACGTCTTGCGATGTCTCTCCATTGTTGTCGGTTTGCTGCATTACGGACACACTGTACTAATGTCGATTTGGTCGTAGCTTTAATTAGGTCTATCCATCGGGTTGGGGACCGACCCTTCGAACTCGTACCCTCCATAAGACTTTGCACGACAAGTCTCTCCATCGAATCCGCCTTTCCAGATATGTGCCCAAAGAACTTCAATATTCGCAACTGCACAATCGACGATAACGATACTAGCTGAATATCTACAAATTAATAAAATTGTAGTGTCTGTATGCAACATTAAATTACCCGTTTTTCTTTTAATAACATCAATGAAGTTTGTCTAAACTACTGTCATATAAAAACATTTCTTTACATTGTTAATGACTTGGTTAAACAATGCTTAACTGCAGTAAATAAAAAGAAATAAAAACAAATTAAATATACCTGCATCCGAAGAATTTGGTTCGGGACGTAATAATGATTTTGTTTACACAGAATTACTTACAAAATTTTCCATATATTGTATGTAGTTTCATGGCAAATGGACTGACGGTTGGCTGCACAGTTGGCCTCGTGGTTTAAGTGGTCACCACGTAGCTCTCTACTGCGCCAAGTGTCGTGGGTTCAAATTTCACATGTGACATAACTTTGTGTGTACAACAAATTAGTGTTCCTTTTGTCAGTTTCATGTTTGTAAATTCCCCTGAAACACAGGATTTCGGGAGTGATCTTATTTTTAAAAAAGAAAAAAAGAGGTTCATCTTAGAGCCCTCTCCCGCAGTAATCATGAATTGGAGTGACTTTCCTATGACTTAACTTATTCATAGAAAAGCAATCGAAGAAATGCTGAACATCGTTCTTCTGCAAATCCGTGATATCACTGTTTTTAGCTATGATATTATATAACACTCCACAAAATTATACTATTGTTAGAGTCCAGAAGTGAAAAATAATAAAAATAATTATAATTCTAAACAATTCACTTTAAGTCTAGACAATTTATTTCATTAATTACAAAATAATCTTAGGAATGCAATTTAGACAAACAACCGTTAATTAAGTAACGAATCTAAACAAATTACAGTTAGTTATACAGCGAGGGCGGTCACATAGGGCTGTACTAGCTGTTAGACAGCTTTCCTCGCACCCACCGCAATTCAGACAGTACTAACTTGTCAAAGACAGCTTTCCACATCTGTTAACAGAGTAGTACTAATTGTCCAAAGACAACGATCCACACTCCGCGACGCATTCGTTAGAAAAGCGTCCCGATACAACAGAGCACTCCTATTTATACCCATCGCAGTGAAGTGATGGTGCCACAAAAATGACTACTACCGCCGTTGTGGCTTATACTATTATAATTATTTACACAATTTTTTATTGAGAGTTGACTCGATGCTTGGCAACAGCAATAGCAATGATGTTTTTGCCAATCTATGGGCCCCTAAATTTTGCTCGATCACTAATTACTTAAGAGCGCGCATAAACCTAAAAAAATATCAGATTTCACCCGCGCGCTTCACACCCCCCGCTCTCGTATCGGCAAGAAGATAGGTATCGTAGGTATGTTACTACGTACGTCACCGCGCGTTTCCGTAGCTACCGTATTGTTTTGTCAAGTACGATCGAGCACAATACACCCAAAATAATCAGATAAAAATTGGCTAAGTGCGAGTCAGTTTAGTCAGTCAGATTTTGATAGATAAAATGGTGGTAAATAAATCGAAAATGTAGGTACCTAATATAATGATGTATTTTCATAATATAATGTCACACAGGAGGGTCATTTTGTGAACAAACACTCTCCAAAAAAGATGAGGATTACTTGTGTTTGTAAATATAAATTCAATAATAAAAAAACTATTTTAAATCTGTGGGTACTTTGTAATGATTTTCTTTTATGAATTTTACACAAAGTAATACAAAGACACAAATTTTATACAGTTTACATTTTAGAAAAATAATAATTACATAAAAAAAAAATTTATGTACTCGTAAGTGCATCAATATTCTGCAAATGACAATATTTTTTGTGGTGCATTAGAATGACCAACGGTAGAGAAATCTGGTGAAAAGGTTTTATTTTCCTCCGACAACGTAGGCTGAGATTGGATTTTTTCTAATTCGGATGATTACATAGTTTTTTCAGAGGTTCCAGCTTGAGAAAAGTTCTTGTCTGAAGCAGTAACTAAATCTGAAGAACGGATTTCCACTAATTCGGAAGTTAGATTCGACCTTTTTGGGGGTCCAGCTTCAGTCAGTAGTTTGTGTTGACGTTTTTTGCTAACTAATGGTTGTCTCAGTGACATAGTTCTGGTCTGACGTGGGTCAATCAACTCAGGCAATATATGTTCCATGTAAAATTTTGTTAATTTACCAACCATTTTATATTTCCAAAAGTCACCATCGCGCAAGATCTTTCCTACAGTTAACTTTTGGTTATCAGCCGACCACACTGTGAAAAGAAATATTTTGCTATTGGTTATATGAAGTTGACCAAGAATCGGTTTTGTTAATGACCATTGTGTTGTCTTGTATGTTCCAAAATTTACAATAAATTTCTGCGAAGTTCTAACCATTCGCTACTATCTCTTTGTAAGATAGTAGCTCTTTCGATCTGTGATCGTTCAGTCTCAGTCTTTTCCAAATTTTTTAGAAAACTACGTTTCGGCATCCCATAAACATCTTCTGCCATATCAGGCTTTTGGCAGGTGTCTGTTCCATAATTTAAGTCTTCGATTACAGGCATTGACGGTTTTTTGGAAAAACGTAGTTTAAAACGTACTTTAAAATTTTGTCGCAACTTATTTTTACAAATTCTTTTATCTTCAAAAGATTTTGTTTTTGATTTCGGGCTTTGGCCTAAGAGCGATTTTTGTACATTATACAACGGTCTTTTTGCATTGTATGCCACTACATCAGTCGCACACCTAAATTGATATGTTCGTCGTTGTATTAAATTTGTTCATTTGCCCCCCACAAATTTTGCAATTATGCTATTGAATTGCTCTACAGCATTGCTGTCGCAATCATTAATTAGACTACGTGAATGTGTAGCGATTATACCCACAATATGTTGGATTTTAACCCAGAATGTTGAGGTTTTTACTTTTGCAACAAGATTTTCACTTTTTTTCTCACTGCTGCAATAGTACTCTTGACATTCGTCGTGAAGACCAAATGAATGGTTATATGAATTAGAAATATCAGTATATAACTTATTGATTCGTACTCCTAGTTCATCATCATCAAATTTATGTTGTTTTATAGCTGAACAATTAACTTTTCTGATGGCAAGTATTCTTTGAGTAGTGAGCATTTTCCTCAAATTGATGAGTATTTAGTATCTTTGCTGACGACAGCTAACTTATTACATATGTTTCAGAGAATTTAGTTTCGACATTCTATTTTTTCTACTGTTATCCCTTTATACGGTCTTGCTTCTAGGATCTTCGAGTAAGTGCTTGAGTCTCCATCTGCTATAATTCGCCCATATTTAAGATTATACATCTCTATAGATTTTTTGAACCCCTCAGTTATTATTTCAGCCCCCATGCCAGAAGAAGGACACGTATAGTTTTTAAAACATGCGTTTCATTTTTATTCTGAGCAGGAGTGCAAATGCAACAATATTTGTTTTTGACTCCTAAGTATAAAACTTCTCCGAACTTTCTTCCGCGTATGGCTGCTGCTCCAGAAAGCGCCGCATTTGTGGCTTACTTTCGGGTGTAAAAATCAAATCTAAGATCGGCAATTTATCTTTATACCCCCTCTTAACAAGAACCAACTAGCTTGGCAATTTAATCTCATTAAAGTTTTTTTGATGAACCGATTCCGAGGATTCCAATACCGGATAGCAAAAGACCTTGTATTGCAGTATTGCTTACTCCAAACCGCTTCGATCGATATCTCAGCTGAATATTTATGAGATTTCATAATCTGTGTTTCCATGAAGGTACCACCAGCATTGTCAATAGTAATGGGTCATGTCAATAGTAATAATGGTTTGACTAACGGCTCTAAGCCTTGTGTAATACCATCATTGATGGTATGCATTTACAATTATAAGTTTTCTAGATCAAGAACTTTGTAGTAAAATGTGTATTATTTACATTAGAGTACTAGTTATTTAGATTGATAATTAGAAAACTCGTTATTATAATTATTATGTTACTTACGATGTTTTATCCTTTGAGAAAAAAAGCAATAAAATGATTGAAGAAGCTCTCATTGTTATGTTTCTTTCAACACGAGTTGCATAAATACCACGTCAAGCCTGCGTCATATTACTGCATTTGAAAATTAAAACAATCATCATTGTTGTTCATGATAATCTCAGCTTCCGATATTTGTAAGATAAATATGTTGAGTACATCCGTTACTTAGGTAACCGCTGAGATTTCAAAATACTGGTATGTTATGAAGTCCTAAGGTAATCCGAAATTAAGATACATGTGGCGACTTCCACATACAGCGCGACAAAAATATACACACAGAAATACTGAACCACGAAGAAACAGGGAACGATATATACGGCGTAACTACTAAGTCTTAATCGCGAAAGAGAAATTCTCACTCCGATTAGCTTATATGCACCATCCCAACATCATTTGTTCTACATACGTAATCCTAGACAGAGAATGTATCCTATCGTTTAAGAAATAATGTTTTTTAATTTTCAAGTTTGAAAATAAACAATTTAAAAGACTCGGTTAGGTAACTATAAATAAATCGGTCAAGTGCCTGCCGAACTTCACATATTGTAAGGTTCCGTACTTTTTACTACAATTAAAATAGATGACTTCATCTCAGTATTTTTAAGGCATTTGGTTTTTCAAGCATAAATACAGGTAAATAAATATGTATTTTCATATCTGACACACAATATTATCTAGATCAGCGTAGTTTGTCCAAACCTAAATACTATATTTTTTTGTAAATGCATATATATTATATATAGTAAACAACCGAACTCCGAAACAAATATTTGCCCCTCTTAAAGAAATCGAAACCGTCTTGGGTTCTTGATTTCTCTTGATCAGCAGCCGCATACGCTAACCACTAGACCAACAAGGCAGTCAAAGACATAGCTTTTCAAGTCTTAAACACATTATATAATATAAATCGTGTGCCTACAAATTTTAAGTAACAAGACTAATTTCGCGATATTTCTAAATTCACTATGTTAACAGGTTATTCTACATTTTAAGTTGAATGATAAAACCTTAACCCCCAATACCCGTAGTAGAGGGATACCCATAATTTATAAATCCTATTTATGCATATTTCTAGTAATAGTAGTATTTTCATTACTAAACCGCGGATATACAGAAAGATGGACGTTGAAACTACAAAAAATTGGTGTCTTCACTACAGAACCCTAACAGTATTAATAACTCACCTTGTATAACTTTGTAAAAGTATTATTACTGCAATGTAATCAGCAGTGGTTGAAGAGCAAAATGCATTGAATTATTTTGCATAACATTTACTTGCAAACCACTTAACACAAGGTCAGTACACTACTTTGTTTTTAGATTAGATATCTTTCCTACAAATTGAAGGTAACTTCAGAACAGATTTAGTTAATTTAAATAGCTTCATGAAGGAGGACATTTTATTGTTTGATATTAATTATAATAGCTTACCACGATACATGGCCCTCCAGTTCGTAATAACCGCGGGCAAAGTCTCAGCCAGTCTTTAATAATATTTGAAATCCAAGATGAGGGCCTAGAGATCCTTCACTGGAGTTCATACTAGGGGTGCCCACCCCTAGTATGGACTCCAGTCTCTCACAACATCATCATCATCATCATCAACAGCCTTTAACAGTTCACTGTTGGAAATAGGCCTTTCTTTTTAAAGGAGGTATTGGCCTACTATACCACGCTGGCGAGACGGTATAGTTGGTGCCAGTTGGTATACGGTTGGTTTCAAGTTTTCCTTCTCTTTGCATTGATGTTTTCTTGCATAGTTTATCCCTTAGTCGCCTTTTACGACACCCACGGGATGAATAGGGGTGGTGACACTCTGTATTCTTAATCCGTCACAAAGGATCATAAATTGTTAACTTTTGTAATTCCCACACCACTTTTAAGTTGTTGATGTAAATGAACCTTTGTGAACAGAGAATAAATGAATTATTATTCTCTTCATTTGGTAATATTTACATATAAATTACCTTTTTAAATATAAATATAAAAAATAGTAGACCACCGACTTCGGGTGCTGGGGCCATGAAACCGGTGGTTAGGGCTCCAAAGACAGGAACCTCCTCACTACACGTG
Organism: Phragmatobia fuliginosa; assembly: GCA_932526445.1. Taxonomy (NCBI): domain Eukaryota; kingdom Metazoa; phylum Arthropoda; class Insecta; order Lepidoptera; family Erebidae; genus Phragmatobia; species Phragmatobia fuliginosa. The sequence goes on along the minus strand of OW052063.1, from coordinate 3,009,929 downwards.
CCGTATTAAGGAGGACTGCTTTCTGCATCAGACCCTTGATCCATGCCATCTAACGTGAGCCTCTTAAGGTTTGGTCGAGGCTCTTGACTATCAAAACATGAACAGAAACGGTTATCGGAACAATGATCGCCGAATCCACATTCCACATATCGACAATCTCGTGAGATAAATCCAAATATATGATTTGTTTTTCTTTTTCAACTTTCACGAGATTCTCGTCATGAGGAACAGCGATATCGATAATCATTGCGCGGTGCTCTAATCGATCTATCATCACAATATCAGGCTTATTGGCAAGAATAGTCCTAATAATAAATCGATCTTAATAAAATGTAGTACGAGAATGCTCGAGATCTGGGTCGAGCACACACCTGTTGAAAGGCACCATCGAATTTACAAGTTGGTATTTAAGGGCAATTTGCTGATGTACAATCCTTATTATTAGTATTATTATATCATAAAGCAATTTAGTTTTTGCTTGGTTCAGTTTGTTAATACTGTTGTATAGCCGAGATAAATATAACATCACACTACGACTAACAGAAGCCAATTAGCCGAACAAGAAAAAAAATTTCAACGAAAAATGTTGCAGGAACTGTAAATTTTTGGAAAGTTACGTGGATAGTAAAAAATAAATTACACCCAGATTCAGAACGAATGTTGCTATTTATGCTACAATTCATCATCGTATCAAAAGTTAAACTGATAAAACCAACAAGTCAATCAAATATTTCAATCTTTACATACATTTAAATTTCCTTATCCCTACTTCCCTACATAATATTATAAATGCGAAAGTAACTCTGTCTGTCAGTTACGCTTTCACGCCTAAACCACTGAACCGATTTTGATGAAATTTGGTATGAAGAGAACTTGGGAAAGGATTGATAAGATTGAGGAAAGAAGCGATAACCGACATATACGCGGGCGGAGCCGCGGGCGAAAGCTAGTATTAAATACTATTCACGTTATTGTTGAATTTGCCAAAAAATTTTAAAACGTACCTAGCTAAATGTCAGCAAGATCAATTAAACGTTGCAACGACATTGGATAAGAATTTTCTATTCAATGTTTCCCAATTTATAATACCCATTCTTAATAATAAACAAAATGTTCTACAAAGATGATCAAGTATAAACATAAAACAATTATCACATTTTTTTTCTCCAAAACCTTTTTTAAACCGGTAGGAAAAAAAAATCGACACTCCATCCCCTTGTCGGAAAGAAGAACGAAAAGTATTTATATTTTTAAAAAAAAACAACTGCCTACTTTCAAAACCAATAATAACTTACCAATTGCCCCTTTTTTTCTGCGGAAATCCCCACGTATACCACCAGTTGGTGGCTATATCGGACTCGAACCGATTCGGGTAATATGAGCCTAAGAACCAGGTCTACCCTCGAAAGGACCTATCAAAGGCCCCAAAATTTCTTCTTACAATAAAACTACCAACCAAGTTAGGCCTTGCAAACAGGTTGAAACATGTATAAATATCAACAATATAACTTCTTGTTGATTGGTAATAAATATTCTGTGATTTATTAACCTTGCTACCGAGAGTTGCCATTTACATTTGCAAATAAATTGACCTCTAAACTGTATCAATGCTTATTGACACTACAACTGTGATGATTTACTTCCTGTAGTCTTTTAATGAATGTTTTTTTAATATAGTTGAATATATTTAAAGTCCGTGTGGTAACAGATTAAGAATACAGAGTGTCACCACCCCTATTCATCCCGCGCATTCATTCATCAACAGCTTTTAACAGTCCACTGCTGGACATAGACCTCTCCTTTGGAAAGAGGTTTTGGATCACTGCCAAGAGAAGGAAAACTTGAACCAACCCTTTTTTTTTTTTTTTTTTTTTTTTTAGTGTGTGAAAAATCATCATGGACCGTCACCCCACCGGGGGTTACGGCGGGGTGGTGTGTCGGACTTGAACCGACTAAAAAACACACAGTGTGCCCTCTCCGCGCTTCTCCGTTTAGGAGGGGGAGAAGTCCAGGGTGGGATCTCCTTCTGAACTTCTCCAGCGCCTGCCCGCTCCTGATGCGGGCACCGTCTCTGTACGACGATCCTCTCTTAGGCGGCGTCCGGCACACACCGACGCCGCCCCCTCGCGGCTGGCCACATAGTGCGGGTGGAGGGAAAACCCGTCCCGTCCACCCGCGGCCACACTCAAGGCGGCATGAGGCGCAGATGTTCGCGCCTCCGCCGCCCGAGTCGCCGGCGGCGAATCTGGTCCGATTGGATGTCGTCCTCTCGGGCCTTCTCCGCCGCCTCCTTCTGCGTGATTACGTCCTCGCAGAAGGTTGCGACCGCGGTGAATGCGCTCTCGCTGCCGACCATGGAACGAACGACGGCCGGCAGCGAGAGATCCCCTCCGATGACTGCAGTGAGGACCCGGCGCTGCGTCTCCCATGCGGGGCTAACTTGAACCAACCCTATACCAACCCGTCTGGCCAGCGTTGCATAGTGGCCTTTTCAAGGAGAGGCCTATGTCCAGCAGTGGACTGCTAAAGGCTGTTGACAATGATGATGAATATATTTAAATCTATGCAAATTAATAAAATTCGAGTGTGTGTTTGTAATATCAAATGTATGTAATAGTTTTTTATTAAATGCATATCAATGTATAACAACGTATGACCCTAACCCTCTCTTGAGAGGAGACCTGAGCATGTATAACAACATCAAAAATGCATTTTATTTTTATTTTTGTCTGTCTCACTATCTGTTTGTTCCGGGTAATCTCTGGAACAGCTGCACTGATTTTGATGGGACTTTCACTGACGAACAGCTTATGACCTATGGAGCAACTTAGACTATTACTTACTTTTTTCGTGATTCAAATCAAATCAAATCAAACCATTTTATTTCAAGTAAACCATACAACGGCACTTTTCAAACGTCAAGTAGATTTACAACAATAACCGTGAGCCTTGGCCTTAGGTCATTGGAAACGATCACCGAGGGTAAGCAACTACGGAGCGGTCAGTGCCTAAATGGGTCACCGTACGGCGTCACCGTTCACGTGGCTATTAGAACATTTGTTATGTTATGTACTAGCTGAGACCCGTGGTGTTACTCGATTAGAGCATTTGTTTGCTTGCTTTAAACTTGTACATAATTGTAATCAAAATTAGGTTATTTAAATATTATTGAGTTATAGTCCAAAAAAATGAAACTTCATAGTATTAAAATAATTAATATTCACGTAATTAGCCGTAACAATACTGTTCAAAATAACAGTTATACAAGCACTTGTGCATACATGATGTCAGGTTATAAGCGTGGATAATTTACTTGTCTCTAAAACTCGTGTAAAATTCAGAAATTAAGAGATACACATATTATCTTTATTGACATTTAAAATCCTTGTTCGAATGCTTTTAATGTGACTTGTATCCATGTGAATCGTATTTGTGATGTATCTTCTATTATTATTATTACTTTGTTCTTTGCATATTTTTACAATGTTCTTTTTTATATGTATATTTTACTTATAAGCTAAATGTAGTACCTAATACTCAAATTTCTGACTGGTAGAGTACAAATTCTACTTTCTGTCATCTACAGTATTTAAATATTTAGTTATTTAAGTATTTACAGTATTTAGTACACTGCTAGATATAGGCATCTCCTTAAAAATAAAGTATCGGTCTACTATACCACGCCTGCAGACACAAGCAATGTTGGACAAACACAGATGGACCAACAGTGATGGCTTAACGGCTGGTGCACATCGGTGCACTGGCCATTAAAGTGTAACAGACAGACAGAGTTACTTTAAAACGTATAATATAAATACTCTGATTGCACGGTTGGCCTGTTCGTTCGCTCAAACGACCAGGCCAAGTGTCGTGGATTCATATCCCACTTTGTGTGATTCACAAATTGTTGTTCTCAGTCTGGATGTTCTGAGTCTGACTGATCCGTTTGTGAAGTCCCCCTCGACATAGGATTTATATTTGGACATCTTACACGCAACATCATCTAGTCCCGAAGTAAGCAGAGCTTGTGTTATGGGTACTAAACAACTGATATAAATACATAAATATACTTTTATTTTTGTAAATACATACATATTATACATAGAAAAACACCCAGACTCCGAAACAAACATTTGTGGATCACACAAATATTTGATCTGATCCGGGAATCGAACCCGAGACCTCTTGGTCAGCAGCCGCATACGCTAACCAATAGACCAACAAGGCAGTCATATGCCTAATTGTCTTTAAAAAAATAAATAAAAATTGGGATGTCAGCCGGATTAAAAACAGTTCAGCAGTTTCGACGCTACGGTGACACATACAAATATATTATATCATCATCATCAACAGTCTACTGTTGGACATGGGCTTCTCCTTAAAAAGAAGGAGTTGGTCTACTATACCACGCTGGCCAGACGAGTTCGTATAAGGTTTGTTTCAAGTTTTCCTTCTCTTTGCATTGATGTTGTCTTGCTTAGTTTGTCCCTTAGTCGCCTTTTACGACACCTGCCTGATGAATTGGGGTGGTGACACTCTGTATGCTTAATCCGTCACCACACGAACATATAAACAAACATATAGATAACCAAAACTATTATCCTTCTTCTTAGCTTTGCCGTAGTTGAGTAGTATTTGTTGTCAATATCGGTAGGTGAACAGAGACCTGTTATTTCATTCATGAAAGAATGAATTATATTCTTATACTAACAGCAGATAAAACGATGTAGTAGTTAATAAAGTTTATTCAGTACATTTAGTGAAAGACCAACGGACGACCTTGACCGAATACGTCACATGAAGGCTGCACGCAATTCGGTTCATCCGGTCATTAAACCGTGCAAAACAGGTACTACAATGGGCTGATTATTTATAGTTTATGGCACATTTTATATGTATACCTATATGGAGGAAATTGTTTATACATAAGGATTGTATCATTGTGTCTGGTTGTATATATACTTTAAAGGTGCGCGTCCATTGGCCCGCGCCGGACGCACGGCCCGCAACGGAATGAACGGATTTGCCTTGCTCAGAAATGCCAGCGTTCGGTGCGGGCGGCGCGGATAGTGGACGCAGCACTATGTGAAATAATACAAAGCAAAATAAAATCCGTTGCGTGCGGTGCGTCCGGCGCGGGACAATGGACCCACACCTTTAAAGGAAAAAAACGAAACCCTAATAGGATTACTTTGTTGTACGTCTGTTTGTAAATACCGTTTTTTTTTCAGGAACGCGTAGAGGTATCAAGTTGAAATTCATATTAAATACTCAAGTTAACTGTCCCTTAGAGCAGTAGAAAACTCAAACGTCTAAGCCAACGCATTCAAAAGGTTCAGCCGTTTATGTTGCAAATTTTCGATACTCGCAATGATCAAAACCTATAGGATATTTGCCGGAGACTCAATATTTGCGAAAAGTATATTTTTTTTGTTACATAGTTCCAAACTAAGTAGAGCTTGTGCTGTGGGTACTAGACTGATTTATATACATAAACATACCCGAACCCGAGATCTCGAGCATAGCAGTTGCATACGATATCACTATGCCACCGAACCAGTCAATATAGTTCTATAAAATACGAAATTGGGTAAGATCCAAAACTTCGAAGTCTTATAAAAATAAATTGGTATAGAAATTTAACCCAAAAACCGTGGGCCGTGTGTGTGAACATATTTCTTATGTACTGAATAAATTTCTCAGAGAAATATTGACCTATCCTTTTTGTTCCAATAGCAATACCCGTATTGCTAAGGTATAATCAATTCTATTCCTTTATTTCAAGTTTGAAAATTCCTTGTTTTCAAGTACCACTATTTTATTCCCTTAGTTGTCACAATAACTGTCACCCCACAGCAAATAGGCGTGGATCTAAAGACATTGACGCTATTTTTGCAGATATTCGTGTCAAAAATTATAAAAAAAAAGTATTTATCTGCGACAGCCTTGACCATCATATTTAAATTTAAATCGAACAGTTTCTTTATTTAAATAAAAAAAACCAAGAAACCACAAACAACTAAAGCAGACAGTCGTCAAGGTCAAATTAATGAAACAAAATTGTATCTATCAAATGTCAATATAAGCATGTTTATCAAATTCAGTTCTTAGTTTATAATAAAGTCTATTAATACACAGTAATTTATACATATTCGAAAACGAATTCAATATCTTATTTATTAGATTTACATATATGCAAATAAGTTTATTCAATACCAAATTCTCGACACACACATTTATATATTTTCATTCTTGGTACTATTATTACACGGTGTGAAGGTATGTAGTTACTAAATTAAAAAAGGTTTAAATGCTACAGAAATAATATAACCACAACAAAAACGAGCCAAGCGTGCACCTAATGTGCCTTTAAGCATATGCCTTCTAAATGTATAACGGATGTTACGTGTGACTCGGGGACGGATGTTTCACGACAGAATTTATCCATCGGTTACTATAAAAATCGCCTAATACAGTAAACTATGCAGGCAACGGCACTGTAAAGAGAAGGACAACTTGATAGAACATATTTACGAAAGACGAGATATTTAAGCCTACCAAAGTGACTACTCTGGTTGGTGAACAGCATAAGTAGAATGAATGAGAATTAGACAATGCTGGTCACCCACAATATGGCGGCCTGGTAAGATGCTTCTGCAGGTCTTCGAAATACGACAACACGAATACCATCATTCTAAGCTGGTCTTCTATCAAAGGCTTGTACTACCTCCCTTTAGCCGCCCCATTTGTGCTTAAATCAAAGTGGCTCTACTGCTCCAAACCTAGAACGTATCACCATCATCATTCTTTATAAATTCACTGTTAGGCCTCTCTGTAGACAAGAGGTTTTGGCCTACCAAAGGAGGACAACAGAGGAGGAGGATATCAGCGTGTTATTTGTGACGGGATGATAAAATTCTTGAAATCTTTTGTTCTCGGAGAAAGCCATTAATAACAGTGTCTCCACTCCTCTAAAAATTACCCGAAGCTCGACCTGCAATATTTTCCTCGTACTTTCAACGAGAGCCGTGCTTTGGGTCATCCCCAGCGTCAAAACTTTCTCTTATATTAAGGCATCATGTTGTTTATTGCTACATATTCAAATCAAAGCAGAGCATTGCGTAAAATATTATTAACTTTCATTGTAAAGAAGTTAAATAAAGCAACCATTGTACACTTTATTCACTTGATAATTTATTTATTTATAATTTGAGAAACTTACAGACCTATAACTGTATTTTGTATTATTGTATTATTACAATTAAATAAACATATTGCTAATTATAAGTTTCTACATAGAAGTACTCTAAAGAGAACTATCGACGTAACAATTTAACAGCAGTGTCTTCGTAAGTTTCTCTATCATCCTGCCTGCTTATATTTAAAACATATTGTGAGTTAAAGACTTTCTTCAAGTGTTGGCTTCGCTCTAACACATGATAGGAGTGTCACGTCTGCGCGTCCACAACTCTTTATACAATATTGCAATATCAAGAGTTACATGATAGCTATAATTATATAGGTACACATTAGACATTGTAATGCGACCCCACGGGAGTAAGTCATGGGTAAATACTAAATACACCTTTGGTTTTCCCTTGATCCCGTTCAACAAACCTGTTAATAAGGTAAATATAGAATGTGGTAATTTAATATTTAAAATGGCCATACTTACTCTCTTAAAGGCATTTATATATTTTTATTAGTTTCCTGTTGTGGTCTGTGGAGAAGTATTTTTATATGCTTCGAGTAATTTGACTGCCTATGCTAACTCGTTATATCCCTGAATAAATAGCAAGCTTATTATTCGGACACATAATGCCTAGAAGCTTGAGTTGTCAGTAACCAAGTGCACTATATACAAACATATTATACTTAAATTTTCATTCAATTCGAACCAGTAGCACAGAATACATAATAGTACCAGCACAGAAGACTCACTCCGAAAAGTAAATTAAAGTAATAGATACCCTCGGTGTCAAAAGATTAAGTTCAATTCAGATGGCACAGCGCCGAATCACTACGATTATATTTACCTACAATTGCGTCTCTTTCTATCGTGTAACTCTTAACTGTTCTGACGATGTCTATACGACCGGCATGTTTACCCCGGCAGGCAGCTGGCCGACTATACCTAAACTGCGGAGTGACACCCCCCTGCCAGTAGTTTAAGATTTATAACTAGTCAAAATTTCGTGATTTTATCTCACTCACTCTCTGACCGATCATCAAAATGTTAGGGCGCTTCTAGCAGCTCTTCAAAAGGACCCACCTTCTTCCTTCCTTTACGGAACATGTGATGACACATTACAGTGGAAATCATCGTTTTTGAGTGGTGGAAATAAGTATTAAGACTAAATGGCTATGTTTTTTCTACCTGTGCCGAGCAGTCAAAAACTGGAACTCACTACACTACCACTGAACTAATTTTACAACACAAAACCTAAATAAACTTGAAACTTTAATAGCTGCTACTTTTATGTTTACTTTCTCAGAGAAGTTTATTGGAAATTTTACCCTTGAGGGGTATACATAAACTTAAGCGGTTGTATGAAAGTTCGCCATTTTATAAGTGAGACACGTGGAATACGAAATAATAAGCTGCAAGCTAATATCAATGTGAAGTGACACAGTTTTCAGAAACGTTAATATCAAGCACCAATCCCCCAAACGCTAATACATACATAATTTGTTTCATACGCAAATAAAGGAATATAAAATTTTTGCATATGGGGTTAGACTGCTCACAGTGCTCTAAAGTGCCCTAAAATAATATAAAAGATGCTTGCAACAGAAATTAAGGGTGGGTTTGAGTCTCCTATTGCCCGTAGCTTGCTTTTTATTACTTGAAGAAATTTGTTTATCATTGAAAGGTTGTTTTTTTTTCGTAATTTTAAAAACCGTAGCCGACTGAAGGCCTCTAGCCTTAAGTCGGCTTAAAGAATCCAACGACAAGAAGAGGTAGCCATAACGTTGTCATGCCAGTACTCGCACTCGGTCGGCGTGGAGATAAATAACCTTAACGCTCACGAGCCCAGCAGTGTCGTAACACTATTGTCGACAAAAACATCCAAATTCTTTGCCGGCTCCTTCGTGAATATAGTCTTTGTATAAAAAGGTAAAAATATCAAACCATTTTAATAAAATGGACATTTTTGTTGACACACATCACGTAGGTACAGAAATTCACCCGAGCAATTGTGTCCAATAGACTTTAAGTGAAGGTAATATACTTGCACAACAATAAAGATCAACCTTGGATAGGCAAAGGGATTAACATAAATGGTTCCCTCGACCCAAGTGTCCTTTTTATAACGCAATAGCGAAGATATATGGAGCTATTTTGCTTGTAAAACTTCTATGGGTCTTCACTTATTCACAATGAAGGATTATGTAGCAATAGAGTCCCTTGAAAACTTAACTAGGTGTCGGTTACTTAATAAGCTGCGGAAGAAAGAGGAAGAAAGTTGAGTACGCTAGTTTTTTGCTATATAAAAAAATTATAAATATTTCAGACATCTTACACACAACGTCATATAGTCCCAAACTAAGCAGAATTTGTAATATAGGTACCAAACTACTGATATTAATACATATACATACATCAAAACACCCAAACTCTGAAACAAATAATTGTGGATCACTCAAATATTTGGCCTGACCCGGGAATCCAACCCGAGACCTTTTGATCAGCAGCCGCATATGCTAACCACTAGACCAAGAAGGCAGTCAATGCTATAGTAAAGCACTATGCTTTGCAACAGTAACCGCAGGGTCCACTGGAGTCATATTATATCATGCAGCTTCAGAGAAAACCACCACCAGTTTTCTTTGAAGCTCGTTTTACATTGAATGGATGAGATACCAGGAATCAATGATCTTCCTCTTCTACCTGGGTAAGCTCTGGAATATCGCTGAAGCACTTGTTTCTTTAAGACTGAAGGCATCCATGACCAGTGCCATTAAAGTTGAGAACGTCATATATATTACTAGCTTTTGCCGGCGACTCCGTCCGCGTGTAATGGTTATCGCGGTAAAAAGTAGCCTATGTCCTTTCCCAAGGCACCTTGCCCAAGGCATCTATCTCTATACCAAAATTCGTTTAAAGCGTGAAAATGTAACAGACAGACAGAGTTACTTTCGCATTTAAAATATTAGTAGGGATGTCAGTAGTCACGTCATTTCTAGATTGTGTAAAATATTTTCCATTGTATATCACGTAGAAGACGGCAAAATGAATTTACGAGCCAAATGATCTACATGAAATGTAGAAGGAAAATTATTAGCATTCTGTAATCGTAGCTTGGTATTCAGGTCTTAAATTCATTTTACGTACAGATTTCATTGTCAGTAAATGCTTTGTCGTAATATATTCTCACTGTGGTCGGTTCAAGATTAACCCTTCGGGTGCCTGGTGGGTCTGACAGACCCATCACTTCAAAACTTCGACGATATTTTTTTATTTTTTTAACCTAACGCGCTGCGCTTCTCAGTAGCTTCGCGATATGAACTAGCAGTCATTTTGTCTCCTCTCCTGTAATCCGCGACGCACACGCATTCAGATAAGAGGTGTTTTATGTGCGCTCGGGTCTCAGGGACCCGACCAGGCACGCGGCGTAACTTTTATTCCGTAAGTACTTACTTTTGTTTTTTCTTGTTTATTATGTTTTGTGTGGTAAATTGTTTACGAAAATAATATTTTATCAGTTAAAAATGGTTAGTAAGGAATTTTGAAATCTGTCAAGCTTTGGAGAGAGATTTGGAAGAATATGAATACGAAGATGTGGTTTTTGATGAAAGTGGAGATGAATCAGTATACTTGGATGTACCACATGGGTAAGATAGTGCTGAGGAAGTAGCAGAAGTCTATGCTGAACCCAATAATAGTGAAAGTGATGACAGTGATGTTGAGATGTCTCAGCCATTGTGTAATTTGTCTCACGCGTCGATTTTTTTTTCATTTTAAAATTTAGCCTACCAAAGTGACTCTACTCTGACTGATGGAAAGCATGAGTAGAATCCAGGTGTAAGGGCCACCATGCTCATTGTGAGGATAGGCAAAGTAACATTGAAACCCATACTACCATGGCGGCCTGGTTAGATAATTGGATAATTGTGAATTTTTGTTACGTAAAATATGAGAATTTTAAATTAGGTAATAAACATTTTGTAAAACAACTTAAGTTTTAATTTTTCCAATCATATAATTTAAATGTCAGTGAAAATTAATAAAAAACCTGTATTTAGCTTTCTGACTCGTCAAGTAGGTAAAAACCAAGCATTTTGTTTACGGGTCTCACAGACCCACCAGGCATGCGAAGTGATTTTTAGGTACCAGGCACCCGAAGGGTTAAGTAATGATTTTCCTGTCTTCATAATACTGATGAAACTCTATTGTGAAATTGTGATGGCGCAGAGCCATTACTTTTATAAATTTATCATCTTCTTGGATCACATAATATATAACTGTTCTTATTGCATTTTCCTGTGATTTCATAGTTACTGCTCATTCTTGTAACAACTCTTGATCATAGTTATGTTTTAGTGAAAACACTTCTCTTTTTGGTTACTTTCTTTGATTTACAATTCAGTCGCCGTCGTTAGTGATTTATTTGTGATCGAGTTTTTTTTATTTGATACTAGCTAAGCCACGCGATGTTACCCATTTTTGTTAATATACCTTTACAACAATAAACTTGGGTAACGCCTTGAGGCGATGTTAGTCCAAAAAAATTGTCTAATCTGCTCCAACCAACAACCAAAAATGTTAAACATTTATTTTTTTATGTAGATGTAGATATCGTAAGCAATGCTAAAAATAAATGCCAATAAAAAACGCATAGTAACTCGAAAACTCGCGTTTTATCTAACACAAGACCAATCTCAGTAGACCAATAAAGGTAGTAGAGCCACGCTGATTTCAGCACGAATGGGCCGGCTCGACCCGGCCAGTACTACACTCACACAGAAGACCATCCTAATAATAACAGCATTCTTGCTATCGTATTTCTTTGGTGAGTGTGAGACCGGAGGCCCAATCATTCTGCATCATTCTCCCGCCCTTCGAAGGCCGGGAGAATGATGCAGAATAATCTAACCTGGCTGCCATGGTAAGGGTCACCATGCTACATTGCCTACCCTCACAATAAGCATGGTGACCCCTACTCCTGGATTCTACTCATGCTTTCCATCAGGCAGAGTAGAGTCACTTTGGCAGGCTTAAATATAAAAAAAAAAAAAAAAAAAACTAGATCAATTTTTCACTCCCGAAGTCTGGTCTCCGGTCTCTCACTCACCAAGGAAGTACGACATGATGAGTTTGGTTTTCAGCTTGAACATTTTATCACGATCGAAGCAAATGCATCCAAACAAGGTTCACGATAAAAGGACATAAAAGTGTTCTTAGAATGTACGCCTTTCTTTACCTTATTACGTGCGGTTTTTCCCACAATTGTGGGTAAACCTATCGCAAATCATTTGTTTGCAAGGATGAAAGTACTTAAGTTTCAAGTGTTTTCTGTAAATTTTAGTTTGTAGATAAACCGTTATCTTCACAAATCTACAACAATTTCATTAGAACGGGTAGTTCTAATTCTAATCTAAAGTAATTATTGTAAGTGGTTTTATTGTGGTACAAAGTAATTTATATATAAATTGCACCAATATGCATTATAAGAAGGATAAAATATCATCAATCAACAGCCTTCAACAGTCCACTGCTGGACATAGGCCTCTCCTTAGAAAGGAGGTTTTGGCCACGCTGGCCAGACGGGTTGGTATAGGGTTGGTTTCAAGTCGGGCCGGACGGGGTTCCAGCCCGAGTGATGGCCCGTGCCCTCGACTACATGTCGGACCACCTCAGGGGAGTGTTGGACGCTAGCCTGGCGTCCGGACGCTTCCCTGAGCGTTGGAAGTATAAGTAGTATTGGCGAGGTATTGATCCAGAAACATGGACGGCCTGCCGATTCGGTCGCGGCCTACAGGCCCATCGTGTTGCTGGACGAGGCGGGCAAGTTGTTTGAGAGGGTTCTCTCTGTCCGCATCGTCCGGCACCTCAGCGAGGTGGGGCCCGACCTGTCGGACGCCCAATTCGGCTTCCGAGAAGGGCGTTCGACGTTCGACGCGATCCTGCGCCTGAAGGCCGTGACCGAAGAGGCGGTGAGAGACGGCGGAGTGCTGTTGGCGGTGTCATTGGACATCGCCAACGCCTTCAATAGTCTGCCATTCGGCTGCATCAGGGCCGCACTCCAGTACCACGGAGTGCCAGGGTACCTGAGGCGGCTGGTGGCAGACTACTTAGAGGAGCGTACTGTCGAGTACGAGGACCGAAGTGGCGCCTTGAGACGCAGGGCCATGTCGTGCGGTGTTCCACAGGGGTCTGTCCTAGGACCACTCCTGTGGAACATGGGATACGACTGGGCCTTACGAGGGCGTCTCCCCCCCGGGCTGGGTGTGATCTGTTACGCAGACGACACCCTGGTCACGGCCCGGGGGGCAAACTTTGAGGAGGCGGCGCGCCTGGCCACCACGGGAGTCTCCCGGGTGGTCGGGCGCATCGAGGCGCTGGGTCTGCGGGTGGCCCTGGACAAGACGGAGGCCCTATTATTTCATGGGCCCCGTCGCGGTCCGCCCGCCGGCGCCTCGATCGAGGTCAACTCGGTCCTCGTACCGGTCCGGGCCCAGATGAGGTACCTGGGTCTGGTCCTCGACGGTAGGTGGCTCTTCGACGAGCACTTCCGACAGCTTGGCCCTAAGTTGGTGGGCACTGCCTCCGCCCTAGGGCGACTTCTGCCCAATTTGGGCGGAGCCAGTGTCCCCACTAGGCGGCTGTACACGGGGGTTGTCCGGTCGATGGCACTTTACGGTGCACCGGTGTGGGCGGCGGCTCTGTCCGCCCAGAACAGGGCGCGCCTCTGGCGCCCCCAGCGGATACTGGCGGTCAGAGCCATACGTGGATACCGCACGGTGTCCACAGAGGCGGCGTGTGCCTTGGCCGGAACACCCCCGTGGGATTTGGAGGCGGAGGTGCTCGCCGAAGTTTATCGGCGAGTGGCTGACTTCCGGGCGGAGAGCGGATTTCGCCCTCCGCCCGAGGACGTGCGCGAGTGGCGCGAAGCCGCTCGCCGAGCCACCATGCTGAGATGGTCGCTCCGGCTGGAGACCCCACGCGCTGGCTTCGCCGCCGTGGAGGCTCTTCAGCCGGTCCTCGAGGAGTGGGCAGGGCGGCAGCACGGGACCCTTTCCTTCCGGCTGACGCAGGTACTTTCCGGGCACGGTTGCTTCGGAAAGTACCTGCACTCGGTCGCTAGGAGGGAACCGAGTCCCGCCTGCCACCACTGCGACTGCAGTGAGGACACGGCCCAGCACACGCTGGCGGTCTGCCCTGCTTGGGCGGCGCAGCGCCGGGTCCTCACTGCAGTCATCGGAGGGGATCTCTCGCTTCCGGCCGTCATAAGATCGATGGCCGGCAGCGACAGTTGTTTTACCGCGGTCGCAACCTTCTGCGAGGACGTAATCTTGCAGAAGGAGGTGGCGGAGAAGGCCCGGGAGGATGCTATCCAATCGGACCCGATCCGCCGCCGGCGCCCCGGGCGGCGGAGGCGCGCATACCTGCGTCTCATGCCGCCCTGAGAGTGGCCGCGGATGGGCGGGACGGGTTTCCCGTCCGTCCGCAGTAGTGGCCAACCGCGAGAGGGCGGCGTCCGCGTGTGACCGGACGTTGCCCAATTAGAGAGTACACAATTGAGGTGGTGCCCGCAACAGTGCGGGCAGGCGCCGGTTGGAGTCCAGAAGGAAATCCCCTCCCTGGACTCCTTCCAATACAAAGGCGCAGAGAGGGTCACACCGTGTGGTTTTAGTCGGTTCGAGTCCGACACACCACCCCGCCGTAACCCCCGACGGGGTGACGGTCCGCGGGGATTTCCACACGTAAAAAAAAAAAAAAAAAAAGGGTTGGTTTCAAGTCCCCGTGGGATTTGGAGGCGGAAGTGCTCGCCGAAGTTTATCGGCAAGTGGCTAACTACCGGGCGGAGAGTGGTGGAGTTGGACCTCCGCCCGAGGACGTGCGCGAGTGGCGCGAAGCCGCTCACCGAGCCACGATGGATCGCTGGTCGATCCGGCTGGAGACTCCACGTGCTGGCATCGCCACCGTGGAGGCGCTTCAGCCGGTCATCGGCGAATGGGCAGTGCGGTAGCACGGGACCCTTACCTTCCGACTGACGCAGGTTCTTTCCGGGCATGGTTGCTTCGGAAAGTACCTGCACTCGGTCGCCAGGAGGGAATTGAGTTCCGCCTGCCACCACTGCGACTGCAGTGAGGATTCGGCTCATCACACGCTGGCGGTCTGCCCCGCATGGGAGACGCAGCGCCGGGTCCTCACTGCATTCATCGGAGAGGATCTCTCGCTTCCGGCCGTCGTTCGTTCCATGGCCGGCAGCGAAAGCTCATTTACCGCGTCGCAACCTTCTGCGAGGACGTAATCACGCAGAAGGAGGCGGCGGAGAAGGCCCGGGAGGACGACATCCAATCGGACCAGATTCGCCGCCAGCGACTCGGGCGGCGGAGGCGCGAATATCTGCGCCTCATGCCGCCTTGAGTGTGACCGCGGGTGGACGGGACGGGTTTTCCCTCCACCCGCCCTATGTGGCTGGTGTGTGCCGGACGCCGCCTAAGAGAGGGTCGTCAAACCGAGACGGTGCCCGCATCAGGAGCGGGCAGGCACTGGAGAAGTTCAGAAGGAGATCTCACCCTGGGCTTCTCCTCCTCCTAAACGGAGAAGCGCGGAGAGGGCACACTGTGTGGTTTTTAGTCGGTTCAAGTCCGACACACCACCCCGCCGTAACCCCCGGTGAGGTGACGGTCCATGATGATTTTCCACTCATAAAAAAAAAAAAAAAAAAAGGTTGGTTTCAAGTTTTCCTCCTCTTTGCAATGATGTTGTCTTGCGTAGTTTATCCCTTAGTTGCCTTTTACGACACCTGCGGGATGAATAGGGGTGGTGACATTCTGTATTCTTAATCAGTCACCACACGGACAATATAAATATAATCTACGAAAATATGATAAAACTGAAGAGTGTTTGTTTGGTTGATTGATCGGGCTAATCTCAGGAGCACTAGTCCGATTTGAAAAGAACTTTTAGTGTTGGTTAGTCCAGTTATCGAGGTAAGCTATGACCAAAATAAATATGCGGAATGCCAAACAAAAATCGTTCAAAAACAAGTGATAAGCTTCCTTTTGAAAGATTCCAATACATGAACTGCGTAAAAGATTAAGTTTCGTAAAAACGAAGTCCCTTTTTAAAATTACGAAAAATAATTAAGATTAAGATTGGCTCAACCTTTCAATGATAAACAAATTTATTCACGTTATAAAAAGCAAGCTAAGGGCAATAGAAGATTCAGACCTACCCTTAATTTATGTTGCAAGCATCTTTTATAATATTTTAGGGCACTGTAGAGAAGTAAGCTCCACAACTTCCTATGATAACAACCGGAACCAACTGCTTAACGAGACCTCCTTAACATGGACTCGCTCATGATATCATGTCACTAACAGCTACCCACCTAGGTACTGACCACGCCTACGTTACTTACCCTCAGTCATTGTTTCTATTCACCTAGAGCAAATTGAATCATTTTAGGCAATCATTTTATCTTTGATTGTTATTATGGAAAATCAGGTTCAATCCGTCACCACACGGACATCTATATTTTATCGCTTCTTATTTTAGATAACATCCAGTCAACAAGAAGCTCTTAACCTCTAAAACAATAACATAACAAAACTATATTTCGTCCGCGTCTCCACCCGCATGTACGAGTATCGCAGTAAAGTAGCCTATGTCCTGTCTAGTAAAGAGCCTGACTGCTCTAGACTATATATGTGTCCAAATTTCATGTAAATCGGATCAGTAGTTTTGGCGTAAAGGCGTGACAGACAGACAGATCTTTAGCAATAAGTAAGTATATATATATGTCGGAGCGTCAGTGGAGGGCCTCACAGCGGTCTTAGTTGAGGCTATACATCGTGGGCGTTGCAACGGCAGGAATTTCAAAATAAGTGTACACTTGTGTTGTTCAATGTCGTATTATTTAAACATCTTACATATTAACACAATATCATAAATGATTAACAAGATTGAAACGAGTTAAGAGCCAACCTAAACTGATTAGCGCATGTGCACCGTGCGGCAGCCGTGGCGTCAGTAGAATGACCGACCGCCATTACTAGTGGCGACACATGAGACTACCTCTATTCGTATCCGATCATTCGAATCGGCTCTTATTTAAATACATTCAACATCATTCAATATCGATTACATAATCGACTAAATCTAACAAAACAAATACATCAAGCTATGATTACAATAAATCATTATTAACAGTAATGTAATTTATGGTACATAATCACGCGCCGTCATATACTTCTTTATCTTAAATATCTTCTTGAATACTTGTCTTCATTCTTGTCTTGTTCAAAAAAAAAATTGAATCGTTCTACTAATTATGGTAATAAAATTACATTTCTGTTACAAGTCTAGTAATATTTGGTCTATTAATTTTTTGAGTACAATGGTGTATTGATAAGGAATCTCTGTAGATGTGTAGTTGGATTATAAACACTTATCTAAAGGCTGGTTCAAGTCTATAAAGGTAGATTAGACAAGTTGGCCTCGTACTGCATCAAGGTAATATCTTTTTTTTTTTTTTTTTTTACGTGTGGAAATCCCCGCGGACCGTCACCCCGTCGGGGGTTACGGCGGGGTGGTGTGTCGGACTCGAACCGACTAAAACCACACGGTGTGACCCTCTCTGCGCCTTTGTATTGGAAGGAGTCCAGGGAGGGGATTTCCTTCTGGACTCCAACCGGCGCCTGCCCGCACTGTTGCGGGCACCATCTCAACTCTAAACTCTCTAATTGGGCAGCGTCCGGTCACACACGGACGCCGCCCCCTCGCGGTTGGCCTCTACTGCGGACGGACGGGAAACCCGTCCCGCCCATCCGCGGCCACTCTCAGGGCGGCATGAGACGCAGGTATGCGCGCCTCCGCCGCCCGGGGCGCCGGCGGCGGATCGGGTCCGAGTGGATATCGTCCTCCCGGGCCTTCTCCGCCACCTCCTTCTGCAAGATTACATCCTCGCAGAAGGTTGCGACCGCGGTGAAACAACTGTCGCTGCCGGCCATCGATCTTATGACGGCCGGCAGCGAGAGATCCCCTCCGATGACTGCAGTGAGGACCCGGCGCTGCGCCGCCCAAGCGGGGCAGACCGCCAGCGTGTGCTGGGCCGTGTCCTCACTGCAGTCGCAGTGGTGGCAGGCGGGACTCGGTTCCCTCCTAGCGACCGAGTGCAGGTACTTTCCGAAGCAACCGTGCCCGGAAAGTACCTGCGTCAGCCGGAAGGAAAGGGTCCCATGCTGCCGCCCTGCCCACTCCGCGATGACCGGCTGAAGAGCCTCCACGGCGGCGAAGCCAGCGCGTGGGGTCTCCAGCCGGAACGACCATCTCTGCATGGTGGCTCGGCGAGCGGCTTCGCGCCACTCGCGCACGTCCTCGGGCGGAGGGCGAAATCCGCTCTCCGCCCGGAAGTCAGCCACTCGCCGATAAACTTCGGCGAGCACTTCCGCCTCCAAATCCCACGGGGGTGTTCCGGCCAAGGCGCACGCCGCCTCGGTAGATACGGTGCGGTATCCGCGTATGGCTCTGACCGCCAATACCCTCTGGGGGCGCCAGAGGCGCGCCCTATTCTGGGCGGACAGAGCCGCCGCCCACACCGGTGCACCATACAGTGCCATCGACCGGACAACCCCCGTGTACAGCTGCCTAGTGGGGACACTGGCCCCGCCCAAATTGGGCAGAAGTCGCCCTAGGGCGGAGGCAGTGCCCACCAGCTTAGGACCAAGCTGTCGGAAGTGCTCGTCGAAGAGCCACCTACCGTCGAGGACCAGACCCAGGTACCTCATCTGGGCCCGGACCGGTACGAGGACCGAGTTGACCACAATGGAGGCGCCGGCGGGCGGACCGCGACGGGGCCCATGAAATAATAGGGCCTCCGTCTTGTCCAGGGCCACCCGCAGACCCAGCGCCTCGATGCGCCCGACCACCCGGGAGACTCCTGTGGTGGCCAGGCGCGCCGCCTCCTCGAAGTTTGCCCCCCGGGCCGTGACTAGGGTGTCGTCTGCGTAGCAGATTACACCCAGCCCGGGGGGGAGACGCCCTCGTAGGGCCCAGTCGTATCCCATGTTCCACAGGAGTGGTCCTAGGACAGACCCCTGTGGAACACCGCACGACATGGCCCTGCGTCTCAAGGCGCCATCTCGGTCCTCGTACTCGACGGTACGCTCCTCTAAATAGTCTGCCACCAGCCGCCGCAGGTACCCTGGCACTCCGTGGTATTGGAGTGCGGCCCTGATGCAGCCGAATGGCAGACTATTGAAGGCGTTGGCGATGTCCAAGGACACCGCCAACACCACTCCGCCGCCTCTCACCGCCTCTTCGGTCACGGCCCTCAGGCGCAGGATCGCGTCGACCGTCGAACGCCCTTCTCGGAAGCCGAATTGGGCGTCCGACAGGTCGGGCCCCACCTCGCTGAGGTGCCGGACGATGCGGACAGAGAGAACCCTCTCAAACAACTTGCCCGCCTCGTCCAGCAACACGATGGGCCTGTAGGCCGCGACCGAATCGGCAGGCCGTCCATGTTTCTGGATCAGTACCAGCTTCCCGCACTTCCAACGCTCAGGGAAGTGTCCGGACGCCAGGCTAGCGTCCAACACTCCCCTGAGGTGGTCCGACATGTAGTCGAGGGCACGGGCCATCACTCGGGCTGGAACCCCGTCCGGCCCGGGGGCGGTGTTCTTGGAATCAAGGTAATATCTACAACAAGGTATTCTCGTATGTTGTTTATACAAATGTCCATATTGTTATCTATAGTGGCTATTGGCAAGTAGCCAACTTAGTATTTATTTTGTGACATGCGGAATGTAAACGACACACACTAAATTTAGCATATCTTTTTTTTTATTCCATTGTGCTTATAGTTTAACTATTCGATTATGATTTAAACACCAAAGACTTGCTTCTTTTACCAAATATCTTGAACAACATTAAAACATGCAGTCTTTTTCAATTAATTCTTCTTATTTTATTTTTTTGTATCATAGCAGAATGCGAATTGTGAAATTTTTTTTTTTTTTTTTTAATATTAAAATAAAATAAAAAATTCAATTTTTAGACTAATTCCAAGTCATTACATGTAATTAACATTCGTAGAATGTAAACTCTAATTTAAGTTTTTTGGTTAATTTTGTTCCTAAATCGAATAAGTTTAAATTATATTACTTAATGACAAATCAATTGAAATAACTGAACCAAAACCATCAAATTTCATCACCGAAGCCGAGGCTAAATCTTAAAGGTCAGGTTTAATCTGCTAACGTTGTAGAAAATTTAAATATCAAATCAATGAACCAATTAATGTATTAATGAACGCTATATATTTCAAAATTTAATACGATAAACAAAAGTGCCTTACATGCTTACAAATGAGCAAAGCATTCAGGCCGTCCGTCGTATTTAGATGGTCTAGTGGATAGCTAATGCGACTGCTAGTCAAGAGGTCTCGATTTCAAATCCTGGGTCGGACCAAAAAGTGTATTTGGGTTTTTCTTACAAAATTTCTAATAGCAGCCCGGAGTTTGGAAGTTTCGCGGTAATTCACGCCCGTGCCTCGGAGAGCACGTAAAGCTGTCGGTCCCGGTGGTCATAAACATCTATACTAATAGCAATCGTTATTGTGAAGTCAGTGCCCTCAAATTTACGCACAACTAGGTTAACCTACGAATTTCAGTTCTACCGGAGGTCTGATGCCAGTCGCTCCGTGGAAAATCTGATATTCTAGTAAAACCGGTTGAACTAGTAGCCGAGCCCAAATAATATTGGGAGTAAGGTTAGGAAGAAGAAAAAGAAGTGAAGTGTGAGTGAGTCCGTAGGCCCGATGATGCAGTAGCATCTCGATAGACCGTAGTGAAGGTCATGCTTTTTTTTTTAATATTTAAGCCTGCCAAAGTGACTCTACTCTGCCTGATGGAAAGCATGAGTAGAATCCAGGAGTAGGGGTCACCATGCTTATTGTGAGGGTAGGCAATGTAGCATGGTGACCCCTACCATTGCAGCCTGGTTAAATTATTCTGCATCATTCTCCCGGCCTTCGAAGGGACGGAGAATGATGCAGAATGATTGGGCCTCCGGTCTCACACTCACCAACGAAATACGACAGCAAGAATGCTGTCATTATTAGGATGGTCTTCTGTGTGATGGTAGAACTGGCCGGGTCGAGCCAGCCCATTCGTGCTAAAATCAGCGTGGCTCTACTACCTACCAATGATGCTGAATCTTCTGCATTCACAGCGAGTATAGTGACCTCTACTCCTGGATTCAATTCATGTTTTCCATCATGTTGAGTAGAGTCACTTTGGAAGGCCTCAATTTAAAAAAATAACAGTCATTTC
Organism: Phragmatobia fuliginosa; assembly: GCA_932526445.1. Lineage (NCBI taxonomy): Eukaryota > Metazoa > Arthropoda > Insecta > Lepidoptera > Erebidae > Phragmatobia > Phragmatobia fuliginosa. The sequence goes on along the minus strand of OW052063.1, from coordinate 2,988,422 downwards.
ATTTCATTTCAGTCTACTGCTCTAGTTCATCATAATTATCATCAACAGCCTTTAACTGTCTACTGCTGGACATAGGCCTCTCCTTTGAAAGGAGGTTTTGGTCTACTATACCACGCTGGCCAGGCGGGTTGGTAAAGGGTTCGTTTCAAGTTTTCCTTCTCTTGGCAGTGATGTTAACTGCTTATTTTGTTCCTTTAGTCGCCTCTTACGACACCCATGGAATGAATAGGGGTGGTGACACTTTGTATTCTTAATCCGTCACCACACCACTGCTCTAGTACTCTTATGAAAATAAAATCAGTCATTTTTTATAGATCGTTATCTAATCTACAATTCTTGTCCATACTATTTTTATATATAAACTATCTGTTTTTCTGAAAATCGCGAAAAAACAGTTTCTGTGATCTTTGGCCACGAATATTTTTCCAGGTTTTAGAACGTTGAGGACTTTCTACTTTTCATTTATAATGGTGTTTTGAATAATTTTACCCAATTTACGATACGTGCGAATTATTTTCACCTCGGATTCATAAATTGACCGGACTATATGTAAATAAATAAATAAATAATAATAAATATTTAAAACTTACTAGAGCTTGTATATTATAGAAAACACCCAGACTCCGCAAGAAATATTTGTGGCTCACACAAATATTTGGTCCAAACCCGGGAATCGAACCCGAGACCTCTTGATCAGCAGCCGCATACGCAAACCACTAGACCAACAAGGCAGTCTAGTCTAGTAACTTTAATACGTTCACAGTGTAAACTATTGTTCATGAAAACACCGTAAAATGATAACTAACGTGGAAATAGGCACAAGGCAAAGCAATCTTGGACAAATATTCAAGATTGCACATGCAAATATTATTATCCGTTGATGGAAATTGGTTTTAAGTGATTAAATGATAGTGACAAAGGTCTGATTCTACTTACTATGTATGTTTTGTGTTACGAGAAGGTGTTTTCATTTTTTAAGTGACTTTAACAAGTTCGAGTATCTAAGGAGTCTGCCATAGACTGCCTCGGTGGCGCAGTGATAGCGTAAAGGACTGCTGTGCTTGAGGTCCCGGGTCGGACCAAATGTTTGTGTGATCCGCAAAATTTGCTTCGGAATTGGTGTTTTCTATGTTGTACTATGTATGTATTTACAAAAAACGTCATTTTATTTGTTTATATCACTTGTTTAGTCTTACAAGCTCAGCTTAGTTTAGGATTAGATGGCATTGTGTAATTTATTTATTTATAAACAGATTTTGAGGAAAACTTTTATTAGGGAGTATATAAACAATTATGTGTGCGTATTCGTTCGGTGATGTTTATACAGGGTGAATTTTTGAGACGGGACAGTAAGGGTAGGTACCTTAACCGTTATAGTTACAGGAAAACGCATTTAGGAGACTATCCATATTTTTTTAAGATATTCTGAACTGTATTTACAGATGTTGGAAAAAATGTACAGCCAGCAAGAAAATGGCCTTTTTAAACAAAAACTTTTTTGATGCTAATCGATCCTGTTTCTTCTAAGGATTAAAAGTTTCTACTGGACCGACTGAGGTTTGAGTACTAGAAATGTCAGAAATTTCAAAAAACTTTTCCCATACATTTGTACTGAAATAAATCATTTTAATATGTATTTTAGACACAGACAAACATAACTTACATTTAGATGATCTACGAAATAAATTGTTAAAACCTACTCTGATTGATCTAAGTGTTGGTCTTACTTCCAACAGAATTTTACTATTTTTGGTACAAACTGGTTGATAGAAATGGACTTACCCCTTATTGCGTACTACTCTCGCATAGCCTCGCCCGTTTTATCGGCAAACGTATACGCTAACCACATGACCAACGAGGCAGACAGTATATATATTGCATAAATATCAAAACACAGATTTATTTTAAAGTCTAAAAGAAACCCGAAAAGACCCCACAAAGTAATTAATCATTAGGCAATCTATTGGTTTTCCACCTTCAAGCACTTCATAAACAGAAGTAAACGTACGTAATGACGTATATAAACGATACTAACCTTAATCATTAATCACAAATTCGATGACTATCTTCACGTATGGCTACTATCACGAATGAAGATGGCCTTAGGAAAAACCCAATTATAATTATCTGGTATTGAAATCCACTTTTTATTTTTTTCCTTTTGATTCACCACGGAGTTGTTCAAAAGATTTTTTTTCACGAAAGATAACGCAATGGTCTGATGTATTCTCCATTTGCATTTGTTCCGGTTTTTCGAAGTTCTGGGGAAATCCCTAAAGAAATGCATAATATAAATACGTGAGAGGTTTTTGAATTCTTAGAAATCTGTTATTAAATTGTAAAAAATAATAATTAAAACTTAGATTAAAATGGTGTTAAAAGTTTTACATTCGCAAAAGTTTTTGACGGATCGGTAAATTAACTAAGATTATTTTTAATCGGCTTATAAAATTTGTTTACAGTTCTTGACCCCCATCAATATTTATTACTTGCTTTTGCCGGCGGATCCGTCCTTGTTTATGTCGGTCACCGAGGTAAAAAATTGGCCTATGTATTTACTCAGGCTTTATACTGTGTACCAAATTTCATTCAAATTGGTTCAGTATATTAACTTTCGCATTGTAATTAGTAAGGATTTACATTGTTTGTGTTTAAAATTAGTATCATTTACTATAGAAGAAATGATTGTAATATGATTTGCAATGATATTGTAATATGAAAAGCTAAGTAATAGGAACCTCATCATCATCATCAACAGCCTTTAACAGTCCACTGCTGGACATAGGCCTCTCCTTAGAAACTTGGTTTTGGCCTACTATACCACGCTGGCCAGACGGGTTGGTATAGGGTTGGTTTCAAGTGGGGTGCTGGCTAGAAAACCTCCTCGTGGTGCACCCTGGGCAACGCTGGCGATAGCACTGTTCCTCCTCATTTCCTCCGCGTCATCTGGAGGGGAGGATTATCGCCAGCGGCTAATATTCTAGCGGGAGAGGAAGCCATTCCATCGGCTCTCGGGCAAGGCCTGATCCAGCAGGGTGGGCGTGTCTGCCGGTTGCCCTGCTGGCTCTTCGCTCTTCGGAGCATGGAGGAGGAAACCTCGGTAAAAAACCTGAAGGTGGGGGTCGGTAGCGGCCACAGTTTCTCCGCTGCTAGCGGTGGAGAAAGGAGGACGGGCTCGGCGTGTACTTACACTACCACCGAGCAGGCAGGGGGACGTAGTCTTTCTGCCACCGTCGGCATAACGTAATCCCGGCTCTGTCCGGGGGCGTGGGTCTTGGCTTAACCGCCCGGACCGCGAGGAAGAAAACCTCTATAAAAAATTACCCCGAATCCCAAGCTCTGGTGCGTGGCCAGGGGATGCATGGCTGATGGGAAGTTCAGTTGCGAGCGCACCCCAAGCCGAGGTACCTGCGGACCCCTCGGTTGGGTTAAAAATGTACGCTTGCCCGGGTATTGGGGGATCTCTGCCCGGGTCGACCTTTAGTTCTCCCCCACTCGTGGGTCTTATTATGAGTACAGAAAAACTTAACACACAAAAAGGAATGGAACAATCTAATAAACTGGCTAGCACAACGGATACCAAAACGAAGAGAGGGAGAGCGAAGAAGGGCATCCTCAAGGGGAGCTCTTCTTCGGGAGTGGACGTAGTGTCCAGGGAGGCTGAAGTGGCACTCCGGCCGCCCATCTCGGTGGGGCTCCCAGAAGTCAATCTGACTGCTGGGGAGCCGAAGAAGATCGGAGCGATTACGCTCCAGGCCGGCCGCGGCTGGCACGGGCGAAAGTGCCAGTATGCGTCCAATGGAGACGGAGACGGGGGCGAGCGCGGGGAACAAGCGCGTTCACACCAGGGATGCAGACAGTGACTCATCCCTGGAGACGCCAGTGACCAAAGGCACCCGCCTCGATGGGTCGCAAGCCCCCGTCCCGCTGCCGGCAGGCTCCGCCTTCACTAGGAGGGAGTCCTGCAGACGCGCCAGGGCGGACGGTGAGAACCAAGCGGAGGAGGAGATCTCGGGTCTCCTGCTAAGGATCATAGAACCGGTGGAAGGAGATGTCCCACAGGATCCCTTGTCCTTGCAGGAGAGGGCGAAGGTGGCCGTGGATATAATCCATAAAGTGGCCACCAAGTCGACGAACCTGAAGGGTTCTTTCGTAAGAGCCCTGAAGGACTCCTCTTCCGCTATTGGAGAGGTCGTCGACACCCTCTGTGGGGACGTAGCTCGGCTCCAGGTGGCCAACGACCGTCTGACGAGCCAGGTGGCTGAGCTCAGCGCTCAGTTCGCCCAATTTCGGGCTGAGCGACCTCAACAAGAGGCCCCGCCTGGCCCGTCGCAGCGGGCTCCTGCTAGCGACGCTCTTCCTGACGCCCAGCTGCGCCAGGTCCTCCTCGCTGTGGGGCATATGCTGGACGGGCGTCTGGCCGGTCTGGAGGCGAGACTGCCCCCTGCGCCGGTCGTGCGCCCCCCGCTCGCGTCGCAGCGACCGAAGGCTACGACAGCGCCGACCGCACCCGCTGTGTCGTATGCGGCGGCGGCGGCTTCGGCTCCGGCCCCTGCGGCTTCCAAAGGACCGGGGAAGGGTGGCAAGGCGCCGGCGAGGGCCCCGGCTAAAGCTCCGGCCCAGGCACCGGCCAAGGCGCCGGCCAAGGCAGTGCCTGAAACGGCGGCGAAGTCCGGAGCGGAGTTCCCTCCGCTTCCCACTCCACTATCTCAGCCGGGCCCCTCCACATCTGCCTCCGATGACCGTTGGCAGGTAGTGGAAGGGTCGAAGTCGTCCCGAAGGCGGGCGAAAAAGGCAGCCCAAGGCCCGCCTTCGCCACCGGTGGCAACGGCCACCAAGAAGAAGGCGCGGAAACTGCAGCCGCCCAAAACAGCGGCTGTGGTGGTGACCGTGTCACCGGAGGCGGTCAGTGGCGGACTGACGTACGCGGCTCTTTTCCAAAGGGCCCGCAGTCTCGCCACTGAGTTCGGGACGGCAGGCATGAGCCTGCGCAAGTCCCAGACGGGAGCTCGAGTGCTCGAGTTCCCGGGGGCTGAAGGCGCAAAGTCGGCGGACGCCTTTGCGGAGAAGCTGCGGGTGATGTTTGCAGCCGAGGATGGTGTCAGAGTCGCCAGGCCTACGAAGTGTGCGGAGTTGCGCATTTCGGGCCTGGACGACTCAGTGACGGTGGAGGATGTCCGCGTTGCAGTCGTGGAGAAAACGGGCTGCAGCGCGGAGAACGTCAGGGTGGGCACCATCCGCCCCGGACCAGGAGGACTTGGCGCTGTGTGGATCAGCTGCCCCGTAGTGTCGGCCAAAGTATTGGGCGATGCTGGCAAGATCCTCATCGGTTTCGTCAACGCTAGGATTACGGTCCTGGCGGCGAGACCGATGAGGTGTTACAAATGCCTAACATCGGGGCACACACGCGCCAGGTGCGATAGGTGTTTTGACTGCAGCGGATTATGTTTCCGCTGCGGTCAACCGGGGCACAAGGCGGCGGAATGCTCTGCCGCCCCTCACTGCCCCGTGTGTGCGGCGGGCAATAAACCCGCCAATCACCAGATGGGGCAGGGGGGCTGCAAGCCTCCCCGTGCTTCTCCGCAAGCGCCGGAGGCCAGCCTAACGACCCGGGCTGCCTCCGACGTTAATCGTGCGTCGACGCCGACGCCCATGGAGGGGGTTGGTGACACGGTCCGATAATGGATCAAGTCTCCAGCCTCCTGGTCCAGACGAACCTCAACCACTGTGCCGCGGCGCAGGACCTCCTCCTGCAAACTATGGCACAGTGGTCGGTAGGTCTCGCCGTAGTCGCGGAGCCTTACTACGTTCCTCCCCGTCCAAACTGGATGGGTGACTGGGACGGCTCCGTGGCAGTCGTCGGTTCCACGGCGGCCCATTCCCCGCCCTTGTCGTTAAGAGACAAGGGTACGGGATATGTTGCCGCTGAGTGGGGGGGAGTCACCATTTATGGTGTATATTTCTCCCCCAACCGGAGTCTGAGCGACTTCGAGGTCTTCCTTAACAACTTGGAGACCTCGATGCGGCGACTGGCGTCTGGGCACGTCCTCGTGCTGGGGGACTTCAACGCAAAGTCCATTGCGTGGGGTTCCCCGGCGACGGACGCCAGGGGCGAAGCCGTAATGGAGTGGGCGGCTTCGGTGGGCCTCTGTTTGCTGAACAGGGGCTCCACCAACACGTGCGTGCGACAGCAGGGGGGGTCGATAGTGGACCTTTCGTTCGCTACCCCTGCAGTCGCCGCACGAGTAAGGAACTGGTGTGTCCTGGAAGAGGTTGAGACGCTCTCGGATCACCTCTATATCCGATTTGAGCTCTCCCGGTCCCAGGACCCCAGTAGGGGTCACGCGGCGCGGCGCCCTTCCCGCTTCCCGCGGTGGGCTGTCGCCAAGCTCGATAGGGACCTACTGGAGGAGGCGGCCATTCTCAACGCTTGGCTGTCTCCGCGGGCCCCGACCGAGGGGGTCGACGTGGTAGCTGGCCGCTTCGCTGACGCGCTAACGCGGGTCTGCGATGCGGCCATGCCCCGCGTTCGTGGGTGTCGGCCTCCGAGGAAGGAGGTCTACTGGTGGTCCCAGGAGTTGGCGGACCTCCGTGCGGCGTGCGTTCGTGCCCGGAGGTCCTTAACTAGTAGCAGGCGACGTCACCGCGGGGTCGGTGAGGAGGTGGACCGGCTTCACGAGGAGTACCGAGAAGCTCGGAAAACTCTGAGGCTGGCCATCTGCCGCGCCAAGGATGTCAGTAGAGAGGAGATGCTGGAGAGTCTCGAGCGTGACCCCTGGGGTCGCCCTTATCGTGCGGTGCGTAACAAGCTCCGCACGTCGGGCCCCCCCCTTACGGAGACTCTCCAGCCCAGCTTCCTGCAGGAAGTGGTCGAGGGCCTATTCCCGCAGCGGGCGGAACACACACCCCCGTCGATGGCTGCATCAGCCGAAGACGACGGGGGGTAGCGAGGTTGAAGTTCCGCCCGTCAGGGATTCGGAGGTAGGGGCGGCTGTTCTACGGATTCGATCCAAGAACACCGCCCCCGGGCCGGACGGGGTTCCAACCCGAGTGATGGCCCGAGCCCTCGATCACATGTCGGACCGCCTCAGGGAAGTGTTGGACGCTAGCCTGGCGTCCGGACGCTTCCCTGAGCGCTGGAAATGCGGGAAGCTGGTCCTGCTGAGGAAGCCGGGACGGCCTGCCGATTCGGTCACGGCCTATAGGTCTATCGTGTTGCTGGACGAGGCGGGTAAACTCTTTGAGAGGATACTCTCTGCCCGCATCGTCCGGCACCTCTGCGAGGTTGGCCCCGATCTGTCGGACGCCCAATTCGGTTTCCGAGAGGGGCGTTCGACGATCGATGCCGTAATGCGCCTTAGGGCCGTGACCGAGGAGGCCGTGAGAGGCGGCGGAGTGGTGTTGGCGCTGTCCCTAGACATCGCCAACGCCTTCAATAGTCTGCCATTCGGCTGCATCGGGGAAGCACTCCGCTACCACGGAGTGCCAGAGTACCTGAGGCGGCTGGTGGCAGACTATCTTGAGGAGCGATCCGTCATGTACGAGGACCGAGATGGCGTCTTGAGACGCAGGGCCATGTCGTGCGGTGTTCCACAGGGGTCTGTCCTAGGACCACTCCTGTGGAACATGGGATACGACTGGGCCCTAAGAGGGCGTCTCCCCCCCGGGCTGGGTGTAATCTGCTACGCAGATGACACCTTAGTCACGGCCCGGGGGGCTACCTTCCAGGAGGCGGCGCGCCTGGCCACACTGGAGTGTCCATGGTGGTCGGGCGCATCGAGGCGCTGGGTCTGCGGGTGGCCCTGGATAAGACGGAGGCCCTACTTTTTCACGGGCCCCGTCGTGGTCCACCCGCCGGCGCCTCGATCGAGGTCAACTCGGTTCTCGTACCGGTCCGGACCCAGATGAGGTACCTGGGTCTGGTCCTAGACGGAAGGTGGCTCTTCGACGAGCACTTCAAACAGCTGGCACCAAAGTTGGTGGACACTGCCTCTGCCCTCGGGCGACTTTTGCCCAATTTGGGCGGGGCCAGTGTTCCCACTAGGCGGCTGTACACGGGGGTGGTCCGGTCGATGGCACTGTACGGTGCACCGGTGTGGGCGGCGGCTCTGTCCGCCCAGAATAGGGCGCGCCTCTGGCGCCCTCAGAGGATATTGGCGGTCAGAGCCATACGTGGATACCGCACGGTGTCAACCGAAGCGGCCTGCGCCTTGGCCGGAACACCCCCGTGGGATTTGGAGGCGGAAGTGCTCGCCGAAGTTTATCGACGAGTGGCTGAATTCCGGGCGGAGAGCGGGTCTCGCCCTCCGCCCGAGGACGTGCGCGAGTGGCGCGAAGCCGCTCGTCGAGCCACCTTGGCAAGATGGTCGTCCCGACTGGAAACTCCACGCGCTGGCTTCGCCGCCGTGGAGGCTCTCCAGCCGGTCATCGCCGAGTGGGCAGGGCGGCAGCACGGGACCCTTTCCTTCCGGCTGACGCAGGTGCTTTCCGGGCACGGTTGCTTCGGGAAGTATCTGCACTCGGTCGCGAGGAGGGAATCGAGTCCCGCCTGCCACCACTGCGACTGCAGTGAGGACACGGCCCAGCACACGCTGGCGGTCTGCCCCGCATGGGCGGCGCAGCGCCGGGCCCTCACTGCAGTCATCGGAGAGGAACTCTCGCTACCGGTCGTAGTTCGCTCCATGGCCGGTAGCGACAGTTGTTTTACCGCGGTCGCAACCTTCTGCGAGGACGTAATCTCGCAGAAGGAGGCGGCGGAGAAGGCCCGGGAGGATGACCTCCACTCGGACCCGATCCGCCGCCGGCGCCCCGGGCGGCGGAGGCGCGCCTATCTGCGCCTCATGCCGCCCTGAGTGTGGCCGCGGGTGGACGGGACGGGTTTCCCCGTCCATCCGCTGTAGTGGCCAGCCGCGAGGGGGTGGCGTCCGCGTGTGACCGGACGTCGCCCAAATAGAGAGTATGTAGAGATGGCGCCCGCAGTGCGGGCAGGCGCCGGGAGGGATCCAGAAGGAGAACAGTTACCTGGATCCCTTCCAAATACAGGCGCAGAGAGGTCACACCGTGTGGTTTTAGTCGGTTCGAGTCCGACACACCGCCCCGCCGAGAGCCCCGGTGGGGTGACGGTCCGTGGGGATTTCCACACGTTAAAAAAAAAAAAAAAAAAAAAAAGGGTTGGTTTCAAGTTTTTCTTCTCTTTGCATTGATGTTGTCTCGCGTAGTTTGTCCCTTAGTCGCCTTTTACGCCACCCGCGGGATGAAAAGGCGTGGTGACACTCTGTATTCTTAATCCGTCACCACACAACACAACCACCTGTTGTATATAAAATTTTGTTAGATTTAGTTCTATGCATTTGCGATGTTAGGTGCTCTATGAACACAAATCCTGAACAAGGTTCCGGTTAATAATTACGAACCACATTAATATGCATATTTTTGATGTTGTAGCCAACAATAAAGTTATAAAAAGTACGTCAAGGTCAGCAACCTCCTATAGTCATTTAAAATTCTAAATGGAGCAAAAATTACTTGTGTTTTATTCTAACCTCCTCTTTCAGATAAAAAAAATCGATATCACTCTATTTAAATATACAAACTTGCATAATACTAGCCAATTTTGAGCAAACAACCACAATCACTCACAACGATAATTTTGTATAGTGGACACAACGACAGAATAGACGTACTTGAAACTTCGGCTAGTGAAGGTTTTTATTAAAAGGCAGTAGGGTAGTCCCACCCTCGCATAGAAGACTAACCGAAACATTACAGCAGTCGGCTGTTGTATTTCGTTGGTGAGTACGACACCGGAGACCTGACGGTGCAAAAGCTTCTCACAAAAAAATATAAATATAATGATTGGCCAATAGGCAGGAGGAAGCCTCTGTGTCTTCATCTAGGATAGAGCCTGGATAGGCGTGGCGCTGATCCTGAGATCGGGATGTTTTTAGTGGAATCATCACATACTCCTGGGCTCCTCAGCCCCGAGAAGCCGGAGATCCGAAGGGATATATCGATCCGAAAAAGCAAAGTTAAAAAAAAGTTTATGATGGTGTCACAAAGTTGCATTGTATACACTCACAATAAGGACAGTGACCACCATTCTTGGATTCTACTTATACTTATCATCACAGACAGAGAAGAGTCACTTTGACAGGCTTATTTACAAAAAACAACATGTAAGATTTCTGCACGCGAAGCTATCGAAGTAACTTAAATATATTTTAAGCTTTATTTTGATCATATGTGTGTTATTAATATACACTAAACTCTTGCCAAATTTCTAGTTTAATAAAAAAAAAAACAAAAAAGTTTAATTGTAACAGCAAAATTTCAGAGTAAAACTATCTCTTAGATTACAAACTAAGTAATACTTGAAATATAGAAGCCCAAGTAGATTCACTCTAGATTATTCACAAAACATAAGAGTAGAAAAAGAAAATTAGAAAGTTAAATTGAAAAACAATAATAATGAGTAGTGAAAATATTTTCTGGTACTAAAAGCAAGCAAATATTAAATTTACTGCTCGGAAGTTTTAGTAGTTTAAACAATCGACTTAGAAGTTATGAGTACCACTACTAATATATTATGGTCTCTAATATATTGGTATATTCTCATATGGAACAAACACCATGAGTGATCCAAAAATTGTTGTTCTAATTCTGGATGTTCTTTGTTTCCACGCATTTCACTCTGACTATATTTTAATTCTCAATTGTTTATTTCATTTCAGAATGTATACGGGTGTTTACATTTTGAATAAATAGTAACAATTGTAAACTCTGTCGGGCACAGGTTAGCACTTAGATTAGCAGGAGAGATCAAGCGGGCTAATTTTAAAAAGTGCTTAATTATTAATTAAATATCTATTTCCAGTATGTAAGTTATCTTTCAAGGCTAAATTATTTAGATAATACCTTTAAACAATGTAAGATCTGTGATGACGTCTTACAAAATTAAAAAGTAGTGCGCAATCACGTTGACGGAGATAATAAGATTTAGTGCAAATATCTATTGCGATGGTGCATAAGATGATGTAAGTGGTACACCATATTGCAACAGTTTAAGAATTCCATAACGAATATTATTATGGTAACGAGCATTTAAGAGAACAAAGAACTGCCTATTCGCTCGTCAGAGAAGTCAGTGATATTATGCAATAATAGTCGTTAAATACCACCTCTTTTACTCTATACGAAACGTGCTGACCTTGGAAGTCACCGCTTTATAGTGGTACACATACGCTTATGATTTGAGCAGTTCGAATCTTACATCCCATGCCAATCAGTAAAAGCCTAGAAAATGCACCATGAATGTGAACATCTTCCAGTGCAGGTATTACCGTGTCCTAAAATATGGCACTCAACGAGATAACAGATTTAACAATAACGTTACAATCATCCTTTCTCAGTTTTAGTTTCATTTTCGTCTTCTAGTGAGACTTCAATTAGTTTGAAGTGTACTGTAACTTGCCTTTTTTTTGCAGTTTTTAAGCCATATCTCTTTCCATCCTCACTACAAAATATTTTTTTTTTATATTTTTATTTTGGACATCTGACTCACAACATCATCTAGTCCCAAGCTAAGCAGAGCTTGTGTTATGGGTACTAGACAACTGATATAAATATTGTAAATACATACATATTATACATAGAAAACACCCAGACTCCGAAACAAATATTTGTGAATCACACAAATAATATTTCGTCCGACCCGGGAATCGAACCCGATACCTCTTGATCAGCAGCCGCATACGCTAACCACTAGACCAACGAAGCAGTTCCAAACGAGACGTCGACAAGATATAAAATGCATTATACTCACCATCACTATATTTTTACGAAATGCACTAATCATATCCTTTTTAAACCTTCCGAAACATAATTCTTTCCAAGTAAAATTTAAAATGGAAAATAAAACCGATTGATTCTACCGATTTCCATCAAACATAGCTAAGAACACTCCCGACTAATACACCTTTCAAAAAAAATCGTTCGGGAGCTACGATGCTACAGACAGGCACACACAGACACACACACATACACACAGCCACGTCAAACTTATACTTCGGGGGTTAAAAAAACAATTAGTATGATTTATGTCACTCACTGTGCCAACCCGCACTCGGCTATCATGGCGGCCTTAGCCCTCTCCTGTGAGGAGACCCGAGCCCAGCGGTGGGACATTATGGGTTGTTGTATGATGCCACTTAATATCGAAAATCCACTACGGTAAGTTTTCTACAACACAACTAGAATAATTCCAATCTGATGAACTTCGTCTTGTACATTGAAATACTTTGCACAAATTCAAGGAGTTGTAAAGCTATCCTTTGATGTAGAATAAATTGACGGTATTGGTTCAGAGTCGTCTATATTGCCTTTTCGACAAAACAACTTCTTAGATCAATAGAATTGTCAAAGGCGGAAGTTTGCTTTTGCTACAGAATTCAAAAGGTCTTGGACTAGTTTTACTAGCACTTATTTACACTCAACTAATGAATCATTTAAGTAATCACATATTCGAAAAACCCAAATATGGTGAACTTTATCGTTAAAATAATGATTTAATAGATTTGGATTTGAGTGTATCTGACGTCACGTCAAAATCCAGCTCGCATTGTTGGTCAACAACCTAACATCCCACTTCTGGAGTCGGGTTCCCTCTCAGAAGAGAGTTAAGACCACACGTCCCCACCCTGGTTGGGGACCGTCAAGACAATGTTAACTGCTTTGTTGGTCTAGTAGTTAGTGTATGCGGCTGCTGATCTAGAGGGTTCGATTCCCGGGTTAGACCAAATGTTTGTATGTGTTTTCTATGTACAATATGTATATTTATACAAAAAAAGTATATATGTATTTAAATTAATTTCCGAGTAGCCATAGTACAAGCTCTGCTTAGTTTGAGACTAGATGGCGTTGTGTGTCAGATGTCCCAAATGTTTATTACTATTAATATTGTGGTTACGTAATTTTTTGGATGTTGGATGTTTTTAAGTCAAACAACTGGGAACGCCTGCTTGACGTGACCTCCAAATCACGGAGACACTATTGATAACAAGCCACTAAAGGTCATCCATCCAGGTACAGACCGCGCCATCTTCTCTTATGATTGTTTCTGATTACCAAGGGAAAATTGGCTATGAGCACCGCATTATGATAACATGAACCGAATTATTATAAAAACTAAAAATAAATTTCAATAACTTGACGGGATTTTATAAAATCTAACAGGATTAACTACCTTTGCTTAATAATGTACACTTTCGGAATTTACAAGTACGTTGATTTTACTTGAAAAATATACAATAGAATAAATGATTTATTTTGTCTAGAAAATATTGTTTAGATGTAGGGTGCACATTTGTCAATAATTTGTTTTGAGTTTTTATTTCATCATTATCATCATCATCATCATCGGGTGTCGCAGTCCACTACTGAACATAGGCATCTCCCATTGCACAACACTCTGATCGATTTTGGGCTTCTTGCATCCAGCTCCTGCCAGCCATCTTACGAAGGTCGTCACTCTACCTTGCCTGAGGGCGTCCTTTACTGTTCATTTACATTTCAATAATTTTATATTTTATAGCTTTTGGTAAACAGTTTTAAAATCTGTGCACGTTATCAGAATTTTGTCATTTTATCTTTATTACTTGCACTATATTTAATACTTCGAAACCTTTATAAATATTATTTACACATTAAAAATCATTTAATTTTCAATAATCGTTAAATCTTAAGGTAATTTAGGAAGTCTCTCTATCAGTCTATAATATAAACAGTAATTTGAAACATTATTTAGTACCACAAATAATTAATAATTACTGACTTACATTTGTTAGATTAGACATTTACAAATGTACCTATAAAATTAATACCTATGGCTTACTCACTAATGCAAAATAATTTTAAATAATTGAACTTGAAAATAATTAATTATTCACATAAGGAAAACATGTACTTAGAAATTTTCTCTTACCTACATTTTCCCTTATAGTTTTTGCGTCTCATTATATATTATGCACATAGCATGGGAATAAGACGAATTTAAAACACGTAAATAAATGTATATAAATTTTCCTTCTTTACTCAGTCTGTATATAAAGGTTTTGTGATAGCGGTTTGTGTACACTCTCGTGTATACACTTATAACAGAAGGTTCATTGCTTCTCGAATAATACATATCTATTAAACTTTATATGTGAGTATGAAGCAGAGTACACGTGAGTACGGCTGTCATAAAAGTAAAGCACTTGAGATAAACTATTTAAATAGTGTAAAACAATTAAAAAGTGCTAATCAAATAATATTTTCTTTGTCTACTCATTGTGTGAGGTTACTTGTGAGACGGGGATCTTGTATTTTTCGTTAATACCATATACCTACTTAATTATTTTTTGTGAAAATTGTAGTGTTTTGTAAAATTTATTAATTGTGGAACTACTAAATGCAAATGAAGAAGGAGTTGTTATAACAAGGTTAGTTTTGCACAAAATTTATTAAAGATTTTATGTTAATTTTACATGGATTCTTAATTTTTTTATGCAAAGATATTTCTACTTGTAATGCTTATAGTTTATTTTATGTTACATAGTTTAAAAACATCCAACGGTAAGATTACGTAACCACGCATCTTACCAGCAACATCCCACAACGGGGCGAGTAGTCGAGGTTCGAACTAAGTGGCGTGCAATTGAAGAGGCTTATGTCCAGCAGTGGACTGCGATAGGCTGATGATGATGATGATGACATAGTTTTGTACGTTATCATTATATTAATATTTAGGCTTCTATTTTAGGGTATGTACAAATTCCTGTGGTGGTGTGTTCGGCTGTTGTGCAATTCCCGGGTCGGATCAAATGTTTGTGTGATCTGCAAATATTTGTTTCGCCGTTTGGGTGTTTTATATGTATTTGTGTGTTTACAAAAAAAATGTTTATGTATTTATATTAGTTGTTTAGTACCCATAATTCAAGCTCTGCTTTGTTAGGGACTAGACGGAGTTGCGTGTAAGATGTCCGAAATATTTATTATTATTTTTATAAAAATACTAGCTGACCCATGCAACTTTGTCTACTTCGGTCTTTTTTCAATCAAGATCGGCTCCTATTAATTTAGGCAGCATTTTAACTATTCCTACTTAGGCACGCCAGCAAAATGCACACTTAAACAAAAAAGGTGAAATTTGGTTGGATACTTTCGGAGCTCATCGTAAACAACGAAATGACACGAGAACTATATAATAAGTAAAAAAATTATGGTATGTTTCGGAAACATAACTTTTATGTTAAGGGAATAAATTATGCGAGTTTCCACACGGTTAAAAAAAATTATCTTTAAGTTCCTCCATGCATAAAGTTTAAGAACAGTTTGTATCAAATATGTTTCTTAAAACATTTTACTGCTAGTGTATAATAATAGAAACAAATGTGAGGCAACATAAATAATATAATCAACATATAGTTAAAGTAAATAGATAGATAAATAAGATATATATAGTCAATCCCATTCATGAGATTCCAGTGTTATGATACTAATGCAGTATTATATGTATTCATATCATCTGGTATCGATCCACTTTATTTGAATATTATTATTAATATAAGCAGTAAACATGTATAATATATTTATTTAAATAATCTTATTGTGTTGTACTTATTGCACATTTCTTACAATATCAATCGCCTTTACTAATTGACGCGTATTTATATATTTTCTTTTGTGTGAAAAAGAACATAACTTACAAATAACTTTTTACAATATAGTCCGATTTCGATGATTATTTTTTTATTGGAAACGGAATACTCCAAAGTTGCTTCGTTAGAAATTTGGAAAAAGTTTTCCAACCCTAAGGGTAGGAAAACAGGGGATGATTGATTGTTCATTTACTGATTGTAATATCGACGCATAACTTTTTAAAGAGTAGTCTGATTTCGATAATTCTTTATTTATTTCAAAAGGTTACTCCTAAAAGAGGTTACTACGATAAACAATAAAAAACAAAAACAACCATAAGGGTCGCAAAATATGAAATAATTGATCAATCAATATACATAATTGTTAGACATAGCCACGCAGAACTTCTCACTATCTTAAAAGTTCGATTTCCATATTCGATTTATTTTTAAGTTTTCTAAGTTTTAAGTTTGACGGCCGGGAGAATGATGCAGAATAATCTAACCAGGCTGCCATGGTAGGGGTCACCATGCTACATTGCCTACCCTCACAATAAGCATGGTGACTCCTTCTCCTGGATTCTACTCATGCTTTCCATCAGGCAGAGTAGAGTCACTTTGGCAGGCTTAAATATAAAAAAAAAAAAAAAAACAAAAAAAAAAGTTTTTTGACTGCTACACTGCATAGACAGATTGACATAGTCTTCATTCGGTTGTTCTGCGTGATGTGCTTCATTGGTCAGCTTTTACGACACCTACGGTATGAATAAGGGTAGTGACCGTTTTATCATTTTGCTACTACACTAATAATGTTAGCATGTTTAAATAATTTTATTGTTTTGTATGGCAAACGTACATCCGTAATTAAATGAGTACTGTCTAAGAATTCAATTCTGAATTCGTTGACTTTTTTTGTTGTTTCTATTGTTTAAATAATGGTTTAGATTGTTAACTTAACTAAAACCGTATCGTTTGTACGGTAGAGGTCATGTTGGCTTTTGTTGTATTGAAATATGATATTTATTGTTTGCTACAAACGGGATTCACGAGAACAGTGGCTATTTAAGTTGTTTCATCTTTGTTTTTTACTTCTCTTCTAGATTTTTGCAAAAATAATAAGAATATGTGGCATTTTGCTTTCGAGACCCAAATGGTGAATCTTTAAGTTAATCATAGAACTTTGCTATCGACTAATGGTAGTTGTGAGGTATCATGCGCTCAGTTAAGTTGCCCTAGATAATTAGAAACAACTGAGGAGGTGGACCGGCTTCACGAGGAGTACCGAGCAGCTCGGGAAACTCTGAGGCTGGCCATTTGCCGCGCCAAAGACGCGAGCAGAAAAGAGATGCTGGAGAGTCTGGAGCGTGACCCCTGGGGTCGCCCTTATCGTGCGGTGCGTAACAAGCTCCGCACGTCGGGCCCCCCCCTTACGGAGACTCTCCAGCCCAGCTTCCTGCAGGAAGTGGTCGAGGGCCTATTCCCGCAGCGGGCGGAACACACACCCCCGTCGATGGCCCGTCGTGGTCGTCGTCGGGGCAGCGTGGGTGATGTTCCGCCTGTCAGGGAATCTGAGGTAGGGGCGGCTGTTCTGCGGATTCGATCCAAGAACACCGCCCCCGGGCCGGACGGGGTTCCAGCCCGAGTGATGGCCCGTGCCCTCGACTACATGTCGGACCACCTCAGGGGAGTGTTGGACGCTAGCCTGGCGTCCGGACGCTTCCCTGAGCGTTGGAAGTGCGGGAAGCTGGTTTTGATCCAAAAACATGGACGGCCTGCCGATTCGGTCGCGGCCTACAGGCCCATCGTGTTGCTGGACGAGGCGGGCAAGTTGTTTGAGAGGGTTCTCTCTGCCCGCATCGTCCGGCACCTCAGCGAGGTGGGGCCCGACCTGTCGGACGCCCAATTCGGTTTCCGAGAAGGGCGTTCGACGGTCGACGCGATCCTGCGCCTGAGGGCCGTGACCGAAGAGGCGGTGAGAGGCGGTGGAGTGCTGTTGGCGGTGTCATTGGACATCGCCAACGCCTTCAATAGTCTGCCATTCGGCTGCATCAGGGCCGCACTCCAATACCACGGAGTGCCAGGGTACCTGAGGCGGCTGGTGGCAGACTACTTAGAGGAGCGTACCGTCGAGTACGAGGACCGAGGTGGCGCCTTGAGACGCAGGGCCATGTCGTGCGGTGTTCCGCAGGGGTCTGTCCTAGGACCACTCCTGTGGAACATGGGATACGACTGGGCCCTACGAGGGCGTCTCCCCCCCGGGCTGGGTGTAATCTGTTACGCAGACGACACCCTGGTCACGGCCCGGGGGGCAAACTTTGAGGAGGCGGCGCGCCTGGCCACCACGGGAGTCTCCCGGGTGGTCGGGCGCATCGAGGCGCTGTGTCTGCGGGTGGCCCTGGACAAGACGGAGGCCCTATTATTTCATGGGCCCCGTCGCGGTCCGCCCACCGGCGCCTCGATCGAGGTCAACTCGGTCCTCGTACCGGTCCGGGCCCAGATGAGGTACCTGGGTCTGGTCCTCGATGGTAGGTGGCTCTTCGACGAGCACTTCCGACAGCTTGGACCTAAATTAGTGGGCACTGCCTCCGCCTTAGGGCGACTTCTGCCCAACTTGGGCGGGGCCAGTGTCCCCACTAGGCAGCTGTACACGGGGGTTGTCCGGTCAATGGCACTTTACGGTGCACCGGTGTGGGCGGCGGCTCTGTCCGCCCAGAACAGGGCGCGCCTCTGGCGCCCCCAGCGGATACTGGCGGTCAGAGCCATACGTGGATACCGCACGGTGTCCACAGAGGCGGCGTGTGCCTTGGCCGGAACACCCCCGTGGGATTTGGAGGCGGAAGTGCTCGCCGAAGTTTATCGGCGAGTGGCTGACTTCCGGGCGGAGAGCGGATTCCGCCCTCCGCCCGAGGACGTGCGCGAGTGGCGCGAAGCCGCTCGCCGAGCCACCATGCTGAGATGGTCGCTCCGGCTGGAGACCCCACGCGCTGGCTTCGCCGCCGTGGAGGCTCTTTAGCCGGTCATCGAGGAGTGGGCAGGGCGGCAGCACGGGACCCTTTCCTTCCGGCTGACGCAGGTACTTTCCGGGCACGGTTGCTTCGGAAAGTACCTGCACTCGGTCGCTAGGAGGGAACCGAGTCCCGCCTGCCACCACTGCGACTGCAGTGAGGACACGGCCCAGCACACGCTGGCGGTCTGCCCCGCTTGGGCGGCGCAGCGCCGTGCCCTCACTGCAGTCATCGGAGGGGATCTCTCGCTGCCGGCCGTCATAAGATCGATGGCCGGCAGCGACAGTTATTTTACCGCGGTCGCAACCTTCTGCGAGGACGTAATCTTGCAGAAGGAGGTGGCGGAGAAGGCCCGGGAGGACGATATCCACTCGGACCCGATCCGCCGCCGGCGCCCTGGGCGGCGGAGGCGCGCATACCTGCGTCTCATGCCGCCCTGAGAGTGGCCGCGGATGGGCGGGACGGGTTTCCCGTCCGTCCGCAGTAGTGGCCAACCGCGAGGGGGCGACGTTCGCGTGTGACCGGACGTTGCCTAATCAGAGAGTAAATTTTTGAGATGGTGCCCGCAACAGTGCGGGCAGGCGCCGGTTGGAGTCCAGAAGGAAATCCCCTCCCTGGACTCCTTCCAATACAAAGGCGCAGAGAGGGTCACACCGTGTGGTTTTAGTCGGTTCGAGTCCGACACACCACCCCGCCGTAACCCCCGACGGGGTGACGGTCCGCGGGGATTTCCACACGTAAAAAAAAAAAAAAAAAAAAGAAAGATAATTAGAAACAATGACCGAGGGTAAGCTACAAGAGCGCGATCAGCACCTAGCTAGGTGACCATTAGTGGTCTAAAACCATGGACGTCTTTGTGATTTAGAGATCATGTTAACAGTCTTGAAGTTAAGCTGGAAGTCGGCTTGAAAGTATCCAACAACATTATTACGTAGTCACAACGTGTCTAGCCAGTCCCCAACCCGCACTCGGCCAGCGTGGGCACGTATGGCCTTAACCCTCTACTGAGAGAAAACCCAAGGCCAGCAGTGGGTCTTTATGGGTTGTTGACGATGAGGTATGAAGACAGTGAAATTGTGTGAAAAGTGTGAAAAAAAAAAAACAAAGTTCTGCTCTACGTAAGAAAAAGGTTCACATTATTAAACAGAAATATTAAAACCCCCCCGATCTTATCTATGCAAAAATATTATCTTGAAATCACAAATGGAAATTAGCTATATCGAATTTACTAATTTCCAAACTGCAAATATCAAAAATAGGTAGATAAAATAAATAATTGGGGGATAAAAGGTTTTTTAATATTTATTCAATTATATACAAAGAATAAACTACCGAAGCAAATTGCAGATTAGCTCAATACTTTAATCTATAAAACTAACTAAACTGCAAATGTCTAAACCACACAACATAGAATTCTCTTGTTCCGTGGACTAAACGCTGATTTGCAGGCAGTCTATGATTATTTTAAACGTCAGTATCTTTATATTGATTATTCAAAATTATTTGCACAGTAATCGTTAAGTACCTATTGAAGTGCGCTCTCAAGAAGTTCATAACTACATAATAATATATTATATTCTTATTAATCCTGTACTGACAATGACGGCACGGTGAGCAGAATGGTCGCCCGCCACTTTTCTAATGCGCTGAGTGTTGTGAGTTCAAACCCCACATGGGACAACACAATGTGTATCACAAAAATTGTTATTCTGAGTCTGCAACCCAGGATTTATTAATAATGAGGGAGGTGTCTCATTTAAATGAAAAAGAATACAATTCCTTTTAATACATCAGTCCAAGTGCCTTCAACAGTCCACTGCTGGACATAGGCCTCTCCTTAGAAAGGAGGTTTTAGCCTACTATACCACGCTGGCCAGACGGGTTGGTATAGGGTTGGTTTCAAGTTTTCCTTCTCTTTCAAACTTTTTCTAAATATTTTTCATTTTTAGTTTCATTAGAGTAACCCTAGTTACTCTAATTGTTAAACCTTTACCTTAAATCTTGTAATTTTAATAGTTCTTAAGATATTGTAAAGGGTTATTTATGACAATAAAGATTTTTATTACTATTTATTATTACGCAAGACAACATCAATATGTTGTCTTGCGTAAAAATGAAAAGTATCTAGAAAAAGTTTAAAAATTGTATTACTATAGAGATAAATTATAGATACAATAAAAAATATGCCTGAACTACAGGCATTTTTTTTATATTTAAGCCCACCAAAGTGACTGCTACTGAACATTAACTACACTGAAGTGTACCTTGCCGGCCTGGTCAATTTTTTCTGCATCATTCTCCCAGAATGATTGGGCCTCCGGTCTCACACTCACTAACGAAATATGACAGCAAGATTAGGATGTCATTATTAGGATGGTCTTCTGTGTGAGGGTAGTACTGCCTAGGTCGATCCGACCCATTCGTGCTGAAATCAGCATGGCTCTATTACCTACAAAATTATATAAATTATTAGTCAAGTTTCAATTCTTCTTGTAAATAATTATTACTTTCACGAGCGACTACACTATAACGATTATGTTGGTTTTAAAAATCTAAAGATTATTCGGTTTTTGTTCATTAAAAATGAACTCGTATCTTATTGTTATTGTTCACCATAGCAGAAGTATGCGCAACAGCCACAAAAAATTAAAGATTCATAACGTTCAAGATGATTTAAAATTCTATTGTGTTACTGTGTAATGTGCGTCATTAACGTTACCTTTTGCTTCTTTACGTTACTTTTTTTTTCTTCCTAGCCTTATTCCCAATGTTATTTGGGGTCGGCTACTAATTCAACTTGTTTTACCTGAGTATCAGTTTTTCCACGGAGCGACTTACATCGGAGCTCCGCAACCATAAGGGAGAACTGAAATTCGAAGTTTGAACTAGTTGTTAGTATATTTGACCACTGACTTCATTGTGAAATCAGTGTCCTCACAAACAATTGCCATAGATGTACATGACAACCGGAACCTACGGCATAACGTGCTCCCCGAGGCACGGACGTGAATCACGGCCAAACTTATGTTAATATTAAGAATTTCCTATAAGAAAAACCCAACAACACTTTTGGCCTCAACCAGGATTTAAAACAGAGACCTCTTGATTAGCAGATTAGCAGTCGCAAACTAAACCAACAAGTCTCTCAAAATGTTATGTAAAAATTTAAATGATAATAGCGGTTTCTAGTAGTTGTTTCAGATCATTGTAAATGTAATTTGTAACTATTTAATAGTATAGTTTCCTTGTATATAATATTTGTTTGTCTACTCAAGGCTTGTGAAAGCAAACTCTTCTTTCTCAGATTAATTTAGAATAGTCTACCACGATCTTTATCAGTAAATGGTGAAACCAGCAATGGTCAGTTTAATTTATGAACGTACTTTTGTCCTTCAAGTGTAGTTATTGTCATAAAATTTAAGTAAAATATTTAGATCTTGTAATACAGCCATCAATTATTTCGTAAATAAACAGTATATTATATCCAATAAACTAATATTACGAAATATACATGACAATAGTATTTAAACGTAATTAAAGATTGACTTCAAGTCCAATCGACCATTACAAAAGCAATCAAACATACAACCTTGGTTACCTTTTTATATTTTGTTGCACAGTATTTATTTAATAAATCTTAATCGAAAACGTATTAATTCAATTAATTACATATCATTCAAACCACGAGATAAGCGCGGAAACCACCGTTAACTTCAAACTGTAATCTATTTTTAAGAGTGCTATATTCACCAGTAGACCAATACCATAAACACGCACAAATACCAGCTTTAAAATCTTCAACTTAACACTCCACAACCCTAGTTATAATTATTACAATGGGTAGTATATAATAGTTATAATAATGAGATAATATAGAACGTACGCATCGTATTCAAAGGTGGGCCGTTAGTGACTGCACCACAGTATTTCACTAATGCAGTCTTTATCGAACGGGTTTGTAAATTGTAATTTTGTTATCAGTTCCAAATAAAGAATTTTATTTTAGGCTGATGATGAAAATCAAGTTCCAAATATACAAGCCTAACCTAATCGAATTAAATTGCAGACTGTGCAACCCATCTGTATTAACAATATACCTTCTTTGTAAATGCTTTGCTTTTTTAGACTCTAGGGAGGAACGGATGTCATGTCATGATCACACCTGGCTGGTCTAGGCCCAACGGTTGATGTTTGGTTGTTGTATGTGTGCTAATTGGTGCGAAAACTTGTATATCGCGATAAAGGATTAGAGGTTACTCCGTATCGTAGTTCATTACTTCGTAGTTCGATGTGTCTGCGATAGATGCCGCTGTAGTAAGATTTTCGATTCAGCATTATGTGTTTCTTTTTATAATTCAGCCTACCAAAGTAACTCTACTCTGCCTGATGGAAAGCATGAGTAGAGGCCACCATGCTCATTGTGAGGGTAGGCAATGTAGCATGATGACCCATATTATGGCAGCCTGGTTGGATAATTCTACATCATTTTTCCGGCCTTCTATGGCCGGGAGAATGATGTAGAATGATTGGGCCTCCGGTCTCACAGTCACCAATGAAATACGATATCAAGAATGCTGCCATTATTAGGATGGTCTTCTGTATAAGGGTAGTACGGCCCCCAGTCAAGCCGACCTATTCGTGCTGTAAACAGAATGGCTCTACTACCCTTTAAATATGGCTGTCACCACACTCCCAATTTTCCTAATAATAATTCTCAGTGTGTGTTCAGAGTCTGGATGTTCTTCGAGACCGTTTTCATGTTTGTTTGTAAAGTCCCCCGCAACACAGTAAATTATATGTTTAGATTTATAATATGGGAGAAGTCCTTTTTAACCAAAAAAAGTGGGCCAAGTGTGAGTCGGACTCGCCCATGAAGGGTTCCGTATCAGCAAGTAACATCATATAAAAGTTCTTGTAGTTCGTTGTAACTTTCATCGATGTTTTTATACTAGTGTATTGATTGGATGTAAGGTAAATTGCGTGCTACGATTTATGACGTATTAAAAAAAACTACTCACTAGATCTCGTTCAAACCAATTTTCGTTGGTAGTTTGCATGGTAATGTACAACATATATTTTTTTTAGTTTTATCACTCTGTTATTTTAGAAGTTAGAGGGGGGGACACACACATTTTTCCACTTTGGAAGTGTCCCTCGTGCAAACTCAGTTTAGAAAAAAATGATATTAGAAACCTCAACATCATTTTTGAATACCTATTCATAAATACCCCACACGTATAGGTTTGATGAAAAAAAAACTTTAAGTTTCAGTTCCAAGAATGGGGACCCCCAAAATGTATTGTTTGTTTTCTATTTTTATGTAAAAATCTTAATGCGGTTCACATAATACATCTACTGATTAAATTTCAACAGTATAGCTCTTATAGTTTCGGAAATAATTGGCTGTGACATACGGACGGACAGACAGACAGACAGACAGACTTGACGAATCTATAAGGGTTCCGTTTTTTGCCATTTGGCTACGGAACTCTAAAAAGCTGTACCAAACTAATCAGACGAGTTAGTAAAGGGTTTGATTCAACATGAACTTATCCTCGAAGCGATTTTGTCCTGCGTTATATGCTCTTACCACACCAATGGAATAAGAAGGGGTGATGACACTCTGTATTCTTGATCCGTCACCACTCAAGAATCCTGCAACCTTGTTTACTGTAAACAATTGCATAACACCGATATTCAGTGACGTCGGGGGATTTCTCCATTTCATTTAAGCTGTAGCAAGGCTCAATCATCTGATCTGTTTTATTACACCTCTCTATTACATTATTCAATTATATTTTGTCAATAAATTCTTTCAGAGACAAAAAGTTGGTGTCAATTTTATTTTTTAATATTTATTGTTTTTTTTTAAAGACAACTCCCGCATTAGAAATATAAATTCCTGTGTCGCAGGGTCTTTACTAACATACAATAAACGGACACAAAGAACACCCAGACTCAGAACAACAAATTGTGAATCACGCAAAGTGTTATCCTACGTTTGATTTGAACCCACGACACTTGTTGTAGTAGGAAGCGGCGTGGTGACCGCTTAAGCCACTAGGCCAACCGTTAATAAAATAAATAAGAAAAAGTATCGGTATAACTCAATAATGGTAAAAACCACAGTAATCACAAAGGTACTATTATCTATTGCAAATTCCATAGAATCGTGAAGACGATCATTCATTATTGGAACTTAAATTACGTATTGTATGACTGCACACTACATTGTGGTCAGAAAATGGGTATTATGTATGAATAATCTTCGTTATTATTTACCTTTATATCCATTCTTATTGGATTTTACCTTACTGAATACGTAGATAATATCACTAAGGAATACGAAACAGCTCGGTACGTCAGAATGAAAAACTTCTCCCCTACCTAAGTTGCTAACGTTTTTCGTTTTGCATGCAATCGCTGAGGCCTGTATTGCCTTGTTTAACTGGCTAATATTTTCTTTTTACCACGTGACTGACATTAGCCAATCAAACAAGAGAATAGAGTCTTCAGCGATTGCAGAATTAAAAATGTTTGCAATTTGGCTAGGGGAGCTTAATAGATGCCACGTCTGTCTGTCTGATTTTCATGCTGTTTTCCGCAATAGATAATAGATTGATTCTTAAGGAACGTTTAAGTATATAATAAAGTTTTCTAAATACCTATAATTAATTTTAAATATTTCGGACATTTGTTGGCAGGTACTATTTTTAAAAAGGATTTTAATTTGTATTTACAGTATATAAGGAAAAGAGATGGTCCAAAAAAAACCCAGAATCGATTGGGACTAAATAGGTATCAGTAGGTTCATTATGATGCACAATTTACTCCACCGTAAGCGCAATGCCGAAATCAATGGGGTATATGAGCTATAGGCTGACAAAGTATGTATGAAAAAATCATGAGTTACTTGTTGATTGATGATGAGTTTTCAGTTTCTACAAAAACAATAATTATTACTGATCAACAATAATAATAGGATTACTGTAAAAGTTAAAACATTCAACTGAGTAATCACTGCGTCGAGCAGTAATAGGTACAACTATATAGTTTAGAGTCCAATACAAGCATTAGTACAGTATTTCAGTAAAACGGCGTCATAAACTAACAACTCTTTTGCATGCTATTGTCATTTCTTTCTCTTATCAGCTCAGTAAGCAAGCTCCATATTTTTTTTTAAAATTGTTATTTTTTAGATCAGCAGCTGCATACACTAACCACTAGACCAACAAGTCAGTCAAGTTTCATAACAAAAATAATTGGGGATTAACAAAAAAAGTTTGGACAACTACTTATAAGCCGAAGACTTGAAAAAAATTATATAGCCTATAATCTTATTAATCTACTGACAGTTCATTCACTAAAATTTGTTCAGTAGTTTAAGCGCTAATTTGGAATGTACATAACACATATATACATATACTGCCAAAACTAAAACCCTTCACCGTAGTCGGGTAAAAACTAATGTTAAACTTTGCTTTCGCTAAGTTTCGTTACATATACTAATCTTCTGCCTCGGAGGCGTAGTGGAAGCGCATGCGGCTGATGTGCTTGAGCCTTGAGGTCTCAGTTTGACCAAGTTCAAGTATAATTTGCGAATATTTGTTTCGGAGTTTGAGTGTTATCTATGTATATTATGTATGTATTTACAAAAAAAGTATATCTGTATTAAAATCAGATATCTGGCTCTCATAGTAGAAGCTATGTTTAGTTTGGGACTAAATGGCGTTGTGGGTCAGATATCCGAAATATTTATTTATTGTTATTTTATGTATATTTATAAATAATCTATACAAATCTCTAATATTGTAGTAGCTTAAAGTAAACTCTATCTCTTCTTTCAAATTATGTTTTCATGAAAATTTCTTGTTACAGATTGTACAACTAGCAATGTCTGGATAATTCATTGACAAGAAAATTAACCAAGAAAGCAAAGAATAAAACAATCAAAAAGATGAAAATGGAAAAGTCACCGACCAATGGAACTCCGACAATTCACAAGATTTCAGACAATTTCAGTTCAAAGTAAGTGATTATATAGGTTTTATATTTATGTATTTTTAGTAACGATGGCTCGGTCAGACCTAGATGGTTATAAAGACAACCAATCCGATAGAGTTTAATGACGTCATTCAACCCATCAAACTACCGCCTAAAGGGAGAGCGATGAAAGAAAATACGATAGTCAAAGTTAGTGGCTGGGGGAAGACAAGGGTAAAATTTAAAATTCAGCTTATTGAATTAATTTTAGAAGCGCTCCTAATCGAGTGAAGTACTCATAGTCGAGTGGCCTTAGGTGATTGGAAACAATCACCGAGGGTAAGCAACGACGGCGCGGTCAAACCTAGATGGTGACCGTTTGTAGCATGATATTATTATGATGTGAGCGTTTCCTCGATTCGGAGATCACGTGAAACAGTCGGTCCCGTTATCATGAGATAGCAGTCGTGAAGCTTAGTTGGAGGCCTTCGGGCGGCTTTTAAACGCTAAAATTACGTAGCCACAACGTGTCTTCAAACCAGACAGTCTTTAAACCGCACTCGGCCAGCGTGGGGACGTATGGCCTTAACCCTCTCTTGAGAGTAGACCCGCGCCCACCAGTGGGACATTATGGGTTGTTTATGATTAAGCTAACAAGTTCTAAATCCTTTATGTAATGGGTATTTGAGAATATGACTAAATGTTGTGTACTCGAAAGTTTTTACAGTTATGGATTAGAAATTGCTTCCTTAATTTCAAAAGGTTAAATCAATTATTTAGGTTTAAATAAATTACTATATCTATATTCGATTTCATTTTAAATAAATTATTAGAGGAAAACAGAAGCAAAAGGAAAACAAATACTTGTTACCTATACCTGTATTAGATTTTTTATCTCTACAGATAAAAAAGGAACGCAAATTTATCCGGTAACATTAGCACTAGACGACAATGCGGACGTATTTTTGAGTCAGGCATGTAAATATTAAAAATTCAAGTATTTCTAGATAAAAATACTAGCTTTCGCCCGCGGTCCGCCCGCGTGCATTTCAGTTGTCGCATCGGTATCGATAAAAGTAGTCAAATTTTCTAGAAAATTTTAAAAATCCATGTGATGACCGATCAAGAGACGCAAGAGTCGACTAAGCGGGGAAATCACGCAGAATAAGACCACTGTACCTCAGAGATATAGTATACAATAGCAACTCCTTATTTTATCGAAATAACGTTTATTATACCATTAAAATCCGATTGAACTAGTAGCCGACCCCACATAAACTTGTTAATAATGGCTAGGTGGATGATGATACCATTAAAATCCCAAGAACCAGTTCTACATAATGGTATAAAGCATTAAGTCCTAGGTCGCGTATGAAAAGAGATATACAATGCACAAATGTTTATAGCAGAGATATATAAATATTAACAGGGCATAGGATCTCAAATAATATTAGATAATATATAGATTTATCGTAATTATGTGTAATTCATGATTTTTTCCTCTATTTTTATATATATAATTCTTCTGTGTGTGTATGTCACTGAACTTCTCTCAAACGACTGGACCGATTTAGATGAAATTTTTTGTGTGTGTTCAAGGGGATTTGGGAATGGTTTAGATTCACAATTGGACCCGGTAGGTGGCGCTGCGATCAAGTTCTGGAATTTTAAAGTTGGGTGGTACGAAGTTCGCTGGGTCAACTAGTTTACTATAAAAAAATACAACTAAGTTAATTACTCTGCCTTTATTATAACTTTCTCAAAATGACATTCTAAATTTCACGAGGCGCATTTTTGCCTTTCCTGTAAAATTTGACATTAGTCACATAATTATTGTTTTTTTTTTATATTATTGTTTATTTAAAAAGACAACTCCCGTATTGGGAATAAAAATTCCTGTGTCGCGGGGGACTTTACAAACATACATGTAACCGTCACGAAGAACACCCAGACTCAGAACAACAATTTGTGGATCACACAATATAGGTTTGAACCCACAGCACTTGGCGCATTATAAATCGCCGTGGCAACCGCCTAAACCACTTGGCCAACCGTGCAGTTAATTCTATGAAACTTGGCGTGATTGTTCGCTAGCGCAAATATAAAATACCTTGCCTTAGCAATATCTCTCGTTACACGTGTTTGTGCATTTGATAAGTGTCACAAGGTGAACGCAGACAATTGTAAACTACATAGTATTTAGATAAGTCACGACAGCATTGCTTCCTACAACAAATCATGACAAGATTTTAATGTTTTAGTGCCTTTGTAAATTTTATGTCAGATTTTATGGCATACTGGATTCCTTCCGATTTAGTTGCCAAGCTTGTTGTTATTATTATTATTTTATTGTTGTAATGGAATAGGCGTTTGTCTTCCATCTTACCTGATGGAAAGTGGGGATGAAGACGAAGATGGTACACGCCCATCCAAAAGAAACCTGTTCAAAGTCTACTCTTAAAGGCTCCAGAGTTCAACTTATCAGGAAAAATAGACCCAGGCGGTTCAGCCGTTTCATACGTTACTCAGAACAAACAGCATGACAGAGATAGTTTTTTTTTTAAGATCGATTTTCATTATTTTCTTGGTACTACAACAACTGCAAGTAACACCGAGGGGCTCAGCTAATCATTATTATAAATGCGATAGTAACTCTGACTGTCTGTCTGTTACGCTTTCACGACTAAACCACTAAACCGATTTTGATGAAATTTTGTATGAAGATAGAACTGAACTTGGGAAAGGACATAGGCTACTTTTTACAGCGATAACCGACATACACGCGGGCGGAGCCGCAGGCGAAAGCTAGTAATAAATATTTTCGAACATCTGACACACATCATCTAGTCCCAAACTAAGCAGAGCTTGTATTATGGGTACTAGACAACTGATATAAATATATAAACATCCTTTTTTTAAACACATACATAATTATTATACATAGAAAACACCTAGACTCCGAAACAAATCATTGTGAATCACACAAAAAAATATTTGGTCCGACCCGTGAATCGAACCCGAGACCTCTTGATTAGCAGCCGCATACGCTAACCACTAGACCAACAAGGAAGGATTTCAACGGGACTTTCACTGGCAGGAAGCTGATGGCCTAAGGATTAAACCTAGGCCAATTTTTTTTTTGACTAACTGCGCTCCACGGCGTTATTCGCTATTTACAACAATAGACGCGGGTCTCAGCTAGACATACATAAATACATAAAAAAAAAAAAAAAATCTGCCAACTATTAGGCCTCAAATAAACTGCCTCGTTGGTCTAGTGGATAGCGTATGCGACTGCTAATCAAAAGGTCTCGGGTTCAAATCCCGGGTCGGCCCAAAGTGTTTCTGGGATTTTCTTAGTAAATTCTTAATAGCTGCCCAGAGTTTGGAAGTTTGGCGGTGATTCACGCCCGTGCCTCGGAGAGCACGTAAAGCCGTCGGTCCCGGTTGTCATGAGCATCAATGGCAATCATTATTGAGAAGTCAATGCCCTCAAATATACTGAAAACTAGTTCAATCTTCGAATTTCAGTTCTCCCTTAGGGTTGCGGAGGTCCGATGGAAGTCGCTCCGTGGGAAAACTGAAATTCAGGTGAAACCGGTTGAACTAGTAGCCAAACCCAAATAAACTTGGGAATAAGGCTAGAAATATGATATTATGTCTCCAATAAACCATAAATACCAACGTCTTTGTCAAAAACATGATACAGTCATAAAGACTAAACATGACACTAACGCCTACTTGTCTAAAAGTGATGCGTTATCTTATTTCTTATCATAATTATGGGTTCTATGATATCAACAACTTATCAACATAGTGTATAATTAACTCGTACTATTTGTATTGTTTTACTGAAAACGTGTTAGAATTATTATTATTATTTAAAAAAGACAACTCCCGCATAAGGAATATAAATCCTGTGTCGCGGGGGACTTTACAAACATACATGAAACGGTCACAAACAACATCCAAA
This sequence comes from Phragmatobia fuliginosa, assembly GCA_932526445.1. Taxonomy (NCBI): domain Eukaryota; kingdom Metazoa; phylum Arthropoda; class Insecta; order Lepidoptera; family Erebidae; genus Phragmatobia; species Phragmatobia fuliginosa. Next base: position 2,957,787 of record OW052063.1, on the reverse strand, counting down.
ATCAGAACAACAATTTGCGAATCACACAAAGTGTTGTCCCATGTAGGATTTGAACTCACGACACTTGGCGAAGTAGAAAGCGCCGTGGCGACCACTTAAACCACTAGGTCAACCGTGCATTTTTTTGTTGTATTGTCAGAAGAGAAATAGATTTTTATTGTAGCTATAATTAACTCATATTTTATCTACATAACCTTGCCTTCGTCTTATATTGCCCGTAGCGTTATATCATTTATTTATTATTTTACTTCTTCTTCCTAGCCTTATTCCCAATATTATTTGGGGTCGGCTACTAGTTCAACCGGTTTTACCTATATATCAGTTTTTCCACAGAGCGACTGGCATTTACGATGCCGATCGCTCCCTAAAGGTAATCGCACATTTATCAGAGGCGAACGCGTCGAACGAGCCGGACGAAACGAATTTTAGAAATATTTATATGAAATCTCATGAAACCTCGCACACTTACCCGCGTCGAATCGTCCGCATCTGGAAAAACCTCAGAAATCCTAGACGAATTCGGATGACGTCATAAAATGCGTATGTATGGCAGATCAACGCACGATTACTATTTCTTCGACGCGGTCGATTCTTCTGGTGCGGATAAGAGTGCGAGGCCTCCTTGACTTCAATTCGTTCGGCGCGTTCGGCGCAGATAAATGTGCGTTCACTATAAGGCAGAACTGAAATTCGATGGTTGAGCTAGTTGTCAATAAATTTGAGTTTATAGTACATATTAATAATCAATTGGATTTCACGATTTTAAATTCTCGTGCCATTATGTTGACTATGGAACCCTATTCAATGCGTGACCTGACTTTTTATTTTTGTTTTGAAGTAATTGGTGATGTTTTAACATCTAATGAAAATAGAGAAAGGTGTGAATAAATATATGAACGCATTATGTATTTATAAAAATATCTAGGCCTTAATTAATTATTACCTCCAAAGACACCGCTACAAAATTACCTTTAATGAAGGTCTGACATATTTATAATTAGAAGTTTTTAACAATTGCAGTAAATGATAAGTGTAAGTGATTATAGTATACAAGTGCTCGAAATTCGATCATAAATAATTTGAATTAAACGTGGCAATATTATTAAGGTTCTATTGTAAAAACTATAACTTCTATAATCACGAATTTCGACAAGGATTGAAGAAGCATGTGTGTGTCAAAGGCATGGTAGTGTGCTTAACGTTTTATGGATTGATTAACTATATTTTTTTATACATTTTTTTAAATAATAGTTGCCTGCACTGCTAATCCACATAAACCATAAGTGTGCGAAATTTCATACTGCTCCGTCTACACAATTTTTGTAAAATGGAGTACAACATTTTTCCTTTACGTATAGATTTATAAATATTTGAATTAAAACATGGAAAATTATATAAACGTAATCCCTTCTAACCTCACAAACTTTACTTCTTTCTAATATAATCTATCTAATCTAATAGTCTATCGCGTTTATAATATTAGTAAGATTCATCATCATCAACAGCCTTTAGCAGTTCACTGCTGGACATAGGCCTCTCTTTAGAAAGGAGGGTTTAGCCTACTATACCACGCTGGCCGGACGGGTTGGTATAGGGTTGGTTTCAAGTTTTCCTTCTCTTTGCATTGATGTTGTCTTGCGTAGTTTATCCCTTAGTCGCCTTTTACGACACCCGCAGGATGAATAGGGGTGGTGACACTCTGTATTCTTAATCCGTCACGATTAAGACTCTGACCATGCGGAAAAGTAAATATTGCTTCTTCAAAACCGTTTAACTTTAAACCTTTCCATGTTTCCTTTTTTTATTCAGTTGTTCGAGAGATAAAACGGAAAGTTCAGAGAGAGAGACAGAAAAAAAATTAAAAAATAGAATTTTTGTGTAAGTACCTATATCTAAACTTTCAAATGCATTAAATGAAAAGCTATTAATTTAAAATGACAAACAGACATTTAAATGTTCTATATTGTTGTTGTTCTTCCTAGCCTTATTCCCAATATTATTTGGGGTCGGCTACTAGTTCAACCGGTTTTACCTGAATAGCAGTTTTTCCACGGAGCGACTGGCTTCGGAACTCCTCAACCCTAAGGGAGAAATTCAAAGTTGAACTAGTGGTCAGTAAATTTGAGGGCACTGACTGCCCAATAACGATTGTTATAGAGATGTTCATGACAACCGGGACCGACGGTTTTACGTGCTCTTCGAGGCACAGGCGTGAATCATCGCAAAATTTCCAAACTCCGGGCTGCTATTTTGGCTTTTATAAAACAGTTTTTGGCCCGACCCGGGCCGAACCCGAAACCTCTTCATTAGCAGTTGCATACGCTATTCATTAGACAAACGAGGCAATTAAATTTTCTTGATTAATATACATATATATATTATTCCCGGGTCGGACCAAATGTTTGTGTGATCCACAAATATTTGTTTCGGAGTTTGGGTGTTTTCTATGTATAATTATTTACAAAAAAAAAGTATGTTTATGTATTTATATCAGTTGTTTAGTTATCCATAATACAAGCTCTGCTTAGTTTGGGCTAGACTAGATGGCGTTGTGTGTAAAATGTCCGAAATATTTATTATTATTATTATATAGATATACTCATAATATACGATGGTAGAGTCATGCTTCAACCCCTGTGGGTCGACTCAACAGGAGTGATATACCACAACCTCATAATAAATGAAGGCTCAATGCTGCAGAAAAATCTCAATAGACCGTGATAGTGTAAGTCCCCATGCTGCAATTTCAACATTCGCAATGAATATGCTTACCATTACTATTAAATTCTTATCATGGTTTCCAGCAGCAGAATAGTAACTTTAGCAGGCTTAATCATCATCAACAACCCATAACGTTCCACTGCTGGGGTTACCTCTCAGGAGAGGGATATAAGCTGGTCGATTCCTCCAAATCACGGTAACGCTCATGATATCATGCCACAAACTGTTATCGTCGTTGCGGTTAAATATTTATATCAGTTAAATATTTAACAGATATAATAAAACTGGTCTTATTTTCCTAGTCTTTACTATTCTCAAGATAATGCGAGGTCGGCTACTACAACTGTTTTTGGCATTGGACTTCCCTAAGGGCGCAATGGCATTCTAAAAGTGAACTAGTTTCAGGTTTCAGTATATTTGTGGGTATTTAAGAAATTTTAGCAATGTTTTCCTTGCTTTGCAACATGTTAGGAAAGTTACAGAAGATCTATAACCAAGGCCCTGAATTTTGGCTTGGACTTCAAATGATTTTACACTAGGCGACACGCGACAGCGACAGCTCGACGACTTGACGCGACGACAGGCTGCGGCCGACAAACTTCATAAGTTCATATAATTTGCTCTAAGCTCCGCACACTAGGCGTCAGAGACGCCCGATGAAACAACAACGCCGCGTCTTGTTGCGATTCACACACTGCTACGCGCTCCGCCTCGTAGCGCGGAGTGGCAGATTTTAATATTGTATGTAAGTGCATCGATTAGTATAGAAAACACGCCAAGTCCAACACATAAAAATCGGCCAAGTGCGAGTCGGACTCGCCCATGAAGGGTTCCGTATCAGCAAGTAACATCATATAAAAGTTCTTGTAGTTCGTTGTAACTTTCATCGATGTTTTTACACTAGTTTATTGATTGGATGAAAGGTAAATTGCGTGTTACGGTTTATGACGTATTAAAAAAAAACTACTCACTAGATCTCGTTCAAACCAATTTTCGTTGGTAGTTTGCATGGTAATGTACAACATATATTTTTTCTAGTTTTATCACTCTCTTATTTTAGAAGTTAGAGGGGGGGGGACACACATTTTTCCACTTTGGAAGTGTCTCTCGCGCAAACTATTCAGTTTAGAAAAAAATGTTATTAGGAACCTCAACATCAATTTTGAACACCTATCCATAGATAGATAGACACGTATAGATTTCATGAAAAAAAAATTTTGAGTTTCAGTTTGAAGTATGGGGACCCCCAAAATGTATTGTCTTTTTTCTATTTTTATGTAAAAATCTTAATGCGGTTCACAGAATACATCGACTGACCAAATTTCACTAGTATAGCTCTTATAGTTTCGGAAATAATTAGCTGTGACATACGGACGGACAGACAGACAGACAGACAGACAGACAGACAGACAGACAGACAGACTTGACGAATCTATAAGGGTTCCGACGACAGGCTGCGGCCGACAAACTTCATATTAGTGGTGAGACAGCGAATGCGATCGCTGCGAAATATCACCATGCTAATTATGTAAACTGTGATCGCAGTTGCTATTGTTCTGTGCATGCAGCGATTCAGCGACTACAAATAGCAGCGTAGTAAGAACCGTAACCAGTCGCAAGTTGTTATCTGTACTTTCTGTACGGATAGCTAATTGCTCCCACATGCAACTTTTAGCTACTTTAAGGATGGCGATCTGAAAGCGATTAATCGAACTCTATTTCTCGCACCAAAAATATCCATTTTAAAATCGAACTGTTGTACTGAATCGATTCAATGTTGATTCAGATCAGAAATTAATTTGATATTGTAATAAATATAATATAGGGAATTGTTTTAGGTTCTGTTGGATACAGGGTCCACGACAGTAGAGACAAGTAGAGATTTGTAAGCCGCTATACATCCCGCTTCAATCAAAATGGGATAGTAAAGAGGTATTTAATCACTGCGACTGTTCACTGCGTTTTTCACTAACTGCTCAGTGCGATCGCTGCTAATCAAATATCACTCTTAGGCCCATCTCTACTTCATATAATTTGCTCTAAGCTCCGCACACTAGGCGTCAGAGACGCCCGATGAAACAACAACGCCGCGTCTTGTTGCGATTCACACACTGCTACGCGCTCCGCCTCGTAGCGCGGAGTGGCAGATTTTAATATTGTATGTAAGTGCATCGATTAGTATAGAAAACACGCCAAGTCCAACACATAAAAATCGGCCAAGTGCGAGTCGGACTCGCCCATGAAGGGTTCCGTATCAGCAAGTAACATCATATAAAAGTTCTTGTAGTTCGTTGTAACTTTCATCGATGTTTTTACACTAGTTTATTGATTGGATGAAAGGTAAATTGCGTGTTACGGTTTATGACGTATTAAAAAAAAACTACTCACTAGATCTCGTTCAAACCAATTTTCGTTGGTAGTTTGCATGGTAATGTACAACATATATTTTTTCTAGTTTTATCACTCTCTTATTTTAGAAGTTAGAGGGGGGGGGGACACACATTTTTCCACTTTGGAAGTGTCTCTCGCGCAAACTATTCAGTTTAGAAAAAAATGTTATTAGGAACCTCAACATCAATTTTGAACACCTATCCATAGATAGATAGACACGTATAGATTTCATGAAAAAAAAATTTTGAGTTTCAGTTTGAAGTATGGGGACCCCCAAAATGTATTGTCTTTTTTCTATTTTTATGTAAAAATCTTAATGCGGTTCACAGAATACATCGACTGACCAAATTTCACTAGTATAGCTCTTATAGTTTCGGAAATAATTAGCTGTGACATACGGACGGACAGACAGACAGACAGACAGACAGACAGACAGACTTGACGAATCTATAAGGGTTCCGTTTTTTGCCATTGGCTACGGAACCCTAAAAACGCGCTACGACAGGTGAGCGCGTGCCGCTAGCAGATTCGGGATTGGCTGCCCCGCGCCTAGGCGCGTCGCGAGTGTGTGAATCGCCTAAACGCGGCGACAAGTCGCCCAGTTTGCGATGGCCGTTAAAGTGTTCGGTTAAGATCAATAACCTTCCCCGTCAATTACTAAACTTTGATTTACATTTTAATTGGCAAAATAATTGGCAGTTACCCGCCTTTGCCTTTCTAGTTTATGAATGTATGTGTATGTTTATAACCATAATACATTTATTTACTTATTTATTTAAGGGTGTCACAAGAAGGAATTCACAAAAATAAAACAAAATGTAAGAACAAACATAAATAAAAGTCATATGCTTCCCCACTTACAGGAGACCACATCATGCACAATAAAGTTAACATACAAAAAGAAAAAAATATATAATAAACTTAAAAAAAAAGTTAAGAAATTAATACAATAATAAATAAATAAATAAAAAAGCCCTTTATTCTACCACACAATTACATAATTAAATTTTAGATATCATGATTGCATACATTAATGTTAGTTAAAATAATTTACATGATGAATTTTTATAAAAAGTTATCATTATAATAATCAATTCTAAAAAAAAATCATTTTAAATAAATATTTATAATAATAATTTAATTTACAATGCATGCATCTTGTATAATTTGGCTCTAGGGTTTACGCAGTAGTCGCCTCTTTGGCGTAGGCCTCGCCCAACTCTTTCCACGTTTTTCTGTCTCTGGCTCTGGTTATCCAGTCCACTCCTAGCCTTTGCATAAATAGGTCTCCCCATCTTCTTTTTTGGCGTCCTCGCGACCTTATTCTGTCTCTTGTGATCCACTCTGTGATTTTCTTGGTCCATCTGTCGTTTATTCTCTTGTTTGATTGGCTAATGTCACTTAGTCACGAGATCAAAACAAAATATTGGCCAATCAAACACGGCGATTATAGAACGAGAAACGTTTGCAACTTGACTAGGCCCACTTATTAGACGGCTATACGATACGACCGGGAAAAGATCGAGCCCAGATCTAATGACTTTACTATTTCGCCGACCCATGGGTGTTGTGTTAAGACCCCAACTTTCAAACTCCGGCCTGTTAAAAGTATTTCTTTATGAATGAATTGGCAGTGACATACGCGAATCACTAGACCAACGAAGCAGTCTGAAACGTACAAGCTACATTCAGATATAACGTAAAATAATCGTACTCATTACACAACTGTGAGGTCATCAAATCCTCATTATTTTATTCGCAAAGCATGCTTCCATAACAGAGGAATTCTCAACATCTTTAAATATAGTAGCAGTTAAAGATTTCTTAAGCGAAAAGTTACGATCTGGCTTTGAATAATTACTCTAATTCTGCTATAAAAGTTATAAATTAATTCTATGGTCAACTTTGATTCAATGTCTATTAGTCCAACTTGAGGTATAATTTTCAGTTTCTAGTAACCTTCAAAGACCATTGGACTTCAGCTTTGTTTACAAACAGACTAGAATCATCGTCACACATTAACCTTCGACCGATCGAGTCTGGCACACATTAATTGGAAGTGTTCAAGCCTTGCATGTAATCCAATAAACCTATCAATACATTGTCCCGATTTTCATTGAATGATGCAATAGTCAATAAGAATTTCACACACCGTTGTAATTGAGGTTAACACGACTTAAGTCCTGTCAATATATCACAGACTAATATATAAAAATGTTGTCTTTATTTGAGAGGACAAAATGGAAGAAAGAAGACGGAGCAAGACACCAAAGTGTTTCAGTGCAGCTTTGGCCATGTATAGTATTTTTATTATTATATACTTCAAAGTACTATATAGTTATTAAATGTCACTTTTCTTTGTGAGACATTGCCATTGCTAAGGTAACAAGGTAATATTTTGTACGACGATGTCAGTTCATTCGACGCAAAACTTTTAATGATTTTGCAACGCAGAAACCAATTTGTCATTAATTATTTCATCAATCGGACAAAAGAAAAGTTTTATAAAGAAAACATAGAGTTCATTTCATTTAGTGTTTGGAAAGTCGTATTTTTGAAGGTTAACGACCTTTCTGAGAAGCTATTGACAAATAATAATAGTATTTATTAAATTTACAATAGCTATAACATGTATTATATATCTATATATCTATTGATCTTAGAAAACAGAAGCCTAAATAATATCAGATTAAATTACTTTACCTAAGTCATTATTCTTCACATCCTTGTCACAATCGTTACAAATTTGGGTGTTTTGTGTATACTGCCGTTTCGGCTGTAGGGCGCACCAAAGAAATTTACAATTATACATACGCGAAAACATTACCCTCTTTCTGAAGCGTCGGTTAAAACTTTTCAAAGGAGAATGGATCTATTGAAACGAGAATAAAAAGGAGTTATGATACCAAAGATCTTGACACTATCAAACAAAAGTAGAATTCTAAAGGAAACTATGAAGCCTCCAACTGATTGCGATCGACGGAACTACGATGCAATTATTTCATTAAATTGTATAAATTAGTGAAATCTGATAACCACAATAAAATACGGAAATTATATACTGAAGCATTTATACACATTCCTGGTTCCTCAGTTGGAAAAAAAACCTTTTAATAATGTTATATATTTTTAACAATTAGTATCGGGTACACGCGTTAATGTATTTTTATTTATTAAATTAGAATGATGTGGCATTGAAAACTAGCTTTATATACCGAAAGTATATAAAATTATATTTGTGCGAAAGGTGATGTTTTAAGATGCTGGTTTATTCTTATAGCATAGTCCCTGATAATGCGACGAGGTACCAATCAACTATGAGATATACCAACACATATAAAAGATCTTCTTATTTTTATATTTATTTTATTTATTTTTTATTTTTTCAGAATCGAGCTAGCATACAATGGGTCGAGAGAAGATTTGGATCCTTATGTACCAGCAGACCACAGACCAGTGGGATCGAACACATCGTGAGTTATATTTAATATTTGTTTATTGTGAAGTTTAAAACTGACTTCTTTAAATAATGTATTTAATGGATATATTGGAAATTTCGAAATAACAATTACGTTTGATAGAATGACAGTTCAAAATTGGATTTAGCTGAACAATGGTGATATTTTGTGGTGATTTAGTGTTGATATATACTATGTCTTAAAATATCGTGGTACGAAGATGTATTTCCTTTGTGAATGTTCGGTGAAGCGTGAAACCTATTTCAGTATGGAATGGAGTCATAGAACAGTAAATAATTTAAGGAGATTGTTCCAACGAGTTACATTTAATTAAATCTGCAGTGAAAGTGAGTTATTGGATACATTATTATGGATTTATTGGAAGATACTGAAAATATTTTCTAAACATGCCTTTTGCTAGCAGCTTTGATGGTCTTCATTCTTTAAAAACTTATTGCACTCTATTATAAAATAGAAAGTGATATCTTCTAGATCAACTTGATCAATACCAAAGATAATCTTAAATGCCTTTGTTTTGTTCGGCATCAAATGTTTGAGAACAAGTGTTTAAAATTTACTCTGTTGTGTATTTGGGCAAAGAATAATATTTTATTATGTTTATCCTCGCAATGGTTTTCGTTTATTCTTTACAAGAACTTTCCATGTATCTTGACGACAATATAAAGAAAAGCTTAGTTGAATTGGTCCGATCATTCTCGAATATAGCGTTTAGTGACACACTTGGTAAATAACTATTACTTATTGTTAATGGGTAACCCCTCTTTTTATCATTTCCAGATACGTGTAAATCTGGAATTCTCTTTGTTTAATTCGTTATAATTCGAAATGCCTTGCAATAATATACCTACATACACACATTTTAAAGTTACGAATCGTTTAAAAAGGATAAAGACTGAATATACGTCAAAATGGCCTTCATTTTTTAACCTTTACATAACAATTCAATTATATTAGGGCAATAAAAATTACAATTCAGCAACATTAAAGTATATATTTTCAAAGTAATCGTTTAATAAGTTAATTAGTCGGATTTTATTCGTACAAAGTAATGCTGGTTTGTATGACTGTTATCTACTAATATAGTCAATTGCAAGGTCTGTAAACAATTTTGAAGGGTACAGCATTTGTGCTAAATTAAAACGACCCTAGAGAGAGACAACAGCCAAAATAATTTATTATTATTAAGCTACTATAATTAGTCCAATGAAATGTTACATTTTTTAGGCCTTTCCTTGCGTTTTTTAGAGGACGCAATTTTATTTTTTTGATGTGTAGCCCCCCTACAGTGTAAAGCTAAAACCAAGTTTGTGGGGTCGCCACCTTGTCCCACTGCCACCATCTTAAAAATCGGGGTTGAAATGGTTTTTACGATATATCTCTTAAACTATTTATTTGATAAAAAAAATTGTTAACATTTTTTGTTGTAAATTAAATTTTCTACAACTATAGTTCAGTAACTTTTTGTCGTAGAACTATAAATAAAAAAATTACAAGCGGAAACGTTAACAATTTCTTTTTTCAAATGAATAGTTTAAAAGATATATCGTAAAAACCATTTCAACCCCTATTTTCAAAATGGCGGTCCTGGGACAAGGGTGGCGACCCCACAGACTTGGTTTGAGCTTTACACTGACCCCCCCTTTACATCAAAAAAATAAAATAAAAACCTTTAGAAAACGCAACCCCAAATGTAACTTTTCAATGAACTAAATCTTTATTGAAGATATTGGCGTTAAAAATTAAATGTAGAAGCTTAATATTTCTTAAGTATTTGCTAAATCCCGCGGTGTTGCCGGTGGTTATTGTTGTAAATCGCGAGTGACGCCACGGAGCGATGCTAGTCAAAGAAAATATGCTTAGTTACTCTGTTGGTCATCATTCCGAACTATATTTTTCTTTTTAGAAACAATTCAACGAAATTACACTAGAAACACATCCTTAAAAATCTCACGATATCTCACCAGGGAAAACGGGTAGCCATCTAAACACATCTCACGTAATTATTGGATGCTCCCTTAAAGAGTAGCAACGCTCTTGTGTCTTTAGAATAAAAATAAATTTCTATACATAAATTTATTCTACTTTTTAATCGACTTCAAAAAAAAGGAGGAGGTTCTCAATTCGTCGGAATCTTTTTTTTTTTCATGTATGTTCAGCGATAATTTCGTCGTTTATGAACCGATTTCAAAAATTCTTTTGCATTGGAATGGGCCTAGCTTACAGGTGGTCCCATCGTCACCATATCGGGATCTTATGATGGGATCCCAAGGAAATCGAGAGAACTCCTCAATATCATAGGCACAATGTCGCGATTTGGGTACTCGGAATAGTTTTTCATTGAAGTCGGTTCCTTTTTGTTAAAATTATTTACATAATATACAATTATTATATTTATATATTATTATAATAAGATTTATTGTACAATATCAACTTATTTAAGAATATTTACAATATCTATGTAAAAAAATATAACAATATAAAATAAATAATTCCTAGGCTAGTAAGCAAAATCGGTTAAGTGTGAGTCGGCCTCGCGCAGGAAGTATAAATATTGGGTACGTACCATTATTTATATATTTCAAGCTTCTACCTGTTGCCATTATTCAATTCGAACAAAAAACCTGAAAATAGACATGTCTGTTGTTTAAGGAGCCCCCTTAAATATTTATTATATACTAGCTTTCGACCGCGGCTCCGCCCGCGTGTATGTCGGTTATCGCCATAAAAAGTAGCCTATGTTCTTTCCTAAATTCAGTTCTATCTTCATACCAAATTTCATCAAAATCAGTTCAGTGGTTTAGGCGTGAAAGCGTAACGGACAGACAGACAGTGCTACTTTCGCATTTATAGTATTAAGTAGGGATAGTTTTGTAGTATTTATTATTATAGCAGCAACAGAACTACATCGTCTATGAAAATTTCAACTGTCTAGCTATAACGGTTCATGAGATACAGCGTGGTGACATAAAGACGGACAGACAGTATGGACAGACAGACGGACATCGAAGTCTTAGTAATACGGTCCTGGTTGGGTATGGAACGAAACGGTACTCTGAAAAGTAATGGCAGTGAGGAAAGAGGCAATAGAATTCGAAGGAATGAATCGGGAAGTGTAATTATTATTAATAGAATGATTAATCCCTACTAATATTATAAATGCGAAAGTAACTCTGTCTGTCTGTCTGTTACGCTTTCACGCCTAAACCACTGAACCGATTTTGATGAAATTTTGTATGAAGATAGAACTGAACTTGGGAAAGGACATAGGATACTTTTTATTATATATTTTTAAATATTTTTTTAACCGAATTCTACGCGGGCGATGCCGCGGGCGGAAAGCTAGTAGTCTATAAGTCATTGGTAGTCAAACTTAAGTCGATTAAAATTTGTTGTTGGATTATATATGTACTTTAATTCAATTGAATTACAGTTCATTTTTCAATATAGTACAAATGCATGTTTGGTTCAGAGCCAACTAAAAGTTAAGCGGAGACTCGCTTGTTTATCAGTTAAAAACCTTTAACAAATATTTATAGAATACTGTACCTTTTTAACAAAATATTTTTTTTCTATAGGTATTCCTCATATAAGACATGATAATTCACAGAAAATAAAGAATTTCCACATTCAGAGTTTAGTTTGGTTTAGTCGTCATTGATTTACATGACGTCTAACTTTGTACGAAACGTCTAGTCTAGTTTGACGTTACCGCTACTCTCACTAGGAATAACTAGGATTTGAGATATTGTAAAATGAACTGTAAACCAATGACATTAAAGTATTTAATTAAAAACGATTTTTAGTTTAGGTTTGTTTAGTGATGCTAACAAAAGAATCACGGCCACTGCCTTCTTTCAAGCAAATACAGAACCTACATACTGACAGAGGCTACAGCCTTGGACTGCCAATTTACAGAATTATTATTATAACTGGGTAATAAATTAATTATTGTTTCATTTCGCATATTAACAATATTAATTGTTTCAAACACGTCAATAAGTGTTCAGGGTTTTGTATAACAAGGTAGAATGTGATTTATTTTTTAATACTATTAATTTTAAACAGCCTCGTTGGCCTAGTGGTTAGCGTATGCGACTGCTAATCAAGAGGTCTAGGGTTCAAATCCCGGATTGGGTCAAAAAGTGTTGTTGAGTTTGTCATACAGTAAACTTGTGATAGTGTATGGATAACATAATAATTAAATAAGATTATGAATTTGATTTTTGACATTCAAAAATCAAATTGGTAATCCTATTTAATTACTATGTTACCCATACACTATCACAACGCGTATCATAAATAAACATCAAGTTTAACTTTATATTGAAAAAATGCACTCATAAACACGAAATAATCATTGATTAAAAACCTCGATGACAAATGTCAAAACAGACTTCTTATTTTGTGACGACTTTAGCGGTATGGTAGCCTAAGGCTGTCCTAGATAAATGGGCTATCCATTTTGAAATATGTCATTTATTCGGTTAATTAACCAAAGAAACAAATACACAAACTCTACAGATTAATAATATTACTAGTATTAAGATGTCCGAAATATACTTTTTCTTTAAGTATACTTACGAATACCAATCTAGAGAAGTTATAAAACTAATTATTAAGCAATCAAATCATTAAGTCGTCTAGTTTACACGATCCATTAAAGGGACATTTTGATGATTAACGGTATTCATCCTTCACAAACGCTTCTGTCGTTAAATATTACTGTTAGTTGTCTTTATGGATTAGACAATGACGATAAAGACTGTTTTCGGGTGCCATTACTTAATAGAATATATTACCTTTTTCCATTAAGCCCTTTCTGTGTCGATAGAATAAAGTGATATTAGTAACTAATTTTTACATAGAATGAAGGAAAAATGTCTAGACGTTTAAATATTAAGAGACCTCCACTCTTGAATTCATGCATCGGGCAGAGTCACTTTGACAGGTTCATTTTAAAAAGAAAAATACACAGAATATAGTGATTAGGAATTTTTTTAAGAAATAACACAGCTGTTTTTCGAAAAGAACTCTATTTTCTGGACGTTCTATTATTAACAGACTTCAAAAAAAAGGAGGAGGTTCTCAATTCGTCGGAATCTTTTTTAGGGTTCCGTAGCCAAATGGCAAAAAACGGAACCCTTATAGATTCGTCAAGTCTGTCTGTCTGTCTGTCTGTCTGTCTGTCTGTCTGTCTGTCTGTCTGTCTGTCTGTCCGTCCGTATGTCACAGCCAATTATTTCCGAAACTATAAGAGCTATACTTTTGAAATTTGGTCAGTCGATGTATTCTGTGAACCGCATTAAGATTTTTACTTAAAAATAGAAAAAAAGCAATACATTTTGGGGGTCCCCGTACTTGGAACTGAAACTCAAAAATTTTTTTTTCATCTAACCTATACGTGTGGGGTATCTATGGATAGGTCTTCAAAAATGATGTTGAGGTTTCTAACATCATTTTTTTACAAACTGAGTAGTTTGCGCGAGAGACACTTCCAAAGTGGAAAAATGTGTGTGTCCCCCCCCTCTAAATTCTAAAATAAGAGAGTGATAAAACTAAAAAAAATATATGTTGTACATTATCATGTAAACTACCAATGAAAATTGGTTTGAACGAGATCTAGTGAGTAGTTTTTTTTTAATACGTCATAAATCGTAACACGCAATATACCTTTCATCCAATCAATACACTAGTATAAAAACAACGATGAAAGTTACAACGAACTACAAGAACTTTTATATGATGGTACTTGCTGGTACGGAACCCTTCATGGGCGAGTCTGACTCGCACTTGGCCGCTTTTTTTTTATGTATGTTCAGCGATAATTTCGTCGTTTATGAACCGATTTCAAAAATTCTTTTTGCATCGGAATGGACGTAGCTTACAGGTGGTCCCATCGTCACCATATTGGGATCTGATGATGGGATCCCAAGGAAATTGATGGAACTTCTCAAATATCAGGCATAATTGTCGCGATTTGGGTACTCGGAATAGTTTTTCAATGAAGTCGGTTCCTTTTTGTTAAAATTATTAATAACAGATTATCAAAAATATAGATCAGCTGACACAACTAAATTTAACCGATTTTTTAAAAAGAAAATGATTTTAAATTCCACTTATTTTTGCACATATTGGCCATTTGTGAGTTGAATTCAATAATATCTGTGTTATCGTCGACTCTATTAACCATAAAATTTTAAGAAAGTGCGTTTTGATTTAAGTCATTTTAAAATCATTTTCAGGACACTTTACAATTTTACTGTAATATTATTTTTGACTCCCGATTGTTCGATTCCCAGGTTGGACCAAATATTTGTAATGTCCGCAGGAATTTGAGTGTTTTCTGTGTTTAATATCTATGTATTTATAAAAAAAAAGTATCTAAATGTATTTATATTAGTTGTATAGTACTCAAAACACAAGCTCTGCTTAGTTTTGGAATAGATGGATGGGTCAAACGTCCGAAGTATCTATCATTATTATTAATTATTTCTCTTTGTTTTCAGAACGTTCGGGGCCCTGGCTCATCTTCTTAAAGCATCACTTGGCTCCGGTGTGCTGGCGATGCCACATGCCTTCAAGAATGCTGGCCTGGTGGTGGGAAGCGTCGGCACCTTATTTATAGGATTAATTTGCTGTCATGTCATACATGTATTGGTAAGTTTTTTAATAAGTAAGAATATGTCAATGGATTTTATATATTTACATACATTTTATAAATATTTCCAGCCAGTAAATTTGTTTAAATTTAGTATGTGTGGTAATCCGTAATCCTGACTAGTGAGAAATCCAATCCAAAGAGCTTCCATATATTATAAGACCTGTAAAAAGTCTAATAGTGTAAATGTAAAAATACTATACCGGCAGCTTGGACGACGAATGGCATGCCGCCAGTATCGATATGCCGCCCCGGCACAGCCTGGAAAGTATAATTTCAGTTAGTTGTAAATTACCCGGCGGCCATGTTCGTGCAGACGGCAAAGCCGCCATCAACCACGAAGTTGGCATGATATTTAAGAGGTCTTATGTAGACTTTCCTCGGAGTCTACGAATGCATTAAACGTCGTTATACTTCTTAATTTAAAAATATAAAGTTTTAGATTTCACAGTTCGATTTACTTCTGAGCTTGCTTCGTATTAACATCTTAGTGTGATCTCGGGGTATTTTCTTTACAAGTCATTATTTTTTAAATACTTTAAATGTAATAAACCAGAAAATCATGAAATACATTACGTCAATTCACGCCACTTACGTAAATGATTAAATATTTTAGGGCAATTAACAATAATGAATTATATTTCCTTCCACAGAATAATGACGTAGAAAAAATAAGGATTTGGAAAAAAAACACAAAAATCTATCTATACTATTTTATTTTCAAATGGTCGTAACTTTTAAAAAGGAAGTTCAATTATAAATTTTTGACCGACTTTTTAAAGAATTGATTTAATTACGTTGGTGCCATTCCAATTTGATAGTTAAAAAATCCACAAGAACCGGAGAATTCTTTGTTCATTTGCGAATCGACTATGTAATGATCGTTTACTTGACCTTGATGATAAGACTATATGACTAAGATTAGTATAAAAGCCAATTAAAGAAACTCTTCAATGATTACAACTGTCTCGCCACAGCATTGTATTTAAAATCAAGAATCAAACCAAAAGAAAAGATTTTTTTACAAAACAATCAATACATTCAACCCCCAATTACTTCTAAAAGTTCTTATTAATAAAATGTTTATTTATTATAATATTGAGAACTAATTTTTTTAATAGAAAATAAACTGAAATGAGTAAAAAAAACTAATGAAAATAATCTTTAAACCTAACTTAGTTCCCATAGCTTTATATATAAATAGAAATCAGTTCAATTTAGAAATCAGAAGTCCCCAAACCACACTCGTGAGGACGTATGTCCCTAACCCTCTCCTGAGAGGAGACCTCAACATAACATTTTGAGATTCAGGGTTATTAATGAAGCAGAACTGGGTACTATGGATACTGACAAGTGATATAAATACTTTCTTTGTAAATCCACACATATTATACATAGAAAACACCCAAACTAGGAAAAAAATATTAGCAGATCGTTACAAACACTTTGGCCCGACCCGGGAATCTAACTCTAGACTTTAAGAACAGCATTCGCACACGCTACAATTGCGCCACGAAAGTGTAAAAGTACCTACTCTAGTAATGAAGTACTCTAGTATTTCAAAAAAGTATTAATGTATTTAGATCAATTTTCTAGTACCCATAGTACAAGCTTTGCTTAGTTTGGGACTAGATGACTACATCTAGTGTAAGATGTCCGAAATAATAATATTCATTTATTGTTTTTTTTTTATATAACGCCTGCCAAGGTGACTTTACTATGCCTGATGGAAATCATGAGTAAAATTCATAAGTGGGGGTCGCCATACTCACTTACTTAATATTCTATCTGACGGAAAGCATAAGTGGAATCTAAAAGTAGTTGACATCATTATTGCCATTAGATAGCAATGAATCAACAATTTAATTCACGCCATACTGAACAAGAAAATTGAATTAGAAAACGTGACGACAAAGGTACTTACAGCTTCACCTTCGCGACGTAATCTGTTACCGTCATAAGATAATGATAATAGGAGGTAATAAATTCCATGAGTCGTGATAGTCACTGCACTCGTTGATTTGATAACATTATGGTATATCCATGGTTATTTTGAACAGCAATTACAATTCTAATTCCTGAATTAGCTGTGAAATCATTGTCTATTTTTTTTGTTTTTCCAATTACGTATTTACTTTATGTTTTATTTTTGTTTATTTCTATTCAAACCTGCAAAATTACTTACTCTGGCTGATGGAAAGCATGACTGAAGTCCAAGAGTAAGGATCGCCATCCTCATACGACCCACACTATGGCGGTTTATCTATCACTTCTTCTGATGCAGGAACCTGACCTTCGTGAAATTTTTAATCGTTTTTCGAATTATCAAAAAAAGTTATGAAAATTAGGATAAAAAAATTCAAATAAATAGGCAGCATAGAGGATTCTTAAAGTCTTGATGGAGGAAAATTTTACTGAGACCTTAATATCTCAAAGACTAACCCGCTAACGTCTTTAACCCAATCTATAAGACCTGTATGTTTAATAAATCAATACTTACCAAAACAAAAAACGAAATCCCAGTTGCATGAAAGTGTATTTAATTTTTACAAACCATTAATATAATTTTTCTAAAGACGCAGAGTCATACTAAAAAGAAGAATCTAACGACACCTCTCAAGCTTAGAGTACAGAGCATACCAGTAAAGTATACATACACACAAAAACACAATGCTCTTTTTGACGAAGCAGTTGGATAAAACCAAAACAATACATTGCACATTTTGCAAATTAATCATTTAATCAAAATCTTTTGTGTATTTGTTGTGTATGACTTAAGCTTTTGATCACTTATCAAAATAAGTTGGTGTTTACTAATTCAAAATGTCACTAGGAATACGGCCGGGTTTGATGTATAAAACTTTATCATAAAACCCAACAATTCTATCTTGAAATCGAACTGAACAGTATTGCCTTCTTTCTGTTTCTGTTAACTCATTATTACTAAATTAAAAACATTCTACGAAACAGCGAGGTTTTTCTATTATATTTTGAACCAGTTTTGATCTATTTCATGTTTGCTGTTGTATGTACACTTTGTCAGTTCTGAAGCTGTCTATCAGATTATACTTGTATATCATAACTAATCTCTAATTACCATTAACTATATATATTCACATAAATAGTTCCAAATAAAGCAGAGCTTGCATTATGGATACTAGACAAGTGATATAAATACATAAACATACTTTTTTGTAAATACATACATATTATACATAGAAAACAGCCGAAGACCGAAGCAAATATTTTCGCATCTCACCATGATTTAGGCCGACCCGGGAATGGAACCCGAGACCTCAGGCACAGCAGTCACATACGCTCTCACTGCGCCGCTAAGGCAACTAAAAAAAACAAAATACTTAATATTTTTTTCTCAGTCACATAGGTTAAATTACAGACTTAATCTTTTGTCTCTAATAATTTTACCATACTTTACAAACTATTTCTGTAATCAGTTTTTCACTTAGTTTTGTCCTATTTTAACAATAATATTATTTTGGGTTCAACTTTAGTTTTTGCGAATAATCTAATTTCACATAATTTAGGTACCTACACTCTTTTTACTACATTTTAAAAGGCTATACATGGATTATGTTTTTATTAGATAATAATCATAATAATCTCGGCACTCCGTTTCAATCCTCTGAGTAATAAATCCCTCCTATAATTAGGTATAATCATGAACGCGATTAAGTCACGTAATCACATAATCCCTGAATAAAGTAATGATAACGTGAAAATGGTAGATACTGTCTATAACTAAGTCCTTGTCAGATAAACTAAATTGTTGTATAGATATTGTTAGTTGTATGTTGTTGCAAGTACTTCGAGCCTTTGCAGTTGCGAAGAGATATCGCCTTTTTTTTTAATAGATACAGAAACAGACAACAAATCAAAGACATACAAATATTACATATTATAGTTTACCATATTTAGGTCAGAAGTCCAATTACAACGGTACACAGCTTTTAATTCTATTTTAATTCGTTAAAAAATTACCAGACATTCTTCAGATTAATGATCGCGGTCCTAAATTCACCAAACGTGTCGGAAAAAATATCATTTTCAGAGCATATTTGATGACATTCCTCTATCGCCTTTAGCACGATTAGTGTTATATTATGAAGCTCTCTTTCAACCCCACATCTCCTTTCCTCTATAGTACAACACGTGCTGTCCTTGGAAATCACCGCTTTAGAGTGGTAGAACTAAACGGCACGGCTCATCTTTCTTGTGCCGGGCGGTTAAAAACTGGAACATACTACCAGCTCATGTGTTTCATTCCCATTATGATCCCGGATCTCTTAAGAGGGGCGTGAAAAAACATCACATCTTGGCACGCCAAATAAAATAAAATACTAAAGTATTTTATTATTTATAGCTGAGTCCCTCTATGTTACCCACGGTTATTGTTGTGAATCGCGTGTAACGCCGCGGAGGGAAGCTAGTCTTAAAATAACTAGCCTAAGTTACTCCTTATATCATCAGCTTTCTGCCAGTGAAAGTCCCGTCAAAATCGATCCAGCACAGTTTTTTTTTTTTTGGACATCAGACACACAACATCATCCAGCCCCAAGCTAAGCAAAACTTGTGTTATGGGTACTAGACAACTGTTAAACATACATAAACAGACTTTTTTTTTGGGAATACATACATATTATACATAGAGAACACTGAGACTCCGAAACAAATATTTGTGAATCACACAAATAATATTTGGTCCGACCCGGGAATCGAACCCGAGACCTCTTGATCAGCAGCCGCATATGCTAACCACTAGACCAACGAGGCAGTCAGAGATTACCCGGAAAAAACAGACAGACGGACAGACAGACAACAATTTTAAAAATTGTTTCTTTCGTGTAAGTACACTATATACTTTCATAAGCATTTCGTAAAAACCTTTAATTTGATATTACTTAAAGACACTTTAATTTTTATTTCTTTTGTATAAATTTCAAAGCTATTCTTACAATACCATAATGATTACACCTTACGAAAACTATTACATAATATCTAAACGGCTTTTAAAGTTCCATTACTTATGGTGGTTATAGCAGCGTCTCGGATAATTGACTGACACTTTCTAATGGCTACCATGGGACATTGTTATGTCAAGTTTTATAGTAATTACCATTGATTTTCGCTTGTGTAAGAGTGTTTGTCAAAAACTTGTGATTGTAAAGTAATATATACAAATAGATAAAATTGAGTGTCTGTATGTAATTGACTGCCTCGTTGGTCTAGTGGTTGGCGTATGCGGCTGCTGATCAAGAGGTCTCGGGTTCGATTCCCGGGTCGGACCAATTATTATTTGTGTGATTCACAAATATTTGTTTCGGAGTCTGGGTGTTTTCTATGTATAATATGTATGTATTTACAAAAAAAAAGTATGTTTATGTATTTATATCAGTTGTCTAGTACCCATAACACAAGCTCTGCTTAGCTTGGGACTAGATGATGTTGTGTGTCAGATGTCCAAAATATTTATTATTTATTATTATAAAAGGTGCCAATATCAAAAATTCAATTTTTAAATTCAATTTGTCTGTATGTCTAAACGCCTGGACCGATTTTGATGAGACTTTCACTGGCACTAATCTGATGAGACAAGCGACGTTACTCGTGATTTACAACAATAAAGGCAGGGAACACCGCGAGACTCAGCTGGTTTAGAATAATATATGTTGTAACAACCTCTTTGGTATATCGGTTAGCATATGCAACGGTCAACAGAGAGTCTCAGGTTCAATTCTCGATTCGTATCAAAAGTTTTATTAGGTTCTTCTTATTAAAAGTGCTTTATAACAAGCCGGAGTACAAAAGGCTTAAATTACGAATCTGTCAATAACTACTTACTACCGCCCACGGGTATAAACACAAACAATCTAAATGAAACATTTTCGTAATTAAAAGTTGAGTTTCCTCCTGGGAACTTTATTTCCATCAAATGATGAATTGACTTAACTTTAAGTT
Source organism: Phragmatobia fuliginosa (assembly GCA_932526445.1). Taxonomy (NCBI): domain Eukaryota; kingdom Metazoa; phylum Arthropoda; class Insecta; order Lepidoptera; family Erebidae; genus Phragmatobia; species Phragmatobia fuliginosa. Next base: position 2,936,562 of record OW052063.1, on the reverse strand, counting down.
GATTAAGCAATCAGACGTAGCCGTTACTGTTTCTTCCTGTTTAGTAAACTTAATTGAGTTCTATATAGATTTAAACTGAAAACTTAATAGACTGTAGGTTCTAGAATTACAACATTTATATACAGATACATCTAGACCAATCTATTCATGAATATTATATGAATTATAAACGTAAAATAAAAAAAATCTAATGTATTTATGAATACATTTTTAAAAGTAACGCTTGGTGAGTGTGAGACCGGAGGCCCATTCAATCTTTACTTCCCCTCCCTCCGCAGGTGTGATTAACCATGATGTATTGTATGCACTCACAATGAGAATGGTGACCCCTACTCTTGAATTCTACTCATGCTTTCCATCAGGCAGAGTAGGGTAGCCAGGATTTGTAGCATAGGCCGCCATTGTGTAGGTCACCATTCTGATTTTTTGCAATGAGGATTGTGACCACTATTCTTGAATTCTACACGTGCCTGTTGTGCCTGCAGAGTAGTCACTTTAACAAACTAGTTTATAAAAAAATAAGAACTGGTCTGATTTGAATTTTTCATTATTATATAGACCCGTTTTCTAGGAAGATTGTAGGCATATAGCATCATGCTACGACTCAAAGAAGCGGATTTATTAATAAAATGTTACAAAAGCAGGGGAAAAAAATCAGCAATAAATACGTGTAGGTGTCGAGAATTTAATTCACTAATTTAAGCATTATATTTCCTTAAAAGTATTGTCGCTGTCGAGTTGATTATGTAAGCATTATTTATAGATTCGAAACGTATTCTAACGTTTGTTGCAAAAAAAATAAACAAAATTTCACGTCCGATCGCTTATTATTTTACCAATTATCTTTATCCGTCCGTCGTAATAAAATGTTGCTAATGCACATAGGAAGATAATATGCAATCTGTACTTGCAAATATGGCATTGGTAAAGCAAGTTTATTAGAAAGGTTAATTTGATTGTTTAAATATTTCGATACTGATGACCTTTTTTCTCCTGCAAAGTCAAAGGAGGGTTATAATTTTTACAGGCTATGTATGTATGTATGTTCATTTGTTCCTTCAAAGCTCCTCAACTATTTATTAGAACTCCACAAATGAGGTGTCGTTAGAAGTGTCTTGATTGTCCGCTACACAACTCTGTAACTAATGTGCGCCTTCTAGCGATTATAAAGTATTACGTTAAAATATAAGTTTGAGATAATTATGACAATACATGTTTGGTATCATTGGAAAGGGCGTATCTTGTACATTTCAAAAATATATTTACTTGATTACATTGATATTCGTTAGTTCCACTAAAACTCGGGTGAAAGATTAATAAAATAAAGCTATAATTAGAAAAAGCTCAAAAATTTCAGTTCGTTTCGACCAAGTTTACTGCTTATTTATTTATATATTAATACGTGAAGTAAAAACTTTGTACCTCTTTTTACGATAATTGCGCGGACGGAGGAGTATGAAATTTCGCTTACTTATAGTTTAAGTAGAGAAGGAGTGCAGTATGCATTTTTTTTTAAAAAAATACATTAAATCAATGATAAAACATTAACATTACACACACTATCATTTATTTGTCACATTCACTCATAGACGTCAAATTAACATTGTAATAATGGATTTTACAAGTTATAAGTCTTTGACAATCAAACCTTAATAATGTTGACACTTATAATTTAAATAAATTATGGTCGAATTTAGACCACTTAACCACCACTGGTTGGTAGACATTCGAATGTAATTTGCAAGGGTCTATAACAAAGTGCGGTAAAAAGTATGTTTACGTATTTATATCAGTTATCAATTACCCATAATGCAAGCTCTGCTGAGTTTGGAACTAGATGGCGTTGTAAGATGTCGGAAATATTTATTTATTTATTACGGTTCTGTAAGCCATCTCTACTTTTCTCATCCTTCTTACTTTGAAGAAGCTTTCAGAGAGCAACTAACATAACAAAGCATTTCGCTAACTGTGTATTTTATTTATTTCAGGTAAAAACATCCCAACAACTATGTGTGGAGTTAAAAAGGCCAGCATTGGGATACGCTGATACCTGTGACTTGGTGTTTCAACACGGACCGAAGCCAATTCGAAAATTTGCTCCTTTTGTTAGGTACGTTCCTTTTTTTTTTTTTTTTTTTTTTTCGTGCGGAAATCCCCACGGATGCCACACGTTGGTGGCTATGTCGGACTCGAACCGACTAAAACCGCACGTCGTCTCGGGTACTATGAGTCGGGGAACCAGGTATACCCTCGAAAGGAAGTCCCTGGAACCCCGACGCACCTCGGGCCACCTACAGCTAGTAGATGGCCCCCTTCTGTGTGGGGGCTCCACTCAAAAATTACACGGCACGGCACACACTTTATAGCGCTCGCGCATCCACCCCGGCCTGCTTCTGCTAGGGTGACAGATGGCCTAATCTGCCACCCCCAGGCCTGCGCTTATGGAGGACGGAGATCATTTAACGATCTCCGTCAAACGAGTTGCCTGCGGTACCTGACCCGTTCCCGGGCCTGGCGGACCGGAAGAGTTCTGAACCTCTCCCGCTCTCGCTCCGCCATCTCTTTCGCAAGTTAGGTACGTTCCTATTTTTATACACACAGAAAAAGAAAGTTGAAAACAAGTTGTATGTAATTTAAACAAAAATTCAAATTACTTAGTGTAATATAAGTTCAAACAGTATAATCACATACATATACTTGGTAACTCTAAACCGCTCAACCAATTGGAATAAATTTCGGAATGACTTACCTAACATTTTAACCACATTAAACTGGTCGTGATCACAAACTGACCATTATCATCTAATGCAAAAGTTAAAGTTAGAAGAGCCTAATTTAGATAGGAGAAATTTAATTTAAAATGTATCTATTTTTCAGAGAGCTAGCAGATTGGGCTTTGGCTCTTACACACGCGGGAGCGTGTTGTGTTTATACCGTAGTTATAGCGGAGTCTTTTAGACAAGTAAGTATATACAGAATTAATATAAAAAATACTATAACTTTAAAAAAAAACAGAACATATTTCTTAGGACCCTCAATTTCCTATATAAAAATATGCTTTCTTTTGTTTTGCAGGTATCAATAGCGTACGACGGCCCTGCATGGTCCGTCACAGTATACTGCGCGTTAACCCTAATAGTACTCATACCTTTGACACAGATCTCTAAATTAAAATACCTAGTGCCATTCTCAGCGCTAGCCAATGTCGTCTGGTTGGTGTCTATATCGATCTCTTTATATTACTGCTTGAAAGATCAGCCAGCCATATCTGAAAGGAACCTTGCTACTTCTATCACTGGACTCCCTACTTTCATAAGGTGAGAGAATATTTTGATGCAATGAAAATTAACTCATGACAATCTTAATTTGCTGACGAACGTTTAGGAACTGTTGTCCATCAATGGTAAAAGTCAGTTAGCTTAGTTAATAAGGGTTAGACGCCTAATAAGACAATTCAATTTACTGTACGTAAAGCTAAGTATTCTTATCCTTGCTTAAACAAATTGAGTATCACACAAATTAATTAATGTTTGTTTCTGAAAACAAAAGAAGTGTTCTTAGAGATCATTATGTACTAGTATCTTGACTTAACAAAGACAAGTCTAAGAAAACTAAGCTTAGAAGTCTAGACGCGAAATGTACAGTTTACATGACCTTCATAATAAATACCAGCAGTTTATTTAAAATAGGGAACGAATATTTAAAGTAGTTAATCATATATTGTCTTATTAAAGAACTGGTACTGAAGATAAAAAGCTTTTTATCAGTGATCGCAAAGTTTACAAAGTAGACTGGTCGTCCCTGCCTAGACATTCTAGAGACATGCGTGATTAATATTTTTTTGTAATAATAAGAACACTAACAATCTTGGTCACATATTATTCGAGTAACTTGCGACTTCTCGAGGTAGGGCTTGATTAGGCGCGGCGTCGTACGTAACGTAAAATTAAACACATAGCACTAAAATTAGGCGTCGTTTTAATACATACCGACTAAACTAGATTCTTAATGTAGAAATTCTTTTTATTTTGTGGATTTATCAATGAAAATCAAAATTATGAATATTATCATGTATTAATGTGGTATACCGATAGCGACAATTGTTTCGTTAATTAAATGCAATCTTCGATAAATGTTGAAGGGTTTTAAACTAATAAACAAGTATTACGTAGTAGTTTAGAAGACCGTGTGACTTTACAGTCAACACACGTTACAGTAAAACGACAAGTTACACACAAGTTGCAGTACAATACTAACAAACTCAAGTTACAGTAAACCCTAATCTCATTGCCTTACCCCAATTAAATTAAAGTTTACAATCCAACAACGAACTTTAGTTTGGCGATGCTGGCAATAGAATCACGGCCTTTGTTATGATGATTGATGAGGTGTAGTTTATAGTAAAAACACCACATTCTTCTGGCCGTTGCATCCCTTGGGAATCACATTGAGTTCGAATTTACAATCACTTATTCGCAAAGGCAAAACTTGACCATAAACAATTCTATTATAATTCTAATTTTTACTGTAAACGGGACTTATTCGCGATAAAGGTTACGATACCTTCTATTTTCCGACGTTTCGAACGGGTTATACCGCTCGTGGTCACGGGTAGACTGATGTGAGCTTAGCGTCGCCTTCGTAGACACAACCTGCACATCACGAAGGCGACGACCTTTATAATATTATCGCGAATAAGTCCCATTTACAGTAAAAACATAATTCTAATTTATACCTATTTCTAAAATTCTAATTTCCAATTAAATTCTAATTCTACATATTAATTGTTTATCATTTAATATAACTTGTGATTAACAGTTTTATAATTCTATTGCAGTACCTGCCTCTTCGCCATGGAAGGCATAGGTGTGGTGATGCCGATTGAGAACGAGATGACCAAACCCCAACGTTTCCTCGGCTATTCGGGAGTTTTGAACATTGCCATGGCTGTCGTAGCTATAATGTATGGTTTCGTGGGTTTCTGCGGTTACTTGAAGTTCGGTGAAAACGTCAGAGGCAGTCTTACCCTGAATTTACCCCAGGATGAAGTGTGAGTTTATTTTTATTCTTTACATAAATAGTATTTTATATTTATTTTACAAGAAAATACCTATTTCTCGAGATATAATTAGAGCAATTTATTGATACAAATGGAGCCGGCTGAACTGGACTGAAAAAAGAATGGTATTCACCCGAGAGTGAGATTACCTGTCTCATAAAAAATATCACTTTTATGTAAAGTTAATAAAATAAATAATATTACTAGCATTTGCCCGCGCCTCGGTCATGCAAAAACGCGATAAATGCAATTCCTCAATCATCAAAGTCATTGGATTCAATGCTCAGTTTAGCAATTTGAACCCAAATCTTTTTTCCATATCTGAATCTAAATTTCTTTTACAGGCTTGCACAAGCGGCTAAGCTCATGGTAGCATGCGTCATGTTACTGTCATTTGCTCTGATATACTATGTGCCAATAGACGTCGTTTGGAGGAAGTTATACCACCGTATACCATCGAGCAGTCATACTTGGTCCAACGCTCTGCTCAGACTGGCCGGAACTATATTGTTAGGTAGGTTCATCTGCTCTTGCTTTGATGCTGAAGAATAAGCGAAGGGTTATGTAAGTTTTGTCTTTGAAAGGATTTATAGAACTACCAATGAATAAATGAAGTAGATAGTGTCAAAGGAAGTGAGAAGTAAAATGAGGTTTTATAAAAATATTGCCTATAATGACTCCTTGAGCTTTGCATTGAGCTTCTTACTTGTCCGATACATTTATTTAAAAAAATGAGCAAAACCATTTCTGCGATTTTTAAATAAAGGTGCCAACCAAACCACTAATATTAAACATACTTAGCTAGAAATGTATTACCGAATAAGTATGTGTTGTAGATAAATTCAGAATAAATCACCTTGCTCATTAGAAGCAAATACTAATAGCCTTATACGCGTGCTGTACGAATACTTACGAGAAATACATGGTATAACAACAACGATATTAAATTTTCACATGGTACAGCAATTATCATATAAATTACTTATAGTTTTATTGCTAATAAACTAATGACAGGCGCTTTCTTTAAGTACATGGATATTTCTCTAAACAGAAGAAATTTATTTAAATAATAACAACTCCCGCACCCAAATAATATTGATTTTAACATAAACGAAACGGACTCAAAGTACACGGAGACTCTGAACAATATTTTGTCAATCTCACACTATAACAATGTCTCATGTGGGGATGGTTCCTACCATCTTGGTTCAGTAGGAAGCGGCAAACTCACAGTCTAAACCTCTATGCTATCCATACAGATAGCTTTAGATAAAAATCAAATCAACAACCGATAACGTCCCACTGCTGGGCTCGGATCTACTCTCAAGAGAGGGTTAAGGCCATACGTCCCCACGCTGGCCGAGTGCGGGTTGGGGACTGGCAAGACACGTTGTGGCTGCGTAATCTTGCTGATGGATGTTTCTAAGCCGCCCGAAGGCCCCCAACTAAACTTCATGACTGCTATCTTATGATAACAACCGGGACCGACTGCTTAACGTGACCTCTGACACTGCCACAAACGGTTACCTAAGTCTGACCCCGCCATCGTTACTTACCCTCATATTTTTTACAGTGGGTGTAGCCTGCGCTATCCCAAGACTGGAACTCTTCTTGGAGTTGGTTGGAGCCGTCTGCCTCTCCGTCATGGGGCTGCTCCTCCCAGTTGTCGTCGAGACCGTCTACAGGTGGAATAAGGATATAAGTCTCTGCTCCTTCACGGTGTTCAAGAATATCCTAATAGGATTATTTTCCATCGTAGCCATGGTATCAGGTGTGACGTTTGCCATTATTGGAATTGTAGAGAATCTATAATGCTGTGATATTCTTATAATTATACAAGTTGTAAATAATTATATAAAGTTATATAAGTACTTAGTTGTTAAGTTTAAATTTGTATTATAAAAATTATATAGTTTATATATAAGTTAATTATTTAGAATTGATGATGCCAGTGGTTTCTGTGACAATATAGGGATAATTTTGATTGCCCTGAAGTGAAGTAAATTAAAAGAGTATCCGAAAGTACTTTCAGGATTTCCTGGCTAGTGATATTAGTTACATCAAAAACTCAATTTTATTTTCTTATTTTAGCTATGTATGTATAAATAAAAAACACACAGTATATACTTAAATAATTTACGTAACAGTAATAATATTAAGTATCCGACTAGGTAGGTAAGTAAAACATATTTTTTTAACTTTTAACATAACATTATATGCAAAAGAAATCGTGAAGATAACATTTGATAAGTAACAAACTGCTTAATAAATAACATATAAGTATATTACATTAAGATTAAATTATCAAAATATGGTAATTTCATATCAAGTTACAACAACATTTGAAATTTGAAGAAGTGAATTTCAACGAATTTACAAAACTTGAACTGAAATTAATTTTGTCAACGCCATTTCTGTCCACACTATTTTATTTTATACATCCTTAATTTTTTTTAGGTATAAATAGATACTGATATGTAATGAATAAGTTAAAATTAGTAGGTGCCTTTTATTTCCAAGTCAAAATACCTTCAGAGAGATACTTCGTTTTGCAGTTTTGCAGTATTTGAACTAAGGGCACAACTAGTAAAGCTTTTGTACACTACATTTCTATATCTGAGATTAATATTAACTCTTAAGATTGTGATATTTCCATCTACCTAATATTAATCACAACGATTTTATGAATAATTAAAGAAAATGCCTTTAATTTTTATTTACAGTAATGTAAATAAAACAAATATGTGTCAGATATGTAACTTGTTATATATAGAAATGTGTGTGTATGAGTGATTTACAATAATATTTGTGTGAGTGGTATTTATAGTCATGTATTTATTTCGGGGAAAGTCTGATTTTTTTCGCGTGATAATTGCGGGAGGACAAGATACGTTTTTCACTCGATAAAACGTTTCAAAAGGGAACTGTCTGGTTGTACAGGCTGGATATCACCGAAATACATACGTGAGTAAAATTATCTTTAATAAATATTATACACTGTTAAGTAAAACAGGGATTATATATGAAATAGAAGTAAGTGGATCTGCGACTAAAATTATACTTTAAAATATAAGAATAAGTACTATAAAGATTAATTAATGAGATACTAATTAAGAATTTTAAACAACATGACATGTATTTTCTTTTTTTTCTACATCTACCAGCTAACTAAATTTTAATATTACAAAAGTAACAAGCTGCGAAGCATTTTGATGCTAAGGCGCGTGGTCAAAACGTGCCAAAACAAACATAAGTCAATAATACAAAAAAACAAAGGCGTTAGCGCTTGTAGAAAGAGACTCAAGGCGAAACACTTGCATTCTTGAATAAAGGGAATGGAAGTCGAATATTGAGTTTACAATAGTTCAAATCCAATCGAAATAAAACCTATTTTATAATCTAATAAGGAAGATTAGACAACAGCAGTGCAAAGAAAAGAATTTGAAACGAACCATATACCAATCCGTCTGGCGTGGTATTATAGTGGCGCACTGCCGACAGTAGGACCTCTATTTAACAGTTCAGCAAACTACACACATAATGTAAGTTTAACCATTTTGAATTTCTATATACTTAAACTAATATTTTTACTTAATTCCAGTGAGAATTGAGGGCAATTACTGCACTGGAATCATAACAAATTTATAACCTTCTACCAGCAGGCCATTCGGATGAAAAAAACATTATTCATAATTAGGTTTTCGTTACAAAAATAGAAATTGTATTTTCTTGTCGGATATTTTTAGGATCCCTATCGGCGGCTCCACATTAGTGCGGTAAATTCACGCGCGAATTCACGCCTTATATTCTCGGCGCAAGTTGTGACCTCCACATTCACGGGATGTTCACAATCGTTCATGAAACCCGCCGCGAAATGGACGTAGAAGCTGCTGCTGCAATAACTTTGTTTGCTGTGGCAACATATCACTATTTATACGTCCAAAACAAAACAGTTATAAAAAGCGTTGGAAAAAAATATGATGGATGGCAGAAATACATCAGAAATATAATGATCAGGGTATTTTTGCTTGTGTAGTGAATTTTTAAATTGACTTAGTGTATGATTAGAACTGTCTATATTAATTATAATAAATGAATTTCAGGCTTTCTATGGAGACGCAACGTCCGTACGCTTTTGTAGTCCGGAGTAAATTGGCACGGGGCCGTGAATGTGGATATATACGGGCGCGAACCCTTTTGTCGTGGGACAAAATACCGACTCTGATCGGGGAACAGGCGTGAACGCGCGTGAACTACGCTAAAACCATCCACATTCACGTTCAAGCTCGTTTACGGAGCTTCACAGCATTAATGTGGAGCCGCCATAAGTATATTACGTTCATAGATCAACCGGTTCCTATTAAGATTTCATAATATATTTTTCTTATTCCCAAGATTATTTGAAGTCGGCTATTAGCTTACATATTATTTTTTTATCAGAACGACATCAATCGGACCTCTACAACCCTGAACTAAATTCCAAGGTTGAACTAATTGTCAGTATATTTAAGAGCACTGAATCTAAAATAACGATTGCCATAGATGCTCTTAACAACTGGGACCGACTGCATAATGTGCTCTCAGGGGCATACCTCTGAAGGCACAACATTAAGCCGTATTTATAACCTACGTGTTATTCTGATGTACAATTTTGATTACCGTATGTATGTATGTATAAAACTCTAAGGAAAATGTGTCTACATGAGTCAACGAAAAAAACACAAATATTTTTTATTTTCCTTCTTTAGAAGAAGTTCAAGTGAATTGTATACTTTAACATGAAAAGCACGTAGGCAATAGAAAGCCGTCATGTCAAGAATTGTTTATGTAGGTAGGTGACATGACAACGCGCATGTTTATTATGGAATGCACAGTCCAATATATATATGTACTTAGCGCTCTTGACAGTGGAATACCTCATTTTATCATGTACTAGTTATCGTCCGCGGCTCCGCCTACCTGTATCTCGATTATTGCAGTAAAAAGTAGCCTATGTGTTATTCTGATATATAAACTATATTACTGTAAAGTTTCATCCAAATTCATTCAGTAGTTTTTGCTTGAAAAAGCAAGAAACATACACACATACAAACATCTCACAAACTTTCGCAATTATAATATTATTAATGACTAGCTGATGCCCGCGGCTCTGCTCACGTTTTAAAGGTATGAAAAATAGATGTTGGCCTATTCTCAGACCTACTGAATATGCATATAAAGTTTCATAAAGATCCGTCCTGCCGTTTCGGAGGAGTATGGCAACGAAAACTGTGACGCGAGAATTTTATATATTAGATGTATGTAGTACTAGCTTTCCGCCCGCGGCTTCGCACGCGTGGAATTCGTTTATATCGCGCGACACGGTAAGGGCAGATTAAACAATCTTACATGATTTTATGTTTGATATTAAGGAACTTCGACACAAACTTTCGTCCCCTATTTCAAACCCTTCTACCTTTATTTTCGCGATAAAAAGTATCCTATGTCCTTTCCCAAGTTCAGTTCCATCTTCATACCAAATTTCATCAAAATCGGTTCAGTGGCTTAGGCGTGAAAGCGTCACAGACAGACAGATAGACAGAGTTACTTTCGTATTTATAATATTAGTAGGGATTACATAAATCGGAAAGTAGAGATTTCATCAAACAGAAAACACCCCAACTTTTGAAAAAAGTAGATATTTTGACGGGTGACTTTACGATATAAGTCAAAATAGGGTAAAATAAATAAATTTCAAATCAAATAAATTACAATGTGCTCGGGACATAAAAAGATAAGTTTTCACTAAACTTCGTTTAAAAATAATTTTATTTGTAAAAGATAAAAATAAAAAACCAAAAACTTGGTTTTTTGAATTTTTCACATATAATTTGAGGTTATGTGAAAAAAAGTGTAAATAAAAAATCGGCCAAGTGAGTGTCAGGCCACGCACAGAAAGGGTTCCTCAGTCACCCATAATGGAACGTGGATTAGAAATCGTATCCAATAGATAATTGTTAAGTTTACGTATTTATGCGTTGACTTTATATAACGTTTTCCAAATGAGCGCATTTTAAAAGTTAAGCCTCTATAACTCCTGAACTAACAAAGTCATCGAAACCGTTATAGTTTTCCTTTAAATTTCATTATATGGACCACTATCAGGAATTTTTCCAGATTTTTTGAGCAAGCCGTTTAGCTTTTAGAGGGGGGGGGACGCCTGGTTTTTACAAAAAAGTGTCCTTTAAAGTGGAATTTCTCGCAAACGGATATCTGAATCAAAAAATCGTCTTAAAAACTCTTTATTATTTTAAAAATACCTATCTAATGATACCCCACATGATGGGGTAGCTCCGAACAAAAAAACATCCCCACTTTATGTGTAGGGGAGGTACCCCAAATAAAAATATTTTTCATAATTTTATTGTAGCACTTTGTCTGCGTAATTACAATACACATTCATGCAAAGTTTCATCCTTCTAGCACTTACCGTTTGGACGGTAAGTCGAGGACGGACGGACGGACGGACCGACGGACATAATGAATCTATAAGGGTTCGAAGTCATAAACTTCGGAACCCTATAAAATCGGCCAAGTGCGTGTCAGGCCACGCACCGGAAAGGGTTCCTCAGTCACCCATAATGGTACGTGGATTATAAATTGTATCCAATAGATAATTGTTATGTTTACGAATTAATGCGTTAATTTTGTATGACGTTTTCCAAGTAAGCACATTGTAGAAGTTAAGCCTCTATAACCCCTGAACTAACAAAGTCATCGAATCCGTTATAGTTTTCCTTCAAAGTTCATTACATGGACCACTATCAGGAATTTTTCCAGATTTTTTGAGCCCGCCGTTTAGCTTTAAGAGGGGGGGAGGACCCCTGGTTTTAAAAAAAGTAGCCTTTAAAGTAGAATTTCTCGCAAACGGATACCTAAATAAAATAATCCTCTTAACTACCCTTTAATGTTTTTAAAAGACCTATATAATGATATCCCACATGATAGGGTAGCCGCGAGAAAAAAAAACATCCCCACTTTACGTGTACTAAATAAAAATATTTTTCATAATTTTATTGTAGCACTTTGTCGACGTAATTACAATACATATTCATGCAAAGTTTCATCTTTCTAGCACTTACCGTTTGGACGGTAAGTCGAGGACGGACGGACGGACGGACGAACAGACGGGCATGACGAATCTATAAGGGTTCCGAGTCATAAACTTCGGAACCCTAAAAAGTTGTAGATCTTTTAATTACCTACAACTTCGCCATTTAACTTTTTTTCCATAGGACTTGTAGTTTTGCCGGAAATCGAGATACACCGTTTTTTACCCTTTGTTTTATATATTTAGCCATCCAAAGTGACTCTACCCTGCCTGGTGGAAAGCATGAGCAGAATCCAAGAGTCGTGGCTACCACACTTGCTGCGAATGCAGACAATAATGTATGGCGGCCCATACTATGGCGCCCTAGTGAGATGCTTTTTCACGCCCCGCTTTAAGGACCCGAAAACCTCCCCTCTACCCCTTCCCGTTCTCAGATCGCCCGTAAATTATTTTTCGTTTAATTTTTATATTATTCTCCTCCTTTTCCAATAGGTTTCATCCTATTATAATTTTATTTGTTTTCAAAAATTATCTACCCTGGTCTACTGGTCTTTAAGTTATTTACAAACTATCATTATGGTTGCCATGCAAGTGTGTTATGCCTAGCAACCTGTGAAGTTTTGACAGGAGATAAACAGTGATACATTTTGACATTTACGATTTATGTATTTTTATAATCACCTAGCTTTGGCCTTTGTATCTCTATTGTTGCAGTAAAAAGTAGCCTATGTCCTTTCCCAAGTTCAGTTCTATCTTCGTGCCAATATTCAACAAAATCGGTTTAGTGGTTTAGGCGTAAAAGCGTAACAGACAGACAGACAGACAGACAGAGTTACTTTCGCATTTATAATATTACTAGCTTTCCGCCCGCGGCTTCGCGCGCGTGGAATTCGTTTATATCGCGCGACACGGTATGGGTAGATTAAACAATCTTACATGATTTTATGTTTGATAATAAGGAACTTTGGCACAAACTTTCGTCCCCTATTTTAAACCCTTCTACTTTTATTTTCGCGATAAATAGTATCCTATGTTCTTTCCCAAGTTCAGTTCTATCTTCATACCAAATTACATCAAAATCGGTTCAGTGGTTTAGGTGAAAGCGTAACAGACAGACAGAGTTATTTTCGCATTTATAATATTAGTAGGGATTACACCATCGGAAATTAGAGATTTCATCAAACAGAAAACACCCCAATTTTTTGAAAAAAGTAGATATTTTAACAGGTGAATTTCCGCTATTAAGTCGGTGAAAAAATTAAATATTTCAAATCAAAACATTGCAGTGTATTCAGGACATAAAAGGGTAAGTTTTCACTAAACTTTTTTTAATTTTTCACATATAATTTGAGGTTATGTGAAAAAAAGTGTAAATAAAAAATCGGCCAAGTGCGTGTCAGGCCACGCACAGGAAAGGTTGCCTTAGTCACCCATAATGGTGCGTGGATTAGAAATTGTATCCAATGGATAATTGTTATGTTTACGTATTAATGCGTTAATTTTGTATGACGTTTTTCAAGTAAGCACATTGTAGAAGTTAAGCCTCTGTAACTCCTGAACTAACAAAGTCATCTAATTCGTTATAGTTTTCATTTAAAGTTCATTATATGGATCACTATCACGAATTTTTTCAGATTTTTTGAGCCGGCCGTTTAGCTTTTAGAGGGGGAGGATGCCCGGTTTTACAGAAAAGTGGCCTTTAAAGTGGAATTTCTCGCAAACGGATTCCTAAATCAAAAAATCGTCTGAACAACCCTTTAATGTTTTTAAAAGACCTATATAATGATACCCCACATGATGGGGTAGCCGCGAGAAAAAAAAAACATCCACATTTTACGTGTCGGGGAGGTACCCTAAATAAAAATATTTTTTATAATTTTATTGTAGCACTTTGTCGGCGTAATTACAATACATTTTCATGCAAAGTTGCGTCTTTCTAGCACTTACTGTTTAGATGGTAAGTCGAGGACGGACCGACGGACGGAGAGACGGACATGACGAAGCTATAAGGGTTCGAAGTCATAAACTTCGGAACCCGAAAAAGTTGTAGATCTTTTAATGACCTACAACTTTGCCATTTAACTTTTTTCCATAGGACTTGTAGTTTTGCCGGAAATTGAGATAAACCGTTTTTTAGCCTTTGTTTTATATATTATATAAGCCATCCAAAGTGACTCTACCCTGCCTGATGGAAAGCATGAGCAGAATCCAAGAGTCGGGGCTACCACACTTGCTGCGAATGCACACAATAATGTATGGCGGCCCACACTATGGCGGCTTAGTGAGATGCTTTTTCACGCCCCGTCCGAGGAGGACCCGAAAACCTCCCCAGATCGCCCGTAAATTATTTTTCCTTTCATTTTTATAATATGCTCCTCCTTTTCCAATGGATTTCATCGTACTACCTACTACATCTACCCTGGTCTACTGGTCTTTATGTCATTTACAAACTATTATTATGGTTGCCATGCAAGTGTATTATGCCTAGCAACCTGTGAAGTTTTGACAGGAGATAAACAGTGATACATTTTGACATCTACGATTTATGTATTTTTATAATCATCTAGGTAAAAAGGTAAAAACCTTTGTATCTCGATTATTGCAGTAAAAAGTAGCCTATGTCCTTTCCCAAGTTCAGTTCTATCTTCATACCAAATTTCGTCAAAATCGGTTCAGTGGTTTAGGCGTGAAAGCGTAACAGACAGACAGACAGAGTTACTTTCGCATTTATAATATTAGTAGGGATATACTCTGTCCATTCGTATAATATCTTTTTGACAGTTCAAGAAATTTCGAAAATAGTGACGCTCTCGCACGTCACCGATTCGATTTGAAATTAAAATCAATTTTATTGAGGAAGAACTTTCAATCGATTTAATTAAATATTTTTAGTTTTAATATTTATTATTCGTTAATTAGTTTTTTAAATTTTATATGAAATAATTAAAAGTATAAATGATAGATCACTAAATAAGAAATATTTATACATTTAAACAATACAACGGAGGTAGCTTTTAGATCTCTTAGGTGTAAAAGGGAGTATCTAGTCAGTCGTGGAAGTTTATTGGAGACCGTATTATTAAGTTTTTGTAGTAGATGAGGACAATTTATTTTACCATTAACTAATATGTGTAATAATGATAAATCTAAAATTTAACGACGCTTTTTTAGTGATTGTATTTTGAAATGGATAAGTCTGTTTGTGTAGCTGGTTAGTTTTCTTGAAAGGTTAAATTTATATGCTAAGTGGTACACATTTTTTTTCTAAACGTGTTCAATTCTATTGGAATGAACTTCATGTACCACAAGTATGAGGAGCACCATTTGTGAAAAGTACCAGCGAATCCAAGTAGCGATAACTTCTGTAATAATATACTGTAAGGAACCTTATCGAAAACTTTCGAGAGGTCATTACAAATAAAATCAACGGGAGTGCGATCGTCTAAAGAACGGGATATGTCATCAATAAAATACACAAGATTGGTGCAAGTCGAGCGAGCAGATACAAATCCATGTGGAGTCTGCGAGAACACACTTAATATACCATGATACGTAAGGACATAACAAGGATTCTAGCAACTTGGCGAACACAGATAGTATAGTGATAGGCCTGTAATTTTTGACATCGCTTATATCGCCGGCCTTGTGGACTGGCATAATAAGGCCTAACTTCGAAAGTGAAAGAAAGATTTAGTTTGTTAGAATGTATGTTGGTAAAAAGACAGTGTATATAGTTTTGTAAACTTCAATTTATATAAAAAAATGCATTATAAATAAAAAATAAATAATTATAATTGCATAAGTTGATAAAAAATTCTATGCAATAGCTTTACCGAGGCAGTCCCCGAGTGCCACACGACTTTTATTTTATTAAATTAACAGTAACAATACTTACACAAGTTAAATTATTTTATAAAATGATCGATTATTTTAATCATTTAATCGACTTATCGATTTTAAGAACTGTTTTATAGTCTGTGATTGTTAGCTATGCACAGGGCACTTCACTACGCGTCTATAAAGTACGATATTACTGTAATACATTATTTTGAAAAAAGAAAACGGTAATTTATAGGCGTGATGTGTCAAAAAGATATTAAAGGAATGGACAAGGTATAGTAGGGATATGTAGTCTAGTCTAGTGTATATGTTCGTCTGTTCCATCATAGCTCTTTAACTACTAATTAGGACTGGACAAATGAGGTATCGTTGGAATCTCTATATATCTCTAGCGGTTATAAAGTACCGAGCTAAAAAAATAGTTTGAGATAAATATGCCGTGTTTGGTATCATTGGAAAGGACGTAACCTGTACATTTTAGAAATATATAGTATTAGCATTTGCTCGTGACTTTCTTCGTATTTCTTCGATATTTAAAATATTTCTATGTTATGCTTGACTGTTCAGACAATTCATTTATCAAGATCTTTTCACAGTCTATTAAGGCATCTGGTTAGTAAGAAGATTTAGACCTCAATAGACCTAAACTTTATAACACTGAGCATCCGAGTTGATATCTGGTGTGTTTCAAGTTGTATTTCTCATTGCAGTGAAGCTGTATTGCGTAGTTTGCTCACTTAGTCGGATCTTATGATGAATAAGGGTAGGGTCACTTAGTATTCTTAATACGAAGAATAGCACCACCACACGGAGAACAGCGCCACCACACTGAGAACAGCGTTTACGATACGATATAAAAACCTTTCTGCTGAGGCATTTTTGGATGACTCTGTAATAAAACAACTGATTGAAACTTCTTGAATTATCTAGAAAGTATGTGGCATTGTTCTTATTGAGAGAATGCTGTTAGAAATAGCAATATAATCAGGCGAAAATTATATATTTTACTAATATAAAGTAATATAAACTTAAACATAGGAATTAATATTTTGGAAAAATTCATAACTAATGCCCGCGCATTTCCGTGTGGTGACGGATTAAGAATACAAAGTGTCACCAACCCTATTCATTCCATGAGTGTCGTAAGAGGCGACTAAAGGAACAAAATTAGCAACTAACATCACTGCCAAGAGAAGGAAAACTTGAAACAAACCCTTTACCAACCCGTCTGGCCAGCGTGGTATAGTAGGCCAAAACCTCCTTTCAAAGGAGAGGCCTATGTCCAGCAGTGGACTGTTAAAGGCTGTTGATGATGATGATGATGGTGAATGCCCGCGGCTCCGCTTGCGTCCTAGGGGGATGAAAATGGATGTTGGCTGATTCTCTGACCTTCGCGATATGCACACGAAATTTCATACAAATCTAGACCTTTCGGAGGAATTCGGTAACAAACACTGCCACACGAGAATTTTATATATTTGATTTTAAATTTAATTTAACTTTTTGGGCACTAATAAACGTGATAGAGAACTATCTATAGTACAAATTCCACTATAAAAGTCCATAGATGCTTCTTAGGAATGCATCTGATTAAACGATTTGGAAGAGAACCAAGTTGACTGAATCTAAATTGACAAAGCGACTCCCTATCTCCATCAATCAACCGCTCAACATGTAAACGACGACACTCACCGTGACTCAAATAATACAACACAACTACTATTTAAAACAATGCTAAAGCAATTATACTTGTAATTAGTAAAGTTTTTTTTTCTATAATCATCTGTCACTGCCTGGCCACGAGTTTGGTTTTAGCGAAAAGCGGAGCGAAATGCCGGGCGGCGTCGGTGAGCGGTACGTTTGTCACGCCACGTACCCAGTAGCGGTTAGTTGCAGCGGCCACCGGTGGACGTATTTAGGTAGTCGAAACGTGTTAAAAATCATGGCGTTATCAAAATTATCCCGTCTGTTTAGAAACAACAAACATTTTTTAAAATATGAGAGAATGAGTGCACGAACTAAATAAAGATCGGTATTTAGATGGTGGATTTAGTGACCTATACGAAGGTCCTACCGATAAGAAGTAATTGATGTTTCCAAGTGTTTTGCTAAGTAGGTACATACTTACAGAGAGAAAAAACTTTAAAAACTTGTCAACTACTTACATTGCGTATAAGACATACTAGTAGTTTCGTGTGTAGTTATATCTACAGACAAAACTATTGATATGTTTACTGTTTTGCTAATTAGGTACCTACTGACAGAGAAAAAAAATAACTTTTACAACTTGTCAACTATCTACCTACATTACGTAAACATATTAGTAGTTTTGTCAACATATCAATAGCTTCGTTTGGTAGGGACACAAAACATAGAACCTAGGTGGTTCTATGTTTTGTGTTATCGATTTAAATTAAACGTAAGTACCATTTGATTCCGGAAAACATTGTTTAATTTCTTCCCACAACCTTTTTATATTTATGTTGGGGATATTTTGACATCCATAAAGGCGGTCTATTTAAAATTTCTGTTAAAAAGGCTCGGTATCCATTACCGCCATAAAATCGTCTAAAAATTTTTGTTTTGATTAACGCCGCTGAGTCCGTCACTCCTGCACCGCTCTCCACGCCGCTCTGTTTCGTGGCGTCGCACATATATACTTGTACTTTTGTTCCCGCCGCTGTAGCGATTCGCTCGGCGAAATTCGCTCTTTTTTTCGCTATGAGCGGCGACTCGTGGCGTGCCTCAAACATTTTCATACTTTTGATATTACCGCTCGGCGTTTCGCTCTTAGCTGCCGCTCACAGCGGTAAGGTCGTAAACGGGCCGTTAATCCTGCATGGTACGATAATATTCAATAGATCTTCAATTATATGAGGTGTAATTAAACAGTATCAAGATACAGTATGTAAAAAATCGGCCAAGTGCGTATCAGACCGCGTACAGGAAAGGTTTCCTCAGTCACCCACAATAGTACGAGGATTTAATATTGTATCCAATAGATTATTGTTATGTTTACGTATTAATGCGTTAATTTTGTATGACGTTTTCCAAGTTCATTTTACAAGTTAAACTTCTATAACTTCTGAACTAAAAAAGCCATCTAATCCGTTATAGTTTTCCTTTAAAGTTCATTATATGGACCACCATCACGAATTTTTCCGGTTTTTTTGAGCCAGTTGTTTAGCTTTTAAAGGGGGTGGGACGCCCTTTTTTTACAAGAAAGTGCCCTTTAAAGTGGAATTTCTCGCAAACGGATACCTAAAACAAAAAATCGTCTTGGAAACCCTTTATTGTTTTTAAAGACCTATCTAATGGTACCCCACACGATGGGATAACTTCGAGAAAAAAGAAATCATCCCCACTTTACGTGTAGGGGAGGTACCTAAATAAAAATATTTTTCATAATTTTATTATAGCACTTTGTCGACGTAATTATAACACATATTCATGCAAAGTTTCATCTTTCTAGCACTTACCGTTTGGACGGTAAGTCGAGGACGGACGGACGGATGGACGGACAGACGGACATGGCGAATCTATAAGGGTTCCGAGTCATAAACTTCGGAACTCTGAAAACCGATCATTTGATATAACATACTGACACTCCAATTTTATTTATTTGTACAGATTAAATTCTATGTGACACACTTGTATTGAATATCAAATTCCAAGTGTCCAAGAATGACAGTGACTACTAAATGAGACTACATATCAACAAATTATGTAACCTATTTGTCTCTTTTCCCCTACACTAAAAAAGTGGCCAAGTGCGAGTCGGACTCGCCCATGAAGGGTTCCGTATCAGCAAGTAACATCATATAAAAGTTCTTGTAGTTCGTTGTAACTTTGATCAATGTTTTTATAATAGCGTATTGATTGAATGAAAGGTAAATTGCGGTTTACGATTTATGACGTATTACAAAAAAACTACTTATTAGATCTCGTTCAAACCAATTCTCGTTGGTAGTTTGCATGGTAATGTACAACATATATTTTTTTTAGTTGTATCACTCTCTTATTTTAGAAGTTACAGGGGGGGACACATTTTTCCACTTTGGAAGTGTCTCTCGCGCAAACTATTCAGTTTAGAAAAAAATGATATTAGAAACCTCAACATCATTTTAGAACACCTATCCTTAGATACCTCACACGTATGGGTTTGATGAAAAAAATTTTTGTTGAGTTTTAGTTCCAAGTATGGAGACCCCCAAAATGTATTGTTTTTTTTTTTCTATTTTTATGTGAAAATCTTAATGCGGTTTACAGATTACATCTACTTACCAAGTTTCAACAGTATAGCTCTTATGGTTTCGGAAAAAAGTGGCTGTGACATACGGACGGACAGACAGACAGACAGACAGACTGACATGACGAATCTATAAGGGTTCCGTTTTTTGCTATTTGGCTACGGAACCCTAAAAATAATTGAAACATTTTACTAATACCTTCACAACTTGAGTCAAAGACGAAAATAAGAACCTTCTTTCCACGTGAAAGGAACTAGAAGTATTCGTGAGTGAATGTGGTTTCCATTACAATTTGATATGTCGGTAAAGTAAGCGATTGTGTTATAGGACTTTCGATCGATGTCAACGCAGAGAATAAAATTGTTTTATAAATCCTCTGATATTGGTAGGCAGGTAACGTATGTCATGTCACTTAGCTAAACTGAATAGTTTTAGAGTAATTTTGTTGATTCTTTTGACAATTTCTTCATCGTTATCTGAGAGTGTTATTCTCGGGTTCTTTCCAAGTTGATACTTTGTAGCCCTGGGTACACTTACCTTTTTTTATTTAAATTGGTCAAAATGACTCCATTCTGCTGATGGAAAGCATGAGTAGAAACTAAAAGCAGTGCACATGTCTGCGTGGTTTCTTTTTCAGTTTCTTTAATTCTGTTCCCTTATTTGAAGTCAAAAATCTAAATCTGCATTATTTTACCTCCAATATAACAAAAACACTCAGAAGTAATTCAAATGAATTTATTTATATCTATGACGTCATTAGAATAAATAACATTCACAAAGTCTATACAATAATACTTAAATCTTACTGTACTTGTTACGTATCTATTACTTATCTAACTATATTGTCCTAATTGGATCTTATTTTCAAAGAGTTAAGATTCAATTTTGAACTAAAATTAAATTCTACAATCCGGTGTGTTGAGTGATGAAATCCCTAATAGTAGGAGCTGCAATATCAGCGAACACGCTCGGGTTAGCAAAGTCACCACAGCCGCGACCATATGACACGATGCCAACAGCCATATCGTCCTGAGTAGCAGCACCGCCGGAATCACCCTATATAACAAAAAAGGTGATTCAAAATAAAAAATCTATACTTATATTACGAAGAAGAAGAGATTTTTATATCTTTAAAGGCACCATACATAACTGGTTCTAATTGTTTTTATTTAACAAACGGCTCCACACAGTCAGACAACGAGGAATATACAACCTTTTTTCAGGGGTACTTTATAAACACACAAGTACCGGACACAGAGAATACCAGGACTCAGAACAACAATTTGTGGTTCACACAAGTGTTGCCCCATGTTAGATTTGAACCCACAACTTTCGTTAATAGTTCACGTTCGTTTTTTTTTTTCTGTGAACGGGACTTATTCACGATAAAATTACCTAGTCTACCCGTGACCACGAGCGGTATAACCCGAATGAAACGTTGGAAAGTAAAAGGTATCGTAACTTTTTTAATCTTGTCGCGAATAAGTCCCGTTTACAGTAAAAAATCAACTTGAGTTTTTCTTTGAAATCGGTTTTTTTTTGTTAAAATTAATAACTGTAGTGACTTCTACATACAGCCTATGGAAATCATACTACAACACCATCTACCGAAAACAGACGTAACGATGGAGTTACTACTAATCCTGTATCGCGATATAGAAGTTCTCTCGATATACAAATTCGTCTTTTACGATACCCATGGGATAAAAGAAATGATATCATGAGTGATAACAAGAATGAATGAAAAAAAAAGATCCAAATCAAAACCTACCTGGCACGTTCCTTTTCCACCAAATAAAAATTTATAAGTACACCATTCGTTTTCAGTCAACACTGAGTAGAGAACACCACACAATTCATGATTCACAACCGGTATTTCTACAGCCATAAGGCGTTCAGGGATACTGCTAGCTCCGAACTGAAATTAACTATATAAATCAATAATACTACGAGTACATACAATACTTCAATAAAATTTATTCAAAAAAAAAACAACAACCCGCAACCCAATGTCCCACTGGTGGGCTCGGGTCTGCTCTCAGGAGATGGTTAAGGCCATACGGGACGGCCACCCGGCAAGACACATTGTGGCTACGTAATCTTGCCGTTGAATGTTTTTAAGCCGCCCGATGGCCTCCAACTAAGCTTCACGCATGCTATCTTATGATAGTAACCGGGACCGACTGCTTAACGTAACGTCCGAATCACGGAAACGCACACAACATATCATGCTATAAACGGTCACCATCTAGGTTTGACCGCGCCGTCGTTGCTTAACCTCGGTGATTGTTTCCAATCACCTAAGTCACTCGACTATGATTGCTTCACTCGATTAGGAGCGCTTCTAAAATTCATTCAATAAACTGAATTTTAAATTTTACCTTTGTCTTTCCCCAGCCACTAACTTTGACTATCGTATTTTCTTTCATCGCTCTCCCTTTAGGCGGTAGTTTGATGGGTTGAATGACGTCATTAAACTCTATCGGATTGGTTGTCTTTATAACTGCCACGTCTTTATCAAAGGCCGGGTCATCGTATTCTGGATGGGCAATAACTTCAGACACTGGTATTATAGTTCCATTTCCTCTAAAACTGCTACCGGCTCGAAGGACCACAGTTGAAGGATCTACACTGAAATATTCATTTTCAAATTATCGAACGTGTTTATTATTATTCTCATTACTCAAAGGGTTTGATAAGTTTGAGCAGATTCTCGGACCTACCCGACACACAAAATTTTATACAAATCGGTCCAGCCGTTTCGGAGGAGTATAATAACTAACACTGTGACA
Source organism: Phragmatobia fuliginosa (assembly GCA_932526445.1). Taxonomy (NCBI): domain Eukaryota; kingdom Metazoa; phylum Arthropoda; class Insecta; order Lepidoptera; family Erebidae; genus Phragmatobia; species Phragmatobia fuliginosa. The sequence continues at coordinate 2,913,531 of OW052063.1, read as the reverse complement.
CGAGAATTTTATATGTAAGATATATGGGTTTAAGTCATTGATCCAGCGATATTCTTAATTCTAACATTTCAAAGGTTTAGAATTTAAAACGCTATAACAATTTCTTTGTGTGTCCAACCATTACATACAATGGGGCTTGAAACGTAAATATTTTGAATTTAATTACTTATAATATTACAGACAAAAGGCGAGTTGTCTATTAGATATTAGAACCAAGCGTTAAAAACAAAAAAGCACTGTATTGATATAGCGATTAAGTCTCAATTTGCCAGAATTGTCTAATGTTGTTGAACTTACTTTTGAGCACAATGTGCTGCTGTTACTATGCAGCATTCACTGACAATGAATCCCCCGCAGAAATACGAATGGTTTACAACAAAGGATACTTGGTAAGGATGGTCTTCTATGGACGCATTATAACCACCCACGATCCTGTCTGAATATGGTTTTGTCTCTGGTTCTGTAGGTGGTAGAAGTTCACTCAAGTTGAATAAACTAGAAAAGTCGTATGATGCAACTGGAAAAAATATAAAGTTGATTACACTATGTCCCAATTAGTGATGACTGCTTCGAGTGGTACCGTATACAGCTGCTGTGCTTGAGGGGTCTGGTTCGATTCTCAGGACTAAGTGTTTATGTAATCGGCACATATTGTTTCGGAGTTTGGGTGTTTTCTATGTATATTATGTATGTGTTAGTTTATTTATTTAGATTAGTTGTCTAGTACCCCTTATACAAGCTCAGCTTAGTTTGGGACTATATGGCGTTGTGTATATGATGTTCGAAATATCAACATCAAGTTCCTCCAACACAAAGGGATTATCCTCCGACCAAGCGCGGTGATCATGCCTGGTGGGCCACTGCCCAACAGGTGATGTTTGTATGTTATATATATGCTAATCGGGGCGCGAGAATTCCTCTATCGCGATTCAGGATTAGTAGTTACTCCGTATAGTTCCGTGTTTTCTTCGTGGTTCAGTGTTTCTTGGCTAGATGGCGCTGTTGTATGTTTTCATCGCGCTGTATATGGGAGTCGCCACAGTTTTGTATTCATAAGGGGAATTGTGTACTTATTTGTGTAGAAATTTGCATTAAGAAATGCATACGAATCCGAGAATTTCAAAGACGGGCCGAATCACTAGTAAATTGGAAAGTTAGCAACTAATTCTGGCTTGGAGATGCTTTGATTCTTGAGGATGGACATAGGTTTGTTACTGCGATGACTAAACAGGCTGCTAATAAGAATAATAAGTATGTAAAATATTGGTGTTCTGACGGTTAGCGTATGCGACCAGCAATCAATGGGTCTCTGGATCGATTCCCCTATCAGGTCAAAAATGTTATCGGGTATTTCTTACAAGAAATTCGTATAAATAGTCCGAGTATGGAAGTTTAGAGCGCTCTATAAGCTGTCGGTCCCGGTTGTAATGAACATCTATGGTCACTGTTTTCGGGAAGTCAGTGCCTTCAAATATACTGACAACTAGTTCAATCTTCGAATTCAGATAACAATCTTGGGAATAACTAAGACAAAGAAGATGATAATGTATATATAAAATGTATGAAAAGACGATAGTGTGTGTGTGTGTGTAATAAAAAAAAGAAAATAAACTTTTCTTCTACGTCTTAAATAACATAATTAATATATAATTTTAACAGAACAACTAAAAGATAAAGCCATTTCATAAAGCTTTTGAAAGACAGCAATTTAGTGTAAATCTATAAATGTCTAAGAATGTTGTGTGATGGAACTTTTTCGAGATAAAATTGTTTAAAAGTTTACGAACTTTTAGTAGTAACGTTTAGTATTGAAAGAGATCGAAACTAAAAGATATTCCATAACATCGAAAAGCATTGTAATATCAATCAGAAACTTTAAAATATCAAACGAACAATAGTATTGATAAATTTTGAAACAACTTTATTATTGATATTATTACTAGTTTTGATTATACGAATTTCGACGTAATTGTGTGAAGTTTATAACAACAAATAATAACTGTTAATATAATAGACTCATGTTTTTTACTATAAACGGGACTTCTTTGCAATAAAATTAAAAAGGTTACGATACCTTCTACTTTCCGAAAGTAGAAGGTATCGTATAAAAGGGGCCAAGTGCGAGTCGGACTCGCCCATGAAGGGTTCTGTAGTAGCAAATAACATCATATAAAAGTTCTTGAAGTTCGCTGTAACTTTGATCAATGTTTTATTTGCGGTTTACGATTTATGACGAATTAAAAAAAAAACTACTTACTAGATCTCGTTCAAACCAATTTTCGCTGGTAGTTTGAATGGTAATGAAAATCATATATTTTTTTTAGTTTTATCACTCTCTTATTTCAGAAGTTACAGGGGGTTGTGTGTGGGCACACACGTTTTATCACTTTGGAAGTGTCTCTCGCGCAAACAATTCAGTTTAGAAAAAAATTATATTATAAACCTCAATATCATTTTTGAAGACCTATCCATAGATGAGAACACGTATGGGTTTGATAAAAAAAAAAAATTCAGTTTCAGTTCCAAGTATGGGAAGCCCCCAAAATTTAATGTATTTTTTCTTACCAAGTTTCAACAGTATAGTTCTTATAGTTTCGGAAAAAAGTGACTGTGACATACGGACGGACAGACAGACAGACAGACTTGACAAATCTATAAGGGTTCCGTTTTTTGCCATTTGGCTACGTAACCCTAAAAACATGAGTATATGTAAAAGTCGCGAAACTCGTAAAATAGAAACTGTTAATATAATCAGTAGTATAAATAATTAGGACTAATCAAATGTATTTCATTTGATGTATTCTGGATGCGACTATTTTTTTGCCTATGCTTAACTGACATGCATTCGCTTCAATAAGTGGAACTTTCGAAATTCAACAAATATATAAAATTCACATCCTCATGGTTGAAGTTAGACTATATCAACGAAGACATGCTTACAAAAACAATATACCTACAAATAAATTAAATATCAATCACTCACCTGAACTAACAACGAAAATAATAACAAACCCAAATAATTTCATTGTCCACATTGTCAACGCTTTACAAACACAACTTCAAAATAAAATAATGACAGTTAACACGGTTATATAGCCACTTTATCTACAATGTTTGTAGATTACATTTAAATCACCCACATAGAACTTAATAGAATTTGTCATAACAGTTGTCGATAGCGACCTTCGGGAGTTCTATGAACGAATGTGCTCGTCCTAAAGTAATGTCTCCGTAGGCTGTCGACACAACTGCAACAGATACTTGCGAATTATCAACACATTTGCGATTAATACTTACGAATGATAGATGCAGTTGCGACAAAATTTATAAGGTAAGTTATAAGTCTATAATTAATAATTTAAACGAAAAATGCCTAGGTCTGAAAGTGGTTGTCGTTTCACTGAGAAAAAGAATAGAATAGAATAAACCTTATTGCACACATGTTAAATTAAAACGTATCAATTTGTACCATGTACCAATGACGGCTTATTTGCTATAAAACAATTTCTTCTCCGTAAAATCTAGTCACTACACAAAATGTGGTTTAAAATACGATAGGAAGAAATAGTACAGAGCAGTTATGGTTTTATGTTCTGCGTTACTATTGTTTTCTTTTCTATCTAATGTAAGATCTAAGGAGATCTGCACGGTTGGCCTAGTGGCTTAAGCGGTCGCCACGCCGCTTCCTACTACGCCAAGTGTCGTGGGTTCAAATCCCACGTAGGACAACACTTTGTGTGATTCACAATTTGTTGTTCTGAGTCTGGGTGTTCTTTGTGTCCGTTTCATGTATGTTTGTAAAGTCCCCCGCGACACAGGAATTTATATTCCTAATGCGGGAGTTGTCTTTTTTAAAAGAAAAAAAAAAAAAAAAGAAAGAAAAAGATCTAAGGAAATCTAAGAAAATTTCTAATTTACACTCTAAATTAAGTAAACTATAATATGATAATGAAAATAAAACATCATTTCAAAATCACATTTATATCAATAATTCTTCATATTCTTTGGACTGAACTGAAAACATTTAAGAAGTCATTGTCTTTCAATTCATATTTTTCATGCCCCACTTTGAATCTCCATTAACTTTTCAAATCTAATTATTCAATAAAAATACTTATAAACTCAATGCGACAAAAAATCGCAAGCGTAGACACCCTCAAGGCGTATAAGCTACCGTTATTCTAATAAATAATGGAAATAGTTGCATCACATCGGCGTGTTGCGTGCTTTGCATAACAACTAACCTCTTGTATTCCTCAAAGTGCTTACTATCTGTAATTTAAGTGCTTGTTGTAAAATACAGGGAAAAAAAACCTTATTTTGTATTAACTCAAACGCAAACTCAAAGTTTGGCCTAATAGGAGGGCCGTATGGCAAGTTCCACAAAAAATAATTAAAACAGCTAAAAACCAGGTAACTAGAGTAAATAAAGTGTTAACATACTAAGATTGCCCTCTCTTGAACTCCTGACTAACCCAGTTCTTAGGGTTACGAAGTTTATGACTCGGAGCCCTTATAGATTCGTCATGTCCGTCCGTCCGTCCTCGACTTACCGTCAGTGGCGGATTAACCACGTAGCAAGAGTAGCAAATGCTACAGGCCCCGCGCATTTAGGGGCCCCGCGCTTCAACGATTTCTGACTGCTAAAAAGTATCTACTTAAATCGAATCGTAAAAAAGCGGGAAGTGTTGTGGGATACACATGACATGTATTGCGTTCTCCCTGACTGGAGGTCTGATAGATCTTATTACAATCAAAACAACATGATGAGCTTCCATAGCCTCTATTTTTTTTAAGCTTTGACATGCCATATTTATTGTTTGAAATACATTTAATCTAAAAAAAAATGTTGTACATAATTTAACTTAATAGAACCATTTGCTTTTGTATATACATAAGTATATCAACAGTCTACGTTCTAGTAAATGTACAGGTTGCTTTTTCTCTTCCATGACTACAAGATGTTCTTTATAAATTACTAGTTTTGATATTTTGAAAAATAAAATTTTTTTTCGTGATTTAATTTTAGCTGCTTGTCGAAGCGATAAAAATATTTGCAAATTAAGTCGAGAACGGACCCTGTATATGTCGAAACTATAAGGGTTCTAACTATAAAGAATCCTATAAGTCGTGAACGAACAGAACAGCGGCTTCTGGAGTCCCCTCTGCCGTACCCAACGACCGAGGTACATCCCGGGGCAGGACGCTGTCGTGCCTCTCACTACTCTAGCAGTAAGAGGGGCAAAATGACCCACCTTAGGTGACACCCCCGGGCTGCACCGGGAGTGTCACCTCTCTCGTGTCGTTTACAGTGGTCACATCTCCCTAAGATGTGGCTGCAGCGACCCTTAGGTGATAATCGGGGGCCTAGCGACCTCTGCCACGTTCCATCACTTCAGCCCTATCCCGATCCAGCTCAGCGAACTCCTTCTGGAGCATAATGTCCTCACGGAATGAGACCGCGGCTTTGCCGTGATCCATGCTGACGGTGTCAGGTTTCGTTCGAATCAATCAAACCAAATCAAATAATCGTCTTAACGATTATTTGATTTGGGTTTTGTATACGAGTTATTTAACTTTAAAGAGTATTTTTTTATTAAAACAGGGTGTCCCTGCCCTAAATGGTAAACGGATGCTTCGAAAAAACTTAAAATAATTTTAACAAAAAGGAACGGACTTCAATGAAAAACTATTAGTACCCAAATCGCGACAATTTTATCTATGATATTTGAGGAGTTCCCTCGATTTCCTTGGGATCCCATCATCAGATCCCGATATGGTGACGATGGGACCACCTATATATGCCCATTCCAATGCAAAAAGAAATTTTGAAATCGGTTCATAAACGACGAAATTATCGCTGAACATACATAAAAAATAAATTAAAAAATATTCCGACGAATTGAGAACCTCCTCTTTTTTTTTGAAGTCGGTTAAAAATTTTGGTAGTCCATATGCTGAACTTTAAAGGAAAACTATAACGACTTAGATATTTTTTTTAATTCAGGAGTTATAGAGGCCTAACTTGTAAAATACGCTTCCTTAGAAATTTTCGTACAAAATTAACGAAAAAATAAATAAACAACAATTATATATTGGACACGGTTTAATACTATTATGGGTGATTGTGGAACCCTATTCTATGCGTGGCCTGACACGCACTTGACCGATTTTTAGAAACATAATATCCTGAAACTATCCAAGGGCCCCGCGTTAGAATTTGCTACAGCCCCCGCGCTGGCTTAATCCGGCACTGCTTACCGTCCAAACGGTAAGTGCTAGAGAGATGAAACTTTGCATGAATATGTGTTGTAATTACGTCGATAAAGTGCTACAATAAAATTTTGAAGAAAAAAATGGGGAACGTGTAGGGGACACGTATAGTGCAGATGATTTTTTTCTCGCGGCTACCCCATCGTGTGGGGTATTAGATAGATCTTTATGAACAATAAAGGGTTTCTAAGACGATTTTTTGATTTAGGTATCCGTTTGCGAGAAATCCTACTTTAAAAGGCACTTTTTTGTAAAAACAGGGCGACCTCTATAATCTAAACGGCTAGCTCAAAAAATCTGGAAAAAATCGTGATGGTGGTTCATATAATGAACTTTAAAGGAAAACTATAACGGATTAGATGACTTTGTCAGTTCAGGAGTTATAGAGGCTTAACTTGTACAATGCGCTAACTTGGAAAATGTCATACAAAATTAACGCAGTAATACGTAAACCCTTTTCTGTGCGTGGCCTGACACGTACTTGGCCGATTTTTTTGAATTCCAGTTTATAATTAAATTAAATAGGTGGTAAAGCCACGCTAATTTCCGCACAAACAGGCCTAATCGACACAGTAGACCAACCTAAAATGACAGCATTCGTGCTATCATCTTTGGTGAGTATAAGACCCGAGGCCCAATCATTCTGCATCATTTTCCCAGCCTTAGGAGGCCAGGAGAATGATGCAGAAACATCTCACTAATCCGCCAAAGCGTGGTCATCATGCTGCATTGTATGCACACGATGGTGACCCCTACTCCTGGATTCTACTCATGCTTTTCATCAGGCAGAGTAAACTCACTTTGGTAGGCTTAAATATACATTAAAAAAAATCAAGATTAACGATCATATTTCTCTTGCAGGTTCGCGGAAGGCCGGCTTTTCAAGTAACCAAAACAGTAATTGTGCGGACCCAAAGCAAAATTGAAAATATGGCTCGAACAATAGGAGAATACTTTTTGTACGAAATAGATTCCCAGTACTTTGCATTCAGAAAAATAGGTTCTGACCATCATCATCATCAACAGCTTTTAACAGCCACTGCTGAACATAGACCTCTCCTTAGAAATGAGGTTACGGCCTACTATACCACGATAGTCAGACGGATTGGTACAGGATTTGTTTTAAGTACTATAGCTCTCTTTCTCTTTGCAATGAAGTTGTTTTCCCATTTCGTTTGTGACGAATATAATACGGAACGGAGTATCACACCCCATTTCATTCCGTGGGTGCCGGAAGAGGTTACGACCAAATGCTTTCATGGAGAAATTACACTTTTATAAAGATTATCAACATTAACAACCCATAAGGTAACGCCATCTAAGCCGCCACACTTTATTGTTTGGTATAGTATAAGTGTGGCCCCCACTCTTGGCTTCTGCTCATGCTTTCCATCAGACAGGGTAGAGTCACTTTGGTAGGCCAAATATAAAAAAAAATAACGGCCACCGGCTCAGGTCTCCTCTCCGGAGAGGGTTAAGGCCATACATCCCTACCCTGACCGAGTGAGGGTTGGAGACTGGCAAGACAACGTTGTGGCTACGTAATCTTGACGTTGGATGTTTTTAAGCCGCGCAAAGGCCTCCAACTAAGCTTCACGACTGTTATCTTAAGATAACAACCATGTCCAAGTGCTTAACGTGACCTCCGAATCACGAAAACCCTCATATCATGCCAGAAACGGTCACCCATCTAGATGCTGACCGCGCCGACGCTGCTTACCCACGGTGACTGTTTCCAATTTAGCTATGAACGCTTCAGAGAAAAATGTTTACACAAAAATTATATTGAGTGTAATTATTTTATCTTTGTGGCAAAGAATGTGCTTAAATTACCCACATATTATAAAGTAGGACAACTGCGTAATATTAATGTTCATAAATTATATTTCAGTACCCAGATATTGTAACTTTACCTATTAATACAACTTACTGCCAGCGGCTCTGTTTGTGTGTATACATCTCACCGTAACCAATCAGCGCGCGAGCTGCATTTGGTCGCATGCCATTTTACAATTCGACGGTTTTATTTCGATAGAGTATAATCTACCGAAAAATAATGCTTTAAATTGTAAGGAGTAGATTATGGTTCACAATATTTCGACAGTTAATAATCCCGCCAGACAAAATATTAAATTATATGGTGATATAATATAAACTAATTATACTGCCTTGTTGGTCTAGTGGTTAGCGTATGCGGCTGCTGATCAAGAGGTCTCGGGTTCGATTCCCGAGTCAGATCAAATTTGTGTGATCCACAAATATTAGTTTCGGAGTCTGGGTATTTTTCTATGCATAAAATGTATGTATTTACAAAAAAAAGTATGTTAATGTATTTATATCAGTTGTTTAGTACCCATAACACAAGCTCTGCTTACTTTGGGACTAGATGATGCTGTGTATAAGATGTCCAAAATATTTATTTATTTAATTATTTTGCTTTAAATGTATTTTTTTTAAATTGGTTTTTTGGTTAATAAAAGTAATAAACAAACTCGTATTCGCATTTCTAGCATTGGTAAGGAATGTGTTTGTTTATAATAATTATCAATAAATAAATAAACAGTACGATATCTATCCAAATAAATAGAATTTAAGTCATCATCATCATCAACAACCTTCAACAGTCTACTGCTGGACATAGGCCTCTCCTTAGAAAGGAGGTTTTGGCCTACTATACCACGCTGGCCAGACGGGTTGGTATAGGGTTGGTTTCAAGTTTTCCTTCTCTTTGCATTGATGTTGTCTTGCGTAGTTGATGCCCTAGTCGCCTTTTACGACACCCACGGGATGAATAAGATTGGTGACACTCTGTATTCTTAATCCGTCACCACACGGCAGTTTTTTATTTAAGTTTCTGTTTGTAATATCAAATTAATAGCTTTTGACGTAATGCAAGTTTATTTGGGGTTGGCTACTAGTTCAACCGGTTTTACCTGAATATCAGTTTTTCCACGGAGCGACTGGCATCGGACCTCCGCAACCCTAAGGGAGAACTGAAATTCGAAGATTGAACTAGTTGTCAATATGTTTGAGGGCACTGGCTTCACAATAACGATTGCCATAGATGTTCATGACAACCGGGACCGACAGCTTTACGTGCTCTCCGAGGCACGGGCGTGAATCACCGCCGAACTTCCAAACTGCGGGCAGCTATTAAATTTCCTAAGAAAATCGGTTTTTTAAAACCTACGATTTTGACGGGACTTTTATTGGCAGGTAGCTATTTTCGCCCCGCGGCGCTTCCCGCGTTTGTTAAAGGTAAAACAATAACCACAGGTAACACCGCAGGGCTAAGCTAGTTAAATGCACAACTTTAAGTAACATGTATTAACTTTTAAAGAACTATCAATTTAGTTACTAAATGACCCCAATCCATAAATTGATTAATAAAAACTCAATTATTTTAGTAGTTAAAAAAAAGATTTCATTCAAATTTCCATTGAATGAATATCAATATAATTGAATAGATTTCCTATCTATACTTATCTACAATGATGAGATTTTTATATGTTTATTACACTTCTATATAATAAATTTAAATTCGTTTATAAACCTCTGAAAAATAAAATGGATTAGTTGGTTTTTCGCTCTGTTACAATGTACCTGTCAGAAAACACATGGCAATAATACTCTTAGTGCCAGTTTAACTATTTAGGGCCACCGCAGACTAGCTACTTTTAGCATCGGCGATCGGCAACTAGTCGCTTTTTAGAAGCTAAATACGGCGACCGAACGCTCTACACCGCACACTTAAAAACGCCAAACGCGGAGATTGAGTCGCTTTTTAGGAGCGCGACACAGCAGCTGAACGCTACTTTCCGCACACATTCAGATGCCGGTAACATCGATTTGGCATCTGAGCAGTCGCTAAAACGCGCGTTTCCGATACCGCGATCGAACGCAGGAAGTCGCTAAAACGCGATGCAACATCGATGCAGTCGCCAAATCGCCGATCGCCGATGCTAAAAGTAGCTAGTCTGCGGTGGCCCTTACTAATAAAGTCCCACGGTGTAATGTCAAGTTATCTGTAAAATACACGGAGTAAATACAAAGTAAAAAAAATATTACTTGTAACATTTTTTTTTACGTGTGGAAATCTCCTCGGACCATCACCCCGCCGGGGCTTGCAGCGCGATATAATAAATGCTAATAGAGTATCATTTAGTAAATGAAACTAATAGTATAGGATTACACCTCATAGCACAGCATGACGACAATTTCCTTCACTATCATGCGTTGTCATCGACCTTTTTTTTTTTTTTTTTTTTTTTTTTTTTTTTTTTTTTTTTTTTTTTTTTTTTTCACCATACCCTTCTTGGGGGGGACAAGGAAGGGTGTGTGTGGGACTCCCGGGCAACCGGTCTACCCACTAAACCCCGCGGCGGCCTACCTCGGCAGCTCAGAGGAACACCAGGATCGCAACAGCGGCATCTGGTGTCCCCCCTGCCATACCCCACAAATGGGGTACATCCCGGGATGACTGGACTCACCTCTAGGGCAGGGCGCTGTTGCGCCTCTCACCGCTCTGTGCAGTACGAGGCGGAACATCGACCCACCTTAAACGACACCCCCCGGCGTTGTCATCGACCTTAATTCATGCTCTTCCTCAAAAGTTAATTAATCCGATGTTATTCTTCAATAAATGTTATTGCGAAGGAATTATATACAGGAAGCGTTTATAGCCAAAGACCTTGAGTGATTGGAAACAATCACCGAGGGTAAGCAATGATGGCGCTGTCAACACCTGATTGGTGACCGTTTGTTATTATAAGATAAAAGTCGTGAAGTCTAGTTGGAGGCCTTCGGTCGGCTTCAAAACATCCAACGGCAAGATTACGTAGCCACAACGTGTCTTGCCTGTCCCCAACCCGCACTCGGCCAGCGGGGGACATATGGCCTTAACCCTCTCTTGAGAGAAGACCCGACCCCAGCAGTGGGACGTTATGGGTTGTTGAAGATTTCGATACAGGAGGGCAACTAAGCTTATGGTTGATATTGTGGCAGATAATATTGTACCCTATTCTGTTGAAGGGAGTGTTGGTATTTTAATGACAATAGGCGATATCATTACTTCAGCTTATCAATCTAAATAACTTACCAGATGAACTTGAAAATCCGACTTTACATACAAGTGCTGGTCAGTTTTTTTTTCGGACATTTCATACTAAACGCCATCTAGTCCCCAAACTAAGCAAGCAAGGTAACTAAACAACTGATATAAATACATAAACATACTTTTTTGTTGTAAATACATACATATTATACATAGAAACACCCAAACTCCGAAACAAATATTTGTGGATCACACAAACACTTGGTCAGACCCGGGAATCGAACCCGAGACCTCTTGATCAGCAGTCGCATACGCTAACCAACAGACCAAAGAGGCAGGCAGGCAACCAATTGGTAGTTTTATAAGACAGAGACTATTGACTGTCTGGCGCAAGTGGTAATATATGCCACTGCTGTTCTTTAGGTATTGCTTTCAAATCCTAGGTCTGACCAAATGTTTATATGATCCGCAAAAATTTGTTTCGGAGTTTGGGTGTTTTATATGTATAGTATGTATGTATTTAGAATAAAGTATATAAATAACATATGAGACAATCTAGCTTTCATAGTACAAGCTCACAAGAGACTTGTGAAATTAAAATCTGTAATTATCTGATAGTTAAGTTTAAGTTACATAATCAGACTAGTGGCGAAAGAGACCTTAAGAAATTTATTCTCGAAATTATACCAACTTTGAGAGGTAGTAGAGCAGAGAGATTTCAGCACATACGGGCCGGCTCAACCGGGGCAGTACTAACCTCACACAGAAGACCATCCTAATAATGATAGCATTGTTGCTGTCGTATTTCGTTGGTGAGTGTGAGACCGGAGGCCCAATCATTCTGCACCATTCTCTTGAACTCCGAAGGCCGAGAGAATGATGCAGAATTATCTAAGCAGGCCGCCATGGCATGAGTTACCATGCTAAATTGCCTACCCTCACAATGAGCATGGTGGCCCCAGCTCCTGGATTCTACTCATGCTTTCTGTGGAGAAACGGGAATCGTGTTCTTCCAACACTAAGGGAGGATCCTCCGACGAGTTGATGTTGGGATGTTGTATATATTCTAATCGGTGCGAGAACGTCACTTTCGCGATTCAGGATTAGTAATTACTCCGTATCTATACGGAGTAATTACTACGTGTTTTCTTCGTAGTTCAATGTTTCTTCGGTAGATGGCGCTATTGTATGTTATTCGCTTGCGCTGTATGTGGAAGACGCCACATTTTCATCAGGCAGAGTAGACTCACTTCGAGAGGCTTAAGTATAGAAAAAAACTTGTACTTTTATTCAACTACTACATGAGTGTTTTTAGACTTTCGCGACTTTTACACATACTCATGTTTTCGCACGTGGTCACGGGTAGACTCTACCCGTGACCACGAGCGGTATAACCCGTCCGAAACGTCGGAAAATAGAAGGTATCGTAACCTTTATAATATTATCGCGAATAAGTCCCGTTTACAGTGAATACTACATGAGTCCCGCGGTTATGCTTGTACCTAGTAGTAACGCCGCGGAGCGAAGCTAGTGTAAAAGAAAAAAAAACTTTAGCCTAAGTTTCTCCTTATGTCATCAGCTTTCTGCAAGTGAAAGTCCCGTTAAAATCCGTCCTGCTCTTCCAGTGATTACCTGGAATAGACTTCATGCTTTCATATGCATTTAGTAAAAACTGTTTTTTAGGGTTCCGTAGCCAAATGGCAAAAACGGAACCTTTATAGATTCGTCATGTCTGTCTGTCTGTCTGTCCGTCCGTATGTCACAGCCAATTTTTTCCGAAAGTATTAGAGCTATACTGTTAAAATTTGGGCAGTAGATGTATTATGTGAACCGCATTAATGTTTTTACACAAAAATAGAAAAAAAAACAATAAATTTTGGGGTACCCATGCTAAGAACTGTAACTCAAAATTTTATCTAGGGATAGATCTTCAAAAATGATATTGAGGTTTCTAATATTTTTTTTTTCTAAACTGAATAGTTTGCGCGACAGACACTTCCAAAGTGGAAAAATGTGTCCCCCCTGTTAAACTTCTAAAATAAGAGAATGATAAAACTAAAAAAAATATATGATGTATTACCATGCAAACTTTCACCGAAAATTGGTTTGAACGTGATCTAGTAAGTATTTTTTTTAATACATTATAAATCGTAAGCCACAATTTCCTTTTCTTTCAATTAATACACTATTATTAAAAAATCAATTCAAGTTACAATGAACTACAAGAACTTTGATATGACGTTACTTGCTGCTACGGAACCCTTCATGGGCGAGTCCGACTCCCACTTGGCTACTTTTTAATGTTACATACAGACACTTCAATTTTATTTATTTTTACAGTTGTATAAATATAAAGAACTATTTTTTTTTACTTGTATCACTTTGTAGCATTATTGGTTAAAAGTTATTTAATTATAACAAGTTCCATCAAGTGCTGACAATCAATATCATAAACAAATGCTTAATGCCTCTAGATAATTGTTACGTATTTGTAAGTCAAACAAATGAATTAATTTACTATTCTAACTATATATACAGACATTTATCTGTAGAAAAATTTCAACGTTCTAAAATAAATAAACTCAATCCCAACTGAAAATTCTTCTTTTTCTTTTCTGTTTAAAAAGACAACTACCGCATAAGGAAAATATACATCCTGTCTCGCGAGGGCCTTTACAAACATAAATGAAAAGGACACAAAGAACATCCAGACTCAGAACAACAATTTCTGAATCACACAAGGTGCTATCCCACGTGGTATTTGAACCCACGACACTTGGCGCAGTAGATAGCGGCGTGGTGACTGCTTCAACGACTAGGTAAAACGTGGAATCAAAAATTACTTGTCTACTGCAATTATTATAAAGATATTTATCGATAGATCAATTATAGAGTTTAAAAAAACATAAATTCAAATCACAAAGGACCAAATCAAGTCTTGACTATATTAATAAACGCTATTATAAAACAATAACACTGATGACTCCGAAATGTATGAGTTTTTATGTAATACGTATCGATTTATGTAATTATGACCATTATCTAGGTATAGATATTATTTCTACATGTAGTACATAACACAATGCATGCTTCACTAACAGTTCGCAATTACATTCAAGCTAATGTTAGCTGACCTTGGCAGTGGCGACTGTAATGGATCAATGAAGCTTTCGAGGTCAATACAGAATTGAGTAAATAACAACCAAATTTTTGTTAGATAGGGAAATACGTTGTATGAAGTAGTCTCTGTACAAATAAATTAGATTATAGTGTTCGTTTGTAATTTCATACAAACAGATTTTATTCAAATACATATAAGTGATAAGTACTTACCATTAAAAAAGCAAAATCATAATTATTTCTTATTTTTGTCTATCGATATGTTTCCTCTAATCTAGCTATATGGCTGCTTATATCATTCCACAAGCTCAAAGTTGCTCAGCGTGCTATGGAAAGGGCTATGCTCGGCGTTTCTCTGAGGGATCGTATCAAGAATGAGGTGATCCGATCCGTGAGGTCATTTACATAGCCCAGCGTATTAGCAAACTGAAGTGGCAGTGGACTGGCCATATTGAGATGACCGTTAGTTGTTGAAGAATTCTGGAGTGGAGACCGCGTCTCGGCAAACGTAGTACATACGTAGTACATACACAGGCGAGGTGGGGTGACGACTTGCGCAGGATGGCTGGCAGGAGCTGGATGCGAGACGCCTAAAGTAAATCACAGTTTTATGCAAAGGGTGAGGCCTACGTCCAGCAGTGGACTGCGATAGGCTGATGATGATGATATCATTAGGCAGGTAACTAATGAAATAAGGAGTAAAATAACTCAGGATTTCAATACAAGTAGATAGAATGCAAGTTAACCAAGCATTTCTAAGAAGGAAGGCTTCTAAATCAGTACAGAGTTTGGACAACTTTCGCTCAATTTTCTAAAATGACTTTATTTGGAGTACGTGGAAATAAAATTACTTTTAAATTCATTGTATTTTAGATCAACCCGTCGGGCCAGCGGGGTACATTTTTTTTATATTTAAGCCTACAAAAATGAGTACTCTGACTAATGGAAAGCATGAGTAGAATCCAAAAGTTGTGGTTGCAATCCTCGTTGTGAATGCAGT
Source organism: Phragmatobia fuliginosa (assembly GCA_932526445.1). Lineage (NCBI taxonomy): Eukaryota > Metazoa > Arthropoda > Insecta > Lepidoptera > Erebidae > Phragmatobia > Phragmatobia fuliginosa. Next base: position 2,898,085 of record OW052063.1, on the reverse strand, counting down.
GCATGCATGTTCTGCATAATTGGGGCAACAAAAATGCAATTACTATTATTATTATTTTTAAATAAATATTTCGGACAATTACACACAACGTCATCTAGTCCCCAACTAAGCAGAGCTTGTATTATGTATTTTTAACAGTTGATATAAATACATAAACATTTTTTTTTGTAAATACATATTATACATAGAAAACACTCCGACTCTAAAACAAATATTTGTGAATCACACAAATATGTAGTCCGACCCGAGCATCGTACCCGAGACCTATTGATCAGCAGTCGCATACGCTAACCACTAGACCAACAAGGCAGTCAATTTGATGTTGGTGTTCTGTGTGAGGGTAGTATCACCCGTTAGAGCCGGTCCATTTTTGCTGAGGATGTTCAGTAGCAGCCAATTAAAGGTTACTACTGATAGCACTTCTACTGAAGAATATTTGAGTGGATCTGTAGCGGAAATAAATATGTGTACTACACAAAAGTAGTACTCAGTTTTTGTTGAAATAATGCTTTTATTTAAATATACATTGTACTATGAGTAAATATTTTAAACAGCTGTTGAGTTTTATTCAAGTTGTTATTTGCATAAGGCTCTCATGACCCTGATGGATTTACGACAAACGCGGAAAGATATTTTGATATGTGTATTATGAAGAACACACTTTAGATGAGCATAATTTAGTCGTAGTTATTATAAGATTCGAGTATATAATATTTAGATTCACTCTTTTACCGACTCCGAAAAACGGAGGATCGCGACTCGTTTGTTTTTAAGTAATAAATGAGGGTATCCTCCATGAGCACAAATCTGAGGGTGATGAAGAACATTAGAGTTCCACTCAGGAGTTAATCATCTGCAAGCGGTTGAAGCTCGAGGCAAGTCTTGGTTCTAGGGTTTTCCTTTCTACGATAAACCGGATTCCCCGACTACTAGTACCTTGAACGGCCATACACATAAACCAATATATAGTATCCAGGGATATTTCCGCGTCGTAAAAGGGGAATCTAGCTTACTGGCCGCCTGATGTAAGGTGACTAGGCCTAGAGCTGGACGGTCAAAGGCACGTTGTTGGTTTTTGAACAGGGAGTATTACTTTGCTCTTTTCCAGAAAGCTTGGGGATTGCATTGGTTCGACAATACCGCAGGCGACAATTTGCAGCAAAAATTCGAGAACTATGTGAGTCAAAATGTTTCTTAAAAAAAGACAGGTATTCACGCGTGTTTCACGAGCTAGATAATTGACTAGGTTAGAGAAAAATGTGTTCTTCTCTAAAGTCCAATCTATCCCTGGACTATCCAAACTGATTGACTGAGCGGTTTGACCGTAAAAGCGTAAAAGACAGACAGAATTACTTGTATGTTTTGTATAATTAAGCGCATAATATAAAGGAAATAAAGATTATTTAGTCAAGTGTTTACAAATATAAAAAGTGTATATTCAACAATAACAATAGGTACCCTTATTATTGGACGATTGAATGTAAACATACATATGAATGAGATTAAACTTTAAACTTCCTTCTTATAAAAGTCAAATCTATAAAATTTCGTTCAAATATTTGCTTTGAATAACGTCACTACTTATCCTAATAAATAGTTGGTGTAATCAAAAGTAATTTTAATTTGCACATTATTGATCATAGATCCTGTTGGCAAAATGGACTTAACTTGAGGAAAGTTTGTTACAGTTTTTCGGGTACCGTACCCGTAAAACAGGAACTTATTATTGAGACTCGAGTGTCAATCTGTTCGTCTTTTCCTCTGTCACCAGGCTGTATCTTATGAATCGTGATAGCTAGTAAATTGAAATTTTTACAGATGCCCTATTTCTGTTGTCATAGTGGCAACAAATACTATGAGCGATTAAATAAATATGTAAGGGAAGCTCTCAAACAACAAACGTGAATTTTGCTAGACATTTACGAGTATAACGGCAACAACAACAATAAAAAATTTGGCAAGCTGCGTAAACGTAACCGATAGACAGACTGGCAAAGTTACTAGCAAATTTATTATATTAGCATTTATATTTTGATAGTACGACTATCATCAAACCGCCACATTCTAAGTACTAGGCTATTGCGATATTCAGACAGAAAAACTTGAGACAATTAAGAGGGCTCATGGCATTAAGAATGGTCGCCCATCTATAGATAATTATTAATAAATAAATATATCAGACGTCTAACACACAACATTATCGAGTCCCAAACTAAGTAGAGCTTGTACTATGGGTACTAGACAATTGATATAAATACATAGTACCTGGGCGACCGAGCCTTGCTCGGTTATTATTTACAACGCCATCTATCTTCTCAAGATATTCTATAACTCTCAGAGTTGACAAGATATTCATTTTCTCATTGCTGCTTGGTATTCGTCATTACTACTCATTTATCATTATCTCAGCCGAAAGACGTCCACGGCTGTATATATGTAGGTAATCTCCAAGTTCTCCACAACAACCGGCCCAGTGCTTCGAACTCACTTAGGATAGATAGATATGGATCTATTCATATCTATCTATCCATACTCCCATTATATACCAAAATGTTATAAACCATGTGATCCTCATGACATGATAATCTGAACATTAAACTGCCTACAGAAAACCATCTGATTACAATGCACATTCTTCTTCCTAGCCTTTATTCCTAAGTTCATTTGGGTTGGCTACTAGTTCAACCGGTTTTACCTGAATTTCCCTATTTCCACGAAGCGACTGGCATAGGACCTCCGCAACCCTAAGGGAGAACTGAAATTCGAAGATTGAACTAGTTGTCAGTATATTTGAGGGCACTGACTTCCCAATAACGATTGCCATAGATTTTCATGACAACCGGAACTGGCTTTACGTGCTTTCCGAGGCACGGGCGTGAATCACCACCAAACTTCCAAACTCCGGGCTGCTTTTAGAAAATACCTAAGAAAAACCAAAAATAACTTTTTGGCCGACCCGGGATTTGAACCCGAGACCTCTTGATTAGCAGTCGCAAACGCTAACCACTAGACCAACGAAGCAGTTGATTACAATGCACATTATATGATATTTTTTTGGTCATAAAATTTAAATTTAAGAGGAAGTAATCTCCATGTCATTTGATCCGTGTATGATTGATCAATTTTGTAATTTTCTTAATTATATGTACAGTGTAATAATAACATGTATCGGATGTATGTGATTTTTAATATTTAAATATGTTTACCATTATATTATACGGTTGATAAACAACTGAAAAAAATCTCCTCTCAGAAGAGGGGTAAGGCCTTACGTCCTCACGAGCCAGAGTGCGGGTTAGGGACTGTCAAGATACGTTGTGGCTTCGTAATCTTGCTACTAAGCTACACGAATTTTATCTTATGACTAACTGTTGCCCGCGGCTCCGCTCGCGTCCTAGGGGTAAGAAAAATAGATGTTGGCCGATTCTCAGACCTACCCGATATGAACACAAAATTTTATACAAATCGGTACAGCCATTTCGGAGGAGTGTAGGAACGAAAACTGTGACACGAGAATTTTAGACATTACACTAGCTGATGGCCGCGGCTCCGCTCGCGTTAGAGGAGTAAAAAATAGATGTTGGCCGATTCTCAGACTTACTGAATGTGCATATAAAGTTTCATAAAGATCGGTCAAGCCGTTTCGGAGGAGTATGGCAACGAAAACTGTGACACGAGAATTTTATATACATATAAGATGATAACAATCGGGACCGAATGCCTCCGAATCACAGAAACGCTCATAACATAACGATCACCCATCTAGCTACTAACCGCGCCGTCGTTACTTACCCTCTTTGATTGTTTCCAACCAAAAGCCATTTGGGTATGAACTCTTCCAAGTTAGATAACTGACAATTTAGTTGAGTTTTCTTTAAGAATGTTTTTGACTGATGCTGAATAACTTATCAAAATTTGTTGAGCGTATGCGACTGCTGTGCTTGAGGTCTCGGGTTCGATTCCTGGGTCCGACCAAATTTTTATGTGATCCACGAATAGTTTTTCGGAGTTTAACTATTTTCTATGTATTTATCTAAAAAATAGGTTTATGTATTTATATCAGTTGTCTAGCACCCATAATACAAGCTCTGTTTAGTTTGGGACTAGATGGCGTTGTGTGTAAGATTTCCAAAAAGAAAATATATACCCCTCCCGAAAAGCTATACTTCCATACTATTTTATATTTTATTGTAGTAATATAATGTCTGTTACGTTTTCACACCTATAATTTGGATGGAGATCTTGAGGAATTCCATAGGATACTCATTACTACGACAACTGACATACACGTGTGTGGACAGGCATAGACTATTAGCTATTAGTCTAATAATTTTAACAAAAAGAAACCGACATCAAAGTAAAACTATTCCGAGTACCCAAATCGCGACAATTGTGCCTATGATATTTGAGGAGTTCCCTCGATTTTCTTGGGATCCCATCATCAGATCCCGATATGGTGACGATGGGACCACCTGTAAGCTACGCCCATTCTAATGCAAAAAGACTTTTTGAAATCGGTTCATAAACGACGAAATTATCGCTGAACATACGTAAAAAAAAAGGTTTCCGACGAATTGAGAACCTCCTCCTTTTTTTGAAGTCGGTTAAAAACAATCATAAATATAAAATTCTCGTGTGACGTGTCACGGTGTTTGTAATTAAACTCCTCTGAAATGGCTCGACAGATTCTCATGAAATTTTGTGTGCATATCGGTTAGGTATATCTATTTTTCATACCCCTAGGACGCGAGCGGAGCCGCGGGCATCAGCTAGTACTAATATATTTTGATTAGAATTACGACGTATACAATTTAACGATTTTAATTAAACCGCATTTCAAAACCGGATCGTATTTATTGATCAATAAGAATTAAATTGATTAAAATCGTTATGCTAATATCCATTAAGTAGTAACGCAAACATATATATCTAATAAATTTAATACTTTGTGGTGTGCAATTATGTGTGACAATGGCGTGACCATGGTGTATTACCATTAAACGAACACACGTTCATAGGTTCTAGTGCTGTGACGATCATATAGCTGTGTGATTCTTTGGTGAAGTGTTTACGTGTGTTGAGTTGTCTATGATAAAGAAACTTTAGTTCTTAATTTGAAAATAAAAATAAAATCTTAATTTAAAATTAAAAAAGTAAATAAGCTTCTACGAACATTGGTGACTGAATACTCAAATTGTTTATTGTTTTGACCAGGTTATACTGACTGTTGACTCTAAAATCATAGACATTAATGCTCTAAATTTAAATTTAACTTAAAAAAAATCAAAACTATTAAAATTTATTTAAATTAAAGTTGTCGAATATAAAATGTTTCCAAAAACACAATTTGATCGAACATATGTACATTTTAATAATAAGTACGACTATGTTAATAATTAAGTAGGTTTCAAAGCGATAATGCAAACAATGGTCCATTCAAAAGAACAAAATATTTTTTGTAATGAACCTCCAAATTACATACCTATTAAATATATTTTACTAAAACATTATCAGATGGACACGGAATCAAAACAGTGCAGGCCTACAGATTTTATTTTTACACAAATAAATAAAATTGAATGGTCAGTTTGTAATGATAAATTGACAGCTTTTTTTGTCACTAAATGCTTATCAAAATAAATAATGTATATCAATCAAAAACTCCGTAAAATCAATAAAACGTCCCCCCCCCCTTTAAAAGCTAAACGGCTGGCTCAAAAAATCTGGGAAAATTCGTGATAGTGGTCCATATAATAAATAAATAAATAAATATTTTGGACATCTTACACACAACATCATCTAGTCCCAAAGTAAGCAGAGCTTGTGTTATGGGTACTAAACAACTGATATAAATACATAAACATACTTTTTTTTTGTAAATACATACATATTATACATAGAAAAACACCCAGACTCCGAAACAAATATTTGTGGATCACACAAATATTTGGTCTGACCCGGGAATCGAACCCGAGACCTATTGATCAGCAGCCGCATACGCTAACCACTAGACCAACAAGGCAATAATGAACTTTAAATAAAAACTATAATGGATTAGATAACTTTGTTAGTTCAGGAGTTATAGAGGCTTAACTTTTACAATGTGCCTTACTTGGAAAACGTCATACAAAATTAACGCATTAAAACGTAAACATAACAATTATCCATTGGATACGATTTCTAATCTACGTACCATTACGGGTGACTGAGGATACCCTTTCTCGCGCGTGGCCTGACACACACTTGGCCAACTTTGATTAGATAATTTAGTCTAGCTTTAGGTTACTCGCGTTTTAGTGCTCACCTAGTTATTAAATACAAACATTTAACTCCACAGGTGGCATAGTGATATAATGGTCGCCACGTAGCTCTTTATTGTGCTAAGTGTTAGGGTTCAAATCCTACATATGACGTGATCCACAAATTCTGGTTCCCGCTGTTATTGTGTTAATTAAAAACAGATCGACTCCCTTATTGGTCTTGTGGTTAGTGTATGCGGCTGCTGATGAAGACGTCTCGGCTTCTGATGAAGACGTCTCGGCTTCTGATGAAGACGACTCGGCTTCGATTCCCGGGTCTGACCAAATGTTTGTGTGATCCGCAAATATTTGTTTCGGAGTCCAGGTGTTTTCTATTTATAATATGTATGTATTTACAAAAAAAAAAGTATGTTTATGTATGCATATAATTTGTCTAGTACCCTTAATACAAGCTCTGCTTAGTTTGGGACAAGATGACGCTGTGTGTAAGATGACCGAAATATTTATTTATATTTAAGATAAAATTTAATAATTGATGTTTGTTGTGGGTAACGTATTTACTTTCATATGAATTTAATGATAAAATTAATCATTTGACGTCATAAACAGACACTTGGGTGTAGTGGTTTAAACGGACATATCCCCGCTTCTTAATGAGGTGTGTGTAGTAGGTTGAATCTCTGGGTCTGAATGTATTTTGTATCAGTATATGTTTTTAAGTTTCCGCGATACAGAATTTATTCAAAGCACGGGAGTTTTCCATTAAGAAAATATCGAATCGAACGAAGACGCTAACGCTATTAATAGTTACCCATCCAGATACTGACCGTGCCTTCGCCGCGTTGTTGCTTACCCTCGGTAACTGTTTCTAACCTAGGGCAACTTGGTATTGTTAGCGACTTTTTATATGAAGTTTTTCATATGATGTTACATGTACTCGTATAGAGTCATATCAGTCGGTCCCAGTTGTCATAAACATCTATGCCAATCGTTATTGAGAAGTCAGTGCCCTCAAATATACTAACAACTAGTTCAATCTTCGAATTTCAGTTCTCCCTTAGGGTTGCGGAGGTCCGATGCCAGTCGCTCCGTGGAAAAACTGAAATTCAGGTAAAACCGGTTGAACTAGTAGCCGACCCCAAATAAAGTTGGAAATAAAAGCTAGGAATATGATGATAGAGTCATATCACATAAGAATCTTATTTCAACAATTGCCCAATGAATTAAAGGGAGATTTTACTTTTGTTTTCCAAGACACGTGTATCATAATAATCCCTTTACTAGCATCATCTGCCCTTTTAATCAACTTTTTCTTTCAAAATACTCTCTTTCCATCTAATTTCTGAAGTTCCTGATTAACAGAAATAAATTTGGAACTAATTGTAAAATTGACAGACGGCTAAACATGTTCGTCAACCTCTTTGGGGACACAGAAGTAAGTTTATGTGTTTCTATTATAGCGAACTTATTTCTTCTAGAATGTTCCGTCGTAGGGATCAACGATTAGGGCTACAGCACACTAGCTACTTTTAGCATCGACGATCGGCAACTAGTCGCTTTTTAGAAGCTAAATACGGTGACCTAACGCTCCACACCGCACACTTAAAAACGCCAAACGCGGAGATTAAGTCTCTTTTTAGAAGCGCGACACAGAAGCTGAACGCTACTCTCCGCACACATTCGGATGCCGGTAGCGTCGATTTGGCGTCGGAAAATTATAAACAACACATCTGAGCAGTCTCTAAAACGCGCGTTTCCGATACCGCATTCGAACGCAGAAAGTCACGACTGATGCAATATGACGCGCGATTTTGGTACCGCGATCGAACGCAGGAAGTCGCTAAAACTAGATGCTGCATCAATGCAGTTGCAAAATCGCCGATCGCCGATACTAAAAGTAGCTAGTGTGCTGTGGCCCTTATGGCGAACTTAAGGGTGTATAGAATCACAATTAAAGTGTACTCTTTTGCAGCCATGTTTATTATTTAATTACTGGTTTATTATTCTAACCTGACTTACTAAGGTACGAATATTGTATTCATATTTTTTGCTCTTACAGCTAAATTATATATATTCTAAGTCTATCGCTAAAATGCTTGTAATTGCGACTTCATCTTAACAAGATAAAGGGTGTCCGATTACTACGTGATTGATTTCTTAAATCTGCTGAGATAGCTGGACGTGCTTATCTATTGTATAAATTCTATTAATTAATTTAATTAATATATGACGCAGGAATATCTATCAAAACCTAATCGAAGCACCTAACGCAAATTATTTCTATAAAATGAAATGAAATTATTGAAGAAGATATTCTAACATATTCAAGCACATTTTGATCGTAGTATTGTTATATTAGATACTTATTTATGCAAGTAAATACAAAAATCTCACTATTGTGTACATAATACAATGAAATATTTTTTGTAATCATATAATTTGCATACAGATACTAATTAATTAACAGATGTAGTTGACAAAATACCGACGATGTTTAAGTCAAGTAGGTAGTCAACTCGCTAGTAAAGTTAAGAATCGCGGGTTCAATTCATTGTCACCACCTTTTCCAGTCTACTGCTGGACATAGCCCTCTCTTTAGGAAGGAGTTTTTGGTCTCCTATAACGGGTTGGTTGAACGGCCAGACGGGTTGATATATAGTTTGTTTTATAATTCCATCTCTTGTTAGTGATGTTTTTCTGCGCAGTTTGGTCCCATAGTTGACTCTTACGACACCCACGGGATGAATAGGGGTGGTGACACTCAGTATTTTTATTGGTCATCACACGAATATTTCTTTTTATCTAATTAATTGGTACTAATATTATAAATGCAAAGTAACTCTGTCTGTCCGGCTTTTACGATATAACTACTGAACATATTTTAATTAAATTTGAAACCCAGATAGTCTAAAACCTGAGAAAAGACATGAGTAATATTTACCGCGATAATCAACATACATGCGGACGAAGCCGAGGGCAAAACCTAGTCTATTACATATAATACCTGGTCAGATTGTTGCTCAAGATAAACTCGGAAACTATCTTACTGATTTTAAAGTTTTTTTTAATATGTGATTTGCTGGCGTGTCGAAAAGTCATGGTGCTCATTAAACTATGTTCGAGTTTAGATATAGCTATATTAACAATCATAAAATATCATTCCTTATAGCACATTATAGCAAACTTGTATCTTCACGCTTATGGGTTGATTGCAGCCATGTTTATTATTTAAGTACTGGTTTATCATTCTAACATTACTTACTAAGGTATATATTAGGTATGGCTATATTTTGTCTATGGAAATGACTGTCCCAATTTTACGTGCTCGATAATAGACTCATATCTGAAATATGCTGACCAAGCACATCTTTGTATAAATTCCATCAATTACTTTAAACAATATATGACGCAGGAATACATATATGTTCTTAAATAATAACAAGTTTTTTACACAAACCACAAGAAGTCCTCAATAACAATGTATTTCATTTAGGTTTTTTTTGAGGTTTGCGACTTTGAATGCTTTCAAGTACTTTCAAGAGCACTCTTATTTTTATACAATACGAAAACACTTTAGTATATGCCATGCAGTTTCCTTTTATCGGATACTAGCTTTGGCCCGCGATATCACTCGCATGTACCCTGATTATGGCGGTAAAGAGTAGCCTAGTACTAGTAGTTCCGAGGAATCAAATTTCATTGCCATACCATCTCGTCATACCAAATTTCATTATAATAGGTGTATTGAATTAGCCGTAAAAGCATAACAGACAGACAGACAGTTACTATAGAATTGATCATAATGGTGTTAATATAAATATTACACTTGCACACTACATCATGTTTGCCTGTAAGAGATTGCCTTCGAGCGATAAGGCCGCCACTTGTACCTCCGCCACCGATGTATGTTACTATTCTGGTGTACAATAAAGTGATATATTATTATTAATATTACACCTAAATAAATAAATAAATATTTCGGACATCTTACACACAACGTCATCTATTCACAAACTAAGCAGAGCTTGTATTATGGGTACTAAACAACTGATATAAATACATAAACATACTTTTTTTATGTAAATACATATATATTACATAGAAAACCACCCAGACTCCGAAACATTCAAGGTCTGACCCGGGAATCGGACCCGATCCTCTTGGTCAGCAGCCGCATACGCTAACCACTAGACCAACAAGGCAGTCAACTTCATCCGTACTACGTAACTAAGTCCCTACTTAATTTCGTCCTCTTTTATAAAAAGACGTCAAACTACTTGTCTATGTGCGTAATTAGGCATTATTTAACATACAATGAAAGATACTACAAGCGTGAGAGCTTGTCCATTCAAATATTAATAATTTTGTATTTTTATAAACAATTATAATCATCATTGTCCAGCTTTTTGTGTATGTTTACATATTTCATCATCTCACGGAAATGATCTTTTATACAACAACAAATTAAACACAAAAGTGCTCAAAGTCAACTAGCCTTAGGTGATTAAAGAAGATTAGAAATAGAGGTGCTGTACTGAAGTTTTTATATGTATATTATAAACACAACATCATCTAGTACCAAATGATATGGGAATTTGACATGGGTACTAGACAACTGATATAAATACATTTGTAAATATACAGGGTGCATTTTTGAGACGGGGCAGTAAGGGTAGGTACCTTAACCGTTATAGTTACAGGAAAACGCTTTTAGGAGACTATCCATATTCTTTTAAGATGTTCTGAACTGCATTTACAGATTTTGGAATAAATGTACAGCCTGCAAGAAAATGGTCATTTTAAACAAAAACTTTTTTTGATGCCAATCGATCCTGTTTCTTTTAAGGATCAAAAGTCTCTATTGGACCGACTGAGGTTTGAGTACTAGAAATGTCAGAAATCGCAAAAAACTTTTCCTATACATTTGTACGGAAATAAATCATTTTAATATGTATTTTAGATACAGACCAACATTATCTTACATTTAGATGATCTACGAAATAAATACTGTCCCGTCTCAAAAATTCACCCTGTATACATATTATATATAGACAACACCTTGGTCCGACCCGGGAATCCACCCCGAGACCCACCCAGGGATGTAGCTAGAGTCGAGTTGAGGTAGGGCAATTGGTTACAGGTAGGGCGTAAGTAAAAAAATATCACAATTGATCTGCTCCGTAGCACGGGCTCCCAAATGCATATCACTGACCTCTAGAATAATTCTAAATGAAAAAAATAAATAAAAAAAAACCCCAAGAACTATGTATGATCTGTAGACCATTGGCTATATTTTTCATTTTCATTTTTTATCCTGCCTAAAGAACCCCTCTATTAGTAGCGCCTTCTTGCAGAGAAATGAAAACAGTAGTATGTAAAGAAAATATTGAATTGAAAATATACTCAAGAAACTTCTATTTTAAATTAAAAATGCAAGTTAATATACAGACAAGCAGTAAGGTAAAACTATAATTAGTCCATGTATTTAACAAGACTTAAATTACAAGATGGACAAAAATGCATAAATCTATAAATGCAAATAAAATAAAATTTGGCCAAGTGCGTGTCAGGCCACTCATAGAATAGGGTTCCGTAGTCACCCATAATGGTAGGTGGATTTAAAATCGTGTCTAACAGATAATTGTTATGTTCACTTATTATTTCCATATTTACCTAAAAGTTTTCCAAGTTTGTGTATTTTACAAGTCAGAGCTCTATAACTCATGAACTAGTAAAGTAATCGAAGCCGATATAGTTTTTCTTTAAGAGGGGGGGGGGGCATCCTGTTTTAACAAAAAAAATGTGCTTAAAGTTAAATAACTCGCAAACGGATGACTAAATAAAAAACAACCTCTTAATATTTTTAAAGACCTATCTAATGATGGGGTGGACGCGAGAAAAAAAATCATCGCCACTTTACGTGTACCCTAAATAAAATATTTTACGTAACTTTACCCTACGGTACCCTAAAAAACAAAGGTTTAATTATGCCATACCTACTTTTTATCACATGTGCCCACAAGTTCGCCATCACTGCGGCAAAAGTGAAACCAATGATACGATATACCCTATTTAATAAACCAGTTTCTATATCTACGACAACTCAGTTTAGATCGCCATTGTAAAAAAAACAAGGAGAAGCAGTGAGAACTAATCCTTATACAATTATAACTCAGATCTTAAGCGAGACGGACTTATGTTACACAGTTGAATAAAACGCACGTTTAAGTAAAAAGTTGTGTGAAAATTAAAGTGTGCAAAATGTTAGGAAAACATTCAAAATTATTCTTCGCAGTGTCTATGGGATTTTTGATAGTGGCAATTGTTTTGGCGTCGTGGGGTTTCCAGAAAATTGTCAATCGACAAATACAGAAGGTAAGTTTTTTTTTAATTTAAATTTTACTAATGAACTTCAAAAAAGAAAGAAGTTTTAAAGTATGGTCGATAATAATTTCGTCGTTTATGAAACGATTTTAAAGACTGATGCAGAATTATATGACCAGGGGTCATGATATGTCTCACCATGCTGCACTGCCTAACCTCACAATGAGGATGGTGACCCCTACTCCTGGATTCTACTCATGCTTTCCATCAAGCAGAGTAGAGACACTTTGGTAGGCTTAAATATAAGAAACATAAACTCTTTTTGCATTGACTGTAACCCTGAAAATTTATAGGCACGTGTTATGTTTTTCATATATTTTCTGAAGCTTTTAGAGTATTTTTATCCAGAATGTCTAGAATGGTTTATATGCACTAGTGTTAAATTTCTGAATTTACTTAAATGGATGGGTACTTTAATGTCATCATCTTCCTAGCCTTTATTCCCAAGTTTATTTGGGGTCGGCTACTAGTATAACCGGTTTTACCTGAATCTCAGTTTTTCCACGGAGCGACTGGCATCGGACCTCCGCAACCCTAAGGGAGAGCTGAAATTCGAAGGTTGAACTAGTTGTCAGTATATTTGAGGGCACTGACTTCCCAATAACGATTGCCATAGATATTCATGACAACCGGGACCGACGGCTTTACGTGCTCTCCGAGGCACGGGCGTGAATCACCGCCAAACTTCCAAACTCCGAGCTGCTATTAGGAATTTCATAAGAAAAACCCAAAAATACTTTGTGGCCCTACCTGGGATTTGAACCCGAGACCTCTTGATTAGCAGTCGCATACGCTAACCACTAGACCAACAAGGCAGTTAGTTAGTAGATAGGTAATAATAATAATAATAATAATAAGGATTTATTTCATAATACGTGAACAAAATACACATTACAAGTCTCAAATACATGTCACATATTCCAGAGTACGATGAACTCTGGTACCCAGAATAAGATTAAACTTGTGTTTAGGGTACCAGTGTCCTCGCGTACAATACAAACATACGTTACTAAAATCAACACAGCGTTAAACAAAAAGCAAAATATATTTATATGTATATACTACAGAGATAAAATTATGAAGTTAAGAAAATATTTAAATAAGAACACTAAAATAAAATATTGTCTACACTCACTACCTCAGTTGCAACGTTGTGATACCACAACTGTAGCGTTTACTTAATACAGAAAGTGAATTGTTAGTATGTATATGTATGTGAAAATATGTGTGTGTCAGTCTTTGTGTGTGTGGGTGTATGTGTGAGGGTGTGTGTGTGGGTGTATGTATGTGTGTGTGTGTGTGTGTTTGTTTGTATGTGTATGCATTAATATTTTAGTTGTGTTTATAAGAAATACCATAGTATTTCTTAGGTTTTGCGTCCTATTACATCCTCAGTTTGTCCATAGTCAAGTGACAATAACCATTTCGACACTGTGGCTTTACACTTGTTGCGAGACATGGGTGCAATGGTACACACTTTATTTATTTTGTTGTATAGATAGTTCGATATGTAGGTATAATTAAACTGTGCAAGCCTCGTTCTACATCTTTGCTGTGCTGGACACACACTAAAAGATCTGCGTTTGCTGGCAGTATCAGAGTCATTTGGTACAGTCGGGTGCCTGCGGAGGATAGTACTGAGAACAAAGAGCTGTCTCACAGTCAGTACTTGACACTCACTATAAAGATCCGTAGTTGGATACCGGAATGGCTTTGAGGTCATGACTTTGAGAACAGCTCTTTGGGCCCGCTCCAAAGAAAGGAGGGAAGTTTTGGGTGCACCACCCCATACGACAATGCAATAGCTCACAATAGACTGACACAATGCAAAATAGACAGTTTTGATTATCTCAGAATCCGCAAAATGTCTAAGCTTTTTAAAAACAAACATACACTTGCGAACTCGACCTATAAGTTTGTTGATGTGGGGCTTCCAGCTTAAACAACTGTCTATCTCAACACCAAGATATTTAACAACTTCAGATTTAGTTATTCGTGGACAGTGGCAATGTGTAGGGGTTAGATTAAGAGGGCAAGTGTGAGCTCCAAGGGATATAAAATCAGTAGGAGGAAGGTTATTGGATCGTAATGAAAAAGGTAAGTAGACCGTTTTTTCCGCATTTAACGTGAGAGCATTTTCCGATAGCCATTCCATCACAGACCTGAGAGCATGCTCTGCATTTTCCATAACCTCAGGCCAGTTTTTACCGTGGATGACCAATGCTGTATCATCTGCATATGCAAATATTGAGCATTGAGGTATGAACATATTACAGAGATTATTAATATAGATGAGGAAGAGAGTTGGGCCTAAGATTGAACCTTGAGGGACTCCATAGTTTAATGCTGCACTGTCACTAATAACACCTTCAATGTTTACACATTGAATTCTGTCACGTAGATAGTCTTGGAAGATCCTAATAGCATCTCCACGGATTCCAGTGGCTTCCAACTTGCGTAAAAGGAGTGGAACAGACACAGTGTCAAATGCCTTAGAAAGGTCTAGAAAGATGGCGAGACATTTCAGTTTGTTGTCTAGTTTAGTCACAACATCATTTACTAGAGCGGAGACTGCATCCTCAGTCGATCTGCCGCCCCTGAAGCCATATTGATTATTACTAAGAATTTTATATTTTTCAAGGAAGTTAACTAATCTATTGTTTAAAATTTTTTCCAAGATCTTTGATATAGCAGGCAGAACTGAGATAGGCCTATAGTTATTGACGCTGTGCCTGTCCCCACTCTTGAATATAGGGTGAACAATTGCCTTTTTAAAGGCTTTAGGGAAACAGCCCGTTGAAAGTGAGAGGTTGCAGATGTGAACAATTATTGGCACAAAGACAGGCAGACAAGACTTTAACAGTCGGGACGAAATACCATCCCAGCCCACGGAAGCGTCTGCCCTTAATCCAAGAATCAGATCGGTGACTTCTACTTCATCAGTAGGAAGAAGAACCAGTGAGTTACATGTTACTGCGTTACAGCATTTTTTTAAGTTGTTTGCAAACCTCTCAGCAAATTTCTCGCCCACACCCGCAAAATACTTATTAACAGCATTAACCGAAGACCCCTCATCATAAGACAACTTTAATAATTCGTTTGGTGAGGTGCTATTGACAGCTGTCGCGGTGACACTCCTAATGATTTTCCACGTAGCTTTAGGGTTATTTTTGGTCTTATGAAATTGTTCTTTAACGTAAGCTGATTTGATGTTTTTGAGGAGCTTGTTACAAAAATTTCGGTATCTAATATATGTGATCTTAAAAGTATAGTTGTCAGGGTTCCTCTTGAGAGTACGGGCCATATTATCCCTGTTTCGAATACATTTCAGCAATCCAGCAGTGATCCACGGCTTGAGGATTTTTCGTTTAGATGCTGTAGCAACCAACATAGTGTGCTTAGCGGTAATGGCACCAATAGCAGAGATTAAGGAATCTGTAGCAATGTTGGCGTCCTGAACACCCATTATACTTCCAAAATCAGTTGAGAGTATTTCAGCTATTACAGCCGAGTGATCGACTATTTTACGTGTGCGTTGCGAAGCAGGCAAGGACTTAACTTGTTGCAAGTTAACTATCGTTGGCCTATGATCGGTGATATAAGTGTCGACGATCAGAGTAGTGGATTTGAGATTAGACTTAATCATTACATGGTCAATGCAAGAGTCTCCACGAGTAGGCAGAAGATGACCAGGAAGAAGGCCATGTGTAGCAATAAGGTTCAAATACTGGTTGGCGGATTGACACATGACATTTGGAGTAATATTTATATTAATGTCACCTATAATAACAATGTTCTTAAAGCCTGACATCCGAGTAAGAATGGTGTCCAATTCGTCAACAAAATCATCAATGATCCGAACAGAGGGAGAACGGTACAATGCTATGATTGAAATATTATAAAACTTTAAAGTACACAACAAACAGCTGGCATCAGACATTGTAGGTTCCTTAATAGAATGAGACAGATCTGATTTTATGTAAATAATAATGCCATCATTTTGGTTTTTAAGCTTAGTCGTATGATAGGATGTGTATCCATCCAGCACCGGCACTGTTGAAACACTTAACCAACACTCTGATAAAATTATGATATCAAAAGAAATATTGACACTGACGAGGAACGCCTGAAAACAGTCAAAATTACGGTTTACACTACGTATATTTAAATGTACTATGTTCAGCGACTTTAAACTATCATCAATAAAACCCATGCATGCACCCGGTTCGCAAATAAATGAGTCTTTTTTACCAAAAGAATCAAATTCATCAAAATTGTCTAAATCGAACGTTAATAAATAGTTGCAGGTGCACATTGTTTACTACCTTAAAGTTGGAAACGCAACAATGAGTCCTAATTATGATACATAGCAAGTTTCTGTAATTAGAAAGTAGTCGAAATAATATCAAGTGTAAAACATTAGTGCATACATGTGCACTTGCATGAGTAAGTGGTAAATTAAAAGTTGACATACTGATTTTAAGTAGGTGAAACAGTTGAAGACGGTTTTGATTTGTTATAATTTTTATGTACTTTGAAAAATGTGTGTCTGTAGTGGAGAGGTGATTATGTGTCAATTCATTTCTGTAATGTAGAATAAACAAAGCAAAAAACAGATATAAAGCAAAATAAGATTTAGAAACAAAATAAAAAGTAAAAATATTATGAGCTACTAAATTATAAAAAAAATGTAAAAATAAATGTGAGATTTTCGGCTTACATACCAAACTGAGATTAATATTCCTATACTTGTTGTTTAGATACAAGAAGTCTATCGAGACAGGAAGTCGATCTGATGATGACAGAGTCCACACCCTCACGTTCGCGTAGAAAAATTTTACCATTTTGAGTCCAACAAAAGTTGTAATTGTTTTTCCTCGCAAAAGCTCGAGCCTCAAAAAACAGTTGTCTCAAGGATAGTGGCATGTGTTCAGCAACATAAATCGGCCTCACTGCACCCGGGATGCCAATGTGTCCCGTATTTAATTTTTCAGCAGTAGGTAAACCCTTATTGAAAGTACGGCATGCATCCAGAACTTGTTTCTTTAAGGGGACAGTAAGGAACTCCACAATTATAGGTCTAGATGTACCCTTCTTGCCAGGTAGACGGTACACATCACGTAGGAGGGGGGGTGGGCTCGACGGCTGTACAATACCACAAGTTTTGAGGGCTATAGTTGTCAGGTCGCTGCTGGTTTCCTTGTCATTTGCCGGGACATTCCTGATTTCTATAGACGTAGAACGCGAGTTAAGTTGTAGATCCATCACTTTCCTTTCAAGGTCCTTTATATAATTGCGTTGTTCGCTATTTTCCTTCTCAAGGCCCTGTATTGACTTCTTAAGCGATTCATAGTCAGCGCTTAAGAATTCGATTGATTTTAATAGATCAACATTAGTTTTTTTGATTTCCACATTTTGAAGCTTAATTGTAGTTATTTCTGAAGTCAATTTCTCAAGCAGAATATCCTGACCCTCCCTCCACACGATAAGCATATTCATCATCTTCTCCTCGAAGGATTTCAGTTCACATTCCGGTGAAAAATCAGGCCGAAAGCGCTTTGTTCGTGTTTCACGCTCATTAGTGTTCTGGTATACCTCCGGAGTTGAAAAAACTGGCAAAACACTCACATCCGGCGCGGGAGTAGCTGGTGGTGAGCGCTCAACTCTTGGCATAATAAGTTAATTTATTGATACCTCACAATTTCAAATAAAAGCTCAAAGCAAGTAAAAGGTGCGGAGGCGTCACTAATCTGGATCACTACCAGGTACTTCAATGTATTACTTATTATATATTTTACCGTGCTCTCTATAGTGTGTATGCTTATAAATCTCTGCAGACTTGAGAGTCAATGATGCAGTAGAATCTCAATAGGACGTATTAGGTATAATGTACTTTTATTTTTTTATTTTAAAAGACAACTCCCGCATTAATAATATAAATTCCTGTGTCGCGGGGGACTTTACAAACATACATAAAACGGACACAAAGAACACCCAGACTAAGAACAACAAATTGTGAATCACACAAAGTGTTATCCCACGTGGGATTTGAACCCACGACACTTGGCGCAGTAGGAAGCGGCGTGGCGACCGCTGAAACCACTAGGCCAACCGTGCAGTCTGCTGCATGTCTGTTCACCATGCTGCATGTCTGTTTTCGAAATGACTTCTCCTCTTTAATTCTACTCATTCTTTTCACCAAGCGGAGTATAGTCCGACTTATAAAAAAAAAATCCTGCAATGTATAAAATAAACGTATCTACTAAAGCTTTTATATTAATATTTCAAACTTGTAATTTTTATTTGTTTTTGTATTTGAAAAACAACTGCATTTATAATTACCTGTATGTATAAATACCTTATAGATTTAGGTAATTAAGAAAGCAGTTGTTTTTTAAATACAAAAAATAAAGTATGAAATATAAATTACCTGTTTCTATAAAATATTTATAGATACACAGGTGACACCCCCGGTGCGGCCAGGGGTGTCGTTTAAGGTGGGTCGATGTTCCGCCTCTTACTGCACAGAGCGGTGAGAGGCGCTGTTGCGATCCTGGTGTTCCTCCGGACTGCCGAATTAGGCCGCCGCGGGGTTTAGTCGGTAGACCGGTTGCCCGGGAGTCCCACACACACCCTTCGTTGTCCCCCAAAAAGGGTATGGTGCGAAAAGCATTGCCTGCGTAAAAAAAAAAGATACAGGTAATTTGGAATGCAGTGAAAATAAAATGTATATGAATAAATAAAATAGGAATGTCTGTATGTAATGGTAAATGTACAAATATTTTACTAAATGCATATCAATGTATACACGTTACTAACATCAAAAAAGCAATTTTAAAATTTTTGTCTGCTTGTTCCGGAAATAGACAGCTATTTGTTACTGTTATTCTCTGGAATGGATGGACCGATTTTGACGGGACTTTCACTGACAGAAAGGTCATAACATAAGGAGTAACCAAGGCTATTTAGAATAGCTTCGCTTTGCAGCATTACTCGCTATTTACAACAATAACTGAGGGAAACACCGCGGGACTTGGATAGTACTAACTATATTTCATTCTTAATTACTTAAACTATTTTTAATACCTACCGATGAATCATTGTACTGATGTGCCATCTGGAAAATAATTAAAAAAAAAACTTCAATTTAATAAAATATGCACGACAATAGTCGTGCATATTTTATACACTTTTTCCTTTTTTAATTGTATCGTATCCCTTATGGTAATTTTATTATACTACATTAATTTTATTCAGGTAAAACAGGTAAAATAGTTATATTTGAAAATCAAAATGTATATTTAATACTATAGTAAAAACTTTATGCTATTTTGAAACAAACAGACTGAAAGATAAAAATGTATCTATCGTCTAATCGTAAGTAAAACCACGGAGCGAAGCTAGTTTAAAAAATCTTGTATCGTCAGCTTCCAGCCGTTCCAGAGAATAGTCAGAACAAACAGACAGACAGAGACACACAGACAAAATTTTTACGGATTGATTCTTTGATATTAGTAAAATATTACCTTTGCTGCGAAATTGAAAGTACAAACAAATCTCACTTCAATTTTATATATTTATACTATGCCAACGGCTCCGCTCGCGTCCTAAGGGTATGAAAAATAGATGGTAGCCGATTCTCAGACTTACTGAATATGTATAAAAAATTTCATAAGAATCGGTCAAGCCGTTTCGGAGGAGTATTTTTTTTTATATATAATGCTGCCAAAATGACTCTGCTCAGCCTGATGGAAAGCTCAAGTAGAATCCACGAGTGGTGGCCACCGTCCTTATTACCAATCTGGACAATGCAACACGGTGACCCACACTATGGGTGGCCTAGTCAGATGTTTCTTCACGCCCCCGCTTGAAGGACCCGGGATCATAGTAGGAAGGAAACGCATGAGCTGGTAGGAAGTTCCAGTTTTTGATTGCTCGGCACAGGAAGGAAGAGCTGAACCGCTTAGTTCTAGTGCGTATTGGTTCCACTCTAAAGCGGTGACTCCCAAGGCCAGCACGCGTAGTCCTGTAGAGTAAAGGAGAAGGTGGGATCAGTTGGAAGAGCTCTTCAGAACACTCTCCATGGTAAAGGCGATAGAGGACTGCCATAGAGGCAACATCTCTTCGCAACTGCAAGGGCTCAAGGAACTCGGTGGCTTCGGGACTATCAATTATGCGGACTTCTCGCCTCTGCAACCTATCGAGAGCGTCAAGCAAGTACTGCGTGGATCCATCGCAAAGATGAGAACAGATGATGCTGCGATGCGATGCGAGATGCTCCGGCGTGAAGAACCGTCTCACCTTGTTAAGCACACCCAGTTTACGCGAGGCCGCCTTTGTGACGCTCTCAATATACTCCCGTCGGTTGAGATCCCGGCAAATATCCATACCCAGGATACCGAGCTTATCCTGTAGTGGCAGTGGAGTGTTCTGAAAAGAAGGGAGAGGAAGGAATGGAGATCTTTTAGTAGTGAGCGCGCACACCTGTGTTTTTTTGGCGTTGAATTCAACCAGATTCTCATCACCCCATTCAGAAATACGGCTCAGAGCCCGGTCGAGCCAAGCGACAAGTTTCTGTCGTTTTTCCTCAATGTCTGACGACTTAGCTGTAGGATGTCCTAAGTATCGCCCGTGAACTGTGCTATCATCTGCATAGCAATGTATGTTGCCAAGGGCTAACATAAAATTGATATGCAGAAGAAACAGTGTGGGCGACAGGACGGAGCCCTGAGGGACACCGGCATTTACCTGTCGAAAATCTGAGGCCGCGCCGTCGCAAAGGACCCTAATGCGGCGTTGGTGCAGGAAGGCGGCGACCCAGTTACAGAGTTTTGGGGGCAGGCCGAATGCGGGAAGCTTGGAGAGAAGCGACCGGTGCCAGACCCTGTCGAAGGCTTTGGCCATATCGAGGCTGATGGCCAAGGACTCACCGTGCCTATCAATAGCCTCACCCCAAATGTGTGTAACGTACGCCAAAAGATCACCCGTGGATCGGTTTGGCCTGAATCCATATTGCTACGGATATCTCGCATTGTGGAGTCACAGGATGGAATCGTAGGCGGATGCTTGCCACGGTCATCGACTCGGGAGATAGACGCAAAGAGGTTAACAAGCAAGTTTGCTTTCTCCTGCGGCTGATGAGCAAGCGATCCGTCTGCAATGGTTGCACTGAACACCCGTCGTGTTCAGTGCAACCAGGCCCCTAATTCTTCCCACGCCGCGGCATTTTATACGCCACCAGAGTTCCCCGTCCTTCGGCGACCCGCGGCCCCGTCAGCGATTTCTACCGCCGGCGTCTTCTCCGTTCGGGATCGGCCCTCTCCCGATCAGCGGTCTCTTTCTGGAGCATTACAGCTTCACAAAAAGAGACCACTGCGCCCCAGCCCTCCTCACCCGCCAGCATGGCAGCAATGATTGCTGGCGGGGAAATTTTGCTAATGTTCTCTGTATCGTTTCAATTTTAGTATATGTACTGCCGAAGCAAGTACAATTTTTCATACCCCTAGATCGCAAGCGGAGCCGCGGGCAGAGCTTGTTTTTATATGTAAATCTACCATAGTGACTCTGCTCTGCCAGATGGAAAGCATGAGCAGTATCCAAAAGTATTGGTTAGGATCATCATTGTCAGTACACACAATGCAGCGTGGTAACAATGACCACAGATTACTAATAAGTTCTACGTAACTATGGCGGCCTAGTGAAGTGCTTCTACTCCATTGAACCGTACATACACGTACATGAATGTAAAAATTACATAACTATGAGTAATAACACATTATAAGAAATTTACGATTATGAACTATCGAACGTTAATTTTTTATAGCCATGGATATAGGGGTAATAGAACTCACAAAGAAATACATTAATTTCTTTTTATATATACATTTGTACATAGTCTTATATTTACTAATATGTATTACAAATTCCAAAGTTACCCTGTTTGTATGTTTATTACGCATTCACGTCAAATAACTGCACCTATTTTGTCGCAGTTCCTTCCGCGTTAGTGTCGCTCGCAATAAAAATAATGCGTCATCCCTTAAGAATTAATATATTTATGGATTTTTTGTTTCAAATTTCATTAAAATCAATGCATGGTTTTAGCCGTGAACGTGTAACAGACAAAGTTGCTTTCGAATTTGTAACATTCGTATGAATATGACACGATAATCCTTATCTGTTAGAAATTTATCTACTTAATCTGTTTATATTTTAACTGCCTAGTTGGTCTAGCTATTAGAATATGGCGATTTGGCGATACTGGCGAACGAGGGGTCTAGGGTTCGATTCCCGAGTGGGGCCAAAAGTGTTATTGGGATTTTTTACAAAAAAATCTTGATAACACCCCCGAGATTGGAAGTTTAGATGTATTTCACGGTCCCGGTTGTCATGAACAACTAAGGCAATCGTTATTGAGAAGTCAATGCCCTCAAATATACTGACAATTACTCGATTCTCGCTTAGGGTTGAGGAGATCGGTTGATAGTCGCTCCGTGGACAAACTGATATTAAGGTAAATTTGGTCGTACTAGTAGCAGAATTTAATTCAGGTAATCTTGAATTTAGTAATGGTTAGAAAAAATAGTCACTTTACGAGTTTTAATCATAAATAAGATGCAGTCCAATCAGCAGTCCAATTGTGCTGGTTGTTGAGTGTCACGTTGGCAAGTTTGCCCCTATACCCTCAAATAATCTACCAAAATTCCGCCATACTTCACTTTTTCACACCAAACACTTTTTATAAGATCTTCTTATAAAAAATATACATCGCTAAATAACGTATGTATGTTTTCTAAACGTTAGTGTCACAACATAATGGTGATATATATGTGATACTTTGACAACGGCCCTGAACTGCTGTTGAGGTGAAGAGATTATCTTGAGCACAATATAATATATACTTAACTAATCTTTGCATGTATGTATGTATTAATACGTGACGAGAATTCTTTTTAGAGTTTATTAAGAAACGAGAACTGACATGAATATGAAGATAATGGTAGAATTGTTAGATAACTCGTGGTTTTTGCTGTAAACGGGACTTATTCGCGATAGAATTAAAAAGGTTACCTACCTAAGTCTTCCCGTGACCACGTGGGAAAGTAGAAGGTATCGTAACCTTTTTAATTTTATCGTGAAAAAGTCCAGTTTATAGCAAAAAACATGAGTATGTGTAAAAGTCGGAAAAATCCAAAATATTTTTTTAAAGCAGGGAGCAAGGAGCACCGAGCTGACTGATTAATTAAACAAATAAATATAATTAAAATAATTATAATTTCAATTAATAGCTTTTTTACTAAATGCTTAATATGAAAGCAAAGTCAAATAACATTTTGCCGTCAAGCCGTTAAGCCGTCGGTCCCGGTTGTCATGAACATCTACAAAATTTAAAAATAGATTCTTTTATACAAGTAAATACATTCAAATTACGCTTTTTCTTCTCCTTCTCAGCCTTTATTATTCTAGACTATTTGGGGTTAGCTACTAGTTCAACCGGCTTTACCAGAATATCAATGTTTCAACGGAGCAACTTCGGACCTCCGCAACCCTGAGTTCGAATTGAATTCAAAGCTTTAACTATAAACGTGTCAGTGTATTTGAGGGCACTGACTTCATAAAAATTATAAGCGAAATGTTCATAGACAAGTTGCCTTAAGTGATTAGAAAAAAATTACCGAAATAAACCACGACGGCGCGGTCAGTGCCTTCGTGACCGCGCCGTCGTGAGAAGAACGATACTATGAGCTTTATATATAGTTATCATAAAATAACAGTCTTGAAACTTAGTTGGAGGTATCCGAGTGACTTAAAAACACCCTACGGCAAGATAGCGTAGCCACAACGTTGTTATCAGTCCCTAACCCGCACTCGGTTAGTGTTGGGCCGTATGACCTTACCCTCTTCTGAGAAGTGACCCGATCGTAGCTTTGGAACGTTATGGGTTGTTAATAACTTCCCAATTACGATTACCATAGATTTTTTTTAGATCCGAGAATAGAACCATTACGCTAAGCGCTAGAATATATAGTTCAATGTCCAGTAGTATAAAATTTAAATATGTGTATCCTATTTGAAGTAACATATTAGTGTGCATCCACTATGACTAGGTATTTTCCGTATATTAAAATATGTACTTTATCAGATTAAAATATGTAGGTAAATATTGCAATCTAAGTAATTCCGTAATCAATTAATTTGCAACAAGCATAACCAGCCAACATGTACATAATCCACTATATCTAATCATACAAATGTCAACAAGTAAATCAATTACAACGACAATGAAACATATTTCAAAACAAACTAGTTAATAATGTCGGCTTATTCTAGACAGCATTCTTAGCTTTTTATGTAACCCTGATTTACGAACGTCAGTGAGATAATATTACGAATCTAGATATACTTAGATAATAAAGTAGCACGTTTTCAATGAAAAACATTTGACACACGTGTTGTGACGTCAGAGAACCGTCATTCATACGAAAACAGAATTGAATTCTCATTCTATAAGTGGTATCGACTTCCTAGCCTTTATTATTCAAAAGTATTTGGGGTCAGCTACTAGTTCAATCAGTTTAAATATCAGTTTTTCCAAATTGCCATTGGATCCTGCCAGTTTAATACTGAGGGTGAACTGAATTCGAAAGTTGAACTAGTTCTTGTTAGTATATTTGCTATAGATGTTCATAACAACCGGGACCAACGGCTTGACGTGCTCTCCGAGGCACGGGGTACGAACAAAAGCTGCCAATAAAATATTTATTGCTAATAATGCAATGCTATTCTAAAAGATATAGGTAAATTTTCTTTAACTTTTCACTAAAATACTACATATGAAATCATTATCTTCTTTCTAATTCGACAAGCTTCGAAAGCATGTAATTCAATCATTTTTTTTTTTTTTTTTGATAAAAGACAACTCCCGCATTAGGAATATAAATTCCTGTGTCGTGGGGGACTTTACAAACATAAATGAAACGGACACAAACAACACCCAGACTCAGAACAAAAAATTGTGAATCACACAAAGTGTTATCCTACGTGGGATTTGAACCCACGACACTTGGCGCAGTAGGCGTGGCTACCGCTTAAGCCACTAGGCCATCAACAACCCATTATGTCCCACTGCTGGACTTTGATCTGCTCTCAGGAGAGGGTTAAGGCCATACTTTTAGGTACATTTGTTGAAAACATTATATTATTATACCTTATAAGCGGTCATGGCCAAGAAGCCTTAGGTGATTGGAAACAATCACCGAGGGTAAGCAACGACGGCGCGGTCAGTACCTAGATGGGTGACCGTTTGTGGCATGATATTTTATGAGCGTTTCCGTGATTCGGAGTTTATGTTAAACAGCCGATCCCGGTCGTAAGATACCAATCGTGAAGCTTAATTGGAGGCCTGCGGGCGGTTTCAAAATGTCCGGCAAGATTGCTTAGCCACAACGTGTCTTGCCTGTCCCCAACCTGCACTCGACCAGTGTGGAGACGTATGGCCTTAACCCTCTCCTGAGAAGAACCCGAGCTCAGCAGTTGGACATTATGGGTTGTGGATTTAAATTGCTTGAATGGTTTTTAAAGTTTTTTAAGTTTTTTAAACTATAATTCATATTATTCTGTTCAGTAGTTCGGTTGTGGGACACTTTATCTGGACATAAAATGATTTGAGTTAGGAGTATACTCCAAATTGCACTTTAACTTACTTGACACACATACTATATTCGTATGAATATGTGCTTGGTGCAATGAGCTTATTGGACACTATTTGCAGTAGGTACAAAAACATTAAATACTGCAAGCTCTTGACATTGAAACAACGGAATAATTTACCCGTACTTAGTAATAGATCGAACTTAACGAGGAACAAACTTGACGTCACCATGACAAATACAGTTACGCGGTAAAGTGCTTATATTTTAAAATTTAATTTTTTTTGTTCCTTTTCTGTAAATATAGATGTAACAGGGTATTTACCAGAAAACAGTTCAAAAAAGAATAAACCATTTTTTTGTATACTAGCTTTTGCCCGCGGCTCCGCCCGCGTTTATGTCGGTTATCGTCGGTAAAAGTAGCCTATGTGTTATTCCGATATATAAGCTATATTACTGTCAAGTTTCATTTAAATCCGTTCAGTAGTTTTTGCGTGTAAGAGCAACGAACATAAATACATACATACTCACAAACTTTCGCGTTTATAATATTAGTAAGGAAAATGTACTGAAAGATAAAAATAATTCGGTAGGTCCCAGGTTCCAGTCATCACACCCTCTCCCTCATCTATCTAAGGCAATGATAAGACAAAAAATAAGATCGATAACGTTAGCATAAACAGAGGGTCGAAAGTTAATTACTAAATTTGACCAAAACAAACAAACAGAGCTGTAAATAAAACCTTTTAATATTACAAAACACCCGAATGCTTAAAAGTAATGAACTGAAAAGAGAAAAACAAGTATCGCAAAATCTATATAACCAACGCGGGTGTCGGAAAAGGCGACTAAGGGATAAGCTACGCAAGACTACATCAATGCAAAGATAAGGAAAACTTGAAACCAACCCTATTCCAACCCGTCTGGCCAGCGTGGTATAGTAGGCCAATACCTCCTTTTCAAGGAGAGGCCTATGTCCAGCAGTGGACTGTTAAAGGCTGTTGATGATGATGATGATATAACACTATAGTCGTCACAAAATAAGAAGCCTGTTTTGACATTCGTCATCGTGTTTTTCAATCAACGATTAATTCAATGTCTTTGATTTTTCAATGTCAAAAATCAAATTCATAATCCTATTTAATTACTATGTTACCCATACACTATCACAACGCGTATCATAAATAAGCATCAAGTTTAACTTTATATTGAAAAAATACACTCAAAAACATAAATTAATCGTTGATTAAAAAGCACGATGACAAATGTCAAAACAGGCTTCTTATTTTATGACGACTTTAGTGCAGTGTAAGATGTCTGAAATATTTATTTATTTATTATATAAACATACATACATAAGCTCGAAAAACATTAACCTCCTTCTGACGCAGTCGGGTTAAAATATTGAACACAAGTGAGACTATAGTCGTAGATATACCACTATACATAATTATTACTGTTTATCCGATGTACTATTAGATATTTGAAAATTTTGAACAACATTGTATGCAACACACATCAAAACTATTACTTCTACCGCAAAGCAAATTCTGTTTACTTTATTAATACAAGAAAATACAAAAAAACGAACTCAAATAATAAATGAAAATAACATTTGAAGGGTGCTGTAAATTGTGACGAAATTTAAGCTCAATCGATACAAGACCCTTTCAATTCATAAAACGTATGCAAACCAACATAACATTTGTAAATTGGTACAAAAGTATATAAATTAGGAAATTTAATTTGCTACACACATATTTAAGTTTTAGATAAGAACTTTTAATACACACAGTCTAAATCATCCAAACGAAAGTAAAGTGCTATTAAGTGCTATTAACTATAATTTGTGTACTACTTACGTAATAGCAAGCCCACTCGTATATTCACTAAAAGAGCACTTAAGGAACTGTATTAGGAGAAAAATTGTGTGTCTAAACAAAGTATAAGTGATGTTAGAAAAAGGATATTTTTTATACGGATGCCATGCTCATGAGTGTTTTTTTATACATATGAGACTACCAAAGTGACTGATAGAAGACATGTTACATGTTGGGAAATCGTATAAATGTTAAATTGCAAGCAAAATTCTATATCGCGATACAGGATTAGACACTCAGTAGTTCGAGTATTTTCCGTAGATGGCGGTGTAGTAAATCATACTAATCTCCATCCCACTAATCCCATCCTAACCTTGTCTAAGTGACCCCTTAAAGGTAAAAAGTGTGTTAAAAGGCAATGTACTGTTGTGACTCTTAATTTGCAGGTGTCCTTTTGTTATGATAGCCTATTTTAAATTTAGTTAAAGCCTTTTGATCTCAGGTAACGCAATTCAAGTTTATAGAAGACGGATGACCTGCCTGGCGGGTCTCTCTTTCACAAACTCTTGATAATATAAAAGCCAATGACGAATCAGTTGTTCCATTGATTAACATTTCTGATTGCCAATCTAGAGGAATTCTTTTTACTTTTATAAAAAAGATAACTCCCGCAGTAGGAATATTCAGGGGACAGGGACGCATGTTTGACGTGAAACGGGCACAAATAACACTCAGACACTGGTATTGTCCCAAGTGGGGTTTGAGCTCACAACACTCAACATCAATGGTTAAATCAGAAGTTATTCAATTTAAATTGTCTTTGTCTGAATTTCCGACCCCTGTCTACTGTTTTACTTTGAAAAAAACTCCCACAGTAACTAAGGCATAGTTTCACTAACTTACATTATCAGGAAACATGTCTAAAAGACAACAAAGGTACCCTTAGGAGAAATAAACAGATGCTCCATGGCTCCTGCTCTTGTCAAAATAAATAAAGCTTCGTTTTACGGAAAATAAACAATCGCCGAAAAACAAAGGTGCTCCTTTGGGATCGAAGGATAGAGAGGAAAGTTTGAAAAAGTTAGAACCAAATTCGCCCTTAATCAAACATTTACCTTTCTATTATATTATTTAAGCGAGCACATGTCCAGGTCGAAGTTTGTTATCTAAATATATTTATGTAGGTAAAATGAAATATTTGATACACGTGAAAATTGTTTTGTACCGACCTAAACCTTGTACAATAGATACGTTTATATAGTTTGATGGCTATATATAGTCTATAGTATATAATTAAACTGATATAGTATAGTCTTTAACTGCCGTGACGCAGTGGTAGCGTATGCGACTGCTGTGCTTGAGGTCTCGAGTTCGATTCCCAGGTCAGACCCAATGTTGGTGTAATCCGCAAATATTTGTTTCGGAGTCTCGGTGTGTCGCCAGAGCCCAGCAGTAGGATATTCTGGGTTGTTGATGATGATGTTAATTACCGTGTGGACCACCACCCCTATATTACTCTATGGGCATCGTAAAGGCCGACTAAGGAAGCAATTTTTGCAGGACAACATCTTTGCAAAGAGAAGGAAAGCTTAATACCCAAACCTCTACTGTCTGGCCAGCGTGGTATAGTTATCCTAACCCTCTTTTCTAAGGAGAGGCCTATGTTCAGAAATAGACTATTTAAGGCGGTTGATAGTGTAATCAGAATTTCTTTGTTCAGCCTTCTCGTCAAGCAATTTATGATAAAATTTCACATTTTTTTTTAATTTTAAGCCTAACAAAGTGAATCTACTCTACCTGATAGAAAGCATGAGTTTAGGCCAAGGGTGAGGGTCACCATCCTCGTTGCGACTATGGTGACCGCTTCTGGGTCAATGGGCTTGGTCTCAATGAAATACAACACGAATGATATCATTTCTAGGTTGGTTTTCTGTATGAGGGTAAAACCTGTGGATGTGGCACTATCGCGCTGACATCAGCGCCGCTCTACTACCTCGCATGAAAAACTATTCCAATTTTTGCATTTAATATTTGATTAATCACCCCGTGAATTGGCTGCACGGTTGGCCTAGTGGTTTAAGCGGTCGCCACGCCGCTTCCTGCCGCGCCAAGTGTCGTGGGTTCAAATCCTACGTGGGACAACACTTTGTGTGATTCACAAATTGTTGTTCTGAGTCTGGGTGTTCTTTGTGTCCGTTTCATGTACGTTTGTAAAGTCCCCCGCGACACAGGAATTTATATTCTTAATGCGGGAGTTGTGTTTAAAAAAAAATGTTAAAAACCAAAATTTGACAGACACGTATAAGACTTAACAAATTATCTTCAGCGCTCTAAGTATTCAACCAGCGAGGATGGAAGTAAATCACGTTTCGTATTAATCAAGTGATGAGGTTGTTATAACAAGATTCACTTAAGGAACTTAGGTACAAGACTTAAGCCGGACTAGGGTTGTCACTCCTTAGAAAATGGAAAGGATGATTTTTATAAAAATCTTTCTTATGCTAATGTACAATATAGAGTGGCGACAGCTTCAGCTATTAGGTAACTTCGTGAGAGACTGGTGCCTGTAGTAGGTAACCAGGTCACCAGCCCCCCCCCCCTCGCAGCAAAGAATCTATTCAAACAAATTATGTATGAACCCTGTATTTCGATAAATGTACCTTTACTCAAGAAGAGATTAAAAAAAACGAACCAATAATAAAAAAAAGAGTAAAAAAAATACATTTTATATAAATAATATTACACTGTTGTGTGTGTCACATAAATTAATATTAAAATGATAAGCATCTTATGCATTATAGTAGGTTATAGAGTTATTGTTTTATAAATCGTGTTTACATTAATTGTAGATGAGGGAGCCTTCAAATACGAGTTATTGAAACATTTTTATTCTTAGATTTTCTAACTAGAAAATCATCAACTTCCTATTTCCTCTTTTGAAGCAGTAGAAGAAGTGGTTATAGGTTACTTATCCATTAAAAATATGCTTGAAAATGTCCTGAAAAACAGCACAGGAATTCACTAAAGAATTACACTTAGTAACTAAAGAAAAAACTATTTATATTTCAAATTTACTTATTAACTAGTGTGCCAGGCTTAAGATTAACAAGTACTGCCAGACTTATATATGGGTTTCATATTTATAGTCCTGGCAACCCTAATTAAGGTACCTTTTACATATGCTTAAAGCACTTTAGGAGCATATAGAGGACACTATTATTACAATCTTGAGTCATAAAAACAAATATAATCTTGCTTTATGATAAAACTTTATAGCCCTTTGCTTTATAGCATAGAGTGATAGAGTGATTAAATAACGTAAAAATTTGTAAAAAAAGGCATTTTGTAAAATTGACTAAAATATTCTTAGAATCTATGGTCTAGTCTAGAATAATGAGCTCCAAAAACCTTAGAGTCCGACCTTAATTATGATTATAAAAGTTATTTATATTATATTCTGTAGTATAAACATTTATATTTAAAAAGATTTTTTTTAAAGTAGTAGAGCCAAGCTGATTTCAGCACGAGCGAACCGGCTCAACCGAGGTGGTACCGTGTTATCGTGTTTCCAGTGTGAGTGAGTGCGTGGAGCTCCTTTGATGCAAAACATGCATCAGGCCGCCATATCTACAATATTTTCAAACCCATTCAACATGATAATAAAAAAAAAATCTAAAAATAATCACAGGTAGCCGGGTTTTCAAAGATCTATAGATATTTATCACAAGTCATTATCGCTCGCGGTAAAACAATATTGAACATTTAAAAACCTAAAAAATGTTTGAAGCAAAGTTTCTATAATCCTCCTAAAACCCTGACCAAAAATTCTTTAAAATAATTCACTTCTTACAAAGTTCCATAGTCGATAACAACTTTTGAAACTGTCTGTACAGAATACATTAAAACACTTAACTTCCTGAATGTACAGGATATTTATATTTAATGCAACAATTCACACAATGTTGTATAAAATTTACGTCATCTAATTAATGCATATCCAATGATCTTGAACTCACTGCATCCTAATAAAAAGATCGTGCCTTACCATATGACAGTAAAACCAACATATCTCGTTTATTCAACTTTGTATTTATCGAGCATTTTCCTCCATGATCAACTTTAAAAAGTATCAATACTTGAAAAAGCACCGCGACACGAGAATTTTTTATGTTATAAATATTATTTTAAATTGTTTTCTTAATTAATTTCTTATTCTTTTAAATAATTAATAATTATTCTTATAAATATTTAAAAGATGCTGCCACGCTCGTTCTAAAGAATATGTTACTATTTACTATTTCAACAAACTGGGGAAGATGCACTAGTACCCATAACTCAAGTTGAAGCTCATCATGGGTACCAGAGTTCAGTTCTACCCTTACATCAAGAAACGCTTACAATATTTAGATATCTTAGACGTATGGCCTTAACCCTCTCCTGAGAGGAGACTTGAACTCAGCAGTGGGCCATTAAGGGTTGTTTAAAAATTCCTGAGCATCATCGCCTACAGGCAGCTTTACCAAACAAGGTAGTTTTAAAGTAGGTTTAAATATGTATCATAAATTAATTTAAATAGTCTAGTCTAAGAAGAAGTACCCACACAATGAGTCAGTAAGGTTATCCTACAGTTTTTTGAGGTAGTATTCTCACCACCATCCTATTGATACTAGCATTTATGTTAGGTAGTATATTGAAATCGAGGTAAAACCACATGGATCGCCGGCTCGAGAGGATCTAGCTCAGGAGTTAAACGTATGAATGAACCCTGAGGTAAAATATCCGTTATATGTACGTCAGTAAGATCCAGCCTTTTTGAAGAGAGAGCATTGCCAGCATTGCCATTCGACGTGGCAATGCTGGCAGTCTTTTGGGAACGCTACCAGTAAGCGATGATGTGGGGGAAGTTTTTGATGCTTATATGTAAATATTCTTTTAAGTTAATATTGTCAATTAATAGTCTTCTTCCTAGCTTTATTCCCAATATTATTTGGGGTCGGCTACTAGTTCAACCGGTTTTAACTGAATATCAGTTTTTCCAGCGACTGGCATCGGACCTCCGCAATCCTGAGGGAGAACTGAAATTCGAAGGTTGAACTAGTTGTAAGTAAATTTGAGGACACTGACTTCCCAATAACGATTGCCATAGATGTTCATGACTATCGGGACCGACGGCTTTACGTGCTCTCCAAGGCACCGGCATGAATAACCGCCAAACTTCCAAACTCCTGGCTGTTATTAGGAATTTCCTAAGAAAAACCCAAAAACACTTTTTGGCTCCGGGATTTGAAGCCAAGACCTCTTGATTAGCAGTCGCTTACGCTATCCACTGGACGAACGATAAAATAATTAAGCTAATAATAGTTTTAAATATTACACGATTTAAATTTCATAGGATATTCGTTTTCATGCTACATTATATTTAAGTGCGCGACAGTAATTATGCTATAACATAACAGTTTTTGTATCGAGCAAAAATGATCACTTAAAAACAAAACTGGAATTTGTATAATTAAGAAACACTTTTTTGTATAATTATATCAGCTAATTATATACATTGATGTATATTTGATTTATTCCGATGAAAATAATTTAAATGAATAAAAAACATCAATTTTCTTTAAATGCATATAATTATTTTATCATCATCATCATCGCCGTTGAACTGGTTGTGGCAACATCGCTATGTATAACGTAAAAACTTACCTGAGTATATATATTTTTTTCTTTAAAAAGACAAGTCCTGCATTAGGAATATAAATCTTGTGTCACGGGGGACTTTACAAACATACATATAACGGACACAAAGAACACCCAAATTCAGAACAACAATTTATGAATCACATAAAGTATTGTCCCAGGTGGGATTTGAACCCACGACACTTGGCGAAGTAAAGAGCCGCGTGGCGACGCTTAAACCACTAGGCCCAACCATGCAGTCAAAATATTTAAGCCTTTACTCTGTCTAATGGAAAGTATGAATAGAATCCTGGAGTAGGGGTCACCATTCAGAGTGCAGAAAATGCAACATGGTGACCCACGCTATGGCGGCTTAATGAGATACTTCTGGGCCTCCAGTCTCACACTCGTAGCACGATGCAGAAATACAACACGAATACTGACTTCTGTGTGAGGGTAGTACTGCCCCGGGCGTGCAGGCATCATTTATTACTACATTAATTCATACTAACTTGGCCAGACGAGTTAATACGGGGTTTTCTATGCCTGTGTCTTGAGCATGTGTTTGTGTGTGGGTAGGCCAACCGTGAATTATTTATTAACTATTTTGCTTCCGTCTTTTAATAGTTCTAGATCAATCAGATGATTAATTACGGGTTTAAAAGGACCATGAAAATGTTGTATGGTATATAATTTCACAGAACTACACAAACTATCATTTATTTTCAGAGGAAATGATAGGCAGATTGGCGTCATGCTCAGTTGCATGCTGACACGTGAACTCATGACATGTCATTAAGGAAGTAATAATAATAGGAAATTAAAATGGAGAATGACTGGAAACAATTAATAGTCGTTAATCATAAAATAAAACTTCTAGGGTCTTCATACGCAAAAAAAAATAGTTTTAAAAACTAAACAAACACGCTTTTAAACTAAAAAGTAGAAAATAATTTTAATGTAAAAAGCGTGGGGCGACGTTATTGAAATATTTTCAGAAAGCACACCCCACGCTTTGTTACATTAAAATTAGTTTAAAAGTGTGTTTGTTTAGTTTTTTAAAACTATTTTGTTTGGAAAAACTAAAAAAGGCTAATTTGTTTCAAAAAATTAATAAAATATCTATAACTCGTGCGACCTAAGATGGCACCTGACTCAAATGTCAGTCGTTTAAAGTACTGAGTGCAAGAAAAATATAATTTATTCTAGTTTTTTTAAAATTTCAACATTTATTTTGCTTCAATTAGTTTCTCATAACATACTACTTTATCTTAAGTGGTACTTTAGAAAATACATATGCATACCAATAGGAAGCAGGCCTCATTCATTATTTATCGGAATGCATTCTTTGTGCAGTGATTTAAATAATATTAGGTAACATATAATATCATTTTAAATGAAATTAGGAACTGAAATATGGTTATAAAATACAATTTTAAATCGTCATGATAAGCCTTATAATCGTAGTCTTAAATATCCATGTATATGGAAATTCTTTATTTTAAACTATTGCGTCTCATAGTCGTCATGCTGTTTTTTTTTTCGTGTGACCTTTCTTAAAACAATTGGTTTGTCCATACGAATCTAATGATATGTTAATAAAATAAATTCGTGATGACATTAGGTAATACCTAATAAACTAAAATTATTATGGAAAGATTCGTGCACCGGTAATAGTGATGCTAACGCTACTCGCAAGACGACAGAGGGGTATCACGCGGGGGAACGGTATCATGTTTCGTTTTGAGCCAGGTGCCATCTTAGCTCGCACGAGTTATAACTCTTATCTGTTCTGTAATCAGGTTTGTCTCCTTTTAAAAATAATTAAATATAATACTTTTTCTCTAGTACTTTACTTGAGTGAATAAATTACTTTCCAAAGAAACATGAGGTAGTAGTTAATAAGTTATAATAATTACTGTAGGTACTTTGCCAACAAATGATGTTTTAAATTATATCACATCGGTATATCCTATCTAACACCTAAAAGCTTTTATTCAGACATCCGTAAACAGAACTATGTATTTCACAAGGATTAGAAGATTGAGGTTTGTCATTAGATGCTATTGTATGTATCGAAAAGTATTACAAACATTTCAATAATGCGCGAGAGCGACGCGGCGCCGAACGTGTCGACAGCGACAGCCCCACCGGCAAGCCTGTCCGGGCAGGCAACCTAAGGGACTTCACACACTGGCCACGCGCCTGGACGCGTGGCCAGTGTGTGAAGTCCCTAAACTGCGGAGTGACACCCCCCTGATACAACTCAAGATTCAGAGTGCGTTACCACCCTTTGAGTCCCTCTTTCCCAGAAATTCACTTGGTAAAAAGCAACACAACTCAAGACTCAAAGAACATTGCAACCATTCAGGTCTCTCTCTCCCAGAAATACACTTGGTGAAAAGCAACAAAGAAACTGCTTACAACCAGTTTGGTGTAAATCGTCGTATTTATATAATTATTATTATATTATTTTTATGTTATTTTTATTTATGCCAAACTATGATTATCTTACATTAATAATTTACCCGCTAAACGTACATTTTAATTTATTGTTAATAAAAACACTAAAAATAAAAAATAAAAGAATGTAAAAAAGTTTAATTTTTATTTTTGGCAAACCCTAATACTTTGTTCACATAAAACTTGTTTTTAAAGCCGTTTTATTTGAATATCTTGAATATCAATAACATTATGCCAAGTTCGTTTACCTGCAAACTTGCAATTAAGTGATATATAGACCAATAACATTTTCTTTAGGTACCATCCGTTTCGATCAAATCATATCATGAATGTTAAAAAACTAATCAAAGATGAATTCTTCTATTTCAGAGTGTTCAGTTGGAGAATAATTCCATGATGTTTGATAAATGGATGAAATTACCAATGCCTATGGACTTCAAGGTATACGTATTTAATGTGAGCAACGCCGAGGAGGTGAACAGGGGTGAGAAGCCTATACTGTCGGAGATCGGCCCTTATGTATATAAGTGAGTAATTCCGTTTTAATTATAAACTTTTAAGAATAATCTTTCTGTACATTCTCCTTTAGAATAGGAGGGTAACGAGTACAGCTAATAGTAAGTATTGTGCCTTCTCAGCCTTGGGAAGGATAGGCCAGTTTGATTTAAAATAGAACTAGTTTTCAGGTATGTTTGACAAACTACTGGACAAAGATTGGTAACAAACATTGGCCACAAAGCATGGTTACAAATATGGCTAGATTGAATTATGATACGAAGGGTCAACATTTGGTCCGACCCGAGAATCGAACCCGAGACCTTTTGATCAGCAGCCGCATACGCTTACCACTAGAGCAACAAGGCAGACATATCCTAATGATGTCATTGTTTCTCAAACTTGCTTTACTTTTACTATTTATCCCTAAACAAACTTTTCTGAGTCGACAATCGATATTATTTCTTATAATTATTCACATTGGTTTGGAATTTGACTGTATTTGCAATTGTTTATTATCATGAGCACGGTTCGTTTACAGCAGAAGATATATTATTCTGTTTGTTTTCGGATTTCTGTTCCTTTTTAGGGTTCCGTTGCCAAATGGCAAAAAACGGAACCCTTACAGATTCGCCATGTCTGTCTGTCTGTCCGTCACAGCCACTTTTTTCCGAAGCTATAAGAGCTATACTGTTGAAACTTGGTCAGTAGATGTATTTTGTGAACCGCATTAATATTTTTACCAAAAAATTGAAAAAACAATACATTTTGGGGGTCCCCATACTTAGAACTGAAACTGAAATTTTTTTTTTCATCAAAACCATACGTGTTATGGATCTATGGATAGGTCTTCAAAAATGATATTGAGGTTTCTAATATCATTTTTTTCTAAACTGAATACTTTGCGCGAGAGACACTTCCAAAGTGGTAAAATGTGTTCTAAAATAAGAGAATGATAAAACAAAAAAAAATATGATGTACATTACCATGCAAACTTTCAACGAAAATTGGTTTGAACGAGATCTAGTATTTTTTTTAATACGTCATAAATCAAAACACTATTAATAAAACATCGATGAAAGTTACAACGAACTACAAAAACTTTTATATGATGTTACTTGCTGATACGGAACCCTTCATGGGCGAGTCCGACTCGCACTTGGCCGCTTTTTTCCCTTTAATGTTCAATAGTAATTTTTATTGGTCTGTCGAAAACTTTATTTAAAATTTATTGGTGTCATAAATTTACTTTATTTTATTGTTGTCATCGAGGTATTTCATTTCTTTTTGAAGAAACAAGTTAGTTTTATGTGGTTAGATATGAATTATAATTCAGTCAGGTCAGGTCTTGAAAAATGTCAACAAGAATACATATAATTAATAAACAGTAATTTTATCCTATGTATTTTTATGGAAATTATGTAATTCTTCTCAAAAGTTCTCAGGTATTTAGAGGTTATCACAGAAACAAAAAATAACAATTTCAATGCTTAAAAAAAAATCTAATTTTCAATTCAAAATTTTATTAAACATCTCTGACGTCAATTAAATACGTTAATTTTATTCGTATTTAAATGATGATATTCCCCTAGTTTATCGCAACTGAGACCAGCTAACTAGTAAAAAAATATTATAGTGCATTATTTGTGCACAAACACAGATGCACTCTTTACTGGTGGTGTCCGTGGGAATTAACGTACGAAAAAAAAAGTAAAGGAGCACTCTTCGTTCCCTTACCTACTATGGCTACCTGACATGACCGAGCAGAGATAAGGCGCGGTGATCAGGTGCGATCCGCAAATATTTGTTTCGGATTTTGAATGTTTTCTATATATAAGTATACTAGTTGACCCAGCGAACTTCGTACCGCCCAACTTTAAAATTCCAGAACTTGATCGCAGCGCCACCTACCGGGTCCAATTGCGAATCTAAACCATTCCCAGATCCCCTTGAACACACACAAAAAAAATCATCAAAATCGGTCCAGTCGTTTGAGAGAAGTTCAGTGACATACACACTCACAGAAGAATTATATATATAAAGATAATAAGCTCAGCGTAGTTTAGAACCAGAGGACGTTAGTTGTGTGTAAGCTGTCCGAAATATTTATTTTTATAATAAGAATATATTTTTTTGGCCTAAACGAGTCAGTTCTAGAGGTATTCTTAACAAGAATATATCTACAAACACTACTTAACACTACTTGGTATATTTCATTCTACTACTGCTTTACTTGAATGTCATCATCATCCAATCCACTGCTGGTCTTCTATTACACTCTAACGAGACAAATTGGTATAAGGTTAAGATAGAGTTTTTCTCTACTTACAAGTCATACTTTCCTTTGGTACTCAATAATCTATATATTAATACGTGAACCGTGTGTGTCATCGTTGCTTAATCTCAGTGAAGGTCTCTAATCACCTAAGGCCACATAGCTAAGTAGATTTCTGCCAAAAACTTTGAATCTTATGTAAATACTAACAACGTCCTACAGCATTACCCGTCGACGTCCGTAGGTTTTGTTACTCCCGAATATTGTGTGCTTTCTCCTTGATTTTGATTGTTTTTCCTATTTTTTAACCGACTTCAAAAAAAAGGAGGACGTTCTCAATTCGTCGGAATCTTTTTTTTTTATGTATGTTCAGCGATAATTTCGTTGTTTATGAACCGATTTCAAAAATTCTTTTTGCATTCGATTCGGCATAGCTTACAGGTGGTTCCATCGTTACCATATCGGGATATGATGATGGGATCCCAAGGAAGTCGAGGGAACTCTTCAAAATCATAGGCACAATTGTCGCGATTTGGGTACTCGGAATAGTTTTTCTTAGAAGTCGGTTCCTTTTTGTTAAAATTATTCTATAATAAAAAAAGACTAATTTACTTGTC
Organism: Phragmatobia fuliginosa; assembly: GCA_932526445.1. Taxonomy (NCBI): domain Eukaryota; kingdom Metazoa; phylum Arthropoda; class Insecta; order Lepidoptera; family Erebidae; genus Phragmatobia; species Phragmatobia fuliginosa. The sequence continues at coordinate 2,858,446 of OW052063.1, read as the reverse complement.
ATAATAGCAGCTATCTGCTGTCATAACATCCTGTTGACGACAGTCCTATCCAAATCAGTCAAGCCGTACCAGCGATTAACAGACAAACATACATAAACAACTACAAAGAAACCACCGCGAAAGTGAAGCATTCATAGCCGAGTGGCCGAGAGCCGATTAGGTGAATGAAAACAATCACTGAAGGTAAGCAAGGCCAGCAGGGTCAGCACCTAGATGGGTGAACGCTTGTGGCATGATGTGTTATGAGCGTTTTCAGGATAGGGAGACTGCACGGTTGGCCTAGTGGCTTAAGCGGTCGCCACGCCGCTTCCTACTGCGCCAAGTGTCGTGGGTTCAAATCCTACGTAGGATAACACTGTGTGATTCACAATTTGTTGTTCTGACTCTGGGTGTTCTTTGTGTCCGTTTCATGTATGTTTGTAAAGTCCCCCGCGACACAGGAATTTATATTCCTAATGCGTTAAGCAGTCGAACTCGGTTCTTATCTAAGATAACAAACTTAAAAACACCTGAAGGCAAATTTACGTAGCCACAAGGTGTCTTCCCAATCCCAAACCCTCACTCGGTCAGCGTGGGGACGTATGGCCTTAACCCTCTCCTGAGAGGAGTCCCGCGCCCAGCAGTTGTCGATGAAAGGAAGTGCCGTATATACTTAGTTAAGCATTTATTAAAAGCTGTTAATTTTAAATTACAAACACATATTTCCATTTAATTTATCTGTATTACATGCATGTATATGTTTTAAACCTGTATATGTTATGTATCACAAAATACAAAAACACATGTACGTTATTTACATACTTACAGACACAGTTACTTAGTCGATAAGCAAGGTTTACGTGCCTTATCCAAACACTTCAAAACCATTACAACTATTAGCAGCTACCTAACCTAAATACGTTTTACAAGAATTCCACTAATATTATAAACGTGAAAGTTGGTGAGTATATATGTATGTTTGTTGCTCTTTCACGCAAAAACTACTGAATAGATTTTGATGAAACTTCACAATAATATAGCTTACATATTGGCTTACATAGGCTACTATTTACCGCCATGACGGACCTACACGCGGGCGGAGCCGCGGGCAAAAGCTAGTTAAATTACATCATAATCACAACCCATAACGAATTTATGAGTTTCACTAAAATTTAGTTACAATCATTGTTCACATTTTCAAATAAAGTTCAAGCCTTGTATTACTTTTCTGATGCTTTGAATGAAGTTTAAAGCTTCTTTATTACAAGATTATTCTTAACCATTATCATATATCACACGAAGCTTCTAGTGTAATGCCTTATGTTATTCAATAAAGTAAGCTGAAAGTGATTCTCTGGAATTTCAAATTGATAAAAAGAGCAAGACCAAAAAGCAGTAATAAAATTAGAGTATAAAAATCATATCGGCAAATGTTAGACTATTTGAAACATTAGTTGAATATTTTTCTAACCATTGACGTGAAAAGAAGGGTGCTAATAGTGTGACAGATGTGTCTGTAAAATACAATACAATTTATTTATTTTCATGAATAGGTAGGTACATAGTTCTTAAATAAAATAGACATAAGGGATCACAGATATTCTGCCACAAATGACATAAATCTATAACTAATGTTAAGTTGTTCAGGACATCATCACAAATTAGAGACTGTTTCTATCTGTAACATTACAGCTTCTATACGGAACGACCAATACAAGATGTATGTACATACGCTCCGACGGCGTGTATGTCGATTTTCGCAGTAAAAAGTAACCTATGTCCTTTCTCGGGCTCTGAACTATCTGTGTGACAAATTTCATTTAAAGTGGTTCAGTGATTTTGCCGTCAATATTTTTTCCAAATAACCTTCACTTTAATTTGGACAAAACCGATTACTTCATAACCTATTTAACTTCATCAATCATCATCATCAACAGCCTTAATAACAGTCCACTGGTGGACATAGGTCTTTCCTTAGAAAGGGGGTTCTGGCCTACTATACCACGCTGGCCAGACGGGTTGGTATAAGGTTGGTTTCAAGTTTTCCTTCTCTTTGTTTGTTGTCTTGCGTAGTTTATCCGTAAGTCGCCTTTTACAACACCCGCGGGATGAATAAGAATGGTGACACTCTGTATTGTTAATCCGTCACCAGACGGACAACTATCGAACTTACCGTTGTGTAATTAATTTTTCCAGAGAATATCGGGAGCGCACAATTCTAGGCTACGGTGCAAACGATACGATCAAGTACATGTTGAAGAAACATTTCGAATTCGATCCAGAGGCTTCTGGCGGCCTGACGGAAGACGATGAAGTTGTTGTGGTACATTTCGCATATTTGGTAAGAATATACATTTTCCTTTTTCATCATTCAACTAACCTGGGAAACTGATTGTCATCTGTGACATATCCAGGTAAAAACTACCTTCAGGCCCCTAAAAATCAAGCTTTTCTTTGAGTCTTCTAAAGTGATTCTACTCCACCTGGTGGAAAGCATGAGCAGAATCCAAGAGTGGTGGTCACCATCCTCATTGTGGGTGCACACAATGCAGCATGGTGACCCACACTGTAGCGGCCTAGGACCAGCGAAATACAACAGCACGAAAACTGTCATTTTTGGGTTGGCCTTCTATGCGAGGGTACCGTTCCGGTCCATCCGGCCCATTCAAGCTGAAATCAGCCCTGCCTACTCAGTCTACCCATACTTCAAAGACAGGCAATGTACCTGACTGACCTGACTCTTGAGGTTCCCATGGAGGACGGTTTACTTGTCATCAGTGAGTTTTAGTCAGAAATAAAGTAGTGAAAATAAGAGAATGAAAGAATATGTTCAAGATGCTTTTCTAAGAAACAAATTTTGTAAGGATATTATATAAAACGAAATTTGATTGGTGAACCCATCACAAGTTATTACCAGACGATTTCTTTAAAAAAATGTTGTTTCAAAGTTTTATTTCTAAGCGTTCAAAGTTAACTGAGGGTGATAAAAAAACATCCAATTTGAATTCAATGAAATTTGTGAGAAAAAAATGATTTTTTTTAGAGCTTGCGTGTTCTTTTAAAAAGTGTTGTTTCAAAGCGTTCAAAGATAACTGAGGTATTAAAAACAAAAACAATTTCAATTCAACGAAATTTTTGAAAAAATATAGAAGTTTTTCGTTAAATATTTTTTAAAACGGTTAGAAGAGTGATGCTAGCCCTATTCTAAGGGAGCAAATCAGATACCAACACTGTAAGACAACCATACCATACTATCAGCCCGAGCTGACAATGTACCGATGTAGTAGAACAAAACTGCCTTTCTCAAAAAGAGACCATTTCCAATAGTATCCTATTAAAGGCTGTGAATGATGACTGCCTTTCACGAGTGTATGCGTAGTGGTGTGGAGCAAATGTTTGCATGATCAACAGATATTTGTTTCGGAGTTTGGAAATTTTCTATGTATAATACTTGTATATGTATTTACAAAAAAATAAGTATTAGCATTTTATTAGTTAATCTAGCCTTCATAGTACAAACTGGTTATTTTAAGCTAGATGGCGTCGTGTGTTACATGTATGATTTTTTTTTTTAACCGACTTCAAAAAAAAGGAGGAGGTTCTCAATTCGTCGGAATCTTTTTTTTTTTTTTTTTTTTATGTATGTATGTTCAGCGATAATTTCGTCGTTTATGAACCGATTTCAAAAATTCTTTTTGCATTGGAATGGGCGTAGCTCACAGGTGGTCCCATCGTCACCATATCGGGATCTGATGATGGGATCCCAAGGGAATCAAGGGAACTCCTCAAATATCATAGGCACAATGTCGCGATTTGGGTACTCGGAATAGTTTTTCATTGAAGTCGGTTCCTTTTTGTTAAAATTATCAATTAACAAGTACTTAAATTTTCTTTTTACAGGCGGCACTTCTAACGGTGCATGACATGATGCCTTCTCTAGCAGGTATACTGAACAAAGCCTTTGAACAGTTCTTCCCTGACCTTGAGGATGCCTTCTTAAGGATCAAAGTGAGAGATTTGTTCTTTGACGGTCTGTATCTGAGCTGTGACGGAAACAGTAGCGCTTTGGGTAAGAAATTTTAATCTAAAGAACTATACAAACATTAATACTAATATTATAAATGCGAAGGAACTCTGTCTGTTTGTCTGTCTGTTACATTTTCTTAACCGCTGAACCGATTTTGATGAAATTTGGTATAGAGATAGATGGAGTCTTGGGAAAGACATAGACTTTTTACCGGGCAAAAGTTAGTGTAGAATAAATCGTTATGATAATTCTTAAGCCATCATGATCAAGTAAGATGTAATGACTTTTTAACCGACTTCAAAAAAAAGGAGGTGGTTATCAATTCGTCGGAATCTTTTTTTTTTTTTATGTATGTTCAGCGATAATTTCGTCGTTTATGAACCGATTTCAAAAATTATTTTTGCATTGGAATGGGCGTAGCTTACAGGTGGTCCTATCGTCACCATATCGGGATCTGATCATGGGATCCCAAGGAAATCGAGGGAACTCCTCAAATATCATAGGCACAATGTCGCGATTTGGGTACTCGGAATAGTTTTTCATTGAAGTCGGTTCCTTTTTGTTAAAATTATAAACTTAAAGCAACACGGAAGGCAGTAGCCTGTTACATGTGAATTCATATTGACCGTCGATTGTTTTAGTATGTGAGTTCAAAATATATAATTTTGTGTGATTATGTGTAATTAAGCAAAAAATGATAGATATGTATGTTGTATCGGTTAATCCCCTCCAGTCCGCCGGTCTCTGTTGCTGTTTTTTAACCGTCTGTAACATATGTACGTATATGATTTAATCTGATTTTATTTTATTTCGTTTTGTCAGAAGAAGCACTGACTTCCAAATATTCCTTTAAAAAATTGTTACATAACTTTCAATAGGACTTTTAGTGTTCTCTATCCTAAACTACAGTGGATATTGTAGAATAGGGTTTTTTTTTTAAATATTTAAGCCTGCCAAAGTGACTCTACTCTGCCTGATGGAAAGCATGAATAGAATCCAGGAGTAGGGGTCACCATGCTTATTGTGAGGGTTGGCAATGTAGCATGGTGACCCTTACCATGGCAGCTTGGTTAGATTATTCTGCATCATTCTCCCGGCCTTCGAAGGGCGGGAGAATGATGCAGAATGATTGGGCCTCCGGTCTCACACTCACCAACGAAATACGACAGCAAGAATGCTGTCATTATTAGGATGGTCTTCTGTGTGAGGGTAGTACTGGCCGGGTCGAGCCGGCCCATTCGTGCTGAAATCAGCGTGGCTCTACTACCTACAAAATTATGGGTGGTACTTAGCGACACAAATTAATTTAATATATAGTTTCTGAGAGTACTTGTTCCAACGGTCATTACCGTCACACGATTCACTCGTTTTAGAATACTACCTACCTACCTCGAGCCTAAACAAAACTTAGGTAATTAGTACAAGTTTGGAACTTGTTGAGAAACATGTACATATATGTATATATATATGAAAATGAGAATATGATTTTAGTCACAGAGTGTTGATCGCGTTTACCCAGTTTATTATAATAAGTTTGATTCATAGACATGAATAAATTGACGTCTTTAACGTTACCTGCCAAAGTTGGTACACATATATATATTGAACTCTATATAGTAATTGATAAAACAGAATTTCATAAAACCTTCAAACTCGAGGTATAGATAAGATTTGTCATTTTTTCTATTTTTCTTCGTTATAAGCATGAATTTACTTTGTACTTGATACTAACAAGGTAGTATGAACTGACTTTAGAAATGAGATGTCTCTCGTTCTACTCAATATTGTTAATATCTAATGTGACCTTTTTAACCTTATTAACAAACCCATCAATTCGAAGTAGGTAGGAAGTCAAATATCTCAAATATGTTTGTAGTTTATTAGTAAGTTGGGTCCTCTTAGTAATTGAATTAGTTGATAGTTAAACAATGATTAAAATAAACTTTTATAGACCTTGAATACTTATGTACCGTCAAAGACAAAACAAAGGAGTTTCAAACTTGATTAATTTTGAATTAATTGGGACTTCGGCAAGGGCCAACATACAAACTTTGCAAGTTTAATTAAAGCCTGTAAAAAGTATTCACGATATTCAGCGTCCAATAAAGAAAAAAAATTGTTTGCTTACTAGTATGTAATCAACTCAGATGCAAGTTTAAAAAGCAAATCAGCGATGTTCTATAAAAAACAAACACTAAGTGTTCCACGCCAATATCCAATCGAATTTTGAGCACACTTCGCAGATTCTAACTTTGAGAGTGTTTTCAAAAAAGTTGGGTCGGCAACTTGTTCAAATACCAGCATATTTTTAGATTGTCTTTCCTAATAATAACGGTATTTACACAATATAATAATTGACTTTTATAATAATTAATAATTGTCTTATAACTTTTTTAATAATTGTCAAAATGAAAATGATCTCCGCGTAGGTTTATTATTAAAGTAGGTAAAGTGGTAGATTACTTTTTTCTTTATACTAACTAGTGTTGTTCTGATATATAATGCTTTTTTCATAGAAACTTAGATTGCCTTTTTACCCCTTAGGGATTGAATTAACACCCCTATTCATCCGTGAGTGAGTAAAAGGCGACTAAGGGATAAACTACGCAAGAGAAGGAAAACTTGAAACCAACCCTATACCAACCCGTCTGGCCAGCGTGGTATAGTAGGCTAAATCCTCCTTTCTAAGGAGAGACCTATGTCCAGCAGTGAACTGTTGAAGACTGTTGATGATGATGATGATGATTGAATTACCATAAATCCTAACCTAGTACTCAATAACATGCCAAAGTTCAGCTTCCTGCCCCCAGGAGTTTCGGCCGTGCGTTGTGTTTCGGTTTTTTATGAAAACGTAGTTCGCATTAGTAGTAGTAGATTATGTAGTTTGAGATGATTAAAATATTTAGAAGGAGTGCAGAAGGCTAAAACTAACAAAATTTTTAAATTAATATGGTGATATTTTGACCACAGGGCGAACACTAGTTTAATTCAAATCACCATGCTTAACGCGATTATGTGAGAAACGGTAAAAAGGTAAAAACGCCTGCTTCAAATGTGGTGGTTTCAAGTTGCGGGTCAATGTTTAAATTTGTGAACAGTATTCTGTAGAAACTGGTTTGAAATAATAACTGTTTGCTTTTATCTAATGTTTGATTTAACTTCAACCTAAAATTTTTACTCTTTTTTATAAAGATGATCTTTAGATCATTAAAAATGGTGATGTATTTAACCTAAACCATTAGTGAGAGTACACACAACAGTCATTACAGACATAAACTTTAATGATCTTAACTCAATCATTATTATATTATCATTATTATATACTAGCTAAGTCCCGCGGCGTTACCCGCGGTTGTTGTAAAACGAAAGTCACACCGCGGAACGAAGGTAGTCTAAAAAAAATATAGCCCAAGTTACTCCTTATATCACCAGCTTTTTGTTAGTGAAAGTATCGTCAAAATGGGCAGAGCCGTTAAAGAGATTATCTGGAACACACAGACAAACACAAAAAACATTTTAAATATTACTTTTTTATGTAAGTAGGCCAAAACCTCCTTTCTAAGGAGAGGCCGATGACTGTTAAAGGGTGTTGATGATGATGATGATGATGATGTAAGTATCGTATATGCTTTCATAAGCATTTACTAAATAACTGTTCATTTTATATTACAAACAAACACTCCAATTGTATTTATTTGATTGTATGTATGTATGTTTAGATATAGGTGTATAAATTTACGGTCTTTTTTCAGGGCTGGTGTGCGGAAAAATAAAGGCGGATACCCCACCGACAATGCGGAAGGCTGATACAAATGGATTCTACTTCTCCATGTTTTCTCATGTATGTTATACCCTACTAAAACCGCACGCCGTCTCGGGTACTATAAGTCGAGGAGACAGGTATGCCCTCGAAAGGAAGTCCCTGGAACCCCGACGTACCTCGGGCCATCTATGGTTTGCAGAGGGCCCCCTACTGTGCGAGAACTGTTCCCTTTCTGCCAAATACACGTGCGCGTGTTGTAGCGCTCGTGTTGCCACCCCGGCCTGCTTCTGCTTGGGTGACAGGTGGCCTCACCTGTCACCCCCAGGCCTGCACTTATGGAGGATGGAGATCATTTTGTGATATATGTATTTTATACCTGTAGTAAAATTCTCTTTTTTAACTCTATACATAACAACCAACAATTTATTTTTTTCAATAAATTCTGATATTATTTTATTTATATAAACATTTCATTGCTTCGGTGGCGCAGTGGTAGTGTATTCGACTGCTGTGCTTGAGGTCTCGGGTTCGATTCCCGGGTCGGACCAAATGTTTGTGTGATCCACAAATATTTTTGCCGGAGTTTGGGTGTTTTCTATGTATAATATGTATTTATTTACAAAAAAAAATATGTTTATATATTTATATCAGTTGTCTAGTATCATACAAGCTCTGCTTAGTTTGGGACTAGATGGCGTTGTGTGTAAGATGGCTGAAATATTTATTTATTTATTATTTCATAACGTAGTAGAGCCACGAGCTATAAACCGTCTGAGGCTAAATGGTGCCACGGCCGTACTTCTTATTTTGTCGTTTTATGCTCTTTTATTTTGTTACTTAACGCAAACTAGCAACAAAGATAATAGAAAAGAATTTCTTCTGTCTCCAGATGAACCGGTCCGAATCAGGTCCGTATGAAATGGTCCGAGGCAGAGAGAATGTTTACGAACTTGGTCATATAGTGTCGTACCAGGGCAAAGATAATTTACCGATGTGGGGTGACAAGTACTGCGGTCAGATCAATGGATCCGACTCAACGATATTCCCGCCGATCGATGAGAGCAATGTACCTGCCAGGATTTATACATTCGAACCTGATATATGCAGGTGAGTTCCAGTAATGCTGAAAACGAGGGAGATGTTTTTAAAGTAAGAAATACTGTAAATTATATATAAAGTACGTATCTAAATTGCTATCTATGTCACATCAAGCACTAATACACAAACATTCTAACCTGACGAGGAGATGAGAGTAAGTCGTTAGTAAGGTAAGTCTAGGATGGACAGACGGACGGATGGACGGACATGACAAATCTATAAGGGTTCCGAGATATGAACTACGAAACCACAGTAACACACACACTAACACACACACACACACGCACACGCACACGCACACGAACACGAACACGCACACGCACACGCACACGAACACGCGCACGCGCACGCGCACGCGCACACGCACACGCACACGCACACACTCGCACACGTACACACTCGCGTGCACAATGCCTATGCATTTTCTATTTGATCTCTATTTCGGTCGCCCTTTCTTCTCATTCTGTACCCTGAATATCTTCAATATAAGATTATATGTTGCTATTATGTATTGTATCAAGGTCTGTCTTAAACGACATCATTCGTGTTGACGTATTTCGTTAGTAAGTGCAAAACCGAAGGATTAATGATGCAGAAACATCGCAATCGGCCGCTATAGTGTGTGTCACCATGCTCCATTGCCTGGTGTCACCATGAATAAGTTCACCACTATTTTTAGATTCTACTCGAACTTTCCATCAAGCAAAGTAGAGTCACTTTGATAGGCTTATAAATTTAAAAAAGGCACACCAAATAAAACTACAATAGCATTTAGAGCCGAAAAATATATAAATCACTTTATAAAAAGCCACAAGTACCCAGTAACATCAAAGTGGATTATTTTCTTGACTGACATGTCTATTTAAATACTCAATTGCCCACATACTTTTTTTTGGTCGATTATTTTTTGGAATGAAATACGATTTATATTTATTAAATACACAGAACCTTTGATAAAAATCTTTTGTGAAAAGAACAAATTCATTTAAATCCGTCATTGAATGACCGATTGGAATATTCCAGAGTATACATTGATAAAACACGTTAAATAAAAGCCTTAGGAGAATGAACCCAAAAAAATCTAACATTTTTTGGTAGTTATTTTTACTAAATATTGCTGGTAACGCCTGTGGTTTTTGCTTTAACTTTATTAAACTTCTTCCACGTTCACGCCGTAAGAATAAATACAATTTAGAAATAACAAATTATGAAAGGTTTTTGTTTGCTTATTTTTCCTTCCCTGAAATGCTCTCGAGTCGGACCGGTGGGATAATTATGTTGGACTCGAACCGACTAGAAGCCGTCGTTCATCTGCCGCCACGCCGTCCCGAGTTTTTTTTTTTATATATTAACTGCCAAAATGACTCTGCCCTGCCTGATGGAAAGCATGAAAAGAATCCAGAAGTGAAGGCCACCATCCTCACTGCCACAACGTACAGTGCAGCACGGTGACCTACACCTATGGCGGCCTAGTAAGATGCTTTTTCACGCCCCGCTTGAAGGACCCGGGTGTGGCTTAGAAAGAAATCTCTAGCACTCATTAACATTAACCTGAAAACTCAACAGTCAGCAGCGAACTGGACGTCATTTTCGTCTAAGAAAATTCTGAATCAAACTACAAGTGCAGAATTCTTTGAAGCACCACCACCACTTGTACCACGTACTTAAGTCGGAAGTACTACCAGCTACTAAATACCCATAATGTCCCACTGCTGGGCTCATCAGGTCTCTTCTGATTAGAGGGATAAGACCATACGTTCGACGCGTTCGAGTGTGGGTGAGGAACGCGCAAGACACGTTGTGGCTACGTAAATCATGCCGTTGGATGTTTTTAAACCGCCCGAAGGCATCCAACTAAACTTCACAACTGCTATCTTATGATAACAACCTGGACCGACTGCTTAACGTGACCTCCGAATCACAGAAACGCTCCTAACATAATATCATGCCACAAACGGTCACCCATCTAGGTTTGACCGCGCTGTTGTTGCTTACCCTCAATGATTGTTTCCAATCACCTAAAGCCACTCGGCTATGAGCGCTTACCATCAAAACCCTTAAATTATTCACTGCTAGATATATCTCTCCAAAAAGAAAAAAATATTTGTTGATGTACGGTTTGTTTTGAGTTTTCCTTCTCTTTACACCAGTACTGTGGTCGTGCGTAGTTTATTACCTAGGTCTAGGTCTACGACTAATATTATTGTTGACTGCCTCAGTGGCGCAGTGGTTGCGTATGCGACTGCTGTGCTTGAGATCTCGGGTTCGATTCCCAGGTCGGTCCAAATGTTTGTGTGATCCGCAAATATTTATTTCGGAGTTTGGGTGTTTTCTATGTATAATTTGTATGGATTTACAAAAAGAAAAGTAAGTTAATGTGTTTATATCACAACTGATATAAACACATTAACTTACTTTTCTTCAAACTCTAGTCCAAAAAGAATTATGGGTACTAGACAACTCTAGTACCCATAATACTTTTTGGACTAGAGTTTGTGACTAGATGGCTTTGTGTGTAAGATGTCCGAAATATGTATTTAATTATTTATTTATTTAAATTCCAGGTCCGTCTACGCAGAACTCGTCGGTAAACGAAACCTGTTCAATATCAGCACATATTACTACGAAATCTCAGAGTCCGCATTTGCAGCCAAGACGGCCAATAAAGACAACCGATGTTTCTGTCGAAAGTAAGTTTGTTCATTGTTTTCTTTTTACATAACTACCTTCTTGATCTAGTAGTTAGCGTATGCGGCTGATGATCAAGAGGTCTCGGGTTCATTGCCAAATGTTTGTATAATCTGCAAATATTTGTTTCGGAGTTTGGTTGTTTCTATGTAATTTAAAAAGTAAATAATATATGTATTTACATCAGTTTTCTAGTAACCCAGTACAAGTTCTGCTTAATTTGGGACTAGATAATTGTTGTGTCAGATGTCCGAAACATTTGGAACTAAGTATTTTGTGTAATTCTGTGTTCTTTATTAAGGTACTAGGACTATAAGAAATTGCTCAGATTTAGTCTATTTTACCTTCAGAATAAATGTGAATGAATGATAAAATTTACAAATGGTTTCCGAAGTTGGTATTGTATTTCTAGTGCCTCGTTTTGGAAAGAGTTAACGGTAAGTATATAGAATATTGGACAACTCCTAAAGGCGATATTACACGGATCAATTTCGGTTCAATTTTGCCTTCAATTCCATTGCTTCAATGGCATTGACACATCTAAATACATTCCAATTTGATTGTCCAATAATATTAAAAGATTGGATTAATTATTAACTTTCAATGCAATGGAATCAATATTGACTCGAATCAATAAAAACGCGAACGGCAGCGAAGAAGCGGACCAGTACTTGTGAATACGAACAACTTTTTGTATGAAATCAACTTACCTATTCCAAAAAAAAAGGCTGTTTCATTAAAGGCACATAAATACATACCTACTTTTTTTCGATTTTATTTTCGAGTAGGAAAGTTGGTCTCATATAAAAAGTTGTTCGTATTCACGAGTACTGTCACCAGTCAATTTTTTTTTATTAATTAAATAGTCACAAATTAGTGAAACACCTGCACGTACGATTTGATGCAACATCGCTAGGCAAATGAACATTGAATGACTTGATAAATATTTTGTGTGTAAATAGGAAATGCGTGCAGTGTTCAATGCTTTTCAATGAAATTGCTGTCAATTTGGTTGATCCGTGTAATATCGCCTTAAACGAATTTCTCTTTTATTTACATTCAATTATAAGTTACTCTCTAAAATAATTCTTAATGTCTGTATGTTACCTTATAAAGCTAAAACATGAACCGATTTCAGTAAACTTTTTCATGGAGAGTTTTAAAAAATTTCGCAGAAGGACATAGGCAAATTTTTCCCATAATAACATACACAGAAGAGGGCAAAAGCAAGTAATATCACTACATATTATAAAATATAGTCCTCCGCCGCGTCTATCTGTCTATCTGTTCGCGATAAACTCAAAAACCACTACACCGACTTAAATGAAATTGTGTACCTCCGATAGTCTACAACCTGAGAAAGGACATAGGCTACTTTTTACCTCGATAACCGCCACATACGCGGCCGCAGCCACGGGCGAAAGCTAGTGTAAATATAAAAACTTTACTCATTATCTAGGAATTGGAGTTCAAAACACGACGGCTGTCTACTCATGGGCCTGTTGAATCTGATGCCGTGTCAAGGAGCCCCTGCATTAGCGTCTCTACCACACTTCTACTTAGGATCTGAAGAGTTATTAGAATACTTCCAGGAGGGTATTAAACCAGATAAGGAGAAGCATAATACTTACGCTTACATTGATCCGGTAAGCTAATGAAAGTTCAGGACACCTTGTATATCACCATGGTTTATCACCATAAGGCCTCATTCGCATGAGAGTTTTTTTAACGGGCTTTAAAAAGCGTTCAAATACAACAAATGCATTCCCAAGTATATGTTCATACGACAGCGTTTTTAAAACACGACGCTTTTTTATCGAGCAGTGTTGCATTTTCAACTGTGGGCGTTGGAAATAGACCATAATATTATGCAACTTCATACTTGTCCGTTAAAAAAACTCTCGTGTGACTGAGGCCTGACCCATCATCAACAGTCATGATTCTATTTTCTTTTTAACCGACCTCAAAAAAAGGAGGAGGTTCTCAATTCGTCGGATTCTTTTTTTTTATGTATGTTCAGCTATATTTTCGTCGTTTATGAACTGATTTCAAAAATTATTTTTGCATTGGAATGGGCGTAGCTTACAGGTGGTCCCATCGTCACCATATCGGGCTCTGATGATGGAATCCCGAGGAAATTGAGGGGACTCCTCAAATATCATAAGCCCAATTGTCGCGATTTGGGTACGACCGAATAGTTTTTCTTTGAAGTCGGTTTTTTTTTGTTAAAATTATTAAATAGCATGTTAACCTTACTTCGCAGATTACTGGCGTGGCAATAAAAGGTTTGAAACGAATGCAGTTTAACATCGAATTACGAAGAATCGAAACCATCTCCCAGTTGAAAAATGTTCCCACAGGAGTTTTCCCACTGCTGTGGGTTGAAGAGGTACGTAAAACCATCACCTGCTAGTTTATTTTAGAATCCAAGGTATATTCGATATAGTCCACCCAAGACCACGGAACCGGAACCTGCCTTTTATTTTTATCTAAGTCTACTGCTAGTCGCCAACCGCATCCAGCTACTGCCAGCCGTGTTGCAAATAGTAGATACATAGCTTTTTAGTTAAATAAATTATTCTACTCAAGGAATCTGACAAACGCTCGAATTCACATATGTGAGAGATTCTAATTATTTTAAATATTCATCATCATCATCCGAGCGTTAGACCCGATTGCGTCTGGAGACGTCCGAGGTCCGCTTTCCGACTATTCTTCCTCCACTTCGTACGGTCTTCGGCATCCCGCGTTGTAAGACCATTGGCACGCATATCATCCTTTACGACGTCAAGCCAGCAAGCACTTCTTGGGTCTACCCATTTTGCCAACAATCAGCCCCGCTCGTCTAGTAGTTGCTATTGTAGTATTGCAATTTATTCTATAATATATTATATTACAAGGTTTGGTTAAGATAGACTTATCTTAGTATTAGCACAATATTAATTCATAATAATGACATTATTAGAGCTAAGTACCCATTTCTTTCTAATTATTTAGCTGCCAGATCTAGGTAAGATCTGTGTTCAATCGTCAATTGACAAACGTCCAATACTTTTCGGGGTTTTAGCTTTTGACACTCAAATAATGTGATTTTTTGTTGGTAAAAGCAGATTAATATTATTAGTTCAATAGATTTAGAGGTCCTCGAACCATATCATAAAGTTTACATACCTCTTAATAATACTCGTATAAGTAAAAATTAAGGAGAGGCACTCATAGCCAAGTCACCCTAAAAGGCCTAAGAGATTTGAAACAATCACCGAAAGTAAGCAACGACGGCGCGGTCAGTACCTAGATGGGTGACCGTTAGTGGCATGATACCACTCTCCGCGTCTCCTTGATTCGGAGGTTACGTTACGCAGTTGGACCCATATTATTATAGGATAACGTGTGGTCGTGAAGCTCAGTTAGAGGCCTTTAGGCGGTTTAAAAACATCCAACGGCAAGATTTCGTTGTCTTACCAGTCCCCAACCCGCAGGCGAGCGTGGAGACGCCTTAAACCTCACCTAAAAGGAAACAAGCTCAGTAGTGGGACGTTATTGATTGTTGATGATGATGAAGTTACCTTTCTGTGGATAGAAAATAAAAACTATTTTGTTTCTAAATTTTAATTTTACTACTCTGTCAAATTTATGAAAAAATATCTTGAATCATCAACTATCGCTCAAATCACTCGCTATCAACTATCAACTATCGCTCGTGGATTAAAAATAATCTTGATTTTTAGATTATACTTCGTGCTCCTATCAGTCTATAGATATCTAATTCAAGCCAGAAGTTATGATAAAATCATTCGATAGATTGAAGAGGTTACCGGTAACATAAACGGTGTAATAGATGTCGCTAGTAGTATACATTCATGTGACATCAAAATATAATGAATATACATACATGCACTTTTTTTCTTTTTACTGACTTCAAAAAAGAAGGAGGTTCTCAATTCAACTGGTTTTTTTTATGGTCCCTCAGAACTTTCAATTGGGTGAACTGATTTCGATTAATCTTTTTTTATTTGAAAGTTGGTGCCTTCCATGTGGTCCCATGATAAGGAAACCAGAATCATAGGGTCCTGGAGAAATCGAGGGAACTCCTCAATCATCGTAGGCACACCTGTCGCGATTTGGGTACTCGGAATAGTTTTTAATTGAAGTCGGTTTTTTTTGTTAAAATTATGTATCTGCAATCGAACAAGCCATTAACAAATGTTAGCGTTCCCTCTGTCCTCGCATAATGGTGTCCGGCTTCTAAAATCGCCGGTCCAACTCTAATATTTGCTATCTTTTCAGTCTTGCCCCCTTAAGGTGTGAATAAGATCTCTCGCGAGTTGGTTTGGTTTGTGTTTGATTTTGCAGTCTCCTCTTATATTTTTCACAATATCTACTTACCTTCTCCCTGACTATTGGCATTTCCAAGTATTCATATATATCTACATTTCTAGCAAACCACGGTGAATTTGAGACTGATCAATGCTTTGTTTTGAAACCCTTGTAAGGATTTCAAGATGTGCACTTATATTACTATTATGAATAGTTTGCGAAGAAGTAGAGTGAAGACCCTTTTGTTGACCTTCAGGCGGTCACTCCGAATTTAGATGGGATTGGAATAATACGAGATATACTCAAAACAAGGTTTTCATCTCTTTGCAGTGAAGTATTCGTGCGTAGTTTTGTGGTCTTCTTAGTTATCCCTTAGTGGCCTCTTACGATTTTAATTATTACTTTATATTAATGACTGATTTGTAGCCAAATAAATTAAAAAACTAATAAATAATCAGAAAACCTTTAGGTTGATGAAAGCAATATATGCATAGAAACCAATAAAATCAACAGTAGGTCCTAACTCACTTGACGCCAAAACCCTGAACTACATTAAACCCATTGTATGTTACATATTGTGTAACGTTACATAGATAATATTTATCTCAAACATATTCACATATCTTTGACATAAAAAGATAATATCCACTAAAATCGGGTCATTAAATCAGCGAGTCACTAATGCTCGTATCTACCTACAATCGATTTTCATTAATCGACTGCAAAAAGGAGAATTTTTAGATAGTACCATTTTTGTTTGATCCACCAGAACTAAAATATTTATGAACTGATTTAGAGAATTATATTTCTCGGATAACCAATTCAAAATAGATGAAAAATGAAAACTTATGGTTTATTCAAATTTTCAAAGCGAAGGCGCATAAAAAAGCTAATTACTTCAATACTAGTGCTGAAGATTAATGTCATTATTATTTAGTTTGTTGTGGTTTGATTTCTATCTATTTTGTAAGACATTTAATTTTATTACATCGTAAGAAAATTCGAATGCTCAAGTTTATTTAGTCTCTTTATAACATTTTCTTCTTTATTGAATAATAATTATCTATATAATCCCATCTATTGTTTAGGATCCAGAGTGCAGGTTTTGCTATATTTGGATCTTATTAATGGTGGATGCAAAATATGTAAAAGAATGTAATAATTTGTTGTTTTAAACTTTCATGGTCAGTAACATTAAAATAGAAATCTGCGGGATTGCTATCATGTACCCTTTTGTTAATGCGTATCCGGTATTTCGGTCCTGTTGGAAGCGCCATGATCATGGCGGTTGCAACAGTACATGGTAGCAATTCCGCAGGTATTTATTTTAATGTAATAATTTGGTTCTTTTTGAAATGAAAATTTATTTGTGTAATAACACTTTTGTATCAAAAAATCTAACCTATTACTACCCAACTATAATTTCAGTCATAAAGCAGATTTTCTTTACCTACAAAACTAGCTTTAAGGCCTTTTCTTTATTACAAAAATTTACTATTATCATTTCAGGGTGCAGAGATTCCAATATCGATCCAAGAAGAACTCCACGCCGCACACAAGCTGCTGACATACGTCGAGATCGCGAAGTGGGTGATTCTCGCGATTGCCATAGTTACAGCGTTAATAGCCGCTGTCGCGGTCGCTCGTGCAATGGCGCTGGTTTCATGGCCACGCAATAGTAATTCCGTTAGTTTTATCTTGGGACCGAGTATGATGGAAGTAAATAAAGGGCATTGATGGTGATTTTGGTTTTATTTTAAATTTAGATTTTCGATGAAAAAGCGAAAGGGCAGCGTATAAGAGGTACTGCTAAAAAGGAAGAAAGCAATGATGCAACGAGTGATGGAAGAGAATGGTAGAACAAAACTTATTGCACCTATCCGAGTAAATTTAAGAATCCT
Organism: Phragmatobia fuliginosa; assembly: GCA_932526445.1. Classification (NCBI taxonomy): domain Eukaryota; kingdom Metazoa; phylum Arthropoda; class Insecta; order Lepidoptera; family Erebidae; genus Phragmatobia; species Phragmatobia fuliginosa. The sequence continues at coordinate 2,840,673 of OW052063.1, read as the reverse complement.
TAATATTACATATTATCATTACAGTATTTTATACTGCCTCGTTGGTCTAGTGGTTAGCGTATGCGACTGGGGTGCACGTAAAGCCGTCGGTCCCGGTTGTCATGAACATCTATGGCAATCGTTATTGGGAAGTCAGTGCCCTCAAATATACTGACAACTAGTTCAATCTTCGAATTTCAGTTCTCCCTTGGGGTTGCGGAGGTCCGATGCCACTCGCTCCGTGGAAAAACTGAAATTCAGGTAAAACCGGTTGAACTAGTAGACGACCCCAAATAAAATTGGGAATAATGGCTAGGAAGATGATCATTACATAAAATAAATAAATAAATTAGTAATAGTATTAATTTGAATCCATTTCCGTCATTACTAATACGAGTACTTGTGTGCATTCACACTCTCTTAGGACTGAAGTGTTTCCTTCACTTGCTGTCTCGTCATTCTACATTTTATGTGTCTTTTTAACTATTAATTTTTTGTATTCCTTTTGTAGTCGCTATAGTGTGTACGAATGTGTGTGCGTTACCCGAGCAAAAACCAAAATAAAAGAGCTTTAGAGAGGTGAGAATATTGAACAGATATGTGTTGTAAGGAGTAATTTGTTACAAAATAGCAAAATTTGTGCATGTACTAGGTTGAAAGTTTTTTTGAAATCGTTTCAGACCTAAACTAAATACATGAATAGATAGCTTTTATTACGTACTCGCACGTCGTCCTCTAGGCATTTTGGACTATGGACAGAGTGGTAAATTTCACCTCAAATGCACGATCCACATAATTTACACAGTTCAACTTACCATCTTAAAGACAAATGCCTGCTGTTGAAATTGAATAAAAATTTGCAAAATACACGTGATTGATTTGATGGTTTCCGATTTTTTTTAACCTTTTTTTCACAATTTCACAGTGAACACAATACCGGTTTGTCACATGAAATTAACTGAGCAGAGAACAATGAGTAGCTGTCAAAAAATATTGGTTTGTAGTACATGCTATGTATCAGAGATGGCGCTGTATGTAAAAAAAGATTTTCTTGCTTTTCTGTTGAAATTTTCCCGAATATTCTTTGCTATAAACCTCACGGAGCCCGAGACCTTTCCAACGAATGCAAAACCGTGGAAATCGGTTCGTGCGTTCTGGAGTTATAGCGTCAGGAAGGAAAACCCGACTTATTTTTATATAGTAGATTAAATGTTAGCAACGTAGTGTAGGACGCCCACAGGTCAGGTGGAGTGACGATTTGCGCAAGATGGCTGGCAGGAGCTGGATGCGAGAAGCCCAAAATCGATCAAAGTGGTGTGCAATGGGAGAGGCCTATGTCCAGCAGTGGACTGAGATAGGCTGATGATGATGATGATGATGATGATGAAATGTTAGCAAACAGTAAAATTTGTGAGGCTCTTAAAATAAATAATTTTCCCCCGTATTTGAAACATTTTTCATTGATACTCTGCTCCCGATCCCAGCCTAATGATATATAGCATAGGCTACCTCGATAAATGGGCTATCTAACACAGAAAGGACCAGTTGTTTTCGAATAGGACCAGTTGTTCCTGAGATTAGCGCGTTGAAACAAATAAACTATTCAGCTAGCAGCATTCACATTTTTGTTTTCAGTGACTCGGTCTAACTCCATTGAATTTCAAACAATAACATTTACATCGTGAACTTTTTGCACACCAAAAATAGAACAATTATTAGGAGTATTACAATAGACTGTCTTGCACAGGCGCAGTTTACGATCTTTTCACAGACAACCTTCGAATTGACTACACTGAGTACTCGTAGTTAATTTATGGCGCACATATTTCATATATAATAAACAACTTAAAATATTAACAGACCGGTGAAAATTGACACTCAAGGTTAACACATACTTTGCTGCCTTGTTGGTCTAGTGGTTAGCGTATGCGGCTGCTGATCAAGAGGTCTCGGGTTCGATTCCCGGGTCGGACCAAATGTTTGTGTGATGCACAAATATTTGTTTCGGAGTCTGGATGTTTTCTATGTTTAATATGTATGTATGTATAAAAACAAAGTATGTTTATGTAATATATAATACAAGCTCTGCTTAGTTTGGGACTAGATGATGTTGTGTGTAAAATGTCCGAAATATTTATTTATTTACTTTGTTTTTCGATCGAAACAGGCAAGCAAAATAAGATACATACAGTGAAACATACGAGTAGAACCTCTTTTTACCCGACTACGGTAAAGCCAAAGGAGGGTTATGATTTTGACAGGTCATGTATGTATGTATGTGCATTAGTTCCTAGCTCCTTATAGCGACTGCTGTGTGTGTTTGAGGTCTCGGGTTCGAATTCGGGTTTCGGGTTTGCATAATCTTCAAATATTTGTTTCGGAGTTTGGGTGTGTTTTATAATAATATGTATGTATTTACGAAAAAGGTTATATAGTATTACGAAACATCTTTTAATATCAGTTGTCTAGTACCCATAATACAAGCATAGCTTGGTTTGGGATTAGATGGCGTTGTGTGTCAGATGTCCAAAATATTCATAGTTATTTTTGATGTAGATATGTAAATAAAAGTCATGATTAATGTAAAAAAAGTAATTTATTAATCGCTATCAGAACCAGTTCCTCTCCCGCTGGAGTCTGCATCCTCTTCCTCATCCACCTCCATCTTCAGAGCCATCTCACCGACACTCTTGATGCACCGGATTGTGTACTTGTTGAAGTCACAGCTGTAAAGAAGATATTATATTATTAAAAATATAATAAAACGAATAATAAAAATAGAAAAGTCACGCCGATTCTAGCAGGAACGGACCGGATCTACCAGGGTTCTACCCTCATCATCATCATCAGCCTATCGCAGACCACTGCTGGACATAGGCCTCTCCTATTGCACATCACTCAGATAGATTTTGGGCTTCTCGCATCCAGCTCCCGCCAGCCGTTCTGCGCAAGTTGTCACTACACCTGGCCTGTGGCGTCCTACAACGTTCTAATAATTCGGAAACATCTCAATAAGGTGCCAGAGTGTGGGTCACCATACAACATGGTCTGCATTTATAATAAATATGGTGACCCTTAAGGTGGATTCTGAGCATGATTTGCTTCAGGCAGAGTAAAGTCACTTTGGCAAGCTCATATTTAAAAAAGTCGGTTCAGTGGGTTATCCATGAAAGCGTAACAGACAGACACAATTACTCTCGTATTTATAACTAATCGAGTCCCGGTCCAGTGGTGTTACCCGCGGTGACTGTTGTAAATCGCGAGTAACGCTGCGGAGTAAAACTAGTCTAGAAAAAAATTGCCTAAGTTAATCCTTATGTCATCAGACATAAGGACAGTTCAACCGTATCAGAGATTACCCGGAACAAACAGACAGACAGAACAAACGGACGGAAAAGTAAGGTCTCAGGGAAAACTAGCTTTGGCAGTAGCGTCATCAGGAATCGCTGCAACTTTATTAGCTGGTGGACGCACAGCTCATACCACTTTTAAACTGCCCCTAAGCGCTGGTTCCCACTACGCCGGACCGGCAGATTTGCCGGACCGGTAAAAGTGCCGGAAGGGCTAGTGGCTGTATAAGTTATATGAAGCTGTTCACATTATCCCGGATCCGGCATTTTTGCCGAGTCCGGCATTTTTACCGTGCGTTTTGTCACTACGATCGTCCGGTAAAAATACCGGACCGGAGCAATGTGAACGAGTTTGATCCGGTATCTGTCCCTCGCTCGCAGCACCTGTGCCCCCCTCGCGCCGCCCGCGCTCCCCTCACATCATTTTGCTCGCATTTTCTTCAGTAAATCGTCAAAAGTGGTTGCTGTCATTCGAAAATAGAATGTACCCAATGTTTTCTTTTATTTAGCCTTCTATTAAATTACCACCACAACACAACAATTTCGTCGTCCATTGTGTGCACAGATCCAAATTTAACTGAGCTGAGTACTCGACTGTCCGAGGCTCCGGTGTAATGTGAACACTCTGTCCGGTGTCCGGTTTCCGGTATATTTACCGGTCCGGCGTAGTGGGAACCAGCGCTAACCGTTTCGTTACAGAAAGATAGCGTGTGCTCTATTCGTAAAAATGGCCCTATATATTTGTTTAAATTCGTATACATATTAGTATGTATGGAATTATAGCCTTATTATATTATAAACGCAATAGTAGTAATTTCCAAGAAAAACGGCATTGGCGCTAATTCGAACAGCTGAATAAATATGTTTCTCAAGGTTTTTATATCTGCATATTTTTATAGCTACCAATGGCATAAGTATCTGGTATCAATGATTGAATGTCTATCTTTCAAGAATTGTTCTCAAAATAGTGTCTGAAATACATTGATTGATTAGACATCAAAATCGGTCTGATTCAGCAAGATTTTCAAGGTTCTTTGATACTAGTTTTTTCAAATACTTATTAATTGATTTTTTAAGTTATTTTCCAAATAGTCAAGTTAAATAGTAGTTTATGTGTAAAAGATCAGCGTAAAAGTGGCAGTTGGGCGATACAAAACTCTACTAACTTCTAATAATATTAAATTGCCGCACAATAAACCTTACTGTTATAAATGTAAGGTCGAATATGGATTAATTGTCGATTAATTGGCTAGTTCACATTTCTCGGAAGCCTTTTGTTCGAGAAGTTTCATGGCTGTTACTTCATCGTCCGTCAGAAACGTATGTTCTAACATACCAGTACTATTATATATTACCCCAGTAATCTCGGCGAGACTTAAGGACGATTATTCTGTCATTCTAAGAGTGTTTTCAATTAATTATTTTTAATCAACTCCAAAAAAGGAGGAGGTTCTCGATTCAGCTGTATTTTTTTGTGTGTTACCTCAGAACTTTCTTTGATAATTCTTTTTTTGATTTGTAAGCTGGTGCCTTTCATGTAGTCCTCTGTCCTATGTTAAGGTAACCAGGATTTGATGATAGGATTCTGGAGAAATTGAGGGAACTCCTCAAATACCATAGACATACCTGTCGCGATTTGAGTACTCGGAATAGTTTTTCTATGAAGTAGGTTTTTTTATAGACTTTATATCTTGAGCAGTATTAATCAGTGGTCACAAAGATTATTTTGCAATTTATATACTTATAAACTTGTTCAACCTTCTTCTTCCTAGCCTTATTCCCAATATTATTTGGGGTCGGCTACTAGTTAAATCGGTTTTACTTGAATATCAGTTTTTCCACGGAGCGACTAGCATCGGACCCGGACCTCCGCAACCCTAAGGGAGAACTGAAATTCGAAGTTTGAACTAGTTGTCAGTAAATTTAAGGGCACTGACTTCCCAATAACGATTGCCATAGATGTTCATGTCAACCGGGACCGACGGCTTCACGTGCTTTCCGAGGCACGGTCGTGAATCACCGCCAAACTTCCAAACTCCGTGCTGCTATTAGGAATTTCCTAAGAAAAACCCAAAAACACACACTATAAAACTTATATACTAAGGACACTATAAACACATAATAATAATATTAGTAGGAAGTAGGTTGATCAGCTGAACATTTACCGTGAGAATAAGCAAACTCACTTTCATCTTCAAACGTCAGACCATTCATCATTCATTATCAACATAGTGTTATCTTTAGATTACGTTATGCAAGCCTCCGTGACGCGCTTCCACGTAGCAACGGAATGTATTACATATTATAGTAAAACATGTTTGATAATTTAATTAAATACTATTTGAGACTCAAGGTCTCAGTAAGTTGCTCAAGGTTTTTAATAAACGCTACGGTATGTAGACAGCTCTGGGAGGGGATTCGGATGTCATTTTTTTTATTTGTAGCCTACCAAAGTGATTCTACCCTGCATAATGGAGTAGAATCCAAGAGTTGGTGTTACCATCCTCATTGCGGAGTCTATACTATGTAAAGCAGCATGGTTACCCACGAAATACGACAACACGAATGCTGCTATTTTTAGGTTGATCTTCTGTGTGACGGTAGTACTACTCCGATCGAGCTTCGAGTTCCCACACAGGAGGAGGCTACAAGGGGGGCCGGGTAGTCTCAGGTAAGTCAGGGTTTCCTTTCGTTACGGGGTTACGAGGGGATTTCCTTCCTAGGGTATACCTGGTTTCTGGGTTACTAGTACCCCAGAAGGCGTGCGGTTATTGGTTGGTTCGAGTCGGAAATAACCACGGTGGTATATGAGGGAATGCCGCAAGGGAAAATAAAGAAGGGACTTTGATGAGAAAATAATAGAAAATAAGTGTTTTTTCTATTCAACGGTTCAATTCAGCCTTATGATGGTATTAATGCGATAATGTAACTTTTTTTAAATGTTGTTCAACCGTACCGCCTAAACTACCGAAACCATTTTAATGAATGAGGTGTCTATAGATTCATAAAAAAAATCTACATAAATATTATCGAAAGTTTTTATCAAGGGATATGCTTTTGTTAGTATGAACAATAATGAATAACAATTGAGAAAAAAAAAACAAATTTTCACACACATATAAACACATCATGTATCATAACAGTATATTACATATGCCCATTTAGGCTTATGCTTTGACAAAGGGGAACACTGTGGCTCAGACGGACCAAAGAACCAGACTATACCAAAGTTTTTTTTAATTAGAACTCCCGAATTAGGAATATACATCCTGTGTCGCGGGGACTTTACAAACATACATGAAACGGACACAAAGAACACCCAGACTCAGGACAACAATTTCGGGATCACACAAAGTATTCACAGATCACACATTTTCCACGTCTGATTTAAGCCACGACATTTAGCGCAGCAGAGACCGCTTAAACCACTGGGGGGACCGTGCAGTCAAAAATAACTACAGTTATGGTACTAATACAACAGTATCTTAAAAGTCCTAAAATCTGAAACAGGAAAGTAAGGGAAAAAGGAAGGTATTCTCAGAAATTTTCCCCGAAAATGTTCCAGTAACGATCACATGTTTGAGTGCAGCTATAAATCACACCCGATACGTAATCGTGTCGTAAAAGGTCAAGTGTACGATAACGTCGCGAGTTGAGGCCAAGCGTTTATTCCACACAATCAGCTGATTCTATGTTTTATGTGATACTAGCTAAGTTCCGCGGTGTTACCCGCTGTTATTGTTATAAATCACGAGTAACGCCGCGGAGCAAAACTAGTGTAAAAAAATTCATGTGGCACTCGGGGACTGCATGAATGAAATGAATGAAAACGGTAAAGCTATTGCATAGCATTTTTTATCAACATAAGCAATTTTAATTATTTATTTACTTTGCAGTTTTTGGAGTATTTTTTTTTTCTTTGATATTAATTCAAGTTTACAAAACAATATACACTGTCTTTTTACCAACATACATTCTAACAATACTATTAACCGAAAGACAATAACAACTAAACAGAGAAAATAATAGTAATATGAGCATATCTATGGAAAAAAACCACTAAGATTCAATAGATGGTACTGGAGGACGCGGACGTTATGAATTGTATAAAGTAGATAATAATTATAATTTTGTAATTAGTTTTTTACAATAGGATTATAGAAAAGCAAGGAAGCAGAATCTAGAATGACTGCGTTGTCAAGGCAACGGATAACGGCCGGTGGTTGCAGCACGCATGCGCTAATCTGCCTATAGAGCACGGAGCCGCTACATCCTTGTCGCACTGCAGTTACAACCATATTCTCTATCCTTTTTTAGAGTGTTAGGTTTTTTCGTTACGGAATTTCTTGATTCGGTCGCCGCGATAAAAGCTATACAATAGCTTAAAAATTTCAGGATCGTGGCCGAAATCGGCTAGGAACACATCGACATCATAAAAAAATCGTTTGTCTGTAAAGTCAGTTTACTGACGATAGTGGAACGTGACAACGTCATAAGATTGTGCCTCTTTGTCGCTCGTTCCGCGCTCTCGCTTGCACTTCAAGCCTTAAATGGAACGCCTCAGAGCGAAGTAACGCCACATGAGTCATGTTTTATCGTGCGTGCAGCCGGCTCCATCGAATTATAAGACGTTGTCACATCAAAAAAAAGAAAAAAGGCAAAATACATACATTTTACTCAACTGTGAGTATTTAACAGTCAACACTTTCTCGAGAGCCAGTAGAGCAGTGGGTGGGAACTTGCGTTTCTTCGCAGACACAATGGCCTTCACCCACAGAAGCAGGTGTTCCAAGTGTCTGCTGTCCTCCAGGAGACGGGCCATGGACACCAGCAGCCGGTCCGCATATTCATCGTCCAAGTTTGATACTGTCAGGTTTACTGTGGAATATGAATTTGTGATCAAATACCTTCAAAAAAAAAGAAAACCCAAAATCGATCAAAGTGGTGTGCAATGGGAGACGCCTATGTCCAGCAGTGGACTGAGATGGGCTGATGATGATGATGATGATGAAATACCTACAAACTATAATTGAAATCGGTACTTGTGCGTTGAGCAATAATCACTAGATAGATATACTATAATAGATAGAATTATATTGTTTCACTTTTTTCTCGCTTTCTCTTTTATTCTTTATCTCTCTCTTTTATTCTTTCTCTCTCTCTTTTATTCTTTCTCTGTCTCTTTTATTCTTTCTCTCTCTCTTTTATTCTTTCTCTCTCTCTTTTATTATTTCTCTCTCTTTTATTCTTTCTCTCTCTCTTTTATTCTTTCTCTCTCTCTTTTATTCTTTCTCTCTCTCTTTTATTCTTTCTCTCTCTCTTTTATTCTTTCTCTCTCTCTCTCTTTTATTCTTTCTCTCTCTCTCTTTTATTCTTTCTCTCTCTTTTATTCTTTATCTCTCTCTCTCTTTTATTATTTCTCTCTCTTTATTTCTCCCTATCTCCTCTTTCTTACTCTCTTTGTTTCTTTCTCCCTATCTCTCTCTCTTTTTTTGCTATTTTCCTATCTCTTTCTCTCTCTCGCCCTCTTTCTCTATATCTCTTTGTTTTGTTTAATTTTATTTATTAGGTACTTAAGTCATCCTAATCATAAGCAACTTCACTAAATATTAATGATGTTGATTACTTACTGTCTCCAGGAGGTACGGCTTCCACACACTGTTGTATGATGGTGTGCTCGTTGAGCTGTATCGCAGCAACCAGCGCTGAACCCCACGACTCTTCGGCCAGGAGTTGTTTCACTGCGTATGGGGTGGAACTTGATTCTAGACGAAATGGTCTGTAATATAATAAAATTGATCATTTTACTTTTAAAATAGGATAATTTCTAAAGCATAGCAAGAGTTTTTTTTAATATAAAAGTGAACTCCCGCATTAGAAATACATACTCTGTGTCGCGGGGGACTTCACAAACATACATGAAATGGACACATGAAATATTTGACCCAGAACAACAATCTGTGGATTATATACAAATAGGGGGGTGTCACTCCGCAGTTTAGGTATAGTGCCCGGGCAGGCATGCCGATCGACTCGACATCGTCAGAACAGATAAGAGTTACACGATAGAAAGAGACGCAGTTTTAGGTAAATATAATCGTAGGTGCTTCGGCGCAGTGCGATCTGAATTGAACTTAATCTTTTGACACCGAGGGTCCCTATTTCTTTAATTTACTTTTCGGAGTGAGTATTCTATCATCAACAGCCTTTAACTGTCCACTGCTGGACATAAGCCTCTCCATTGAAAGGAGGTTTTGGCCTACTATACCACGCTGGCCAGACGGGTTGGTAAAGGGTTTGTTTCAAGTTTTCCTTCTCTTGGCAGTGATGTTAGCTGCTTATTTTGTTCCTTTAGTCGCCTCTTACGACACCCATGGAATGAATAGGGCTGGTGACACGTTGTATTCTTAATCCGTCACCACGTACTATTACGTATTCTGTGACTCAAAGTCTTTTCCCATATGGGACTAAAATAAACAAATAATAAAAGGAGTATTAGTATACATAGAGAAAAATAAATAACCTGAAGGTCCCATCGAGTCCGGCGGCCTGGCTGTACAGAAGTAGCCCTTCAGTGGAGGCCACTGCGAAGCTTTCTCCAGCCGGGGAGAACCTCACACCATGCACACGAACCTGAGAGAAAGGAAAATCAACTATAACTTTATATATTAATCAACAACCCATAATGTCCCACTGCTGGGCTTTGGTCTATTCTCAGGAAAGGGTTAAGGCCATGCTGCTCGAGTGCGGGTTGAGTACTGGCAAGACACATTAAGCAAGACTGGCAAGGCCCGAAGGCCTCCAACGAAGCTTAACGACTGTTATTTTTTTATAACAGCACAGCAACACTCTTAACACAAATTATAATATACAACTTACTTCAGGCTTAACCCTCCTATCGGCCATGTCACCCTCCTTCACTCCCGGTAGACGAATGTTGACATCTCCACCTTCCAAGTCCCCTCTCTCTTCAACAAGAGCCATGTTGCCGAACTCTGTCATCAATCGCCTATTTATAAAGTCCTGAAACAATCAAATATAAATACATTAATATACTATATTATTCATCAAGAACTGCTAGCAGTTAGCATATGCGACTGTCGGTAAAGAGGTAACTGCTTCGATTTCCGTGTCAGACTAATAGTGTTATTGGGTTTTTTTACAAGAAATTCTTAATAGCAGCCTGTTGTATGGAAGTTTAGCATATTAAACCGTCGGTCCCAATTGTCATGAACATCTATGCCAATAGTTATTGGAAAGCCAGTGCCAATGCCAATCAAATATATTGACAACTCAACTTAGGGTTGCAGAGATTCGTTGGCCCCGAGGAAAAAATTGATATTCATATAAAACCAGTTGAACTAGTAGCCGACCCTCTACTATCTAGACTGTCTGAGAACAGTCGATGCGCGTAAAATATCGAATTTCTGTAACGTCTAAAACTGAAAATTGACCCTGAACTAATTTATAATAAAGTTTAATTTTGTTTGTATAATTACTATTGTGAAAATGAAACAACTCGGTTAATTTCAACGGTGACTAACGATGAACAGTTTTATTTGAGAACGAATCAATGAACAAGGGTTACATCTGAGTGAATACATTCAGCAAAAGCACAGATCATATCATAACACTACATACAGCGCGACAAAAACATATAACGCGTGCTGGCCTAGGGAGTCACCGCTTTAGAGTGGAACCAATACGCACTAGAACTAAGCGGTTCGGCTCTTCCTTCCTGTGCCGAGCAATCAAAAACTGGAACTCCCTACCAGCTCATGTGTTTCCTTCCTACTATGATCCCGGGTCCTTCAAGCGGGGCGTGAAGAAGCATCTGACTAGGCCGCCATAGTGTGGGTCACCGTGTTGCATTGTAAATATTGGTAATGAGGACGGTGGCCACCACTCGTGGATTCTGCTTGTGCTTTCCATCAGGCTGAGCAGAGTCATTTTGGCAGCATTAAATAAAAAAAATAAAAAAAAAATAACAGCGCCACCTAGCGAAGAAACACTGAACCACGAAGAAAACACGGAATGAACTATACAGAGTAACATCTAATCCTGAATCGCGATAGAGATATTCCCGCGCCGATTGGCATATATACAACATCGCAAAATCAACTATTGTTGGTAACGACAACAGCCATCAGCTCGCCTGGATGCTGCCTTTGTGATGGAGGAACACGACTTCACACTAGTTTATAAGAAAAAATAATTTTCGTTTGTAAAACTTACGTTAACAGCATCTAGAGATCTATTCTGCGTGATGACGAACTTGTGTATGAGTATGGACTCCTTGACACTGTACAGGCACACGTGCTTGGAGTTGCCTCCGCCCAGGATACACGACCCGTCCGCTGAATAACAGATCGTTGTGAACGCCCTGAATAAAAACAATATATTATGTTAATACTGCATGCCCATCAATATCTCAACGAAAAATCCTCCACGTATATTTAGGGTTCCGGATTTGTCGCAGGGGATTTTACCAATACAGAGAACACCCAGATTCAGAACAACAATTTGTTGATTACAAAAATGTGGGTTTCGAACCCACAACACATAGAAAATGAACTTCCAGAATATACATAATGGAAATAGATTGATTATCGTGCGGTTGGCTTGTTTAAATTCGACTGGGTTTTTTCGAAAACGGTCGTTTTATGATATTCTGAGGTCATTGACCTTTTTCAGAATGAACCAGTGCTCTTGACATCAGTCTTGACTTAAATACATAAAAGCATTTCATCGACCGCAGTTAAGATCAGTTTGGGACTACAGTACGATAAATATCTAAGTGATATAAATGATCAACCCAGCCACCTCGGTGATCATTCAAGATTATCAAGGAATATTTAAAGGTATCTCTTAGTCGTCAAAAGGCTTATTCTCCAAATCCTTCGAACTCCTAACACGCAACAATAGCGTTTATTATAAACGTACTTAGTTTTAAGCATCTTCTCAGGAGTGATGAGATCTGCATCAGCCTTCCCCGAGCCCAGGTCGTTCCTGCCTTCGATGCTGCCAGTCTGGTCACACGTGGTCGTGTTGAAAAAGGTTATACTGCCGTCCAGGGTGGATACTGCAAACTAAACAAAGAGTTATGTAGTGTATGTGTGACTGACTTGTTGGTCTAGTGGTTAGCATATGCGGCTGCTGATCAAGAGTTCAAATCAAAGCAAATATTTGTTTAGAAGTTTGGGGGTTTTCTATGTATAATATGTATGTGTAAGTATGTTTATGTATTTATATCAGTTGTCTAGTCAACCTACTTGGATACAGTAGTCCAAAACCTAGCCAGTAGAGCTACTCTGATTTACAGTTATACTGGCTACTCTGGTACTACCCTTTCACAGAAGATCAAACTAAAGTCTATACTTAAACGTTAACTTTGTCCACAAAATATTACACCAATCGACTGCCTTGTTGGTCTAGTGGTTAGCGTATGCGGCTACTGATCAAGAGGTCTCGGGTTCGATTCCCGTGTCGGACCAAATATTATTTGTGTGATTCACAAATATTTGTTTCGGAGTCTGGGTGTTTTCTATGTATAATATGTATGTATTTACAAAAAAAGTATGTTTATGTATTTACATATATCAGTTGTCTAGTACCCATAGTACAAGCTCTGCTTAGTTTGGGACTAGATAAAGTTGTAAGATGTCCGAAATATTTTTATCACTCAGTCATTCATTCACTTGCTCACTGTACTATCTGTGAGAAGGAAGCATTACGTCATCTCCAGCTCACGTGCGGTCATGACACAGTTTAGTCGACTATTGACGACGATAGCGAGTGGGCGCGTGCGTCTGTGAGTCGACAATAGAAGTATATAATACTAGTTGTTAGATTACTTTGAAAGGATTTTTTTACGGTGTGAGTGACAAATGATCTGACAGATCACTTGGTGGTAGGTGATCATCGCTGCATATTCTGACACTGATGAGTCACCTGTGCATTACCGTTACTTTAGAAAAGTTTTAAATATATACATGTACTTCTGTTCACCATTTAAAGGCACAAATATTAAATGATTTCCTTTATTAAAAAAAGTCTAAATCCTATTACTACCTAGCTTTAATAGCTAGACTAAAGCTTTTTTCCATGAAAGAATAAGTCCTTTTTAGTGGGAATAAACTTTCTATTTTTATATAGTGACGCAATTATCAGGGATCAGCCCATTGACCAATCAAATTCCAAGTAATTACCATTTCATCGAAAGCTTAAAATTGGAACGATTAAAGTCTTGTGGTCACTAAACATCTACAAGCTATTACTACATTACACTTTATAATGTAAAGACTTACTTCCTCCCCATCAGGTCTAAAAGCAACTTGCAGAGCGTCCGACGTAAGTTGGACCGCTTCGCAGTCAGCGCTGGTCTCTATGCAATTCCACAGGCGAACGGTCTTGTCCCAACTCGCAGATATGAGCCGCGAGCTGCCCAGCGCTGGGCTGAACGTTAAGCACGACACGGGCGCCTCGTGACCTCCTAATACCTGAGTACCATCATTTATTTAGTATAGCATGATAAATAAAAGTACGTGTGGTGACGGATTAAGAATACAAAGAGTGTCACCACCCCTATTCATTCCATGGGTGTCGTAAGAGGCGACTAAAGGAACAAAATAAGTAGCTAACATCACTGCCAAGAGAAGGAAAACTTGAAACAAACCCTTTACCAACCCGTCTGGCCAGCGTGGTATAGTAGGCCAGAACCTCCTTTCAAAGGAGAGCCCTATGTCCAGCAGTGGACTGTTAAAGGCTGTTGATGATGATAAAAAAATACAGAATTAAACTATCGAAAAAACTGCGTTGCAAATATATAGGTACTTAATCATCATCAGCCTTTAGCAGTCCACTGCTGGACATAGGGCTCTCCCATTGCACAACACTCTGATCGATTTTGGTACTTAAAATATGTATTTTTTATATACATCTGAGAGTGATTCTACTTTTACAATTAAGTTGAATAGAACGACAATTTTTTAAGTTTAATTCCATCAATCCAATTTAAAAAACAAGAATTTTTGCACCTACCCCCAAAATAATTAATATATAATATTGTTATATAAATAGCCATATATCATAAAAAAAAACTTTACAAACATATTTGATATTCATAAGTTTACTTTTATAATTTTGTGTAATATTTCAATTTGCAGACCATAGATGACGCTGTTAGAGTTGGTTAAATCGCACTATGGTTTGGTTACCCCAGTGAGATTGAAAATACCGCGAAGAAATATTTTTATGTGAGATTTGCAAGTCTGACTTTGAGAGTATACATTTCAATATTATTGAACTGTATTGTCTCTCGCCTACAAACCCCAGCCCCCTAGCTAAGTTGCAAATGTTAATAGTTTTATATTCTATTCTATTTCTCTATTCTCTTGTTTCAATGGCTAATGTCACTCAGTCACATGATCCAAATAGAATAGACAACGTTTGCAATTTGGCTAGGGGAGTTCACCTAGATTACATATTATGTCAAAATATCCTTACATCTAATAGTTTTCCAAACTTGATGGACCACAGGAATATTTCGAAGACGTCTTGTCCTCCCGCCGCACAGATCTCGCTGCTGGCGTCCAGCGCCACGCAACTGAACTGCACCAGGCTGGGGGACGTCAGGGTACGGAAGTTGCGGTACCTGGAATTATGTTTATTGTAATTATTTATCTGTTGGTTAAAAGAACACTACTATATGTATATATAATTGAAATATTATACAAGAGAATAGAGAAATAGAATAGAAAACGATAAAAATTTGACTGCTTTGTTGGTCTAGTGGTTAGCGTATGCGGCTGCTGATCGAGAGGTCTCAGGTTCGATTCCCGGGTCGGACCAAATATTTGTGTGATCCACAAATATTTGTTTCGGAGTCTGGGTGTTTTCTATATATAATTTGTATGTATTTACAAAAAAAAAAGTAAGTTCATGTATTTATATCAGTTGTTTATTACCCATAATACAAGCTCTGTTTAGTTTGGGACTAGATGATGTTGTCTGTAAGATGTCCGAAATATTTATTTATTTATTTATATTTAAGGTATTTGTATCATAATATTAATTTTAAGAGTTCTGTCTGTTTGTTCCGACTAATCCTTGGAACGGCTGACAAGACTTTCACTGGCAATAGCTGATGATATAAGGAGTAACTTCATCATCATCATCAGCAGCCTATCTCAGTCCACTGCTGGGCATAGGCCTCTCCCATAATAAGCGCAGGTAATACCGCGGCTATCAGCTAGTTAAGAACATATCATGTGTCTCGGGAGACATTACAAACGCACGTGAAGTTCAGAACACAATTTGTCGATCATATAAAGTTTTGTCACATGTGGTAATTGAACCATCAATAATCAACACAGCAGCAGTCTTACTGAATGTTTAACATCAAGCTAAGCCTTGAAGGAACAGAGCAGTCACTTTACTATTATCTAATACTAAATGACAGCGCAGCCTACGTCTAAAAAAGGTAGACTTATGTCGTTGCAGACTTTTTGCTAGGAACTCTTTAAGGAGAATTTTTTTTTTGTTAAACTAACCGTTTAAGCAGCGCTAGCAATTAGAAGCTCACAAAAGAATTAATTTTCCTCTACTCATGAAACATTTTTCTTTGATACTCCACTCCTATTGGTCCTAGCATGATGATATATAGCCTTCCTCAATAAATGGGCTATCTAACACTGAATTTTTTTTTCCAAATCAGACCAGTACTTCCTAAGATTAGCATATTCAACCAAACAAACTTCTTTAGCTTTATAATATTAGCACAGAATACACAATAGTCATCATCATCAATCATCAACAGTCCACTGCTGGACATAGGCCTCTCCTTGAAAGGAGGTATTGGCCTACTATACCACGCTGGCCAGACGGGTTGGTAAAGGGTTGGTTTCAAGTTTTCCTTCTCTTTGCATTGATGTTTTCTTGCGTATTTTATCCCTTAGTCGCTATTTACGACACCCACGTGGGATGAATAGAGGTGGTGACACTCTGTATTCTTAATCCTCTTAATCCGTCACCACACGGACAGTACTAGCACATACACAATAGTACTAGTACAGAAGACTCACTCCGAAAAGTAAATTAAAGAAATAGGGACCCTTGGTGTCAAAAGATTAAGTTCAATTCAGATCGCACAGCGCCGAATCACCTAAGATTATATTTACCTAAAATTGCATCTCTTTCTATCGTGTAACTCTTATCTGTTCTGACGATGTCTAGTCGACCGGCATGCCTGCCCGGGCAGGCAGCCGGCTGGCTATACCTAAACTTCGGAGTGACACCCCCCTGATATAAGTATATACAAAATACCAACTTACCTAGTCAAATCATAGCACCGAACAGTCCCATCCAAGCTCGCTGATACAAAAAACTTCTTGTTACTGCTAAAAGTGATGCTAGTCACCGTTGACTTGTGATCATTGAAGGTCACGAAGCAGAAACCGTTGGTGGTGTTCCAAACTTTGACCTTGCCATCGTACCCACCCGTAACTACATACAGTCCGTCCGGGGAGTATGTGAGACATGTCATGTCTAGGGAATGGCCTTGTTGCTTCATCACATACTGTTCACCTGGATTATTTGGATAATAAATTCAGTTAATCATAAAATCGTGGGTATGTTGGTAGTTTCAAATAAATGAACGGTCAAAAGGAATAAAAGCAAATTATAATCAAATGCTCATAACTATGTGCAAACAGTTTTGCACTCACATAAGATGATACCATTTCCACTCGGGGCGAATATTGTGTTATATATGATGTATATAATACAATATTTACCCCAGGTGACTTTTATGTTCAAACTAAGGACAACATTTATACTTCAGCTCTTTTAGTAATTCTTTTATTATGCTCCTGCCAAAATGACTGTACTCTGTCTGATGGAAAGCATGAGCAGCATATATGGTCACCAAATTCATTGCAACAATTCAACAATGCAGCATAGTGACATAATGATATGTTTTGCATCATTAACATGAGACGGTATTAGTAACTCTATTACAATACAATACGTCAAAAAAAGAATAGTAACCGCCATCTAGTCCCAAACTAAGCACAGCTTGTATTATGGGTACTAGACAACTGATATAAATACATAAACATACTCTTTTTTGTAAATACATACATATTATACATAGAAAACACCCAAACTCCGAAACAAATATTTGCGGATCACACAAACATATCCGACCCGGGAATCGAACCCAAGACCTCAAGCACAGCAGTCGAATACGCTACCACTGAGCCAACGAGGCAGTTCAAAGATGCTGGTGCATTAAAATACTATATCACAACTTACTTTGCCATTCCCAAACAAGCAGCTGTCCTATATTAGGACACCCGAAGGCTATCCAGTCTCCGGGTGAAGATATAGCAATGCTACTGATACGATGCTCGGATATGCTCAGCGTGTGGATCAGATTGACATCTGGCATTTCGTGGAGGAAGAATATACCGGTGGAGAAGCCTGGAAAGTTTTACAATAATCATTATAAATTCAGCCATCGGACCATCACTCAACGGCCTTCCGGAAGTCACATAGGCTACCTGCCCCTCGTCATTACCCGCGATTAACAACACAGCGAAACATCGTCTTAGCTTTTATTCCCAGGTAATCGTTCATGACAACCGGGACCGACGGCTTGAATCACCGCCAAACTTCCATACTCCGGGCTGTTATAAAAAAAAAACTATAATAAAAACCCGACAACAGTTTTTGGCATCATTCGGGATTTGAAGCCCGAGACCCCTTCATCAGCAGTCGCATACAAAACAGAGGTTGACATACCTGTAACCAACAGCTTGGTACCCTTATGATATTGTACTGCTGTGAGCTTGACCTTATGATGTGCCTTCCTAATTTCATCACCTATATAATGTCTGCCTAATTTCTTATATAACAATCTCTTTTCATCTTCTTTTTTATCTTCTTTTTCTGCTGCGGCCTCTTCTGTGTCACTTTCCTGAAATTAGAATAAGTATTAATTTCAATCAACAACCCATGTCCCACTGCTGGGTTCAGGTATCCTCTCAGAAGAGGGCTAAGGCCAAACGTCCCCACGCTGGCCGAATGCAGGTTGCAAGTACTAATTTACAATAAAAATAAACATTTTTATGTGTGCTTACTAAAGTGACTCTCAACTGCTCTCAGCATGGAGGTTTATTTAAAAAAGATCTTGGACATTTACAGTTACCTGTTTCTAGTTTTACCAAGAGATGGGTTATTGAAAAGGGTCTGAAAACAGTGATTGTTCTGTTTTTTGACACCTAAAATGAATCATAAAGATTAAATTGAGAAATAATCATATTGAAAAAAATTGGAAAAAAAATATAGACGCTCCAGTTTACATTATTCGCCTCCTAAGACACTTGGTGTTGGTGTAACTAAATTATCAGGAAGTCTGTACACTGCGAGGTTGGAACACGGGGCAGTAGAAAAACTGGGTGGTTAGACGGACGGAATGGAAGGATTTAGTCAATACTTGGTAGTGTGACGAATTCTAAATACAGCGCAAGCCAAATCTTACAACAGCGCCATCTAACAGAGAAACACTGAACCAAGAAGTAACTAATCCTGAATCGCGATACAAATTTATTTAATTTATTTCGAAATTCTCGCACCGTAGCAATTTTACTGAAATAAAATTATAATATACTTACATATTCTTTATCTTTTTCAATAACTGCCTTTTCGTCAACCTCATCTTCACTCTCCTCTTCTTTCTTTATTTTACGTTTCTTCCTATGTGATATTTGAACATCAGACACCACCAAATCATCAATATCAATACTAGCCTCCCACAAACACACTTGTCCATTCCTACTAACTGTAATAAGGTCTAAACTCTTCTTTTCAAAGAAAACTCCAACAATTTTATCAGTGTGACCACTTAAAGAATACATATTAAGATTATCTAGGTAATCTACTGTGTAGATTTTTGTTGTGGTATCCTTGGAGCCGACAGCAAGGAGTTTAGAACACGGAGACCAATCTAAACATGTGACTTCATCGCGAGATTTCTTGAAGACTCGTTTCATGACAAAAGAACGGAATTCCCCGGTGAAAGTGCAAGGTGCTGTCATTATGAAAACTGCAAAGAAAGATAAAAAAAAAATAGTATCTCTATTGGATGTATAATATCGATCCATCAAAAGTCATTTCCTCTCGTAGCCAAGTTGCCTTAGGTGATTGAATACAATTATTAAAGGTAAGCAACGATGGCGCGGTCATTACTTAGATGGGTGTCCATTTATCATGATACCATGAGCGTTGTCGATTGAGGGGTCACGTTAAGCAGCCCGCAACTAAGCTTCACAACTGTTATCTTATGATAATCACCATGACCGACTGCATAATGTGACCCCTGAATCACGGAAACGCTCCACACGGACACCCATCCTTAGGTGGGTGTCCGTGTGGGTCTTTAGGGTGGTGTCTGTTTGTGGTATGATATGTTGTGTGGCATGACATGAGGGTAAGCAACTACAGATTAAATAATTAAATATTTTGGTCATTTTTCACACAACGCCATCTAGTCCCCAAACTAAGCAGAGCTTGTATCATGGGTAACTAGACAACTGATATTAATACATAAACTTACTTTTTTTTTGTAAATACATACATATTATACATAGAAAAAACCCAAACTCCGAAACAAATATTTGCGGATCACACAAACATTTGGTTCGACCCGGGAATCAAACCCAAGACCTCTTGATCAGCAGTCACATACGCTAACCACTAGATCAATGAGGCAGTTAATTGTTTCCAATCACCTAATTAAATACCTTAGAGCCACATGGCTATGAATACTTCTTATAAGATCTCTATGCTTGTTTACAATTAGCTCAATACATGAAGTTACATTACCTGTATCATCACAGCAAGCAGCAAAATATTTTCCATCGGGACTGAACTTGACAGCATTCACTTGTTGTTTAAACTTATATCTATGTATCACAGTACATGTCAGCAAACTGATCATCTGGGCCTCGCCCTCTGAAACATACCAAAATAATAGTTATAATTTTAGATTGGCAGACTGCATGAATTTAGTCCGGTGACGGATTAAGAATACAGAGTGTCACCACCCCTATTCATCCCACGCGGGTGTCGTAAAAGGCGACTAAGGGATAAACTATGCAAGACAACATCAATGCAAAGAAAAGGAAAACCTGAAACCAACCCTTTTTTTTTTTTTTTTTTTTTTTTATGTGTGGAAAATCATCATGGACCGTCACCCCACCGGGGGTTACGGCGGGGTGGTGTGTCGGTTGGGCGTCTTTTGCCCAATCTGGGAGGAGCCAGTGTCGCCACGAGGCAGCTGTACACGGGGGTTGTCCGGTCTATGGCACTCTATGGTGCACCGGTGTGGGCGGCGGCTCTGACAGAGCAGAATAGGGCGCGCCTTAGGCGGCCGCAGAGAACTCTGGCGGTCAGAGCCATACGGGGTTACCGCACCGTATCGACGGAGGCGGCGTGCGCCCTGGCCGGAACACCCCCGTGGGATTTGGAGGCGGAAGTGCTCGCCGACGTTTATCGGCGAGTGGCTAACTACCGGGCGGAGAGTGGTGGAGTTGGACCTCCGCCCGAGGACGTGCGCGAGTGGCGCGAAGCCGCTCACCGAGCCACGATGGATCGCTGGTCGGTCCGGCTGGAGACTCCACGTGCTGGCTTCGCCACCGTAGAGGCGCTTCAGCCGGTCATCGGCGAATGGGCAGTGCGGCAGCACGGGACCCTTACCTTCCGACTGACGCAGGTTCTTTCCGGGCATGGTTGCTTCGGAAAGTACCTGCACTCGGTCGCCAGGAGGGAATTGAGTCCCGCCTGCCACCACTGCGACTGCAGTGAGGATTCGGCTCATCACACGCTGGCGGTCTGCCCCGCATGGGAGACGCAGCGCCGGGTCCTCACTGCAGTCATCGGAGGGGATCTCTCACTGCCGGCCGTCGTTCGTTCCATGGTCGGCAGCGAGAGCGCATTCACCGCGGTCGCAACCTTCTGCGAGGACGTAATCACGCAGAAGGAGGCGGCGGAGAAGGCCCGTGAGGACGACATCCAATCGGACCAGATTCGCCGCCGGCGACTCGGGCGGCGGAGGCGCGAACATCTGCGCCTCATGCCGCCTTGAGTGTGGCCGCGGGTGGACGGGACGGGTTTTCCCTCCACCCGCACTATGTGGCCAGCCGCGAGGGGGCGGCGTCGGTGTGTGCCGGACGCCGCCTAAGAGAGGGTCGTCGTACAGAGACGGTGCCCGCATCAGGAGCGGGCAGGCGCTGGAGAAGTTCAGAAGGAGATCCCACCCTGGACTTCTCCTACTCCTAAGCGGAGAAGCGCGGAGAGGGCACACTGTGTGTTGGGGTGGTGTGTCGGACTTGAACCGACTAAAAACCACACAGTGTGCCCTCTCCGCGCTTCTCCGTTTAGGAGGAGGAGAAGTCCAGGGTGAGATCTCCTTCTGAACTTCTCCAGCGCCTGCCTGCTCCTGATGCGGGCACCGTCTCGGTTTGACGACCCTCTCTTAGGCGGCGTCCGGCACACACCGACGCCGCCTCCTCGCGGCTGGCCACATAGGGCGGGTGGAGAGAAAACCCATCCCGTCCACCCACGGCCACACTCAAGGCGGCATGAGGCGCAGATGTTCGCGCCCGGCGAATCTGGTCCGATTGGAAACCTGAAACCCTGAAACCTGAAACCCTAAACCAACCCGTCTGCCCAGCGTGGTATAGTAGGCCAAAACCTCCTTTCTAAGGAGAGGCCTATGTCCAGCAGTGGATTGTTTAAGGCTGTTGATGCTGATGATGATGATGAATTTAGAACTTATAGAGGACTACTTTTTAACTGCGCCGAGTATCATACATGCAATTTCCATGGCACTACACTTTTAATAGGACACTTGTGTGCTTGAATCCCACCCACCCTAAAGGATTTTTGAAGTTGAACTTCTATAGAATGGTTGTGATTTCAAACCGGATCTAAGTATAACTAGTAGGGTTAACAATGATAATAGTTATCTGCTATTATTTACAGAAAATGGAAATTTTTCATTTCTTTAAACTGGTTCAGACTTCCGAGCATACAAATGATTAATATGGTATGCAATTCAAAGTAATCTATAATCTATTAAAAATTGACTGCACAATACTTAAAAATATCATCTATTAAATATATTTTTTCTGTCACTTAGGATGAACCCCTAAACCCTATTTCCATTATTTTTAAATATCTGTTTGATAATAATATTAAAAATCTTATACACAACGCCATCTAGTCCCAAACTTAGCAGAGCTTGTATAATGGGTAATAGACAACTGATATAAATACATAAACATACTTTTATTTGTAAATACATACATATTATACATAGAAAACACCCAAACTTCGAAACAAATATTTGGTCTGACCCATGAATTGAACCCGAGACCTCTTGATTAACTATACCAAGAAGGCAGTCAGTTTTTCTGGTATGCCTAATATTTTTCAGTTAGCATCTTATTTAGACCAATATCCCAGCATTATTGATTGAAGACGAAGTCGCACAGGTCTGCTTGTAACACAAAATACTTCTGAAAGTATATAAATATGGTACTTACAACTAAACGCAACTATTTTTTTTGTCTGTCAGTCTTTTTTTTCCTGCTTATCTATGGAGCGGTCAGACCTTTCACTGGAAAGTAGCTGATGACCAGATTCGTCCGACGGCATTATCCTACTTAATATTATAAACGTGAAAGTTTGTGAGTATGTGTGTATGTTTGTTGCTCTTTCACGCAAAAACTACGGAACGGATTTGGATGAAACTTTACAGTAATATAGCTTATATATCAGAATAACACATAGGCTACTTTTTACTGCAATAATCGAGATAAACAGGCAAAAGCTAGGTTATTATAAAAATATATTATATCATATATGTCAAAATGTATCACTGTTTATCTCCTGTCAAAACTTTACAGGTTGCTAGGCATAACACACTTGCCTAACAACTACAATCATAAATGGCTAATATAAAAATTATAATCACATAACTAGGCTACTTTTTAGCCCGAAAACAAGCAGGTAACACTGAGGGGCGCAGCTAGTATTTTCTAATTTTACAAAAACAACCACAGGTAACAATATGGGAGTCTGCCAGTGTTTAATAAAGATAAAAGATACATACTTTCATTGATAGCAAGTAGAGTAGATCCATTTGGTGAGATATCAACAGCTGTATAGTTGTAGTAACTCTCAAATGATAAGGTATTGCTTTTATTGCTGAAACAAGAAACAAAGGCTAATAAGTATACAGAAAATAATATACACATCTCGACACTAGCAATTTGTATTTGAATTTCCATTTTGGGTAAAATCAAATAAATAATAATTTTGGACATCTGACACTATCTAGTCTCAAAACTAAGCAGAGCTTTTATTATGGGTACTAGACAATTGATAAAAAATACATACACATACTTTTTCTTAATACATACATATTCATCATCACCATCATCAACAGCCTTTAACAGTCCACTGCTGGACATAATAGGCCTCTCCTTTGAAAGGAGGTTTTGGCCTACTATACCACGCTGGCCAGACAGGTTGGTAAAGGGTTTGTTTCAAGTTTTCCTTCTCTTGGCAGTGATGTTAGCTGCTTATTTTGTTCCTTTAGTCGCCTCTGACGACACCCATGGAATGAATAGGGGTGGTGACACTTAGTATTCTTAATCCGTCACTACACGGACATACATATTATGCATAGAAAACACTCAAACTCCGAAACAATTGTTTGCAGATCATACAAACATTTGGTCCGGTCCGGGAATTGAACACAAGACCTCTTGATTAGCAGCCGCATAGGCTAACCACTAGACCAACAAGGCAGTCTTTTTTTTTTACACCAAGTCGCTTAAAATGAGTCCAGTTCTAACCAGCTGAAATGCAAATAAAATGGTGTGTGGTGGATGTGACAGTCCAAATATTTGTGTGAATCACAAATAGTTGTTTCGGAGTCTGGGTTTTTTTCTATGTATAATATGTATGTATTTACAAAAAAAAAAGTATGTTTATGTATTTATATCAGTTGTTTAGTACCCATAATACAAGCTCTGCTTAGTTTGGGACTAGAAGACGTTGTGTGTAAGATGTGAGGAATATTTATTTATTTAAACCTAAATCTCTCTGTTTAAGAAAAGGATACTCACTGTTTAAGATTATAGACAGTAATTTTATTCCCCACAGGGCTCACTACACAGTTCCCATCTCCTGTAAAAAGCACATCTCCTTTCCTGTACACTGTGCCTAATAAATTTTGAAACTGAAAAGAAAATGGGGTTATAATAATATGTAAACATATAAACATTGTATAAACTACATTGTATTATAGTTATTTAGTACACTACACTGAATAGACCATATTCTTTAACTATAAAACTTAACTAAAAGCCATTACAATTTTATTTTGATTAATAAAAGTTATTTAAAAATATACCACGAAACTTTACAATGCATAAATATAGAAAAAGTAAGTTATATGATACTTTACCGTATAATGAAACTTCATTTTGTAAAATATATATGTTAACACATTTGTAACAGACTCCAAATTTATTCATAAACTTTTATTTGCAATTTGCTAAATTAAAAACACCGCAACTTGCAAGCATGGGTCTGGGCAACGTGACATTAAATGTCAAACTCAGATTGTCAGTTATGTCAACTGTCAACTCAAGTCAGATTAGTCAGATTGAAACTTTGACATCATGATTGCCCTACACAAAGAATTTCTGCTAAGAATAGCTTTATGCCGGTTGATTTCTTTACTGCTTTGATGAAGTTAGTAATTTTTTCATAATTTTTCTGCATACATTTTTAATTGTGCCTGTGATTTTTCCAAATTCAGTCGTACTTTTCTTTTTGTTAGCTATCCCGAATACTATGCAAAAAGATTTTTTGTAACCGGCTTAGAAATGACGAAATCGAGAACCTTTTCTTTTTTGAAGTCGGTTGAAAAGTAAGTTCACAATTTTTCACATTATTATTTCATTTTCGGTTACTGAATCTGGTCACACTTAAAAACGGAACGGAACAAAAATAATGGATACATCCCCAATCAAAGCCAAAATATCAATTAAATTTAGAATATAATAAAAATTAAAAAATACGTATACTATTTCATTAATTTCGTCTGGGCATTCCTGTACCCTATAATTAGATGTTTACACTTAAAATATACGTAGTTCTACCATTAACAAAGACACTTTTGTAATAACAATAAATATGTATGGGTAGTGGATTTGCGGGTGTCGGTAGCGATGAGGCTGATGACGGTGGTTAGTACCACCACCGCATATGAGGTCATCTATCAGATGGAGTCCTGGTGCAAGTAACTGGTCAGAGTCTCACGGGTCTCTTTGCGAGAGTGTTGTTATTGATCTGGATGGAGTGCGGCGTTTTCATCTTTTTTCTCCTCCTCTTTGGGGCTTCGTTGTTGATGAGCGGGTACAATGGGTGCAATTGCCTGTTCAGTTTCAAGGGTGGGTGTAGACACAATCTTTATAAACGGTAGGCTTCCCGCGAATTCGGACGTACGTGTACGCGGGGATGAGCTTTTTGGTGTGAAGAGGGGGGGAGTGTCTTCTTGGTGATCCATTGATCGCAGAGACTGCGATGAGCACATGGAGCAACACATGAAGAAGGGGTCCAGTGACTCTATTGCAGAGCTGCGAGGCGGAACTGCTGCATGCAACGTGTCGAGCTGGCGTTGTGGGTGGAGTCGCTGAACGTCCATGCTGGCGATCCAGTGACATGGAACATGGTGAGAATGTATGTGGCCTTCTGCGCTGGTGCTGTGTGTGCAACTGTGGTCTTGATTGTCGGAACACGGTATGGTAGGTGTCCTGGCGGGAGCTAAGTCGGGGCATGGCTACCACTGCCTAGGGAACAGTGGCGAATCCAAATGTGAAATGAATGTGATAGTCCACTAGTTAACAAATAAAAATGTGGGTAGTTGGTGTTATTGTTTTGAGTGAAAGAAGTTTGAAATATACACAGCATTCCAGGGCCGGATTTACCATATAAGCTGAAAAAGCTGAAGCTTGGGGCGGCAGAATTAGGGGGGCGGCAAAATGGCCCAAAAACAAAACCTTTTTTTATTTTTTTAAAAGACCATACTCGCATTAGGAGTATAAATCCTGTGTCGCGATGGGGTCTACAAACATACATAAAACTAACACAGAGAACACCTAGACTTAGGACAACAATTTGTAAATTGCATAAAGTGTTTTCCCACGTAGGAACCCACGACACTTAGCGCAGTAGAATGCAGCGTGGCAACCACTTAAAACACCTTTTTTTTTGACGTGTGGAAACTCCCTCGGGCCGTCACCCTACCGTAGTTTGCACCCTACCGTAGGCTGCATGTCGACATCGAACCGAATAAAACCACATGGTGTGCCACTCTGCACCTGAAATAGCAGGGGTCCAAGGAACCTGTTATTACGCATTCTGAACCTCTCCCAGTGCTTCCTCTCACTGAAGCGGGTGCCATCAATTGCTTATCTCTCCATGGCGACGTACGGCATACGTGAACGCCGCCTCCACTAAAGCCTGAAGGCCACTGAAGCGGATGGAGGAGAAAATTTTCCGTCATTTGCGGCCCCACCCAGAGTAGCATGACCATGGCATAGATCGCAGAAGGTTGCGACCGCAGTAACCGTGTATGGCTCAGACCGCCAATATCCTCTGGGGTCACCAGAGGCGTGCCATATTTTGGGCGGTCAGAGGCGCCGCCCACACCGGTACACCGTACAGTACCATAGACCAGACAACTCCCGTGTACAGCAGTCTCGTCGCGACATTGGCTCCACCCAAATTGGGCAAAAGTCATCTAAGTGCGGAGGCAGTGTCGACCAGCGTCGGAGCAAGCTGTCGGAAGTGCTCGTCGAAGAGCAACCTACCGTCAGGATCAGGCCCAGATAACCGACACGACCTAGACAGGTCTTGTCGATACCCCACCGTCGCCGATCAAGTACTGCCAACTCTAGGATATATTGACAGGTGCATGGTTAGATCATAGAGGCCTATCTGTGCGACAGGACGGTGAAGTTTGCGGATCGGAACGGGGTGGAGAATCGAAGGGAAGTGTGTTGCGGGGTTCCTCCTGAGCGAGCTCCCCGCAACACACTTCCCGTGCGGACGGTACCCTAATACTGACCCGAGGGTCACGCTTCGAGGAAGTGCTTCTGCTCGCCGAGCAGGGAGTGGCTTGCGTTATGGAAAAGATTCGTGAGCTGGGCCTAAGGGTGGCACCTCAGAAAACTGAGGCGATTTGTTTCCATGGCCTACGTAAGCGCCAGGAACCACCCAGCTCGCGCTTCCGAGTGGGGGACACTGAAGTCTGGGTGGGCCAGTACATAAAGTACCTAGGCCTCATCCTGGAATGTCGGTGGAGCTTCGAAGAGCATTTCGGGCGATTAGTACCCCGGGTTCGAGGGGTAGCAGGGGAGTTTCACCGTCTGCTGCCCAATCTCGGGAACCAAGGGAAGAAGTTCGCTGCCTCTACATTGGCGTCGTACGATCCATGGTCCTCTATGGGGCACACGTCTGGTCTAAGGACCTGGCGGGTTCCTCCCGCTGTAAGGCTCAACTTAGGAGTCTGCAGTGGCTGATGGCCATTTGGATCGTACGGGGCTACCGTACGATCATGAGCCTAAAATACGCTCTTGGAGGGCACGGCTCGAAACACAGGGCTGTACCAGAAAACTTCAAAGCTTGGATAGAGAGGACCGACAGTGACACCTACCGATTGACTCAGATACTCACCGGACATGGTTCTTTCCGTGAGTATCTGAATAGAATCGGACGTGAGGTTAGAGATCTGCGTGGGAGTCCAAGCGTCGAGACCTGGTCGGGCAGATCGGACGAACCCTGTCACCGCCAGCATTATCGCGGCAATGCTGGCCAGTGATGAAGCGTGAGAGGTCGCGGTCTCCTTCTGTGAGAACGTAATGCTCAGGAAGGAGTCCGCAGAGCGGGATCGGGATAGGGCCGATCCCGCTCGAAGGAGGCGGCGTTTGACCCCCCAATCGTTGACTAAGGGTCGTTGCGGCCACATCTTGGGGAAATGTGACCACTGCAAGCGACTCGAGCAGACGACACCCCAGTGCGGCTGAAGGGTTTCGTCTGGGGCGGTTTGGTGTCCCGCCTTTTACTGTGTATAACGGTGAGAGGCGCAATATCGTCCTGCCCCAAGGGAAATTTATTGATTACCCTGAGATGTAACCCAGTCCTGGGGTAAGGCAGTGGGGACTCCAGAAGTCGCTGATGCGTTCCTGGAGCTCCTCCCAACTGCCGAGGTAAGCCGCCGCAGGGTTTAGTGGGTAGACCGGTTCGCCGGGAGTCCCATACACGCCCTCCGTCTCCCCCACGGAGGATATGGTGCGAAAAGCATTCCCCGCGAAAAAAAAAGGTACATGGTTAGCAATATCAGGCCTTACTTACCTATCTTTCTTAGCCTACCAAACCTTATAAGTAGTTCAGTAAAAACCAAGCTTTGCTTAGTTTAAAAAAAAAAAAGTTGTAAAAATAATCTAGTAACGAAATTATTTCCTAAAGAAAGGAATTAGCTTAATTGTGAAAAGTGTATCTAATTTTAGGAGTCAGTAGGGGCGGCAAAAATTTTAAAGCTTTGGGGCGGCAAATGTGTAAATCCAGCACTGCAGCATTCATGAAATAGAATAGTCTCCGAATGTCCAGTTAACAAAAAGCATGGTCGCGTATCTATTCTTTTTTTGACCTAGCCCTTGTGCAGATATTGATATCTTTGACTATACGGAGACAGGTTTTACCCACACGGAGTGGGCATATGCATTACACTATTATATCACACTATAGTTGTGTGGGAGTCTAAAAAAAGACAATTATTTTTAATCGAAAAATGACGTTATGGTTTCATGATACAATGAAAAATTATTTTTTGGTTAATTTAAGATTAGTTTTCAGAACACAGGTGGTTTTCATTGAAAGAAAAAGCTACTAAATGAAAGTTTTATAATACTTGGCAGCATTCTTCTTAGTCAATATATCATTTTAAATTTCTTGTTTATATTTATATATGAATCGTTTTATATCAAATCAATTAATTTAAATGTTAGTATATTTTTGATAATAGTATTTGTTATTTATTTCAGGCTCAAAGGTATTTTAGAATTTAAAAAGTTTCTCAACAACTGATTAGTTCATGCGCAGAAGAAAATAGCTGGCCAGCGATCCACATCAATGCTCGACGTCATACCGCAGCGAAATCTTTAGCTCAGGATTGGCGGCGCATTTCGGAAGTTACGTATTGAAACCAATCAGAACTTAGGTCAAATTGAGCACTGCCTTGAACATCAATCGTCATATGACCCATTCTATCGAGTCTGCAAAGCTTGGGCCATATTTGTCTGTGCAAAAGTAGTTCCGTGGAGTGAGTGTGTGCAGATAGTCATCACAGTTTTTGGGACCTGTAAATACTCCCTCAATTAACGTACAAAATGTCGGCCGAAAATCCTATCTACGGACCCTTCTTTGGAGTTATGGGGGCGGCGTCTGCTATCATCTTTAGCGGTACGTATTTTGTGTAATCCATTATAGTAGAAATGGCTGTCTTTTAAAAGTATCGATCTTCAGAAATCTGTTTCAGGTATTCGTCATCTATGTTTAATGCATATGTGGAATTCTTCGTAAACAAAATGTAATGAGTTACTGTAATATTAGTTCAAATCTGGTTATTTTAAGAGCACTAATTATAGTATAGCCGCCCCAGTGCTGTTATCCAAACATAAATATATAGTTTAATATGTCGGAACGAACCAAATGATTAATGATCAATAATTAAGATAAGGGATGGATTCCAGGGCGTTGTTTTCAGGAGCAGTTTGTAAAATTAGTCATGTGATTGATAAGTCGCTTTTTCGGTTGGTAGCACTGGCTCCAATGCCTAGATTGGGTATAACTGACCTCTTTTCTTCAATATTGATCACTACAACTCATGAATATAGGCGTTTTAGTGATTTATTATGCTATAAAGATGTATGTTTGTTTGTAAAACGAGTTTTATATCTTTGCACGGAGAAAAACCCTGAAATGAGTCATGACAATGCCTAGAATTGAATTTAAAGGACAGCAGTTGCCTATTTCAACACTAAAAAAGGTTCAATTCTTACAAGTGTTTTGTTTGGAACTTACAACATTCAAAGTTGTAGTACTTGCTATTAATTCTGTATCAATGTTTAAAACCATCTAGACAAGACATTAGTTTCCCATACAAAGAGAATTCAAGTTGGAAAAACACATTTTTTGTCATCACATGACTAACTTGATAGTCATGTGACTAAGTCAGCTGTTCTTACTTAAGAGATTATACACTTAAAGGAACCAATATACACCTTAAAGATTCTATTACTATTAAGAAATATTATCTGTTTTTTAAATGAGTTGGTGAGATGAGACAAGAGGCTAAATGATGCAGATGCATCTCATTAAGTCACCACGCTGCATTGTATGTTCTCACAATAAGGTGAACCACCTTCTACTGGATTCTACTCATGCTTTCCATCAGACAGAGTAGGCTTATTAAGTATAAAAAAAACTACAACTTAAAAAAGTCATGTGATTTAGTACGAAATGAATTTAAGTTATATTCTTTTTACATCTAAGTTACACTTGACCGTATAACCAGAGACAATTGAATTGTAATTAGCAACTTATAAGATTCTTGTTATTAATGAATTCAGTAAACCAGTCACATGATACACTTCTGAGGTTATGTCATGTAGAACCTTTATGGTGTATTACATAAAGTTTATAATTGCCATAGATTGCCTGTATGGGAATTTGGATAGGATAGCATTATTATTAAAAAGACACAGAAGTATGAAACCATAGATAACCAAGTCATGTGATAGAGTACTTCATAAACTTTAGTAAGTTATTATCATTTCTGAACTGTAATGGGTTATGTCTACCACTTCTAGGCAAGGGTAGGGTATTCTTTCCATGCTGAGGGATGGGTCTAGTATTCACTATTGGATGATAGGCATTGCTGATCTTATGAATAAGATAACAGTCACATGATTGTAGATTTAAGTTATCAGAATAACTTTATTCTAAGTTGAAACATTTTTAAATGAAATTGGATCTAATTTAGTCTACAAGAACAAGTACTTTATACTTACTCCACTTTTGTGATTTATAAATAAAAAAATATTTAAAATTTTGAACAAATACATTTTGATGAATGAGTACCAAACATACTCATTCATTAGAATGTAACATTAACTTCTACTAAAACACTTATAAAAAAATTCCATATAAAAAAGAAATTCTGGAAAGTAACAAAATTATTTTTAAGTGTAATTTATTAAAGTGTATATTTTTCGTAAATTCCAGCGCTGGGAGCTGCCTATGGAACCGCCAAGTCAGGTACCGGTATTGCCGCCATGTCGGTGATGCGGCCTGAGCTCATCATGAAGTCCATCATTCCCGTTGTCATGGCGGGTATCATTGCCATTTACGGTCTGGTGGTGGCTGTCCTCATTGCCGGCTCCTTGGAGTCCCCCTCCAATAACTACACCCTTTACAAGTAAGTAACACAATAATTCATAAAATACTTTAAAAAAAACTTGTCGGAGTTGAGATATAGCTGAGCAAAATATTTTGCCATACAAGGCATTCTCCTGAGATCATTGATAACATACAGAGATGTTACATTCCGTGTGGTGACGGATTAAGAAAACAGTGTCACCACCCCTATTCATCCTGTGGGTGTCATAAAATGCGACTAAGGGTTAAACTACGCAAGAACATCAATGCAAAGAGAAGGAAAACTTGAAACCAACCTATCTGACGTCTGGCCAAAACCTCCTTTCTAAGGAGAGGCCTATGTCCAGCAGTGGACTGTTAAAGGCTGTTGATGATGATGAGAGATGTTACTCATAGGTACTTTGGGAGCTCAGATCTGACTAGAATTGTTTGTTTGTTTAAAATAGTAAAGAACAACCTATGTCCTTCCTCAAATATGATAATATCTCCATTCCAAGTTTCATTTGAATTGGTGCAATGTTTAGTGGTGAAAACATAAGTTTAATGGGAAGAGTTGCTTAGAATTTATAATATTAAATAGTGTAGATTATAATTGATGCGGAGTTGCAGAAAGTGGTTTGAAATAGAAGGAATCCAGGAACTATGGTTATTAAGACATCTAGGATAGAAGATTATGTATTTTGTACAATCTCTTAATACTTATTAACAACTAATTGTTCAAGTATTTCTTTTCTTATCAAAGTTTAATTGACCAATCACATATTTAACATAAATACATAATTATCCAAAAACTCATTGTAAATGTCTACAGTCCTATCATTAAGCAAAAATAATTATTTAATGTCTTTTTAATTATTTATTATCATTAAATAGTATACAAAAGGATTGTCTTATCTCCAGTAGAGTAGTATCATTGTTACTTTTGTCTTGTACTTAGATTTTAACACAGTTTTCTGTAACTCTAAATAATTTGTTTACACATATTGATGACAAATGTTTCGGCGGACATCTTAAACACAACGCCATCAAGTCGAAACTAAGCAGAGCTTGTATTATTATATTAGACTGATATGATATGAACTAATATAAATACATAAACTCACTGTAAATACAAAAATATCTATATATATATAAAAATGAATCCCTATTTCCCTTGGTCACGCCATCACGCGTGAACGGCTTAACCCATTTCGCTAATTCTTTTTTTAAAATATACCTTGAAGTACGAGGATGGTTCTTAGGAAAAAAAATATCTGATAAGTTTTATTGTAGGGGTTCCGAGAATACAAAACAATTGAGTGACGTTGAATCGACTGTTAGGCGGTACGAAGTTCCCATGGTCAGATAGTTATATATAAAAAAAAACAGACTCCGAAACAAATATTTGGTCCAACCCAGGACTCGGAACCTGACACCTCAAAAACAGCAGTTGCATATGCTACTACTACACCGAGACAGTCGTGTTAAATACTTAGAATCTCTAATTAGTTATATGTATCAGACAAGTTAATTATAACTTAATTACTGCACAATTAAGATACCAGTACTCATATTCTGAAAGTAAAAAAGAACCAAAAATTCACTTGCCATTGTGTTGCAGTGAAAGTCAAATTCGATTGTTTGTTGTGGTTTGTTCGATTCAATGGCTAACAAAATTGAAATATCAATGTCACACCATTCATTGCAAATTTGTTTAGCTACCAACTTACAAAGTAACTTCACTCATTTTTTATTGTAAACCTGACCCAGGTGACTTTGTCTGCTTTTATTTTCATTCACATTGGGCTCCTAATGGTCCAAGCATTATGTTATATTAGGCACGCCAGCAAAAGTCGTTTATTGGAAACGGTTTCCGAGTTTATACTGAACAACAGTTTACACGCACCGGGTCGAGAGCACTGTCTCGCCCGTTTGCTCGGTACGTGTGATCAAGGCATTAGGCATTACAATCGCTCATGTACAAATCTGGCAAGATGTAACGTCAATATAATGTGAAACACAAAATTTTTATATCAAACCCCAAATTTACTCCAAATACAAAAACCACTTGAGCACATATATTATTTATCCGCTATAATCTTGATATTGAGACAAATACACGAAAATCTCCTTGCTTAAAAGATTATATAACAAAAAATACATAATCATGATAGCCTTTCCTGCTTTCTGACAATAAAAGCATTTTTTATATCAGTTCACATTGCCGTTTAATTGA
This sequence comes from Phragmatobia fuliginosa, assembly GCA_932526445.1. Lineage (NCBI taxonomy): Eukaryota > Metazoa > Arthropoda > Insecta > Lepidoptera > Erebidae > Phragmatobia > Phragmatobia fuliginosa. The sequence continues at coordinate 2,806,551 of OW052063.1, read as the reverse complement.
ATAGCAAGTCCACAGGTTCCACTTATTGCTTGCAATCAAGGTTGCATCGAGGCTATTCATAGGAAATTATTGTAATTTTTTAAAGCGACGACTGTCGTTGTTTTCTGTCGAAATACGCTTGAAACTCAGTGTTTGTTTTAGATACTACTGTAATTTGCCTGTGGCTTTATTTGCCTATATATCCTTCTCCAAGATTCGCCCACGAACAACTTAAAGTTTTTAATGTAACGTTTCGAAGGGCTTGAAATAAAAGCTTTTTGATTTTGCGTACGTTATGGCAACAAAAAGTAACCTATGTGCCTCTTCAAAGTTCAATCTATTTCTATACCGAAATTCATCATAACCGGTTTAGCCGTGAAACAGATACTTTCGAATTTTCAATAATTAATATTGGATAAGCTGCTTGTATCCTCAGAGAGGGTAATTTCACTCACATAACAGGGATAAAGCTTTTTGACGTTTTACAAGTAATAAGGAAACTAATATCAGAACGTGAGCACTTAACAGGGTCATTAGGTATGTTATTGCAAACGTTACTTTAGCCTTTCTCATACATAAAAAAATCACGTTACTATCTTTAAAAACTACAAAACGTCATCACGCGAAACTGGAATGTGTGAGATCACCAAACATTTCATAATGTTATACATGTGTACATACCTCGGGTGCAAATGTTAGCTGGCAAATGGCCAGGGTCTCCCGCAATCTAGTCCATTTGGTCTAGTCTTTACGTCCGCAGCAAGTAAATAGATGGCTAGCCGATGTCTGCTTCGATCGCCCACGCCATGTCGAAAGTTTTTACAATCTATTCAAATATACAAAATTGAAGTATTTATTTGTAATTTAAAAATTAACAGCTTTTACTAAAATGCATAATTAAGAAAGTATACGTTTTTGTCTATCTCTTTGTTACGGACTAATCTATAAAATGGCTAGATTGATTATTACGAGATTTTCAATACCAATGATTAAGTAATAAAATCTCAAAGATCTGTTGTAAACCGCTGTTCCGCCACATTTTCATCGTCAAATTTATGCATTTTAATATCGTACATGTAACCACTCTCCCGCTGCCCGATAAGCACCGATCAATCAAATTAGATAAGACAAACCATCATTAATACTGACATTTTAGCCAACCAACTGATAACTTAGCATCCTACATACAAAACAACCAATTTAAATGTACGAGAAAAATCCATTTCAGAATACCCGTTGACCTACTCTAGAAATATAGGTCAACAGAAGAATTAATAATGTACATATTATTCTCCCAGACTGCCAACTCAGTATTCAGTATTATACTTTTAACATCTTTATAGCTTCCGCTGTCTTCTCGCTTAGATCTTTTATAGAATTTTCAATTCATTTTAATGCAATTTTCAACAATAGATAGTGATTTTAGAGGTAGGTTTATCCCATACTTCCATATTAATATTATAAATTCGAAAGTAACTGTTACGCTGTCACGACTAAACCGTTTAACACAGATTGGAATGTATTTCGGTTTGGAGATAGATTGAACCTTGAAGACGGACGTAGCCTACTTTTTATCACAATAACCGGCATAACACGGGCGTAGCCGTGAACAAAAGCTAGAATGTGCCATAAATTTATATGCATAGTATGTTGTATGCACAATAAAACGAAACGGAGAATTTCACAGATTTCTGAGCAAGCTAATCCGGGTCGGATCGCTAGTTGATTCACAAAAGTCGTTTCAAAGTTATATTACAATGGGTAATCTGTGGAAAATAACACGCCATAACTTGTTAATGACAGTCTTGCATGGACGACATTTTTCATAAAATATATAATTACAGTTGACAACTTTTGACTAGACTTAATGCTATTGACCTCGACATGTTTTTGTGATCCGTCGACCATAGACACGCTAATTACGACTATGATTATATAACTATTAATAAATATTTAAGAAGTTAACAACCATAAACTATATTTTAATATTTGTGAAAGCTTTGAAAGAAATGGCTTTTTATAAAATTTGAAAACCCTATTAAAAACTTCTTATTCACCGAATGTTAGTCACGAGTTTAATTTTTTAATTATAAATGTTCTAATGTTGTGTTATTTGTATCTTTGCAGGGGTTTCATCCATCTGGGTGCTGGTCTCGCCGTAGGTTTCTCAGGTCTAGCGGCCGGTTTCGCCATAGGTATCGTTGGTGACGCTGGTGTCCGTGGTACCGCTCAACAGCCCAGGCTATTCGTCGGAATGATCCTTATCCTCATTTTCGCTGAAGTATTGGGTCTATACGGTCTCATCGTCGCCATTTACCTTTACACGAAACAGTAAACACATTAGCACACTTACTCCCGTCGCCCGTTGCTCCGAGCTTCTATGCCACGAACCAGCTCAGCCAGTGTCGCGCACAGGGAAGTCGTCGTCGGTAGCCGGAACCGCATAGGGTCTCGGAGCACACCTCTTGTATAGTACTTGTTGATTACTTGACGATAATCACCCATATATGTTGTCGCTTATCTCCGCCCGGTGCAGCCTGGATGCTGCGGCCGCACCGCGCCGAGACGCGATCTGTATAAATAATTTTTCTATTTCAATTTTATAAATGTAACGATCACTGTTTTCGAATCCAATCATGGTTTACAATGTAAAGAGCTACCGAGCGATGACGGCGTAATTTATTTGTTAATTTATTACAGCATTTTAATTTGAGTTTCGGTGACAGAAGATTTTCACCTACGGACATATCAATGTTAATTTGCGCGTTCACACCCTCCGCGAAACTTATCTTCGTACCATCCGACGATATCACTTTTAGATTATTTTAGCGATAAGGCGAAACTAATGTACAGTTAGAGTAGAAATTTAAGTCCAAACAAGTTATCTTAATAATTTATGAAACCATTCAACCCCCAGGGTACTGTGTACCCTTCTATCGCTGACGATGTTAAGGCATAAGCCTGGCTTACTACAATGCTAAATAGCTTTCAGTGTTAGTGGATGTATGTGTCCTCTTTATCATACTGTTATATGGGCCTGTATATGTTACCTCTGAGTGGCTGTTGGTCAATTCAAAAGCGAGTCACAAACATTGTATTGCCAGGAATCAGTAAATAAACATGGTTTGTACATTCCATATTATTTTGTTTCTACTTGATTATACTGTGTTTTATTTTCCTTTACGATCTTGCGAGCTGTTATTATATATAATATACATATTATACATTATACAAAGTATTCTGAAGGATGCTTTCATGACATTATATAGCAACTGTCGCAAAATTATTATTATAGCTATAATATTAAATATTAAATAGTATTAAAACGTTTCTGACGACTTATAATGTGAAAAAAAAAATTCTAAATATATTTATTCTGTATACCTCATAGTCGAAATGTTTGAATGATTATAAATTGGTAAGTAAAATACATTTAGGTAAAATTGTATTTTATTTTAGGTTTCATGTTAGAGAATGTTATAATCTTTGGTGTTATTGAATGAATTGTGTTAATAAAATATTTTGAAAACAACTAATGTAAATTATGAATGTATTGTTTCAATTTGACCATTTCTTTTTATTTTGATTTGAGTGCAAATGCCTTACACCAATACAATTCATTAGTACAAAACTTTATGTAACAGAAATAGCCAATCATTGGCACCATATTCATTTAATGAAACCACTAATTAGTTTTTAAAATAAAAACCACTCACGCATAGGAAATTATCCTGTGTCGTGATGGACTAGGTACTAAGTAGGATTTAAACCCTGAACTCGTGCAGTAGAAAACAGCATAGCGACCGCTTGATCCACATCGTTACCGTGCAGTCGACTATTGAAAGCCAACGACAAATGGACCATTTTATTTATAGGTCACGAATTACAAAAACATTCCTGGGTTGGATAGAAAAGTAAGTATATCTGCCTGAGTAGGTCCATAAGATACATGGACAAAACGAGTTATTGTCATTACCTACTTGTTCAAATAAGCTGGCTGCCAGATGTAAGGCTATTCCTAAGAAGCTTTCCCACGGGAATCTACAGATGGGAAGACCCGTGCTGCACCTAAGATCTTACAGATGGGTGAATTACGGAGACCCTGCACTATCAGTTTGGTAAACATGGTGTTAAATAATCAGTAGTGTGACAAACTTGTAGAAATAGCATTCTGTTTGACATATAGTCCAGTCAATAAAAGCTTAACTTTGCCATTTTGGTTGAACACCTGCAACCAACGCCAAAATTTCCGTAAGTCTTCGTAGATTAATTATACTAAAATTGCAGGGTGCTGCAATACCGGCAAATGGTGCAAATACATTGCAAAAGGGTGCAAAAACAACATTTTCGTCTATATCTCGCGATTGGCTGGAAAAATAAAAAAAGATCCTACTACCAAATTGTAGGAAATTAAATCCCCTACAAAAACTTGGAAACCTATTTTCGCGTATCTCTCATAGTTTTTGCACAAAATGCATTTAAAGGTGCAAAATGAAAAAAAATGTTACTATTAATCTTTTTTTTTTCATATTGAAGTGATACTACATGTTTCATTTTGATTCAAATGATATGTTTCGGGCATTTTTTTTTATTTATTTACACCTTTTTACAATTACCTAATAATCTTGGCAAAAAAAATATTAAAATTTTATTATATGACTAGCTGACCCGGCAAACTTCGTACCACTTCAGAATAATCATTAAAATATTATGCTTAGTTATTAACTAATACTGATAAATTGACAGCAGTGCCACCTAACGGGCCCCGGCCGGTACCGCCGGTACCTTTGTTCCTGCATTTTAAATCTGTATTATCTTCAAAAATATTAATTTAAATTACATACTGTAAAGGGTCATTTTAATCTATATTAGATGCACAAAGTATTTAAGGTACTTAATTGGATAAGGATTAATACTGTATTGCTTATAATCGTTTCGTAAATAATCCATTATTTTGATCTATCTCGTAGGGTACAGCCAGCGTTTGCAATGTCAGCGTAAAAAAATGGGTTTATTTACGACATCACATTAAAAACCTCTAAAATTATCAATGTTTCTCTACTTTTATGAATATATTATACATATAAACCTTCCTCTTGAATCATTCTATCTAGTTAAGAAAACAGCGTCAAAGTCCGTTGCGTACTTTTAAAGATCGAAGCAATTATTGGATAAATATGTGTCATAATGTTAAGCAACAATTATATTTTTGTGTATGGTAACACAATGTCGTCGTTGGTACAAGATGGTGGAGACAGAAAACTGCGCTGTAATTCTGTAATGTGTTTCATCCAATAAATATTAAACAATATATACCACGACTTATTTAATCTCCGCCTGCCGACTGCACCTATAAATAATAGGTTATGGGCCCAGGCCAGACCCAGGCGTTGTAGATTAGGAAGAGAAGTAAAATAACTACAGTGAAGCGAAACTACCTACGACGCAATTTGTTCGTGTGAAGAAAAAAAAAAATCGAGGAAGATCATCTTGCGAAGTTGTATAGAAAATCGAAACAAAATATAAAATTTATTATTGTTGCTGGTCGAGGTAATATCAAACAAATTAAAAACTACAGCAACAAGTCGAGAGATTGTGAGGTTATTTTGTCGTTCACTGGTCGTCGTCTACAAAATGGATTCCATACAAACTGTACAAAGGTTAAATGGTAAGAATTATCAAACGTGGAAATTTCAATTGCGAGTAATATTGAAATCAAAAAAACTATGGGAAATAGTCGAAGGAAAGGTCGAATTACCAGTCGGCAGTAGTGAGGAAAAACGAAAGTCGTGGGAAGAGTCGGACAATAGGGCGCAAGAAATCATAATAAGCAGGTTAGAAGAAAATATAATTTCTCATATTATTACTTGCACTACTAGCACACAAATTTGGAACAAGTTAAGTACATTGTATGAGCCCTCATCAAAACTAAGTGCACATTTATTACAACAAAAGTTTTTTAACATAAGTTATGAAGAGCCAATGACTTCTTTCTTCTCTACAATGGAAAATATCATTCATCAATTAAGAGCAGTCGGAGAAACAGTTTCAGAAAAAATGGTCATGACAAAAATCATCATGACACTTCCAGAAAAGTATAAGTACTTTATTTCAGCATGGGAAAGTGTCCCAGAGGATAAACAAACATTAGGAGAATTGCAGACCAGATTGTTACTGGAAGAACAGAGGTCAAACTCAAAGGAAGAGGAAGAAAGCAAAGCGTTTGTGACAAAAACATTTAGAGGAAGAAATAGCAGTAGAGGAAGAGGAAATTTCACATTCAGAGGTAATCACAATAATATGCAGGTAAATAGCAGCAGATTTCAGCAGCAGACAGATCAAGAAAATAAAATGAAAAATGATTTAAAGTGTTTTGAATGTGGAAAAATAGGACATTTTAGAAAGGACTGTCGCAGCAAGAAGTGTCACTATTGCAATCGTATAGGTCATGTCATCAAAGACTGTAGAGTGCGTCTGCAAAAGGAAGATGTTGCCAACCAGATGAAGAGGAACAGCCAACCAAATAACAGTAGAGCGAGCGCCTTCACGATGATGAGCACATGTGAGGAGCAGGATGTTTGGTTCATGGACACCGGTTCGACAAATCATGTAACAGGTATAAAGAGTAATTTTATAGAGTTTAAATATTGTACAGAAGATAAATTTGTTATAGTTGGGGATGGCAGAAAATTAAAAGTAGAAGGAATAGGTAAAATTGAATTATTAGCTAAAGTTGACTCAAACTATAGTCCTGTAATACTAAATGATGTTTATTATGTACCAGAGATAAAAGTAAACCTATTTTCAGTCAGTAATGCGTTAGATAAAGGTTATATAATGATGTCCACTAGTAGTAAATGTAAATTTTTGCAAAATGGGGAAGTCAAAGCCACAGCAGATAGATGGGAGAATTTATATGTGATGAATTTCTACTTGAAGAGAGATAGTATGGTTTTTAGTTTAATGTCATGGCATCAAAAGCTAGGTCATCAAAACTTTGAGTATGTTAAACAGATTTTGAGAGAAAATGATATAAAGTATATAAGTAAGTTAGAACAGTGTGAGGATTGTATTAGAGGAAAACAACACAGACTACCTTTTAAACAGAGTGAAAGTAAAGCAAGTGTGCCTGGAGAACTTTTGCATATGGATTTGTGTGGCCCTATGGAGGCAGAGTCATTAGGAGGTTCTAATTATTTTTTATTAATTAAAGATGATTTTAGCAGTTACCGTTATGTATATTTCTTTAAGAGTAAGTGGGAAACAAGAGAAAAAATTGAAGAGTTTATTTTTTATTTTGAAAATGAAACAGGATGTCGTGTAAAGACAATCAGATCAGATAATGGGACGGAATTCACAAACAGAGGACTTCAACATTTTTTCAGAAAAAAGGGAATAACACATCAGACGACAGTAAGCTATACTCCTGAACAAAATGGCAGAATCGAAAGAGAGATGAGAACGGTTGTCGAGTCAGCAAGAACCATGTTAATTCAAGCAGGATTAGAAAAGTCACTATGGGCAGAAGCAGTAGCAACAGCGGTATATATAATAAACAGAACAGGAAAAAGTAAAGAAAGTCATAAAACACCTTACCAGTTATTATATAAGAAGAACTTTGATATCAGTACATTGGAAATATTTGGAACAGAAGTATACATACATATACCAAAACAAAAAAGAACAAAATGGGATGAAAAAGGAAAGAAGGGAATTTTGGTGGGATATGGAGTGAACACCAGAGGATACAGAGTATGGATACCAAATACTAAAGTAGTAGAAACAGTAAGAGATATAATATTTTTAAAGAAGAATGAAGAAATCATGAAGAGCTATTCACAAGAAGGGAAAGTAGAAAATAAATATATAGAAGAGAAATATGATAACGAAGACAAAGAAACTCAGAGTAAAATAGCTGAACAGATACTGGATATAACACAAGAAGAAAATGAAATACAAAATATTAATTCAGAAAATGAGGATACTGAAGTCACTAATGAAGAAAATGAGTCGGAGAGAGAAGAGATTGAAGTTATAACAGAAGAAACAGTACCAAGAAGTAGAGAAATAAATGAAGAATTGAATGACACAAAAGCGCCGGAAAAGAGGAGTCGAAGAGAAAGAAAAAAACCAATTTGGAGCAAGGATTATCAGTTCATTACTTATGAAGAAGCGTTGAAAAATGAAGACAAGGATAAATGGCAAGCAGCTATACAGAAAGAATTGAGAACTTTAAAAGAAAATAACACCTGGACAAAAGTAGAAAAAATACCTGAAGGAAGCGAGGTTATAAGTAGCAAATGGGTATTAAAAATTAAAGAAGGAGGTCAGTACAAAGCAAGATTAGTAGCGAGAGGATTTGAACAATCAGTTGATGATATGGAAGTATATGCTCCAGTAGCTGGACTAACAACATTCAGAACCTTCATGGCCGTAGCAACTCAAAAAAGGAAGCCTGTACATCAGATGGACGTTACCGGAGCCTTCTTGTATGGAGATATAAAAGAGACAGTATATATGAAATTACCAGATGGGATGTTAGTGAAACTTAATAAATCTATATATGGCTTAAAAAAGTCACCGCGTTACTGGAATGAGAAGTTTAACAGAATCTTAGAAAAGGAGAAGTTCATTAAATCTAAAAATGACCCCTGTCTTTACACAATGCAAGAAAATGGTGAAGTGTTATATGTACTACTATTTGTAGATGATATTTTGTTTTTTGGATCTGAAGAGAGTGTATTGAAATTTAAAAAACTTATGAACAAAAATTTCAAAATGAAAGATTTAGGAATTGCAGAAAATTACTTAGGGATCAGTATTAGCCAGGATGTGACAAAGGGGGTGACAATATTAAATCAAGGAAAATATTTAGAGAGAGTGTTAGAGATGTATGGTATGAAAGATTGTAAGGCAGTAAGTACACCGATAGATCAAAATTTTAATTTTAAAATATTAGAGAGAGAGAAGCCTGAATCAGCAGTAATTGAAAAGAAATGTAGGCAGTTGATTGGTAGTTTGCTCTATGCATGCCAAGGAACTCGCCCAGATTTATGTGTAGCTGTGACTTTCTTGAGTAGATACCAACACTGTGCTAGTGAACTATTATTTAAATGTTTAAAGAGATTGTTAAGGTATATTAAAGGAACATTAAACTTGTCAATAGAATATAGATGTGTTGAAAATACAATGTTAACAGGGAATGTAGACTCGGATTGGGCAGGAGATGTGAGAGACCGGAAATCAACAAGTGGTTTTACATTTAAAATATTTAATGGCCTTATAAGCTGGCAAACAAAAAAGCTAAATTCCGTAGCTTTATCATCTGCTGAATCCGAATATATGGCGTTAAGTGTAGGGATTGTTGAAGGATGCTGGTTAAAAATGTTGTTAAAGGATTTTGGATATAATGTTGGAATAGTTATTTATGAGGACAATCAGAGTGTGATAAGAATAGCTGAGTATAATAACAGCAATAAAAGACTAAAACATGTAGACATAAGATATCATTTTATTATGGAAAAGGTAAAAAGTGGTACAGTGAAATTAAAGTACATAAAGAGCAGTGAAAATGTAGCAGATCTGTTCACTAAGCCACTTGGAAAGACATTATTTGTAAAACTTAGAAGTTTAATTTTAATTTAGATTGGAAGCTTGTCTTATATTCTACTGTAGTATTAGTGTTATATATTAGAAGTTAAAGATGTTGTTGTTAATTTTAGTTAAGGGTTGTTTCTCAGAAACATTTGTTAAGGCGATGCTACACCAACTTTTATTAAGGCGATGTGAGGTAATTTTTTAATGCTTTAAATTTTGATGTTCTATTTTAAACATAATAAGAAAAAAAAACATAATTGTTGAGGGGGTGTATTGGATAAATATGTGTCATAATGTTAAGCAACAATTATATTTTTGTGTATGGTAACACAATGTCGTCGTTGGTACAAGATGGTGGAGACAGAAAACTGCGCTGTAATTCTGTAATGTGTTTCATCCAATAAATATTGAACAATATATACCACGACTTATTTAATCTCCGCCTGCCGACTGCACCTATAAATAATAGCAATAAATGCTTCGATCTTTCTTCGAACGGACAGTCAGAGAGTGGAAGAGACTAGCTTATACTATGTAGTGATAATTTAATTTTAGTTTATTTTTATTGCATTGTATTCAGAGCAAAATTGCATTTGAAACGTATATTTGCAGTATATATTAGCTATTATAAATTTAATTTCAGGGGGACTTTTAAAATAATATATCACTGGCGGAGAAAGAGCGTGGTATATTTTATATTATTCTTTCTACTACTATTCTACTCTTTTGCTCCCACTGATTACAATTTTCTATAGTAAGAGTCTTCAATATAAGAGTGAATAGGTAGAATAAGACAAATATGAGACCCCTGCGCTCGACGTAAATAGTCCCATTCAAGATCTATAGGATAGGATCGAAAAATAGGACCGATGTGCTCGAATAAGACCATACGTTTCCTAACAAGAGCGAAAGAGATAGAGATTCAGACAAAAATGAGAACCTTGCGCTCGACGAAAATAGTACCGTTGAGAACACACACACATGCGTTTGTTTTCTATCTCTTCTTCTTCTTCTTAATAAATGGCAAACTGTGCCGGTGTCGACAATTCTGCCAGTGTCAAGTACGATGGTTTTCTATCTCGCTGAGCGCAATGAGTAAGACTGCAGCAGAAAATGCTCAACTAACTGTTTGTCACTTACTGTCACTATTCTCCAAACTGTCGTTTCAGGGATATTTCGTTTTTGTGCGTCTGTCCAAAAGTTATTTTTTACAAAATAAACTTGATTCACTGTTTTCAATTTAAAGGAAACAATGAATCCTTCATTTTTATGTTCTATTTGTATGAAGAAAACGTAAGATGCAACAATTGTTGTGAAAAGTATGCAATCCTCTCAGGATTGCATACTTTTTTTTCCCTGATAACGTTGTATCAGATATACCTCCACTATTATTATTAAACTTAATTTTTTTTAAATTAAAATTAAATTCATACATAAATTATTATTAAATGATGAAAATATCGTGTGAGATGAATGTCCTATTATCCCAAAAAATATACTATTGCCTACAGTATTATTTCAGCACTTCGTCCTAAATCCTTCATTCGTTTCTTCAACTAGCTGTTGAGACATACATTTATCGAAAAACAGAATCGATGTTAGTTATCAATCTACTAAGCAAACTTTGTGTTTGCACATCATACCATAATATTTAGCTTCATGAAGCTTCATCAATAATTTAACCTCAGAAGACTATAATTACTGAAGCTTTCCTTCAATATGTCTTCGATAATACTGACCGTAATACAAGGTGGGCCAAAAGAAATCACCCTATTTAAAAATGCTCTTATATTTGCAAATGGCGGTCAATGTCAAATCTGTTTTGATATTTGTAAACTAGACAGATGTAGAATACAAGTGAACAAGCCATGGAGCGATACACTCCCCGCGGAACGCGGGATAATCGTGTCTATTCTTTTGCGTAACAATTCGTCTGTGGTGTTGGCGCAGCGCGAATTCCATCGCCGATTCCTCGGTCGTCCGGCACTAACTGCGCAAACACTGCGCCGTTAGGCCAGGGACCACAAGAGACGCTGCCAAGAGTGGCCGGCCCCAGAGTGCCTATTCTGCCAATAATGTCGCAGCTGTTGCTGAGGATGTCGAGCTGTCGCCAGAAACATCGACCAGACGCTGTGCCTCGCAATTAGCCATCACCCGGTCGTCCCTAAGGCGAATTTTGGTCAAAGACCTGCGCATGTGTGCACCTGCGTGCGTCAGCTGCTGCCTGTCGACCACCAAACGCATGTAGACAATTTTTCGACCAAAATAATAATGAGCGATGAGGCTCATTTCCACCTCAGCGGGTACGTGAACAAGCAAAACTATCGCTTCTGGGACACCGAAAATCCACAAGGGTATCACGAGGAGCCATTATAATCGCGAAAAGTGACTGCATCAAACGACAACAGTGAACGGTGCGCGCTATATGGCCATGTTAACCGAGTTTTTTCTGCCACAATTGAACGAATTAGGACCGCCGGACATGTGGTTTCAACAAGATGGAGCAACGGCACACACTGCGCGAGACACAACCGATATTCTGAAGGCGGCGTTCCCGGGTCGCCTCATCTCTCGTTTTGGCGATTTGCACTGGCCCGCAAGATCGCCCGATTTAACCGTTCCAGACTTTTTTGTATGGTTTTTTGAAGTCCCATATTTATGTGAACTAGTCTGAGACCCTGGAAGCCCTCAAGGACAACATTCGACATGAGTGCGAGAATCTGTCGCCCGAAGTAATGAAAAATGCCATAAAACGAGCCCGTATGGCAATCGATTGTGGCTGCGCCCATTTGGCCGATATCATTTTCTCGACTTCACTAATAAAATTCTAAAGGTTCAAATAAACATAATCAAAAACAAAATCGAAGTTTTTCATTTAGAAAAAAATTGAGAGCCAAACAACATCGGATGACTTCTTTTGGCCCACCTTGTATAAGAACCTCAGGTAGTCAGGAGACTTTTCATTGTTTAGGAGGCATAGCAGTGTACACACCAGCAAGTAGTGTTTGATGTAAAAGAACTCCAATCAAATGTAAAAAAATCTGCAGCGCAATTAGCATCTACAACAGATATCACCGATGAGATGTATGATGAGAGATTGCCTTCTGGATTAAAAACATCACCTATGCAGATCCTAGGCATTTCACCTCTTGTATCACCATCGTATATAACATTTCTATCAGGCATATTACATGCCTCCCGTTCATTAGATGACCATCCTCTCAAATTTGAAAATTTACGCTGAATTCTATGGAATAAAAAAATATAAAATAAAAATATCATTTAATAAAATTGAAATGAATTTTTTGTCAAGATTATTAGGTATATGAAAAAAGGTATAAATAAGTAAACAAAAATATTAATTAAATCCCAAGGAAACATGTAGGATCGCTTCAAAATGAAAAAAAAAGATTAATGATAATATTTTTACAATTTTGCACCTTTATATGCATTTTGTGCAAAAACTATGAGAGCTACGCGAAAATACGTTTCCAAGTTTTTGTAGAGGATTCAATTTTCTACAATTTTGTAGTAGGATCTTTTTTTATTTTTCCAGCCAATCGCGAGATATAGACGAAAAAGTTGTTTTTGCACTCTTTTGCAATGTATTTGCACCCTTTGCCGGTATTGCAGCACCCTGCAATTTTAGTATATTAATTTACGAAGACTTACGGAAATTTTGGCGTTGGTTGCAGGTGTTCAACCAAAATGGCAAAGTTAAGCTTTTGTTGACTGGACTAATACCTATTGATGTGAAAATCTATGGCCAGAGTTGGCAATAGATTTTCACTAAGCATCACACTCATAGATACACTAGTATGACCGGATTTGATACTAGTGGCTTTTGCCCCCCCCCCCCCCTTTTACTAAAATTGTTACCTATTTACTAGTGCCATTCCATTTAGTTCGTTTCAATAAAAAACCTTAAATTTTAACGGAATATTTCAAATAACCACTACCACTCTTGGAATCTACTCTGCATCCGGTGGAATGGTCGTTTTGGCGGCTAATTTATAAAAAATAAAGTTCACCTTAAAAACATATTTTTAGGGTTCCGAAGTTCATGACTCTGAACCCTTATAGATTCGTCATGTCCGTCTGTCCGTCCTCGACTTACCGTCCAAACGGTAAGTGCTAGAAAGATGAAACTGCATGAATATGTATTTTAATTACGCCGACAAAGTGCTATAATAAAATTATAAAAAATATACCTGACACGCACTTGGCCGATTTTCTTTTGAAAAATGGAAAATTCTGTAGGTAGGTACATAACTAGCAGTTTCCTATACATGGTGTGGAAAAGTGTGGCGGTGTGTTACGAGTCAGTCGGGGGACCATGATACCCGTGGTCCCGTGCTATATAATTAAAATCCGTTCCTAGAACACCCCCCGCGCCGAATCGAATCGCATACCTGTCCGGATGCTGACCCAAGCCCTTAACCTTATGACACATATACTCAGGGACGCTTCTCTCCTAACTCCGGGCTGAGCATAATTGGTTACGCTGATAACTAGGGCATCGAAACTCGGTTCAATTTTGAAAACCCGGGTTTTCGGGTCTAAGAGTGATCAAAACCCGGGTAAACCGGTTTTTTCGAGCATTTCGATCTTTTAATTGTAATTTTTAAAATACACTAATCTGCGTTCATACAGGGTGTCCCAGAACTCAACGTCAAGCCGAAACGAGGTGACAGGATTGATTGTAACCATCATGAGAAAAATAAAAATAAAAAAACTATCCCATGCAGTTTGAAAATTTGGTCAAACCATTTTTCGGTTATTGTGGTTAATTTTATTATTATTTTTGTTCATTTAAACTTTAGAACCGTAGCCCTAAATAACATTTCTAGAATCACAGTCAAAAATAATTACACAATTGCCCCAAGTTTCCTAGAATTAAGACTATTTGTTAAACTATGAATTTAAAATTTTTAATACTGTGAATTGAAAGACTCCATAAACGATGATTCGTTATTAAATTCGACACCATTCTCGTCATTGTCTCTAGAATTCGGGTCGTCGTTAAATTCTACAGTTCGCAGTCTTTGAGCCAATACCGATAAAGGCAAATCTTCATCCTCGTCAAGTTCGGCATGTGCGACGTTTTCATCGAAGCCGGCATTGAGTTTGTACATTACGTCCACAATTGCCAGCTGAACGGCATGAGCAAATCATAGCTGATGGTATGACTTAAGGGACTTCCCTAATGCAACCATTAGGCTGCAACCGACTGTGGTTTGAGCGACGATGTCATTTGTTAGAGATACCCCATATTCGTCCAACTTGGCCTCAATCAGTTGTACGCATGACGCTACATTCATGGACCCGTGAATGCGTATGAGACCTAGATTTCGAAAACTGCTATCCCTTGCCAAATTCGGTGAATGTGAAGTGAGCCCTATATATCTTCTATTTTATTGAATGTCCATTCATCGAATGATATCGAAAACTTCTTTTCATCTGACAGTATAATTTTTATCTCGTTGATTATTTCTAGCTTCCTATTATAAAACTCTTTGAGAATTATGTTGCGAGCGGTATCAGCAGTAGTGGGTAATTTGTTGCCGGTCTTTTCAAAAATTTTACAAACTTTAAGATTTGAGAACGTTCTAAGAGGAATTCCATCAACTGCAGCCATACGAGACACCATAACTTGCATACTTGGGTTGCATCAGTCTCAAAATAGTGTGTCAACTTAGTTTTCTTTTTTGGCGCTTCAGGATTTTCTTTTGAAGAAGATGCACTACCTTGAGCTGTTGCTTCGAATGTTGAATGCCTTGCAGCAATGCAGCCTCTATAAGAACCGGTTGAATATTCTTTAAATGTCTTAGTAGACAGCTAGTACTACCACCGGCTGATTTCAATACTTTTTGGCATGTTTAAATTTAGCTTCATTTTTGTTTTTGTTTTTACTTATTTACATATACATTCACTTATTATTGCATTTGAAGTGGCTTAAACTTAATAAATAACAAAACCAAAACTATTAAAAAAAAACCGAAAAACTCGAACTAAGACTCGAGGATTTTAAAAAAAAAATCCAACCCGGTTTTTTTTGCAATCCTAAAAATCGGGAAAACCCGGGTTTTTTCGGTCCGGGTAAACCCGGGCTCGATGCCCTACTGATAACAGACAAACTGGTCGCAGCCGGGGGGTTAAGCTCACAAGACACGGCGAGACTGCCCCCTATAACTTTTACATTAGCATATAATTATCTTGTGTCGCGGGGGACTTTAGAAACAAGTGTGAAACGGACAAAAGGAAAACTCAGGCAGAATAATAATTTGTGAATCATATAAAGTGTTGTCCTATGTGGGATTTAAACGCACAACACTTGGCTCAGTACAAAGCGGCGTGACAGCTGCTTAAACACTAAGCGAATCGTGCAGCTATTTCGATACTCCTCGTGCTGATTCAGATGCAGATACTCATGGGTACTTCATCTGGACCTGAACCGGTATTACTTGAGAGCAGGTGGCCCTTTGAACAGTAGTCACGAAAGTTTGGTCCAAAACTGATAGCCGCTGCTTCTACTCTTGGACTTTTGACAAATTACAGTGGAGTTGTCCTTAAAAAAAATAAAAACAGTGGGTGTCCGCAGTCTTACTTTTTCTCTGTACCATTTTTTTTTTTTTGTGGGCCGGTTGGCCGCCCCCCTAATTTTGCCTAATTTTGCTTCAGCTTTTTCAGCTTCTATGGTAAATCCGTCACTGTCCGTGGCAATGGTCCTGTAATGGCAAAGATGTGGGTGGTAGCTCTGATCGCCTCTAGGAGGGATCTGGATGACATAGCTGTAGCAGGATCACTCTTATCTTAGGCGCAGAGTGGCAAAATTAAAATCATAATCTTTATGTTTTGATGCCGTACGCAACGTTTTGGATTAGAAATATTTTTAGAATTTTACTAGAGTTCATAGTAGGTATGTGACCAAATCACTTTTTGTCAACATCTTTTCAGTCTTCAGATAGTACACGTCAGTGTTATGAAATGACATTTGAATAGAGGTGGCAAATGTCAAACCTATTGAAAAGTGAAATATACGATTACAGAATCCTTTTACTATAAAATAATATATTAAAATGAAGTTTAAGCTTTTGTTATTTTTTACAGTAATTCTAACATATTATGAGGGAGAAGCTCAGACTCGGACCAAAGGGGTAATTATAGATATTTTACACCGTAAACATACCGGTACTTGATTGCCCCAATTAAACTACTGTAATCAAAATAAAACCAATATAACAATAAAAAACTGCATTTAACATAATCTTGTATTATTTTTTAATTATATATAGTTTGACTTAATGTTTTTCGATTTCATTACAGATATTGTTCACAAAAACAAAAGTACAACATAATTTTCACTGGGTCAATACCCAGTATATTAGTAACAATTTACTAATAAGTTATTCAGTGTTCTATAATATTTGATGAGTTATGCGGTGAACTCTACTCTGCCTAATGGAAAGCATGAGTACTGTTACTGTTTACTGTTAGATTTGGCCATGTAGATCATCATACAAATACAATATAAGTTTCTAAATGAAATTATACGGTCATCTTACTATATCCGACCTAAATAATGCCTGTAATAAGTAATTACAGGTAAATGATAAAATTCATTACAATGTAGTTTTCCTCTGTATTTAAATTTATTTAAAAGAGTTAGGTTTGCCAATACTCTATGATAAAAATACATAGATCATGCAATCAAAAAGTCAAGGAAAAAAAATACAGTTTAAAAACACTAAATAGCATTTAGTTTTTCCATACAGGTTACATGGTTACAAACAAACATACATAGAGTTGAAGCTAATGTAATTGTGTTGAAATAAGAACTCTAACCAACTTAAAAATGGAGAAAGAGTAGCATAGACACTTTGAATGGCAATGCAAATTCTCTGTGCTAGAAAAAGGCCAGCCTTTTCGTCATGAGAAGCGTCAATCACTTGCATAATTTATTTTATTAATATGATTACTTTTGTGTTCCAGCTTGAAGAAAAAGTCCAACAGCTCACAGACCTAACCGCCAAAAAGTCCATAGTATCATTAAACTTAAGTAAATTTAAGGAATATGTTAAGTCACCACCGAGAGACTATTCATTCATTGTAATGTTCACGGCCATGGCTCCGTCCCGGCGTTGTGCTATTTGCCAACATGTGTACGATGAATATTTAATTGTAGCAAATTCGTTTAGATTTTCTCCAGCCTATAATAATAAATTATTCTTTGGTATTGTTGATTTTGACGAGGGATCTGATATCTTCCAAATGGTAAGGATTTTTTAATCTTTTTAATAATTTTTCAAACTTAATTATAAATCACAGACAAACATTTTGCGACTTTATATTTGTGATAAGTCCTTTCAGAGTTAAAACAAATATTTGTAGATCATACAAACATTTGGTCCGACCAGCGGATCAAACCTGAAAACTCTTGATCAGCAGTTGCATATGCTAACTGCTAGACCAACAAGGCAGAATAAAACATTATTGGCTCATTGTGACTGCCTTAAAATCACTTTGGCTATGTCACCCTTGACTCTGAATAGGTTCCGCATGTTATACATTCCTCAAGAAGTAGACAGCAGCATATTGAACACCCACACATTGCCAATTCTCATTTTATTTCCTAAATAAGTAACTTGTTATTGCAACCAAGTAACAAGATCTTACGATTCTTATTATAGATATTTATTAATATAGATGTAATATACTAGCCGCCTCGTTGGTCTAGTGGATAGCATATGCGACTGCTAATCAAGAGGTCTCGGGTTCAAATCCTGGTTTGGGTCAAAAAGTGTATTTAGGTTTTTCTTAGGAAATTCCTAATAGCAGCCCGGAGTTTGGAAGTTTGGCTGTGATTCACGCCCGTGCCTCGGAGAGCACGTAAAGCTGTCGGTCCCGGTTGTCATGAACATCTATGGCAATCGTTATTGGGAAGTCAGTGCCCTCAAATATACTGACAACTAGTTCAACCTTCGAATTTCAGTTCTCCCTAAGGGTTGCGGAGGTCCGATGCTAGTCGCTCCATGGAAAAACTGATATGCAAGTATAACCGGTAAACTAGTAGCCGACCCCAAATAAAATTGGGAATAAAGGCTAGGAAGATGATGTAATATACTAGCTGATGCCGTTATCCTTTATTACCTAGGGGTATAAAATATAATTTACATCCTATTCTCAGACCTACTAAATGAACAAACAAAATTTCATAAGAATCGATCAAGCCGTTTCGAAGGAGTATTGCAACTAACATTGTAACACACTTTATATAGATAGATAGGGTTTGTCAAAGTTTAATTGCCTGTAAGTGTGAGTTATCTAATCAAAATCTATTTTCAAACATTTTTCAGCTGCGTCTCAACACAGCGCCTATAATAATGCATTTCCCAGCCAAGGGTAAGCCTAAACCAGCGGACACAATGGACTTTGAGAGAACTGGTATTCATGCTGAAGCTATTGCTAAGTGGATTCAAGATAGGACTGACAGTCAGGTAACAAATTAGAATTTTCAGACATTTGCATAAAAAAATAAATGTATTTAGAATTGTCTCAAAATAAACTCTGGCTATTAAAGGCGTGTGGTGACGGATTAAGAATACAAAGTGTCACCACCCCTATTCATTCCATGGGTGTCGTAAGAAGCGACTAAAGAAAGAAAATAAGCAGCTAACATCACTGCCGAGAGAAGGAAAACTTGCAAACAAACCCTTTACCAACCCGTCTGGCCAGCATGGTATAGTAGGCCAAAACATCCTTTTCAAGGAGAGGCCTATGTCCTGCAGTGGACTGTTAAAGGCTGTTGATGATGATGATTAAAGAGCTTCCTGTATAAAGTGGCTATATAGAGATTTAGCTATACACCATCATGCATATTTTGTTACAAAGCAAAATTGAAGGTATATAAAAAATAAAAATAAATATTTCGGACATCTTACACACAACGCCATCTAGTCCCAAACTAAACAGAGCTTGTATTATGGGTACTAGACTACTGATATAAATACATAAACACTTTTTTTTTGTAAACACCTACATATTATACATAGAAAACACCCAGACTCCAAAACAAATATTTGCGGATCACACAAACATTTGGTTGGACCCGGGAATCGAACCTGAGACCTCTTGATCAGCAGCCGCATATGCTAACCACTAGACCAACAAGGCAGCCAAAAGACAGTACTGCTATGCTGGATACAGTGCTGTATCGTCTACTTTCTCAATGAGAATGGTGGAACCACCCCTACTCTTGGTTACTTTTCTGAACCAAGCAGAAAAGAGTAATTTCAGCAGGGTTAAATATTAAAAAAAGGGTGGTCTGAAGTGTTTTCGACCTCAATGTGCAGATAGCAGCACATGTTACTAAAAACTATCATGGAATGTGTTCTGAAGAGCTTTTCCAACTGTTCCCGACAACACATAGTGGCCTCGGAAGCCACCACTTTAGAGTAGTTGACATATATTATGCTCTCGTACTAAACGGTTCGGCTCTTGAATTTTGCTTGGCTTTGCTTTGTACAGTCATTGTGGCAGCTTTTTTAAGAAATTTTTTTTATAGTTGTGCAACAACAACCCATAATGTCCCACTGCAGACACGGGTGAGAGGGTTAAGGCCATACGTCCCCACGCCATCCATCCAATTTATGAAAACGGAGAAATATTAACTTATTTTAAAATATTCGTCACCATTGCTAAGGACATAAACTCTTTTTTTAATTTATAAACAATTTACGTTCTCATTAGGTGAATAGCCGTTGTATAATGCCAAAACGTTGTTTAATGTTGTTCAATATAAAAGGTAATATTTGCATCGAATAGTTTTGGTTGGTCGGCACTAAGGGCCACAGCACACTCCCTACTTTTAACATCGGTGGTTAACGACTTCCTGCGTTAGATCACGGTATCAAAATCGCGCGTAATGTTGCATCATTCTGCGTTCGAACGCGGTATCGTAAACGCGCGTTTTAGCGACTGCTCAGATGGCTGGAATCGCGTCGGCTGTGTTGTCTATAATTTTCCGACGCCAAATCGATGCCATCGGCATCCGAATGTGTGCGGAGAGTAGCGTTCAGCTGCTGTGTCGCTCGCGCTTCTAAAAAGCGACTCAATCTCCGTGTTTGGCGTTTTTAAGTGTGCGGTGTGGAGCCTTCGGTCGCTGTATTTAGCTTCTGAAAAGCGACTAATTGCCGATCGTCGATGCTAAAAGTAGCTAGTGTGCTGTGGCCCTAACTCGTTTTAAATAACGGTGTAGTACAGTATAATGTGATAAGTAAATTCATTACAACATTTACTTTTATCGTAATGTTTTTCATTATGTGATTAAAGCCTATGTACTACAACGTAACAATATGGTTGGTATTGTACTATTTAATATTTTTATCCGGTCGTCCGGTCTCAAAATGTGATTCACAATCTTTAGAAATTCAATCGAATCAAGAGCTTGAACTATGGGACCTAGACAACTGATATACATAAATATAATACATAAATACTTTTTTTTGTAAACATTATACATAGAAAACAGCCAAACTTAGAATCAAATATTTGCGGATCATATAAACATTTGGTCTAACCCGGGAATAGAATATGGGGTATAATATAATTTTAACAAAAAGGAACCGACTTCAATGAAAAGCTATTCCGAGTACCCAAATCGCGACATTGTGCGTATGATATTTGAGGAGTTCCCTCGATTTCCTTTGGATCCCATGATCAGATCCCGATATGGTGACGATGGGACCACCTGTAAGCTACGCCATTTCCAATGCAAAAATATTTTTTGAAATCGGTTCAAAACCGACGAAATTATCGCTGAACATCATCATCATCATCATCATCATCATCATCAGCCTATCGCAGTCCACTGCTGGACATAGGCCTCTCCCATTGCACACCACTGTGATCGATTTTGGGCTTCTCGCATCCAGCTCCTGCCAGCCATCTTACGCAGGTCGTCACTCCACCTCGCCTGTGGGCGTCCTACACTACGTTTACCGAGACGCGGTCTCCACTCAAGAACTCTTCTGCCCCAACGGCCATCAGTTCTGCGGCTAATATGGCCAGCCCACTGCCATTTCAGCTTGCTAATCCGGTGGGCTATGTCGATGACCTTAGTTCTCTGACGGATCACCACATTTCTGATACGATCTCTCAGAGAAACGCCGAGCATAGCCCTTTCCATAGCACGCTGAGCAACTTTAAGCTTATGGACCAACCGTACCGTAAGTGTCCAGGTCTCGGCTCCGTATGTCAGTCGGTTGTGGTGGCCTCCCGTAACCCGGAGATTCTTAGCACCCCCCTGCCCCACCGTTACCGTGGTCGCCACCATAGCCAGGAATAGTGGGGCTACCGGGGACTGGGGGCCGTGGCCTCAATTGTCTCTGCATGGGAGGGTATGCCCATAATCGCCACGCTGGGCAGGCGGGTTGGCGATCGCAGGGTGCAGCTTATTGTACCGGTGATGCTGCTGCCCATCACCAGTCTGTGGTATTTAGCTACACGTATTCGGATGGATATACCGCCATCAGTCGGTCGCCAGAGCCTCGTTTGTCGTTCAGCAGGACGCACCGCGTGCAGGTGAGGTTGGCTTGGGATAAAAGATGTTGGTTCATCCCCTTACATCATTACGTCGGTTAAAAAATAATACAGGAGTTGTCATTTTGAATATATATTTTTTTTAATTAATAATCTCACTTATTTAATTATTATTTACAGATCAGAATCTTCCGACCACCGAACTATTCGGGTGCGGTAGCATTCTCAATGCTGTTCATCCTAGTAGCTGGTTTCCTGTACGTACGAAGAAATAACTTGGAATTCCTCTATAACAAGCAAATGTGGGCTATTGGCGCAGTGTTCTTCTGTTTTGCAATGGTGTCTGGCCAAATGTGGAACCAAATTAGAGGACCCCCGTTCTTCCACA
This sequence comes from Phragmatobia fuliginosa, assembly GCA_932526445.1. Taxonomy (NCBI): domain Eukaryota; kingdom Metazoa; phylum Arthropoda; class Insecta; order Lepidoptera; family Erebidae; genus Phragmatobia; species Phragmatobia fuliginosa. The sequence continues at coordinate 2,784,047 of OW052063.1, read as the reverse complement.
GGACTAAGAATGGACCGGTGTACATTAATGGTGGTTCTCACGGGCAGTTCGTGTTGGAGAGCTACATTGTTGCTATTTTGAGTATCCTTTTTAAAAATAATTATGAGAATAGGTGTTGAAAGTTTATGAAAAAAATGTCTGGTTAGACATTTATTGTCGGTTCTGTGGCTAATATGGCAAGCCCATTGCCACTTCGGCTTGCTAATCTTGAGGGCTATGTCGATAGCTTTAGGTCTTGCTGCATTACCTAGTTTCTAATACGATCCCTTAGAGAAACGCCAAGCATAGCCCTCTCCATAGCACGCTACGTGACTTTGAATTTGTGGACCAGCCGTGTCATGAGTGTCCACGTTTCGGCTCCGTATGTCATGACGGGTAGGACGCACTGGTTGAAGACTTTTGTTAACCGCAGAACCGACAACCGTTTGGGTAAACGTGTTCTTGAGTGTAGACCGCGTCTCGGCAAACGTAGTGTAGGACGTCCACAGGCCAGGTGCCAGGACAGGGTCGAACTAAGTGACGTGCAATTGTAGAGGCCTATGTGCAGTAGTGGCCTGCCGATAGACTGATGATTATGATGTTAATGATGAGAAATTTATTGAAAAGGTCCACTTACATCACGAGCATCAATTAAAAATGTAGCAAAACGTAAAAACATTTTTTTTGAGTGATGCAGAACCCGGGCTAGTTTGTTATATATGTACAAAGAAATAAGTCAAGTTTTTTTTATCTACTCATGTTTTTACTGTAAACGGGACTTATTCGCGATAATATTAAAAAGGTTTCTTATAATTAATATTATTTTTACGGGAATTAACGCGATCACTTAATAAGGGTATTACATACAAAAAGGTTAGGATACATTCTATTTCGAAACGTTGGAAAATAGAAGGTAGCGTAAGCTTTTTAATATTATCGCGAATAAGTCCCCTTTACAGTGAAAACATGAGTATGTGTAAAAGTGGCGAAAGTCTAAAAACAGTTTTATATCTACTTCGAACGGTGACGTCACGTGACCATAAATACGCATTTTCTTTTATCTACTTCGAACGGTGACGTCACGTGACCATAAATACGCATTTTCTTTTATCTACTTCGAACGGTGACGTCACGTGACCATAAATACGCATTTTCTTTTATCTACTTCGAACGGTGACGTCACGTGACCATAAATACGCATTTTCTTTTATCTACTTCGAACGGTGACGTCACGTGACCATAAATACGCATTTTCTTTTATCTACTTCGAACGGTGACGTCACGTGACCATAAATACGCATTTTCTTTTATGTTGGCTCCGTCATCGTGTATGTAGGTTATCGCGGTAAAGTGTAGCCTACGTTCTTCCTCAGACTCTGTACTATCTGTGCATCAAATTTCATTCAAATCGGTCCGATAGTCTTGGCCTGAATGCACGACAGACCGACAGACAGATACTTTTGCATTTACATTAGTAACGATTTACTGGGCATAACCTCCAACAGATATATATCCTCCTAGCCTTTATTTCCAAGTTTATTTGGGGTCGGCTACTAGTTCAACCGGTTTTACCTGAATTTCAGTTTTTCCACGGAGCGACTGGCATCGGACCTCCGCAACCCTAAGGGAGAACTGAAATTCGAAGATTGAACTAGTTGTCAGTATATTTGAGGGCACTGACTTCCCAATAACGATTGCCATAGATGTTCATGACAACCGGGACCGACGGCTTTACGTGCTCTCCGAGGCACGGGCGTGAATCACCGCCAAACTTCCAAACTCCGGGCTGCTATTAGGAATTTCCTAAGAAAAACCCAAAAACACTTTTTGGCCCGACCCGGGATTTGAACCCGAGACCCCTTGATTAGCAGTCGCATACGCTAACCACTAGACCAACGAGGCAGTTATATCCTACTAATATTATAAACGCGATAGTTTGTATGTATGTATGTTTGTTGCTCTTTCACGCAAAAACTACTGAACGTATTTGAAACTTTACAGTAATATAGCTTATAAATCAGAATAACACATAGGCTACTTTTTACTGCAATAATCGAGATACACGGGCGAAAGCTTGGTGATTATAAAAATACATAAATCGTAGATATCAAAATCACAGTTTATATCCCGTCAAAACTTCCCAGGTTGCTATGCATAACAAACTTGCATAGCAACCATAATGATAAGTTTGTAAGTGGCTATTTCAAAAATATATTCTGGGTAATCATATATGTAGGCTACTTTTTATCCCGAAAATACGCGGGTTACACCGCGGGGCGCAGCTAGTACCTATACTTACATATTTCTCTTAACTGTGATGATCAGACGGAGCAGTAGTAGTAGGTATGATCTTGATGATCGAAGCGGCGGGCGGTATCAAGTCGGACGTGGTTCGAGCCCCGTCTGAAGGCAAGCGACGTCGGTTCCAGTCGGTCGTGGGGCTCGTGCTGGTCTGCGTGTTCTTCTCGTTGCTTCTGTCTGTCTTCCGGGCGAAGACTCAAGGGTATCCTTACAGGTATGATGTGAACAAATTAATAAGATTTCTTTATAAACATTTCGGACATTAGACACACAGCGCCATCTATCTCCAAACTAAGTGGAGCTTGTATTTTGACAGCTAGATTAACAAGCTAGGCTGATAGAATACTTACATAACTTTAAAAAAATTCGGACATAAGACACACAGCGCCATCTATCTTCAAACTAAGTAGAGCTTGTATTTTGACAGCTAGATTAACTGGCTAGGCTAAAGAATACTTACATAACTTTAAAAAAATTCGGACATTACACACACAGCGCCGTCTATCTTCAAACTAAGTAGAGCTTGTATTTTGGCAGCTAGATTAACTGGCTAGGCTAAAGAATACTTACATAACTTTAAAAAAATTCGGACATTACACACACAGCGCCGTCTATCTTCAAACTAAGTAGAGCTTGTATTTTGACAGCTAGATTAACTGGCTAGGCTAAAGAATACTTACATAACTTTAAAAAAATTCGGACATTACACACACAGCGCCGTCTATCTTCAAACTAAGTAGAGCTTGTATTTTGACAGCTAGATTAACTGGCTAGGCTAAAGAATACTTACATAACTTTAAAAAAATTCGGACATTACACACACAGCGCCGTCTATCTTCAAACTAAGTAGAGCTTGTATTTTGACAGCTAGATTAACTGGCTAGGCTAAAGAATACTTACATAACTTTAAAAAAATTCGGACATTACACACACAGCGCCGTCTATCTTCAAACTAAGTAGAGCTTGTATTTTGACAGCTAGATTAACTGGCTAGGCTAAAGAATACTTACATAACTTTAAAAAAATTCGGACATTACACACACAGCGCCGTCTATCTTCAAACTAAGTAGAGCTTGTATTTTGACAGCTATATTAACTAGCTAGGCTGATAGAATACTTACATAACTTTAAAAAAATTCGGACAGTAGACACACAGCGCCATCTATCTTCAAACTAAGTAGAGCTTGTATTTTGACAGCTATATTAACTAGCTAGGCTGATAGAATACTTACATAACTTTAAAAAAAATCGGACATTAGACATACAGCGCCATCTATCTTCAAACTAAGAAGAGCTTGTATTTTGACAGCTAGATTATCAAGCTAGGCTGATAGAATACTTATATAACTTTAAAATAATTCGGACATTTGACACACAGCGCCATCTATCTTCAAACTAAGTAGAGCTTGTATTTTGACAGTTAGATAGACAAGCTAGAGTGATAGAATACATAAATAACTATAAAAAATACACACTTTAAATAGAAAACATCCAAATTCCGAAATAATATTTGCAGATGTTACAAACATTAAACAAGTGGAATAAAATTAATATGTACAATGCCTTTCAAACAAGAATAGGATTGGAAATCCGCCGTCTTGCCTTGCATTTGTCTACAATTTCAGATATTTCTGTATGGTTTGCAAAAAAAACGAAAATTTACATATGTAAATCAAACTTAATTACAAATTTTCAATGCTACTGATATTGTCATCTGAATCAGATTTGAAAAAAATATGAATGCTACCATAGAGTTTTTGCCATACCATAAAATATTTGTAGATCATACAAACATTTGGTCCGACCCGGGAATCGAACCCGAGATCTCTTGATATGCAGCCGCATATGTATATACCACTAGACCAATAAGCTAGTAAAAAACATGTCAGATATTATATTGTAATAAAATGTAAACCTACCCACAATAATAGATAATTATTTTTTCCATTTTGAAATGTGGTTTAAAAAAAATATCTAATGAAAAAGTTCGATTATAGTTTTTTTATACATTTGGAATTTTTTTTTTCCAGCTTCCTGTTCAAGTGAGGAGTTTATTCGAATAACAATAGGTTGTGGCTGACAACTGAAGTTGGAATATATATGTGTGTGTGCAATGTTTGTGTTTACAATCGTTTCTCAGTTGGTCAATAAACTTGTTTGTATAACGACAACGTGTCTTATTTTTTCCTGTACTGTACTGTTTTTTTATGGTATAAGTTTGCTTTTTAGGGTTCCTTAGTTCATGACTCGGAACCTTTATACACGGTGATTTTGAAAGCGTTTTGAAACCGAAAATTTTGAATTAGTAATCAATAACAGAAGCTATATATAACGTTAATTTAATAAAATATATAAAAAAAAAATCATCAAAGTCGATATTCAAATCGTTTACAGATAAAAAGTGAGAACCAGTAGTAGCACTATTCAATCACACGTAGGTACATACTACAAACAGAAATACTATGCGTTTTATATCGTAAATCGTTAATCGCCAATAAAATCAACGATTTCGTCTTTCAACCAATAACGATTGACTGTGCCCCTGCCCCGCGCGCGCAGCGGGACTCAATCGTCACGCGTCCTTGGCGTCAGTCGGTCACGGTCATCTAACCACGGACCAAAGGCCATCTAACCGGCAACTCGTACTTAGAGATGTTAATTGTTAAGTGATGAAGTTGATAAAGTGAAAAGTGATAGAGACACATTAAGAAAATTAAAATACTATTGTATCAAACGTGGACGCTTGTGTGTTGAACGCGGATTCCATTTTGAGCAGTTGCTTCGATACAGAGAAGTGTTAAATAAACTGTAAATAGGTATGTAAGCTAATTATTCTGTAGATAGCTCCGATTTTTAACACGCCTGACGTGGTTAATAAATCGAAAAGAAGTTTAAAAAAAATAGGTATTAACGCCGCAGTCCTACAATCCGTTGATAAATTGATTTGATGTGATTCGTGGTTAATAATCGAAAAGAAGTTTAAATAAATAAGTATATCCGACAATACGACAGTCCTAAGCCCGTATTAAGTATGAAGAACAAACTGGAGTCAAACTACGAAGTACCTACTCGCTAGCTCGCGCATAGGTAAACTTGTAAATCAGCTGTTAGCGTCACCGGCGCGCGGCGTGTTTCATTCATACTACTTTGCAGTGCATTACTACTTTCCAAGTCGATCGAGTAAAAATGAATATTAAAACTGAAACTTTTTTATAGTCAACATTACAATTGATTTATTCATTTTTATTGGTACTATTGATGATTACAAATTAAAATGTTTCGTTTTCAAAACGTCTATAAAATCACCGCGTAGATTCGCCATGTCCGTACCGGGTGGTGCTAGAAAGATGAAACTTTGCATGTGTTGGATTCGATGTGTTGGAGTCGCCGCTCATAACTAAGCTCATAGCTATGAGCGGCGACTCGTGGCGTGCCTCGTACATTTTTATACTTCTGATATTGCCGCTCGGCGTTTCGCTCTTAGCTACCGCTCACAGCGGCAAGGTCGTAAACGCTCCGTTACGCCGACAGTACTACAATAAATACGAAAAAGTTTTTTTATCTCGCGTTTACCCCGTCGTGTGGGGTGTCATTAGATGGGCATTTTAAAAACATTACAAGGTTGCTAACACCATATTTCGATTTAGGTATCCGTTTGCGAGTTATTCAACTTTAAAGCACATTTTTTGCAAAAACATTTTTTAAAATAACGAAGTAATAAGTTAACATAACAATTATCTATTGTACACGACTAAAACCATTATGGGTAACTACGGAACCCTATAACACGCACTTGGCCAATTTTGTATGGCAAAAGATTAGCACAAAGAGGGGGCCTTATCCATCAGCCGCATCAATAGACTTCGACCGTCATAGACATTGTCTATGTCTCAAAGGCATACTGTTTTCAAATATATCTATAAGCACAATAAAAAAATAAAATCTTGGCAAACACTGAAATTTCGAGATTGTTTAGAATATAAAATATATTAAATAAGGAAGCTTTTGACTGTTTAGCATGACACGATACAGAAGACCATCCTAATAATGACAGCACTTGCTGTCGTATCCGGCTTCCAAAGACCGGGAGAATGATACAGAAACATCCAACAAGGGCGCCATGGTATGGGTCACCATGCTGCATTGCTTACCCTCACAATGCGAATGGTGACCCCTACTCCTGGATTCTACTCATGCTTTCTATCAGGCAGAGTAGTCACTTTGGTAAGCTTAAATATAAAAAAAGTAATCCCGCCCAACTGTTTCCCAGCTAAATACTGTTTTTGGTTACGTTTTTACTGAATTTTTCATTCTTATTAATACTTAGTTCGGCAGAGGCCTAACGTCATCAAAATAGCCAATCGGATTAGCAAGTTGAAGTGGTAGTGGGCTGGCCATATTAGCATACATAAATATTATACATAGAAAACATCCAAACTCCGAAAAAAATATTTGCAGATCACACAAACAGGACTCGCGAATCGAACCCTAGACCTCTTGATCAACAGTCCCATACCCCAACTATCGGACTAATGAGGCATTCAAAGAGGCTGGATGGAGAGGCCGAAAATCGATCAGAGTGGAGTGGAGAGGCCTATCCAGCTGAGGACTGCCATAGGCTGACGATGAATAAAACTTTAATAAAAAGCATAATAACAATTAATAAAATATATTTAATGAATACATTTATTTGAACAATTTTAATTTGTCTTTTCATTATCTAGGTTCATCCGCATCAAAACCCTGTCTGAATAAATTCATCTTAGAATAAATAGTGTATAAATAAGTCTTCAGTCTTAACAATAATAAATGTTTTACAAAACACGTGGGAAGACCGCGTATCTGTTCGTAGGGTAGTTGTTGAAAGTCTTCTTGTACCATTCGTGGGCCTGAATAGCCGTTTGGATCTGAAATATATGAGGGAGTAAGTTAGAAGGAGGATTTTTAATTTAAACACATACAAACATACATTATTATTTTTTAAAGACAACTCCTGCATTAGGAATATATTTACACTTTACAAACAAACAAGAAACGGAGACAAAGAACACCCAGACTTAGAATAACAATTTGAGGATCACATACAGTATTATCCCATTTAGGATTTGAACCATCAACCCTTGGCTCAATAGGAACCAGCGTGGTGACCACTTAAACCACTAGGCTAAACGTGGAACATTAATAGCAGTAATAAATAAATATTTCGGACATTTTACACACAATATCTAGTCCCAAACTAAGCAGAGCTTGTATTGTGGTACTAAACAACTGTTATAAATACATAAACATACTTTTTTTTTTTGTAAATACATACATATGAAGCAGGCACCACACTTCGCTATGCGCTATTCGTTATGCGGGTTATTCGCGCGCATACGGCGAAGTGTGGAGAGTATGTTCGTTTCGTTCACCATAAAAATGACAATGACACATCTCTACAACACACATATTTGCCTTATTTGATGCTTATTTGGCATACCAGATCGAAGTGTGGATGGCATGTTTGTTGTTTGCGCGCATAATTAATATTTGGGCGAATACGGCGTAGACACATAACGAATAGCGCATAATGAAGTGTGGTGCCTGCATTATACATGGAAAACATAGACTCCGAAACAAATACTTGTGGATCACACAAATATTTGGTCCGAACCGGGAATCGAACCCCAGACCTCTTGATCAGCAGCCGCATACGCTAACCACTAGACCAACCAGGCAATTAATCTTTAACCTAAATTACAAGCTTATGCATAACCGCACTATTAAAATATAAATTTGACATACCTGATTCCCCAACACCCAGAGATAAATACAGAAGAAAGTTCTTGTCGGTACCAACAGCAACAAAATCGTGTACAAAACAATCTCACACATCCTGTGCGGGCTCGACACATACTCAAACATCCTCCCATGGGGTATTCTATGCTCCTCAGTCACCACTTTGCCAGATTTCTTGTCTTTGCGCAAGTTGGCAAATATGATGTTGCTCTTGAATTGTTCATACCAGGTTACGAGGAATATGACGGTGCATGGAAATGCTATAATTGTGGTGTATGTGTTGTTCCATGGTATACCTTCTCTAGACTGGTGTCCTGAAAAAGAAGTGATTTTCTTTTTTTTGAGCCCGTCAAAGAGATTTATGTAGTGATGATGTTCTCCTAGGCAATTCTATCACTACGGTTAGTCTCGAAGCACAGAAGGTGGCAACGACGGTGCGGTCAGTACCTAGATGGATGACCGTTTGTGGCATAATATGTTATGAGCATTTCCGGGTCACGTTAAGCAGATAATATTCCTGAAGCTTAGTTGGAGGCCTTACGGCGGCTTAAAAACATAAAACAGCAAGATTACGTACGTTTCTTGCCAGTCCCCAACCCACACTCGGCGATCGTCGGCTCACGGCACACGAGGGTTAAGGCCATACCTTAACCCTCGTAACCCGAGAACCCAGCAGAGCATTCGCACATGGTACCACTGCAGCACCGAGGTAGTCAACTGATGCTAACGTTAGTTCAAATATAGTCGTTAGCATGTATTTCCTTACAGTATTCCTCCATTACAGTAATATATATTCATGTCAGCAAGGCAATATAAATTCTACTCACCACAAAATAAGGGTGCTTGTCCTACAACAGTGACAATGCAAGCAAAGTAATGTATAATTCCAGCCAGATAATGGCTCAGATTCATTTTGCTGGATTTGGCAAACACTTGTAAGTAATAAGTCTCGTATAATCTTCTTAGACATTGTATGGTTAGCAAAGTCATTGCTATCAGGGCTGCACTTACTGTCACTGTAACAAAAGAAACGTAATATTGATTCATATTGTATTGACTATATATAAATAAATAAATATTTCGGACATCTTTCACTCAACATCATCTAGTCTAGTCCCAAACTAAGCAGAGCTTGTATTATGGGTACTAAACAACTGAAATAAATACATAAACATACTTTTTTTTTGTAAAACATACATATTATACATAGAAAACACCCAGATTCCGAAACAAACATTTGTGGATCACACAAATATTTAGTCCGACCCGGGAATCGAACCCGAGACCTCTTGATCAGCAGTCGCATACGCTAACTACTAGACAAACAAGGCAGTCATATGTAGAATGATTGGGCCTCTGGTCTCACACTCACCAACGAAATACAACGGCAAGAATGCTTTCAGTTTTAGGATGGTCTTCTGTGTGAGGGTAGAACTGCGCCGGTCGAGGCGGCCCATTCGTGCTGAAATCAGCGTGGCTCTGCTACGTAACGAAATATGTACTACTTATTTGCGGTGCTTTCCATCAGCCAGCCAATCATTTGACTTGCGCCAACCTTGGAATTGTTCTTAAATAGGACAAAAAAGGTTCTGCAATTGGACAGAGGGGCTGAGGTCTTTTGAAGAAGGGTTTCTAAAATAGGGAGATATACTGACCACATATATTGGTGCAGAGGTATACTACAAGTTTTTAGTGAATGACTTCACATATTATTATAATTTTTTTGTTATTCTTTTGTTCCAAGATTTTTTTAATTTGTTTATATGTTCAACCTGTTTTATCTGAATTCCATGGAGCAACTAGCTTTAGACCTTCGTAGCCCTAAGGGTGAACTGACTCGAAAGTTGAACTAGTTTTCAGTACATTAAGGGTGCCTTATTACTATATAATAATGATTGCCACAGATGTAGGTACAAACAACCTGGACCAATGCGGAAGACCATTGCTTAATTACAACTAGACACTGAAAAAATGATCATGCAAATATACTGTCAACTAGTTGATCCTTCGAATTTCAGTTCATTAGACCTCCGTTCTGCTACGTGGAGTAACTGATATTCAGGCAAAAACCAGTTGAACTAGTAGCCAACCCCAAATTATCTAGGGAATAAAGGCGAGGAAGAAGTAGCAGCAGTTGATCACATAAAAATTCTCTTGAATGGGTGGACAACTAGAATTCTCCTGAATGGGTGGGCAACTAAAATTCTCCTGAATGGGTGGGCAACTAAAATTCTCCTGAATGGGTGGGCAACTAAAATTCTCCTGAATGGGTGGGCAACTAAAATTCTCCTGAATGGGTGGGCAACTAAAATTCTGGATTACTGCTAAGCCACTGCTTACTTCTAACCACTACGCCGGTTTCAAAAGCTAAAATTTGTACTCAGTTACATCAGTTTTTACTGTTTGACTATTAAAAAGTTTCAACAGTGCCCTGTTTACAATATTACATTAGAATGTCAACGGAATATAAATGTACATGCAAACAAGCTTTACATACGAAATAAGCTTAGCAAAGTATTTCCACTATAACCAAGCCAAGACAATGCTGTGTTAGCTCTTTTTTATTTATTTCAGCCTACCCAAGTAACTTTACTCTGCCTGCTGGAAAGCATGAGTAGAATCAAGGAGTAGGGGTAACCATACTCATTGTGAGGATAGGCAATGCTACGTGTTGACCCATAAAGGTGATATTTATTAGTTGGTTGGTTAGGTTAGGTTAGCCTCCTGGTTAGGCCTTCAGTCTCACACTGTTCACCATACTACAGCAAGAATGCTGTCATTATTAGGATGGTCTTCTGTGTAAGGGTAGTACTGCCCCGGTCGAGCCGGCCCATTCATGCTGAAATATGTGCTATGCAAGTTGTGTAGGATGCCGTCAGACAAGGTGGAGTGATGAATTGTGCAGGTTTAGTGGGGAAAAATTATTTATTAACCTATGTTTTGGAGAACTGATGATATGCTGTTATGATTTGCTTGTTTAGTAAAAGAAACAGGTTTTGTGGTGACTGGTGTGTATGACAGAATATGTTTTACAATTCAGAATTCGGAAACATGTCAAATTGTTTTAGCCTTTCCAGAGATTAACCAGAACAAATTGACAGACGTACAAAAATTTTAAAAATTATTTATTTATTTTGGGTTCCGTTGCCAAAAATGAAACCTTATAGATTCGTCATGTCTGTCTGTCTGTCCGTCCGTATGTCACAGCAACTTTTTCCGAAACTATAAGAGCTATAATACTGTTGAAACTTGGTCAGTAGATGTATTCTGTGAACCGCATTAATATTTTTACACAAAAATAGAAAAAAAGCAATAAATTTTGGGGGTCCCTATACTTAGAACTGAAACTCAAAAAATGTTTTTTCATTAAAACCATATGTGTATCTATGGATAGGTCTTCAAAAATGATATTGAGGTTTCTAACATATTTTTTTTCTAAACTGAATACTTTGCATGAGAGACACTTCCAAAGTGTCCCCCCCCCCTGTAACTTCTAAAATAAGAGAGTCATAAAATAAAAAAAAAAATATGTTGAACATTACGACAGAAACTAATTAACGAAAATTGGTTTGAACGAGATCTAGTAAGTGGTTTTTTTTTAAAATGTCATAAATCATAAACTGCAATTTACATTTCTTTCAATCAAAACACTATTATTAAAACATTGATGAAAGTTACAATGAATGTTAGTACCTTATATACTTCAATATGCATTTAGTAAAACATTGTTTATTTGATATTACATACATACACTCCAATTTTATTTATTAGTATAGATTTTAGTTTAAATAACTGCATTGGTAAAATCAAGTTCATAGGTAAATAGTAACTTTAAAGTCACAAGTGAAAGGTATTTGTAACAGTTATTACTGTCTAGCTTAAACTAGTTAAGCTAGACAGTAATAACTTTAAATTCTAGATCTTAACTTAATAAATATCAAAGAGTTATGAAGGCTTTGATAACTTACCAGAAGGTTCATTTTCCTGCAGCAGGCCTTTCAACATGAAGTAGATAGGATAAATAACAGTAACACCACAGAAATATACTAGAACCATGTAGAATAACATAGCAGCACTAAATATAGAAGAAAATAAATAAAAATGTCGATAGTATGCCTTAGGTATTTCAATTACTTGAAGATAGTTCGCGTCTGTGCCTTGATAGGCGAAGCTCCCATATCTATAGCTCTTGATAATAAATGCTGGGACATATTTCTCGTAGTTATTTATAATAACACCGGTAAATGTTACCGCTAAAGCAAGATTTATAAATATGAAGTCTAACACGTTTATTGGCAAGTCGTCCATCGTGTTGTGACTTTTAAATCGTAGTTTAATATACGAGTTGTGATTCTAAGCACTGGAAAGAAACGAATACATCTCCTAACGGGATCTACGATCATTTTACTTTCAGATTTGGCCCACTTGTCCACTTTTATTTATATAATTTGACAATGAATGACAACAGGGTTATATGTGTTACCCGTAGCTAATTGAAAAGTCCTGGAATACAATTGCAAATCAGTTTCCATTGAAGGTATGACGTAAAAGATTGTAATAAAAAATTGCGATTTAGAATTGAAATCTTTGTATTTTTTTTATATCAAAAGTGGAAGTCATAAAACAAATCGATCGTCTTTTACTTAAAGATGCCATTTTATGTTAGTGGTAATACTTTTTGTTTTTAAATGATGTGTCAAAATTATATGTCAAGTCAAGTTTGATGCAAACAAAGCTTTCTCGAGTTTCTAGCGATTCTAGCATGATTCTAGCACAACAGTTATAATTAGGATGAATGTATTTTGTACTTTATGAGTTTAGTCTGCAGTTAGTTTTAATAAACTGCAAATGGTTTCGTAAAATGATAAATAATTAAATATATTACTTTACTAGCTGAACCGTGCCCACTTCGTTGGGCATAACTTAAATATAAAAGTTAGACATATGCTTTTTTGTAGGCATTTTCAAGCTCCACATCTTTTCTCTAGAACTCAAAAATATATCTTTCGTAGTTAAGGCAGCGACAGGTCGTAAGAAACGCTTTCATTCGACCGTTTTTTCTCCGATTTACTTTGCAAAACGGACTACCACATAAAAGCCTTTTTATTTTTCGGTTTTTTATATAACCTATGACACTCAGCAATAATGTGGCTTTCTATTGGTGAACAGAGATGTGTAACTCAGGAGTGATTGATAATAAAAGATGTATATTCTGTCAAAATGCGGAATCACTCTTTAAAATGTTTGGATTTGAAAATACATCTTTAGCTCACTACGATAGGATTGATTTTAGTAACATGGAATGACGAAAACTGATGTAGTATGAGACAATAGATACAGGAAATTGTGAATTGAAAAGAGATAACATGCGCACTCTACGAAATACAATGATGATACATAGTAAATTAGACTCTCTGCCGTAAAAATAAAGCTTAAAACCGGTTGCGAGTATGTATATATAATTTCGTATGAAATTCGGTTATAAAAAGTACTTTTTAAAATATACATTTTATTTCATTGAGCAGTGATAACATAACAGATCTATCTGTATCTATACAGATTTTTGACCACGATTTGGCTAACTTTTATATCTAAACAGATTTTAGAATGAGATCGTATTTTGTGATAAAACTAATATGTAATTTGAATTATTATGAATTCCTCACCTAGTGCTGCGGTTGAAAGGATATACGAAAACTTATAAACGAAAACCTTAAATTTAATTAGGTTATTACATGAATATAAACAATGCTTTCTTTAGATGGTAGTTAAAAAATCAAAAAAAAAAATCGCGTGCAGTCAAGTTTGAAAACTTTTATAGCTCTTGTGAACAATTATATTTAAAGCGTTTATCATGTATTGAGGGAATGAAACAATCAATACCTACATGGATCAATCTATAGACATCTGCATAATATCATGATCAACTGAACGAATATGTCATTCAAAACCAAAGATTTATAAGAGTGATTTAAATCTTCCAAGGAAATAGATTTATAACTCACTGATCTCATTGGTGATTTAGATTGCGCATCGCTATTGGTGAAAGAATTTTTAAAATCGGTTCAGTAGATCCCGAGATTACCCCTTACTATTTAACAAACACACAAACTTTACTTCTTTATAATATTAGTATTAGTATAGATAAAGTCACAGGATTAAGTAATGAAAAAATAATAATGAGAATATAGTATATTATTCAAGAAAGAGAAACGAAAAAGATAACTCTTAATAATTCATGTGTTCTCTAAAAAGACTAAAATAAACGGCAACGAAAAAAATCGAGTAGACTAGATATTCGATTTGGCTAAAATATAACAACAAGTTAAAGATGCAGTGTGGCACAGAGCAGGGAACTATATTTTAACAATCATAACGTCGAATGTAGATTGATTGGCGCGTAGTAGACTTGTTAACATTCGACGTTTTCTAGGAAATATTAACCCTCGTTTTAAGCATTAGTCATTAATGCCTAGCTCCTATTCGTCTTAGCGTAATGATTTAAAGCCTTCCTTGATAAATGGACTATGTAACAGTGAAAGACTCTTACAAATTGGACCAGTAGTTTCTGAGATTAGCGCTTTCAAACTCTGTAGTTTTATAATATTAGTGTAGATATTAAAGAAGATATTACACCTATTTAATTCATTATGTATTAGATTTTACAAACATGTATATTAATACGTATAAGGTTTCAGATTGCAAAGCAATAAGATTAAGCAATCATAGTCTATGAATGGGTCACTATTACTTAACATATTGGAGCACCCTCTGTGCCTCGGTTGCAACCCTAAAAAGACAGACAAAAGTTACACACAATATTGTCAAGCACTTGGATTCTGATCGCAGTACCTCCTCGTACAAAATCAAATCTCTCCGTATGTTAGTATACCTAAATAAAGACATTTTTAGAGAGAGTGAGAGAGATGGGAGGGATCCAAGAACAGCTTATTATGACATCCGGACTCCTCTCCTCTCCCTCGCTTGCCCGCACAGAGGCAACACCATCTTGTGAAAATCTTAATTTAAGCGACGTACGGCACACGCAGATGTCGCCTTTCTGTGACTGGCAATTATCCCGTCCATCCGCCGCCGCCGCCACGCTCAGGGCGGCATGAGGCACTGATACGCGCGCCTCCGTCGCCCGGTTCGCCGGCGGCGAATTGGATCCGAATGGTCGTCGTCCTCCCGGGCCTCCTCTGATGATGGCAGTGAAAGCCTGAGTCAGTCGGAAGGAAAGTAAGAAAGTAAACCTTTACACATATAGACCAGGTTTAGGTTAGCTTTAGATTCCATGGGCTGGCCAAAAGGCTTAGAAGGAGGTATGAGTTATGACTACGGTTAAACCTGGTCTATATGTGTAAAGGTTTTCTCACTCTCTTACGAAGAAAAACGCTCACCCATGATCAATCAATCAATTTGATTTATTTGTTCCATTTGAATGACCGAATCGATTGGGAATGTCTAAAGTTTTATGCGCTTCTAGGTTAGAAAAATAGTCTTCGCAACGTGCATACACTTGCAGTGTGACCAGGTTTGAGATTACCCGTAAAAATTGGGAATTTACCATGTTTGCTCACAGTGAAAATTCGTTCTTCTTAATTTTTATAAATTGTATTGGTTTTAGTTGTACATTGTTGAACCTCGCCAAAAAAAATAACTTTAAAATATTAATGATTAAAGAAACATCATAGTTTCTGGGTCTATATTTCAAAAATAGACCACTATAAAAACCCAAAACATAAGAATGAACAGATAATCAGAGGCAATCTTTAATTTGTTTGCCGCGAACCGTTATACTTCTTGATGGCTGGAAAATAGTTTTTGAATTATTTATGTATTATTATTCTACTTATTAGAGAAAAAACGGGCAAGTGCGTGTCAGGCCACGCATAGATGGTTCATACCATATACACTGGTAAGTGGAATTAAAATGGTGTCCAATAGATTATAAAAATGTTATGTTTACTTATTATTTCGTTATTTCTGTACGAAGTTTTCCAAGTAAGCTTATTTTACAAGTTACGCCTCTATAATATCTGAATTCTGATTTTATTGTAGTACTTTGTCGACGTAATAGAAACACATATCCATGCAATGTTTCATGTTTCTAGCACAATCCTTTTGGACGGTAAGTCGAGGACGGACGGACATGCCGAATCTATAACGATTCCGAGTCATGAACTACGGAACCCTAAAAGAAAGGTTAAGTAATTGACAATAAAAGTGTAACTCATATTCATAAGTATCATATCATCAAATATATGAGCCCTTTATATTTCAAGAACGATTATTAGAGCTTGCAATAACTACGTTGAGAATTACTCAAATGATTGACAGTTGAACATCTCGCACAAAAGAACTACTTACATTCACCATTCTTAACTTTAGCAAGAGTAAAATGCGTGGATATTTCAAAATTGGCTAAGGTAACCCCGACTCGTCCGATAGTCGGACATTTAGACAGATCCCTGATTGGGTTCTCTGTATTTTCTGCTTTGTACAGACGAACAAAAGCGGCACGAAGAAAACTAGAGCTGCCAGGTATCGGTGTGAAACGTTTGAATGGAAATTGTGTTTCCATTCTCTAGTGAGTCGTGCACTAATTTCAATGGTGCGATGGACAACGCTCGATGGACGTATGATAATGGGATTTCTGTTGTGACAGTTGTCGATGGAATTTGAACTTAATTAACTTAAAATGTGGCTGAGTGCGTACATTCCTCTGCGATAAAAGCAAAATATACGTAATAGATGTGTTATTTATCTATCTATCTATAAATGTATGTGTTTACGCCGATTATTACTCACGTATACAAGTATATTATTTTATATTTAAATCTTATTCTATTACGCTTACACATTTCTGAACGCAACAAACACACATCTTTACCCCGCCGTTTCCTTCCGCTTCGCATATACTGGAGCCATTTTGAAATGGCCTCCAGTCGCACCCAAGTCGCCCCGCTAACCGCTCCGCAGCAAGTCACTCTCCACTCCTCTCCACTCAATCTCCGCGCGCGGTCGTATGTAGACCGCCTCGCAGCCACCAGGCATAGTCGCACGCGCTCAAGACAACCGTCTCTCGCTAATTCGCAACTACTAAAAGCGCGGGCCCCGCTTATCAAAACAATAGAAGTGCGCGTGTGATATTCGCTAAGAACTCTTAACGCAAACAACGCAAAACGTGAATTGTATGCAGAAGAAAAACTCTAGAACCAGCACCGAAGGAAAAGAAGACCTTACAGCCACCTACCACGTAAGTCAACTCCAATTCCCTAATTCCCAGTATCTCCCCCACAATCTTGCATACAATTACTGGTCCTTCATAGCCGCATTCCGCAATTTACACAAAAATATACACAAAAACATATATTTTATTTATAACGCCATTCAGACGACAAACACGTCGCCATATTTATTCTCCAAACCGCTTATATATTCGCTACGCACCATATTTACGCATTCTACTATTATTAATAGCTCATATATATATTATTTAATAATATACTGATTATATATTATTAAATACTTCTCACACGACGCATATTTTTCATCTTACAAAATTCAATTGTAAGACACGCACCCATCCGCCATTTTTATTTCTCCACAACGCTTATAATTAACGCTACACACATTATTTACGTATTCTATTATTATTAATAGTATATATTTATAATATCCAATAATATATTGATATTATATTATAAAAATACGCTCAAAATAGTTAATAGTTAACTTCAATTATTTCTCAGACGCATCCGGTCATACTTGTTCATTTTAAATATGGCCACGCAACTACTTCGTAAGATTTCTTTATTGCAATCTAAAAAAGAAGCATTATTTCAAAGAACGCAAGAAACTTACGATCTCAGTTTAAATATTTCCAATCATATCTCGCAAACTAAATTCTTATCGCGTATAACATCATTAGAACATACTAGAACCGAATTTTTAGAAACGGTGGATGATTTGAATTTATTGTATATGGAACAGGACAAAGAGGTCAAACCTACCTACTCTGAAATAAACGCATTTGATGATTTGTACTGTCATATAAAAATGGTTGAGAATTCGCTTCTGCCGTCCGCCTGCGAGCAGAAAATAAAAATCACGCCGAAATTACCGCCACTGCAATTAGCCTGCTTCGATGGTAACCCCAACAATTGGGCAGTGTTTTATCAGAACTTTAAAAGTCTCATTCATGAAAATCCCCGACTCACCGCAGCCGAAAAGGTTCAATACCTCGTAGGTAATCTCTCAAACAAAGCGTTATCAGTTTGTTCTGGCATTCCACCTATTGGTGAGAATTATGACATTATTTGGAACGCATTAATTGAAAAATATGAAGACATTAGAGTTCAAGCTTCTATGTACTTGGAACAGATGTTAAAATTTAAATTATACTCCTTGGACGCCTTTATTGAACGGTTTTGTGCAGCCGAAGCCGCGCTACGACGCTTGTGCATAGATGATCTCGCGGATTTCATCATAACTCATATCGCATTAACTAAATTTGATAAAGAAACCCTAACGCTATTTGAACAGTCGTATAGACATGTCAAAATACCTACATTTGAAAATCTCAAACAGTTTATAAAAGAGCAGGATAAAATACATACATTACGGACGCAATCATATTCGCATAGTAAACAATTTAATATAACTCAATCTCATAAAAATAATAACGCAAACTCAACTACTAAAAACTCGAAAAATACTAAGTCCTTTATGGTAAACACCACGCCGAATCGTACGGTTAGTCATAACAAGTATACGCGCTCGCATAACTATTGTTCTATTTGTAAATCAAGTGTCGCTCACGCGCTATTTAAATGTCCTGAATTTTTAAATAAAGACATAGAAACTCGCAATCAAATTGTAATGAAGCATAACTATTGTATTAATTGCTTAGGATTTCATTCAATTAATTCTTGTAAATCGCAAAATCGTTGTTCAATTTGTTTACAACAACATCATACTATGTTGCACGCCCGGGCGGCCACACGTCCCTCACCCCCGCACGACGCCGCCGCGAGTGTAAACAGTTTCTCGGCTGGACGTCTAGTTCGTTCGACTCGAGACGCGCGCGCACACGATTTAGAGCCTTCGCTCTCTAACAAACAAGGCTCAGTCTCGCATGCTGAAAACGCTAATGTGTCTCTGTCAGCTATACATACTAACGGAGATATGAAAAATAACACTGTTTTGTTACCAACCGCTAATGTTTACGCATATAATTGTAACGGACAGCGAAAAAAGATACGCGCTTTCCTAGACACCGGATCTATGTCTAACTTTATTACAAAGGGATGTTGTGAACGATTAAATTTGCAAATATCACCTATCCAGTGTGTAGTAAAAGGCATAGGCCATTCCGAGAGTAACTCGTATGGTTTTGTTACATTTAAAATTCAATCCCGCTTTGACTCGCGTTGTAATTATAATATTAAAGCTCTTGTCATAGATAGCATCACAGATCGCTTACCTAACTGTCACGTAGATATATCGCAGCTAGCTGGTATTTGCGACTTGCCACTAGCGGATGATGATTTTTACATTCCTTCGGAAGTAGACTGTTTGTTGGGTAACGAGTTATTCCCGCATTTAATTCGCAACAATAAAATTAGTTTTCCGCCGTGTTCCATTGTTGCCGTGGAAACCACGCTCGGTTATGTAATGATGGGCAGAGCTCAGTGCGATGACCCCGATTTAGACACGCAAACCAATAATAATAATAATAAATCATTTTTCTGTTCTGCTCAAAAGCAAAGTTTAGAAAACTTAACGCAACGCTTCTGGGAGCTCGAAAGGGTACCAGACACTATTCACACAAGTCCTGATGATAAAGTCTGCGAACGTATCTTTCAGGCAACGCACTCCCGCGACGAGACAGGTAGATATACTGTGACGCTTCCCTTTAAATATGATCCCCTTTTACTCGGAAACTCGTATAATATCGCTAAAAAACGCTTAATAAATTTAGAAAGAAAATTAGATAACGCACGCGAATTACGCTATGATTATAACGCAACTATACAAGATTATATTGATCAGGGTTACTTAACAAAAGTCAACTCTGATACTCAAATTAGCAACTCTTATTATATACCGCACCGGGCCGTTTACCGACCAAATAAAAGTACGTCGAAAGATTCGCGTAGTTTTAGACGTCAGCGCTAAAAACGACGTCATGCAAACCGCTTAATGTTTGTTATATACGGGTCCCAACCTTCAACAAAACATTTTTAATTTATTAATTAATTTACGCATGTTATTAGATAGCCATGTCAGCGGACATAAAAATAAATAAATAAATGTATTTTAAGTACTCACGCCGGGTCACCGACCTTTCAACGCATTCTATTTAGGTTTAATTTCTATACGCAAAAAATATATACAGTTTCATAAGGAGCTGAAATATCTGTCAAAACTAGTTTTTCCCAGACATATCGGTATTGTCTCTAACGCTCACATTTCGCTGATAGGTTTCGCTGATGCCAGTGAGCAATGTTATGGTGCCGTGGTTTATATTCGTGTTAGTCCCGATGACAACTCGAAGGGCATTGTTTCGCTACTCGCTTCTAAGTCTAGATTGGCACCGCTGAAAAAGATTTCACTCGCTCGCCTCGAACTTTGTGCCGCGCTACTTTTAGCTAATTTAATGGATTCGGTAACTAATATATTAACGAAACGCTGTAAAATAAACTCAATATTCGCATTCTCTGATTCCACAGTCACGCTGACTTGGATTCACTCGCCCTCGTTTAAATTTCACACATTTGTCGCAAATCGAATAACAGAGATTAACGCTAAACTCGACGCTAAACACTGGTATCATATTAGTGGCTCCGATAATCCCGCAGATATTATATCGCGCCCTGTCACGCCTTACAACTTGGCATGTAATAGGCTTTGGTTTTGCGCTTCAGAATGGGTTGCACAGCCTATTAATGCATGGCCTATCGCTCCCTTTCAGCCTTGTTCAACACAAGATGAAAGTTTTGAAATTAAAACAATAACGCTTACTTCGTTACTAAGTTCAAGTCACAGTGACGAACATCCGCTACAACGCTTAATTAACCGCATCTCAACCTTTAAAAAATTGCTACGCGCCGCCGTTTATGTACTACGCTTTTCAAAGCTTTTACGCACCAAAGGTTTGGTTACTCCCGCTGACTATGATTACGCTGAACGCTACCTTGTACGTTATGTTCAAAATAAACACTTCGCTAATGACATAACGGCATTAAAAAATAATAAACGCTTAAATAAATCTCTTTTAAAACTCAACTCTTTTATTGACGATGATAATATTCTACGCGTCGGTGGACGACTTACGCATGCTCAATTAAATTTTAGTCAAAAGCACCCCATGCTGCTCCCCGCTAAAGACCGCTTTACCGAAATGCTAGTTGAGTACTATCATTGCTCTAACCTACATACAGGTCCCACGCTTTTGATCGCACTGCTTCGTCAGAGGTTTTGGATTCTTGGCGCTAGAAACCTAGTGCGTCAAAGAGTTCACGCTTGCAACATTTGCTTCCGACTCAATCCTAAATCACTAACTCCTTTCATGGGAGACTTACCGGAATTTCGGGTAACTGAAGCTAAAGCTTTTGCTTTTACCGCTGTGGATTACGCCGGTCCGTACTTTGTTACACACATACGACGCCGCGGAATCAAAAGCCAAAAGGCATATATTTGTATCTTCGTATGTCTAACTACGAAAGCGCTTCACATTGAGTTGGTCTCGGACCTTAGTTCCGATTTATTCCTTGCCGCGTTTAGACGGTTTATTAGTAGAAGAGGCCCCGTCTCTATGTTATATAGCGATGGAGGAACCAACTTCATTGGAGCTCAACGCAAGCTACAGGAAATATACGCACTATTAGACTCTGACGCGCATAAAAATTACATAGGTAATCAATTAGCTGAACAACGCATTGAATTTAAGCATAGTCCACCGTACGGACCGCATTTTAATGGTCTCGCTGAAATTAATGTTCGCTGTGTTAAAACTCACCTATATAAAATTATAGGAACTCAAGTACTCACGTACGAGGAACTCAACACAGTCCTCGTTCAGATTGAAGGAATGCTAAATAGCCGCCCTCTATGTGTTCTTAGTTCAGACCCTTCAAGTATTAGCGCTTTAACTCCTAATCACTTTCTAAACGTGACTCCGCTTAAATTCCTACCTGCAGAAGATCTTTCTGAGGTACTGGATAACCGCTTAACTCGCTTTCAACTCATAACAAAACTCTCTCAAAGCTTTTGGCGTCGCTGGAGCCAAGAGTATTTAACTTCTCTTCAGCAGAGGGAGAAGTGGCTCACACCCTCGCATCCTATATAATTAGGTACGGTGGTGGTAATTAAGGATAATAACGCGCACCCTCTCTGTTGGCCGTTAGGCACAGTAGAGGAAATTTATCCGGGAAAGGATAAAGTAATTCGCACAGTTAAAGTTCGCACTGCTGCTGGTAGTTTTATTCGCCCAGTAGTTAGAGTTTGTCCTCTTCCAAGACAATAAACGCAACGCAATGTTTTAACTCTTACTCTTAGATATAAGTTTTATCATTACGCTTTATTTAGAGGAAAGACCTCTAGGCCGGGGGGGTTGTTTACGCCGATTATTACTCACGTATACAAGTATATTATTTTATATTTAAATCTTATTCTATTACGCTTACACATTTCTGAACGCAACAAACACACATCTTTACCCCGCCGTTTCCTTCCGCTTCGCATATACTGGAGCCATTTTGAAATGGCCTCCAGTCGCACCCAAGTCGCCCCGCTAACCGCTCCGCAGCAAGTCACTCTCCACTCCTCTCCACTCAATCTCCGCGCGCGGTCGTATGTAGACCGCCTCGCAGCCACCAGGCATAGTCGCACGCGCTCAAGACAACCGTCTCTCGCTAATTCGCAACTACTAAAAGCGCGGGCCCCGCTTATCAAAACAATAGAAGTGCGCGTGTGATATTCGCTAAGAACTCTTAACGCAAACAACGCAAAACGTGAATTGTATGCAGAAGAAAAACTCTAGAACCAGCACCGAAGGAAAAGAAGACCTTACAGCCACCTACCACGTAAGTCAACTCCAATTCCCTAATTCCCAGTATCTCCCCCACAATCTTGCATACAGTATGTATTATATAAATATATGGACTATTGATACATATTTAGTTTAGAATATTTATTATTTTACCATATATTTGGCGTAATAAATCCAAACAAATAAAAAAACCATGTCAAAGGGTTCCGTAGCCAAATGGCAAAAAACGGAACCCTTAAGATTGGTCATGTCTGTCTGTCTGTCTGTCCGTCCGTATGTCACAGCCACTTTTTTCCGAAACTATAAGAACTATAGTATTGAAACTTGGTAGGTAGATGTATTCTGTGAACCGCATTAAGATTTTCACACAAAAATAGAAAAAAAACAATAATTTTTGGGGTTCCCCATACTTCGAACTGAAACTCAAAAAAATGTTTTTCATCAAACCCATACGTGTGGGGTATCTATGGATAGGTCTTCAAAAATGTTATTGAGGTTTCTAATATCATTTTTTTCTAAACTGAATAGTTTGCGCAAGAGACACTTCCAAAGTGGTAAAATGTGTGTCCCCCCCCCTGTAACTTCTAAAATAAGAGAGTTATAAAACTAAAAAAAATATGTTGTACATTACCATGTAAACTACCAACGAAAATTGGTTTGAACAAGATCTAGCAAGTAGTTTTTTTTTATACGTCATAAATCGTAAACCGCAATTTACCTTTCATTCAATCAACGAACTACAAGAACTTTTATATGATGTTAATTGCTGATACGGAACCCTTCATGGGCGAGTCCGACTCGCACTTGGCCGCTTTTTTAAGATTATTAAAATAACTGTCATTTAAACTTACTTTTAAATCAACATACACTGAATGAGTATTCAATCAATGAATACATCAATTTTCAATCAATATATCGCTAAAGTAAAAAAAAATGTGTTCGATTGGAGACCACTATTGGACAAACGTAGTGTAGGACCTCCCGCGGCAGGATGGACTGCCTAACAGATTTCAACTCACTAACATTTTTATGAATTATATAAATTCCTTATTTTTACACTCTCGTGGGTAGAATTTTCTTCAAATTTAAATAGGAAACACTACAAAGCATATTATTTTAAAAATATATAATTTTCAACAATGTGTTCACAAACGACGGAGTTCAGAGGTAAATAACATAAAAACTGAATTGAGAACATTCTCCGTTTCCAAAATTAACAACCGTATAATTCTTAAACTGCACATCTAGATAATTTCACAATGAATAAAGCAGTCATGCTTACTGAACCATAATTAATTTAGTACAAAAAGGTAATAAAACTTTTTAATTATCATTTAGAGTCAACCAGAAACAATGCGAAGGGACCATACATCACAATGGGTCGGTAACATTAAAGAAATGAAACTCGTTCATTAAAGGATAATGGAGTGGCCCTTAATTATTAATTAATTATCGGTAGGTACACGTCGGGAACAGAAACGGGACAATGGACCACGTCCCCATTTGTGATGAGTGCTCATTGTTGGTCGAGAAAAGATTTCTGGAAGAAAAAGGGAAATGATTAATAGTGTCAGCGAATTGAACTATCGGAGTGTTATCGATTAGTGAAGCTATTTGCAGCACTGCTTAGTGCAAAGATTTATGAAGTAATTTTGACCACACATCCGCCCTCGTAAATGTCGTTATTGGAGGCGATTTATCAAATGGATATCACTTTTTTATTTATCAACTGATTGAAATAAAAAAACCTTTGGTTATTAATGCAGTTAAATTTTACCAAAGTACCTACATAAAACTCAGCCGAAATTAAATCAATCGAGTCATTTCTGAGAGTCGTGCGTACAAACACACTGACAAAAATTCTAAAAACTGTTATTTTTAGTTTTGTTACTTTCATAAATACTCCTGTAGCGAATTACATACATTTTAATGTTAATTAATATTATATTAATATTTATTGTTTTGTGTCACCTGTGTAGAAGTAAATTTATATAAACGTTATTGTATGTGATCGTTTCTGTTATTAATATTATATTAATGTTGTAATTCAATGAACAAACTGACAGCGATCGGGCGCGCCATAGTAGATAACGTTTATCCCAACAGATGTTGTCCCCGGCCGAAACCGGTTTGTTGGAATGCGGCCGGCCCGCGCGCCCGCCGCTCTTAGCGCCCGGAGGACTCGCCAGTCGGCACACAACCCTCTGACGCGCTGCCCGCTATCCGCTTGTTCGTTGAACCATTCTATACGTATTGCTGTGCTTGTGAACTTTTCTTCGTTTCCCTCTTGCTTTCTCCTATAAGTCTATAACCCTTCTGTACTTTTTGCTTGCGTGTTCAGATCACGTCGGGGTCACCACTGTAGAAGTATGTGTCTGGTAGGTGTGCGGTAATAAATTGAAACACTCACTGTTCGGGTAGTTGTTTACTGTCACTTAATTACACAGCACAAGCAGATCACAGATTTTAGAAAAAGTACAGAAGGGTTATAGACTTATAGGAGAAAGCAAGAGGGAAACGAAGAAAAGTTCACAACCACAACCACACTCCCACAAACATCCAGACAGACACACACAACACACTTCGGGATAACCAGAACTTACCTAACGCTGACGATAACATTGTCAAAAAGACGCGGTCAGGGCGTAAGGTCAAATTTCCTGACTATTATCGCCCGTAACCCGGTCTCTGGAGGAGGGTGGTGTAGCGAATTACATACATTTTAATGTTAATTAATATTATATTAATATTTATTGTTTTGTGTTCAATGTTCAATGTTGTAATTCAATGAACAAACGGACAGCGATCGGGCGCGCCATAGTAGATAACGTTTATCCCAACAGATGTTGTCCCCGGCCGAAACCGGTTTGTTGGAATGCGGCCGGCCCGGGCGCCCGCCGCTCTTAGCGCCCGGAGGACTCGCCAGTCGGCACACAACCCTCTGACGCGCTGCCCGCTATCCGCTTGTTCGTTGAACCATTCTATACGTATTGCTGTGCTTGTGAACTTTTCTTCGTTTCCCTCTTGCTTTCTCCTATAAGTCTATAACCCTTCTGTACTTTTTCTAAAATCTGTGATCTGCTTGTGCTGTGTAATTAAGTGACAGTAAACAACTACCCGAACAGTGAGTGTTTCAATTTATTACCGCACACCTACCAGACACATACTTCTACACTCCCATAATTAATGTTCTTCAATATTTAATGTACAGAATTATTACCTGTACCTATTACAATTTTACAATATGTAGGTTTTGTAGGTATAGATTTTTATCCATGAATTTTTCCGTTAAAGATTAAAAGAAAAATACTATATTACAATAATATCAGTAAGTTCAATTTAGGGCAATCTTGTGATTACGTAACAACATATTGAATTCAAGTAGTAAAATGATTGGACCTCCGGTCTCCCAATAACCAACCTTCAATGGTTCGTCTCGTAGACCCCAGCCGGGGTTCTCGGGGTAACTTCTCCAGGCCTATAGCCTGCCTCGGTGGTCTCCGCGCCGCCTGTCACTACAGGCGGGTCACTGGGTTAGGCCCGAGTGGGCCTCTGGTAGTTCCGGGGTGTCAGTCCGGTGGGGGAGCGTAGCTAGCGAGGTCATCCCTCGGAATGGTCAACTTGCAACCCGCTCGCGCTTATTACGCGCAACTGCGATATCGTGCAGTATCCTCGCGAGATGTGTCGTGGAGTGATCGGGATGAAATCCGAACTGTTCAACGCGTCGCTGGAGGTGTGGCGTCATGTGCAGCAGTACCTCTATGTTATGTGGGTCGGTTTCCGCACTTACGGCCTGGCCACGAGTTTTGGTCTTAGCGAAAAGCGGAGCGGCGTCGGTGAGCGGTGCGTTTTGCACGCCACGAACCCTAGTAGCGAATAGTTGCAGCGGCGACGGTGGACGTATTTAGGTAGTCGAAACGTGTTAAAAATCATGGTGTTATAAAAATTATCCCCTGTCTGTTTAGAAACAAATTTTTTTTTTTTTAAATATGATAGAATGAGTGCACGAACTAAATAAAGATCGGTATTTAGATGGTGGATTTAGTGACCTATACGAAGGTCCTACCTATAAGAAGTAACTGATGTTTCCAAGTGTTTTGCTAAGTAGGTACTTACAGAGAGAAAAAACTTTAAAAACTTGTCAACTACTTATAGTAGGGGAGCCCACGATGCTAAATGGGGATTTACTCGAGCGTCATAGAGACTTATTAGGTTGAAAAGCTTAGATGATAAAAAGAAAAAAATGTTATATAATATATACCTTTTCATCGGTGGGGGAAGCGGCTATAGATGTTTAAATATGTAAAAAAATACTGTTGCATGGACATACTCGAGCGCGTCAGATATTGATAGCATCAATGTCCTACGTATTTTTAATAATGTACTTATGTTAATCTGATCATTTGCATGATGCGGGTGGTTGTACGTAAGGGTTAAAAATGAAAAAAAAAAAAATTTCATTGAGCGCGTCAGGTTTTCTAAGGGGGTGTTAAGTGCACCAAAAAAAAGCTCCCATTCAATAATCTGACGATTTCGATCTGACGCAAACTCGCGGCCATTATTATAATATGCAAAAAAAATTCGCCATTTTGAAATACTCAAGCGCGTCAGATTAAGATACATATGGTTCATCTTTATGTTCTATACGTGCTGTCTCATAATCTGACGATTATCTAAAGGGATTCGCCTAATCTGACAAAAAAAAATTTTTTTTTAATTTTTTTAATCATTCGACTTAATTAATTGAGAAGCTCAGGAAATAACATGCAAATAAATAAGTGTATGTTTTTTAAGTAGAATACTTGTATTTATAAGAAAATAATAAAAAAAAATTGCCCAAAAAAATTTATTTCTTTATAATTAATCATCATCTTCATCTTCATCAGTAGAATTATCTTCCTCTTCTGGCTCGAATTCATCCTCAGATTGCGTACCTGTAACAAAAAGTCATGAAAATATTTAACAATATTTTTTTTATGAATAACGTGTTTTTTTAATTATTAGAGAAAAGAAATACCTGATTCTGGAGTATCCTCAAGAATATCAGGTGTTATGACTACATCTTCGTACGCTTTCGGCAATTGATCACCTACAAACCAGATCATTTTGAATTTTCCGTCGACAACTTTCCATCCATAGTCCGTTGGTAAAAGATCAGAAATTTTTGCATTATGGGCATTACTCCACAAGCATGCAATGAATCTTGTGCGTAACACTTGCTGGAGTAACTCCGATTCACAGGGTGGCAAGTTGCACGCATCGTAATTCCGGACACTCAAGGAGAAAGCTTGTGATTTGTCTTTTACCTTGTACGTCCTATTGAAGATGACCATCCTGGCTTGATTGACATCGTCTAACTTTTTCAACCCATACAAGTGGCAAGTGAAAGACTGTATGATGTTAAAAGAATCCTGCACATTATGTTCCTTTGATCCCAAATCCAGAAATGCTTCTTGGAAAATTTCTGAATTCATCAGATATTGCAAAGGTTTTTTTTTTCCTCGTCGGTACAATGCTGGGTTGAAATCGCAACCAGTGAACGCATGCAAAGCTGGAAGCGCCTTCGAAATTTTTGGGCCTAATTTTTTGTAGAGAGCGGATACGTCGATGTATCGGCGTGCATTGCCAACTCCAAGATCCATCCAAACTTCTACTCTTGCTTGCAGGTGTTCCATATTCGCTAACATGATGACCACTATATCAGTATCAGAAGTTCTGATCGTAATAGTAGAATCTTCATTTTGTTGGCAAGCAAGAAAGGCTATCTTCGTATCCGCTTCTTCGTGATCAGGGCATGACAACTCATTATTAATGATGCGTGTTACTTTATTATCAGTAACAGAATATTCATAACACAAATCATGTATAATGTAAATTACCTTACTACCGATAATCGTTGCCATCTCCTGATCAGCCCAATGATCGATCAAAAACTTGACGATAGCTTCCTTAAACTTTATATTTTTCAAGTCTTTCGTAAAATCTGCTGTTCTTGTTTGTTGAGGACCGGAAATGTGGAATTCCTTGTCGTCTACACTACCTCGAAGAGAATGCTCATAATCTTTGATAGAGGGTGTGAAGTAGCGATCAAATACAATGGCAACTCTACTTGCAGCGTTATTAACAAGGCATTGTAATATCTTCTTTGACACACCTCCAAAACTACGGGGCATTTCTTTAAAAGTATTAAAAAAAAGAAGCCATCTACAATTACAAGGTCAGTTTGAGGTGGCGGTTGCTCGATATCTTCGACTTGTTTCTCTAACTCATGAATTAGTACTGACTTAACAGTCTTGTTTAAAGAACCATCTATATGGCACAGTGATAACGGCATAGGAGTTATGGGAAAACAAAGTAGTTTTTCCAAGTCTATACTCGTGTCAAGAGATAGAGCTAATAACCGACCGAATAAATCCCGCTGCAATGTAACTTCGTGTACTTTTCCACCAATTTTCATTTTTTTTTTCTTCTTGAGGCTTGCAAAAGTCAGCACCGTATTTTTTTTTTTAATGGCTGGTGAAACCTGTCTGATTTTAAATTGCATTCCATTATGAATTGATCTCGCTGCAATGTTCCTCCAGACACTGTCTTTAGTAAACAGTTTGTAATTTCTAGAGAAGCAGCTTGTCCTGTTGAAGTGTTAAACAACAGATCCTTATTAATTGAAGGACAGAATGGATTGATGGTCTGCAGGACACTGTTCGAAAAAGCTTCAATTTGGATGTGTTGTTTTTTCATTCGATCTGGGTGTAGATCAGCAGCAATATCACGGTAGTTTCTGTCAAGCCCTGCTCGAGTAAGAACATGAGATATGATTCTTGTTCGCGCTCCATGATTTTTAGCCCAACGTTGTCTAGCAGAAATTGAATTTGTGAGGTTAACAATTCCAGTAAGGCGACGAGCTGCATCACCATTTATCGTCTGCTCTAACGTTAAATCCACAGGAATTCGTGAGAAAGGCTTGATGGTTCTTCTGATTCCAAACGAACCCTTAGCCATTTCAGTTCGGAGGCCTGGATGTGTGCTATCTACATGTTGCAATAAATTAATGTAGTACACTAGCCATCGACTATAGTTTGGTTGATTATAATAGAAGAATAAGCTGACAATTTGCGCAATGGTATATATGTACAAGTCTAAATCTCCAACTCTAATACTTTTAATGAATAAGTGGTAAAGATTTATAAAATCGATGTACATTGCGTAAAATTGTGCTGTTATTCCGTGCTTGCCGTCTAATGTGTCTGTTGTATATTCCTCATAAGACTGAATGAGACGTTGTGTATCTGCATGCTGAACTTGAGGAGAGACATCTTTATGAGCCAAAAATGTGGTGAGATATTCTAACACTGATTCGCCAACTGTCAATTGATTATTTTCCAAAAATGCTTCGAAATGTAATTGTTGCAATGCCAACGCCACGAGAGAATGCAACCGTTTACATCTGTTATAATTTTTTCCGCCAATAAAACCTGGAACTGAACCACTAGCGATCAATTCACATTCAGTCATGATATTGCTCAGTCCACAATCTTCAATAAAAGTGCCAACTGCCTTGAAGAAAGCCATTTCAATATGAAAGGCTCCTAAATGAATAAAAATATTGTCAAATCTTGGAGATTCTTGAGCTTGAATACAATAACTAGTGCGAGCAATAGCTAGATCATAGGTGATCTGGATGTAGGGAGCTTGACATTCATTTGCAATATCCTGACTTAATTCTAGAGTTTTCAAGACAGTTGAATTGTTGGTGGGAGATTCATTAATTGGAGTAAGATATGAAACTTTTTGAACTCGTGAATCGTCAATCAAAATCTTGCTGTAAAATCCAACCCACATTGGAATACTCGATATTTTATACTTATGTAATAACATCCACGTAACGTCCAGCTGTTTGGACATACTCAAATTGTCTGGAGCTTTATTAAGCTCAGAGATGTCTAGCTGACTCCAGGTGGTAATTTTTAATTTTTTAGTAAATGGACGCATTTCAAAAGTAACTTCGTCAAAAGCCCTGCGTTTCCGTTTTCTTGTTTTTGCGGTGGTAATGGATAATTCTGAAAAACTACCATGCACAATATCATCGATTGATGAATTTTCATTTACATAAGGGCTAGAAGATTCCACAGACACCGGATTCGGATTTTGCACGATATCCTGAAAAATTATTCCCACCGTATCGTGTAGAGTATCTTTGCCGTTAAGGGTTTCTACGAAGCGGTCGAAATTGTCGAACGCGACACCAGTATTCAAGTCGGGGCGACGTTGAATATCTTCAGGACAAACGTGATCACTATTTACCGTCGAAAATGTCAGCTCAGTCTCTAGCTCTTCTAAAGTTGTGTAAGAGCAACAGTGCCCATATTTTGAAAGTATGTTAACAACTTTCTTACTGTTGCATAAGCTCTTCACTGCCAAGCCTAGGGTAATTTGCTTTGAAGTTTTAATTTTGTGAGCGAAAGCTGCGTAAATCAGATCTTGCCCGATGGAAAAAATAGAAAGTTCTTTTTTGTTTTTTCTATTTTCACGTGCTTTTTGGGATAGATGAGAAACATCACCACAAATAAAGGATTCCAAAAAACAAGTAAGAAGCTCTGGCACGTAGTTGTACTCTCCCAATATCAAATCTTCAGCCGTACAATTTTCAGGCAATTCTCTTCTGGTTGAGTTAAGGATTTCGTCACGAAGTTGTGTTGCAACTGACCGAATGGTTTCTTTTACTGCCATCGTTTTAAATAAATCCTTGTAGGTTAAAAGAGTGGCGGAAAATGGAGCAAGAAACTTTTTCTTTTCAGCGTAAATAATTTTGATCCTATTGTCAAAAGTTTCCATTAATTTTCTTTCTAAGTGACGGTCTGAGAACGAAGAAATAGTGATGGAATTAGATAATAAACAGCATTGCTGCTCTAGCAATTTTTGATATTCTTTTTTTACAAAATCAAAAAGCAAGCATTCATTATTTGTGACCACTCTTTCTTCTAGCATATCACAAAGAAAATTATACGCAATATTGGAAACCTTTTTTTTTTGTTATTAATTGTATAATTCGCTATTATCATCCTTATAAATGTCGCGTAAGTATTGATCCTTGCAACATTTATGGTAAGAAATTTTGGAATCATCAGAGAAAGAACTCAGTTTTTCCAAAATTTCTATATCATGCTCCGTGGCCGCGTTTTTCAAACTCTCAATGGTTTTTAATCTGTTGACAGCTAAGCGAACTTCACGACCATGATGCCGTTTACGTTGTTTTTCGCAAATGAAGCAGGTTTGTGATGCTGAATCGTTATGAGCGACAGGCTCATCTGTGCTAAATGAATTATTGAAATCCTCAAAGCCTTCTTGAACGTTACTCGATCCTCCCGCTCTGAAAATTTTATAATAATAATATAAGTATAATATAAAATATTGGTAAAAAAAAATAGATTATTTCATATCGTATCTTATAACGGATTAATAGTTTTGTCGATGCAAGAAATAATTAATGTTGTTTTCTTAAAATAATAATTTTCTTTGTCTAAAAGTTTAACTAAACAATTTAATCAATGAAAAAAAATTAAAAAAATACTTATGAGACTAAGTTAACAGACACTTGACAATTGTTTGATTTTTTTTTAAATAAACTAGACATAGAAAATCATTTATAAAAATCACAATGATAATTTTTCAGAGCTTCTAAAGATGAAGTTTTTAAATAAAATTTTCTTGCGATAATTTGTTTGTTAAAAAAAATCTAAAAATTATCAAATGTCTTTCAATTTTAGTATCATAAATATTTACTATATGAAGTCATATTAGCACTTACTCATCTGTCGATGTACCAGAAACCTCAGTAGACAAGGAATCAACAGTACAACGTGATTCAGAGCACTCTCCAGAAACAGCATGTATTTCGGAGCTATTTCCGGAAACTTCCGATGCATTGTCACGTTCCACTACACTTTGCTCTTGTAAATACTGAAGCCCTGGCGGTATTTTAATTGCTGTAAATAATTTATAGCACTGTGCGTGATATACTTTATTTAATGAAGAATCTATCGACAGTTCGAGATTATCGTACGTTGTTCGAGATTTTCGAAGAACCGGTTTGCTCCGACGATATTCTAAAATACTTAGACATTTTTTTAATGTTTCTAATGTAAATTTAATTGTTTTTTGTAAATTTGTTTCACCACAAAATACGCACTTTAAACTAATATCACTCATCTTAAATGTTTATAAACTTTAATTAACATTACTAATATTAAATTAACAAATATTTTTGACCTTTAAGAATTTTTTTACCAAGCCGATTATGACATTTTGACACTTTTGACGTATTTTTAGCACGAAGGAATCTACTATGCTACGTGTAGAAAGGAGACATCTATTATACTTGTACGGGATAGAAAGAAATAAAACATTTTTACGAGGTAACTTTTTTGGGACTAACGACATCCCAACGTCATTTCAGGTCAAAATTTGGCGGGTCGACACTCGGACAGCGCCTCCCAAGCGGGTAATAGATAGAGAAAAAGTGAGAGAGGAGTAGAAACGCGGAGAGGGAAATACGGATATCACCCAGCTGCACGCATTAAACTTTATTGACGATTTTTTATTATTTCGGCTTGCGGAAATCGTCAGATTATATATTTTTCGTTATCCTTCAATTATTTCCTTTAAAATAAAAAAAAATTTGGCTACGCTCGAGAATGTCGAGATGACGTTTTTTTTTTACAACTTTACTGCCCTCCCCTTTCTTTACGTCACTCTCAAATTGTCAGATTAGTGGAATATACACTTTTTAGCATGTAATTAACTCACCCTACCTTAATCTGACGCGCTTGAGAATTTCTAATGATCAATTTTTTTTTACTAATCTGATCCTTTATTCTTCACGGGCGGCCTTATATATGGGGTTCATATTTGGTGGAGGTACTTAACCGGATACAAGGTATCGTCCTGTATATTAATCTGCCGCGCTTTAGTAAATCCCGAAATCCCCGCTTGGGCTCCCCTACTATAATGTACTTGATCATTTCAATTTGATTTTTTGAGTTGCCCTGAAATGAGTCAAGAACATCCACACCATTGCTGACCAACAACTTAAGTCGGTCCTTGTCCGAATCAGTATACCAATTGCAGCGTCAACCAGAAGTTGCTTAGTAGAATCCTTAAATGCATTGGAGTAGCTGCGGGTCTTTTTCAAGTCCGTTCTCGCAACCTCGAAAATGATAAGTGTTCTTTATATAGGTACTTGATCATTTCAATGTGATATTTTGAGTTGCCCCAAGATTAATCAAGAACTCTGTGTTTATCAGTTACCTTGTGAAACTTTCGGCTCCTTGCGGCTCCATTGTCATCCTTATTTGCCATGGCTTCTAAGCTGCCCATTCCTTTGTACTTCTTCAACCTTACACGGTCAGAGAAGAAGTACTCACCGAGTGCTTCTGAAGTTCCAGCCAATAAAGAACCCATCATAACTGTTGAACAAGATTGCCCCCTATGACTTGTTTGTCAGAACAAGTGCTCTTAATGTACTTGATCATTTCAATGTGATATTTTGAGTTGCCCCAAGATTAATCAAGAACTCTGTGTTTATTAGTTTTCTTGTGAAACTTTCGGCTCATTGCGGCTCCATTGTCATCCTTATTTGCCATGGCTTCTAAGCTGCCCATTCCTTTGTTCTTCTTCAACCTTACACCGACAGAGAAGAAGTACTCAACGAGTACTTCTGAAGTTCCTGCCAATAATGATCCCATCATAACTGTTGAACAAGATTGCCTCCTATGACTTGTTTGTCAGAACAAGTGCTCTTAATGTACTTGATCATTTCAATTTGATATTTTGAGTTGCCCCAAGATTAATCAAGAACTCTGTGTTTATTAGTTTTCTTGTGAAACTTTCGGCTCATTGCGGCTCCATTGTCATCCTTATTTGCCATGGCTTCTAAGCTGCCCATTCCTTTGTACTTCTTCAACCTTACACCGTCAGAGAAGAAGTACTCAACGAGTACTTCTGAAGTTCCTGCCAATAATGATCCCATCATAACTGTTGAACAAGATTGCCCCCTATGACTTGTTTGTCAGAACAAGTGCTCTTAATGTACTTGATCATTTCAATTTGATATTTTGAGTTGCCCCAAGATTAATCAAGAACTCTGTGTTTATTAGTTTTCTTGTGAAACTTTCGGCTCATTGCGGCTCCATTGTCATCCTTATTTGCCATGGCTTCTAAGCTGCCCATTCCTTTGTTCTTCTTCAACCTTACACCGTCAGAGAAGAAGTACTCTGTTATGTATATGTGCGTGTGCCGACGCACCTCTAGTAAGAATAAACGTCAGTGCGTCATTAGCAAGCAAGCCTTTCACTCGTGTATTCCCGTACTTAACATTGGCGACGAGGATGGTCTGCGAATGACGCACTGACGTTTATTCTTACTAGAGGTGCGTCGGCACACGCACATATACATAACATTCCTCCTCCTAGCTTAGAAATACAATTTAAACAACTAAGCTACACATACTAATTTTAAAAGAATAATTTATAATCGACCTTAGGCCGATGTGGTCGAACGTCCATTGAACACTTTCAATTTCAACTCCATGTTCTGCATAAAAATCTCCAGTTCCCATACTGGCATACAGTTTGTAACCCATCCTGTGTAATGCTCGTACACTGGGGAGTAATTCCATTTTATGCTTGAATGTTCCTACAGAAAGCAAAATGGCTTTTTTTGGTATTCTAAAGCCCGTGCTCATTAAGGATTTCAAATAGGCCTCATAACGATTTTCACCGAAACAAGCTACTTCACCGGTGGACGCCATTTCTACTCCCAAAGTGACATCAGCACCTGCCAGTCTAGAGAATGAAAACTGGGGTACTTTTACACCTACTTTTCCACAGCCCGTCATCACATTAACGGGTTCTACTGGTATTCCTAATATTATTTTTGTGGCCGTTGCAACAAAATCATGATCTAGAGTCTTGGATACGAATGGGAAAGACCTTGATACTCTGACGTTACATTCGATTACTTTAAGGTCATTATCTTTTGCTATTAATTGCATGTTAAATGGACCTGTTACATCTAGTGTTTCGGCTATTATACTGGCAATTTCTTTTATTTTATCCAAAGTTTCGTTATTGATATCTTGTGGTGGAGTAACTAATGTTGCATCACCCGAATGTACGCCGGCATTTTCGACATGTTCTGATACTGCCATACAAAAGATAACTCCCTCCGCGGCTACGACATCTACATCAATCTCCTTAGCATCTGTGATAAATTTAGATATAACTACGGGATGATCCTTATTGACTTGACTAGCTGATTTCAAATAAGTTTCTAATTCTTGGTTTGAATTGGCTACGTTCATAGCTGCACCACTTAAAACGTATGATGGCCGTACTAGACATGAATAGCCAACCTCCTCACAAAATGTAATGGCTGAGTCTAAATCGGTTAGCTCTTTCCATCTTGGTTGCATTATGCCCTTGCGATCTAACATTCTTGAAAACTTAAATCTGTTTTCAGCATTATCAATCATATCGGGTGACGTGCCTAGAATAATGGCCTGTTGTCTATGCAAATCCATGGCAATATTATTCGGTAGTTGTCCTCCCATAGATAAAATTACACCATCAGGATGTTCGATATTGTATATATCCATAACAACTTCAAATGAAATTTCCTCGAAATATAGACGGTTACTCATATCATAATCGGTACTGACTGTTTCAGGATTGTAATTTATCATAATTGTCTTTTTACCTTGATTTCTAAGCTCCCTTAGACACCCTACTGCACACCAATCAAACTCAACCGAACTTCCTATACGATAGACTCCAGAACCCAAGACCATGATAAATCCACCAGGAAACTCTAAGTCATGCGTGCTACCATTGTAAGTAAGATACAGATAATTAGTTGATGCTGGCCATTCAGCTGCTACAGTATCGATTTGTTTAACAGATGGAGTAATTTTGTATTCTTCCCTCAGTTTTCGGACAGCAACTTCAGTGCTTTTGACTGCAGCAGCTATCTGTTTGTCCGAAAATCCAATTTGCTTCACTTTTTTCAAAATATTAAATGGTATGGACCCTTTCAGTGTTTCTAATTTTTCATAATAATCTATGATATTTTTAAACTTTTCTAAAAACCATTTATCTATTTTAGTCAATTCATACAGTCTATCTACAGTATATCCCTCTTTTAAAGCTGCAGCTAAAACAAACATTCGCTTATCGGTTGGTTCGCTTAGTTCACCTTCGTTTACTTTTTTAATGTTTGGGTCAAATCCGTTAACATTTTCATCTACCATTCTCAATGCTTTCTGAAATGCTTCTTCAAAGTTTCTTCCTATTGACATAACTTCACCAACACTTTTCATAGAACTTCCAATTTTTGTGCTCACTCTCGTAAATTTAGCCAAATCCCATCTTGGAATTTTTACAACGCAATAATCAAGACTGGGTTCGAAACAAGCAGTGGTAACAGTGGTAACCGAATTTTTTATAACAGGTAAAGGAATGCCAAGTGATAGTTTAGCAGCAACATACGCCAAAGGATAACCTTTACTGGCTAAAGCGGAACTTCTGGATAGTCTCGCATTTACCTCAATTATTAGAATTCTTCTGAATTTGGATTTAAGGCGTACTGAATGTTACATTCACCCACAATTCCAAAATGTTGAATCACTTTGATAGCCGTATTTCGTAGCATGTAATATTCGCGGTTACAAAGTGTCTGGCTTGGAGCAACCACAATAGATTCTCCAGTATGGATCCCTAAGGGATCAACATTTTCCATGTTACAAACTGTAATACAGTTATTGAATGCATCTCTAACAACCTCATATTCCACTTCCTTCCAGCCCTTTAAAGATTTATCGATTATAAGTTGATCAGAGTGGGACAATGCTTGATGAGCAAGTATCTTAAGTTCTTCTTCGTTGTTAGCAAAACCAGAGCCTAATCCGCCTAATGAAAACGCAGAACGAGCCATTACTGGGTAACCGATTTGCCGGGCAGCTACAAGTGCTTCATCAACTGAATTGACAGCAGCGCTAGGTGCAACTTTTTCTCCTATTGCGTTAATTTTTTCAGCAAATATTTTTCGGTCTTCTGTGTCAACAATTGATTGAATAGGAGTTCCTAACACATTGACGTTGTATTTTTTGAATACTTTAGATTTTTCCAATTCCACTCCACAGTTTAATGCAGTTTGACCGCCAAATGTCAATAAGACACCAGTGGGCCGTTCTGCTTTTATAACTTGTTCAACATACTCCGGAGTGATAGGCAAAAAATAAACCTTGTCTGCTAATCCTTTAGAGGTTTGCACAGTAGCAATGTTAGGATTTATCAGGACTGTCTGAATTTTTTCTTCTTGTAAAGCTTTGACAGCTTGGGATCCTGAGTAATCGAACTCACCAGCCTGACCAATAGACAATCCCCCGGAGCCTAGAATAAGCACTTTCTTCGGCCTTTCATGTATGGTTGGTACAAATTTAAGTTTCTCTGTAATAAGACCATCAACGACACAAGATTTTTTATCTTTGTAAGACTTGACTGTATCCACAAATATGTCAAAAAGACATTCTAGATCCGTTGGCCCTGCTGTGTGCTCTGGGTGAAACTGCACACTGAAGAATGGAGATGTTTTGTGTATAATACCTTCGTTTGTTTTATCATTCTCATTGGTGAACAGAACCTTCCAATCGTTTGGTAGAGTATTAGTGTCAACAGCAAATCCGTGATTCTGGGATGTCATAAAACATCTCCCAGTGACACTATGGGTACAGGGTAAGTTGTGTCCCCGATTGCCGTAACTCATTTTATAAGTTTTACAGCCAGCCGCAGTAGATAGCAACTGATGTCCAAGACATATTCCAAAAATCGGTTTTACTGTGACTTTATTGTCAAGTACTGCACGCAAGTTGCTTACAACTTTTTTCAACATAACTGGATCACCAGGACCGTTGCTAATGAATAAGCCATCGTATTGACTCGGATTTAAGTTGTGATCATATGGAACCACTATCACCTTTGCGTTTCTTGTAACCAAACACCTAATTTGGTGATTTTTTAACCCACAATCCACAGCCATTATAGTAACTGATCCATTGGGGTTATATATTTTCGGCTCCTTAACTGATACTTCAGCGACCAAATTTCGCGCATTAGGATCTTTTAATGGTGGTAGTGGACCTAAAGGTGGTACTCCTTGCACAATGCGGCCAAGGGTAACGCCCTCGCGAAGACGGATTGTTAAAGCTCTGGTGTCGATGTCACACAGCCCTGGCACATCATGGGCTGATAACCACGCTCCTAGCGAGCGCTTAGCACGCCAGTGACACGCACGTGTGCTGACTTCACCGACTATAAGTCCTGCTGCCCAGATACGGCTAGACTCAAACCACTTAGGAATTCCATTCTCATCTATGTCATCTTCGTCAGGAACGCCATAGTTGCCAACAAGTGGGTACGTTAGCACTAACAGCTGCTCATAGTATGATGGATCCGTTAATGATTCCGGGTATCCCACCATACCCGTTTGGAATACAACTTCTCCTTCCGCCGGTAAGCGAGCTCCAAAGCTTTTGCCGGTAAATATAGTGCCATCAGAAAGCACCAAGCTGCATTCTGGCCCCACTTCACACGACAGGTCGTCTACCGTCATTTTTTAGGTTTGGTGAGCCGGCCACGTGGTTTTTAACGAAGGCCGCAACGAACGGTCCGATGCTGTCGCTGTCTCTGCGACGCCCCGGCCGTGTTCCAGCGCGCTATGGAGGGCGTGCTGGCTGGCGTGCCCGGCACACTCTGTCTGCTTGATGATATTTTAGTGACCGGGAAAACTAGATCGGAGCACTTGAATAGGCTACATCAAGTGTTACTAAGATTACAAGATGCTGGACTAACTTTACAAAAAGACAAGTGTGTGTTTTTCAAGGACGAAGTTAATTACCTAGGTTACGTGATAAACAAAGACGGGCTTCACAAATCACCACAGAAAGTTAAAGCTATGTTGGATGCACCGGTGCCAACAAATGTTAATCAATAACAGTCATTTTTGGGGTTGGTTAATTATTATAGGAATTTTGTGTCCAATGCGTCTTCAATTTTAAATCCCTTATATGAGTTATTAAGAAAGGGTAATAAATGGTGTTGGACACGGGTACACAACAAAGCGTTCACCACGATTAAAAAATGTTTAGCGTCAGATCAAGTTTTGGCTCATTTTAACCCAGACGCGACTATAATTTTAACGGTTGATGCATCACCCTTTGGTCTTTCGGCAATTTTATCGCAAATAGACCTCGATAGGTCGGAGCGACCGATTTCTTTTGCATCGCGATCTCTTAATGCTGCGGGGAAACGCTACTCACAGATTCAAAAAGAAGCGACTGATTTTTGGCGTTAGGCGTTTTCACCAATATTTATATGGCAGATCGAGCCCGTTTATCCTCCGTACGGACCATAAACCGTTATTGTCGATTTTCGGACCACATCGCGGTATACCGGAAGTATCAGCTAACAGACTACAGAGATACGCACTGTTTCTGAGCGGCTATAATTATAAAATAGAATTTGTGCGAAGCGCTAATAACAGTGCAGATTTTTTGTCTCGCGCCTGCCTGCCCGAGGAGGCGGGTGCGGAAGGGGGCGTGCGGGGCATGGACGTAACGGTGCCCGAGCTCGATCAGGCTTCCTACATTAATTTTGTGCTGGAAGGTAGTCTACCGGTAACTTTAAAAATGTTACGCGAAGCAACGGATACAGATGTGACCTTGCGTAAGGTCGTGCAGTTTGTGTTGAAGGGATGGCCTAGGAAAATGCTTGATGATAGTTTGAAGCCGTATCATTTGTGTAGGACGCAATTATCTTATGAAAACGGATGTGTTATGAGAGGACATAAGATCGTAATTCCCGAAAAATTTAGGCGTAAAATGTTAATGGAATTGCATCAATCACATTTGGGGATTGTTAAGACAAAGGCGGAAGCAAGATCGCGTTTTTGGTTTCCAGGTTTAGACACGGCGTTAGAGCGTTTGATAGAATCGTGTGACGTGTGCTCGCAACAACGGCCATCACCGGCGCGGGCGCCGATAGCGCACTGGAATTACCCTCCAACGGCATTTTATCGAGTGCATATTGATTTTCTGGGGCCTATTAACGGACATTGCTTCTTAGTAGTCGTGGATGCATATACTAAATGGGTCGAGGTATATAATATGAAGTACGGTACGTCGACTTCCGCAACAATTGATCGGTTGTACGAGTTCATGTCACGGTTTGGTGTTCCACATACATTGGTCAGCGACAATGGTACATCGTTTACTTCACCCGAGTTTGAGGCTTTTTGTAGGTTGAACGGGATTTCTCATGTTACATCACCGACTTACCACGCAGCCAGTAACGGACAGGCAGAAAGCTATGTCAAGATAGTGAAGAAGGGTATTAAGACAAGCTTACTGAGTGGTACTGGGGTGCGAAATGTAAATAATAAACTTTTAAAGTACTTGTTTGACTACAGAAATTCCGTTCACACAACAACCGGGTACTCCCCGGCTGAGCTGGTTTACGGTAGGAAACTTAGGACGCGTCTTGATTTAATTAAACCCGAGTTGCCGGCGCCTTCATCCGCGGCCCTTGCTAATGTGGTTCGACGTAAGCAGTGTTTGCAAAATAAGAATGGTGGGCGTAAGACTCAAAATGTTAATACTGGTGACACAGTTTATTACAAAAATTATACAGTGAATGGTAAATATACTTGGTGCAAAGGGTTAGTGATTAAGAAAATAGGCAAGGTGTTGTATTTAATTAGAGATATAGTGACTTCGGTAACATCACGAAAGCATAAAAACCAGATTTACTTAAATAAAGGCGACGATTGCGTTGTTCAAACAGACGTGGACATAAATTTTGATGAGCCATGTGGTACGCAGTCAACCGAGGAAATATCACAGCCAGGGACTGGTGATGAAAGTAAGGATACGTCACTTGCTGCTGATAGTTCTGAGTTGGACAGAGCAGTAACTCCGAGAGGTTTACCCGAAGTTGTTACACAGTCTTCATCGACCGACAATACGGGTGAGGAGGAGGAGTTCCAAGAGGCCTTGTCTGGCTCTCCTAGCTTCACCGAAGCTCCACGGGAACAACAGGCACAGGAGCCGGTGCTAACACCACGAGCTAAACGCAATCGGCCTAAGGTCGATTATAAATTATTCTTTTAAAATTAGTATGTGTAGCTTAGTTGTTTAAATTGTATTTCTAAGCTAGGAGGAGGAATGTTATGTATATGTGCGTGTGCCGACGCACCTCTAGTAAGAATAAACGTCAGTGCGTCATTAGCAAGCAAGCCTTTCACTCGTGTATTCCCGTACTTAACATACTCAACGAGTACTTCTGAAGTTCCTGCCAATAATGATCCCATCATAACTGTTGAACAAGATTGCCCCCTATGACTTGTTTGTCAGAACAAGTGCTCTTAATGTACTTGATCATTTCAATTTGATATTTTGAGTTGCCCCAAGATTAATCAAGAACTCTGTGTTTATTAGTTTTCTTGTGAAACTTTCGGCTCATTGCGGCTCCATTGTCATCCTTATTTGCCATGGCTTCTAAGCTGCCCATTCCTTTGTTCTTCTTCAACCTTACACCGTCAGAGAAGAAGTACTCAACGAGTACTTTTGAAGTTCCAGCCAATAAAGAACCCATCATAACTGTTGAACAAGATTGCCCCCTATGACTTGTTTGTCAGAACAAGTGCTCTTAATATACTTGATCATTTCAATTTGATTTTTTGAGTTGCCCTGACATGAGTCAAGAATATCCACACCATTGCTGACCAATAACTTAAGTCGGTCCTTGTCCGAGTCACGCATACCAATTGCAGCGTCAACCAGAAGTTGCTTAGTAGAATCCTTAAATGCATTGGAGTAGCTGCGGGTCTTTTTCAAGTCCGTTCTCGCAACCTCGAAAAGGATAAGTGTTCTTTATATAGGTACTTGATCATTTCAATGTGATATTTTGAGTTGCCCCAAGATTAATCAAGAACTCTGTGTTTATTAGTTTTCTTGTGAAACTTTCGGCTCATTGCGGCTCCATTGTCATCCTTATTTGCCATGGCTTCTAAGCTGCCCATTCCTTTGTTCTTCTTCAACCTTACACCGTCAGAGAAGAAGTACTCAACGAGTACTTCTGAAGTTCCTGCCAATAATGATCCCATCATAACTGTTGAACAAGATTGCCTCCTATGACTTGTTTGTCAGAACAAGTGCTCTTAATGTACTTGATCATTTCAATTTGATATTTTGAGTTGCCCCAAGATTAATCAAGAACTCTGTGTTTATTAGTTTTCTTGTGAAACTTTCGGCTCATTGCGGCTCCATTGTCATCCTTATTTGCCATGGCTTCTAAGCTGCCCATTCCTTTGTACTTCTTCAACCTTACACCGTCAGAGAAGAAGTACTCAACGAGTACTTCTGAAGTTCCTGCCAATAATGATCCCATCATAACTGTTGAACAAGATTGCCCCCTATGACTTGTTTGTCAGAACAAGTGCTCTTAATGTACTTGATCATTTCAATTTGATATTTTGAGTTGCCCCAAGATTAATCAAGAACTCTGTGTTTATTAGTTTTCTTGTGAAACTTTCGGCTCATTGCGGCTCCATTGTCATCCTTATTTGCCATGGCTTCTAAGCTGCCCATTCCTTTGTTCTTCTTCAACCTTACACCGTCAGAGAAGAAGTACTCAACGAGTACTTCTGAAGTTCCTGCCAATAATGATCCCATCATAACTGTTGAACAAGATTGCCTCCTATGACTTGTTTGTCAGAACAAGTGCTCTTAATGTACTTGATCATTTCAATTTGATATTTTGAGTTGCCCCAAGATTAATCAAGAACTCTGTGTTTATTAGTTTTCTTGTGAAACTTTCGGCTCATTGCGGCTCCATTGTCATCCTTATTTGCCATGGCTTCTAAGCTGCCCATTCCTTTGTACTTCTTCAACCTTACACCGTCAGAGAAGAAGTACTCAACGAGTACTTCTGAAGTTCCTGCCAATAATGATCCCATCATAACTGTTGAACAAGATTGCCCTCTATGACTTGAATATCAGGATAAGTGTTCTTTCTATACTTGATAATTTTAATATATGAAGAGTATTTTCACAAGAACATGTCTTATTATAACTATGTGGGTAGGTGGGCGCAGAAATAGAAATAAATGACTTCAGAACACAGTCGACGTATTTTAGTCAGTATTCACTGTAATCACGATGTAATTAGGTAGTTAACGATTACTACTATACGATATCAACTTAATTAAAACTTGTAATAGCGCGATGGTGACAATTTTGAGCGATTCGTCACAAGCGTGGTGCGCGGGCGCTGTCTCGTTCAAAAGTGACTTCAAGATGGCCGCCCGCACTACCATCGACAATGACGCTTCGCTAGGTTGACATTGACAGTGCTGTCAACCTGACGTTTTACGTAAACGCCGTCACGGCC
The DNA here is from genome assembly GCA_932526445.1 of Phragmatobia fuliginosa. Lineage (NCBI taxonomy): Eukaryota > Metazoa > Arthropoda > Insecta > Lepidoptera > Erebidae > Phragmatobia > Phragmatobia fuliginosa. The sequence goes on along the minus strand of OW052063.1, from coordinate 2,739,434 downwards.
GGACTGACATGCGACCGTCCTCGGGCGTTCTGGTTGAAACAATTTAAGATAACTGCATAGTCCGTTCGCTCATCCTGACATAATCATTTTCATCAGCATTCAAACACTAAAACCATTTAATGACTTGGATTAACAGTAAGGCGTGATTCAGATTAAATAAGTTTATACCCAGGCTAGAATTTAACCCAGACAACACATTTCGTCTTGGTAAACGTCTGGACAAGCCAATCCCAACAAAGGATGTGACCCGGACGACACAATTCGTCTTAACCATCTGAACAAGTCACTCCTAACAAAGGATGTGACCCGGACGACACAATTCGTCTTAACCATCTGAACAAGCCACTCCTGATGTGACCCGGACGACACAATTCGTCTTAACCATCTGAACAAGCCACTCCTAACATAGGATGTGACCCGGACGACACAATTCGTCTTAACCATCTGAACAAGTCACTCCTAACAAAGGATGTGACCCGGACGACACAATTCGTCTTAACCATCTGAACAAGCCACTCCTAACATAGGATGTGACCCGGACGACACAATTCGTCTTAACCATCTGAACAAGCCACTCCTAACATAGGATGTGACCCGGACGACACAATTCGTCTTGAACATCTGAACAAGCCACTCCTAACAAAGGATGTGACCCGGACGACACAATTCGTCTCACAAATAGCAGGCGATCATCCAGGACAAGTCGGCCCTCTCGAGAGACCGACTCGGACGACAAAGTTCGTCAGATGACGCCAAATAAACTACTGTGACAAGTCACCTAGAAGATGACTCGGACGACACATTTCGTCAAATGGCGCTAGACAAACCACTGTGACGAGTCACCTAGGCGATGACTCGGACGACACATATCGTCAAATGGCGCTAAACAAAACACATGACAAGCCATCTAAACGATGACTCGGACGACAAATTTCGTCTTCTTCTGTGGCAAGTGAGATGTGCCCTCTTACTACTCACCCGGAAATAGTAAGGGCGATACTTCTTCGCCGAATATCAACTATTTGTACAATTTATCACCATAGTTTGTATTATCTGTTTATGATAGTGCATTATACTGCTCTGCATGCTCTTCAACTTCATGAAGAACCTCCCATGTGCCAGAGTCTGAGCTTTGGGTATCTAAGTTCGCAGTGACAGTGTGTTCAGCCGAAGCATTGTACAAGCATATGGTTAAGGTGTCAAGACGGTCTAATGACTCGTTATCATTATTTTAACACGAAGTATTTTCTATATCATTAGACGCCGTCTCGGCCTCAACTTCATTTAAAGGACTAGACGCGATTTCAAATAATCCATCATGTCCCCGAAGTACTGCGCGCAAATTCTCGTGAGAATATCTAAGGATTCCATTGGTATCATCTTTTATGCTTTTAAGTTTATAGCGATAAAGTTTTAGAACTTCTGTTATCACGAATGGAGCCATAAATTTCCTGTCGAATTTTGCTTGATTGCGTTCACAATTTTTGATAAACACGTAATCACCTTTAGAAAATGGTTTAATTACCGCGCGGCCATAATTGAATCTAAGGGTTTCAGATTCAGCCGCTTTCTGGATGTTTGATATATCCTTCCTAAGGTCGATTTGTTGCGGCGAGGCTGGTCTCGGAGGGGTTACTAAGGAGGCGGACGCGAGCACGGCACCGACGCATCGGCGGAATGTAGACATCGAGATAGACCGCCAACCGACACGCATAGTTGTACTACCTATATTATTATAACTAGATTAAAATTACCCATCAACTTGAAGCAAGAGTTTTTCTTAAAGTCAATCCTCACCTGAGTTGCTCATCAATAGCAGCCCCGACAGGCAAGCTGAATATTTCCAAATTAGTCGCAACACCTCTTAATAGGATTGCTTTCAACAATAGTTAAAATGTTCATTAAAGTATGCATCACTCGTTCAACCTGGCTATTGGGTCTACTTGCACCCGTCGCAATAAAGTGGAACTCTATTTTATGCTCGTCACAATAAAAACTTTTAAAATCAGAACTAATGAAGCAACGACATTAATCTGCGATGATTCTTTTCTTTGTATTGCACTCTTTGCGTCAACAGACGTGCTATGTTCGAGTAAGAAGTACTTCGTAAAACCGTCAGTAATTACTAAACAATTCTGGTCGCTCTTTCCGCTGAGCTTCCCCGAAAAGTCAATGTGGATTGTGTACTAAGGCGTTAATACTTTAGGCATTGGATGAAGCTGAATGGGCTGTGCTCCCGACGAGATTATAGAAGCTTGACGGACTATGAACGAATCTATGCATTTGCGGACACATTTAGATATGTCTAAATCTGGAAATCAAAACTTCTCGTAGAGCTTGTCAACGTTTTATCCCTACTGTTAATGCTACAATTCGCTGTGAACATGATTTATAAGTGTCCATATAAGGGATCGCGGAACCACTGGTAGTCAGGAGATCGCTTTATTGCGGTCATTTTTTCTATAAAGGATGCCTTTTCTGACACCATATGTTTGGGCCTCGGTTTCAGGGAAACTATTATTGTGGTATTTTGTGATCAGGTTATGGATTTCAGCATCCCCTTTTTTTTCTGTTCCACTATTAACCAATATTGATGTAGCTCAACAAGTTGAACAGTTTTAGTTGGCATCTTATTTCAGATTCTAAGAGAGTAACAGTATCAGAATTTGGAATAGGATTTCGAGACAAAAGGTCAGATTGTTCCATTCTGCTGCCTTCGCGGTAAACGACATCGAAGTCGTAACCCTGCAAATATGCACATGAACGATATACACGTAGAGTTAAATCATTCATAGCCTTAATGCTTTTTCCTATTCTATAAAGATAGTGTCTGAAATGTTTTACCGCCCTAATGACTGCTAACGCTAGCTCATAAGAGTGGTAGCGAGACTCATCTGACGTTCGACGGCTACACTATGGCTACGATGTGGGGAAGGTTGTCTTACTTTTGAAAAGGATCGCTCCGTAACCGTCCGAGTTAGCGTCTGTATGTAACTCTACAAAGAGTTCCGAGTCAAAGATGGTAAGTTCGGGTTCAGATCTAAGGGATTACCTTCTGCGTATTCTCACATGTTGTGCAGTCCAAGTAATTCGTCCTTTTCAATGTTGTAAGAGGAAATAAAGGACCCACAACCCGGGTGAAATCAGGAATAAATTTCCGGAAAAGGGACGCTAATTCCAGGAATTTTCGGACATTAGTAACTAAATTCGGATCAGGGGCATCTAACAATGCTTGAATTTTCTGCGGATTGAGTCTGATCACACCATACTGCACAGAATACCCTAAATAATCGATCTTTTGCTTCATGAATTTACACTTTTTGAAGTTCAAAGGAAAGCCAGCTCCTGATAAAGCGGCCAGTAACTCGTCAAGATGATGTTGTATGTTCACATAGTGTGTGCTAATTAATGGTATATCTTTTTATTGACTAGTGTATAATGTGAGTATTATGAAAATATTCAGTCCTTGCACCTACAGCATCACATCTCCCAATCGCCTGAAGGTCGACTGGGAGAAAATAGTCATTAAGTCCGTTAAGGCATTAAGTCCGTCCCAGTACAACATGTGCAGTAAGTTTAAATAAATTATTAAAATAAATAATGGCTTTTGTGATACATCTCTGAAAGACTGAAAGCGCATGTTATTTTAATTTAACAAATCCTTCTTTTTAACAAGGACATAGGGCCTTGCAAAAGGAGAAGAACTCTTCTGAATCATTCCTGCATATAATAATTTTTTGGATCTGTTCCCTGATTATTTGTTTTTCTATGGAAGTGAGGCACCTATATATGACCTCTTGCGGATCCGCCAAACTAAGTTTACACACCTCCGTCTTAACCCATTTGGTAGCTATACCCTCTATAAAAATGATTTAGATACTTGCTTAAAATTGAAATTAATGTTTCTTTATTGTGCCCCTGCCAATCTGTCAATATAATTTAAATCTAATGTGTCTAAAGTCTCATTACAAAAATGAGACTGCTCTTTGGTGTATATTAAATGATCAGTATCAATTTTTTTTACTCAGACCTAAATCAATAACATCCCTACTAATTATAGTATAGGGTATCGGGGCCGGCTTCGTGACATACACACTTAGTTCTATTGTTCGGCACTTTCGTCTTTGCAATCTTTTATCAAAGCAGCAGCTTCCTCAGTATCTTCGCCACTATCCTCACTGTCTACCTCGAGGGCGATATTTATCGCGACATCAGCGTCTTTATCAAACGCATAACTAGCAAAAGGATTCGCTCCACTAGGACCAGGCAATTCCGACACACATGGATTAGCCACGGGTCCGAGAGCATTTGTGAACGGATTCGTATCAGGCTTAGATGGATCCGGCCCATCCAGTACGTCAACACTTTTTACTTCAACTGGCTGTGGCATAGCCTTCTGTCCGCGTTTTAACGGATGTGTTGTGTTTTGATAAATAATTGCCTGTGGTTCATTGAATTCAATTGGTGGTTTATATTCTTCAGGAATTTTCAACGGATATTTTCGAACGTGCCGTGGTTTATCAACCAACTTCGGCTTTGTGTTTCTCGGAGGCAGAGGAAGAGGATTATCCGCATGTTGTTGAAACTCCTCAGCCCGATTGTAAGGGAGTCTGGCTGATTTCTGCATATTTTTCTGCAGCGAATGAAATTGCACGCGTGATGAATGAGAGACCGGCTTCGGGATAGTCGACGCACTCATTGTAGACTCCTTTGCCAGGTGAGTTATGAGTGAAGAAGACGGGGTCGGCTCTTCAATGAGGCTAGTGTACGCCATCTTACTTTCCTCTGTCAGCGTTGCCTGTATGTCTGGAACGCTTTTAGCTTCTTCGCTGAAATTACGGCGCTCTGGTTTGCCTGTATTATCTTTATCCTTCTCCGGCTCGTGGGAATAATGTCCATGTTGGTGGAGTGACAGTGGGAATTTGAAATGGAACTTGGAGCGGTCGTTCGGCGAATGTGGATTTTTAGACCTCTCCATGCCTAGGTAGTTCATTGATTTGGATGTAATCTCGTTGGCAAGAGCGACGGCTGTATTTAGAGTCTTCTCGTCGTGTGCAGACATAGGTTTCATTGTGCTTGTAGGGGAAAGTCTCTTTTTGTCCGATTTTGTAAGTGTCTGAGTTTTTTTACTGGTCCCATTTCCTTCAGGTTTTTTAGGTGATGAGATTGGCTCGTCTCGTCGCCTGGCGGTGTCCAGATTGCGGAACAACGACTCCATCTCATCAATCAAACTCTGACTGAAGTCGGCGGAACTCTTAGCAGTTGGTAGATGTTCGTTCTTTGACACAGAAGAGCTCTCCATATTGTCGTTGTCCGATATTTCATGGTACTCGTGCACTTCTTCAGTCTTGGGAACTGCGCCAGTCTCAGTCTGTCTTCCAAGTGTTGAGTACTTCACCTTATGAAGGAGCCCTCGGCTTGTAACAGTAGATTCTGATAGCGACCTCTGGCCTGGTTTTCGTAAATTTCTTTTGTTAGCAGGAATGTCATCACTATCGGTTACATCTTGTCTGTTGGACGTGAGCATAGGGTACGGGGTAGTGCCAGAAGCGCCAGTAAGGTGCGATGGTGAGTTAGGGTTGATCAGTGGCACTTGTTCTAGGTCCTCTGATGGTTTTTAGGGAGTGACGATCTGGCGCGGAGGACATCCAGCCGGATCCAAGAATGATATATCACCAAAGTAAGCGCCATCAAGGCCGACGTGGCCTGTATGCTTCACATCGCCTTGCGGTGAAGATATCATACTGCGTTGTATTGTCCTCTTGCTTGTGTAAGTGTGTCTTTTGACATCACAGCGCAGTAGTGTGGAGCGGATTGAACGGGCGGAGTGACGTGTGGGGTTCGGTGATATCGACGGCACAGATGTAAGGCATTTGTCTGGTGGAACATACGGCTTTGTATGACTTGGATCGAAAACACCACAAGCACCTCCTGACGCCACTCCATACCAAGGGAGAATGAGTTATATTCTCTTTGCCCAAAACTGTAATAATTTGTCCAACTTTGTATTCAAGGTAATTGTGCCGTCGTCCATCTTCTGTCATTTCAAAGTTCGTGGTCGTTAGAACCTGTTCTGGACGAATAGAGCGTAATTTAGCTAAAAGTTCTTTGAATTTTGGACGGTTGTTCGGTTCATGCGACCAACATTCTAACATTGTTGAGTAGTACGCTTCAGGGCAACATTGTGGACGCTCCAATCTCTGGAAATTCGGATTATCAATAGCTTCTAGTATTTGCTGTCCGGAGAAACCAGCCCAAGGTTGAAAACCGTACGTAAACATCTCCCAAAGACAAACCCCAAATGCCCAAACGTCACTTGATGAAGTGAAACGTAAAAATAATATACACTCCGGGGCACACCATGCTACCGGCAACTTGAGATTCACATTGTAATTTGTCTGGTAATAATCTTTACCAACACTCAACGCTCGCGATAATCCGAAATCGGATATTTTTACTATATCCTTGCTAAATACTAAGATATTCCTGGCCGCCAAGTCCCTGTGAATCAGTCTTTTGTTTTCTAAGTAATTCATTCCATCACATATTTGCTCCGCGAATTCACAGAGGCTAGGTACGAGAAAGTTGGACCAAAGCGAAACTTCACGGAGGCATTCTAGGAGTGACCGGAGAGGAGCCAGCTCCGTAACCAGCATGAGTGAATCTGAATGCAAAACAACTCCATATATGCGCACAATATTTGGATGTTCAATACTGTGCATTACAGCCGCCTCCTTCAAGAATCCGGCTCGAAGGACCAAAATGTATTGGCTGCACCTTGACGGTGCAGACAGTACAGCAACGTGAGGGGGTTCGGAGAAGTAGGGTTGTGTACTTACGGGTTGGTGGCTGGTTTGAGCTGATTGCAGGATCTGCCTTGGGTCGCCGGCCTCGTGACACTAATGCACTTAGACGGATATTGTTCACACTGTAATTGCTCTTTGTTTACGCGGCGAGGTGGATTTGGTGCTGATTAAGGGGTCACTCGCGGTTATATTTTGGAGCAGATTATGGTTTTATGAGTTTTTTGAAGCGCGCAGCGCTCGCGCAACCGGTCACACACGCTGTTCGATCTGACAATGACGCTTCGCTAGGTTGACATTGACAGTGCTGTCAACCTGACGTTTTACGTAAACGCCGTCATATAATATTTTGATTTGCCCCAAGATAAATCAAGACCTTTTGAACTGTGCACATTGCCCTCCAACTGTGCAGATTATTTCCTTTTTTATGAATCTCAGATCTCCTGAATGGCTTTGGCACGTTGAATGTTCTCAGAGGGTGCACCTATTTTTTTGACAGCTATGCGGCATAGCAGCTTGCAAGAATAGAAGAAACCAAACTATTCTGTGCAACTTCAGTGTTTATCAGTTTTCTTGTGAAATTATCTGCTCATTGCGGCTCCATTGCCCTCCTTATTCTCCATGGCTTCTTAGCTGCCCATTCCTCTATACTTCTTCAACCTTACACCGTCAAAGAAGAAATATTCACCGAGTGCTTCTGAAGTTCCAGCTAATAAAGAACCCATCATAACTGTTGAACAAGATTGCCCCCTATGACTTGAATGTTAGAACAAGTGCTCTTAATGTACTTGATCATTTCGATTTGATTTTTTGAGTTGCCCTGAGATTAATCAAGAACTATTGAACTGTGCACTAACTATGCTGCTTACAGGTATGGAAGTAACTGAAGTACCCTGTGCAACTCCGTGTTTATCAGTTTTCTTGTGAAATTATCTGGTCATTGCGGCTCCATTGCCCTCCTTATTCTCCATGGCTTCTAAGCGGCCCATTCCTCTATACTTCTTCAACCTTACACCGTCAGAGAAGAAATATTCACCGAGTGCTTCTGAAGTTCCAGCCAATAAAGAACCCATCATAACTGTTGAACAAGATTGCCCCCTATGACTTAAATGTTAGAACAAGTGCTCTTAATGTACTTGATCATTTCAATTTGATTTTTTGAGTTGCCCTGAGATTAATCAAGAACTATTGAACTGTGCACTAACTATGCTGCTTACAGGTATGGAAGTAACTGAAGTACCCTGTGCAACTTCAGTGTTTATCAGTTTTCTTGTGAAATTATCTGCTCATTGCGGCTCCATTGCCCTCCTTATTCTCCATGGCTTCTTAGCTGCCCATTCCTCTATACTTCTTCAACCTTACACCGTCAGAGAAGAAATATTCACCGAGTGCTTCTGAAGTTCCAGCCAATAAAGAACCCATCATAACTGTTGAACAAGATTGCCCCCTATGACTTGTTTGTCAGAACAAGTGCTCTTAATGTACTTGATCATTTCAATTTGATTTTTTGAGTTGTCCTGAGATGAGTCAAGAACATCCACACCATTGCTGACCAACAACTTAAGTCGGTCCTTGTCCGAATCACGTATACCAATTGCAGCGTCAACCAGAAGTTGCTTAGTAGAATCCTTAAATGCATTGGAGTAGCTGCGGGTCTTTTTCAAGTTCGTTCTCGCAACCTCGAAAAGGATAAGTGTTCTTTATATAGGTACTTGATCATTTCAATGTGATATTTTGAGTTGCCCCAAGATTAATCAAGAACTCTGTGTTTATTAGTTTCCTTGTGAAACTTTCGACTCCTTGCGGCTCCATTGTTATCCTTATTTGCCATGGCTTCTAAGCTGCCCATTCCTTTGTACTTCTTCAACCTTACACCGTCAGAGAAGAAGTACTCAACGAGTACTTCTTAAGTTCCTGCCAATAATGATCCCATCATAACTGTTGAACAAGATTGCCCTCTATGACTTGAATATCAGGATAAGTGTTCTTTCTATACTTGATAATTTTAATATAATATTTTGATTTGCCCCAAGATAAATCAAGACCTTTTGAACTGTGCACATTGCCCTCCAACTGTGCATATTATTTCCTTTTTTATGAATCTCAGATCCCCTGAATGGCTTTGGCACGTTGAATGTTCTCAGAGGGTGCACCTATTTTTTTGACAGCTATGCAGCATAGCAGCTTGCAGGTATAGAAGAAACTAAACCATTTTTTTTTGCAACTTCAGTGTTTATCAATTTCCTTGTGAAATTATCTGGTCATTGCGGCTCCATTGCCCTCCTTATTCTCCATGGCTTCTAAGCGGCCCATTCCTCTATACTTCTTCAGCCTTACACCGTCAGAGAAGAAGTATTCACCGAGTGCTTCTGAAGTTCCAGCCAATAAAGAACCCATCATAACTGTTGAACAAGATTGCCCCCTATGACTTGAATGTTAGAACAAGTGCTCTTAATGTACTTGATCATTTCAATTTGATTTTTTGGGTTGCCCTGAGATTAATCAAGAACTATTGAACTGTGCACTAACTATGCTGCTTACAGGTATGGAAGTAACTGAAGTACCCTGTGCAACTCCGTGTTTATCAGTTTTCTTGTGAAATTATCTGGTCATTGCGGCTCCATTGCCCTCCTTATTCTCCATGGCTTCTAAGCGGCCCATTCCTCTATACTTCTTCAACCTTACACCGTCAGAGAAGAAGTATTCACTGAGTGCTTCTGAAGTTCCAGCCAATAAAGAACCCATCATAACTGTTGAACAAGATTGCCCCCTATGACTTGTTTGTCAGAACAAGTGCTCTTAATGTACTTGATCATTTCAATTTGATTTTTTGAGTTGCCCTGAGATGAGTCAAGAACATCCACACCATTGCTGACCAACAACTTAAGTCGGTCCTTGTCCGAGTCACGCATACCAATTGCAGCGTCAACCAGAAGTTGCTTAGTATAATCCTTAAATGGAGTAGCTGCGGGTCTTTTTCAAGTCCGTTCTCGCAACCTCGAAAAGGATAAGTGTTCTTTATATAGGTACTTGATCATTTCAATGTGATATTTTGAGTTGCCCCAAGATTAATCAAGAACTCTGTGTTTATTAGTTTCCTTGTGAAACTTTCGGCTCCTTGCGGCTCCATTGTTATCCTTATTTGCCATGGCTTCTAAGCTGCCCATTCCTTTGTACTTCTTCAACCTTACACCGTCAGAGAAGAAGTACTCAACGAGTACTTCTGAAGTTCCTGCCAATAATGATCCCATCATAACTGTTGAACAAGATTGCCCTCTATGACTTGAATATCAGGATAAGTGTTCTTTCTATACTTGATAATTTTAATATAATATTTTGATTTGCCCCAAGATAAATCAAGACCTTTTGAACTGTGCACATTGCCCTCCAACTGTGCATATTATTTCCTTTTTTATGAATCTCAGATCCCCTGAATGGCTTTGGCACGTTGAATGTTCTCAGAGGGTGCACCTATTTTTTTGACAGCTATGCAGCATAGCAGCTTGCAGGTATAGAAGAAACTAAACCATTTTTTTTTGCAACTTCAGTGTTTATCAATTTCCTTGTGAAATTATCTGGTCATTGCGGCTCCATTGCCCTCCTTATTCTCCATGGCTTCTAAGCGGCCCATTCCTCTATACTTCTTCAGCCTTACACCGTCAGAGAAGAAGTATTCACCGAGTGCTTCTGAAGTTCCAGCCAATAAAGAACCCATCATAACTGTTGAACAAGATTGCCCCCTATGACTTGAATGTTAGAACAAGTGCTCTTAATGTACTTGATCATTTCAATTTGATTTTTTGGGTTGCCCTGAGATTAATCAAGAACTATTGAACTGTGCACTAACTATGCTGCTTACAGGTATGGAAGTAACTGAAGTACCCTGTGCAACTCCGTGTTTATCAGTTTTCTTGTGAAATTATCTGGTCATTGCGGCTCCATTGCCCTCCTTATTCTCCATGGCTTCTAAGCGGCCCATTCCTCTATACTTCTTCAACCTTACACCGTCAGAGAAGAAGTATTCACTGAGTGCTTCTGAAGTTCCAGCCAATAAAGAACCCATCATAACTGTTGAACAAGATTGCCCCCTATGACTTGTTTGTCAGAACAAGCGCTCTTAATGTACTTGATCATTTCAATTTGATTTTTTGAGTTGCCCTGAGATGAGTCAAGAACATCCACACCATTGCTGACCAACAACTTAAGTCGGTCCTTGTCCGAGTCACGCATACCAATTGCAGCGTCAACCAGAAGTTGCTTAGTATAATCCTTAAATGCATTGGAGTAGCTGCGGGTCTTTTTCAAGTCCGTTCTCGTAACCTCGAAAAGGATAAGTGTTCTTTATATAGGTACTTGATCATTTCAATATGATATTTTGAGTTGCCCCAAGATTAATCAAGAACTCTGTGTTTATTAGTTTTCTTGTGAAACTTTCGCCTCATTGCGGCGCCATTGTCATCCTTATTTGCCATGGCTTCTAAGCTGCCCATTCCTTTGTACTTCTTCAACCTTACACCGTCAGAGAAGAAGTATTCACCGAGTGCTTCTGAAGTTCCAGCCAATAAAGAACCCATCATAACTGTTGAACAAGATTGCCCTCTATGACTTGAATATCAGGATAAGTGTTCTTTCTATACTTGATAATTTTAATATAATATTTTGATTTGCCCCAAGATAAATCAAGACCTTTTGAACTGTGCACATTGCCCTTCAACTGTGCAGATTATTTCCTTTTCATGAATCTCAGATCTCCTGAATGGCTCTAGCACGTTGAATGTTCTCAGAGGGTGTACCTATTTTTTGACAGCTATGCGGCATAGCAGCTTGCAGTAAAACCATTCCTTTTCGCTTCGATTACGTCAGCGACCGCATTGTCCGGACCCTTGCACATTGGATCTCTAATGAATCCGTGTTTGTACTTCTATACCGTATGAACTTTGTTGGCCTGGTATACAGTAGTAGAGTTATGGTGTATAATACCGATGCATCCGCACAAGGCCATAGCGATCGCCATATCCGCGTCATTGGATCCGCGTGGTCGACAAGAGCCGATGCTAGGGCGATTTCAGGTTTTTTTTTCTTGAGAGACGATGTCAAATCAACCTCTTCTGCGGTAAGTCTATGTTTCCGGGTAGCAACAAAAAGACGTTATAGGTGAGACCTTCTCTATTCTCAAAGATCTTGGCTGCTGAAAGTCCATCGCGAAGATCTTCCACCCTAGCAGTCGTTGTGAACAAGTTGGCCAACAGTAATTACAAACGCAGTTCTACGACTTGCTTCCTCACGTAGGTATGGAGTCTATGGATACAAGACACGTGGCGTGTTACACGTAGTATGAAGTCGTAAGGAATGTCACATAAAATCACACGCAGCACACCACACGTGGTGTATATTCAGTCTCCGGTTAATGTTGCTACGAACATTAAACTCTGGTAAAAGTGGATTAATTATAATTTTCTTCGAAACGTCGATATTATAACGGTAGTATGACTAGTGACTTCACCACGTGTAAATGTTTTACCGGCTTCACTACGTTTTACGCAAACAGTATGTAACAGTTTTACGAATGAAAGATCGAATGTTACATACTCTTTGGATCGAACTTCAACTTCAACTTTTGGGTTACACTTATGCAGTGTTGCCAACCCGAGTTTAAGAAAATTGGTAGATTATGTGCCAAATGTTGGTAGAAGTTGGTAGAATGAAAAATGCAAAATTGGTAGATCTACCAACTCAATTTAGAACTTTAGAACTGTTCTTAAAATGTTTATTTTTGGAAATTATACATATTTATATTGAAATTTTTTTAATGTTCTGCGCTGGGCTGCCAGTTGTTTGATATGAATCTTTTAGTACGCAACCAACCCCGCTAGTCTCCGTGCAAATTCTAATTCTCTGGAAGGTTTTCTTATTATTAATTGCAAAAAAAAAAACCTCTCAACGTTGGCGCTAATGACTTAGTCTATGGGCGCGAACAGCGAGTTGTTGCTGACGTTTTTCTTTTGTGGTTTATAGCCTGGACTCTATGTATGCTTTACGCATCAGCTCACGCAACACATCGCAACGTCGCTCGTCGATATGAAAATAATTCAAAGTGGTGATATGTCAAACTAATTAGAAAAGTAGGTAGTTTTTAGGTCTAGGGTGGTAGATAGGTAGACTGAAGTGAAAATCGGTAGATCTACCGAAAGCTGGTAGATATGACATCACTGCACTTTTCGTTTGTAGTGTTGCCGCTGGGCAATCATTGGGTTGCCGTACTGGAGAAATAAATTTACCGTACTTAAACAAAAATTGCCTTACAAAGTATTAAAATACTTTTATTTCTAGACTAGAAATGAAAATAATGCATGTTTTCACTCTTTCTTCTTGCCTAAAGTAAGTACAGTATCAGTAATCTCATCTTTTTCGTAATATGATGGTTTGTTTCATTTTATTGATCATTTCGGGGGTTGGCATAAAGCTCGTACAGTTTGTAACTATGAACGCGATTGTAAAATTTTACTTTGATACACGTGGTTAATAACGTCTAAATTATGTTTAAATCCAGAGTTATGAGCAAATACACTTGAAAAATCACATAGAATAGAATAGATTAGAATACAAGAAATTTTATTGTACATCAGATCTATATAAAATAACATAATAATTAATACTGTCCGTGTACAAATGGCGGCCTTATGGCTAACAAGCAATTTTTTCCAGGCAACCTTAGGAGGGTAAAAAAAAACCTTCAAGTGTCTGTATTAGAAAGTTTTCTTTGTTCTGGACCAATTATATATCATATTAATGCTTATTTTCTTTATTTACAATATCGATTTAAAGAATATTCACAATATTTACCATTATTACATACAAGCATCAAAAATTCTCCCGCATCATCGCTTACTAGTAAATTTCCCAAAAAATATACTGCTTAATTATTTAACAAACTAGCTAGGTAATTTGGGTATACAAATGAATCATGAAATATAAAATTATTACAAACCATCCATCCATCAGACTCTTCTTAATAATTTAAACTAGACTAGTCAGTTGAGTCCTCGGTTGTATTGTTTATATGTATAAATATTTCTAATTTAGTGATTTATCATTTAAACATGAATTTATTTCATATATAATTTAAAAGACTATTTAACGAATAATTAATCTTTAAACAATATTCTTTAATTAAATCGATTCTTTTTAAATAAAATCAATTTTTTCAAATCGAATCGATGACGTGTGAGGGCGTCCCTATTTTTTTGAATTATTAAAAAGGTAATAAACGAATGAACAGAGTAGACTTGTGTAGTTCAAGTACTATAAGGAACTAGTTCCTTTCGAGGAACTAGAACGAACTATTCCTCAAAGCATATAGTACATCGTTCATTTAGTACAGTGAACTTTCTATTCTACTAAAGTTGTCAACGAAACGAAGCGGTTCTTCGGCTGTTGACAGCTCGATTCGTTCGTCGCTACCTCACTCGATATACGTAGTGTTACATTATACTCTTTGTCACTCGACGCCGACGCATTAAATAGAGCGAGCGAGATGTGTATATGGGAATTTGGTCTATGGGAATTTAGTATAGGAAAAAGCAGCGTAGATAACAATTTATTGTCAGAATTTTGACGCAGTGACAGGATCCCAGAACTCTAGTCTTTACTTTCATTTCGTTAGCTGTTACTTTTGTTTAGCTATTATTCACAAAATTTTAAAGATATGGGTAGTGTTTTGCCGTTGATCATTTTGAAAACACTTAAGTCTTGTTCTCTATTTCATTTTGATTTTGAAAGGCGCCATTCTAATCTATCCACTTTAATTTATTTTCAATACGGATATTATTTCTTTATAAATTGATATTAGAATGACAGTCTTATTTATGAATTAACTATCGGTAGGTGCACGTCGGGAACAGAAAAGGGACAATGGACCACGTCCCCATTTGTGATGAGTGCACGTTGTTGGCCGAGAAAAGATTTCTGGAAGAAAAAGGGACATGATTATTAGTGTCAGCGAATTGAACTATCGAAGTGTTATCGATTAGTAATCGATCAGGAATCGGTTTGTGAAGCTATTTGCAGCACTGCTAAGGGCCACCGCAGACTAGCTACTTTTAGCATCGGCGATCGGCGATTTGGCGACTGCATCGATGCTGCATCGCGTTTTAGCGACTTCCTGCGTTCGATCGCGGTATCGGAAACGCGCGTTTTAGCGACTGCTCAGATGCCAAATCGATGCTACCGGCAGCTACCGGTATGCGGAGAGTAGCGTTCAGCTACTGTGTCGCGCTTCTAAAAATGGACTCAATCTCCGCGTTTGGCGTTTTTAAGTGTGCGGTGTAGAGCGTTCGGTCGCCGTATTTAGCTTCTAAAAAGCGACTAGTTGCCGATCGCCGATGCTAAAAGTAGCTAGTCTGCGGTGGCCCTTATTGAAAAGATTTATGAAATAATTTTACATACATACATCCGCCCCCGTAAATGTCGATGATGGAAGCGATTTTTCATTTCTGAGAGTCGTGCGTACAATCACACTTACAAAAATTCTAACAACTGTTGTTTTGAGTTTTTTACTTTCATAGATACTCCCTTAATTAATTTTCTTAACTTAGAATAATTACACATAGAAACCTAGTTCACACGCCCATTTTGAAGCACTTTAATTGGAGCCAGAAATCACTCCAAACGCCGGGCCCATGGGCATGCAACTTAGAAGAAAAAAAATATTAAATAGTTTAGTTTATTGTAGCGCCATCTAATCGCCAGTACAGCAAAAAAATCTTTTGAAAAGTACAGTAAGAGACGCTAGTGTTGATTATTAATCTCAGATAAGTAACCTTTTTGTATTAGGTTACTGGCAGGTTTTTATATTTAAATTGTTATTTTTTTAAGTATTTGATTTTTAACGAGGAAATTTGTAATTCAAAATGTATTTATTTCCATTGATAGTTCTAGAAGCAAAAACATGTATCTGTAAATTATAATACTGAATTAAAATTCTGAAATATGAATTCTATTCATCAAAGTTTATCATTTCTTGAAAGTATCCTTCTAGTAACCAAATAATGATTTAGCCACATTCAAGCCACCGTTCAAGAGGTTATGGGCCCAGGAATATTCATATATTAATGTTTTTTCAGTTTATTGAGCAATAGAGAAATTTTTTTCAAAGATGGACAAGCCCATCAAACCATTACTATCCAAGAATTCCAACTACCATGGCTGGAAACAAAAAATTATATTAAAGATTACAGCGGCAGGATATGGGAGCATCCTAAATCACAGTAGCCAAGATGTGACCACAACGACGTCAAGTGAGACAATATTTTCCATAAATAAAATGGAGGCATGGGGTAAGTCACTAATTTTAAGCTCGATAGATCCAGACATAGAAAATTACGTCATTACTATTGATACGACATTTTCTATGTTGAAGAAACTGGACGAGATTTTTCTGGCAAACAAAGACCTGCAAATTAGTGAACTACTAAATGAATTCTACACTTTTACTTTTAATTCGGAGGATATGCTTACGGCAATCGGGCGTGTTGAGCTTATAGTGAATAAACTGAAATCATTAAATCACATCCTATCGAATGTAGAAATTACAACAAAAATTATTTCAATATTACCAGTCGAATACAAAGCTTTTAGATTAGCGTGGGACGCAACTCCATCTGAAAATAGAACTGTAGAGAATCTTGTCTCTAGGCTTTACAAAGAAGAGAGACTGGAAAAAGCAAATACAGCTACTACTGTATTTAAAGCAAACGAGAGAGAGTGCTTCATATGTAAGTCTAAGGAGCATGTTGCCAAGTTCTGTCCTAAAAATTATTCCGCACGGCAATGTAACTGCAAGTGTAATTGCAATAGGAAAAAGAATTCTAAATTTTTCTGCTCTTTCTGTAAGAGACCTGGCCATACTGCGGATAGGTGTTTCAAAAGAAATAATCAAAGCAGTAATGATCACAAACCAAATGTGAGTATAGACGCTGTTTTAGATTCTGGTGCTACATCACATATGTTCAAAGATAGTTTACTTTTATATAATTTGAAATCTTTAAATACACCTATAGCTTGCGCTGATAATATGATGATTAATGCAGAAGCAATTGGCAGTTGTATTACTGACGCATGTACTTTAGAAGGCGTGTTACATGTACCTAAGATTGCTAAAAATATTATTTCGGTTAGCAGCTTAACAAACAGGGATTTTAAAGTAATTTTCTATAAAAATGTTGCAGTAGTAAAGAAAGAAGAGAGAAAAGTACTAGTAGCGCATAGGAACAATAACGGCCTCTATATCACGAAACTAAATGCAATTTTTCCAACTGTCTCAGCCTTGCTGGTTGAAAGTGAAAGTATTTGGCACAGACGGTTAGCTCATTTGAGCAATATTAGAGAAACCGCAAAGAATGTGGTAGGTTTAAACCTGTCTAGTTCCGACTTCGTATCAAAGTCCTGCGAAGTTTGTCATCAAGCAAAACTATGTAGGCTTCCTTTCAAAACTGTACGGTATTTGGCTAGTAGACCACTAGAAATCGTTCACACGGATATTTGTGGTCCAATTGACTGTCAGACATGGGATGGTAGGAGATATTTTATTACATTTCTCGATGATTTTACTCACTACGCAAGGGTTTATCTTTTACGAAATAAATCAGATGCAATAGGTTGTATTTTTCACTTTATTAATTGGGCTGAAAGACATTTTAATAAAAAAATTGAAAAAATACGATGTGATAATGGTGGTGAATACTCTAGTAGCCGTCTGGTTAGGTGGTGTCAGGATCAAGGTATAATGTTAGATTATACTGTGCCATATACTCCTCAATTAAATGGTAAAGCTGAAAGGCTAAATAGAACTCTAATGGAGAAAACACGAGCTCTTATGTTTGATTCTAAGATGCCTAAATTTCTTTGGGGTGAAGCTCTATTTACAGCTGTGTACCTTCTTAATAGAGTGAGTACGTCTACCAAAAATAAAACTCCTTTTGAACTATGGCATGGTAGGAAGCCGGACTTATCTAATATAAAGGTTTATGGTTCTAAAGCATATTATAAAATAAATAGACGTATAGGTAAATTAGATAAACGTTGTGAGATAGGTTTGCTGGTCGGATATGGTGCTAATTCCTATATAATTTGGAATCCACGCGTCAGGAAAACGTTACATTCAAGGGATGTCGCTTTTGATGAAAAACTGAATGATTATGGTGAGATTTGTAAAAATTTTGGTGGTGTGGCTAATAATTATGTTTGTGCAGATTTGTTTAGTGGTTTAAATATTGAAGATGTTTTACAAGATGTTTTACAAGAATATTCTAGCGATGAAGAAACAATTGAAAATGAACAAAGTGTAGAAAATACAGAAACGAATAAAGTAATTTGTGAAGAAACTAATGTGAGTAATAAAAATTTTATAGAAGAGGATATAGAAAATAAAGGAGATATTGATGAATTTTTGGATGCAAATGAGGATAGAATAGAGGAGGTAATTGAAGTTTTTGATGATGCTGATGAAACAAATGAAGAAGAAACGGAGGTTGTTGCAGAAAGTGTGGGTCCAAGGAGGAATCCACCAAGAAATAGGCACTTACCTGAGAAATATAAAGATTATGTTATGGATTTTTTGGCTGAGTGTGCACTTTTAACGTTTGAGGAAGCAGTTAACTCCAGTGAAAAGGAGGAGTGGTTGAAGGCTATAGAAGAGGAGAAATTTTCTTTAGAGAAGAATGGCACATGGGAGTTAGTTGATGAGAAAGAAGCTGAAGGAAGAAAACTTTTAACAAGTAAGTGGGTCTTTGCTAAGAAGTCGGATGGTAGATATAAAGCGAGATTAGTAGTCAGAGGTTTTCAACAGAAATATAAAGTGGACTATGAGGAGACCTATAGTCCTGTGGTGAACAGTACTTCACTAAGAATTATTTTATCGATAGCAGCTCAGAAGAATTTAAAATTAAGACAATTTGATATCAAGACAGCATTTTTACATGGGAATCTAGAAGAGAAGATATTTATGCATGTTCCTAAAGGTTATGTTGAGAAGAAGGGGAAGATTTGTAGGTTAAAGAAGTCTTTACGGTTTAAAACAAGCTCCTTTGATGTGGAACATTAAGTTTACCAGTGTACTGAAGAAAATGGGTTTCTTAGAATTAAAATCTGATCATTGTATTTTCATTAAAGAATTGAATGGAGATGTTGTTTTTCTTGCCGTTTATGTAGATGATGGTTTGCTCGCTGGTAACTCTTTTCAGGAACTGGATAAAATTCTAAAGGAACTTAATAGTGAATTTGAAATGAGTGTTTGTGATAGTGTCAGTAATTATATTGGTATAGATGTTAATATTACAGATAACGGGATTAAAATTGCTCAGGCTAGCTACATTAATAAATTAATTAATAAATTAAATTTGCAAGATGTAAAGCCAACGATTACGCCCTCTATATTTACTGGTGAACATCCTGTTATAAATGATGATTCGTTAATTGAGGAGTATAGGGAGGCAGTAGGTTCTTTACTGTATGTAGCCAACAAATCTCGTCCTGACATTGCTTTTCATGTAGGTTATTGTAGTAGACACCAAAATAATCCCAATGAAAATGATAAGTCTAATATTAAATCTATTCTAAAATATATAAAAGGTACATCTGGTTTGGGTATTGAGTATGTTAAGGGAGATAGTAATCTTGTGGCTTTTTGTGATGCAGACTTTGCAGGAGACTTAGATACTCGGAGAAGTACCACTGGATACTTGATTTGTTTTGGAGGAGGTCCGATTGCATGGGCATCAAGAAAACAACCTATCGTTGCGCTCTCTAGTACTGAGGCGGAGTATATTGCTGCTGCTGATTGCTGTAAAGAATTATTATACATACAAAATCTCTTGAAGGAATTGTTACATGTTGTACCTCAAACAACTTTGATGGTTGATAATCAGTCTGCTATTGCTTTAATGAAGAACGGAGTTTTAAATAGGAGAAGTAAACATATCGATGTTCGTTACCACTTTCTGAAAGAAAAGCTTGATGAACAATTATTTGAAGTAAAATACTGTCCAACAGATAAACAGTTAGCGGATATACTGACGAAGAACTTGACCAACGTTATATATTTACGGCTTCGTAATCAAGTTTTAGTGATGTAATGGTGTAAGTAGGAATTGGACTTATGTGACTACGTTTTTTAGTGATTGATGTTTTGTCTTGTGACAGATGTTATTATGACTTTTAGGTTTTTTAATTCTATGCCCTGTAGGTGTAGGTAGTGTTGTAAGGGGGTGTTATTTATAGAGATTCGCGCAGTGGAAGCGTGTGTGTTTGTTATAAGGGGGAAAAATATTTAATGTTTTTGTGTTAATCAATTATTTTTGTTAAGGGAGGAGATTTTTATTATTCTGCAGTTTTTTTGGACTTGACATCTGACTGTTAGTACAAAGTCAAATATAATAACGAATTGAAAAACGGAATGTTTTTTTTCAGAAAAATTTACAGAATTTTTAATATCTCCTCTACCTTTATAGTGTGTTGTTTTTCTGTGTATTTTTAAGGTTTGTTATATTAAAAGGTTTTGGTTTTTGTTGAAAGAGTTGAGATGATATGATGAATGTTAATGTTATGAATGGTTAATTTGATTTGATTAGTTGTAGTTGTTGGAGTTGGTGTTGTAGTTGTTGGACTTGGTGTTTGAGTTGTTGAAGTGATTATTGGAGCTACTGTTGTAGGAGTTTGTTGTTATAATTTCTAAATTGTTGTTGTCAGGATATAAGTGTTTGTGGTTGTGGAAGTAAGAATGTGTAAGAATGTGTGAAATGCTTTTCGGTACTTATCTGAGATTAAGGGGGTGTGTTGATTATTAATCTCAGATAAGTAACCTTTTTGTATTAGGTTACTGGCAGGTTTTTATAAAGTTTGAATTATTTTTTAAGAACGATATTTATTTTAAATTAGAAAATTGTGTAGTGAAATATATTATTCCGTTGATAGTTCTAGAAGCAAAAACATGTATCTGTAAATTATAATACTGATTTAAAATTCTGAAATATGATTTCTATTCATCAAAGTTTATCATTTCTTGAAAGTATCCTTCTAGTAACCAAATAATGATTTAGCCACATTCAAGCCACCGTTCAAGAGCTAGATGGCGTACAAAACGGCGTGGTAAAAATAAATGTAAGAAAATCGCAATAAATTGAAAAATATTATCAAAATAAAACCTAAAAACGTATTTATGGATATAATATTATTTATAATTTAAATTTACAAAATTGATACATAAACTTATTGACCCATAATTTTAATTATTAACAGGCAACATTAAAATTACTAACGTAACGTCATCTGTTACATACTCTTTGACGTCATCATTTGATTCGACAAGATTTGAAAGTTTTTCAAAAGTTTTCGTTGTATAGAGTGATTTTGTTTAAAATTTTGAGACCCAGCTTGTATAACGGACGTTTCAATATCTTCTACCACACGATAACCACAGCTTACAATCCGGATTGATATCTTGCATTAACGATTTACAACGGCTATTGAATTTGGACCCTGCTAATTAAAACTTACGATTGACCACGGCTATAGAAAACGGTTTTATTTTTCTCCTGTGAATAGATTTATGTTGTAAAGATGCCACGAAGATCGCAATGTGTTTGCGGCTGTCAACAATTCGGTATGTATCTATTTTGTTATTAACACCGCGGTCGCCATTGTATTCGTGTATTAAATTTTATTTAATGTAGGTACATTTAGAATGAACTATGAAATTTCAAAATTCAAATTTCAAAAAACAGTAATTTAATTCTTGTACTATTTCTAATTTCAGATGTTTTACATCGGTTCCCTATACCAGAGACATCTTCAGAACGGTTTCTGCAATGGAAAGACATAGTGGGACCAAAGTTGCAGGACAAGACCAATGATGATATATAATAATCATCATTTTAAAGGATGCTACTGTTACCCATATAGTAAACATCTAGCTAAGACTGCTTATCCTACTCTTAAATTGGGTAAGTCTTTCTACCTAAAACCATTATACTATACTCTACTTTATTCCGCCATGAAAGCAATTACACCACTTTTTCATCTGGTAGTACAGGTTGTTTACTTATCTTAGTAACGTACGTCTGCCCCTGCCACATCGATAACATATTTTAATAAGTAAAAATACATAACAAATTTTAAAAGTTATTTTGGTGAACACCAACTTCAAGCTGATTTTAGGAAGCTAGCACACATTATATTACCACTTAATTTAATTTATTAGAATTAAGTCTATATAAAAATTGTCACATAATCATTACAACAAGTTCATTTTACGCTTTTTAGTTTTCTTTCTGGAAATTTTCATTGATACTTTTATGAATATTAAGTTATTTTATTGGTTATCTTATTTTTTTTTAACTTCTATTTACCTACTAATTAATAACTTTATCACATGTTCTTTAATGTGACATAGGTTCAGCGCATAAGCAATGTTCGCTGATTACTTGTATATTTCTTTAACATAATAATGTTAATATTACAGGTTCTTCTGCTTCTTCTAGTCAAGACATATCCATAGAAATTCAACCGTGTCCGCAACCCCTGGCTGAATCTATGGATATTCACACAGTGCCACAAACTTTACTAAAATTTAAAATTTAAGAGTCTGTTATTCCAAATCCAATTATATCAGCTTATATACTGTACAACAAGAAATCAATTTTAAAATTCTTGCCCAAACTTTGCATAAACAATTTTAATGTTTACGGGAATTATACTATAAATTAATTTTGGTTTTCACACAAAAATTTATTTACGGTAAGATTCCCATAAATATTAAAATACTAGAATTGAAAATACTAAGCGAAATTTCTAATTGTTTCAAAAAAAAATCTTAAGGACAACATTCAATGATACTTTATATATTATATGTAATTTTAATTTTGACGTTAACTTGCATTGATTGATTTGTTATTATTATATTCTGATATATTAATATAATTTATATTGATTCAAGTAATGGCAGGGGGGTGTCACTCCGCACTTTAGGTATAGTCGGCCGCCTGCCTGCCGCGCAGGCCAGGGTTGTCACTTACGCGCGATACGCGTCGCCGCGTCGTCGCTCTCGCGCATTATATAAATTTTTGTTTATACTTTCGATACCCACAATGGCAACTAATCACAAACCTCGATATTCTAATTCATATCAAAGATATTGCTCTGTTTACGGATGTTTGAATAAAAGGCAAAACAAGGAATCAGAATTATCATTTTTTTAAATTCCTGACGATATTGAAAGGTAAGTCATTTTGTTGTCTTATTACCATAACAAGTGTAATGACGGTAGTTTGTATTTTATTATTTTATTTTGTACTGTGGAGAAAGACTACACTTTTGAACGAATTTGCACTCACTCCCTCTCGTGTAACATACACCATTTATATTTATAATAAAACAAAACACAAAAGTACCTATGATAACGTGGTCAAGTAGGTTAACGATTGATATTTTTAGTCTGAGACCTATAGTGACATTAATTACCTCCATTGCCATGTTCTTGTTTTCCTATCAACTATTTAATACGTTTATTCGTGAGATTTCGAATATTTTCAACTCTTCGATTTAATTACCGAAATTTCAAATCGGGGAAAAAAACAATCAAACAATACTTGAAAGTTAAGCAATTATAACCGGGGGGGTGTCACTCCGCAGTTTAGGTATAGTCGGCCGACTTATGTATTCTGTGTTATAATATAATTTTTAATAAACATATTTATATTTACTGAAGTGTTTTTAATTTCTTTTGAAATACCGACTTACCATCTGTCCAAAAAACTAACATAAATTAGCTCATAGCTCTTGGACTAGGATTATGGCGCGTCGTCCTATTCTAAGTCTAAGAGTGCGAAATCCTACACTGTAATACCAAAATAAAAAATAACAATATTAAAAATATAGTTTGAACCAATATTAAGTCTTTAGGCTATACGCCTCCTGAACTACTATTTTTGCGTCCTACGTATGTCGTTCCGATTATTTAAGCC
This sequence comes from Phragmatobia fuliginosa, assembly GCA_932526445.1. Taxonomy (NCBI): domain Eukaryota; kingdom Metazoa; phylum Arthropoda; class Insecta; order Lepidoptera; family Erebidae; genus Phragmatobia; species Phragmatobia fuliginosa. The sequence continues at coordinate 2,715,616 of OW052063.1, read as the reverse complement.
GTAATTTATTGAAAAAAGTACCTAGAGTAGTCATAGTACGACGTTAGTCAACATCTTTAAGTAATATCAGGCTGTCTCACATCTCGCAACAGTATCGAAAACGTATGGAGGTATTCGCGAATAAATTATAAATGCTACTAACACCGTTAGTTTTATTTGAAAAGTAATTTGTTCACTAAAGTAATAGAAAAAAAGCGGCCAAGTGCGAGTCGGACTCGCGCATGAAGGGTTCCGTATCAGCAAGTTAAATCATATAAAAGTTCTTGTAGTTCGTTGTAACTTTCATTGATGTTTTTATACTAGTGTATTGATTGGATGAAAGGTAATTTGCGTGTTACGATTTATGACGTATTAAAAAAAAACTACTCACTAGATCTCGTTCAAACCAATTTTCGTTGGTAGTTTACATGGTCATGTACAACATATATTTTTTTTAGTTTTATCACTCTCTTATTTTAGAAGTTAGAGGGGGGGGGACACACATTTTTCCACTTTGGAAGTGTCTCTCGCGCAAACTATTCAGTTTAGAAAAAAATGATATTAGAAACCTCAACATCATTTTTAAACACCTATCCGTAGATACCCCACACATATAGGTTTGATGAAAAAAAAATTTTTAAGTTTCAGTTCCAAGTATGGGGACCTCCAAAATGTATTGTTTTTTTTTCTATTTTTATGTAAAAATCATAATGCGGTTCACAGAATACATCGAATGGCCAAATTTCAAGAGTATAGCTCTTATAGTTTCGGAAATAATTGGCTGTGACATACGGACGGACAGACAGACAGACAGACAGACAGACTTGACGAATCTATAAGGGTTCCGTTTTTTGCCATTTGGCTACGGAACCCTAAAAAGAAATTAATTATGTTTAAATTATTTTTAAAAGAAGACGACCCTATTATCGTTAGAACAGATAGAAAGAGAGATAGACAGATAGAGTTACAAGATAGAAAGAGATAGCAATTGTAGGTAAATATAATCGTAGGTGCTTCGGCGCTGTGCAATCTGAATTGAACTTAATGTAATGACACCAAAGGTCCCTATTTCTTTAATTTACTTTTCGGAGTGAAGCTTCTGTACTGGTACTATTATGTATTCTATGGTAATGGTTTCAAAAATTTTAAAGTCAAGAACTGTAGTACTGCATTTGGCAGTTTTATAATATAATTTTTAAAAGCCTGCCAAAGTGACTACTCTGCCTGATGGAAAGCATGAGTAGGATCAATGGTGCAGGTCACGTCACTGCGAATGGTGACCATGACTCAAACTATGTTGACCTATAGTCGGATTTTTAATTAGACGATATCCACTGACGTTTACTGTGTTGTCAGTTTTTGATGAAATAAAAATAGTGTTGTGACAAAGTGAATGATTGAAAAACTCCTGAATGAATAAAATTAATAAAAATTAATAAAATTAAAATTAATAAAATTAAAAAACAATCCTAAACACAAGTACAAAATTAATTCTGTGCCATTACAACCAGTGGACTCCCAAAGAGACATAGGAGTTATCATAACACATAAACTGAAGTGGGATGAGCATATTACAATGATACAGTCAAGTTGGGTAACTTTGAACACTTTTGGCAGATTTTTAAGTACACTGAAAAAAATATGTATTGGTTGCACTATTTTATTCAGTATGGTGAGTGTTCTTTCATACCCATATTTTGATTTATCCATCCAATATGATGTATTAATACAGAAAACGGTTAGAAATTGATGTTTAAGTGGCCATTCAAAGTTACAACGACTTTCGGGTAACTTTGAATTCAGTTATCTGGGACAATGAAAATCCTCCATAATTCACTAATTATTTGATTTGGGTAACATTATACTTTTATTTAGAATAAAATATATATAGATGTGTCGAAATAAAGTGAGTGTCAAAGACATCGAATAACCCTTCACTGGGAATGCCATTCTCCAAATATTTACTCTGAATAGGTGGAAACAATTTAACAGAAACACATGTTTTTTTTAATAATATATGATATATTTATTAAGAATCAAAGAGATACATAAAATTATTCACTTATTTATCTATCAAATGAGATCAATAAAAACTGATGAGATTAAAGGTTACAGGTGAGCAATATGTAATTGAAAAAATCATTCACCCCATTCCATGAACAAAATATCATCATCTATGTAAAACTTTCCATCCCTTCTTGATAATTGATGTTCTTTTAGTAAAGATAATAGGTATGTTCTCCTTCTTTACAACGCACCGTAGATTCTCGTACTTCAACTTCCGAAGTGTTGTTAAGCAATTCATTTAGTACGGTTTCCTTTGATAAAATGGGAACAAGCCACAGCTTCGAAATCCTGCCATAATGTTTTATGTTCTCCACACGACTGAGCTCTCCCATTGCTAGTGCCTTTCGCAAAAGCTGGGCAAACAAAGATTTAGGTAGTGCCATGACCTTCTTGCCTCTACTTGTTTGACGGTAGTTGTCTAGTACTTTCCTCCAATTGCTCTTGACAGAAGAAAAATACCCTACATCTAGTTGCTGCATTAAGTGTGTAGAATTTGGGATCAAACATACGAACACAATATTGTGTTCTTCACAAAGGCGTAACGCTTTAGGTGAAATATGCGCACTGAGGTTGACACATATAAGCATTTTTCCCCTCAAGACTAGAGTTACCCATAAAAATAAAACTTACAATTGGGTAACATTGAATCGTTCAAAGTTACACCAATTTCAAATAAATTTACAATGATCTGATAGACAATCAATTTTGGGCAAATAGACATTGTAAAATCACGAAATTATTAGAAAAAAGGCAAGTTGAATAAATGTATCACCTCTAGAAACAAAATAAACAGTGTTTTACATACCTTTTCTATATTTAATTCAGATTTCTACCACACACACTTTTTTCTTGTTGATCACTTCGAGCAGAAAAGGCGCTAAAGTTTTGAAAACTTATTGACAACTGTGAATTTTAAGACACATTTGAAATTTTGAACATCTCAACGGTCCGTTTCATAGAATTATTCAAGTAATTATACAAAAAAGTGTTTAAAAAAATATATATAAATCTTCGAACAGGTTTTATTCAAAGTTACACGGAAATTCAAAGTTACCCAACTTGACTGTAACAAAGAAGGCAAACTCATTATTGTATATAATTAGAAAGGCATTCTATGTTATCAATAAAGAATTATTTCTCAGCATCTATTTAACGTACATTAGACCCTTGCTGGAATTCGCCTTTCAAATATGGAATCCATATTTAAAAAAAGATATTGTAATGTTGGAAAGAGTACAACAAAGGGTAACTAAAATGGTCTTCTCTTTGAAAAACATGTCCTATGAAGAACGTCTGCTATAACTCAGTCTATTCTAAAAACATAAACATTTCTGATCATAAACAACAAAAAATTCTTTTTTATTTATAATTATTTATTATAAAATAGTATTTTTTGTTGTTTATGAACTCTTTTGTATTTTCTATCAATACAAACTTATTTTTTATTTATTTATTTATTTATTTATTTATTCTTTATGTACAGGTGTACAAAGGCGGACTTAATGCCGTAGGCATTTTCTGCCAGTCGACCTTAGGGCGATGCAGAGCTAAACATGGTAGATGCACATACGAATCATAATTTTAAGATATAGCACACTTACTCTACATATACATGCATATTATATACATACACATATATACACATATATACATATATATATACACATACCATACATATAAAGAATAATATAACATACATAAGTGTATACAATACATAATATAAGTATGTTTAAACGTTAATACACATAAATACAAATAACACATATTATAATAAATATATAAAAATTCAAGAAAAGGGGAGCTAAAATTTACGGTGGTTTATTCATTGTGTCTGTAAAATGCCTCCGTACTTGGAATTTGAAAGTTTGTCGAGTTTTTGCCATCCTGATCTCGAGAGGGAGCGCGTTCCATAATAGAATAGATTGCACCAAGAAAGTAGAATGCACGAAGTCAGAGCGGTGAGTGGGACAGTGGAGAAGAAGATTGTTTGAAGATCTAAGATTTTTATCGTGATTTGCACCTAAATATTGGAGATGAGTAGTTAAGTAGGAAGGAGAACTTGGTGAAAAGAGTAAAGAATATAGAGTGGTTAATGCTCGTATCTGTCGACGCTGACGAATTGGAAGCCATTTAAGAAGGGAACGATGCTGGGATACATGATCATATTTACGTAAATTGAAAACGAATCGAATGCAATTGTTGAGAAGACGGTCGAGTTTATTGAGCAGATCTGCATTCAGGTCAAAGTAGCACATGTCACCATAGTCGATTATAGGGAATATTAGGGTCTGCACAAGCATTGCCTTAGTTTCCGATGGTAGAAAGTTTTTAAACCTATAAAGGGCCCGCAATGAACCTGTGACTTTCTGGCACACAGATGCGACTTGTTTTCGCCAGCTAAGAGTTGTGTCAATATACAATCCGAGGTCCTTCACACTTTCAGAGTAAGGAATAATCATGTCATCGTAAGTAAGCGGTGGAAGTGAAGCAAGGTCGAGTTGGCTTATACTTCGGTTACTACCGATGACAATAGCCTGGCATTTTGTCGGATTCACTGACACACCAAACATTTCAGACCAATGTTTAATGGCTGCCAGGTCACTATTTACGACCGAAACCGCGGACGATATATTGCACAACTCCGATTGATAGTAAAGTTGCAAGTCATCGGCGTATAGATGATAGGAACACTGAAGTCTTGTAGTGATAAAATTAATAAAGATGGAAAATAAAAGAGGTGAAAGAATACCGCCTTGAGGAACGCCAGCAGCCAAATTACACCAGCTGGAAGAAGATTCTTCCACACTGACTGATTGCTGACGATCTCGAAGATAAGAGGAAAACCAGTCCAGTACGTCTTGAGAGACCGAGAAGTGGGAGAGGATAGCAAGGAGGAGTTCATGACTGACGGTATTGAAGGCATTGGAAAAGTCAACAAGTACTACAGTTGTAACCTTGGTACTCTCCATCCCCGCCTTAATGTCGCCAGTCACTTTAAGCAGCGCAGAAACGGTGCTATGGCCTGGTCTAAACCCAGACTGAAAAGGACTGAGTAAGCTGTTACTGTAAACAAAGTAGGAGAACTGTTTATGGACGCAGGCTTCTAGCACCTTGGAAAGGAAGGGAAGGATAGAAATTGGACGGAAGTCAGTTGGAAGAGACGGATTAGGAGTTTTAGGCATCGGACGCACATATGCTCTCCGCCACAGGGATGGGAATGAACCAGACATGAGAGAGAAGTTAACAATATGGGAGATAACGGGAAGGAGGTGGACCAAAAGTGTGGTGATCATTTTCCTGCTAATGCCATCACAACCAACGGCTTGGGATTTAATAGAAAGGATAATCTTCCTAATCTCTCCCTCTGTAACAGGACTGAATTGAAAAGGGCTTACATCTGGACGCGGTAGACTATTGATGTAGTTACGAGCATTATGTTCAGATAGACTGTCCAACGTAGAAAAATGTTGGTTAAGTGAGTCGAGACTTATGGATTGAGGAAAGTCTACATGTCGCGATCTGCCGATGCCTATAGTTCCTAGGAACTTCCAGATGTCGGCAGGAGAGGAAGAAGAAATATTATCGAGAATATGGCGGCGTTTGGCGTTCCTTATCATCAGATTACACCGATTTCTCGCAGACTTATACAGTTCCCAGTTTGCTTCGATACGGTTTCCCTTGTAAGTCCTAAACGCCCGATTGCGACGTCTCATAGCCATCCGAATACCCTCAGTCATCCAGGGTGCCGGTGGTCGTTTCAACCTAACCCTCTTAACCGGTGCATGAGTGTCATACAGTTTTTTGACTACTTGGTTGAAAACATGCACCTTGTCATCGATAGCAGTGGAATCGATTAGAGGCGTCCAGTCAATATGTGATGCGTCATTACTTAATTTATCAATATCCATTCGTCTAAAGCAACGCCTGTACAGGGTTTTAGGTTTGGGTTTTGGAGGTTTAAGGACGTAGGAGAGGAAAATCAGGTCATGATGTGAAAATCCGGGAGCGTCAAGTTGACCATGAGAGGATACAAGGGTAGGATTGGAGGTGATGATTAAGTCGAGCCAAGTATCCACGCCGACATTATTGTGGTGAGTGGCTTGTAACGGTAGGATATGAAGGCTGACCGATTCAAGAAGAAGCTGGAGTTTATGGGAACGATTGGAGCTTAGGGCTAGGAGATTAGTATTAAAATCACCCATGATGACATGATGAACATACTCTGCACCCAGCGATTCAAGAACTGTTTCGAAATCAGTGACATAGTCAATAGAAGGGGGACAATAAACAACACCAATCACGACTTTAGCACCTCTGACACAAACCTCTAAGAATAAGAATTCAGCTGAAGCATCATAATTAGAAGAAGAAGAAGATAGAACTCTATATGGAAAGTCACTGCGCAGATAAATAGCGACGCCACCTCCTCTCCTGCCTACCCGGTCATTTCGGATAAGAATAAAGCCAGGTAAGGGGTAAGAGGTGGAGAGAAGGTGCGGCTTAAGCTTATATGTCATGTTTTCATTGACATACCTCAAAGCCGGAATTTTCCAATGAAAGAAAAAATGTGGTATGAGGAAGGGGCCCGCCCTCGTGAGACTTTGGTTAAAACCGCATACCTAAACATTTTTTTTGGAGGAACGGGGGTGAAGCACCATGGAGCCGTCAAAGACCCATGTTGCCACTTTGCCTCAACAGGAATTAACCCAACCTGTTGAGGGATGTCAGTCTGGGCTCCGACCAGCTGACTTAATGCAAGGAGGACAAGAGGGTGCCAACCTCCTTGTTGGTATGTGAGTGGCAAATTATGAAGCTGTGCATAGCGCCTCAGCAATCAGATACGGAACAGAATATCCTTGGTATCCGATGACAGTAACTCTACATAAAATATTGGTTTGAGGTAAAGAGATCATAAGAAATTCGGCGCTTCCAATAGGCATGCTATCCGGACAGACTGGTGAATCTAGAAATAAATTTTAGAGATATGACCGGGAACACCATGTTAGAAACTCATGCCGCGAATAACACATGACAGATCTATTTAACAGGGCAATTGTGTAGTCTGACCCCTACATTTCTGATGTAAGAGTGAAGAAGAGGCTACAAATATTAGACCGTAAGCCACTACCAGTGAGGGCTTTAGAACTGATCCAACCATATCAAATACCAACATCAGATTTAAATGAACCAGATGATGTAAATGATCTCTTTGAAGATTGTGAGGATTTAATTTTTACATCCGACTTTCACAATTGATTCTTTTTAAAAATCTGTATCAATAGGCAAAATTTTCTGTCTGTCTGTCACTCAATTCGATTCGTTTATTTTTAACACAAGTGCAAGAAAGTACAACAAACAAACAAACAAAAACAATAGAGCAAATCTATTGATGTTCAGTAATTTAAACACTAGAGTGAAATTTATTGACATGTATACTGCCAATACCCTTCCTGTTTGCTTTGCCTTTGCCCACAGACGAGTAATATCTCTATTATCAACCCTAAAACCAAAAAAAAAAGTACAAAAATCGAGAAGCTTGTAACTTAAAGATCCTGGATGATTAGGATTTGTTTTTTTGTATTACTGGTACTATTGCAGGCTAGTTATTTATCAAGGTTTTGAATCCAACTAAGACAAGATATAGCTGTAAAAAAGTATATCCTGAAATAACATTGTTTGTATATCTCTCCGGTATTTTTCATGTTATGGTTTATATTTTTGTGTTATTTGTGTATGTTGAAGCCGCAAAGAAGGACATTAGTAGATTTACAGAAACTCATAAGGGATCAAAAATTGAATAAAAATTTTTTTTTTTAAATATTTACAAAAAAATATTTTTATCAAAGCACATTTGAACATCAGGAATTCTCGTTTTTATTTTTAAATTAATTTATCTATTTAATAAAAATATAATAAGAGGATGGTTGTTTTTTGGGTCAAGAAACATAATGCGTGGCGTTGAACCGTCAAAAAACTGATTGTAGTTACATACTACTAGTATCGTATATCAGAGCACTTTTATACAATTTCATTCTTAAATAGATATAATATTCTTTTATAGTTTGAAATGATTAACTATTCACACTCATTGTTCATTCATCTGATTAAATGAGAACTGAACGCATCACTATTACTTTAAATATGGCAGCATTATTTTACTAAGTGACATTAGCTACTGTCAGGTAGCTTCGTCTAATTAAAAATCCGACTATAGTAAGATGCTCTTTCATGCCTTTTTTGCTTGCATAACTGTTCGTATTTGTACACCAGTTTTGGTAGAACATGTTGAGTATAATATTTGAGTCTAAATAATATGTTACATCAATAATATGCATCATTAATCAATGGGTAACCAGTTCCTAAAACCAAATGTTTTCTTTTTGTACATCTAGTTGCCAATAAATAATATAATAAGATTTTTATTAAAAAAATTGAAAACATTTTTTAAATTGAAAACAAATTTCTGCAGATATACGAGTTTATTTATACGAGGCTTAGTAAGTTAATTGGTGGTTATAATAATTAATCAAATATTATGTCCTATTTTAATTCACTTCATTTTCTGAGCATAATAAATAATATGATATTAGTATTGACAGAATTATTTGCACAGTAGGCTTCAGGGGTATTTATATTTTTAAATTGTAACTAAAATCTTATTCTAAGATTTGTGTAACTGAGAATTTCAGCAGGATCAAGTGTAAACAAGGAATTTTATAAGTTGTTTATAGAAGTAATTTACTTTTAGTAACAATCAAATAAATATTTATAAATATATTTATGTTTTATTAATGACTGTGAATCCCTATGAATCTGCCGCTTGGAACTCACCGAGTTCCATTCAATATACAAAAATATAAAGTAAAAGTAACAGTAGATAAGAATTCAAATTTTGGCGGCACGCTGAGCAGCGCCATCTAATTTCTAGTACGAGTAAACATTAACAAAAAAAGCGAAGTTGCTCATCTATCTCTAGTATATACATTATAAACAAAAAACGAACAAAAAACGTCGAGTTTAGGTATTTACGAGCAGAGTTGCGCGGCAGCGCCGCTAGGCAGCACCGTTGCCGCTTCCTACGTGAAAATTTTTATTTAAGATATGTAAAATAATTGTACAGAGTAGGCTTCACACAGAGTAAGGGCTTTCACACACTGGCCACGCGCTCACGCGCGTGGCAGCAGATCACGCGCGCGGCGACGGTGGAGCAGATCTGCCCGTTCCAGCAGATTTTACCGCGCCTACGCGCCTGTCCTTTCATATCCCAAATTGCTGGGCGTTGTTCAATTTCGAATATAAATGTATCCGTGATAAGTCCTTATAGCACGAAAACAGGCGCTAGGCATTGTTCAATTTCGTATATAAATGTGTTTACTGCTGCGGCCCGCCACGCCTAAGCGCGCGGTGGCAGAATCTGCTAGCGGCACGCGCTCACGCGCCTACGGACCTTCACACACTGGCCACGCGCCCAGGCGCGTGAGCGCGTGCCGCGGGCAGATTCTGCCACCGCGCGCTTAGGCGTGGCGGGCCGCAGCAGTAAACACATTTATATACGAAATTGAACGAAGTATCGCGCCTGTTTTCGTGCTATAAGGACTTGTTCACGATGGATCTGGACACGGATACATTTATATTCGAAATTGAACATCGCCCAGCAATTTGGCGACAAAGCCGGCAGGCGCGTAGGCGCGTTAGAATCTGCTCGAACGGGCAGATCTGCTCCACCGTCGCCGCGCGCGTGATCTGCTGCCACGCGCCCACGCGCGTGAGCGCGTGGCCAGTGTGTGAAAGCCCTAATACATGTCTCCTAAATATTCAGTCGCTATTTATGAAAGTTTTTAGTTTAGTAATTTCTAGAATCTATAAATCATCATTTTCATAATCAGCCTATCGAAGTCCACTGCTGGATATAGGCCTCTCCCATTGCACACCACTCTGATCGATTTTGGACTTCTCACATCCAGCTCCTGTCAATATAAATATATCATCTATACAGGGTGTCCCAGAAAGAATGGGTAATCCTAAAGCACTTAGTAGTATAGCTATCCGGCGTACAAAAAAAAACCCAAAAAAAAAATCCAATTGTTGCCCAAATTTTGAGGTTATCTTATTCCTCACAAACAATCTTATTAGAAATGCAGGAAATAGTATGAGTGCCTATTATACTTTTTTGGAAAAAAAACACATGAAATTTGATCAAAAATAAATTATGTCAAAATTTGAGATTTTTGTGAAAAAAATATGTATGAAAAACTAAGCAGCAACTATATTTAAAAAAAATAGTATAATACATAATTTTATCCATGGAGAGAAAATTAAAGCTTCCTTTTTAGCGTAGTAAAGGTCGTGTGATAATGTTATTTCACTATTTACTACCTGAGTGTGGCCGAAGTAATTTTTTGTTAATTACGAGACAGAGACAGGTGAATAAATTCAGTACTAAAGTACAGTGTAAGCGAGCGAGAGAAGAGTATAATTATTATTACATTGTACCTTATCTCTCTCGCGCCATGGCACATAACAATGGCAAGTATTTGGTGTGTCGCTTGACTTGTTCGGTATCGCATGTGCAGTTCTCTGTGATTGTCAATCAGTGTTAAAACGACGATTTCTGGCTAAACAGCCAGAAGTCATCGTTTTAACTAAGAGTCCAATGAAATCATTGGACTCTTCGTTTTGCTCACTGATTTGGACTTTAGTTTGGTTATTTTACGACGACTTGGCTTGTATCTGGACTGGTTTCGTGTATCAATATGCCGCGTATTCAATATACGGCACAAGAATATGCAAACATGCACTTTATTTATGGTGAATGTAGAAGTAGCGCAAGTGCTGATGCATTCCTATATAGGGAAAGATACCCTACAGCGCGTCATCCAGATTACCGCGTATTCATAAGAATGTACAGATGTTATTCGGAAGGTAGAATGCATAGGTGGTACGAGCACTGGGAGAATAGCTATGACAAGGGGTCCACATCTTATAAAGCCCCTTTTACATGTTTCTTTTTTCCAAAATTAGAGGCAGTGAGACGAAGCTTCCGCTCCTGAAGCCATTCAATCGAATCAGCTTGTAATACAATGCCCCGTTCAAGTGCGTGACGATCCTCATTGGATAGCTGTAACAGTATTTTTGCCATATGCGTAGAGTTAAAATCGGCAAAAGTTGAAATCGGCTTTACTAAAATCAGGCCTTGGGCAAGTTTCACCATAGTCTTTATCACCAATGTCTGTATTGCTGTTGATTGAAAATGATTTTGTAAGTCTGCATTTTAAATTTGCTATTCGTTTGGTATTACGTCTCAGCTCTAACCTTTTAATTTGTCGATTGGGCCTTTTCAGAAAAAAATTCTTGCTAATGTATGTTTGTGGAATTTCAGGATTAAATGAAACAACAGATGCAGCGCACCGTCCTGAGTATGATTGTTTAAGTGAATAATTTATTCGCCATTAAATTTTTGACATTTTTAATCAATCGACAAAGTATTTACATTTTGGTGGCAAAGACCGGATCTGATTTTATTTCACCAAATACGTTTTTATCAGTTTGATGGCCTTCATTTATGAGGATGTACTTGCAAAAATAAGACTTGCACGAGTTGTGATCGCGGAAAACGTGGATAAATGCATTGAAAAGGCCTTGTATTAAACCTATAACTTTTTCAGCGAGAGATTTTTCATTTTGAGAATCAATGTGATTTATGGCACCTTTCACGGATCGCCGTAAGCGTAGCACGTTTTGGAGCTGTATTTTTGGCATTTTAATTGGTAACATGTCTTTCTTGATAATTCATCTAGTCTTGTACAAAAGTTTCTGAGGAGGTGGTTAGAGCACTCTATCTTTTCGACAATAAGTGCGGCATACGGTTTGGTATCCAGAATATTTTTGTAGGTGCTGGAATCACCATCAGCTATGAGTTTAGAATAAATAAGACCTTGAGTTGCTTTTGAAGCCTTCTACTATGGCAGTTGACTACATACCGCTAGATGAAAGAGTGTAATTTTTATATCATACATGCTCAGGTTCTTCAAGTTTGCGCTTCTGAGCTCGCCCGCAGACCATAGAGTTTTTATTTTTACAGTCATGTATAGAACTTTTTTAGTTTGTAGCCAATGATATCTGTAGCTCCTGACAAAGTCGTATAGTTTTTCCTGTATGACCTCTTACTCCAATACGCATCAGATACAACTGTTCTCATCGTGTATGTACGCTATCTGCATTAACGTCACCATTTTTTTCAGCCAGTTCAAATTTTTATTTTGTTGCTTCCTCTATGCTATTTTCTTTGGCCACTTCCCAGAGTTCACATACTTTAGCATGACATTTGGCATAAAAATGTTTTGACATGCAGGGTATATCAAGAGAAGTTGTGACTTGCTCCAGGGCACTGAATCCCATACCTATACACTTAATTATTCACGATATTTTGATTGAGTGCAAGTTCCTTGCTGTTTCTAGGTTTTCTACAATTTTCCAATCTTAATTTTGCATCACACATATAGGAATGAAAACCCAGCCTAGTATCCTGGTATGATGTTAAAATTAAAATTTTAGTTTATATTTCTTATTTAGATAGAGATTTCTGATGTAATTTTGTTTGTCTCATTTTTTTTCTTTTTATGTTTATTTTTTTTTGTCCAGCTGTTTGGATTTCTCAAGGTTATGTGCCTGAAATAACAAGACAGGATTATCATATATACCCATATATTTAAAATAATTATATTCCCATTAGCTTAACTGCACCATGGCTTTATTATAAGTGGGTATTTGCAAATTACTGAGTAAATTACAAATATTAATACTTACCAAAACCCAAGTACTGCAATTTCTTGAAAATAAAGTATTATTAGATATTTCATAAGTTAGGGTATAAAAGGCGGCGCGCGCCTGTGCTTATGACATTTCTTGTTCGGCGCTCGTCGTGGTAACTCTGAAGGAATATTATTGTGATCTTTGCTATATTGTTACATTGTTATTATCAAATTGTAAAGTAAGAACTCCGAGTATTGTAAGTAATTAACTTGTTAGAGTTGGAAATCTAATGTAACTATTTCTATTCAAATACGAATAAAAGTTAGTTTATTGTGTAAGTACTGTAATGATTATTAATTGTAAAAACAATGTTGGAAAAGAGTGTCCATGGAGTTTCTTGTCTGTTCTTCTCCAGCGGATCTACTCCTTGGAACAGACAATTAGCTTATTAAAACCAGTTTGATATAATTTAATTATATTTTTGTTTCTATTTCACTTTCGACCCATAAAAGTATAATATTATCTTTTAAGTATAGGTATTATAGTTATAAGATGCAACTGCAGCTATCGGCTTCGGGTCGACTGTTACGGTGGGCACTGAAAATCAGTATTGTAATGGTTCATTCCAATGGAAATAACGCTGAGTGTCCAACCATTTTGTTCCAGACACAGCGTACAACCCCAACTGATATTGAACAGTTTAGTGGGACGTCTTATAGGCTTAGTTTATTAATTGTATTGTAAGTGTTACTTAGTTTGTATAAATATTAATGTAATGACACGTCATACATTCCACGTCATTACTTATTTGACATTAATTGACGTTTCTTACAAATTATTATTTATAGGTGCAGTCGGCAGGCGGAGATTAAATAAGTCGTGGTATATATTGTTAATATTTATTGAATGAAACACATTACAGAATTACAGCGCAGTTTTCTGTCTCCACCATCTTGTACCAACGACGACATCGTGTTACCATACTCAAAAATATAATTGTTGCTTAACATTATGACACATATTTATCTAATACACCCCCTCAACAATTATGTTTTTTTTTTATTAATCTTATTATGTTTAAAATAGAACATCAAAATTCAAAGCATTAAAAACTAAACCTTACATCGCCTTAATAAAAGTTGGTGTAGCATCGCCTTAACAAATGTTTTTGAGAATACCCTTAACTAAAATTAACAAAAACATCTTTAACTTCTAATATATAACACTAATACTACAGTAGAATATAAGACAAGCTTCCAATCTAAATTAAAATTAAACTTCTAAGTCTTACAAATAATGTCTTTCCAAGTGGCTTAGTGAACAGATCTGCTACATTTTCACTGCTCTTTATGTACTTTAATTTCACTGTACCACTTTTTACCTTTTCCATAATAAAATGATATCTTATGTCTACATGTTTTAGTCTTTTATTGCTGTTATTATCCTCAGCTATTCTTATCACACTCTGATTGTCCTCATAAATAACTATTCCAACATCATATCCAAAATCCTTTAACAACATTTTTAACCAGCATCCTTCAACAATCCCTACACTTAATGCCATATATTCGGATTCAGCAGATGATAAAGCTACAGAATTTTGTTTTTTTGTTTGCCAGCTTAAAAGGCCATTAAATATTTTAAATGTAAAACCACTTGTTGATTTCCGGTCTCTCACATCTCCTGCCCAATCCGAGTCTACATTCCCTGTTAACATTGTATTTTCAACACATCTATATTCTATTGACAAGTTTAATGTTCCTTTAATATACCTTAACAATCTCTTTAAACATTTAAATAATAGTTCACTAGCACAGTGTTGGTATCTACTCAAGAAAGTCACAGCTACACATAAATCTGGGCGAGTTCCTTGGCATGCATAGAGCAAACTACCAATCAACTGCCTACATTTCTTTTCAATTACTGCTGATTCAGGCTTCTCTCTCTCTAATATTTTAAAATTAAAACTTTGATCTATCGGTGTACTTACTGCCTTACAATCTTTCATACCATACATCTCTAACACTCTCTCTAAATATTTTCCTTGATTTAATATTGTCACCCCCTTTGTCACATCCTGGCTAATACTGATCCCTAAGTAATTTTCTGCAATCTTTCATTTTAAAATTTTTGTTCATAAGTTTTTTAAATTTCAATACACTCTCTTCAGATCCAAAAAACAAAATATCATCTACAAATAGTAGTACATATAACACTTCACCATTTTTTTGCATTGTGTAAAGACAGGGGTCATTTTTAGATTTAATGAATTTCTCCTTTTCTAAGATTCTGTTAAACTTCTCATTCCAGTAACGCGGTGACTTTTTTAAGCCATATATAGATTTATTAAGTTTCACTATATCTCCATACAAGAAGGCTTCGGTAACGTCCATCTGATGTACAGGCTTCCTTTTTTGAGTTGCTACGGCCATGAAGGTTCTGAATGTTGTTAGTCCAGCTACTGGAGCATATACTTCCATACCATCAACTGATTGTTCAAATCCTCTCGCTACTAATCTTGCTTTGTACTGACCTCCTTCTTTAATTTTTAATACCCATTTGCTACTTAAAACCTCGCTTCCTTCAGGTATTTTTTCTACTTTTGTCCAGGTGTTATTTTCTTTTAAAGTTCTCAATTCTTTCTGTATAGCTGCTTGCCATTTATCCTTGTCTTCATTTTTCAACGCTTCTTCATAAGTAATGAACTGATAATCCTTGCTCCAAATTGGTTTTTTTCTTTCTCTTTGACTCCTCTTTTCCGGTGCTTTTGTGTCATTCAATTCTTCATTTATTTCTCTACTTCTTGGTACTGTTTCTTCTCTTATAGCTTCAATCTCTTCTCTCTCCGACTCATTTTCTTCATTAGTGACTTCAGTATCCTCATTTTCTGAATCAATATTTTGTATTTCATTTTCTTCTTGTGTTATATCCAGTATCTGTTCAGTTATTTTACTCTGAGTTTCTTTGTCTTCGTTTTCACATTTCTCTTCTATATTTCTATTTTCTTCTTTCCCTTCTTGTGAATAGCTCTTCATGTTTTCTTCATTCTTCTTTAAAAATATTATATCTCTTACTGTTTCTACTACTTTAGTATTTGGTATCCATACTCTGTATCCTTTGGTGTTCACTCCATATCTCCACCAAAATTCCCTTCTTTCCTTTTTCATCCCATTTTGTTCTTTTTTGTTTTGGTATATGTATGTATACTTCTGTTCCAAATATTTCCAATGTACTGATATCAAAGTTCTTCTTATATAGTAACTGGTATGGTGTTTTATGATTTTCTTTACTTTTTCCTGTTCTATTTATTATGTATACCGCTGTTGCTACTGCTTCTGCCCATAGTGACTTTTCTAATCCTGCTTGAATTAACATGGTTCTTGCTGACTCGACAACCGTTTTCATCTCTCTTTCGATTCTGCCATTTTGTTCAGGAGTATAGCTTACTGTCGTCTGATGTGTTATTCCCTTTTTTCTGAAAAACTGTTGAAGTCCTCTGTTTGTGAATTCCGTCCCATTATCTGATCTGATAGTCTTTACACGACATCCTGTTTCATTTTCAAAATAAAAAATAAACTCTTCAATTTTTTCTCTTGTTTCCCACTTACTCTTAAAGAAATACACATAACGGTAACTGCTAAAATCATCTTTTATTAATAAAAAATAATTAGAACCTCCTAATGACTCTGCCTCCATAGGGCCACACAAATCCATATGCAAAAGTTCTCCAGGCACACTTGCTTTACTTTCACTCTGTTTAAAAGGTAGTCTGTGTTGTTTTCCTCTAATACAATCCTCACACTGTTCTAACTTACTTATATACTTTATATCATTTTCTCTCAAAATCTGTTTAACATACTCAGAGTTTTGATGACCTAGCTTTTGATGCCATGACATTAAACTAAAAACCATACTATCTCTCTTCAAATAGAAATTCATCACATATAAATTCTCCCATCTAACTGCTGTGGCTTTGACTTCCCCATTTTGCAAAAATTTACATTTACTACTAGTGGACATCATTATATAACCTTTATCTAACGCATTACTGACTGAAAATAGGTTTACTTTTATCTCTGGTACATAATAAACATCGTTTAGTATTACAGGACTATAGTTTGAGTCAACTTTAGCTAATAATTCAATTTTACCTATTCCTTCTACTTTTAATTTTCTGCCATCCCCAACTATAACAAATTTATCTTCTGAAAAATATTTAAACTCTATAAAATTACTCTTTATACCTGTTACATGATTTGTCGAACCGGTGTCCATGAACCAAACATCCTGCTCCTCACATGTGCTCATCATCGTGAAGGCGCTCGCTCTACTGTTATTTGGTTGGCTGTTCCTCTTCATCTGGTTGGCAACATCTTCCCTTTGCAGACGCACTCTACAGTCTTTGATGACATGACCTATACGATTGCAATAGTGACATTTCTTGCTGCGACAGTCCTTTCTAAAATGTCCTATTTTTCCACATTCAAAACACTTTAAATCATTTTTCATTCTATTTTCTTGATCTGTCTGCTGCTGAAATCTGCTGCTATTTACCTGCATATTATTGTGATTACCTCTGAATGTAAAATTTCCTCTTCCTCTACTGCTATTTCTTCCTCTAAATGTTTTTGACAGAAACGCTTTGCTATCTTCCTCTTCCTTTGAGTTTGACCTCTGTTCTTCCAGTAACAATCTGGTCTGCAATTCTCCTAATGTTTGTTTATCTTCGGGGACACTTTCCCATGCTGAAATAAAGTACTTATACTTTTCTGGAAGAGTCATGATGATTTTTGTCATGACCATTTTTTCTGAAACTGTTTCTCCGACTGCTCTTAATTGATGAATGATATTTTCCATTGTAGAGAAGAAAGAAGTCATTGGCTCTTCATAACTTATGGACCAAGAGCCCAGAGCCGCCAGACCTACGTCATTAGTGCAAAGCTGAAATTTTCAGGATTATTAGTACACTGTCTTGTTAAGATGTATGTGTACCCATTAGCTTGAAAGCGGGGCCGTTTCTGAGATAGCGCGAAGTACAGATAGATAAAAATATTACTTACCTACGTTAAAGGTGCAAAGCTAGTATTTACATGTTTTTTCAAGAATATTATTTAAAATTAAAATTCATTACTGCCAGACACTTTCCGTGGGCCATTACTTCTGCCAGACGTCTTGAAAGTTGTGAAAAAATTAGGTAAACTACGTTATAGTAGCAAACCTAAATTTTATACCATTATCTAAGGTACTATTTTAGGACCCTTTGTATGACCAATCCAAAAAGCGTGTAAAAACCATTGCTGTAGTTTTTAATTTGTTTGATATTACTTCGACCAGCAACAATATTAAATTTAATATTTTGTTCTGATTTTCTATACAACTTCACAAGATGATCTTCCTCTTTTTTTTTTTTTTTCACACGAACAAATAGCGTCGTAGGCATTGATGTATTAAAAAACCCTAGATACACACTCAGCGTCGCAAAACCGTCCTCATAAAATAAGCGCACTATTGAAAATGGTGCTCATATTTCAAATAGTCTCGCGTCGCTCGCGTCTCTGTGCGCTCGTTAAAAATGCCTAAGTGTTCGATGCGGAATTGTAAAAATATTACGTTAGGAACGTTAAAAAAGGATGGGATATCGTATTTTCGGTGAGTAAAAGAGTTTGTTAATTTGTTTTTGTTGTTTTTATGACTAAATATCGGAAGCAATATGTGATTTTGATTTAATTTGTCTAAAACTTCACTCAACGGTCCAAGTATAATACGACAAATTTCAATGGCCGCTTTTTCAGTGTAAGAACGACTATTACACAACCTTTTATTTTAGTCGCATAATCCAAACGACCCTGTTCTGAATTTAATAGAGTCGATTTTTTTTAGTGTGTTTAATTTTTTATTAATAAGTTTATTTAATTTGAACTTTTTTGTATTTAGTTTTTAATAAGTATGTATACGTTACAAAATATATAATAATATTATTATAGTTATTAATCGAATTGCAAAAGGAAAGGAGGTCGTCCAAACGGTGTTATTATTAAAGTTCGTAAATATTATATTACCTATTATATCGATTAATTAGGGGACAACTTATGGGTTCGCGACATACAATTTTTTTAAGCCAAATAGTGCATGCGTCGTTTGTTCTGAACATTTTGTGGACGAAGATATGAATGTCACTGCTAAAGGCATAAAACGTCTTCCTAAAACGGCTGTTCCTAGTATAATGGTAAGTAGTCGTTAGCCAGAAAAATAATGAATTTATCAAATAATTTCGTACCTACATTCAAATAATAAAATTATTTTTTACAGGATATGTCACTGATATGATATGAAAAAATGAAATAAATGATTTTAAGAGTTAATATTTGTTTCATTGATGTACACATGTCCTACCCAAAAACATATTTACGCTAAGTATAATTATGGGCTTAGAACACAATTTAACTAACTCTTAAAATACTAACTCAATGTATTATAATAAAAAAAATATACAAATATTCCTCTTCACTCCATGTCCTGTCCTGCCGGCTAGCTTCGGTCATAACATTTGATTGGTCATTGTACGCTGCTTTGTAATAAAAACTTTAAACAATGCGCGTAAGGTTGAATGTGCAAAAGATGTGTTTATGGCTTAACTAAAACTACCCACATTGATATTTTTATACATCAATGACTAAGTAGGATAGTTTCGTATGCGACTTTTGTTTGAGACTGTGCATCTAGGGTTTTTATATATCAATGGTCGTAGGTAGTTTCTGTTCACTGTAGTTATTTTACTTCTCTTCTTAATCTACAACGCCTGGGCCCATAACCTATTATTTATAGGTGCAGTCGGCAGGCGGAGATTAAATAAGTCGTGGTATATATTGTTAATATTTATTGAATGAAACACATAACAGAATTACAGCGCAGTTTTCTGTCTCCACCATCTTGTACCAACGACGACATCGTGTTACCATACTCAAAAATATAATTGTTGCTTTTGCTTAACATTATGACCAGTGCTTCCAGATCCTAAAAGTGAAATTACAGTGTTGTCAGCTAAAAAATACAGTAGTTTCTTAAAACAATACAGCAGATTGCAAAATCGATTACAGTAAAATTACAGTCAAACTTTGTTTAATTATTAAAAGAAAAATAAGCTGCTGTATTAGTTTATTTGTCAATATATATTATTGTAAGTTTTTCTAAAATAATTTCCTCATGATTTTGATAATTTTTTGCCGTCATCCTCGAAATCATTTCATTAGTAGGATTAAATTTGACGCAGTTTTCGGAATTTCGACGAATGGCTTGCTTAATCCGTCACCACACGGACATTTATATAATAACAAAACACGAAGGTATATATAATAACAAAACACCCACAGAAGATCATAGATCTACAGGATTAGAATTTTCATTTCCTTCATTTAATATCATAATAACTTGAACTTGAATAATTGATGCCACTAGTGCCACTATTACTCCGCAATACAGAAATAACGTGAAACATAAATCAGAACCTGTACATTACAATACGACTGAGTTCTGGTGACGTAAACGAAAATAGGTAAATAATAAAAATTCTGGTGAATCCCTAAGAAAAAAGCAGTGATTTAGTCTATGATTTACTCTACTACAAGGCTACAAATATATGCTTTGATTTTATACCGAAATTCTCTAAATCCTTGTTTTTTTCAAATTGTCTTTAACCATCCAAAATATCAGCCATTTATCCCTAAAAAAGTGAGAATTCCCTAAAAGTGGAAACACTGAGTGGCGTTAGTTCTGTTCTGATTCATCGGGGAATTCCCTGCACGTAAACTATATGTAACAGTCCTACTCTATATTGTCTATAGACAAAGGTCAGTGCTTCTGGATTCTAGATTAGTTACGTTTTACATTTTAGATTTGATAAATTTATATGATCGGATATTAAATACAGTATTTTCATACACTGTATTTTTATCATTACAGTATACAGTAGAAAAGTCTAAAATACAGTAAATCTACTGTAATTACAGTGAATCTGGAAGCACTGATTATGACACATATTTATCTAATACAAATGTTACCAGATAAAGAATATGTTTGTAATCTTTCTTTTTAGGTCTTTAATATGTCTTGTGTAACTATTACCAAAATGTAAACTTGGTTTGTGTGCTGTGTTTGTACAAATAAAGTTTTTATTATTATTATTAAAACAATTTCTATATTCTCCATTAATTTTTAAATTACTGAAGTTGCAACCAAATGGAGAGTTGTGGTGAGTAAGTTCTTGGTTCAAACAGGTACCCGAATTGTGACTTTGCTTTCATTCGTGTTTTCCTTTTCTACTATAAGTTCTTTCTTGACCATAAGATTACATGTAACCTGAAAAATATAGGCCTATAATAATAAAGTGAGTTTGATAAGAGTAGATACCTTTGATTAAATACATGTTTATAATCAAAGGTAAATATTTACGTTTTGAAGTTTTCTACCGTCTTGATTACCCGATGATTTGCCAAAGGTAGCCTGCGATAAAATTAATGTAGTTATTAAAGAAAGGACAGAGAAGACATTGTAAAGTTTATAATAAATCTAGCAACTAACGAATAATTGTGAACGGAACATTGAATTTACAATAAAATTATAACAGTAACATTAAACATACCTGTTTGAGATATTTACCTATTTGCGTTTGTACGTTTGTATTGTGTTTCGTACATTTGTTGCTCTACGTTCGCACTACTCTGTACAGGATTCGACTCGACATTTGATTTTTTTCCAATTTTCTTATTTGCCAGTAAGTATAACCAATGACATATAGACATGATACACAATCTAATACTGACATAAGTCTAAAAAAAACTTCAAAACAAAATCGATCACATTAATATTAGTAATTAGATCCATTTAATTAGAGCAATGTTTTTTTCAGCGCAATGTGCAATGTGCATCAGGCGTTTGTGTTAAAAATTGAAAAGTCTTAATATTTTTAGATTTATACTTTTAAATTAAATTATACAACGCGGATAACCTGCACGATGTAAATACAAATATTGTCATATGAAAATTATTGTTCTAGACGTAAAATCTACTATCTTTTCGAAGAAAAATGTTTTTAAGATTTCATCTGACACACAACATATACGTATCGTTTTTTAATTTCATATGTATCTGATTCAAATTCCAACATGCCTAAGATCTTGTTCAAGGATCGACCTAAACTATACAAATACTTTTCATGTATTTAATTAATGCAGCGCATAGTACTACTGATATGAAAATACGTCAAATTCCACAATTTCGTGCAGTTCCTTCTTAAGTCAGTATTGTAAATAAATAAAATGTGCACTATTAAGATATATAATTGGCCCAGAACAAAGAAAACTTCCTAACACAGTCACTTGAAGGTCGGTTTAGTATTATGTGATTTTTCATATGTATTTTTTCATAACTCTGGATTTAAACGTTATTAACCAGGCTTTTCAAAGTTAAATTTGACTAACGCGTTCATATTATCATTTTAAGTCAGTGGGCCAAAAATAAATTGCACAGAGTTATTGTTCTTTAATCTAAGTTTGAACATAAATTAGCAAAATTTCGTCTTAATTCCTTGCAAATAATCAATCTTGAAGTCATACTATTTTAATTTCCTTTTTATTTTATTAAATTTACAGAAACAATACTTACATGAAACCAAAATATTTTACTTAACCACTTCCTTTCCTGTCTATAAAGTACGACATTACTGTAATACATTTTTACGAAAAAAAATTCCGGTAATTTATAGGCGTGACCTGTCAAAAAGACAATAAACGAATGGACAAAGTTTATGACGGTTTGTGTAGCTAAATTGTGTCACAACACATTTGAAAAACAAAAGAAGTGAATTATCATCCCTTTTCACAAGTAATCTCTCAATATATAATAGTATAATGTAGTTAATTATGTCAAAATAGAAATGTTTTGTTTCAATGCTCAGTGTTGCCCGAATGTCAAAATATTTTCCCATTTTAGCTGACTTTATTGCTCCGACTAATTAATTTTAAAACAGTTGCTACTGATTTTTACGCAGGTATGTGATACGTTTTATAATGTAGGAGTTTGTGTGATTTAGCGATATTATATACCTTATTTTATTTTATTATATTTATTATATTTTATTATATACCGAATTTTATTTTCACACTTGATAAAATAACAACCGCTTGAAGTACCTATTAAGTGTTGTTGTTCAAAGGATTCCTATAGACCCTGTTATTGCTGACAAGTGGGTGAAAAATATAAGGCTTAGTCGTGGAGAAGAATATTCATGTAGAGGCGTAGATAATCTAATTGAAGATTTGAATCCGTTATAAAAATAAAAATTCTCGTATTATAACAACTACATTACCATACCCATACTTTACCACACATAGCTATTATTGTATTATTGCCAATAACAAATGATTATCAGCGGCCGAATCATTTCCCTACTATCGGGAACTGGACCTTCACTGAGAACATTAGTCAAAGTGTACATGTTGCGTGTCACCGTGCGAAACACGTAATCGTCACGCCTGTGTGATTCGGTTTGGTGCTTTGCTTCACTTTTTATGAATTAGTGTTCTGTGCTTTTTAAACAGCGCTTGTATCACTCGTATGTAGGCCGGCGTACGACACTCGAAACTGCAAGTTGAAATTTGTTCATAAAATATTGCTGTCTCTGTTTGACAAAATACAACGTAGATACGAGTGCAACGCTGTATGTGTGTATATGGATTGACATTCATTCGTAGTAATTTGGACTCTCTCGTAGAAGGTTCGGCTATCATTATTTGACTGACACGAATCACACACACATTGAAATATTTTTTGATGCGATAGCACTACTAATTGCTTGGAATTTGTGAAAATATGGATGTGTTTCGTAATATCGAAAATCATGAATTGGACCAAGAGCCCAGAGCCGCCAGACCTACGTCATTAGTGCAAAGCTGAAATTTTCAGGATTATTAGTACAATGTCTTGTTAAGATGTATGTGTACCCACTAGCTTGAAAGCGGGGCCGTTTCTGAGATAGCGCGAAGTACAGATGGATAAAAATCTTACTTACCTACGTTAAAGGTACAAAGCTAGTATTTACATATTTTTTCAAGAATATTATTTAAAATTAAAATTCATTACTGCCAGACACTTTCCGTGGGCCATTACTTCTGCCAGACGTCTTGAAAGTTGTGAAAAAATTAGGTAAACTACGTTATAGTAGCAAACCTAAATTTTATACCATTATCTAAGGTACTATTTTAAGACCCTTTGTATGCGGCCGAAGGGCCTATCACCTCCCCAGACATATATTTGTAGTAATTAGGAAGCTGAGGTATATCATCTTTGGTATTATTTCAAGAATATAATTGTAAAATATTAAATGGTTTTTACACGCTTTTTGGATTGGTCATACAAAGGGTCTTAAAATAGTACCTTAGATAATATGTAATAAAATTTAGGTTTGCTACTATAACGTAGTTTACCTAATTTTTTCACAACTTTCAAGACGTCTGGCAGAAGTAATGGCCCACGGAAAGTGTCTGGCAGTAATGAATTTTAATTTTAAATAATATTCTTGAAAAAATATGTAAATACTAGCTTTGCACCTTTAACGTAGGTAAGTAATATTTTTATCTATCTGTACTTCGCGCTATCTCAGAAACGGCCCCGCTTTCAAGCTAATGGGTACACATACATCTTAACAAGACATTATACTAATAATCCTGAAAATTTCAGCTTTGCACTAATGACGTAGGTCTGGCGGCTCTGGGCTCTTGCTCTAAATGAAAACTCAATATTTTTTCGATTTATTTTGTGTAAGTAGTAGCATAATAATATGAGATATGTTATTGATGAAACAATATTAGAAATATTTTTGTTTTTAAAACAGAAAAAAACAAAATGGAAACATGACATTTACAATGTAAAATATGTAAAATTTAATTTGATTATATTTTATTCTAGATTAGTTTATTTTTAAAAATAAAGACATTATAACCTAAATAAATACAGTCTAAGTCCGAATATCAACATATCATCGTGGAAATATGTTTATACTGCAAATGATCTTAGTATACCGTTTGTATGGACAATTCAGCCTCCGGGGGCCCCTTAATGTACAGATCTATTATCTGTATCTATTTCAATTTTATAATATGTAGGTATTTTTATCCATGAATTTTTACGTTATAGATTATAAGAAAAATACTATAATACGTTAGAACGCGCCTGTTATGTTGCCAAATCTCTATATTTATAAAACAAAATAAAATCATCTGGAAATAAAATAAAAACCACATGGGATATTATGAACGCTGAAACCGGAAGTTCCATTGTACATCGTGACTTCCATTTAAAATAATATATTGAACTAATGTAGTAAGTTGTAGAATGATTGGGCCTCCGGTCTCACACTCACCAATGAAAGACGTCAGCACGAATGTTGCCATTTTAGGTTGGTCTTTTTTGTAAGAGTAGAAGTTTGTAAGTATAGAATTCTAAGAATTCTACCCCGTTCGAGTCGACCCATTCGTGCTGCAATCAGCCTGTTTTTTTTATGTACCTAAGTACCGAGTAGGTATGCTTTCATATGAATTGAAAAAAACCTGTCCATTTCATATTACAAACAGATAACTTAATTTTATTTATGAGTATAGATACTATAGATCAAGAACGTTAGCTAGTAATTAGTCAAATATTGTAAACAAAAGTAGATTTTACGATACAAAATGCATGTGTAACAATGCTTTTTCCTGCTGTCCTGTTTCATACAACGTGGCTACGAGTTCACCCCCCCCCCCCCCCCCCCCCCTACATCACAGTTCAACCCCCTACCACAAAGCAAATACCTACACCATGAAGTATGAACTCTGTGTGATGATAACTCTCCCACCCTTGTCACAACAGAAAAAGTAAAAATTATATTTGTGTGCGGTACCTGTCTCATCACATATGTTGGGTTTGACAGCATTTTATTGGAACCCTGATTTTCTATTCAATAAGTTTTCGGGTATACATTACGGAATGAGGTGGTCCGTGAAATATTTCGGGTGTATAATAGCCTGGGAGGGCATGTGACTAGGCGTATTATCATGATGGGTGGCTTATTACAACTTTTGGAATGTGATTTATTTTAAATTGAATTTCAGTTGTGTTGTGATTAGTGAACTGAGGTGTGAGATTGAAACTTTTTTAGATGGAATTCTGTTCAGGTGTATGGTATATTGATAGGAATTCATTGAGGTAAGTAAGTAGTTGGAAATAATTTTATATTTCATAAAACTAGGTGTGGAATGTAATCCTTCACTATGGCACATTGTTAATGCAAAAATTAGATAAAACTTATTTTTTGCACCTTGTTTCGAAAAAATAAATGTACATATATAGATTTCTGATAAGATGTTAAAAAAAAAAATTAAAACATAATTGAAAATAATTATTAATGCGATTGCGATGCCATATAATTGTATTCAATCACAGTCGAATAAACTTATGCTACAAAACCATACTTTACGGAAACTGATTTCTCAGACTTCTGTTAGAACTCGTGCGAGTTAAGATGGCACCTGGCTCAAAACGAAACCTGATGCTGTTCCCCCGCGTGACACCCCTCTGTTGTCTTGTGGGTAGCGTTAGCATTACTATTACCGTTGCACGAATCTTTTTATAATAATTATAATTTATTAGGTAGGATTTAAATGATATTAGGTAATAACCTAGCATTCGGGTAAATAATGAATGCGGCCTGCTTTCTATTGGTGTGCATGTGTATTTTCTTAACTCAGGTAGTAAAGTACCATGAGGGGGCCCGATGACTCCTGCAGGAGACTCTACGCTGGAGTTGTGCGGTCCATGGCCCTTTATGGGGCCCCAGTATGGGCGGAGGCCCTAAAGGCCAGCAACGCTGCGTTGCTGAGACGACCACAGCGAGTGCTGGCCATTAGGATCATAAGAGGGTACCGCACGATCTCTTTTGAAGCGGCGAGTCTCCTGGCTGGAACTCCACCATGGGATCTGGACGCGAGAGCCCTTGCGGCACTTTATCAGTGGCGCAAGGAGGCGCGGGAGCTGGGTCAGAGTCCTGAGATTTCAGAAATCGAAGCTCAGAAATCCCAACTCCACCAGGCCCTCGTGGAAGAGTGGAGGGAACGACTTGGGCAACCGAGCGCTGGGCACGCCGTTATTGCGGCGATAAGACCCCTTATGGAGGATTGGCTCGAGAGGCGTCACGGAACCCTCTCTTACCGGCTGACGCAGGTGATCACTGGAAAAGGTTGTTTCGGTGATCATCTGTGTCTGATCCGCAAAGAGCCAACGCCTGAGTGCCACCACTGCGATGGCTGCAGCGTGGACACGGCGCTTCATACACTGGCAGAGTGTCCGGCGTGGGAGGAGCCGAGGCGAGATCTCGTGGCGGCCATCGGAGTGGGAATTCTCTCGCTCGGTAACATGATTGCGGCCATGATACGGAGCGAGAGTGCGTGGAACTCCGCTGTCTCTTACTGTGAGCAAGTTATGCTTGCAAAGGAGATGGCGGAGCGGGACCGGGAGAGGTTCAGAACCCTCCCGGTCCGCCAGGCCCGGCAACGAGCTAGGTACCGCAGGCGACTCAGGCGCCGGAGATCGCAAAACGATCTCCGTCCTCCATAAGCGCAGGCCTGGGGGTGACAGGTGAGGCCACCTGCCACCCTAGCAGAAGCAGGCCGGGGCGGCAAGTTGAGTTGATTCGTTCTCGCACAGTAGGAGGCCATCTGAAAACAAAGATGGCCCGAGGTACGTTGGGGTCCCAGGGTTTTTCCTTTCGAGGGTGCACCTGGTTTCCTGACTTCTAGTGCCCGAGAAGGCGTGCGGTTTTGGTCGGTTCGAGTCCGACATAGCCACAATTATGTGGCATCCGGGGGGATTTCCGCACGAAAAAAAAAAAAAAAAAAAAAAAAAAAAAAAAAAAAAAAAGGTAGTAAAGTACCACTTATGATAAAGTAGTATCTTATGAAAAACTACTTAGAGCCAAAAAAAAATAGGAAATTAAAAAAAAACTAGACTAAGATATATATTTTTATCCGACTTCAAAAAAAAGGAGGAGGTTCTCAATTCGTCGGAATCTTTTTTTTTTTTATGTATGATCAGCGATAATTTTGTCGTTTATGAACCGATTTCAAAAATTCTTTTTGCATTGGAATGGGCGTAGCTTACAGGTGGTCCCATCGTCACCATATCGGGATCTGATGATGGGATCCCAAGGAAATCGAGGGAACTCCTCAAATATCATAGGCACAATGTCGCGATTTGGGTACTCGGAATAGTTTTTCATTGAAGTCGGTTCCTTTTTGTTAAAATTATTTGCATTCGGTACTTAAAACGACTGTCATTTGAGTCAGGTGCCTTGTTAGCTCGTACGAGTTATATATAAATTTTCTTTTTAGTTTCTATTTCTATAGATTAATAATATAATATTGGGAATAAGGCTAGGAAGAAGAAGAAGATTTCTATACATTTCCCGGTATTTTGTAACCCGTAACTAAAATTTACATCGGTTGTTATCTCTTTAGGTTTTGTCGAACACAAACCGTTCATAACCAACTTTCTTTATACGGAACCGACAGAAAATGTTGGTTCACGGCTACAAAAACTTAAAAGGCCATATAAATACAAATATACGGAACCAGCACAACATTTGAGTTTCGTTTTTAGTCTTTTCTTTAATCTATCTCAAGAAATGAAATGAGAGAAACGAAAAATATTACTAAACGACAGCTCAAAATAAAAGATTGGCTAATTTAGCCTATTAAGCAGGCACCACACTTCGTTATGCGCTATTCGTTATGTGTCTACGCCGTATTCGCCCAGATATAACTTATGCGCGCAAACAACAAACATGCCATCCACACTTCGAACTGGTATGCCAAATAAGCATCAAATAAGGCAAATATGTGTGTTGTAGAGATGTGTCATTGTCATTTTTATGGTAAACGAAACGAATATACTCTCCACACTTCGCCGTATGCGCGCGAATAGCCCTGCTGCCTGGTGGTGCCTGCTTTAGGTTTATGTAGCCGTGAATATGTCTTTCTGTGCTTCGCTATTCGTTTATGTGTCTACGCCGTATTCGCCCAGATATTACTTATGCGCGCAAACAACAAACATGACATCCACACTTCGAACTGGTATGCCAAATAAGCATCAAATAAGGCAAATATGTGTGTTGTAGAGATGTGTCATTGTCATTTTTATGGTAAACGAAACGAATATACTCTCCACACTTCGCCGTATGCGCGCGAATAGCCCTGCTGCCTGGTGGTGCCTGCTTTAGGTTTATGTAGCCGTGAATACATCTTTCGAAGTGGCAAATATTATTTATTATTTTTTGTATATTAAGTTCTTCTCTTATACTTATAAGATTACGTTATATTTATGTTGTTTTTAATAAACCAATGTTAATTTTTTTTTTTAAAGTAACGTATAGGAAAATTTTCAGTGCCCACAATTGAACACAATTAGTTCAACCTTCGAATTTCAGTTCTCCCTAGGGTTGCGGAGGTCCCATGCCAGTCACTGAGTGGAAAAACTGATATCCGGGTAAAACCGGTTGAACTATATAAGTAGCCGACTTCAAATAATATTGGAAATGAAGGCTGGGACGAAGAAGAGTATATATTTTGTTTAGTGTTGTATATATTTTAACCAACTATGACGAAATCAAGAGTATGATAATAGTTATCAGTATAATGTAAGCCGATTTTAATGAATGGTGTCAATGGATTTGTAATAATTGATTAGATAACAATACATTTTTTCGAAAAAATTACGTACTCGAGCCATAGTTTTCTAACTTTTTTATAAGTGAAAGTGGAATAAAAGCATTATCTTTTTATTTTGACTTTAATCTAAGTCGAAGACAAACGAACTAACGGTCAGAAGAACATAGCGTATTTTTAAGTGTTCCTCGTTAGTAATACTGTACCCTAAAAAGATAAGTTTCCCAGGTCGAACTATATTGAACTCAAAGATAGTAGAATACTCTAACATTTTTATATTCCAAGTTATTTCAAATTTAACAGCCAACTGATACCAATGTGCACAATTTTATGGCAACATTATGGTTATCTGTAATCGATGATACGACAGCACCGATATGAGAATCGATTAGGAAATATATTCGATTCCCACCCACCCTTGTTCGATTTATGCATTTTGATTTGATATCGGTAGAAAAAATTGCTACTTGAATTTTTTAAGTGTTAATAAAAGTTTCGTATCTAAGTTATATAAATGTTCAAGTTAGTGAGGGATATGCGAGAGTGAGTGTATGTATAGGATTTGTCGTATTTTATTCATTATTTTAGTCTCATTTATGAATAAAGGTCTTCTCTTTCCTATACCTTTGTCTGTGGCTTCGTCTGCGCTTAAGGCGGAAATTGTGGTAATCCTTATTAATATATAGCCTATGACACTCACAAATTATTTACTTTTCTATTGACTAAAGAATTTTCAAAATCGGTTCAAAAGATCCTCCAACAAACTCACAAACTTAACGTCTTTATATTAACAGAATAGATAATTATCTTCTTAAAACGATAGCTTAGCTATAAACAGCAACCGATAATCGTGTGTCCATATTTATCTTAAGGTCAATTAACTTAACTTTTCTTTCCTTAGTTGGCTAACTGGAGAAGGCCTTTGCCAATAAGTGGCACACATACAGGTCTGCCGTTTCATAAAAACGTTCAGAAATAAGAAGACTTAACATGTAAGAAAAAAAATCGTTTGTAAGATAAATAATGTATGTGTTGTAAGATAAATGCAAATGTAATAATGTTCTGTACTGACTGAAATACAGGCTATTCTTATTATTTGTAGGTTATTAAAAGTGTTTTTGGATTTTTCTTAGGAAATTCCTGATAGCAGCTCGGAGTTTAAAAGTTGGCGGTGATACACGCCCGTGCCTCGGAGAGCACGTAAAGCCGTCGGTCCCGGTTGTCATGAACATTATTCGCCGTCGACTTCTTAGTTCCACTGGATGGATATTATTGTTTATCCCGAAGGAAAACTAGTGTCAACTACATAAGTAAATAAATAAATAAATAAATATTTGGGACATCTTACACACAACATCATCTAGTCCCAAGCTAAGCAGAGCTTGTATTGTGGGTACTAGACAACTGATATAAATACATAAACATACTTTTTTTTCTAAATACATACATATTATACATAGAAAACACCCTAACTCCGAAACAAATATTTGTGGATCATACAAACATTTGGTCCGAACCGGGAATCGAACCCGAGACCTCTTGATCTGCAGTCGCATACGCTGATCACTAGACCAACGAGGCAGTCAAACTTTAATTGATAAGAGATTAACATGATCATTTTTTTGAAGTAACACGTTGTTGAAACAGCATAATTAGATTAGTCACAAAGATTCAAAGTTCTAGAAAACTCGAGCAGAAAAGAGCTAATTTTTATCCAGAATTTGGCAACATTTACTATTAATTCCCCCGATGGACCAGAACTATCTACTTAGCACCACTGCCAGCCAGACTCTGATTGCAAGCGGTAGTTCCGAACAAAAAGTTAGCCAACCTTTTTGTTCACAACAAGTCGGCAACGTAACAGAAAAGATGCATTAAAATTCACTTTGAAGTTAAGTTGCTAATGAAACGTTTCTCTGCAGATTATTGGCATCACAAATCACAAAGCTTTTTTGTTTTAAAATCAAAATGGCGGACGTTGGTTGTTTAATTATGACCGAGATATAAAAATAGGAAATCATAATTTGGTATAATATGGTTATTAGTCAATAGCCTTTCAACACAAGAAGATGCGAATTTGTCAGGCATTTTCCCAAAAAAAGAAAGATACGTTAATTTAAAATCATGTAATGTCAAATTTTAAATAGATAATTGTTATGTTTACTTTTTATTTCGCTATTTTTGTACGAAGTTTTCCAAATAAGTGTATTTAACGCTATAGTTTTAATTTATAGTTCAATATATGAACTGCTATCATGAATTTTTTCAGATTTTTTAATAAGCCGTTTATATTTTTTCTTTTTTCCACGTTTAAGTCAATCTGTAACGTAAGTAATATCAAATTAAAAATTTTGTAATTATGATTAATAAAACGTTGGCTTTGGATTGAAGTATGTAAATAACTGTGTTTGAAAAAGATAATTATTATAATCTATGTCAATAAATAATTTCGAACTTAGATTTGGTGAGTCATTTATTAAATAATAGTGATGAATAGTTAAGTCCGCCTCGTGCAATTGTAATGCAAATAAATAAATAAATAATAGTGATAGTCAGTAAAGCGCATTGAAGTAGGTATTGACTACATAAGTATTCAATCTAATAAATACTAATAATGAACTGAGAATAGATTAAGAGCTTTATTCAAATAAAGCCACTACTGATTTTAAATGAGCTTCGAATGTCTAGAAAAAGCTAAAGCGGAAAGTTTGCTAATGACATATCAATGCAGAGTGGTTGGCAAGTTTATTTAGAAATCGATTGAGTGCAGTAAAGCGACAACAATACGGCTCTGAGTTTATTTGAGATGTGTTTTTTAAATAGATCTCCATTAATTAGAATGAATGTCAGAATGTAAAGTTCTCATTTTTAGGGAACTTATAACGATATAATTATAAGATAAATAATAACGAATCTATAGATTCGTCATGCCCGTCCGTTATGCTTTGGCTTACCGTCCAGGGATTTAAGCTAGTAAATAATATTGGGAGTGAAGGCTAAGAAGACATTCCAATCCTAATAAGTTATCAGATAGTATTCTATCTGATAACTTATTAGGATTGGAATGTGTTCGAAATAAGGCTATAAATGCATTCGTCATCATCTTCCTAGCCTCACCTTCCTGAGAGAGAAGAGAGTGAGGTGGAGGTTGATAAAGTTAATAGCAAAAACTCAAGCTTAAAACGGCAGCTAGTAGACCTACATCAGCAATACTTGGACGTTGTTGATGAACGGGATCAGCTGAAGGTGGTCACGGATGGTTTCAGTAATTGTAGTATTTTATATGATCAGGCTTTATTTAAAATTAGGGACCTAGAAGATGAGTTAGTTCATGCCAATAGTTATATAATAAAGTTAGAGAAAGAAAAAGCATGTAATCAGGTTAAAGAAACAAACCTCTTATACAATGAATTATTAAATAGTGATTGTAACCCCCCTTCCTTAATAACTATTGATCTGACTGAAGATTCCTTACTGAAACAGAATTATTCAGTTAGCAATAAGAAAATAAAAAAGTATGCAAAACTGAATAGATTAATTAAAAAATGTTATCAATTTAGGAAACAACACAAACACTTTTCTAAATATATTCCACTGAGGAAAGAGCGTGTTAAATTAGTTAATAAGTTAAATAATTACCAAATAAAGTTAGAAGACAGTATAAAAATATATGAAATTGATACTCAGTATTTGCAGTCTGAAATACAGGTACTTCAGGACTCACTACGTTCCCTTTCTAGTAGGTATGAAATTTCTCAGAACGAAATTAAAGAACATATTTTTGCAGCAAAGGAGTTGGTAATGTGTCAATGTTTTTGTCAGACAGTTACCAACCATGATACTGTCCAGCCTGAGGTAATGGAGTACCCGTCCCAGGTTGAGAATTTGTCTCAGGACAGTATACTGAACCAGGAATCAACTAATATGACACAAGATTCACACATGGTACAGCCTGAGTTATATGATAGTCTGCCTGAGATTGATAATTTTGTCTCTCCTAATAGTCATGATTGTAATCATTCAGTTATGTTCTCTGACAGTATAGGTAGGGGGCTAGGTAAATTAATTAGTAATAAACTGAGTTATTGTACCCAAAACAATTGTATGCCCGGGTCAACCTACAAACAGATTATGGCATCAGTAACAAAAAGTGTTTGTGATCCTAGTACCACCATTAGTATATGTATTGGCAATAGTTTTAAGATTAAAAAGGAAGACATCACTGACTGTGTTTCAGAGTTGTTGAAGTTGAATTGTAAGAAAATCATATTGTGTGCTTTTCCATATTTTGAAAATTTAAGTAATAGTAAAAACAATTACATTCACATGTTAAATAACCATATACATTTTTTAGTAGGTCACTATAGTGATAAACTTATATATCTTGATATCAACACTTTTGTTGATAAACTTAGATCGACTCGGGGTAAAGTGCATCTACCTATTAGTTGTAGACACAAAATAGCTAGGCTATTAGCTTTTAATATTCACACAGACATAAGTAGTATGTCTAAGTTTAGTTATATTATTAACACGGCGACTATTACTAATAATAGTAATGTACAGGTGACTTTAAATGAATATAGCATTAGTGCTATAAATGTTTACAAACATTGTACTGAGGAGAATCCATGTGTCACCGTGGAAAATCCTCAATTAGGGTCTATTAGTAATAGGGTCTTTTTGTCTGAGGATGGCACGGGAGTCTCCGGCCTCACTCCAAATATTAATATTAATTTAAACTAGAAAGTGAGACAATGGAAGGTACCATTAACAATATTGTTAATCCTACCAACAGTAAGGTACCTTCTTGCACTCAATTAGTTAGCAAAAAGGGGCCTTATCAGAACACCTTAAAATTATTCCACCAAAATATCCAAGGCATTTCTTCCAAATTATTAGAAATTGAATTGTTTTTAGAAAATAGTAAGTTTGACATTATTTGTTTTACTGAGCATTGGCTACAGGATTACCAAATGCTTATTAACTTTGAGATCTATATGGTGGGTAGCTGCTTTAACCGTAAAACTATGCTTCGTGGAGGTTCCCTAATTTTAATAAAAAATAGTTTTAAATTTAAGCAACGTGATGACATAGTGGATCTTTCGGTTGAACATTGTGTCGAACTGTCCTGTGTTGAGCTAGATAAGCATGTAATTGTGTGCGTGTACAGACCCCCAAATTATCAAAACTTTACCTTATTTGAATCGATAATGGAAGATGTCTTGGCAAAACTTGCAGCCAGTAATAAATATACAATTATTTGTGGTGATTTTAATATCAATATTTTAGAAGAAAATTCAAATAGTAGTCGGTTAATAAATCTTTTTAAGTCATTTGACTTGACCAACACTTTTATAGAACCTACTAGAGTCACTCCATCTTCTGCTACTTGTATAGATAATGTTTTCTGCAATTGTAATTACTTAGATAAAGCTATAGTAAATTGTCTACCGTCTGACCATAGTGGACAAACAGTAACTTTTAGGTGTAACACGCCATTGCAAAAAGTTCAGATTAAATTTAGACCTATAACTTCCAGCAAATTAGATAGATATAATAATTCCCTACAAAACAAATTAAGTGTTATGAGCCTTGACGATATTAATATAAATCAATTGTATGAGCGTTTCTTTTCAATAGTTCACACGGAATTCAACAAAACTTTTGAAAAGAAGACAAAAAGTATTTGCCCTAAATTTATATTTAGTGATTGGGCAACTAAAGGTATCAGAATAAGTAGGGAAAGACTATTTGAGCTCTATGGCCTTAAGCCTTTTATAAACTCTGAAACTTTTAACAAGTATGTTGCTAAGTATTCAAAAACTTTTAGAAATACATGCAAGGTTGCTAAAGCCCTGCACATTAGCAACAAGATCAAATCAGCAGAAAATAAAATAAAGACAGTTTGGAAAGTCATAAATAACGAGACTAACAGGAAGAAAATACGTAACACTAGCTACACATTAGATACAGCATGTGGTCCTAAAAGCTCAAATCAGGAAGTAGCTGAAGAATTTGTAAATTTCTTTACCAATATACCATCAAAAACTACTGAGGCTCTTAATTCCTCACCTGATGTCTCAATTGATTTATTAAAGGCGAATGTGTCTAGCTGCCTGGCTGAATTTAAATTTAAACACATTAACCCTATGATAGTTATTAAGGCTTTCCGGCAAATAAAAATCAAACTGACCGAAGATCTATGGGGAATGTCTATCAAAGTTTGTACATCCATACTTGAGACTATAGCCCCATACTTAGCTTTAATTTTTAATTTATGTGTTGACCAAGGAGTTTTCCCTGATTTAATGAAATGCAGTAAAGTAATACCTCTTTTCAAATCCGGGGACAGTAAAGATACTAATAATTATAGACCTGTATCCGTGCTACCAGTTTTTAGCAAAGTTTTTGAAAAGGTAATGCTTAATCAAATGCTCGATCATTTTAACACCAACAGAATCATACATGATCAACAGTATGGTTTCACCAAGGGACGTTGTACAACTGACGCCGGTGTAACCTTATTAAAGCATATATTTACTGCGTGGGAAGAGTCCCAAGACGCCATAGGAATTTTTTGTGACCTCTCCAAAGCATTTGATTGCGTAAATCACGACACATTACTTTTGAAACTTGAGCATTACGGACTAGGAAAACTTGCACTGAATTTGGTTAAATCTTATTTGAGTGATAGACAACAATATGTGCAAATAAATGGTGTTAATTCACAGGGTTTAAAAGTAAAAATGGGGGTTCCTCAAGGCTCAATATTGGGTCCTTTCCTCTTTCTAGTATATATAAATGATCTACCATATTTATTAAAAAATCAACCTCAAAATATGGTGTTATTTGCTGATGACACTTCCTTAATTTTTAAGATAAATAGACGGGCCCAAAATCTAGATGACGTGAATAATGCCCTAGTTCAAGTCCAGAATTGGTTCACAGCAAACAATTTGGTATTAAATGAAAAAAAAACCAAATGCATAAGATTTGCTTTACCGAATGTTAAGAGTAGTGATTGTGATATAATATTGAATAAAGAGAAACTTGAATTCGTAGATAAAACTGTTTTCTTGGGGATTACGCTTGATGCAGGGCTACAATGGGGTTCTCATTTAACATCTCTTGCGGGGCGGCTAAGTTCAGCAGCATATGCTATTAGAAAAATCCGTCAATTTACTGATGCAGATACCGCTAGACTGGTCTATTTCAGCCACTTTCATAGTATAATGTCTTACGGCATCTTGTTATGGGGACGGGCTGCAGATATTGAGTCTATATTTATTCTACAAAAAAGAGCCATCAGAGCCATATATAATCTTCGTAGGCGCGATTCTCTAAGGGAACTGTTTAAGAATATTGGCATCATGACGGTACATAGTCAATACATCTACGAAAACATAATGTACGTCAGGAAAAATCTTCATCTTTTTGGCAAAAGAGGTGACAAACATAATTACAGTACTAGAAATAGGGACCAACTAGTTCAGCCAGGCTTTAGACTCGCTAAAGTAGACTCTTCTTTTATGGGGTACTGTTTGAGATGCTATAATAAAATTCCACAAAGTATTCTTGAACTGAATGAGACAAAATTTAAAACATGCATTAAACGCACACTATGTAAGCAAGCATATTACAAGTTGAGCGATTATATCGCTGATAAAAATGCTTGGCTCAATGCTGGTCCTGCTTCACAAGGACAGGGGCGCATAAATTGATAGCATTAAATGGTATTGTTGGAGCTGCTGAAGATTGTACAACTTTCTTTGCATTGTATAGATTCAATCTCTTTAGTATTATATAATCGCATGGCCCATATTGTGTGAGTACTATGTACTAGGAAGCTATTCAAGCTATCATTCACTGAAAACCTACGTCTTTTCTTGACTTGAATCTGCCCTGGCGGTTGAGAGTATGTCATGCTCACTCAAATGTCACGCTGATGTTCGTGAACGGGCGCTGTCAGTTGTGACTGGTCATCTCTTAGTTGCCACGGCTTATTAGAATTAATTATTTTATTTTTCAATTGTATTTTTGATGTACTATGGACACTTTTAACGTGCACGTCTTGCTACATCGTTCTCACATAATGTACCATCTCAGCATGAATGATGTAACCAAGATTTTGTAAAAAAAACATTTTGATTTAAAAGAGTGTCCATGGAGTTTCTTGCCCGTTCTTCTCCATAGAGATCTACGCTAGGGAATGGGCAACTACAGTACTTTCACAGTTTTTATGTCTTGTGACTGGGACTGTAGCTACATTTTTGTTTCGACAATTCAAAAGTGCCTGTAACTGGCCTACTTGAAATAAATGCTTTGATTTTGATTTTGATTTTGAATGATATAGGGAACAATGTAAAAACAGACATCCGAATCAAGGTAATAATAATCCAATTTGTTAACTAACATTATCATATAGAGGTTTTTAGGGACATCTATATTTTTTTATTGATTCTTTTTTTTTTGTCAGATGTAGAAAAAAGCTATTTTACTTTGTCCATTCGTTTATTGTCTTTTTGACAGGTCACGCCTATAAATTACCGGTATTTTTTTTCATAATAATGTACTACAGTAATGTCGTACTTTATAGACGGGTAGGGAAGTGGGCAGTGTGCACTAAAAACAACATATAAAACAGTTCTTGAAATACGATAAATCGATTAAAAGATTAAAATAATCTATCATATTATTATGATCAAAAAAATTTGACTTCGTGTAAGTATTGTTTCTGTAAATTTAATAAAATAGAAAAGAAATTAAAATAGTATGACTTCAAGATTGGTTATTTTCAAGGAATTAAGTCGAAATTTTGGAATTAAGGTTGAAACTTAGAATAAAGAACAATAACTCTGTCCATTAATTTATTTATTTTTAGACCACTGACTTAAAATGTAACTATGCACGCGTTAGTAAAATTTAACTTTGAAATTCGTGGTAAATAACTTTTAAATCCAGAGTTATGGGAAAATATATTTGAAAAATCACATAATACTTACTAAACCGACCTTCAAGTGACTGTGTTAGGAAGTTTTCTTTGTTCTGGGCTAATTATATATCAAAATAGTGCATATTTTATTTATTTACAATACTGACTTAAAGATTATTATATCGATTGATTTTGATTTCAAATCGAATCGGTGACGTGTGAGGACGTCACTAATTTCGAAATTTGTTGAACTGTCAAAAAGATAATAAAGGAATGGACAGAGTATAGTAAAAATCCTAGTGTTAAATAGTAACAACAGTATCGCTTTATTGTACACTAGAATAATTACATTTGCTGCACAAAAATTTGATCTACCAAAAGGGTTGATCATCATCATCATCAACAGCATTTAACAGTCCACTGCTGGACATAGGCCTCTCCTTAGAAAGGAGGTTTTGGCCTACAATACCACACTGGCCAGACGGGTTGGTATAGGGTTGGTTTCAAGTTTTCCTTCTCTTTGCATTGATGTTGTGTTGCGTAGTTTATCCCTTGGTCGCCTTTTACGACACCCACGGTATGAATAGGGGTGGTGACACTGTATTATTAAAAGGTTTTATACTGTTCACAATGTCAGTGTAAGATTTTAAATTTTTATTAGTTGATTTTTTTTTTCCGTAGAGCAAAACAGAAGCATGAATTTGACTAATGGTGCTCTTGAAAACTTATAGCTAAATAGACATACGGGGATCACCGCCTTTAATTCCCTTATCCCAAATAGAAGGGGGAGGGTTTGAGCTTCGGTAACCTCACATAATCGTCTGAGGACCACTGGCTGTCTCAAATATATAAAAAAAAAAACGGTCACCCGTAAAACTATTTGAATTTAAAAACAAAATATTTTAGAGCAGGAAGACAAACACAATCATCTTAAAACATTTCGTAGAGGAAAATATAGGTATTTCAATTCATTTCCAAAGTAATCTTGGTGTCAATTTATTTCAATTGTACGTTCCGCGAGCTTAAAACAATAACAGTAATGAGACATTAGGCCGGAGGCTAAACCCTGATAAACCATGGATCAAGCCTGGATTCTCTATCCATGACGGAGTATTCAAGTACCATTTAAATCTGTGGTTACTTTCCAATTAGCTTCTTGAAGATGATAATTTCTTTGTTTATTTCTCTTTGTGTTTTCCTTAAAATTTAATCAGGGAAGTCTTGATATTTTATGTGTTCATTTGTGTATAATTGAGATAAAACCGTGTGGTGACAGATTAAGAATACAAAGTGTCACCACCCATATTCATTCCATGGGTGTCGTAAGAGGCGACTAAAGAAACAAAATAAGCAACTAACATCACTGACAAGAGAAGGAAAACTTGAAACAAACCCATTACCAACCCGTCTGGCCAGCGTGGTATAGTAGGCCAAAACCTCTTTTCAAAGGAGTGACCTATGTCCAGCAGTGGACTGTTAAAGGCTGTTGATGAGATAAAACCGTTTCTTATAAGCGAGGCGTGAAAGTGGCCTTAGGTGACTGGAAACAGTTACTGAGGGTAAGTAACGACAGCGCGGTCAGTACCTAGATGGGTGACCGTTTGTGGCATGACATGCTATGAGCGTTTCGTTACGTTATGCAGTCGGTCCCGGTTGTTAACATTAGATAGCAGTCGTGAAGCTTAGTTGGAGGCCTTTGGGCGGCTTAAAAAACATCCAACGTCAAGATTATGTAGACATTAAGTGTCTTGTCAGTCTCCAACCCACACTCGGCCAGCGTGGGGACGTACGGCCTTAACCCTCTCTTGAGAGGAGATGCGAGCTAGTCAGAGGAAGCTGATGAAATAAGGAGTAATTTGTGCCAATCTTTTTTAGACCAACTTTGCTCCGCGGCGTTACTAGCGATTTATTTATTTTTTTAAAACTTATTGCACTTGTTGTACAAAGGCGGAGTTAATGCCATGAGGCATTCTCACCTTCAGGTGATGTAAAAATAAGATGCGGTAGGTGCAAAGATAAGTGTTTTGAGGCATAACGATTTTATTCTGACATAAAATACAACCAAAATACATATATTTTACATAAATGT
The DNA here is from genome assembly GCA_932526445.1 of Phragmatobia fuliginosa. NCBI lineage: Eukaryota > Metazoa > Arthropoda > Insecta > Lepidoptera > Erebidae > Phragmatobia > Phragmatobia fuliginosa. Next base: position 2,675,043 of record OW052063.1, on the reverse strand, counting down.
AATATATTATATAACATTACATATTTTATAATAAAAATATAAAAACATACTTAAAGACATACACATACCTACTTAAATTTAATATTATATAAAATACATAGTCGTGTACTAGGGCTGCGACTATACTGCCGACTGACTCTGAAGAAGTTCTGGTACTTTAAGTTTGAACGTAAGGCGGTTTGTGGACATTCGTATTTCAGCAGGGAGTGCATTCCAGAGCAGAACTGACTGCACGTAGAAGGAAGAATGGAGGAAGAATGGAGCCACCAAAACACATTACACCAATAACCGTAGGTACTTTGAGGGTTTCAGCTAGTAAACAATCTTATTAAAGGCCCAGTTCGAGCAAATTGCACGAATGTTAAGATGTGAGACATTGACAACTATTGACGATCATTTATATAAAAACACACACACATACACATTAACAGTAAAAACTGAAATTCAGGTAAAACCGGTTGAACTAGTAAGCCCATCCCAAGTAATATTGGAAATAAAGGCTAGCAAGAAGAGGAAGAAGGAGTATTTTTTGTCATTTAAAAAAGACAACTCCCACATTAGGAATGTAAATTCCTGTGTCGCGGGGGACTTTACAAACATACATGAAACGGACACAAAGAACACCCAGACTCAGAATAACAAATTGTGAATCACACAAAGTGTTATCCTACGTGGGATTTGAACCCATGACACTTAGCGCAGTAGGAAGCGACGTGGCGACCGCTTAAGTCACTAGGCCAACCGTGCAGTAATGTAGGCCAGCCATATGTTTATTAATATCTGAGTATTAAAAGAACTTTCTTTGTGATTTTTTACACTGAATTTGGATGCATTCTCCCTCATTTCTTTAGAAACATCGATACACTTTATTCATACATTAGGAATGTTTTACTTGACAACGAGTGTAGCAAAATATTTCAGCATTAGTCTTCTCCCAAATACAGTTCTGTGACAACATGAAGTAGAATTCCCCCCCGTTGTCCCGTAAATAAGACGTTCGTTGCGAAGGTGTGAAGAAAAATAGAGGAGTTAGACCCCCCTGAGGGCCATTAGTGAATTGGGCTACACGTTTGGACGGTCCTATAAATATTGTCTTAGGAAAAACATCGTTTGTGGCCGAGTATCTGTATTACTTTTGCATCTTTAGGGTTCATCTGAGATGTGTTGGTAGTTTTGCTTGTTCTATTATAACTTGTTTAGACCGCGGCTTTGATCGCGTGTTTATCGAAAATCGCATTATAAAGTATGATATATCCTTCCTCAAGAATCTAATAAGTTAGTGTTTTCGGATATCTTACACGCAACGCCATCTAGTCCCAAACTAAGCAGAGCTTGTATTATGGGAACTAGAAAACTGATATTAATACAAAAACATACTTTTTATTGTAAATACTTACATATTATACATAAAAACACCCAAACTCCGAAACAAATATTTGTGGATAATACAAACCGGGAATAACTAGAGACACACAGCAGTCACACACTGTGTCACTGAGTAATTCAATTACAATTTTGCCATGTCAAATTTCATTAATAAAAATCAGTGCAGTTGTTTAAACGTGAAAGCGTAACAGACAGACCGATTCAAGCGGCTCGGCAGTAGACCGTTTCCAAACTACATTTTATTTAAAACTAGTTGAGTCGAAGCGAAGTTACTCCAAAAAATCGGTTGTCTGCAAAGTCATTTTAGGGCCACCGCACACTAGCTACTTTTAGTATCGGCGATCGGCAACTAGTCGCTTTTTAGAAGCTAAATACGGCGACCGAACGCTCCACACCGCACACTTAAAAACGCCAAACGCGGCGATCGAGTCGCTTCTTAGAAGCGCGACACAGCAGCTGAATGCTACTCTCCGCACTATTTCGGATGCCGGTAGCAGCGACTTGGGATCTGAGCAGTCGCTTAAACGCGCGTTTCCGATACCGCGATCGAACGCAGGAAGTCGCTAAAACGCGATGCAGCATCGATACAGTCGCCAAATCGCCGATCGCCGATGCTAAAAGTAGCCAGTCTGCAGTGGCCCTTACTGACGATAGTTGAACGTGACAACGTCATAAGATTGTGCCTCTTTGTCGCTCGTTCTGCGCTCTCGCTTGCACTTCAAGCCTTAAAAGGAACGCCTCAGAGCGAGGTAACGCCGCATGAGTCATGGTTTTTCGTGCGTGCAACCGGCTCCATCGAATTATAAGACGTTGTCACGTCAAAGAAGTTAGCCTAAGTTATTCCTTGTGTGATCAGCCATCTGATAGTGGAAATCCCATCAAAATTGGTCAAGCCGTTTCTGAGACTACCCGTAATTTCGAAATATTTTGTTTTAATAACGTGACTGAGTGCCAATCAAACAAGGGAATAAAGTTGTCAGCGAATGCAGAATAAAAAAAGGTTTGCACCTTGGCTAGGTGTTATAAAACTTGGTTTCTCTTACGTTTACTTACCTTCAAGCTCAACGACAACTTCTTACAGAGGAACTAGATAAATTTACATTTACAAACATACATGAAAGGGACACAAATAACACCCAGACTCAGAACAACAAATTGTGAATCACAAAAAGTGTTATCCCACATGGGATTTGAACCCGCGACACTTGGCGCTGCAGGAAGCGTCGTGGCGACCGTTTAAGCCACTAGGGCAACCGTGCAGTCAAATTCTTAATATTTTGTCTGAGTGAAAAGTAGATATTAAGTTTTTATTTTTAGTTTATAAAGCCTTAGTTTACGACATATTTTAATAACATAGTGATTAATTGCACCGCTGTATTTCTTGAATAATTTACTAATCTTTAGTCAAACTTGAACATTAAGTTATGTAAAAACGCTATGAAATCGACCTAAAGTTATACACACATATTTTTTGTCTAAATAAAAGACCAAACCTTACCCCCTGTTAATGTAAAAACATGTTTTTAAATTACAATTTATATTGTACTAGCTTTCCGCCCGCGGCTTCGCCCGCGTAGAATTCGTTTATATCGCGCGACACGGTAAGGGTAGATTAAACAATCTTACATGATTTTATGTTTGATATTAAGGAACTTCGACACATACTTTCGTCCCCTATTTCAAACCCTTCTACCTTTATTTTCGCGATAAAAAGTATCCTATTTTCAGTGGTTTAGACGTGAAATCGTAACAGACAGACAGAGTTACTTTCGCATTTATAATATTAGTAGGGATTCAGTTTGTGGTCAATTTAAGACAACTAACGCCATCTGTTGTTAGTTCTTGGTACTATTCTCACCGATGAGATCGTGTTAGACGATCAAAATGGCGTCTCAATAATTTTGGTTCAGAGCGAATGGTCGCATTTTTCCCCACGCCGAGGTTTAATTTTCAGAACTCATGTAATCAGATCTATGTCGCACACCCCTTCGTTCAGTCGGATACGTTCATAAACTTCAATTTACCGGTAACTTTTGTAATAAAACTTGTGCTATCATAGTAAATGTCCAGAAGTAAAGAAAGTAAGTACGTTATTATACACATACATACATAGCTATACAAAAATATAAAATGGAATGTCTGTTTGTAATATCATTTTATTACTAAGTACATGGGCGTACCCAGCATCTGGCCTAGGGGGGGGCAAGTCAAATTTTTTAGGTCGGATTGTCCGAGACTGTTTTGTCATACACACTACACAAACACACCTACATGAAACATTAGGTATATGTAGTGTGCCTTGTAAAAGACTGTACCACGGCGTCCAAAGCGACGACCAAAAGTTGCACGCGAAAGATGGTACACGCGACATTATGTTACTGGCGCGGCCAATGTGGTCCCAGGCAAAAGGAGTGCAGCCTAAGGGCTACAAGAGGGGCGATGGGACTACTGTCGGCTGTTCCTAAACTACTTGGTAGCGGTCAACGCCGAACACTGGCAACCAGTCGGCCCGACCCGCAGACGCCGATGTTCAGGAGCAGGGGCCTTCTCCTAGTTTGGAAAGTGGCCAAGAGAAGAAATCTCCATAAAAATCATAGGAGCAAACGTGGCCTAGGCCACATGCAAAGAGCTACCTCTCCACGTGGCCTTCTGTTACGCAGAGGGCAGATGCGAGAGTTACGCCGGAAGACGACACTTTATGGGGGCGACGGGGTTGCCGTCGAAGACTCATTATGGAGCCACTGACGGTGATCACTGCCAGACTCCGGCAACCGATTGGCCCAACCCGTATACGCTGAGCAATCTCGAACGGGGAGGAGGGTGGAGAACTCCGCTTGGAAGAAAAGCTCTATAAAAAATTACCCCTAACCCAAGCTGAGGGAGCCCGGCGAAGAGGTTAACGGCTGGGGGGATATGCCAGCCGCTAGGGCAACACAACGTTAGCTCACGTATAAGAGCAAAACCATTATGGACGTGACTCAAGAGAATATATTACCCCAGGAGGGTACCGGCCGCGCGGCAGACGTAAAATCCCTCGGCGCTCCAGTGTCAGCCACTGAGGCTGTTCTGCCCACCGTATTCTGTCGGGGCTCAGTTACGTACACAAGGGTGTCCGAGTCTGGGCACATCAACCAGGGCGCACAAGCCCAGTTTTGTACGTCCCAGGACGCCGAGCCCAGCGTCTTCTCGCTTAAGAGAAAGAGGTAGCGCAGGCGCCGGCCTATGGAATACCTTAATCAAGGTCCAGGGTTGCAGGAAGGAGATTCAGAAGAGAGCGATGCTTGGCTCTCTGCTCTGTTTCCTCGTGGTCACCACAAACCCGTAAGCCAAAACCGAAGGGCACGTCAGATAGCAAAAAAACGACCCAAGAAACTTGCACTGCAAAAGGGCACAACAAGGGGTGGAAAGAGCGGTGAAAGTGGAACGGGGACCGAGACGAAGCATGATGACGCACCGGGTCCATCTTGATTGCGGCGTAGCTGAGGAGCCAACCCGTCGCCGATATCGACTCTAGTATCCAGGAGTCCCTTTCGGCTTTCGAGAAGGCCTTCCAAGAGACGAAGGGAGTCAAAGGCGGCAAAAGGGGTGCCATCACAGCTTTTACGACCATCAGGGCCGGAGTGTCGGAACTCTATTAAAGAGCCGATGAGTCGGCCATGACAGACGCAGTGGGGAGGCTACGGAAAGAGAACAAGGCGCTACGCTCTGAAATGGCCTCCCTCCGAGCGGAGGTGGAAAAGCTACGCCGTGGGGACCCAAAACCCCATCAAAACACCCAAGCGAGCTCCAATACTGCCCGAGGTAAGACCAGCAAAGCAGCGTTCTCAAAAAAGAGCAGCTTACCGGACCGAGACCAATTCGCGGCCATGCTAGACCGTGTTCTTGCTGAGGTCCGAAAAAAGATGATAGGAGGTCAGTGTCCAGGTACGAAGAACTTGCTGCTTCCAGCGGCCTTAAGTCTGGGGACGGAAGTGGCCACTGGCGTGGAGTCGCCCAAAGCCAAAAAGAAGAGTAGGAGGAAGAAGGGTCAGTGTGCTACACAGATGTCTCAAGCGCTAGTATCGCTATCCCCTGTGCAGAAGAGGCATCAGCCGACTGCGGCCTCATTATCGAGCGAGACGTGGGTCCCTTGGCCGAAAGGCCAAGGCCAGGTAAATAGTTAAAGTTTAAGCATTCCCCGCGTTAAAAAAAAAAGGGGGAGGTAGTAGAGACGGTCCAGTCATGGGCGACGGGCTGCTGCTCACCGCCACCGACTATTAAAAGGGTTATTCCGCGACTTCCAACAACAGCGGCTGTCACAGTCTCCGTACCTTCTGGCTCGGAGACGACAATAGCCCAGTTGATGGAGAACGCGAGGGCCAACATCAGATTGGGTGATCTTGGCATCACAGGTGGTCTCCGCACACCGCAAAAGCGCCGCTTCAGCAGACAAACTGGCAGCACGCCTGCAAGATGTTCTGTCTGACACGGATGCTATTATTGCGTGTGCGTGTAGGGCAGGAGACATACGGGTGATGGACCTGGAGGAGTCAATCACCCATGCTGAAGTCACCAGGGCTGTAGCAGCGGCGGGGGAATGTGCAATCTCCGATGTCAAAGCCGGAGACATACGTGCCTCCCCGTCACGACTGGGCACGGCCTGAGTTCGTTTTCCACTTGCCTCTGTTCGCAAAATAGTGAACGCTAAACGGTTACAGATGGGCTGGGTTTTGTCCAGGACCGAGCCACTGCTAGCACGCCCGTTACAGTGTGCTATCGGTGCCTTGAAATGGGACACGTGAGAGCTAAGTCTCCCAACTAGACAGACCGGGGTGCTAGATGTTACGTGTGCGGTGACACAGGTCACGTGACACAAACATGCACCGCGAAAACGCCGAAATGCTCGGTCTGATCGGACCTTGGCCGTCCCGCGAATCATCGGGTAGGTAGCAAGAAGTGCTCCCCGCCGAAAAAAAAGAAAAGGGGGCCGCAGACGGCCACCGCCCCGGCCCGTGCTGACACCAGTCAAAACTCATCGGCTACAGGAGGGACACAGCCGGAAATCAGTCCGGTACAGGAGGCAATAAAAGCTTAAAAATTCACGTCCATCCATAATTTTTTGGCGGTTTTTTGGCGATTGCACCGTGCATTTTGCCAGTTTCTACTGCGCGGATTATTCAAAAGTTAGAGCATAAGGCCCCGTTTACACTTTAATTAGTAATTAGGCGAGTTCATACATGTTTTGCGAGATTTCCAGGGGGGGGCAGCTGCCCCTCCCTGCCCCCCCTGGGTACGCCCATGACTAAGTACTTATGTGAGTACTTGCATAAAAAAGCAATTTTTAAAAGCATTGTCTGTCTGTCTTGAGCCGACTAATCTTTGCAACTTCTGGACCTGGTTTTTACTAGCAGATCTTTCACTAGCAGACAGCTGAAGTTACTCAGGTATGTTTTTGATGTGAAACATCTATAGGCGCACGTAAAATAGATTTCTGGCCTGGCGACTGGCGACGAGTCGCCGCGGCACGCTATACGATGGTATATATATACGGTCTATATGCAGTAGTGTGTACCGTACACACTACTGCATATAGACTACTATTTTAATAATTAGTAATATTTTATTTTATCATTATGACATATTTAGTTCCTATTACAATATGTTCTTTTCTGCATATGTATTACTTTTACAAAATAATGGCGATGTTTCACATCTGCCAGGCGTCCCGTGACGGCTCACATTTTTAGGGTTCCGTAGCCAAATGGCAAAAAACGGAACCCTTATAGATTCGTCAAGTCTGTCTGTCTGTCTGTCTGTCTGTCCGTCCGTATGTCACAGCCAATTATTTCCGAAACTATAAGAGCTATACTGTTGAAATTTGGTCAGTCGATGTATTCTGTGAACCGCATTAAGATTTGTACATAAAAATAGAAAAAAAACAATACATTTTGGGGGTCCCCATACTTGGAACTGAAACTCAAAAAAATTTTTTCATCAAACCTATACGTGTGAGGTATCTATGGATAGGTGTTCAAAAATGATGTCGAGGTTTCTAATATTATTTTTTTCTAAACTGAATAGTTTGCGCGAGAGACGCTTCCAAAGTGGAAAAATGTGTGTCCCCCCCCCCCTCTAACTTCTAAAATAAGAGAGTGATAAAACTAAAAAAAATATATGTTGTACATTACCATGAAAACTACCAACTCGAGATCTAGTGAGTAGTTTTTTTTTTAATACATCATAAGTCGTAACACGCAATTTACCTTTCATCCAATCAACACACTAGTATAAAAACATCGATGAAAGTTACAACGAACTACAAGAACTTTTATATGATGTTACTTGCTGATACGGAACCCTTCATGGGCGAGTCCGACTCGCACTTGTCCGCTTTTTTTAATCTATCTTCACTCGCGGCGTTATTCGCAATTTATAATAATAATTTCGGGTAACACTGCAGTATTCAGCTAGTATCATAATAAATTCATTCAAATACGTACGTATATTAGGGGCTGTCCATTAATCACGTGAGGCTTGATAGGGGGGGGGAGGGGTCTACAAAAAATCACGAAATATCACAAAGAAGAGGGGGGGTGTAGTTATATATCACGTGTATTTTTTTTTCTGCAAATTTTTGCATTTCTTTCATTATCTTTATGTCAGTCAACCTGCGACCTTTCTACTCTACCTCTGAACGTAATTTTTGTGGTCTATAATTTTCTATAATAAAATTAGTTGATACCCATAACTGTATACTGATATAGGAGGGGGAGGGGGTAGATTAGTCTTAAATCTCACCATGTATCACCAAGGGGGAGGGGGGGGGGGGGGGGGTTGAAAAATGCCAAAAAAAAGATTACGTGATTAATGGACGGCCCCTTATACTAAGTTTTTTTATGTCAGGCCTTTGATTTTAGGGTCCCGGGATTGTCTGTTATCGGTTTTCGTATTTGCATGTTTTCATCCAACCCCAACTGAAACCGCTAAACTTTCTTCGATTCAGATTCGATTATTCTAAACGATATCTCTCTGATATTGTACTTCTTATATTTGTTATTTTTATCTCCACAATACTTTACTCTTTTTATCTTTTATTAAATTTCATCTTCGTTTTGGGGTTCGTTCGCAGATGCGGTTTATTTTCGTGGGATTGAGAAATCAAAGGGTATTATGTAAATAGAAGTTCAATACACATTTTACCTTTTTGTATGTGGAGAGCATATATCACTTTCAAATTAAGCATCATGCACAATGATGCTTAACTCTATTCAAATAAAATGAATGGAAATGTTTTTTTTGTAATATTAATATAAATATTTCGTACATCTTACACGCAACATCATCTAGTCTCAAATTAAACAGAGCTTGTATTATGGGTACTAAACAAATGATATAAATACATAAACATACCTTTTTTTTGTAAATAAATACATAGAAAACACCCAGACTCCGAAACAAATATTTGTGGACCACACAAATATTTGGTCCGACCCGGGAATCGAACCCGAGAACTATTGATCAGCAGCCGCATACGCTAACCACTAGACCAAAAAGTCAAATGAAAAATTTAATGAACAGTGTTTAACTCAATGCAGTTTTAAGTATATAATGACCGTGGGATTCAGCTATAATGCACTAAAATAATAAAAATAACTTTTTTTTAAGCACTTTTTTAATTAAATTTAATCCAAACCTAGTTAATATATTTGCCGTCAGTTGGCACTTCAGTCTGGTGTGTGAGTGTGGTGACGGATTTAGAATACAAAGTGTCACCACCCATATTCATTCCATGGGTGTCGTAAGAAGCGACTAAAGAAACAAAATAAGCAACTAACATCACTGACAAGAGAAGGAAAACTTGAAACAAACCCATTACCAACCCGTCTGGCCAGCGTGGTATAGTAGGCCAAAACCTCTTTTCAAAGGAGTGACCTATGTCCAGCAGTGGACTGTTAAAGGCTGTTGATGAGATAAAACCGTTTCTTATAAGCGGGGCGTGAAAGTGGCCTTAGGTGACTGGAAACAATTACTGAGGGTAAGTAACGACAGCGCGGTCAGTACCTAGATGGGTGACCGTTTGTGGCATGACATGCTATGAGCGTTTCGTTACGTTAAGCAGTCGGTCCCGGTTGTTAACATTAGATAGCAGTCGTGAAGCTTAGTTGGAGGCCTTTGGGCGGCTTAAAAAACATCCAACGTCAAGATTATGTAGACACAATGTGTCTTGTCAGTCTCCAACCCACACTCGGCCAGCGTGGGGATGTACGGCCTTAACCCTCTACTGAGAGGAGATCCGAGCTGGTCCGAGGAAGCTGATGAAATAAGGAGTAATTTGGACCAATCTTTTTTAGAGTAACTTTGCTCCGCGGCGTTAATAGCGATTTACACCAATAATCTTGGCTACTTTGAGGGTTTCAGCTAGTAAGCAATCTTATTAAAGGCCCAGTTCGAGCATATTGCATGAATGTTAATAAGTGAGAAATTGACAACTATTGACGAGCATTTGTATAAAAACATACACTCATCCTCCTAGCCTTTATTCCCAAGTTTATTTGGGGTCGGCTACTAGTTCAACCGGTTTTACCTGAATTTCAGTTTTTCCACGGAGCGACTGGCATCGGACCTCCGCAACCCTAAAGGAGAACTGAAATTCGAAGATTGAACTAGTTGTCAGTATATTTGAGGGCACTGACTTCCCAATAACGATTGCCATAGATGTTCATGACAACCGGGACCAACGGCTTTACGTGCTCTCCGAGGCACGGGCGTGAATCACCGCCAAACTTCCAAACTCCGGGCAGCTATTAGGAATTTCCTAAGAAAATCCCAAAAACACTTTTTGGCCCGACCCGGGATTTGAACCCGAGACCTCTTGCAGTCGCATACGCTAACCACTAGACCAACGAGGCAGTTGTATAAAAACACACACATACACTTTATTAGTAAAACCTGAAATTCAGGTAAAACCGGTTGAACTAGTAAGCCGACCCAAATAAATATTGGGAATAAAGGCTAGCAAGAAGAGGAAGGAGTATATTTTGTTTTTTAACAAAGACAACTCCCGCATTAGGAATGTAAATTCCTGTGTCGCGGGGGACTTTACAAACATACATGAAACGGACACAAAGAACACCCAGACTCAGAATAACAAATTGTGAATCACACAAAGTGTTATCCTACGTGGGATTTGAACCCATGACACTTAGCGCAGTAGGAAGCGACGTGGCGACCGCTTAAGTCACTAGGCCAACCGTGCAGTAATGTAGGCCAGCCATATGTTTATTAATATCTGAGTATTAAAAGAACTTTCTTTGTGATTTTTTACACTGAATTTGGATGCATTCTCCCTCATTTCTTTAGAAACATCGATACACTTTATTCATACATTAGGAATGTTTTACTTGACAACGAGTGTAGCAAAATATTTCAGCATTAGTCTTCTCCCAAATACAGTTCTGTGACAACATGAAGTAGAATTCCCCCCCGTTGTCCCGTAAATAAGACGTTCGTTGCGAAGGTGTGAAGAAAAATAGAGGAGTTAGACCCCCCTGAGGGCCATTAGTGAATTGGGCTACACGTTTGGACGGTCCTATAAATATTGTCTTAGGAAAAACATCGTTTGTGGCCGAGTATCTGTATTACTTTTGCATCTTTAGGGTTCATCTGAGATGTGTTGGTAGTTTTGCTTGTTCTATTATAACTTGTTTAGACCGCGGCTTTGATCGCGTGTTTATCGAAAATCGCATTATAAAGTATGATATATCCTTCCTCAAGAATCTAATAAGTTAGTGTTTTCGGATATCTTACACGCAACGCCATCTAGTCCCAAACTAAGCAGAGCTTGTATTATGGGAACTAGAAAACTGATATTAATACAAAAACATACTTTTTATTGTAAATACTTACATATTATACATAAAAACACCCAAACTCCGAAACAAATATTTGTGGATAATACAAACCGGGAATAACTAGAGACACACAGCAGTCACACACTGTGTCACTGAGTAATTCAATTACAATTTTGCCATGTCAAATTTCATTAATAAAAATCAGTGCAGTTGTTTAAACGTGAAAGCGTAACAGACAGACCGATTCAAGCGGCTCGGCAGTAGACCGTTTCCAAACTACATTTTATTTAAAACTAGTTGAGTCGAAGCGAAGTTACTCCAAAAAATCGGTTGTCTGCAAAGTCATTTTAGGGCCACCGCACACTAGCTACTTTTAGTATCGGCGATCGGCAACTAGTCGCTTTTTAGAAGCTAAATACGGCGACCGAACGCTCCACACCGCACACTTAAAAACGCCAAACGCGGCGATCGAGTCGCTTCTTAGAAGCGCGACACAGCAGCTGAATGCTACTCTCCGCACTATTTCGGATGCCGGTAGCAGCGACTTGGGATCTGAGCAGTCGCTTAAACGCGCGTTTCCGATACCGCGATCGAACGCAGGAAGTCGCTAAAACGCGATGCAGCATCGATACAGTCGCCAAATCGCCGATCGCCGATGCTAAAAGTAGCCAGTCTGCAGTGGCCCTTACTGACGATAGTTGAACGTGACAGGGCGTTTTTCAAAATTTTGCTCAGGACTATTTTGCTATGTCCTACGAGTTTGACCATTGATTAAAAGGCAAAAATGTAGGAAGTGAGTATCAAATTATTTTATGTTAGGGTAAAATGTTTAACTTACTGTGAAAAAAAAGATAAACATAAGACATAATCGGAAAACATATTTTAATATTTAATAAAATACCAAATATTATCCTACTTTTTTATGTGTCCTTCATCATATCCTGGATTTTGATTACGTATTTTGGAGAATATATAAGCTATATTTGGATATCTATAGTATTACTCGAATGAAATAACTCATTTTATTTGTTTTTAAATAAAATATAATAAGGTTGTAGTATATTTTTCTAATTTAAATACTGAAATTATCGGATTTAAAAAACTGGCCACAGCGGACAGTCCGGTTACGTAACGGTATGATTTTATAAAGAATAACAATAACATTGTATTTGGCTCTAACTATTTTTAAGCAATGCCATATTGACAATGTTTTTATCATTCATTAGTTCTTCTCCTTTGAATTAAAACTGAAGAAATTCAATCGTCAACACTTGCGGTCCGTGACGTGCGTGACGGGTCTGTTTTGTTTGTCCGGTACGAACATTGATTTTGAAAGGTAAGACCCACAAATTTTATATACTACTCGTGTTAAATTATAAGTAAATATGCTGTAGATAATGAATGTGTACTAGTAAACTACTATAATCAACTTTTTTTATACCAAAAAAACATATGATGACAAATCCGCGTTATACGTAACGTCCAGGACGTGACGTGATGTACTATGTGGACTAAAAACGTTACGTACTGGACTCGTAAAGATGCGTTCATACTGTCTTGTGCAATTTAATATAAATTAAAAATATAATCCACCCAGAGAGGTAAACTCATTACCTTTATAGGATCTAGTCACCTCATGGTGAGCAGGTTTCCTTATTATGTTATAAATATCCTATTTAGACTAGCGATAAAGAGGGTGAACCCTAACATTCCTCACATCCTCGGCACTTCCTTACAAATTAATTTATTCCTACTCAGGTAAATTATGCCGTTGACTGGTGCCGAGAGAGACAAAAACAACGGCGATATGGACAAAAACAAAGAAAATGAAGAAAAATACAACAAATATAAAAAGAAAGAAGTCGAAAGACTGAAGAACATAAACTCAAGGTAAGTGAACTAAATAAGGAAGAAAAGGAAAAAAGACGGAAAATTTGAAGATAACAAAAAAGGAATAAAAGGGAAAATAAAAAACCAAATAATACTAAGCCAGCTGTTCCAGTGACAGTGCCAGAGATGCAAGATAATACAAAATTGAAGAAAAAACAGAGATTGAATTACCGAAATTATAAAAGATATCAAAGGACATTAAAAACTTGTGAAAGGTTAAAGAAAGTTATTAGTAGTTTAAGTAAAAATAGATTTCGCCTAGAGACTAAACACAAAAAGATGATTGAGCTATTGGAAAATGAAAAAGTTACTCTAAAAGAAGACCAAACAATCACGCAGAATTACCTACTTATTGGTTCCCTATTTTATTTTTGTTACTACTTATTTGACATTTTTTTGTATCTGTTGGATTTTTTTGTAAGTAAAGAAGTATTGTTACCTACTTAATGTGAAAATGAAACTGAGATAGACTTGAATCCCCTAAGTTTTTTGTAAAATATATTTTTAAAATGCTCAAATCAAAACAGTCTGTGATATGTTATGATATGATATATGTGACTAATTTTATAGAAATAAGTACAGTAAGTGATGTGACTTAAATAATATGTCACATCACGACGTTTTTGAAATGTTGAATAATATTGTATTGTTTCTAAATATATTTTTAAAATGCTCAAATCAAAACAGTCTGTGATATGTTATGATATGATATATGTGACTAATTTTATAGAAATAAGTACAGTAAGTGATGTGACTTAAATAATATGTCACATCACGACGTTTTTGAAATGTTGAATAATATTGTATTGTTTCTAAAATGACTACAAATTGTGCTCATTGTAAACATAGCTTTAGAGTTCCTAAACGTAACGACTGTTGTCCACATACGTAACTGTCCTGTTTTGGCTGTTATAGTTTTTATTTTTTTATGAAAAAACCTTTGGGAGTTATGTTTTTGTTAATATATATTATATGTCTTTTTGTTATTTTTTGTATTTAAAAAAACTTACCTATAATGTTAGTCTTTCAGAATAGTTATTTATTCACAAAGTTTGATAGTCCAGAGTGCCATTTAGTTACGTACAAGACATATTTTATATTTTAAACAGCACTAAGAGGCAAGATATCACAAAGTGGTATTAAATTTTAGAAGATTTTTATGTTGTTGATTAATTATAAATAAAGCTGATTAACTTTGATATGATTGAGTTATTATTTACTTTGAATGAAAATGTAACGTACAAGACCCCTGTATTGGCAACCCTCACTATAATAATACATTAAATAGAAATTATACTCATTTAATATTGTTTGATTATGGTTTTTCTTAAACCTTAGTTCATTGTCAATGTCTACATTTCATCGTTTATTTAAAATTTTGTTATGAAAATAAATGGACATCCTGTACGTAACGGAGAAAAATTTTGAAAAACGCCCGACAACGTCATAAGATTGTGCCTCTTTGTCGCTCGTTCTGCGCTCTCGCTTGCACTTCAAGCCTTAAAAGGAACGCCTCAGAGCGAGGTAACGCCGCATGAGTCATGGTTTTTCGTGCGTGCAACCGGCTCCATCGAATTATAAGACGTTGTCACGTCAAAGAAGTTAGCCTAAGTTATTCCTTGTGTGATCAGCCATCTGATAGTGGAAATCCCATCAAAATTGGTCAAGCCGTTTCTGAGACTACCCGTAATTTCGAAATATTTTGTTTTAATAACGTGACTGAGTGCCAATCAAACAAGGGAATAAAGTTGTCAGCGAATGCAGAATAAATAAAGGTTTGCACCTTGGCTAGGTGTTATAAAACTTGGTTTCTCTTACGTTTACTTACCTTCAAGCTCAACGACAACTTCTTACAGAGGAACTAGATAAATTTAAATTTACAAACATACATGAAAGGGACACAAATAACACCCAGACTCAGAACAACAAATTGTGAATCACAAAAAGTGTTATCCCACATGGGATTTGAACCCGCGACACTTGGCGCTGCAGGAAGCGTCGTGGCGACCGTTTAAGCCACTAGGGCAACCGTGCAGTCAAATTCTTAATATTTTGTCTGAGTGAAAAGTAGATATTAAGTTTTTATTTTTAGTTTATAAAGCCTTAGTTTACGACATATTTTAATAACATAGTGATTAATTGCACCGCTGTATTTCTTGAATAATTTACTAATCTTTAGTCAAACTTGAACATTAAGTTATGTAAAAACGCTATGAAATCGACCTAAAGTTATACACACATATATTTTTTGTCTAAATAAAAGACCAAACCTTACCCCCTGTTAATGTAAAAACATGTTTTTAAATTACAATTTATATTGTACTAGCTTTCCGCCCGCGGCTTCGCCCGCGTAGAATTCGTTTATATCGCGCGACACGGTAAGGGTAGATTAAACAATCTTACATGATTTTATGTTTGATATTAAGGAACTTCGACACATACTTTCGTCCCCTATTTCAAACCCTTCTACCTTTATTTTCGCGATAAATAGTATCCTATTTTCAGTGGTTTAGACGTGAAATCGTAACAGACAGACAGAGTTACTTTCGCATTTATAATATTAGTAGGGATTCAGTTTGTGGTCAATTTAAGACAACTAACGCCATCTGTTGTTAGTTCTTGGTACTATTCTCACCGATGAGATCGTGTTAGACGATCAAAATGGCGTCTCAATAATTTTGGTTCAGAGCGAATGGTCGCATTTTTCCCCACGCCGAGGTTTAATTTTCAGAACTCATGTAATCAGATCTATGTCGCACACCCCTTCGTTCAGTCGGATACGTTCATAAACTTCAATTTACCGGTAACTTTTGTAATAAAACTTGTGCTATCATAGTAAATGTCCAGAAGTAAAGAAAGTAAGTACGTTATTATACACATACATACATAGCTATACAAAAATATAAAATGGAATGTCTGTTTGTAATATCATTTTATTACTAAGTACTTATGTGAGTACTTGCATAAAAAAGCAGCCAAGTGCGAGTCGGACTCGCCCATGAAGGGTTCCGTATCAGCAAGTAACATCATATAAAAGTTCTTGTAGTTCGTTGTAACTATAATCGATGTTTTTATACTAGTGTATTGACTGGGTGAAAGGTAAATTGCGTGTAACGATTTATGACGTATTAAAAAAAAACTACTCACTAGGTCTTGTTCAAACCAATTTTCGTTGGTAGTTTACATGGTAATATATAACATATATTTTTTCTAGTTTTATCACTCTCTTATTTTAGAAGTTAGAGGGGGGGGGGACACACATTTTTCCACTTTGGAAGTGTCTCTCGCGCAAACTATTCAGTTTAGAAAAAAATGATATTAGAAACCTCAACATCATTTTTGAAGACCTATCCATAGATACCCCACACGTATAGGTTTGATGAAAAAAAAATTTTTGAGTTTCAATTCCAAGTATGGGGACCCCCAAAATGTATTGTTTTTTTTCTAAATTTTTGTAAAAATCTTAATGCGGTTCACAGAATACATCGACTGACCAAATTTTAACAGTATAGCTCTTATAGTTTCGGAAATAATTGGCTGTGACATACGGACGGACAGACAGACAGACAGACAGACAGACTTGACGAATCTATAAGGGTTCCGTTTTTTGCCATTTGGCTACGGAACCCTAAAAAAGCAATTTTTAAAAGCATTGTCTGTCTGTCTTGAGCCGACTAATCTTTGCAACTTCTGGACCAATTTTTACGAGACTTTCACTAGCAGACAGCTGAAGTTACTCAGGTATGTTTCTTAATCTATCTTCACTCGCGGCGTTATTCGCAATTTATAATAATAATTTCGGGTAACACTGCAGTATTCAGCTAGTATCATAATAAATTCACTCAAATACGTATATTAGGGGCTGACCATTAATCACGTGAGGCTTAATAGGGGGGGGGGAGGGGTCTACAAAAAATCACGAAATATCACAAAGGGGAGGGGGGGTGTAGTTATATATCACGTGTATTTTTTTTTCTGCAAATTTTTGCATTTCTTTCATTATCTTTATGTCAGTCAACCTGCGACCTTTCTACTCTACCTCTGAACGTAATTTTTGTGGTCTATAATTTTCTATAATAAAATTAGTTGATACCCATAACTGTATACTGATATAGGAGGGGGAGGGGGTAGATTAGTCTGAAATCTCACCATGTATCACCAAGGGGGAGGGGGGGGGGGTTGAAAAATGCCAAAAAAAAGATTACGTGATTAATGGACGGCCCCTTATACTAAGTTTTTTTATGTCAGGCCTTTGATTTTAGGGTCCCGGGATTGTCTGTTATCGGTTTTCGTATTTGCATGTTTTCATCCAACCCCAACTGAAACCGCTAAACTTTCTTCGATTCAGATTCGATTATTCTAAACGATATCTCTCTGATATTGTACTTCTTATATTTGTTATTTTTTTCTCGACAATACTTTAGTCTTTTTATCTTTTATTAAATTTTATCTTCGTTTTGGGGTTCGTTCGCAGATGCGGTTTATTTTCGTGGGATTGAGAAATCAAAGGGTATTATGTAAATAGAAGTTCAATATACATTTTACCTTTTTGTGTATGGAGATCATATATCACTTTCAAATTATGCATCATTGTGCGTCTATTCAAATAAATTAAACCAGTGTTTTTTTTTTTGGAATATTAAATAAATATAAATATTTCGTACATCTTACACGCAACATCATCTAGTCCCAAACTAAGCAGAGCTTGTATTATGGGTACTAAACAAGTGATATAAATACATAAACATACTTTTTTGTAAATAAATACATAGAAAACACCCAGACTCCGAAACAAATATTTGTGGACCACAAAAATATTTGGTCCGAACCGGGAATCGAACCCGAGACCTCTTGATCAGCAGCCGCATACGCTAACCACTAGACCAAAAAGTCAAATGAAAAATTTAATAAACAGTGTTTAACTCAATGCAGTTATAAGTATATAATAATATGGTACTTACATCAAGCAAACAATTTTTAAATTTGTTGACTGTCAGTCTGGCTGTTTGTTCAGACTAATCTCTGGAAAGACTGGACCGATTTTAACGGACTTCCACTGGTGGATAGCTGTTGACATGAGGAGTACCAAAAAAGCTCTGCTTATCTTAAAGCTTGATGACGTTGTGTGTTACATGTCATATGTACGATGCAACCGTACACTATTGCCGAATAAGCATTTTACCTTAGGGCCACCGCACACTAGCTACTTTTAGCATCGGCGATCGGCAACTAGTCGCTTTTTAGAAGCTAAATACGGCGACCGAACGCTCTACACCGCACACTTAAAAACGCCAAACGCGGAGATTGAGTCGCTTTTTAGAAGCGCGACACAGCAGCTGAACGCTACTCTCCGCACACATTCGGATGCCGGTAGCATCGATTTGGCATCTGAGCAGGTGCTAAAACGCGCGTTTCCGATACCGCGATCGAACGCTGGAAGTCGCTAAAACGCGATGCAGCATCTATGCAGTCGCAAAATGGCCGATCGCCGATGATAAAAGTAGCTAGTGTGCTGTGGCCCTTACTCGACAACTTATTACTAATTATAAAGTTAATACACGAATACGATTAGCGGTGATCGCGTGTGCTCCCTCGCTCCTTTATAAAACTCCAAACCTTGGTCAAACTAAATAAATCCTACTAATATTATAAACGTGAAAGTTTGTGAGTATGTGTGTATGTGTATATGTGTGTATGTTTGTTGCTCTTTCACGCAAAAACTACTGAACGGATTTGGATGAAACTAAACAGTAATATAGCTTATATATCAGAATAACACATAGGCTACTTTTTACTGCAATAATAGAGATAAACGGGCGAAAGCTAGGTGATTATAAAAACACATTAAATCGTAGATGTCAAAATGTATCACTGTTTATCTCCTGTCAAAACTTCACAGGTTGCCTAGCAACAATAATGATACGCGGGTAACACCGCGGGGCGCAGCTAGTAAGTGATAATCCTGAAAAAAAAAGAATATAATTTAATAAATAAAACATATAATTTTGGATCTTTCATCACAAAACTAAACTTTTTTTTTCATTTACGTAATCTGATCCTTATATGTAATAATGATTAAATTCATTTCTTCTAAGAAAATTCGATGGCACCAAATCGATATGTACCAAATCCTCTTAGAAATCAGTGAATTAACTACCCTTATTTAAAATTCGTTAACGTTCAAAAGGCTTAAATCCGATTTAGTTTAGGAAGGTTGGCAGCAGCTCAAACGGGCTTCCGTGTGATTTAGAACGAAGGCACCGTCTATGTTTGAACTTCCGATGGGTGGCCACGAAAACAGCAAATATAATGCATCAAGATAATACTTATGAGACTGCAGTTGATATTACGGACGTACCTATTGGTTCAGATGTCTTGAGACTAGTGGTTACTGAAGAGAATCACTACATAGACTGCACGGTTGGCCTAGTGGCTTAAGCGGTCGCCACACCGATTCCTACTGCGCCAAGTGTAGTGGGCTCAAATCCCACGTAGGATAACACTTTGTGTGATTCACAATTTGTTGTTCTGAGTCTGGGTGTTCTTTGTGTCCGTTACATGTATGTTTGTAAAGTCCCCCGCGACACAGGAATTTATATTTCTAATGCGGGAGTTGTCTTTATAAAAGAAAAGAGAAAGAAATATTATAAAACAGTTCTCTGCTGCGTCTGTTAGTCTATTCCCGATGAACTTAAAAAGTAATGCACCGATTTTCATGGTGTTATCAGTAATAGATAGATCGATTCTCAAGAAAGTTTTAGTATATATAATTTGTGCAAACCCGGACAAAGTCCATATGGGCGGCTAATATTTTATTAATTATTTCTTTCATTATCATATTCAGTCTACTTAGTCTACTTCTGGACAAAGACCTCTCCTATTGTGCACACCACTCTGATCGATTTTAGCCTTCTCTGAATTATTATTTCTTTAATAATTCTTTACTGCAACAAAATATGCATACAATTCAAGTGAAAGCCTCGATTTCTAAACTACCATAAACTGCATTTCAGGAATCAGTCCCTACCCAAAAGATAAATAAATAATACCGATATAAAGTCCGAAATATTTGTTTAACTCTCGGAGTGGTGACGGATAAGGTTACGCAATGTCACTATTCAACCTTATGCAACTCAAAATTTTAAGAGGCCTGTAGATTTTTGATAACTGATGTACATCCACCTACATCGGTTATGTATTAAAATAACATACATTGATTTTGAAGCAGATTCAGTCAAAGGGCCTTCGATCTTGCACTCACCAACAAAACGAATCAACAAACTGAAATCAGTGTGGCTACTACCTTGAAAAATCATCATAATCAATTCATAATTTTTATACAATAAATTCATTATTATCACATATTACTATAAATACACACAATACGTATTATTATAAATTACTAGATGACCCAGCGAACTTCGTACCGCCCAACTTTAAAATTCCATAACTTGATCGCAGCGCCACCTATCGGGTCCAATTGCGGATCTAAACCATTCCCAGATCCCCTTGAACACACACAAAAAATTTCATCAAAATCGGTCTAGTCGCTTGAGAGAAGTTCAGTGACATACACACTCACAGAAGAATTATATATATAAAGATAACAGCCCGGAATACGGAAGTTTGCCTGTACTGTGATTCACAATTATTTTGTTTCTGAGTCAGGGTGTTTTTTATGTATAATATGTATGTATTTACAAAAAAGTCTGTTTATGTATTTATATCATTTGTCTAGTACCCATAATACAAGCTCTGCTTAGTTTCGGACTAGATGACGTTGTGTGTAAGATGTCCGAAATATTTAATAAAAACTACGAAGATATGTTATTATTTATATATACAACACGTAACTTTAAAACTTTAAATAGAATTTCTCAATGACATTTATTCCACGTTTATTTTATTCATAAAGTAGTGTGACAATCGTAATCTTCTAAAGTATAGCTAATTGGTCGTCTAATGACGTATTAGAACCTAGTTAAAATCGGTATAAAACAGCAATTAAGAAAAAATACCGAAAACAGTTCATTCCTTAAGTCGCAGAACAAAATTTAATTTATAAACACAATAAGTACATTCCCTGTTTTCATAGCCCAGTACAAATAACGCAGATTCTTGGCGCTTACTTAGCATTGTCCAATACTCCAATAGTGAATGTTTGTTCAAATATTAGAGTTTGGGCTACAATTTGAGGTGAACTAAAACGGTTTATTGAATCAGATGACGCGGTGTTTTGAATGTTTGGAGACAGTTTGAAGTTGGCATAATCCCATGTAATTTACTCGTAACATTTAGTACAGTTAGAAATTCTTCGGGACATTTAAGAGGGTTTGTAACTTAGAATTTCATTGCACCGGTTATCATCGGTTTTAAAATCCCGTTTTACAAAAGTATAAAGATAATAGCTAGTAGCTTCACACTTAATGCTTCCAAGGTAAAATTATACCTAATGACAAGAACTTCTTCTTCCTAGCCTTTATTCCCAAGATTAATTGGGGTCAACTATTACTACGTTTTTTACTTTTCATCATCTTCATCAACACCTTTTAATAGTTCACTGGATAAGAGTTTCTCCTTTATAGTGATAGTTCCATAGTGTGTTACTATACAATACATCTTCCTACCTTAGGGAAATATAGCTATGATTTTATGATTTCGACATGAAAAATTGGACTAGTAGTTCAGATATTATTTATTCTGAGAAGGGTTTGACAACACACGATTAACAATGACTCTGGTCTTCATGAATGAATGAATAACTTTGAAGTATGATTTCATTTTACATCACTCCATCGTATTGATGGAACAAATACAATGGACGGTATTAGAAAACCAGTTGATGACCCAGTATCTTCATCTTCACTTGAAGTTATACAGTTTTTAGATATTCGTGACTTTTACACATACTCATGTTTTTTTCCTATTCTTGTATTGGGTGTCGTAAGAGAGTGAACTATGCATGTTAACTTTGCTACAAAGATTTCATCAAGCATCATCAACAACCCATAAAGTCTCACTGCTGGGTTCGAATCTCCTCTCAGGAGAGGGCGGAGTTAGGGTTGGGGACTGGTAAGAAACGTTGTGGCCGCTTCGACTAAGCTTCACGACTGTTATCTCATGATAATAAACGGTACCGAGTGCTTTACGTGACCACGGAAAAGTCCAGCATGGTATAATAGATCATAAGTTCCTTTCTACGAAGTGGTCTATGCCCAGTAGTAGGCTGTAAAAGGCTATTATCGATTTTTCTTGCAGTTCTTGAAATTTAACGAGGCCTATAGAGACCTTTTGACAACAAAAATGTAATTACAACAAGATTATCGGATGGTCCAACGATAAGCACTACTACACCGGTATTGTGAGTTCCATTTCTACCCGCAATTAACACGATTCCCATATAAAAATAGAAGTATGTAACATACTTATAATTTCGGTTTTACCCGCGGCTCCGCCCTCATATACTGCGGCAAAAAGTAGCATATGTCCTTCTTCTAGAATCCCAGTATTGCTGTATCCCATGCTGAATTTAATTGAAATCTTTGAGCTGTGTAAGTGTAACAGACAGACAGACATACACAGTTACTTTCGTATTTATAACATATCCAACCCGCATTCGGCCAGAGTATTGACGTATATCCTTAACCCTCTCCTGAGAAGAGAATCGAGCAAATTTGAGTGATGTTATAAGTTGTTGATGATAGATATCTATTTTAATTATTTTTTTACTAAGATAAAAGTCGAAAAAGTTGTAAGTTGTTAACGACAACATTATATACTGCATGTAAGCTCTTAATAAAATCTAAGAAAATATTTTCACTCATAAAATAAAGGTTATTATGTAACTAGCTGTGCCCGCGACTTCGTTCGCGTGGTTGTCGAGAGCAAAACAACGTCGTTTAGATAAGAGTATATCACCTTTTTGATGATTTAGATAAGAGTCCTGACTTTGGTATAGTTGATTACGTTAATGCTTCTCTATATACTATGTTAGCGGTGGAATTACCCGGAGCATATACAAAAAGGTTGTTTGGGTTGCTAACACGTGATAGAGAAACATAGAGTTGGCCGTGTGAAAAACAATCAAAAGTAAGGTCTACACCCGCAACGGATAACGTCTGGCCTTGGGCTTTATTAATAGTCATAGCGTAACAGAGGCTTACAGGAAATTGCACACGTTTGAAAGTAAACGGAAAATTATTGGGGATAATGGGTATCCTGGGAATGAAAACAACATCACCGGAGCCGCAACCTGTTAAGATTTCGGCTTCGATGACATTTCGTTGGAGATTTGTTACTCTCAACCGAGTTCCATTGCATAGTTTTGGTGGGCTTAAATTTCTGAGTAGAATGATTGGTGTGGTATTTGTAAGGAAACAACGTCCGTACTCGCTAACAGTTTATTTCCGACTGCCGTACATTACAACATGTTGACTTAATACTAACTTATACTACACTCCCTCACACTTATTCTATTCCTTATAATTAACATTTTTTCGACATAAACGTATAAGGCGGGTTCGAGTCCGGGGCGGTGACTCGGGCGGCGAGCTGAACTGCAACTCCGGTGAGGCCGGATGATGCTCCACTGTTGCCACCGTCGACTCCGACAACTTTGGTGACCTCTCGTGGACCGTCAAGCCTTCCGACTGATCCCCGTCACCCTGTTTGCTCGGAACATTGATTTCTGAGCTCTGCTGCGTTTGAGAATTTGTGCTCGATTTCCTACCTAAGCCGGTATCTACTGAAACCAACGATAGTCTAGCCTTACCGGGTCTTTTCCGTAACTGGTCAATGTGTCTGTGACACATTTCCCCTCCCTCGCCTAGAACTCTAAAATTGCTACGCCCCATACTATCGACGACACGACCGGGAATCCATCTCTCACCTTTTAAATACTGTCTAAACCACACATCATCTCCCTCTTTCATTATCCTATCTCCCCCTAACGATGCGTCTGTTTGTCTTTGTTGTGCTTTTTGTACCTTAAGCTCCCTATCTGGTTTAATAATATCTAACCGCGTTCGTAAGCGCCTACCTAGTAAAAGCATGGCCGGAGTTTCCCCGGTTGTTGAATGTTCCACGTTCCTATAATGCATTAAGAATTCCCATAAAGCTCTGTCGATATTCTTTTTTTCTTGGAGAGCTTTTTTTATTACTCGCTTGACGGTTTTTACCGCATTTTCAGCTAACCCATTCGACGCCGGGTGGTACGGGGCCGTAAATACGTGCTCGATGCCGTAATAACTACAAAAGTCCCCTAACTCCTTTGAAGCGAACTGCGGGCCGTTATCACTGACTACCTGTCTAGGTACCCCCCACCTACTAAAAAGTTCACATAATCGATCAATAAGTCCGTGAGCTGTAGTGGAGGATACATTAAAAACCTCTATCCACTTAGACCTTGCATCTACCACCACCAGGTAAGTTTTTCCTGCTATGGGTCCCAAATAATCCATATGCAACCGGCTCCATGGGCGGCCCGGCCAGTGCCAAAGCTGTGGTGTCTGGCGCGGGGGCGCATCCGCGTGCGCCGCACACACAGTACACGCACGGCATGCTTGTTCTACTGCCTCATCCACGCCTGGCCACCAAACATAACTCCGGGCTAAGGCCTTGGACTTAACAATCCCCATGTGTGGCTCATGTATCATACCTAACACTTTTTCGCGACAATTTTCCGGTACTACCAAACGATGCCCCCACATAATGCAACCTAACTCTTCGTATAATTCTTTTTGTCTATTAAAGTAAGGTCTTAAATTTTCAAATTCGCAGTGACTGGGCCAACCGTCACGGATATAACTTAATATTTTACATAACGAGGGATCCCTTACTGTTTGTCTTTTTATTTCATTGCAATCCAATAATAAGTCTTGTTGTATAGAATGTAAATAAGTCTGTTCTGGCGGTGACAGACACGCCGTACTATCCCTACGAACCGGTAGACGAGACAACGCGTCCGCCCCGTTATCATTAGTGCACACGTACTGAATATCGAACGAATATGCTGATAATATGATCGCCCACCTCTGCATGCGACTGGCAACCATAGTCGGTATGCCTGTGTTAGGACCAAATATTGACACTAAAGGCTTATGATCCGTGCGTAAAATGAAATGTCGCCCGTACAAATACTGGTGAAATTTATTTAAGGTAAATATGATTGCTAATGCTTCGCGGTGAATTTGCGAGTAATTTTTTTCCGCTTCGCTGAGTGATCTTGACGTATAAGCCACCGGCCGCTCGCGGCCGTCTGCGCTCAGCTGTGAGAGCACCCCTCCCACCCCGCGCGGGCTCGCGTCGCACGTTACGATAACCGGTTTCTTAGGATCGTACGGGGCTAACACTTCCGCACTAGATAATATTTTTTTAACTTGTGTGAACGATTTTTCACATTCCAGCGACCAAACCCACATTTTACCCTTCTTAAGTAACTCATACAAAGGTGCTAATCTACTACTCATGTTTTTTACGAATTTTGCATAAAAATTAATTAGACCTAAGAAAGATCGCAATTCCGTGACATTTTTCGGTCTTGGAATCCCCATTATAGCCTCGATTTTTGAAGGATCCGCTTTAACGCCCTCTTTACTGATAATATACCCTAAATATCGCACCTCATTAACTAAAAATACACACTTTGTGCTTTTTAATTTTAACCCAAATTTCGACAACCTACTAAACACCGCCTCTAAAGCTGTTAAATGTTCCCGCTCCGATTTCCCTACAATTATGACGTCATCAAGGAATACCTCGACGTTCGGAATACCTTTCAATATATTACACATAATTCGTTGGAAAATGCCAGGGCTGGAGGCCAGGCCAAAAACTAGCCTATTATACCTAAACAAACCGCGGTGTGTATTTATAATCGTATATTGTTTTGAATCATCCAGCTCCACTTGATTATACGCCTGCGATAAATCTAACTTCGAAAAATAGCGCGCCCCATTTAAATTAACAATTACATCCTCAATTTTAGGCAGCGGATATCTATCGATTAATAATACCGGATTCAGAGTACTTTTATAATCTGCACAAATTCTCAATGAACCGTCAGCTTTGCTTACTGGCACAAGAGGCGAGGCCCAGTCGGAATGTTCCACGGGCTCGATGATGCCGTCGCGCAGCATGGCGTCGAGCTCGGCATCAACGCGCTCGCGCAGCGCGTAAGGCAGTGGCCGCGCGCGGCAGAAAACCGGCTGCGCTCCCTCGCGCACCCGCAGCGTCGCCTTACCGCCCGTGTACCGCCCCAGACCGCCAGTAAACAACTCCTTATATCTGCGTAACAATACATTTAGTTCATTCGATATTTTTTTTCTTTCACAATTAACATTATTAAAATTGCTAAAAGTGGGCATTCTAACATTTAATTCGGATAACCATTGTCTACCGATTAACGAAGTAGTACCCCCTTCGATTATTAGTAACTCTAATTGTTTGGAATGGTTTCCGTATTTCACATTTGGTTTTATCATTCCCAGTGGTTTAATCTTAGTCCCGTCATAACAATTAAGGACTAAATCACATTTCTCTAATTCTATATAACCGAAGTATTTCTTGTAAGTTTCATTATTAATACATGAAACTGCAGTACCCGTATCTACCTCCATTTCTATCACTTGGTTATCAATTTGTATTGGCAAACTCACCGCCTTATAGTCGTTCAAACATAGATGATGAAACTCCTCCTCCTCGTATGGCTGCTCGTCCTGGTCCTCGTGGGAGTCCTCGCCCAAGTACCGTAGTGGATAACCGTCGCTGTTATCGCGCCAAGTGTGCTCGGGGCACGCTCGGCGAAGGTGTCCCGTGCGCTTGCAACGGCTGCACACGTAGTTCTGGAAACGGCACGACTCATAGCTGTGGTCCATTCCCCCGCACCCCTGGCATAGGGGTGTTCTTCTCGCACCGTCACCGAAACTTTGGCCGGCATCTCGTCGCTGTGTCAAACGGCCGGCCCCGCGGCTCGCGCCAGCCGCGCGCGCGCCTCCGCCGCTGCCTCTGCCGCTCCTCATGCCGCCACCGCTGCCTCTGCCGCTCCTCATGCCGCCCCCGCTAGCCCCACCTGGTGTCGGCGCTACCCGTGCGCGCGCTTTAAGTGCGTGTACTCGCACTTGCGACGTCCCGCCGCTTCCCGGCCCTTCCCTTCCGGAGTCCGTCGACGCTGTCGACTCCACAGCGGCCGCATCCCGCTCCGCCGCCTCCAGAGAAATAGCGATCTTTACGGCGTCCGTATACGTTAGCAAATCGTTTTCCGCAAATAGTCGTTGACGGATTATGTCACTTTTTATCCCGCACACAAACTGATCTCTCAGGTTCTCATTAAGGTGACCCTCAAATTTGCAAAACCGCGCTAACTTCTTTAGTTCTGCCACATAGTTAGCAATATTTTCTTCACAATTCTGCCTCCTTTGTCTAAAACGATACCGTTCCGCTAATGCTGATGGCGCGGGTTGTAAATGATCTTTTAATAACTTCACTGCCTCTTCATATGTTAACTGTGCTGGTTTCTTAGGGCTCGCTAAATTGGCCAGCAATTCGTAAGTTGCGTCCCCCATTACTGCAATTAAAGTGGGTAATTTCATCTCCGTCTTGATTCCGTTTACTAGAAAGTACATTTCCAATCTTTCCGTGTACGAAGTCCATGCTCCACCGTCCAGATCATATTCACTAACTTTACCGACCGACATTATCGTTCCTATATAAAATATAAATATTCTAACACGCAATCCCGCCTCGTCGCCACTGTGGTATTTGTAAGGAAACAACGTCCGTACTCGCTAACAGTTTATTTCCGACTGCCGTACATTACAACATGTTGACTTAATACTAACTTATACTACAATTGGTACTCCGACTTTTAAATAAATTTTGTGTGCTGGAAGACCTGGTGTATTTAGAGAGTCTAAAAACTCTACTGGATAGTGGGTGGCATCTCCTTCTTCTAAAACCGTGTTAATAGATAAATATTCCCTACTTTCTCCAGAAACATGTACCAATATTTGAGAATTTATTGCTGCTGCTTGGTCGTTGCGAGGTGCCAAAATAGCTCGTTGGCATAGCCAAGCAGCGTCATGGTTCGAGATCTCTGATGGATCTCCGTATACAGAGGAAATGAGTTCCTGCTGTGAGGCAACAGAAGAACACAGGCTTTCGACTAAAGTTACTTTACCTCCTTCTTGAGTCGGGTATGTGCCGTTACCAATTTGAAGTAGTAAATTTGAGAAAACCTGCGCGTTTGCGTCACCTCCCAAATATGCTCGCATATTAAAGCTCAAATTAGTTAATATGACACTACGCCATAAAATAGAGCTCTTTAAACAGGCACCTATTTCATCGGCCCTCGTTCCTCTGGGTATTATAGGGAGTGTCTGCCTGAAGTCTCCACAGAATAGCACCGTTAAGCCTCCCATCGGTCGGTCATTTTGTCTTATATCTCGCAACGTTCTATCTACAGCTTCCACAGCTTTACGATTTGCCATCGTACACTCGTCCCAAACGATAAGGGCGCAATCGCGTAAAACCCTTGCTTTATCACTATTGCGAGACACGTTGCAAACAGGGTTTTCTGTGCGGTCCAAGTCGATTGGTATTTTAAATGTTGTATGTGCAGTTTTTCCTCCTGGTAATAAAGTGGCAGCTATTCCTGAGGAAGCGACGGCAAGGGCAATTTTGTTTTGGCTCCTTATTTGAGCCAAGATAACTTTAGTGAGGAAAGTTTTACCTGTTCCACCAGGTGCATCTAAAAACAGCATTTCTCCTAATGAATGTTCTACACTACAGCATACTCTATCAAAGATTTGACGTTGTTCTGACGTCAAATTTGAACAGCCATTTCGCAATATTTCTGCTAACTCTTCGGGGTTGTAATTTATTTCAGATGTATACTCCCTATTAATTCGTTCCCCACCAACTGTCGGTGTCGGCAAGCCGTATTGACTGAGGGGGTTCCCTCCTATACTTGTAACTATATCTTGTATAGCCAGCAAAGCCCTATTATGGCAGCTTTCACGTACTTGGTCAGAAGTTTCACTATTTATATTTTGCTGTCTCAAAAAATCTTCGGCAAACGCGTCTTTATATTTTTGCCACAACTGCCCAGCGTCCGATAGGCCACAAAATGTCAACAAAATGGCAAATAAATGGCGCAAACGATGTGGACTATCACTGACGCATGCTTCGGCTAAAGCATCATCCCAATGCTGATCGCCATCTAATAAATGCCGTGCGCGGCAAGCAGCTTGAAATGTGGGATATTCTATATCGTCCACTTTGCGGAGCTCAGCAAAAGAAGTAGGTCCTCGCACTGTGTGAAGAAGAAGGCGTAAATAATAACACTCTGCATTATTTGGGTGCACCGTGTATACTCTTCCAATCACGTGTTCTTTAAAAATGCCGGACTCGCCTTCTACAGCAGTTCCACGTCTCCTGCGATTAAAAACACCTTGCTGCTTGTTATAAGTATAATAATGTGGCACTTCATTGTACAACAGAGACTTAGCGAAATTGTCTCTTTCGCAAAGGCGAAAGAATGCGAGCAAGGTGGTTTGTCTTGGGTTGTTCATTCTTTCTGCCACATTTTCTGGCTGAAAGTAAACTCGCTGCCCGCCTTCCAGGTGCACGTCAAGATGGATGACTGGCGGATACCTTTCATGAATAGGGAAACTCAAAATGCGCCAAACTGCCTCCGAAGAGCTTATGTATCGGCCAGATTGATACCTTGTCACTTCATCAAATTGGTTGTTATTTCTTAGTGCTATCATGGCTTGATCACTACCTTTATTAACATATTTACATATATATTTTATAGATTCGACGCTATTACAAATTTCAACATTAATGTGTGCTTGAAAAGCGTTTGACAAAACTGGAGAATACGGTACCACCCAACTATTATTTAGAATTATTTCTTGTCCACGGAATCTGACAGTAGCTGTGAAACCACCTTGTGACGGTGATCTTCGCCGGTATTGCGGATACCCATTTTCCCCAGCCATAGTTAGTTCTTTCAGTGCTCTGGGGTATTTTTTTGAGCATTGACCATCTTTCATGCACGGTGATTCCCTGTTTAAGAGGCCACATGGCCCGTGAACCATATGTGTTTTTACTATGTCATGCAAAATCGGATCTGCATTATAGTCCGGAAATTCTGCACTTATGACACTGTCTATAGCATCGGGACGAATTTTTTCTTCCAGCCACAGAAGAATGTGCGCGTGGGGTAAACCACGCTTTTGCCACTCGACGCTATACATAAAACAAAGAGTTGAACCGAAAACTTTCTCCTTTGTAAGTAGATTAATCAAGACTTTGAGTTTTAAATGAAAAATCCTAGCAATAATGTCATGTCTGTCGTATGACGCCTGTCCTGTGAGAAGTGCCTGGCAAATCTCCGTCCACTTTGGATTTGTTGTAAATGTTATAAAAAGGTCCGGCCGGCCGTATTTACGGACGTAACAAAAAGCATCTTGCGTTCGTTCGTGCATATACCGCGGACCGCCTGTGAAACTGGATGGCAAAATA
This sequence comes from Phragmatobia fuliginosa, assembly GCA_932526445.1. Taxonomy (NCBI): domain Eukaryota; kingdom Metazoa; phylum Arthropoda; class Insecta; order Lepidoptera; family Erebidae; genus Phragmatobia; species Phragmatobia fuliginosa. The sequence goes on along the minus strand of OW052063.1, from coordinate 2,644,411 downwards.
ACCAATCGACCCAAGTTTTCGACGTTATTATCTGATTGCATGGCGTCCCGCAAGTGCACGTATTCTTCAGCGCGTAACCGTCGCTGGTTAGTGCGAATATACACTAAACGTTCAGTTTCTATTTTTGCGTACATGTCCACAATAAATTGGCTGAACAAACCACGAAATCGTTGCAAATATACGAAACTGTTTTGCCTTATTTGTAAAAGGTAGGAATAGTATTGTTGAGCAGATATTTTTTTTTGATAATTAGTGACTCTCGTAGTAGGGTTCACTTGGTACAGCCCAAAATTGTACCCATCTTCACCATGACAATAGATTAGTGGATATTGCAGGGCGTCGTAAGCTCGGTGGGTTTCCAAAATGCGTTGAAGGCGATCGTCGCGTGTACGCAACACGATATCACGTCTCTCACACTCCTGGTCGACTAAAACAACTGCAACTTCATCTGCGACGGGTGCATTGTGTCTTCCACGGTGTTCACCCACAGGACGTCTATCGGCACTTATAACAATTTTGAAATCATTGCTGCCTTGTGGAATTGACTCCAATGCAGCTTTGAATTCACGAACGTACTGGTTAACGCGATGCAGCAATTCTTGAAGTTGACCCAAAAGCTCAGCATTGAGCTGGGGAAAATTGTGATTTCTAACATTGAGCTGTTGCGTGTAATCGGATACAAAATAAATTTGGAGAAATTTGGGTTCATTTTCTGGCAGCAAAGATCCAATAAGGTGATAAACTTGACCTTGTACTTTGAAGGTTGGCATGAACGGTCCTTCCGTTATTTGTTTTGCCCCAAAGGAAGTCATTTGGAAAGCACTGTTATATAAACGAATATTATCCAAAAAACGGTTCGACTGGGGATGATCGCCATTCAGGAGACTTATAAGTAAGTGTGGTGGATCTTGGAAATTTGGAAGAACAATTTTTCCATTTGAGCAGCACATTCCATCTGTCTCTTTCCTCCATTTCAAAGCATGACAAAAATTACAAATTTCTCTCATGTCACCCACGAAAGTAAAGCCAGCATAATTAATTCTAGACGAATATGTGAACCCTGATTTTTCCCTATTGTCCCAAGGTAATAAAATATTTGCATCGTCATTTTCCATGGACTCATCAGCTCCGCTATTTGTTTCTCTATTCATATGGTATCGAGCTCGTTCTATTTCTAGGCGAGATTGACGTTGTTCTGCTGTTTCTGCTCGTCTTAGTTCATCTATTCTTTCCCTTTCAGATGCAAGATAACTTTCATTGTTTCTTTGTACACCTACATAGTTATGTCTAGCTATTTCTAATCGTTCTTCTCTTTGGGAGAGAGATTCAGACTCGCGCGAGAGAGCGTGTCGCTCTCGGTCAGATGACAGACGTGCTTGGCGTTCCTCGATACTCTCTTGAGAACGCAAAGTCGCGGTCCGAGTTCTTTGCGAACTTAAGCGCGACTCCCTTTCTGTGAAAGTCTCTGACTCGCGTGAGAGAGACTGGCGCTCCCGATCAGCAGACAGCCGAACTTCGCGTTCCTGGATATTCTCTTGAGAACGCAAAGTCGCGGTCCGAGTTCTTTGCGAACTTAAGCGCGACTCCCTTTCTGTGAATGTCTCTGACTCACGTGAGAGAGAGTGGCGCTCCCGATCAGCAGACAGCCGAACTTCGCGTTCCTGGATATTCTCTTGAGAACGCAAAGTCGCGGTCCGAGTTCTTTGCGAACTTAAGCGCGACTCCCTTTCTGTGAATGTCTCTGACTCACGTGAGAGAGAGTGGCGCTCCCGATCAGCAGACAGCCGGTCTTCGCGTTCCTGGATACTCTCTTGAGACCGCAAAGTCGCGGTCCGTGTTCTTTGTGAACTTAAACGTGACTCCCTTTCGGTGAACGTTTCCGATTCACGTGAAAGAGCGATGTGCTCTCGGTTAGCAGATAACCGTGCTTCACGATCTTCTTCCGATTCCTGAGACCTACAAAGTCTCATCCTTTTCGCATTTCGGCTACGCAGCGAAAGGTTAGTTTTTTTTCTTTGAGGCATTTTCAAGGAAAATTAAAGCAATAAACAAAACTAACAACACTTATGACTGAATAGCCTACAAACTTAAAAGAACGGTGCGTCGAACAGTCTAGTGTGACAACGTATCGTCTGTTCGTGGTCGTGACTCAACGAATTGGCAACACTAACTTACTGTATAACGATTGGCACTATTGGATTCAAACTACGAAGTAAATCAAATACAATCTTAACTTCGTACTTCAAACCAATGACCAAAGTTGACCAAACGAAACCAATAAGATAAGCAAATACTTTTTTTTCGACCAATTTAGAAAATCGATAAACCAAGCAACCAAAGAACTTTTACGACACACGCAAGAACTTTTAAGACACCTAACGAAACCCAATTTGCCTAGTAAACACGGTGGACGTCATCCTCGCGCGGAAAATCTTAACACCGCGATTCAGAAAATGACGTCATTTGCACAACGCCATCTATCGGATTTAGATTTCAACTATCAACATTAGTTCTATTTTTAGTCTTAAGATGTCGTTGCAAGTACTATACTTAATTGCGTAACGTAATATTTTACTTCTTGAACTCACTAAATTAATCATATCTTTTGATAGAGTGAACCGATTTCGATGAAACAAAAACTAAGTTAAACCTCAAGTTGCGTATAATTTTTGTATATAAACATTGTCAGCATTGAATTCGTAGATTTTACGTGATGTGCGCACAAACAAACAGACAAACAGACAAACAGACAAACAGACAAAAATTTCAAAAATGATGGAAATGGGTTCTGTTACTTATCTTTTCACACGCTGGCTATTTTTTGTTTCAATTTCTTCAATGTACAAAAATGACTTTTCTACAGATTTATTATATGTATAGATATGAAACTGTTCCGTCACTGACTGACTTACCATGTACAGCCGATACAACTGGGCGCAGGAAGCAGGAAGAGGATTTTGGAACATTTCACTGCTAAGGGAGGGAAAAAGGTAATCAAAGTTATACATCAGAGTAACACGTAGGCAAAACTGAGGGCAAAAGCTAGTATAACATAATATTACACTATTTTAAAAGTAGATCCAAAGAGAAAAAAAAATTGAAACCAACCCTATACCAACCCGTCTGGCCAGCGTGGTATAGTAGGCCAAAACCTCCTTTCTAAGGAGAAGCCTATGTCCAGCAGTGGACTGTTAAAGGCTGTTGATGATAGATGATGATGATGAAATACATAGGTACACATCGAACAAAAGATCATGACGTCACGATGAATATGATTCACATAATATAGTTTGTAGGGGGTAAGTCCACGAAAACTAAAGTCTTTTTTCTTTACAACGGTTATTTAATTTAAATTTAGTTTACAATTAACACGGAAGAGTAGAAAGCACGAATACACAAAAGAAATAGTTTAGGAAGCCGGAAGAACAAAAATAGAAAGCTAATTTAGATATACAAGCAAAAGTTTACAGAATTTAAAACGAGTTTAAAACACGACAATTGCAACGAAAGCAGTAATTGATCGGAGTGCGAGAAAGCGAGCGCGTGAGTGCCTTGCGCAGCGGCGAACAATGGACTGTCGCCGGCTCCGTGATAAAACCGAACGACGCCCGGCCGCAGCGAAGACCTCCGAAGACGCCCGAGCCGTGTCGCTCGGGTGGCGGCAGCGCCGCTACAGCAGCCCCCTGGCGAGACCGTGACTACGGTCGATAGTAGTCTGGGAAGTGTACCCTTCTGCCGCTGCGAGTGTGAGCTGCCGGCTTGTCTACTGGTGGAGAAGACGTGCACGAAGGTGCACAGACTGGAACTGTTGAGCTGGACGTTGTTGTGTCGTCAGTGTGCTTGTCTTGGGTGGTGTATGCTGGTTTCAGGCGATCTAACGAGATGTTATTGCCCTTGCCTCGTACTTCAACTCTGAAGTACTTAGGCTTCCTGTCCAGTACCTTGTAGGGACCAGCATACGGCGGCTCCAAAGATCTCCTCACATGATCTTGCCTCACAAAGACATGAGAGCAGTGGTGCAAGTCTTTAGGGACGTAAAATGTGCCTTTTCTATGCCACGCAGTTGGTTTCGGAGACAAGTTGGCCATGTGTTTAGCGAGTCGGGTAGCGAAGCTCGTGATGTCCCCGACGGTGTGGTCATCTGATGGTGACAGGAACTGACTCGGTAATCGTAGTGGCTCGCCATAGACCAGTTCAGCCGAGGATGCTTGGATGTCGTCTTTCCAGGAACTGCGTATGCCAAGCAGAACGATGGGCAAGACTTCTGTCCATTGTGTGTTGTTGTGACACATGAGGCCTGCTTTAAGCTGTCGATGCAACCTCTCTACCATCCCGTTCGATGCTGGATGGTATGCTGTGGTGGTGAAGTGACGTGCGCCGAGCAGGGTTGATAGGGCCTTGAACAGGCCGGACTCGAACTGCCGGCCGCGGTCGGTGGTGATCTGCGATGGGCAACCGAACCTCGATATCCACCCGGATACCAAGGCGGCCGCGCAGGTATCAGCAGTTATATCTCTGAGTGGTATTGCCTCAGGCCATCGTGTGAACCGATCAACGATGGTGAGACAGTATCTGTAATCAGAAGATGGTATTAGTGGCCCTACGATGTCGAGATGGATGTGTGAGAATCTCGACGTTGTTGAAGGGAATTGGGAAAGAGGAGCGGATGTGTGACGGGTTACTTTACAGCGCTGACAGTGAAGGCAGCTTCTGCACCACTCTCTACAGTCCTTACGAATCCCTGGCCACACGAATCTTTGCGTGACCAGTCGCACGGTAGCTGTACGCCCAGGGTGACTCAGACAGTGTAGAGCCTCAAACACTTGCTTTCTTAGGTCAGGCGTGACGTATGGTCTTGGTTGTTGAGAGGATACATCGCAGTATAGATTTGTGCCTGAGCCGACCTGAGTAATCAATTTGAGTTTGAGCGATGATCCTTTTTCTAAGAGTGCTCGTAGTTCTGAGTCTGTCTCTTGAGAACGGGCTAAAGCAGTGTAATCAATTGCCGTTACTTCCTCTATACGCAACAGTGTATCAGCTACGACATTCTCTGCTCCAGGTATGTACCGTATGTCTGTCGTAAATTGGGAAATAAAGTCAAAATACCTGTATTGGCGAGGTGAACAACTCTCTTTAGGGTTCCTGAAGGCGTAGGCAAGTGGACGATGGTCGGTGAAGATCACGAACTCACGGGCTTCCACCATGTGCCGGAAGTACTTTATTGCTTCGTAGATAGCAAGAAGCTCGCGATCATAGGGACTATACTTGCGTTGTGCTTCGTTCAGCTTCTTCGAGAAGAACGCCAGTGGCTCCCACGCTGCGCCGATCCTTTGTTGAAGCACTGCGCCTATAGATACATCCGATGCGTCTGTAAGTAGAGAGAGTTGTGCATGTGAGGAAGGGTGTGCAAGTAACGTTGCGTTTGACAGAGCTTTTTTACACTCTTCGAAAGCTTCCAGTTGCAGCTGAGACATCTGTATCGATTGTGAGCCCTTGACCTTGTCTCCTGCCAGCATTGAGTTAAGTGGAGCTTGACATTTAGCAGCGTTAGGTACAAACCTTCTGTAAAAGTTTACCATGCCCAGGAACCTCCGTAACTCCTTCACCGTGCGTGGTACTGGAAACTCCTGGATGGCCTGTACCTTAGCGTGGAGTGGTTGGGTACCAGCAGCTGATACCTGGTAGCCAAGAAACATCACTTCAGGTTGACCCCACACACACTTGGCAGGATTGATGAGGATGCCATACTCCTTCAGCCGAGTCAGTAGCTGGTGCAGGTGAAGTCTGTGAAGATCAGGAGAAGAAGAATAGACCAAAATGTCATCAATATAGCCGTAACAGAAGCTGTCCATGCCGGTAAGTACCTCATCTATAAATCGCTGAAAGGTCTGCGCTGCGTTTCTGAGTCCAAAGGTCATGTAAGGGAACTCAAACAATCCGAAGGGCGTAGTTATGGCAGTTTTAGGTATGTCAGCCTCATTTAATCGAACCTGATTATAAGCTTTAATTAAATCTATTTTACTGAACATAGTGCAACCAGCAAGGCGATGGGCGAAGTCCTGAATATGAGGTATGGGGTAGCGGTCAGGTACAGTTCGCGAGTTAAGTGCGCGGTAGTCGCCACACGGTCGCCACCCGTCGTCCTTTTTCTTCACCAGGTGTAAAGCTGAAGACCATGGGCTCTCGGAACGTCTCGCAGTACCACTGGCCATCATCTCATCAAACTCCCTTTTTGCTATTTTCAATCGTTCAGGATCTAAGCGTCTGGGCCTGCTGGTAACGGGTGGTCCAGGAGTTGTTCTTATAAAATGTACAGTATTATGCTTCGGTTTAAATAGATGTACAGTACCTGCCGGGCGCGTAATTTCAGGAAACTCACGCAGTAGTTCGTGGAACTCAGTATCCCCGATGACTGTCTTCACGGAAGCCACATCGTCGGGAATATGCTGGTTGAACGCTCCCACGGAGAGTGAAGTGGTGCCATCTATGAGCCTGTGGTTGCGGCAATCTATAAGCAGATTATAAAAGCTTAGAAAATCAATGCCTATTATCGGTTTGGACACATCAGCGATAGTAAACTTCCATGTAAATGAACGCCGAAGTCCTAGGTTTAAGTTGAGTTGCACTGGGCCATACGTATTAATAATACTTCCATTAGCTGCTGTCAAACTATATTTCGCTTTGTTACAGGGCGTCTTAATGGCCGACCGAGGATAAACGCATAAGTCCGAGCCCGTATCGACCAGAAAAAGCATTTTTGAATGACGGTCGGTAATAAAAAGACGGCCTGATTGTGATGGGCAGTCGTTGGCCGCTAATTCCGACTGCCGTTCGAGTTTTCCGCTCGCCAAGTGCAAGGTTGTACACACTTTCTTGCACGGGTACCGTGAGTAAAATGGTACCAACAATGAGGGTGGTTTTCTGGCGGCTGACGCGGCCTTGACCTAGACCTGCCCCGCCAATTACTATTTCTAGATCGAGAATGAGATCGACCACGTACCTGTCTGCGACTGTCCACTCGAGAAGACAGTGAAGATACCTGCCTTGTTAATTCTGCGATCTGATCTGCCATTTCCTTAATGAGGGTAGATGAACCTGTGTCCGCTACGCTCGCTACTTGTAGTGGTCTAGCAGGAGCAATCTCGTTGACGGTGTCTGCCAAGTCCGCCAGCTTGTCCAGCGGAAGGTCGGGCTGTGAAGCTATAACAGTCTGTAGATTAGTAGGTAGTCGGTTTGACCAAAGTGTCTTGAGGAAATCCTCAGGTACCGATGGTCCCGCCAGGTGCCGTAAATGCCGTAGAAACTGCGAAGGTTTACGGTCACCCAGTTCTTCGTGCATAAGCAGCTGTTGAACCTTACGCTCCCGTGAAGCCGACAATCGTTTGATGAGTTCACTTTTTAGCGTCTCGTATTTATTAGTGACCGGTGGATTCGTAATCACGTCCTTTACCTCGGTGGCAAAGCGATATTCTAACGCGGATACGACCTGGTAGAATTTTGTTAGGTCCACCGTCACATTAGCTAAGGCGAACTGACACTCCATTTGAGCAAACCACATTTCCGGGTCATCCGGCCAAAACGGTGGTGGACGAACGCCTACACGCGAAGTTTCAGCACTTCCACAGTCTTCCTTTTGTAAAGGCATAGTCGGGGTCACCAATTATGTAGGGGGTAAGTCCACGAAAACTAAAGTCTTTTTTCTTTACAACGGTTATTTAATTTAAATTTAGTTTACAATTAACACGGAAGAGTAGAAAGCACGAATACACAAAAGAAATAGTTTAGGAAGCCGGAAGAACAAAAATAGAAAGCTAATTTAGATATACAAGCAAAAGTTTACAGAATTTAAAACGAGTTTAAAACACGACAATTGCAACGAAAGCAGTAATTGATCGGAGTGCGAGAAAGCGAGCGCGTGAGTGCCTTGCGCAGCGGCGAACAATGGACTGTCGCCGGCTCCGTGATAAAACCGAACGACGCCCGGCCGCAGCGAAGACCTCCGAAGACGCCCGAGCCCGAGTGTCGCTCGGGTGGCGGCAGCGCCGCTACAAGTTAATTTCCCATCAATTTGTTCTGATCAATTGGACCTGCCATTATTTTCGTTTGTTTCATTATTTCCATTTTATAACTATTTCGTTCCAGAATCACATGCTATATTTCAAGGCATTAGTCTCATAAGATTATGGGAAATATGTTTCAGTTGCAAATTGGTAAAGTTTTTAAAAGGTTAAAATAACAAATTGGTTACCATTAATAACTAAATCCTTAAAGATTTATAAATAAATATATGTTAGTCAAAATGGAAATAGAAAATACGTTGAAAAAGTTTAAATTGTTTAGTCCGTATTATGCAAAATTGTTTTCTTTATTGTTATTCTCGACGGCAATTAATGCCTTTACCGGATTTCAATATGTGTTTACTGTTAGTGATTCGGAATACAGGTATTTAATATAATTTATTGTTATATAATATTATTAAGTAGGTTCTTATTACCTCCAAATGGGGCTTGTAGGTGACTTATTAGCGCTCTAGGGTAATAATGTAGCTAGAAAAGCCCTAGGGCGGTAAGTAATTAAAAAAAAACGCTTCTTCCTTTCAAAAAGTTTGCGTACATCTAACCATCATACTGGCAAAGACATCATGCATTCAGCCCAATGACCAAAGAGGTCGCTTTGCTATTCAGCCTTGTCTTTATTTATTTTATTAAGGCCCGCCAACAATTGTTTACATCTTCACATTAAGAGTATTACAAATTTCATAGTATAGGTCATAACGTAACAATTACTTAAAGGTAGGCACAACATGTACATATTACAGAAATAAAACCCGGTTTTACAAACAGAGACATAAAAATCTGTTAACATTTTTTTAATTTATTGATACATAATGTGGCCATTAGCTTTAGATAGGTATTAGTATAAGAAACACAGTTAATTGAGAAATTAGATACAATCTGGGAAGGAGTTCAACTTCGATTTAAGTTTGCTTAACGAATCATTATATATATCGACCAAGTCACTGCATCTATTTAACACCTTGCACATCCTCACGCAAGGAGAATAGCACCCAAAACAGTTCTTCTCAATGGTGGACACAGTGGCGTGACGGGATTACGCGGCATTCTCGAAGGCACTCGAAATTTAAGAAGGCTCAGCAATGGGGAGCAATCAATTCCGCAATTGACAGTCTTAAAACCAAAGATCACGTCATTCAACTCAAGACGGCTGCTAAGAGATTTTAAATTAAAATGTTTTAGTCTGCCAGAATATGAGCGAAGTCTTCTGGATATGCCATTACAATATGCGAGATGCCACAGAAATCGCTTTTGGACACGCTCTAAGCGCAGGGAATGCGTTGCGTAGTGCGGTCGCCAGACTATGCTGCAATATTTCAACGTGCTTCGGATAAGACTATTATAAAGCAATAATTTAGTCCGATTGTTACGAAAGCTTTTACAAGTTCTCAAGACAAAACCTAGCATTTTAGATGCTCTTTTTATAATGCGATCCAGATGATGCGTGAAAGTTAGTTTTCCATCAAATATCACGCCGAGGTCTCTAATCGTATCCAATTCTTTAATCATGAAGTTATTTATGTGGTACTCAAAGTTGATTACATTACGGTTCCTAGTAAATTTTATATGGTTGCATTTATTACTATTTAGGTTCATTTTATTATTATCACACCATTCTACTAATCTATTGAGATCACTTTGAAGCAGCGCTGCATCATTCTCAGATTTGATAAGCCTTGAAAATTTTAGATCATCCGCAAATAAATAAACTTCGGAGTATATGAAACAATTAGGGACATCGTTAATAAAAAAAATTAATAAGATTGGCCCCAAATGGGAACCTTGTGGCACACCGGATGAAACAGGCATTAATTCAGAATAGTAACCATTTACTACTTCAAAGAACTCCCTACCCATTAAATATGATGTTATCCATTCCAATAAGGATCCGGATTTACCGTAAGCTTGTAGTTTAGAAGTTAAAATTTTGTGGGAGACCCTATCGAAAGCTTTACTGAAATCGGTGTGAATTACGTCTACTTGATGACCCGAATCTATGGCCTCAAATAAAGTCTCGGTAAAAGATACCAGATTTGTACTCGAGGATCGTTTTTTAATAAATCCATGCTGTCTGTCACTTAAGTTCACCTGAAGATGATTTTGCAAAAATGGACATATTAACTTTTCAAAGATTTTTGCTAAAGATGATAAAATTGAAATTGGTCTATAAATGGATATCATTTCAATTTCATTGGATTTGTGTACTGGAACCACTTTTGCAATTTTCCATTTTGAGGGAAATATTCCGCTAAGCAGAGACCTGTTATATATCAGCATTAGAGGAGTGGAGTAATAAGTGCAACCACTTTCTTATTGCGCTCATCATTATCATCAACAGCCTTTAACAGTTCACTGCTGGATATAGGCCTCTCCTTAGAAGGAGGTTTTGGCCTACTATACCACGCTGACCAGACGGGTTGGTATAGGGTTGGTTTCAAGTTTTCCTTCTCTTAGCATTGATGTCGTCTTGCGTAGTTTATCCCTTAGTCGCCTTAGTCGCCGCGGGATGAACAGGGGTGGTGACACTCTGTATTCTTAATCCGTCACCACACGTTATTGTGCTCATTAACAAATATGTTCAATAATTTTCAGATGTAAATATCCTAACTGTGGAAACATAAATTTGGAGAAAAATCTTAGTTTTACATTACACGATAGTTGCTATAGATACTCCATTATTGATGAAAATATATCCTGCCTAGAAAGTAATATTAACAAAAATGAATCTGTGAAATGTAATGAATTTGTATATAAGGAGAAAGATTCATTTCATGCTGAGGTAAGCTGGTTGTCTTTCAAATTCCTTTAAAAAAAATTCCTGGTTTCTGATTTGTAATTTAACTTAGTTTGAAGTAGGGCATGACTATAGGTGCGTTTCATTTTTATCAGGACATGTAATACTATTTTCAAGAACAAAATTTAAATCACTAATTTAATTTCGAATAATGAAACATTTGGTGACAAGAGATCAAATTTAATGTAGATTTATAATCCACAATTACTTTGTTTAGCGATAGATTTCTCAACTATTCGTTGGTCTAGTGGTTAGCGTATGATATTGCTGATCAAGAGGTATCGAGTTCAAATCCTGGGTCGTTCCAAAAGTGTTGTTGGGTTTCCTTACACGAAATGTTTAATAACAGCTCGAGGTATGGAAGTTTGACGGTGATTCCGTGTCTCGGAGAGCACGTTAAACCGTCGATGACATGACCATCTATGCCAATCATTACTGGGAAGTCAGTGCCCTCATATTAACTAGTTCAACTTTCGAGTTTCAGTTCACCCTCAGTGTTGCAGAGATCCAATGCTCGTCGCTTCGTGGAAAAGCTGATATTCAAATTAAACCTTAACTGTTTTGATGATCGTTTTGTTATAGTTCAATCTTGGTTGTGAAGACTGGAAGAAGACTTTTGTTGGCAGTGTACACAACTTTGGATATATGGCTGGGTTGCTGATAATTGGACCACTGACTGACAAGTATAAATTATTAACTATTCTATCATCACATTTTAGTTTTCGAGTGTAACTTCACCGAAGATAATTTCGAACTTGTTTTCCCTCAAGTAGTATGATTTTTATTTATCCCTTCGGATTTCATTAGTGCTCTGATTCAAATCAAATCAATTCATACTATTTTTATTTCAAATACACCAATACAACGGCACTTTTAAATCGTCAAGTAGTCAGTCAGTAGTCAGTCGTGAAGCTAATTGTCTGTTCCAATTCGTAGATCCTATGGAAAAGAACAGACAAGAAACTCCATGGACACTCTTTTCCAACATTGTTTTTAAAGTTTTTGGTTACATGGTTTTATGCATTTTATTGTCAGTTAGCAGTTATTTGCAGTTTTTGAAACATAATCTAGAAAATATAATTTATTTTAAACATTAGAAAATATAAATATTAAGATGATAATTACAAATCTAATCCAATACAAATTATGTCATAATAATATCGTATGTCTAAGCTTAACAGTTGTTAAGCTTAGTTGGAGGCCTTCGGGTGACTTGAAAACATCCAAGATTACGTAGCCTTATCGTGTCTTGACAGACCCCAACCCGCACTCGGCCAGAGTGCGGACGTATGGCCTTAACTCTCTGCTGAGAGGAGACCAGAACCCAGTAGTGGGACATTATGGGTTGTTGATATTTACTAAGTATGATGAAGGTACACTCATACTTAATTTAGTAAGAACCCTACTTAAAGTATTTCCATATAGAATTAGATAAGTTCTCTTGGGCTTCATTGGGTATAATTTTTTCTGAAGGAGATTAGGTGATACCTCATTCTTCTGCTTTGTCAATATCCTCAACCTGTAATGTAACAATATATTTCATGATTATTTTCCAGAATGGGAAGAAAGACTGTGATTATTCTAACTGGAACAATAGCAGGTGTCATGGGACTGGGAAAGAGCATAGTACATTCCTATTGGGTTTTTGTTTTTCTAGAATTGTTAGAAGCTATGTTTGGTGATAATTATTCTCCGATTTTTATGTTAGGTATGTATTAATTGTTTTTTAATCAGAGTAACCAGTTAGCTTCTGTAACTTTAAAATAATCATTATCATCAGCCATCAACAGTCTTTAATGGCTTATTGCTGTAATACTATCGGTGGTTTTGTCTCTGTAACACACTGACCAGACTGGTATAGGGTTTGTTTCATATTTTCCTGCTCTTTGCAGAGATGTTGTTCTTCATAGATTGCTTCATTAGTAGCCTCTAATAACATCCATGTAATGAATGTATTCCGTAGTTTTAATCCGCCACCATTCGAATTTTAATTTAATACCTAGGTGAATAGTATAAGTTTCAAGGAAAAAACTCACAGAAAATCGGTGTTTACCGAAACTTTGTTGGTTTTAATCAAGTGTGTCAGGATTTTCGAGGCCGATGGTGCAGATTTTCATCATCATCATCATCATCAGTCTATCGCAGTCCACTGCTGGACATAGGCCTCTCCAATTGCATAGATTTTCATAGTAGAATGTAATCACTTAAATCAAGTGATACGTGTAATCGCTCGCTACCTATACCTAAAAATTGGGAAAGTATTAAAAAAACATATCATTGAGTATTTCATTAATTTGAACCATCAAATTGACGATGAACATCTGAGGTATTATTGGAGAAATAATGAAATTGCATTTCAGGTGTGGAAATGATAACAAAGGAAAATCGGGCTACATTTATCACCTTAATGACAGCCACTGCATCCTTGGCAGGAGTATTGATGGCATTTATAGCATGGAGTATCCCCTACTGGAGAAATTTCCTAAGAGTAATTTATGCACCATGCGTACTCTTTCCGCTTTATTTTTTTCTACTGGATGAAAGCATCCGATGGCTATTAATCACTGGACGGAAAAATGAAGCTAAGAACATTATAAAACAAGCAGCGAAAATGAATAATGTAGATATTACTGAATCTGAAATGGATAATATATCATATGTCAAAAAAACTGAGAGTGACATCGGATTGTTAAAAGCTTTGAAGGTTAATTTTTCATCACGAAAGTTAGTTGTGAGAATGGGAGGATGTTTTTGTATGTGGATCGTTACTCTGTTTAATAAGTACGTGTTGATATTAAATTCTGTTACAATGGAAGGAGACAAATATTTGAACTATGGAATGACACAGTTGTCTGAAATACCAGCCAGCATTTTATTGGCTTTCATTTTGAACCATTTCAAAAGAAGAATACCGTTGACGGTTTCACTTATTTTGACTGGAGCATTCTGTGGCGCAAGGGCGTTTATTCCTAAAGGTAATGTTTATGAATTGTATCATAAATCTTGACTTTTCTCATCAATATTCTTCTTAGCATTACTTCTTTAGCAAATTAGCAAGAAATCAGTCAGTTTGCAAGCAAACTATCAATCGAGGTAAGGTAGTAACATAAAACTTCTTCTTCTTCCTAGCCTTATTCCCAATACTATTTGGATTCGGCGACTAGTTCAACCGGTTTTACCTGAATATCAGTTTTCCCACGGAGCAACTGGCATCGAACCTCCGCAACCCTAAGGGAGAACTGAAATTTGAAGGTTGAACTGGATGTCAGTAAATTTAAGTGCACTGACTTCCCAATAACGATTGCCATAGATTTTCATGACGACGAGACTCAGAAACAAATATTTGTGAATCACATATTTGGTCTGATCCGGGAATCGAACCCGAGACCTCTTGATCAGCAGCCGCATACGCTAACCACTAAACCAACAAGGCAGTCAAAAAATGACAACTTGTAAAATAACTAATTATTTTCGTTTCACAAGTCTGATGGATACATTTATGTGTCGTGTTTGTTGTAAATCTATCTATAGGACAGTGTTGGACAGTGTTATATTACAGATACATCTGATACTTTATCAGGAACTGGTGATACCGGTCTGAGGAATTTCTGAGTATTAATGTTTTATCACTTTTTTTCAGGGTTTGTAAGTCTGTCAACAATTTTTTTTCTAGTCAGCAAGTTTACGGCAGCGATATCATCTGGGATAGTGTACTTGTATACGGCTGAGCTGTTCCCTACTCAAACACGGAATACTATGCACTCTTTGTGTTCTTCAGTAGGTCGAATATCTACAATCTTAGCACCTCAAACTCCTTTGCTGGTAAGTACTTGTGTAGCTGTTTAGAAACGTATATGGTTTAGATAAAGATGTTTCTATAATCAAAAAAACTCAATTACACTTTTTAGACATACTCAGGGATCGAATACGTGATAAAGTGCAATGTCATAATAAATTAATATTTTACACACAACGCCATCTAGTCCCAAACTAAGCAGAGCTTGTATTATGGGTACTACACAACTGAAATAACTACATAAACATACTTTTTTTGTAAATACATACACATCATATATAGAAAACACCCAGACTCCGTAACAAATATTTGTGGATTACACAAACTGGAAAACTGGAAAATTGATTCGCTGCCGTGGAAACCACAACAGGAATTAAGAATGGAAAAGCCCCTGGAGAGGATGGCGTTACAACAAAGCTATTAAAAGCTGGAGGTAAACCCGTACTGAGGGAGCTCCAAAAGCTTTTCAACGTTGTCCTGTTTGAAGGGAGAACTCCGGAGGTGTGGAGTAGGAGTTTGGTCGTGCTTTTCTTCAAAAAAGGTGACAAGACCTTATTGAAGAACTATCGACCCATTTCCCTTCTAAGCCACATCTACAAGCTGTTTTCAAGAGTCATCACGAACCGTCTTGCGCAAAGACTCGACGAATTTCAACCACCGGAGCAGGCCGGATTTCGGAGCGGATACGGCACCATAGACCACATACACACAGTGCGGCAAATTATACAGAAGACCCAGGAGTATAACCAGCTACTGTGACTAGCATTCGTGGCCTATGAGAAGGCCTTCGACTCGGTTGAGATCTGGTCTGTTCTGGAGTCCCTGCAGCGTTGTCAGGTAGATTGGCGATACATCCAAGTGCTGAGATGTCTCTACGATACCGCCACCATGTCCGTCCAAGTACAGAATCAGCAAACAAGGTCCATACCATTGCATCGAGGAGTGAGACAAGGGGACGTTATTTCCCCGAAATTGTTCACAAATGCAATGGAAGATATGTTCAAGACGCGAAACTGGAAAGGATGTGGCATTAACATTAATGGCGAATACATCTCTCACTTGCGATTTTCGGACGACATCGTCATAATGGCAGAGACACTGCAGGACTTGCAACAGATGCTGAATGACCTGGCTGATTCTTCTATGCGCATCGGCCTACGGATGAACTTGGACAAAACCAAGGTCATGTTCAATGAACATGTTCTACCGGAACCGGTTGCAGTACATGATACCGTTCTCGAGGTTGTTCAAAAATATGTCTACCTTGGGCAGACATTGCAGTTGGGTAGAAACAACCTCGAGGATGAGGTGAATAGAAGAATTCAGTTGGGTTGGGCAGCGTTTGGAAAGCTACGTCGAGTCTTTTTGTCGTCGATCCCACAATGCCTAAAAACGAAAGTTTTCAATCAGTGCGTCCTACCTGTCATGACATACGGAGCCGAGACCTGGACACTTACGGTACGGTTGGTCCATAAGCTTAAAGTTGCTCAGCGTGCAATGCAAAGGGCTATGCTCGGCGTATGAGAAATCGTATCAGAAATGAGGTGATCCGTCAGAGAACTAAGGTCATCGACATAGCCCACCGGATTAGCAAGCTGAAGTGGCAGTGGGCTGGCCATATTAGCCGCAGAACTGATGGCCGTTGGGGCAGAAGGGTTCTTGAGTGGAGACCGCGTCTCGGTAAACGTAGTGTAGGACACCCACAGGCGAGCGAATGGGAGAGGCCTATGTCCAGCAGTGGACTGCGATAGGCTGATGATGATGATGATGACACAAATATTTGGTCCGACCCGGGAATCGAACCCGAGACTATAGACCAAGAGCATACGCTAACCACTAGACCAGCAAGGCAGTCAGTAATGTGTAGCTATATATCTTGCCATAGACGTCTACTCAATACTTTTTTTTAATGTTTTAAGCACTCAAAATTTTTGATGTACGCTGACGACATAAAAATTTACAAATCTTGCAAAAGTATACAAGATTGTCAACTTCTTCAACAAGACCTGTGTAGATTGCACAATTATTGTACTCTAAACAAGCTGTTTCTTAGTCTCCCTAAATGCCACACTATTTCATTTACCAAAAAAAAACATAAATTAGATTATTCATACTCTATCGATAATGTCCCATTAAATAAGGTGGTTTTGGTACGCGACCTGGGAGTATTATTGGATCCCTCCCTGCATTTCGACAAACACATTGATAATGTAATAAACAAGGCATACCGTATGTATGGCTTTGTTGTACGATCCTCCGTTGACTTTGTGCGACCCTCCACACAATTGCTATTGTACAAAACGCTTATACGGTCTCAATTGGAATATGCTATAGCTGTTTGGAACCCTATCTACATGAAATATTGTTACAAAATAGAATTAGTGCAAAAAAAAATCTTACGCTCAACTTATTACAGGTGTACAAGATCTAAACTACCGTACACTGAACTGTTAAAATATTTTAATATTTTAAGCTTGGAATCTAGACGTCTACTTCTCGAAGTCATGATGTTGCATGGCTTATGTAATAATAGATTTGACTGCATTGCTATCACAAATGAAATTTGTTACACTGTACCAAGAACAGTATACAGGCGAAAAGTGCATAAATACCAACTCTTTTACACATCATCTTGTAGGACCAATGCTGGTGTGCGCATACCTGTTCGACGCCTTGTAGTAACTTAAAATAAATATTTCAGTGAAATTGACATATTTGCTTCATCCATTGGCTTTTTTAGGAGTCATGCCATTAAAATATTATCAGCTTTGCCAACAAAATAGCTCATAATTTACTATTTTCATATTGATTTGCCCTTTTTGTATACTTACACACTGATTAATGTTTTAGCTCACTGTAACACAATTCTGACCTGTTTCTTCTCAATTGTATTATGTTAATCCGTGAACAATGGTGTGGGTTATATGCTTATTATATGTACATGTAGTTAAATTTAGTTAAGAATTTAGCATGTAACTGTTTTTTGTTCCAAATAAAGAAAATAAAATAAAATAAAATAATAAAAAAATATTTCGGACATCTGTAAGACAACACCATCTAGTCCAAAACTAAACAGAGCTTGTATTATAGGTACTAGACAACTGATATAAATATTTTTTTTTGTGAAAACATACATTTTACCTATACATAGAATACACCCGGACTTCAAAACAAATATCTACTCATCACACAAACATTTAGTTCGACCCGGGAATTGAACCTTAGACCTCACAGCAGTCGCATACGCAACCACTTCGCCACCGAGGCAGTCACATATATTACTATACTGTAGTCGCTCGAAGACTACTTACTATAATTTATGTCATAACGAAATCTATGAAATGCTTCATCATCATCTTATCGCAGTTCATAGGACATAGGCCTCTCCAATTGCACGCCACTTAGTTCGATCCTCGGCTACTCGCATCCAGCTCCTGCCAGCCGTCTTGCGCAAATCATCACTCCACCTGGCCTGTAGACGTCCTACACTACGTTTCCCGAGATGCGGTCTCCACTCAAGAACACGTTTACCCCAACGGTTGTCGGTCCTGCGGCTAATATGGCCAGCCCATTGCCACTTCAGTTTGCTATTCCTGTAGGCTATGTCGATAACTTCAGTTCTCTGCCGGATTACCTCGTTTTTAACACGATCTCTAAGAGAAACTCCGAGCATAGCCCTTTCAATAGCACGCTGCGTGACTTTGAATTTGTGGACCAGCCGTGCCGTAAGTGTCCACGTTTCGGCTCCGTATGTCATAAAATGCTTCCCGTATTTAAATAAAATATTTTTATAATTTCAGATGCAATATTGGTATGGACTGCCTTCCCTGCTCGTGGGGGTGCTATCACTGGTAACAGGTTTTATCGTGTTGTTAATGCCTGATACGGCCGAAGACGCATTACCAGACACTGTGATTGAAGCGGAAAATATTGGCACTAAAAGGTGTAACAAAGATATTGAAGTTACTAACTTATGAGGAATTGTTAAAATGAATCATAGTTGTACTTAATTATAATGTTTAATACTCATAAATGTACTAGCTGACGCCCGCGGCTCCGCTCGCGTTCTAGGGGTATGATAAATAGATGTTGGCCGATTCTCAGACCTACCCGATATGCACACAAAATTTCATAAGAATCGGTCAAGCCGTTTCGGAGGAGTATGGGAACGAACATTGTGACACGAGAATTTTATATATAAGATTAATTTTACTAGTAGTAGCATATGAAAGTATTTAATAAAGAATACGATATGTACCCGGAATAGTACAGTTCAATTGTAATTGCATAGGGAGTGATTGCCCATAATTGCCACGCTGGGCAAGCGGGTTGGCGATCGCAGGGTGCAGCTTGTCTGCTGCCCATCACCGGCTTATTATATTTAGCTGCACCTATTCGAATGAAATCCCAAAATCGATCAAAGTGGTGTGCAATGGGAGAGGTCTATGTCCAAAAGTGGACTGATATGGGCTGATGATGATGATGAATTCTAATTGTGACTCATAATGTTAAAGTTTGTGTTTGTTTATTTATTTATATCGCTTTTACGGGTTAAGTACTTAAAATATCGTCAAAAATATATAAGTTTAAGTTCATAAGGGTAGGAAAATTAGTTTTATTTACGCTGTTGGAATAAAAATAGTCAAAAATTCTGTTCAAATGACTACTTGATAGTATAATGTGATATGGCGTCACCTGATTTCGTGTTATGTTAGAAAAATGTTTACTTCTATAAGAAAACTTTGTACTATTAACTTTTAAATAGTATGTGTATATTTGGTCTGAAAAAAAAATTAGTTATTAATAACAGTTACATAAAAAAATATTATTTTTAAGTTATTAATTATTTGTAATTAATTAGTAAATGGTTATAAAAACTAGTTAAACTAGATATATGTGAATATATTCCGTATGGTTTTGTTCTTAAAACAAAGTACTGTATTATGTTTATAAAAATAAATGTGCCACCTTTTACATTCCTCTACACGACAATACGTGCATCGATGACATGACCATCTATGGCAATCGTTACTGGGAAGTCAGTGCCCTCATATTAACTAGTTCAACTTTCGAGTTTCAGTTCACCCTCAGTGTTGCAGAGATCCAATGCTCGTCGCTTCGTGGAAAAGCTGATATTCAAATTAAACCTTAACTGTTTTGATGATCGTTTTGTTATAGTTCAATCTTGGTTGTGAAGACTGGAAGAAGACTTTTGTTGGCAGTGTACACAACTTTGGATATATGGCTGGGTTGCTGATAATTGGACCACTGACTGACAAGTATAAATTATTAACTATTCTATTTACACATTTCAGTTTTCGAGTGTAACTTCACCGAAGATAATTTCGCACTTGTTTTCCCTTAAATTTATCCTTTCGGATTTCATTAGTGCTCTGATTTTATTTGCAGTTTTTGAAACATAATCTAGAAAATAGAATTTATTTTAAGTGTTAGAAAATTAGCCATATGAATATTAAGATGATAATCACAAATCTAATCCAATACAAATTATGTCAGAATAATATCGTATGTCTAAGCTTAACAGTTGTTAAGCTTAGTTAGAGGCCTTCGGGTGACTTGAAAACATCCAAGGGTAAGATTACGTAGTCACAACGTTGTCTTGACAACCCGCACTCGGCCAGCGTGGGGACGTATTAGCCTTAACTACACTAGCCTTAACTATAAGCCTTAACCCTCCTAAGATGAGAGCCGAGCCCAGTAGCGGGACATTATGGGTTGTTAATAATTACTAATCAAACAAAGTATGATGCCGGTATATTTTTTAATTATTTTCCAGATTGGGAAGAAAGACTGTGATTATTCTAACTGGAACAATAGCAGGTGTCATGGGACTGGGAAAGAGCATAGTACATTCCTATTGGGTTTTTGTTTTTCTAGAATTGATTGAAGCTATGTTTGGTGATAATTATTCTCCGATTTTTATGTTAGGTATGTATTAATTGTTTTTAAATCAGAGTAACCAGTAAGCTTCTGTAAGTTTAAAATAATCATTATCATCACGCATCAACAACCTCTAATGGCTTATTGCTCTAATACTCTCGGAGGGTTTGGTCTACTGTAACACACTGACCAGACTGGTATAGGGTTTGTTTCATATTTTCCTTCTCTTTGCATAGATGTTGTTTTTCATAGGTCGCTTCATTAGTAGCCTCTAATGACATCCATGGAATGAATGTATTCCGTATTTTGAATCCGCCACCATTCGAATTTTAAATTAATACCTAGGTGAATAGTATAAGTTTCAAGGAAGAAACTCACAGAAAATCGGTGTTAAACAAAGCTTTTGTTGGTTTTAATCAAGTGTATCAGGATTTTCGAGGCCGATGGTGCAGATTTTCATAGTCGAATGTAATCACTTACAATCAAGTGGTACGTGTAATCGCTCGCTACCTAAACCTAAAAATTGGGAAAGTTTTAAACATCAAAGATGGTATGGTATATATATGCTTAATATATGTGTACTCATTATTCAATATTTGAAATTAGTTCTATCCGTCATTCTCTAACGATTTTCTACGGCTAAATCGCTCCACCGATTTCTATGAAATTTTTGCTTTGATACTTGATGAAAGATGAAAGACTAGGATACGCTCCTCTTGACCATGATCTGGTTATTCACGTGGGCGGAGCCACGTACAAAAGCTGGTATTTTAAAATAAGAGTTTAAAAAACCTTATCATTGAGTATTTCATTAATTTTATCTTGATGTAGATGACAATGGTTACCATCAAATTGACGATGAACATCTGAGGTATTATTAGAGAAATAATGAAAATGCATTTCAGGTGTGGAAATGGTAACAAAGGGAAATCGGGCTACATTTATCACATTAATGACAGCCACTGCATCCTTGGCAGGAGTATTGATGGCATTTATAGCATGGAGTATCCCCTACTGGAGAAATTTCCTAAGAGTAATTTATGCACCATGCGTACTCTTTCCACTTTATTTTTTTCTACTGGATGAAAGCATCCGATGGCTATTAATCACTGGACGGAAAAATGAAGCTAAGAACATTATAAAACAAGCAGCGAAAATGAATAATGTAGATATTACTGAAGCTGAAATGGATAATATATCTTATGTCAAAAAAACTGAGGGTGACATCGGATTGTTAAAAGCTTTGAAGGTTAATTTTTCATCAAGAAAGTTAGTTGTGAGAATGGGAGGATGTTTTTGTATATGGATCGTTACTCTGTTTAATAAGTTCGTGTTGATATTGAACTCTGTTACAATGGAAGGAGACAAATATTTGAACTATGGATTGACACAGTTGTCTGAAATACCAGCCAGCATTTTATTGGCTTTCATTTTGAACCATTTCAAAAGAAGAATATCGTTGACGCTTTCACTTATTTTGACTGGAGCATTCTGTGGCGCAAGGGCGTTTATTCCTAAAGGTAATGTTTATGAATTGTATCATAAATCTTGACTTTTCTCATCAATATCCTTCTTAGCATTACTTCTTTAGCAAATTAGGAAGAAATCAGTCAGGTTGCAAGCAAACTACCAATTGAGGTTAAGTAGTAACATAAAGAAGAAGAGGTCTTCTTCCTAGCCTTATTCCCAATATTATTTGGGTGCGGCTACTAGTTCAACCGGTTTCACCTGAATATCAGTTTTTCCACGGAGCGACTGGCATCGAACCTCCGCAACCCTAAGGGAGAACTGAAACTGGAAACTGGATGTCAGTAAATTTGAGGGCACTGACTTCCCAATAACGATTGCCATAGATTTTCATGACGACCGGGACCGACAGTTTTACGTGCTCTCCGAGGCACGATCATGAATCACCGCCAAACCCCGCGCTGCTACTGGGAATTTCCCAAAAAAAAAACAAAAACACTTTTTGGCTGGTATGAACAAGAGACCACTTCGTTAGCAATCGCATACGCTATCCACTAGACCAACGAGGCAGTAAAATAAAACCTACTTGTACGTAATTAATCCTGTTCAATTCTGCCAAAAGAATCTCAGAGCAACACAGGCCCCCGAACCAAAGGGTAGCAACCATAGCGTCTTTTCTTGGGGGAAATCTTCATACATACACATTTTAAGGTCACAAGGCACAGCTGGGGGTACGGCACTGTATTGAATTTTGATAACCGCTAGCTGCCAGCGCGCTAAGCAGCCCGCGATGTGCAAGCTCGCCGTACGCACGCCAACCGCGAGTTTTAGATTAGCGAGGATTAGTAATAACTCCGTATAGATCGCTACGTGTTTTGTTTGTGGTTCCGTGTTTCTTCGCTAGATGGCGCTGTCATATGTTTTTAGGCTTGCGCGGTATGTGGAAATCGCCACATCACTCCCCTCCAAGACCGGAGGTCGATATGATGAGACAGCTGTCTGTGCTCTTGCGGAGCTTGCCAGTGCCAGGAGTGAGTAGTTCCAGTGAGTCGGAACTGAGTGCCGCTAGTCCCAGTGAGTCGGGGCTGAAGTACGCTGATCTCAGTGAGTCGAAATCGCTTGCGGTGCGCGGTGCTGCGGTGAAGTCCCCAGTGAGTCGGGGCGGTTTGCTGCGTAGTGGCTGGCTGCTGCGTAGACGGGAGAGAGATGCTCTTCTTACGTGGACCGTAGTTGCAGTGTGCTGTGCCTATACGCTGTTGAGGCCGTAGGGTCTACCAGGCTGGAGCGGTCGCGTCCTGCGTGTGGTGTCCCTGTTGAGGCCGAGGTTGCTGGCTGGCAGAGACATCGCTGTGGGAGTGAACAAGATGGCGCTGCTGATCTGCTTTCTTGAAGGCTGATTCCGATCACGTCGGGGTCACCACTGTGGAGGAACGGGTGTCGTGTTCCTCCAACACAAAGGGAGGATCCTCCGACCAGACGAGGTGATCGTGCCTGCCGGGCTACTGCCCAACAGTTGATGTTGGGATGTTGTATATATGCTATACGATATACGTATAGATCGCTACGTGTTTTCTTTGTGGTTCCGTGTTTCTTCGCTAGATGGCGCTGTCATATGTTTTTAGGCTTGCGTTGAATGTGGAAGTCGCCACAGACTTATTAGATAAAATTCTCGTGTCACAATGTTCATTCCCATACTCCTCCGAAACGGTTTGACCGATTCTTATGAATTTTTTTATGTATATTCAGTAAGTCTGAGAATCGGCTACTATCTATTTTTCATACCTCTAAGACGCGAGCGGAGCCGCGGGCATCAGCTAGTCTGTCTATAGGATAGTGTTGGACAGTGTTATATTACAGATACATCTGATACTTTATCAGGAACTGGTGATACCGGTCTGAGGAATTTTTGAGTATTTGTGTTTTATAATTTTTTTTTCAGGGTATGTAAGTCTGTCGACAATTTTTTTTCTAGTCAGCAAGTTTACGGCAGCGATATCATCTGGGATAGTGTACTTGTATACCGCTGAGCTGTTCCCTACTCAAACACGGAATACTATGCACTCTTTGTGTTCTTCAGTAGGCCAAATATCTACAATCTTAGCCCCTCAAACTTCTTTACTGGTAAGTACTAGTGTAGCTGTTACGAATCATATATGGTTTAGATAAAGATGTTTCTATATTCAAATACTCAATAACATTTTTAGACATACTCAGGCATCGAAATTTAGTTTGACCCGGGAATCGAACCTTAGACCTCAAGCACAGCAGTCGCATACGCAACCACTACGCCACCGAGGCAGTCACATATTTTTTAGGGTTCCGAAGTATATCACTCGGAACCCTTATAGATTCGTGATGTCCGTCCGTCCGTCCGTCCGTCCGTCCGTCCGTCCGTCCGTCCGTCCTCGACTTTCCGTCCAAACGGTAAGTGCTAAAAAGATGAAACTTTGTATGAATATGTGTTGTAGTTATGCCGACAAAGTGCTACATTAAAATCATGAAAAATATTTTTATTTGAGGTACCTCCCCTACATGTAAAGTGGAGGTGTTTTTTTTTTCTCGCGGCTACCCCATCGTGTGGGGTATCATTAGATAGGTATTTTAAAAGCAATGTAGGGTTTCTAAGAAGATTTTTTGATTTAGGTATCCGTTTGCGAGAAATTCCACTTTAAAAGGCACTTTTTTGTAAAAACAGGGCGTCCCCCCCCCCCCTTAAAGCTAAATGGCTTGCTCAAAAAATCTGGAAAAATTCGTGATAGTTGTACATGTAATGAACTTTAAAGGAAAACTATAACCATTTAGATGACATTATTAGTTCAGAAGTTATAGAGGCTCAACTTGTAAAATGCGCTTACTTGGAAAACTTCATACAAAATTAATGCATTAATACGTAAACTTAATGTTTTATCAACATTCCAGTTACAGTATACAGTACATTAACAATTATTCATTGAATACGATTTTAAATCCACGTACCATTATGAGTGACTGAGGAACCCTTTCCTGTGCGTGGCCTGACACGTACTTGGCCGATTTTTATCTATACTGTAGTCGCTCGAAGACTACTTCCTATAATTTATGTCTTAACGACATCTATTTAATGCTTCACGTAATAAAAAAAAAAAAATATAATTTCAGATGCAATATTGGTATGGACTACCTTCCCTGCTCGTTGGGGTGCTATCACTGGTAACAGGTTTTATCGTGTTGTTAATGCCTGATACGGCCGAGGACGCATTACCAGACACTGTGATTGAAGCGGAAAATATTGGCACTAAAAGGTGTAACAAAGATATTGAAGTTACTAATTTTTGAGGAACTAGCTGACCCGGCGAACTTCGTACCGCCTTAAAATATTAATTCATAATAAATTCAATACTTTATTAAGAATTAATATTCTAAGGCGGTGTTTAGTTATTAACTGATAGTGACAAATCGACAGCAGCGTCAACTAACGGGCCCCGGCCGGTACCACCAGAATCGCTTTGTTCCTGCATTTTAAATCTGTAATATCTTCAAAAGTATTAATTTAAATTACATACTGTAATAGGCTATATTAATCTATATTAAATACACAATGTATTTAAGGTACTTAATTCGATAAGGATTAATACTGTATTGCTTAAAATCGCTTCGTAAATATGTTTATTTACGACATCACATTAGAAACCTCTAAAATTATTTTCTACTATATTATGCATAAAAACCTTCTTCTTGAATCACTATCTATTAAAGAAAATGGCATCAAAATCCGTTGCGTAGTTTAAAAGATTTAAGCATACATAGGGACAGAGAAACCGTCTTTGTTTTATACTATGTAGTGATGGTTAATCACAGTTGCACTTACTTATATTGTTTAATACTCATAAATATATTAATTTTACTAGTAGTAGCATATAAAACTGTTTAATAAAGAATATGAAATGTTCCCGGAATAGTTAAGTTCAATATTGTATTTGCATAGGGAGTGATTGCCCATAATTGCCACGCTGGGCAAGCGGGTTGGCGATCGCAGGGTGCAGCTTGTCTGCTGCCCATCGCCGGCTTATTATATTTACCTGCACCTATTCAGATGTAACCCCAAAATCGATCAAAGTGGTGTGCAATGGAAGAGGTTTATGTCCAGCATTGGACTGAGATAGGCTTCTGATAACGGTGATGATTTTATTTATTTTCATCCTTACATAAATACTTATAAGTTACATCTTTGATGGCTACATTAAAATCTCACAAATTTAAGTAAATAAGCATCTGCAGTTGAATTAGGCGGAGCCTGTATTTCGACTATCAGCGCCAACTGCACATGTGTAAAGCAGGCACCACACTTCGCTATGCGCTATTCGTTATGCGGGTTATTCGCGCGCATACGGCGAAGTGTGGAGAGTATATTCGTTTCGTTTACCATAAAAATGACAATGACACATCTCTACAACACACATATTTGCCTTATTTGATGCTTATTTGGCATACCAGTTCGAAGTGTGGATGGCATGTTTGTTTTTTGCGCGCATAACTAAAATTTGGGCGAATACGGCGTAGACACATAACGAATAGCGCATAACGAAGTGTGGTGCTTGCATTATATATATCTTTAATACTATAAAAAGTAACATGAAATCAAGTCTACACTAATCATATAGGTAGTTGGTGTGTGTATGTTGGTATGTGAGAGGGGGAGAAATAGTTTGTGGCTATTTATAATGTACTACATAACCATGCATATAAGTTTTTCAGTCTCTTCATGGTCAAGTTTTTGTAAATAAGTAGTTAATTTTCTTTTGCACTGTGTCATCGTTTGCGGATAGATATGATATGATAGATATGATGATTTGTAATTGTGACTATAGGGTTAAAATTTGTTTTTGCATATTCATTTATATCTTATGTTATTTCAAATAGCTACTTGATAGTATAATGTGATGTACCGTCGCCTGATTTCGTGTTATTTTAGACAAATGTTTACTTACATAAGAAAACTTTGTACAATTAACTTTGAACACACTAAATGTATATGTTAAAAACAATAATTGATGAAACAAAATACTGTTTTGTTTGTAAAAAAATAAGCTCTTATTTGTAATTACTTAATAAATGGTTAGAAAAACTAATTAAACTAGATATATATGAATATATTCCGTATGGTTTTGTTCTTAAAATAAAGTAATGCATTACGTTTATAAATGTAATTGTGCCACCTTCTACCTTCCTCTACACGACAATACGTGCTGGCCTTGGAAGTCACCATTATAAAGTGAGCTCTTCCTTTCTGTGCTGAACATAATCATAAGATATTATATTATAAAAACACTATCATCACCATCACAATCGCCATTTTGGTCTTGTTTTAAAAAAAATATGTATTTTCGCCAATATGCCTAATAATATTGACTTCCTTGTTGGTCTAGTGGTTAGCGTATGCGGCTGCTGATCAAGAAGTCTCGGGTTCGATTCCCGGGTCTGACCAAATATTTGTGTTATCTACAAATATTTGTTTCGGAGTCTAGGTGTTTTCTATGTATAATATGTATGTATTTACAAAATAAAAGGTTGTTTATGTATTTATATCATACTTTTATTGATCGAAGATATCAGTTGTTTAGTACCCATAATACAAGCTCTGTTTAGTTTGGGAATAGATGATGTTGTGTGTAATATGTCCGAAATGTTTATTTAAATATTAGACAAAAAAAAATATTTATATAATAATTTCATTATTTCGATACATCAGATAAGTAGCTATGTTACTCCCTATATACATAAGGTATATACTTACACTTCAATTTTATTAATTTGTATTTGTATAGATTGATACAAATACAAATTATATTATAGACGTATGAAGTCAAAGACTGGAACTCACTACCAGCTCACGTGTTTCCTTACCACTATGATCCCGGGTCTGAAAATGCATCTCATTTACATACATTATTGCCTGCATTCGCAGCAAATGTGATGGCCCCCACTCTTGGATTTTGCTCGTTCTTTCCATCAAGCAGGGTAGAGTCACTTTGGAAGGCTAAATATAAATATAAAAAAGTGTGTAAAACACATTTTTAAGCAGTTAACGTTTTTGTTTGTGTCTAAAAATAAACTGGTTCAAAAATAGCTTGTTGTTGGTGTTAACGAACAAACACAATGTGCTAATAAATATTTAGATCACCCTTCGTTTTGATTAGGATTACACTGAATATTTACACTTTTAATATATTCATTAAAATTATTGTGTATCCGTCGAGAATGTCTCAGACATTAAGTCCACGTGTCTATGATAATCACCGCAGATGGTACAGATATAAAATTTGAAACGAATATATGATCAAGTTAAAATACTAATAATAAACTGAACCGTTTGTTCGTAATGTTGATCGTAATAATCTCAGTAACAACACAGAATACATAATAGTACTCATAGTAACAACTGAGTCGAATTGAAAACATAATACGTTAGCGTCGGATAGTCCATTCACACGTCGAAGCTATAGGCTTGTTTTTCTTGATTATTTAACATCACAATACTGCCAATAGGAACTGAGAACTTGAACAAATTGCGAGAATCAGCTTTTATTAAATAGTAATTTAAATTATGTCCATGACATTTCCTTGAATTTGGAATATTTTTTTTGTAGTAGAAATAAAATTTTGTGTATATCATAGGTAGTGCAAATTGTTTTACTACAAACTTTAATAATTAATGATATCATTAATTAATAGTCTAAATAATGACTAATGTAATTGATACTTACTAGGAAAATACGTGAATTTTATGCAGCCATATTTCGTCGACAGGTACAAACAATAAAAGAATATAAATATGAAAAACTTAGGTACTATACAAGATCTTTGTATCTATAAATATACCTACCGTTTAAAATACAATTATAAACCATATAATGTCGATTTAATTTCAAGTTTCATGTATAAATAGCATAATGTATTTACCCGTTGTATAAATCATTATAAATTTAATTTAATATAAAATTATATTTTGAAACAGTACAATAAGTAGTTTAGTTTTATAACTTTGTAACTATCAGGGCTTATATCATTACTCATTCCATACTCGTATCTTCAGAATCTGTGTGTGTGTTCCAAAGTTTCTGACTCGGAACCCTTATAGATTCGTCATGTCCGTCCGTCATATTTAATAGATATTGCAGTCCCTAACACACACAATTTACAAAAAACAATAACTGAAAAGATACATAAGTATACAGAACTAAAAGAAGAAATAAGTAGAATTTGGAAAATGACCAAAGTGTACATTGTGCCTCTGGTACTCTCTAGCACCGGAATCATACCAAAACATCTCCTTCACTTCCTACGACAGATCGAACTTCCCACTAACACATACATTACCATGCAAAAAGCCGCCATATTAAATACGTGCCGCATTGTTCGAAAGTTTGCCAAAAAAAAAATTGCCTACCCTCACAATAAGCATGGTGACCCCTACTCCTGGATTCTACTCATGCTTTCCATCAGGCAGAGTAGAGTCACTTTGGCAGGCTTAAATATAAAAAAAAGTTCGTACAGGAAGACACAATATCACAGATTACAGCCTCAGTCCAAAGCCAACAAAATGAACTCCACTTGGTCTAGGCCCGTGGTTTTCATTATACCGAAATTTTAATTTCGAGTTAAAGTAATGCACAAATAATAATAATAATATTTGATATCATTGAACAGAACCAAGAAATGGTCTGTAACCGTGACATTTCTTGTTTTTTCCTTTTAAAACTTTATCAAGATAATTTATTGTTAAAACGTGTAAAAATCTTATTAACCAGTGCCTTCAACCGTGAATTATGGCTAACATACATAACGGCAAATATGATTTGTTGAAACAGTAAGCCTATGTTGTACAAGATTGTTTTGGACAGACATTTTTATTTGGAGGTAGTAAAGCCACGCTGATTTCAGCACGAATAGGCCGGCTCGACCGGGGCAGTACTACCCTCACACAGAAGACCATCCTAATAATGACAGTATTCTTGCTGTTGTATTTCGTCATTCTCCCGGTCTCCGGAGGCCGGGAGAATTATGCAGAAACAACTGACCGGGTTGCCATGGTCACCCTGCTGCCAATGCCAACCCTCGCAATGATCTCATGCATTTTATCAGGCAGGCAGTTACTTTGGTAGGCTTAAATATAAAAAATCGGCCAAGTGCGTGTCAGGCCACGTACAGGAAAGGGTTCCTCAGTCACCCATAATGGTACGTGGATTAGAAATCGTATCCAATGGATAATTGTTATGTTTACGTATTAATGCGTTAATTTTGTATGACGTTTTCAAAGGAAGCTCAGTGTAAAAGTTAAGCCTCAATAACTCCTGAAATAATAAAGTAATCTAATCCGTTATAGTTTTCGTTTAAAGTTCATTATATGATTTTTTTCAGATTTTTAGAGCCAGCTGTTTAGCTTTTAGAGGGGGGGGGACGTCATGTTTTTACAAAAAAGTGCCCTTCAAAGTTGAATTTCTCGCAAACTGATACCTAAATCAAAAAATCGTCTTAGAAACCCTTTATTGGTAGATGGGGTAGACGCGAGAAAAAAAAAACATCCCCACTTTACGTGTAGGGGAGGTACCCCAAATAAACATGTTTATCATAATTTTATTGTAGCACTTTGTCGACGTAATTGCAACACATATTAATGCAAAGTTTCATCTTTCTAGCACTTACCCTTTGGACGGTAAGTCGAGGACGGACGGACGGACGGACAGACGGACATGACGAATCTATATGGGTTCCGAGTCTTATGAAAAAGAGAATTCTGACTCTGATGACAGTTTTCTCTTTTTTTTTTTTTTTTTTTAAAAGACAACTCCCGCATTAGGTCCCGCACAGTCAATTCTGGTCATACGTTGTGTACTGAATATTTTGGTCAATTTTGAAAAACAATTGCACTGCACTATTCATTCGTATAAGCCGTTTTAGTGTGCCGTAGTTCATGACTCGGAACTCTTATAGGTTCGTCATGTCCGTCCGTCCGTTTAAAGGAAAAATTTAACGGCATATATAAGTTTGTTAGTTCAGTAGTTATGGAGGCCTCACTTGTGAAACACGCTTGCTTGGAAAACTTCGTACAGAAATGACTAAGTTGTTAAAATGAATAATTAAAACAATTATTATGTATTGGACACGATTTTAATTCTACTTGCCATTGTATATGACAACGGAAATCAGTTCTATGCGTGGCCTGATACGCACTTGTCCTTAGCTGTCCAAAAAAATATTTTGTGTCATTTCAGCGAATCAGAGAATATTCCCGAACGAGCAACGTTCCCCTCTAAACTGTATGGAAGTAGTAGAACTTAAAGAGGAGATCATAATTTAAGTATCAATTTACATAAAATAATGCATGTTGTGCTTTCGATACGAGATGACTTTTGACATTTAAATGTTGAGTTCCTTGACCTGCGCAATGTATTGAAAACGTTTGCAAAAGTTTAAAGAAAAATTAAAAAAAAAATAAGTTCGTAGAAAAGTTGGGCCGGGACCCCGAACACCGGGATCCCGGCCCGATTTTGCTCTGGGATTGTAATCCCGGGATCGACCATATAATCCCGAAATTTTGGGATAAAAAAACAAATACCCAGGCTAATAAAACCACTTTTTAATTCCACTCAAGTCTTACCGAAAGTTTTCTAAGCTCGACAAAATTAATCTCATTGTTCTAAAAATAAATTCACGCTTGATTAGACATTGAAATTTTTGACAATAATAGTAAACATAACAAAAGAGACCTAAATATACCTCTATAACTCGAACATGATCCGACTGTTTTTCTTTAGCTTTAAGATATGATTTGGAAATATTTCTTAAATTTGTAATAAAGTTATTTTTAGAACAATGAGTTTAACCTTGTCGTGGTTTGACGAAAATAATAAAATGAAGCCTTTATTTAACAAGTGTCAAAGTCTCGCATGAAATCTATTTCGTTTCATTTGAGTCGTACTCAAATGAAACGAAATAGATTTCATGCGAGACTTTGACACTTGTTAAATTTGACAAAGAAACACGAATAATTAAAACAAAATAAAACAGCAAAACCTAACAAACAAATGATTACAAAACGGTAACAAATGTAACAAAACAAACTAACATCCTTTAGAGTGAGGAAGCTGATACACGTATTTAAGTCACTACGAGACTGTGTCCCACTGGAGAAACTAAAAATAGTCTACTTAGCCCTTTGTCAGTCCAAATCCAAATTTGTATTCCGGTTCGGGGTGGAGCTGTCAAGACGCTCCTTCTGGGTCTCGAAAGCCTTACAGAAACTCAACAGAGAAACTATAGAAGTATATCTACTTCTAAACAATTTTGGTATGTTCATAGAGGCTGATATTACGAAAAAGAACAATACAATTCTGTATTAGTCGGATTACAAGCAAAATAAAATAAAAGATAGTGTCAAGTACATACTTAATATAACTTCAGTAACTTAATTACAAAACTGACTAACAAAGAATACCTGAGATAATATTGTTAAGTATTATCAATTAGACTGAAGATTTATGATGAATTTTAAGAGATTTTCTAAATTGAGATCAATCTAAGAAATGTTTAACTTTATTTATAAAACAGAGCCTAATTCCCGACTTAAATTAGAATTAAGGTTGTAGATACTTTATTTTAAACTAGTTTTTGTCCACGGCTCCACCCGCATTTAAGTTGATTAGTGCGTTAAAAGCCTACGTCATTCCTCAAGGATGAAATTTCCATACCAAATTTCATTGAATTCGGTACATCGAGTTACTTTCCAGAAACTGATATCGAAATGTGGATTCTATTTAAGTATATCAGCATTTTAAGTGAACAAGATTCAAATTACCTACTGTCAGATTTTCTTATAATATAAAAGAGTCATTTTATAACTTAATGTAAGTATAAAATACTTATTAATTCTAGTTTTAACCGACTGGCAGAATCACTCAACTTAGTAGTTGTCTACACGTTACAATGCTTTAAGAAAACCGTCTTGTTTAATGTTGTGACTTAGCCTTCATGCAGAGAAAATAGCATGGCCATTGCTCACGAGTTTCACCGATCAGTCGCTCGATCGCTGGGGACCTGTGACGGCTTACTACCGTACGACTCAACATCTCATACCTTTAATATACCACTTGATTTAGTCTCAGTAAATGCAATCACAGCGCCGCTGCGCTTCGCGGTGCGCTAAGATTCAAACGATTTTTTTATATTATTTGAAAGTACAAAAAATTTCAATTTATGAACCAAGAAGAAGATAAAAAATTGGTTTTTTAATTACTTTTCTATTGCCGGTTTTTGTTAATGTTCTTTAACTCATGTCTGTTCAAAATAATAAGTGTATATAATTTGTGCTAAATTTCCTCGGTATAATCGGTGTGTAAGTGAGAGAAATTATAACAACCAGTGATGATAAACGCGAGTGACAAGTTAAAAATCTCTTTGAAACTGCATTGTTAGGCCAAGCGTTAACAAATTGTCATTGAAGTATCATTGTTGGCATTGGTATGTTATTTTATCGTTTTCCTTGGCGTATAAGAGTAGGCTCTTGGTGTTATTAAACATCATTTACTGTTTGAACATATTTAATATACCTTTTATTTAAGTTTATTATC
Source organism: Phragmatobia fuliginosa (assembly GCA_932526445.1). Lineage (NCBI taxonomy): Eukaryota > Metazoa > Arthropoda > Insecta > Lepidoptera > Erebidae > Phragmatobia > Phragmatobia fuliginosa. Next base: position 2,610,772 of record OW052063.1, on the reverse strand, counting down.
TGCTTGAAGTTAAATAATTTCAGAGGCGTGAGGGAAAAAGTCAATAAGTTAACTGACACGAGGAAGAAATGGGGGATTTAATTTGATTACTTTACAAAAAAAAGAAAGACATTAAAATGAAACAAATTGAAATAAAAGAAGGCAGAATTATATTTAAGTCAGATACGAAAAATAGTGGAGTAGCAGAAGAGAAAAGCAAACAAACAAATTTTAATAATGAAAAAGAAAAGAATCCAGCTTCAGAAACACAGAACAGTAATTTAGAGAATGTATTAAATGAGTTGAAAATATCTGGAAGATATCACATAAGATTTTTGCTTCTTATAAGTTTTTTATCTTTCGTTACTTCGGGATTCTCCATAAATTACATATTTTCGGCAGAGAACGTCAATTATAGGTAAGAATTTATGTAATCCATAAATCTTCTTTAGTTGTAAATAAATAAACATATACAGAAACATTAAGTGAAAATAAAAGCCTCTTCATTTTGAAATCGATTTTATTCGTATGCGATTGTTGCGCTGTGGTCTAGGGTTCGATTCGGTTCGAATAAATGTTTGATTAAATAAAAAATAACAAAAAAATGTAAGTATAAGTTTCTATCAGTAAAAGTAGTTGTCATGGTACAAGCTCTGCTGAGTAAGAAACTAGATGACATAATACGTAAAAAAAATTTGTACAAAATATAACCATATTACTTACCAATGCTGAATAGCAAAATTTAAAAGATCATTTGTAGAGAGAGTATTGTAATAACGTCATGTTCATAAGTAATTATGAAACTAGTTATTAATGGCTCTGGAGATAAACAACGAACTACGATGGGTCACCTAATGGTAAGTAATTATCGTCGTCCATGAATACATACAATACAAGACACAAGTGCATTGATCCTTTAGGATTGATGAGGAATTTGTAGGTCCTGTGACTTCTACTAGTAAAAAGCTAGTAAATCCAAGGTCATTAACATTTCATAAGAAGAAAAAGTTTCAAAAGCTAAAACCCAACTTCGTAAGATGTTGTTTTAAAATTTATATTACCTATATCACTCGAGCTATTATTAAGAATCTATCGATAAATCATTCATTATCATCAATCGGTACATTTAGGTGCTATACTCGAAATCAGAAATAGACTGCAAAAATTACCCTTCCTATCGGCTTTGCCGTAGTCGGACAAAAATGTAAATTTAATACTTATACTTAATTAAAAATGTAAATCTAATAACTTACTCAACTGCCTTGGTGTCGCATTGGTAGCGTATGCGATTGCTGTGCTTGAGATCTCGGGTTCGATTCCAGGGTCGAAACAAATGTTTGTGTGATCCGCAAATATTTGTTTCATAGTTTGGGTGTTTTCTATGTATGTAAAAAAAGTATGTTTATATATTTCTTTTTTAGTTGTCTAGTACCCATAATACAAGCTCTGCTTAGTTTGGAACTGGATGGCATGTCCGAAATGTTTATTTATTATTATTCTCATTACTTATTAATCTGTTTGCAGATGTAAATACTCAAATTGTAAATACGCCGAACTGCTAATACCAGACAATAATTCTACAATAGACTACAAATGCCATAAGTATGACATACTTGAATCCAACGGAACGTGTACAGAAGAAAACTTTGATATATCCAGCGGAATTAAATGCTCGGACTGGATCTACGATAAGCCAAATAGCTTCGTTGCAGAAGTAGGCCCAATAAATACTTTTACTAATTCTTCTATATGAAAAAAAAACTTTCTGCAGTATTTTTAAATGTTTTATTAATCTTCTAGTTTAACATCGGCTGTGAAGACTGGAAACGGACCCTGGTTGGCACTACACACAGTATTGGCTTCATGATCGGCCTGCTCTTCATTGGTCCTTTGTCAGATAGGTATGTAAAGAATATTACATAGTTACGAAGCGTTGGAGGTTCAAATAGTTCGACAAAAGTCCTTTTACAGAAATTAGATATTACATGGTATTTAGGCTGTGGAGGTGCCTGCATGTATATAATTTGAAAATAAATTTAAATTGTAACGGCATTAAAACAATTTAAATAAAAACGTAAAAACAAAACCCAACTACGATAAAAAACGACGCTGAACGTAGAATGAGACAAGATTTTCAGGAAACGGTTCCATGTAACTGTTGACTACGGCTTTTAAAACTTGAAGATGTGCGTCTCTGTACGCTGATAATTGTGACGATTATCTTCTTCAGTAACGTTGCTTAAACCAGTGTTCTAAAAATCCTATTTCTTACTTTTTAACCGACTTCAAAATAAGGTGGAGGTTCTCAATTCGTCTCAAACTTTTTTTATTTTTTATGTATGTTCAGCGATAATTTCGTCGTTTATGAACCGATTTCAAAAATTCTTTTTGCATTGGAATGGGCGTAGCATACAGGTGGTCCCATCGTCGCCAAATCTGATAATGGGATCCCAAGGAAATCCAGGGAACTCCTATAGGCACAATTGTCGCGATTTGGGTATTCAGAATAGTTTTTCTTTGAAGTCGGTTCCTTTTTGTTAAAATTATTATGTGTCGCTTTATGTCGTAGTTGAGTTTTTTTTTTTGAAAAATTTAAAGAATTCATTAATTATCTGGTTACGGTAGAACAGTTTGTACGTAGTAAAGCGACGCTGATAAGACCATCCTAATAATGACAGCATTCTCGCTGTCGTATTTTGTTGGTGAGTGTGAGACCGGAGGCCCAATCATTTTGCATCATTATCTCGGCTTACGACCAAGCCACCATGGTATGGGACACCATGCTGCATTGCCTACCCTCACAATGAGGATGGTGACCCATACTCCTGGATTCTACTTATGCTTTCCGTCAGGCAGAGTACTGTCACTTTGGTAGGCTTAAATATTCATGTATAAAGAAGAGGTTCTGTCTAGTTTGGGTTCAGACAACGATGAGAGAAATGTTTGAAGTTATTTTTACATTTACCATAAGCCATAATAAAGAAGAACTTGTACCTTGAACTATTTGTAAATTGTTAAATTTTCAAGATTATTATCATTTTCTTATATGATAAACAAACATATTGAAATCGATAACGCATTACAAATACAGATTGTAGTTAAAGTGACCTAGTTCAAATGCTTCAAGTACCCACTACACCTATTACGTTATTAGCACTTGAAGTGTTGAGATCAATTACCAAATCATATTACAACGCTTACAACGTCAAAATACTTGTGAAATACTTCGCGTAAAACTGTCTCTAATAAAAACCAAGCACTTCTACGAACTTGCTATCCCTATGTAGATTCTGACCTCTAACAAGTTGCAAACATTTTTCGTTTTCTATTTTATTCTCCTTACCATATTACTTTGTAAAATTGGCTAATGTCACTCAGTTACGTGATCAAAACAAAATATTAGCCAATCAAACAAGAGAATAGAGGCGTCAGCGATTGCAGAACGAAAAACGTTTGAAACTTGGCTAGGCCCACTGTACTTTCGTACCCAGGCTGTAGATAAAGATACAATACTTATTTTTATTTAATTACCTGCTAAAGTGACTCTACTCAGTCTGAGAAAAAGCACGAAAAGTAAATAATCATAAAGCATTGTTGAAATTATACTTACTCGAATTTTTATTATATTATTTCACTATTTAATTAATAAAAAAAAACTGATTGGTTCCGCCTTATGGTATCCGATGGTATCAAGTGTTTTATAAAGTTTTATTAAATATTATATTCATTATCATCAATCATCAGCCTATCGCGCTTCACTGCTGGACATAGGCCTCTCCAATTGAATAATATTCAATAGTAGAAAAAATTTAAAATAGTTTTGAAAACTAAACAAACACGCTTTTAAAATAAAAAGTAGAAAATAATGTTAATGTAACAAAGCGTGTGTAACTTTTTATAGAAAAAAGAGACTAATTTGTTAATTTTTTTTTTTTAGTTTTTTGTTTTATTTTTCAAAATTGTTTATTGTCATCGGTCCTCGATAAATCTACAAAGTTTGAACGAAATCTGGCCGTTTAAAGTGGGTCAAAATCGCACCCAAAGGAATCGGTTACAAACATACAAACAACCAAACATACAGGTGAAGCTAATAAAAAGCGTGTAAAAATATTTCGCTATTTTTTTTTTTATATTGAAAAACATCCGCTAACTGTTTTTACAAATCTCGTGTCATATCAAGGCTGACCTCGGAATAGCACTTATAAAGTTTTATTTGATGATACACTTCAATGAGTATTTAGACTTGAATGGATTTGTTCTTAGACTATTCTCTAAGAACAAATACTCGACATGCATACATACATATTGGTAATAAGATATACATATTCGTAATGGCATAAGATATATTGGCTTTCACCTTACAATGTCCATGTAATAAAATGCCTTAAACAATGTAACCAAAAATTGTAAGAACAATGTTGGAAAAGAGTGTCCATGGAGTTTCTTGTCTGTTCTTCTCCATAGGATCTACGAATTGGAACAGACAATTAGCTTCACGACTGACTACTGACTGACTACTTGACGTTTCAAAAGTGCCGTTGTATGGTTTACTTGAAATAAAATGGTTTGATTTGATTTGATTTGTAATCTATATATATAAAAGTGAATCCCTATTTCCCTTGGTCACGCCATCACGCGTGAACGGCTGGACCGATTTCAGTATTTTTTTGTTTGTTGTGTATGCTATTGTCAGAAGAAGGTTCTTATGATAGAAAATATTTTATAAATTGCGTGGAAAATTAGAAAATTAAGACAGGACAACGTCTGTCGGGTCAGCTGGTGTCATACAATGTGACGTCAGAATCAATTTATAAAAAAAGAAACACACAGGTAAAGGTAACTTTTGCCGATTAGAGTTTTGACTGCCTCCGTGCCGCAAAGATAGCGTATGCAACTGCTGTGCTTGAGGTCTCAGGTTCGATTTTAGGGTCGGATCAAATATTTGTGTGAACCGCAAATATGTATTTGTTTCGCAGTCTGGGTTTTGTCTATGTATAATAAGAATGTTTTTATTTAAAAAGATATGTTTATATATTTATATCAGTTGTCTAGTACCCATAATAGAAGCTCTGCTTGGTTTGGGACTAGATGAACTTATGTGTAAGATGTCAGATATATAAAAAAAGAAAAGAGTCATGGGGTGTAACTAATGTACTCTAGTTACTTCCTTACACTCTTTTATTCTAATCAGTAAGCAAATCATTTTCCTTACGACGAATTTTCATGTGAATATTAATTCTCCCAATTTAACCCCCTTATCTATAGCCGGTTCCAAAAATAACGGGTCAGTCACATAAACCAATAACGGGTCAGTCACATAAACCCGAATATCTCCCGAACTACGTATGCCATCCTAATGAAACGAAGACTGTTCAATTGAGAATTTAATTATACAGATAAAAAATAAAATAAAACTTAGTTACACCCACAATATTAATCTTAAATTAAAAAAAAACTAAAGTAGTCATATTTTTCTTAAGATTACATTTTTTTATGATTGTTTTTTTGCTGTTTTTCATCACTTTCTTCATTTAATACTTTGTATTGCCTCCACGTGATGAAGCCTCCAGTGATGAAAAACAGCAAAAAAACAATCATAAAAAAAATGTAATCTTAAGAAAAATATGACTACTTTATTTTTTTTTTAATTTAAGATTAATATTGTGGGTGTAACTAAGTTTTATTTTATTTTTTATCTGTATAATTAAATTCTCAATTGAACAGTCTTCGTTTCATTAGGATGGCATACGTAGTTCGGGAGATATTCGGGTTTATGTGACTGACCCGTTATTTTTGGAACCGAGTGTATTTTTCCAATCATGAAGTTATCAGCAATAGGCTGAATTTATGAGCTATATGCGTGAATAATGTGATACACAGGTAGTAGAATTAGGCTGATTACAGCCAGCTCGACCCTCATACAGAAGACCAACCTTAAAACGACATCGTTCGTGTTTTCGTATTTCATTGGTAAGTGTGAGCTTACAGTTACACTAAGCCGCCATAGTGTGGGTCACCGTGCATTATTTTCTGTTCTCTACTCTTGGATTCTACTCATGCTTTCCATCAGGCAGAGTAGTTTCACTTTGGTGGGCTTAAATATATAAAAAACAAATATCATCATCAACAGTCTTCTACAGTCCACTGCTGGACATAGGAAAAGACTGATATGAAAACAAACAAATATGTTTTGACACAAATCAGTTGGTTCAACCAGAGCTATAACAAGACCTCCCAGAATAACTACGCTAAGCAAATCTCTTGTAACTGTTCGAGTAAGGCTCCCATAGTTTAAACTCTTTACCTTTTTTTGAGAGGAATCAAAGGGCCTCAAAATTTACACATATATGTCTACAAACGGCCATATTTATTTATGTGAGCCATCTGCTCGTATCATATAAAAGAGACCAAAATTATGGTTGGCTATACTTGAATGTTTAATATGTATCTTTGCTGTCTTCATTTTTGAGGATACAAGCACCACTTTATATATATTTGTATTATATACGTTTTGTCTTTTTTCTAGATTTGGTCGAAAAAAGATTATAATAATTAATACGCTTATAACTGGCGTGATTGGCATATCAAAGAGTATGGTCACATCGTATTGGCTGTTTATTGGTTTGGAAATGTTGGAACCAATGATTGGAGACAATTATTCAACTGCATACACCATGGGTTGGTATAAGAGCACTTGAAGTTAGTACCACAACCTGTATAAGGTAATCTTGTAGTTGATGCATTTTTTTTCTTTTCAGCTGTGGAAATGGTGACAACAGAGACTCGTCCAATGATTATATTTCTGCTATCAGCATCTGGTACATTGGGTGACATTCTCATGGCTTTCATAGCTTACCTCGCACCGAATTGGAGAATGTTCCTAATTTTGCTATACGCTCCTGTGTTCATTATCGTTCTATACATTTTTTGGCTAGACGAAAGTCTGAGATGGTTGCTGATAAAAGGTAGAAAGACTGAAGCCGAACAAATAATAAGAAAAGCAGCTAAGATAAACAATGTAATTTTAGATGAATCTAAGATATTTAATTTAAAAAGTGAAGATGCATCCAGTGAAAAAGCAACTTTACGTCATGCTCTTCAAGTCACATTTTCGTCAAAAAAGTTATTCATAAGATTGATACTATGCATTTGTGTTTGGTTCACTTCTCTGTTTAATGCTTATTCGTTGTTGATAAACTCTGTTTCATTGGAAGGAAATAAATACATCAATTTCGGTTTAGTATCTTTGTCTAGTACAGCAGCTGGTGCTATTCTGTTATATGTGTTAACAAAATTCAAGAGGAAAGCGCCATTGATTCTTTGTTTGACGTTGACCGGAGTGTTTTGCGTTTCACAATCGTTTGTACCTAAAGGTAAAATATTTTTTTAACTGTATTAATTTTGTGTACCTAATATTTTCTTTGAAATAACCATTTTAACAGCTAACTCTGTCTTCGTTAAATTAATATGATAATAATATTAAGAAACATTAAAAAGGTGACCTTTGAAAAGATATGGATCGGTTCTGTTCTACTATATGACCTCACTGTTACCTTTTTGAGAAGCTGTAATAGGACACTATACATGAACTATAAAGGTTCGAGCACATTATGCCGGGCCGCATCGTGTCGGGGCGGGCCGCAGCGCAGCGCAAAATGCTAACTTAGCACATTGTGACGGGCCGGGTCGCAGCGCATTGACGGATTTTGAGTAGAGTGTACCGCATGCGCAACTGTTGTGTATTTAGTGCAACTGTACCTTATGGATAGCTCTGACGAAGAACTTTCTTTTTTTTGCCTGCTGTTAGAAGAAGAAGAAGAAGTTAGAAGAAAAAGTATCAAAAAACGCAAATTTCGTAAAATAAACACGTACGCGCATGCACACCAATCCGCTTGCTATAGCACACTGTGACGGGGCGCAGCGGGGCGGGGCGGGTCGCATCGCACGGACGCAAATCCGCGTCGCAATAATGCGAGCCGCTGCGGCCCGACACAGTGTGCGATACTTCATACAATTGGTATTGAAGCGATTTGAGCGGATTTTTGCGCTCCGCCCCGGCACGCTGCGGCCCGGCATAATGTGCTCGAACCTTAAACTAACAATAATAAGTTACTACATATATTATACTGCAGTAGTTTAATTGTATTTCTTTTTAACCGACTTCAAATAAGGGGGAAGGTCTTAATTCGACTGCTTTTCTATGTTAATTACATCAGAACAATCGATTGGGTGAATCGATTTTGATATATATTTTTTTCATTCAAAAGCTGGTGTCTCTCATTTTGTTCCATGATAAGGAAACCAGGACTTAATGACAGGATCCTTCAGAAATCGAGGGAACTCCTCAAATATCATAGGCAATCCTGTCGTGATTTGGGTACTCGGAATAGTTTCTGAAAGTTTACTTGAAATTCATATTTTTTTAAAACTCTTAATAAAGCATATAAGTATACTATGACTCATATCAATAATTCTCTTTGCAGGTTACAGATGGTTGTCTACATTACTCTACGTTTGTGGTAAAATAAATTCAAGTATTACAATTAAAATGGCGTATCTGTACACGACTGAATTATTCCCGACCTATACGAGAAATACGATGCTTGCGTTGTGCTCTTCTTTGGGACGAATTGGTGCTATATTAGCTCCTTTAACTCCTTTATTGGTAAGTTATACAGACAAATTTAGTACACCGGATATGCAATCCTCATCATCAGCATCATAAATTTCACTTCTTTTTTGATTTTTCACTTTAATTACTTAATCTGGTGCAAACCTTTGGGAATAAAATCATTTTAGACGAGTCAATGAAAGGAGATTGGGTGCCTTAAGTAAGAAAAATGGGTTAAACGTTTAATTAGTTCCACGTTTTATGTTTCCCATACTGAATAGTAACTTCTGTTCAGGCTTATATTAATTGTTGCAATGTTAATATGTATGAGTAAATTATTCAGCTATTTCATATGTTTAAATTGTATACATAATTTCAATTCAACCTAACGTATTAAGGTTCGAGCACATTATGCCGGGCCGCAGCGTGCCGGGGCGGAGCGCAAAAATCCGCTCAAATCGCTTCAATACAAATTGTATGAAGTATCGCACACTGTGTCGGGCCGCAGCGGCTCGCATTATTGCGACGCGGATTTGCGTCCGTGCGATGCGACCCGCCCCGCCCCGCTGCGGCCCGTCACAGTGTGCTATAGCAAGCGGATTGGTGTGCACGCGCGTACGTGTTTATTTACCGTACACTCTACTCAAAATCCGTCAATGCGCTGCGACCCGGCCCGTCATAATGTGCTAGTTAGCATTTTGCGCTGCGCTGCGGCCCGCCCCGACACGCTGCGGCCCGGCATAATGTGCTCGAACCTTTAGTAGACAATTGTACCGATAGTATTTCCGTTGCGACACACAACATTCCAAATCGACATTGAACTGGAAATTGCATTGGTTACGAGTTACATTAAAAATAACGTAGATCTATTATCGGTGTTGCAAAACAATTGATTAACTTTAAAGTGTCTAATTTTATTTAAATGATGTGACATTTAAATTAAATTTGATGAAATATGTTTAATACTTGAAGATAATATAATAATAAATATTTCGGACACATAACACACAATGCCATATAGCTCCAAACTAAACTGAGCTTGTATTGTGGGTACTAGACAACTGATAAAAATACATAAACATACTTTTTTTTTTGTAAATACATACATAATATACATATTAAACACTACAATTCCGAAACAAATATCTGTAGATCATACAAATAATCCGTGTGGTGACGGATTAAGAATACAGAGTGTCACCACCCCTATTCATCCCGCGGGTGTCGTAAAAGGTGACTAAGGGATAAACTACGCAAGGCAACATCAATGCAAAGAGAAGGAAAACTTGAAACCAACTCGTTTGGCCAGCGTGGTATAGTAGGCCAAAACCTCCTTTCTAAGGAGAGGCCTATGTCCAGCAGTGGACTGTTGAAGGCTGTTGATGATACAAATCTTTGGTCCGTCTTAGGATTTGAAACCGTGACCAGAACAGAAGTCGCATACGCTGCGCCACCGAGGCTCTGTATTTGAAATATATTCGTAAAATTTACATTATTTTTTCTTCTACGAGTATTAATTCTGATATTGTGATTGATATTGTTACTTTAATTGTATGAAATCAGTGCAGACTGCGTCGCTTGCTATTTCTCTAAATCAGAAAGTCAATAAGCTTCTCATACTTTTTGCAGTTTGTCTATTGGTCGGGTCTTCCATCATTCCTGGTTGGAATCTTGTCACTGGTGACTGCATCAATTGTTACCTTAATGCCTGATACTTCTGAAGACGTACTCCCTGATAATGTAAAGCAAGCAGAAGCTATTGGCATAAAGGATAAAAAAGGAATCGCCTAAAATTTAAAGTAACTGTTTTAAAATCTGTTTGTCGATAAGAACAAAGTAAGTAGACAGAGGCTTCTTATTAGAAGAAGTCTTTGAAGGACGGAATATCGACTTTCGACTGCATTTAATTGTATGTAGTTTTTATATAAGTCTGCTATTAAACCTATTAAAATGTAATAAACACAAATGTTCATTTAGAAGTTATTTCTTTAAAATATGTATGCAGTACAAACAATTAAAATTATATCTCGTCCCCCGCCTGTATCTCGATTATTGCAGTAAAAGGTATCCTATGTGTTTTGTGTTATTCTTATATATAAGCTATATTACTGTAAAGTTTTACCCAAATCTGTTCAGTAGTTTTTGTGTGAAAGAGCAACAAACATACATACATATTCACAAACTTTCGCGGTTTATCATATTAGTAGGATTGGTCACAAACTGTGAAATAAAAATTATTACAGGTCTCAATATTGTTTTAAATATAAAAACGATTTTAGTTCTAAAATTTAAAAAGTAATCCTTACTTTTTTAATTTCTTATTTACTTTTTCATACGTTATTGTATGGATTTGCGCCAATTGTGGGTGCCCCCACTCTTGGATTCTGCCTTGCTTTCCATGAGGCAAGGTGGAGTCACTTTGATAAGCTAAATATATAAAAAAAAAAACAGTTCCATGACAAAATTCTAATGCTAAATGATAAATGACTAACTAAAATTCACAGTTTCACACACACTTTCACTGTTAATTTTATTATTATTTAAAGAATTCCAGTTTTTTTTGAACAACTTTTATTAAGATGACTTTAGTTTTATTTTCCATTAGATACTGCAACTGTAAAGTTCTATTATGAGTATTCTCCTTGAGGAAAAATAATAATAAATAAAAAAATATTTTGTCATTCTACACACACAAAGTCATCTAGTCCCAAACTAAGCAGAGCTTGTATTATGGGTACTAAACAACTGATATAAATACATAAACATACTTTTTTTTTGTGAATACATACATATAATGCATAGAAAAACACCCAGACTCCGAAACAAATATTTGTGGATCATACAAATATTTGGTCTGTGCCGGGAATCGAGCCCGAGACCTCTTGATCAGTAGCCGCATACGCTAACCACTAGACCAGCAAGGCAAAACAGAAAAGGAAGACAAGTGTAGGAAAACAAACAAATAAGTGATGGCATTCGTAGCATACTTGATCAGTAGCCGCATACGCTAACCACTAGACCAACAAGGCAGTTAAATTGACATTGATAGAATGTGCAAGCTTTAATATTCTAAGGTAATTGTTTGTCATCAGTGTATAATGAAAATTCGAATTAGTCTCAAGCGATAAGGAGTCTAAAATCGTGAATGTGCTGTGTAATCGTCATATGTCAAGGTGTTGTATAACTGCATTTATATTACATGTACTATCACGTAGATCGCCAAACGATGCGATGAGCCAAGTTGCAAACGTTTTTAGGGTTCCGTAGCCAAATGGCAAAAAACGTAAGCTTTATAGATTCGTCATGTCTGTCTGTCTGTCTGTCCGTCCGTATGTCACAGCCACTTTTATCCGAAACTATAAGAGCTATACTGTTGAAACTTGGTCAGTAGATGTATTCTGTGAACCGCATTAATATTTAAAAAAAAAATTGAAAAATATGTGTTTTTTTTTTTTTTTTTTTTTTAATTTTTTTTTTTATTTGATGCCTACCAATGTGACTCCACTCTGCCTGATGGTAAGCATGAATGGAATCCAAGAGTGGGGTCAACCACACTGCCCGCGATGCAGGAAGTATGGCGATGCTGACCCAAACTATGGCGGCTTTGTGAGATGCTTTTTCACACCCCTCTTAAAGGACCCGGGATCATAATGGGAAGGAAACACGTGGGATGGTAGCGAGTTCCAGTTTTTAACCGCTCGGCACAGGAAAGAAGAGCCAAACCGTTTAGTCCTAGTGCGTATTTCTACCACTCTAAAGCGGTGACTTCCAAGGCCAGCACGTGTGTTCCTGTAAAGGAAGGGAGAAGGTGGGATCAGTTGGAAGAGCTCATCAGAACACTCCCCGTGGTAAAGGCGATAGAGGACTGCCATAGTAGCGATATCTCTTCGCAGCTGCAAAGGCTCGAGGAACTCGGTGGCTTCAGGGCTATCAATGATGCGGACCGCTGCAACCGATCGAGAGCGTCGAGCAAGTACTGCGCGGATCCATTGCAGAGGTGGGAACAGTACTCCACGCAGGAGCGAATCTGGGTCTTGTAAAGAAGACACAGATGCTCCGGCGAGAAGAACCGTCTCACCTTGTTTAATATGCTGAGCTTCCGCGAGGCCGCCTTTGTGACGCTCTCAATGTATTCCCGTCGGTTGAAATCCCGGCAAATGTCCATACCTAGGATACCGAGCTTGCCTTGTATTGGCAGCTGAGTGTTCCGAAAAGTCGGGAGAGGAAGGAATGGAGACTTTTTGGTAGTGAGCGCGCACACCTGTGTTTTCTTGGCATTGAACTCGACCAGATTCTCATCACCCCATTGAGAAATACGGCTGAGAACCCGGTCGAGCCCAGTGCCAGTCCTGTCGCTTTTCCTCGACATTTGCCTGCCTATCTGTGGGATGTCCAATATATCGCCCGTGGACTGTGCTGTCATCTGCATAGCAATGTATGTTGCCTAAGGCCAACATATCATTGATATACAGAAGAAACAGCGTGGGCGACAACACAGAGCCCTGAGGCACGCCAGCGTTAACCTGCTGAAAGTCGGAGGCCGCGCCGTCGCAAAGGACTCTGATGCGGCGCTGGTGCAGGAATGCGGCTATCCAGCTGCACAGTTTGGGGGGCAGGCCGAATGCCGGAAGCTTGGAGAGCAGCGAACGGTGCCAGACCCTGTCGAAGGCTTTGGCCATGTCAAGGCTAATGGCCAGGGACTCTCCATGTCTATCCATAGCCTCACCCCATAGGTGTGTTACGTACGCTAGAAGATCACCCGTGGATCGATTCGGTCTGAAACCATACTGTCGATCATGGGATCATCATACACAAGGAGTGATCCTCCAGGTAGCGAACCAATTGGTTGTTGATGATTCGCTCGAACACCTTACAGAGAATGGAGGTGATGGCTATGGGTCGGTAATTAACCGGATCGTAGCGGTCGCCTTTCTTGGGGATGGGTTGCACATTCGCCTCCCTCCAGGCCTCCGGAACAATTCCCGAGGAATACGACAGGCGGTACAGACGCGTCAGTACGGGAGACAACTCCGGTGCACAGTACTTGAGAACCATCGCTGGAATACCGTCAGGTCCGCTGGCTTTCCGGACGTCGAGAGACCGCAGCTCCGCGCGGACATCACTTTGCCGGATACGGATATCCCGCATTGTGGAGTCGCAGATCGGAATGATAGGCGGATCTATGCCACGGTCCTCAATTCGGGAGTTAGCCGTAAAGAGATCTACCAGCAGTTTCGCTTTCTCCTGCGGCTGATAGGCCAGAGTTCCATCGGGATGTTTCAGCGGTGGTAGCGTGGGTTGGCAGTGGTTAGTTTGAACGGATTTAGCCAATCGCCAGAATTTACGACTACCCGTAGGGTGTGCGACGAGTTCTTGGCCTATCCGTGCAATGCGCTGGGCGTCCGCTCTTATGTAAGCCCTCTTGCATTCCCTAGTGGCTTTGTTAAACGCTGCTTTAAGGCCATGAACGTTAGGGTCACCAAGAGCGCGGGCCCTGATCCATGTGCGGTATGTCGCTTGCTTTTTTGTAACGGCGTTAGTGCATTCGCGATCGAACCAGGGGCGCGTCTTCGTGCCAACGGCCTCAGTGTGAGGAATGTAATACTCCATGCCGACAGTAATTTCGTCGGCAACGGCCACGGCACTCTGCGACAAATTCCTACCCTTAAAACAGCGTTCAGCCCATGGGATAGAAGCAAAATAGTCCCGCATTCCGTCCCAATCTGCTGACGAGTAGTGCCATAGTCGTCGCCTTGCTACCACAGGTCGTGGCGGGGCAGCAAGAGGCACCGTGGTGGATACCAGGCAGTGGTCGGAGGAGCCCAAAGGGGCAAGTACCGACACGCGGTACTGCGCTGGATGACTCGTCAGCAGCAGGTCTAGCAGAGAGGGCGCTTGACTGGATACGTCTGGTATCCTAGTGGGCTGGAGTACCAGTTGAGTGAGGTCATGCGTGAGAGCGAACGCGTGGACAGTTCTGCCAGCATGGTCAGTTCTGGGAGACCCCAACCAGGACTCGTGGTGGGCGTTAAAGTCTCCCAGAAACACCAGTTCAGCAGTTGGGAACTGTTCCTGAGCTTTATCGGCTGCTTGACTTAGGTGGTCAAAGAGACGAGTTGTCTCGGAGTCTCCAGAATGGGACCGGTAGAGGCACACGTAGATTCGGCTAATAGACCCGAAATCCACGTAGAGCCAGAGGATGGAAAAAGATGGGTCCTCAAGGCAGCGTAGACGGCGACAAATGATAAATGATAAATGATATTTATTTCTGTAAGTAAATCTTTTCAGACATTTTTACAAGTCGGACTTATAGCTAGAAGGCGCCGGCATTTCCTACGACTCACTCTGGGAAGAAACGCCGAAACAAACCACAGAGGTGTCTTTTTTTCTTTTTTTTTTAAGTCCGTGTACAATATTAAAGAGAACTATGTGAGTGCAGTATAGGGTCTGGGTTGGCCTTTTGAAGAAAGAACCATAGTTTTGAGTCGACCTGTCCATACAGACGGCACACGGGCCCCAGCCATCGTGTAGCCTAACCGATGTAGTCAGGATCCACAACCCGGAACACGACACTGCCGCCAGCAGGACACTTGAGTAGGCCGTGGAAACACTTAAAACCACCAGAAAATTACTAAAATATAAACTAACATTACAAGCCTACACTATACTCACATTTACAAACTTACACAAAAAAAAACAAAAAATAAATAAAAAATACTATACAATTCAATTTCAACGAAAAACTAAACAAATTAGAATAAATGAAATACAAATAAAAAAAAAAAAAAATGTTCATCACTTGTGGGAGCGAGCAGCATCAGTCCCAAGCAAATTTATCATTTAAAAAATCAGTAACTGTGTAGTAAGCTTTATCACACAGTTTCTGTTTAACCAAGGACTTAAATTTGTTAATACTTAATTCATGAAATTTGCTTGGAATCTTATTGTAGAATCTAACACCCTGACATCGAAAAGACTTGCTTACTTTTTGTAGTCTAGTCGTTGGCAACACGAGTTTATCTTTATTTCTAGTGTTTATATTATGAATGTCGCTAAACTTTGTGAATGAATGTATATTTTTCTTAACATACACTAGATTTTCATATACATATTGAGATGCGACTGTCATAATACCAATTTCTTTAAACTTATCCCTCAGTGACTGCCTATAACTGAGATTATAAATTGCGCGAATAGCTCTCTTTTGCAACACAAAGATACTTTGAATGTCAGCAGCATTTCCCCACAACAAAATACCGTATGACATTACACTATGAAAATAGCTAAAATACACCAGTCTTGCGGTGTCTACATCAGTTAATTGGCGAATTTTATAAACCGCGTATGCTGCAGAACTGAGTCTATTCGACAAGCCATCAATGTGTGGGCCCCACTGCAATTTAGAATCTAGAGTTATACCCAAAAACTTAGTGGTGTCCACAAGATCCAACTCCTTTCCATTTATCAGAACATTAGTTTTTACCTGCTTAACATTAGGTGTAAAAAATCTAATACATTTAGTTTTTTTCTCGTTTAAGAGCAAGTTATTAACGTTGAACCAGTTCACGACCTTGGAGAGAGTGTTATTCACATCGTCAGTAACTAATTGCTGTCGTTTTAGTCTAAATAAAAGTGAGGTGTCATCCGCAAATAGCACTATCTCCTGATTATCTTTTATCAGATTAGGTAGGTCATTTATATAAACGAGAAACAAAAATGGGCCGAGAATTGAGCCCTGCGGAACCCCCATAGTGACCAGAGACCCGAGGGACCTCTGTCCATTAACTTCCACTCTTTGGGTCCTATTACCCAAATAAGAGATAAGAAGATCCAAAGCAGTATTCCTTATTCCATAGTGATGCAATTTCCTGATCAATGTTTCATGAGAAACGCAATCGAATGCCTTGGATAAGTCACAAAAAACACCCAGCGCATCCTGTTTATCCTCCCAGGCACTAAATATATTTTCCAATAGTTCAACACCAGCGTCACTTGTCGAGCGTCCTCTTCTGAAGCCAAACTGTTTCTTGTGTAGAATTTTGTTTGCGCTAAAGTGAGTTTGTAACTGATCCAGTATAATTTTTTCAAAAATTTTACTGAAAGTAGGTAACACCGAAATGGGTCTATAATTTGTAGGATCGGACGTGCTACCCGCCTTGAATAAAGGAATGATCTTACTGTGTTTCATTAAGTCAGGAAATACACCACACTCAATGCACTTATTGAAAATTAAGGCCAAATCTGATGCAACTACGTTAATAATTGATTTGGTTATTTGTACAGAATTACCCCAAAGGTCAGAGGTTCTCTTTACACTAAGAGCACTGAACGTTTTAACAATATCTCTATCGGTGATACAACTAAATCTAAACTCAGTATTACAAATGTTAATATTTTCTTTCAATAATGATTCTGCAATAGTGGGGGACGAATTCAATGACTCTGTGGTCGAAACTGGAATGTCTGTGAAAAATTTTTCAAAAGCTGTGGCAACGTCTGAATCGGAATTTATTTCCTTATTATCAATTAAAAGACTGTAATTATTACCTTTGTTCTTTACTTTTCCAGTTTCGGCATTAATTATTTCCCATGTCATTCTAATTTTATTTGAACTATTACTAATTTTAGATTTTAAGTAATTAACCTTTGCGAGATGACATATTTTTTTAAATAAATTGGAATATTGTTTAACATATTCTCGAAATTCTACACTAGTGTTATAATTTCGTTCTTCATAAAGCTCATAAAGCCGTGTTCTACTTTTAAATATTCCAACCGTGGCCCATTCACTGAAGGTTGTAGTACCCCTAACTGATAACTTCTTAGGAGTAAAAGTTGACTCAAATTCTGAACAATACATGTTAAAAAAAGCATTATATAATTGATTAGGATCATCATTATAACCCAAGCACGGCAGTTTACTAAGCAGTTTATTTTTAAAAATTTCCATACGAGTTACAGTTTTAGGTACCACAGTAATATCTCGTGTTACCACTATTTTATTTTTTATATCAAACGCACACATCTGTCCACAGTGATCAGAATGTAGTTTATTTATTATTCCTTTAGTGTGTGGCAATAGGTCAGTAAATATATTATCTAAACACCTGGCTGTGGTGGCAGTGATCCTGGTAGGCTCCAGAAAGATGTTATCAAGGTTGTATGATCTAAATAGGTTTTTAAACCTTGAACTCAAGGATGTATCTTCCAATATGTTTACATTAAAATCACCACACACAACTACATTTTTGTTTGATTTACATACTTTCTGCAAGACTTCATTCAAAGTTTTTTCAAAACTAACATACGATGAGGATGGAGGCCTGTATACACTCAATACAATAAGTTGCTCTAACTCCACACATGCTATCTCTATTGTCCGTTCAACAGAGAAGCCTACAATATCAGTACGGTTCTTAAAACTAAAATCCTTTCTAAGCAAAATCAATGAACCGCCATGTACAGCATGCTCCCTGCAGAACGAACTACCTAATGTGTGATTACTGAAATTGAACATGAGCTGATGACTTTTAAGCCAGTGTTCTGTAACACAAAAAATATCAATTTTGTCACAGCTCATGAACAACTCAATCTCTAGGTGCTTACTAGACATTCCTTGAATATTTTGATGCACCAGAGTAAAAGTGGTCCTTTTAGGTGTTTCTGATACCATTCTATATGGTATATTTAAGTTAGAGGTTGCCTCTATTATATTACATTTATTAGTTATCTTATTATTTTTAATTAATTTACAATGATTGAACTTTCTGCTAGTGTTCAAATTAATAATGCAAGAGGTAGTCTCTATTGTCTTATCAGTAAATTTAAATTATTTGAGATGTCAATCACATTATCAGGTAACTTATTGGATATGTCATTTAGATTTTTATAAATGTCAAAAGAATTATCTGCCAACGAATTGGCAAAGTCACTATGGGTGTCAATTTGCTCAATAGAAGCAACAGTTTTAGCCAAGTTCTTGGCTGTAATAGAAAAATAATATGATAGCGAAACTGCTATCTGTCTCTTATAATAATTGGAAAGGTAATGCCTACCTTTTGTCAATGAAATATTGTTACTAACAAGCTTGTTAGTGTCAATAAGATGAAATTTATTACAATATGGCCCATTTATTTGGCAAGTTAAATTGTGCATCATTGTATTTAAATTATGTCTAACATTTTTTTCCTCCTGTGACAACCCTTTATTAAGAGGAAGTGTAAACAATACTATTTTATTTACATCTAACTGTAATAATAATTCAAAATACTCTAAGAATTTCTTCTTGTGTACATTTCCCCTGTTACCAACAAAAATGACTAATGAAGTATTTACATTGAAGTTTGATTTGGAATTTAAAACTTTTTCCATTATACCATTAAAAGATGAGTGAGGCATACAATAATTACTGAATGAATGTCCCAAGTGTGTATTTAACATTAAGGGACCCAGGCCCTTTCCAATTTCATCACTAAACATTGCTATGTTATAATTTTTGTATAATTTGTTTGTTTTTATAAGGGAATCCTTGTTGTCAGATACAAAAGTTGTGTTAGGTTGTGGTGTCAGCAGATGGTCTTTCCGGCTGGAGACTCCACGCGCTGGCTTCGCCACCGTGGAGGCTCTCCAGCCGGTCATCGCCGAGTGGGCAGGGCGGCAGCACGGGACCCTTTCCTTCCGGCTGACGCAGGTGCTTTCCGGGCACGGTTGCTTCGGAAAGTATCTGCACTCGGTCGCGAGGAGGGAATTGAGTCCCGCCTGCCACCACTGCGACTGCTGTGAGGACACGGCCCAGCACACGCTGGCAGTCTGCCCCGCATGGGCGTCGCAGCGCCGGGCCCTCACTGCAGTCATCGGAGAGGAACTCTCGCTGCCGGTCGTAGTCCGCTCCATGGCCGGTAGCGACAGTTGTTTTACCGCGGTCGCAACCTTCTGCGAGGACGTAATCTCGCAGAAGGAGGCGGCGGAGAAGGCCCGGGAGGATGACCTCCACTCGGACCCGATCCGCCGCCGGCGCCCCGGGCGGCGGAGGCGCGCCTATCTGCGCCTCATGCCGCCCTGAGTGTGGCCGCGGGTGGACGGGACGGGTTTCCCCGTCCATCCGCTGTAGTGGCCAGCCGCGAGGGGGTGGCGTCCGCGTGTGACCGGACGTCGCCCAAATAGAGAGTACGAGGAGATGGCGCCCGCAACAGTGCGGGCAGGCGCCGGGAGGGATCCAGAAGGAGAAAACAGTTACCTGGATCCCTTCCAAACACAGGCGCAGAGAGGTCACACCGTGTGGTTTTAGTCGGTTCGAGTCCGACACACCGCCCCGCCGAGAGCCCCGGTGGGGTGACGGTCCGTGGGGATTTCCACACGTAAAAAAAAAAAAAAAAAAAAAAAGGTTGTGGTGTCAGCGAGGAAGGAGCTAGCGCTGTCCTGGGGCTGTCTAGAGAATACATTGACTCATTACAATTACAGGCATTAACCAACCTGCCAATAGCCAGCACCTGCTCCTTGCTCTGCTTTTGAGATATTTCATACTTATAACTAATGTTACAAAGTTTTTCTTCAAGACGGTCTATCTCATTTTGTAATTCTCTTGTATCTTTTATATATTGACTCGACATGTTGTCTAGTTCTGTGGAGTACATAGTCACCTGATCAATTAAATGAATTCTCTGCCTATTTAGTGACATACTATTAATAAAAAATTTATGTTTGTGAATCATTTTTTTTGTTTTGGTAATAATCTTTTTAATTTTAATGTACTTTTTCAATTTTCTCAAGCTGCATTTAACAATTCTGTTAGGTTTATAAGAACAAGTAGTTGTATCATCGTCAGCTGTGAGATCTATTACCATAGCTGGATGGAGACTCTCAACTAAAGCCTGATCCAACCCCGGGGCAACCAACTCCTCGAACAAACTTTGGTTAGCAGCTACTAGGCTGTTGTGGTTATGAGTGTCGATTCTTGATATTTTTTCCTCTGCTTTTTGTAGTTGGTATTCCAGCTTCCTAATCCTTTTCAGTGCCTGCTCATACTCATCCCTACATGTGTCAAAGCTGTCCACAAGGAGTTGGAGCTTGTTCCGGGCATTAACAGAAGTTGTATAATTGCCATGCAACAGAGACATTTCTTTTTTAAGTTTCTCATTCTCGTTTAATATTTCAAGGAGTTCCCTTTCATTGTCATCCCTTTCCCCAATGAGTTGATCACACCTCTCCTTAGTTACCTTCAGTTCGCTCAAAGTCAGTTGAAGCTTGGACTCCAATTGACGAGCCAAGGTATTACGTGTCTGAACCATGATGTACCTACTGCTTTATGAAAGGCAAACTATTAATAAATTATCACCAAGGAGAGTTGATATCACACAGTGGAGGGTAAGTTGTGTAGTGTCTGTATAAGCGTATTAAGAATTAACTATACTTTCAACTAAAGCGTATTGATGAAAATAATAAATAAATCAAATAGTGATACCTGTAAAGCGATGACAATAAATCCCAAGCACAATTTTCAACACTTTTTTATGTTATTCGTAACTTGCCGGTAACCTAACCGTCACTTACAAACGTATGTTTATTGACTAAAATAATAATTATACGGACAACATATATCCGCCCTGACGAAAAGACACACTCCAGCTTTCGCGAGAAAGCACTCCTCCAGCGCATAGCCGGGATAAAGGAGATATGCCGTGTCGACAGGGCGGCATATTTGTGTCTCCGTCAGAAAAAGCATGGCCGGCCGTGCCGTTTCGAGGTGATGGTGGACGGCGTTGAGGTTTGAATGGAGTCCACGGATATTGGTAAACTCCACCTCAAAATATCTATATCTATAAAGTATCTATAGAGATAGATCTTCAAAAATGAAATTGAGGTTTCTAAAATATTTATTATAAAATATAAATATCTTCTAAACGGAATAGTTTGCGCGAGAGACACTTCCAAAGTGGTAAAATGTGTCCCCCGCCCCTGTAACTTCTAAAATAAGGGGATGGTAAAACTAAAAAAAAATATATGTAGTACATTACCATGCAAACTTCCACCGAAACTTGTTTTGAACTAGATCTAGTAAACAGTTTTCTTTTAATACGTCATAAAATCGTAAACTGCAATTTCCCTTTCATTTAATCAATACGCTATTATTAAAACATCGATGAAAGTTACAACGAACTACAAGAACTTATTTAAGACGTTAGTTGCTGTTACGGAACCCTTCATGGGCGAGTCCGACTCGCGCTTGGCCGCTTTTATTCATTTTCTGTTCTATTCTCTTGTTTCATTGGCTATTGTCACTCGGTCACGTGATCAAAACAAAACATTAGTCAACGAAACAAAAGAACAGAGCAATAGAATAGAAAACGTCTGTAACTTGGCCAGGGAGGCAGACGTGGCGAGGCGGCACCCTGCCAACAACTGCTTTCTGTCACTACATTAGGATGTTCCATATAAAAATAGAGAAAATAATATGAAAAGCATTAGATTTTAGCAATTTCAAGTGTTTAACAGTGTACAAAACCAGTCAAGGTAAATATTTATTAGGTATGTCGTGGAAAACAAGCAGATGTTTCGTTAGCCTTGTTTAGAATCTTTTAAACATTTCATACCTCATCTCTGTCCTTATCAAGAAACCTATTCTGTTTCAATAATAAAAGCCATATATATATATAAGGACTATAGAAGTTGGGATCTTATACCCCTGTACAGTACAGAAGTCCATTTTTGTAATAAAATCATTTTTGCTCTCGTATTTCGTTGGTGAGTGTGAGATCGGAGGCCCAATCATTCTGCATTATTTTCCCGGCTTCAAGCGGCCGGGAGAATAATGCAGAAACATCTGACCAGGCCGCCATTCTATGGGTCACCATGCTGCATTGCCTGCCTCCACTCATGCTTTCCGCCAGGCAAAGTTAAATCACTTTTGTAAGCTTAAATACATTTAAAAAAAAGTGCCGTCGGGGACCTTTTTTGCATTTAATTGTAGGCCTGTCATGATCTCTGTCCAATCGTGTCAGATAGTCATTCCATCGTTATATGAGAGTAAGATAACAGATAGTGTACCTGTGTCTGTGCATACACTTACGAGTATACACTATAAATTTTCCTACGAAATTGCCGGATCTCCGTTGAGACTGTCTGTTGCAGCCGAAATCGCAGTACATCATCATCATATTGTTAAGTATAATTACCATTATCGATGAGACTATGTGTTCTCTTTTATTATCACGAATCTATTCTCCGATGAAGGATATCTGTTATAAGACACAGGAAATTGTAATAGATTCACATTATTCTGACCACGTTTGATTCTCGGCCGGAGAAGGCTAGTATATTGAATCGGCTCTCGTGACCGCGCAGCCGACAGACCGTAACACTGGTTCTATTACACCACACAGTTTAAATAAATGGATTTTATTGGTTCGAAGTGTCAATAGCGAATGTTATCACGGTATAATACTACAGTTTTAATTTTTTTTTTTTAAAGGACGACTACCGCATTAGGAATATTTATCCGGTGTCGCGGGGGGTCTTTACAAACATACATGAAACGGGCCCAGGTAAACGGCTTGTCTTGTAGGTTTCTGTTCAAAATCGAAATTGTTGAATATAATAATAATAAATAAATAATATAGAAATTAAATAAATAAATAAATATTTCGGACATTTTACACACAACATCGTCTAGTCCCAAACTAAGCAGAGCTTGTATTAAGGGTACTAAACAACTGATATAATTACATATACATACTTTTTCTTTTGTAAATACATACATATTATACATAGAAAACACCCAGACTCCTAAACAAATATTTGTGGATCATACAAATATTTTGTCCGACTCGGGAATCGAACCCGAGATCTCTTGATCAGCAGCCGCATGCGCAAACCACTAGACCAACCAGGCAGTCAGTCAGAAGTAGATGTTGCAATGAAGCAACACAGTGAAGAACGGGTGCCGTGTTCCTCCATCACAAAGGGAAGATCCTCCGACCAGGCGAGGTGATCATGCCTGGCATTGATTTGGTTTTAGCTATTCTTATATTTAAGATCAGAAGAGACCGTGTTGAGGCAGATTAGTTGACAGACGGTGTGTTATCAGTTCTATATATCCCACTGGTACTTAGCAAAATACGCAGGACAACATCACTGCAAAGAGAAGAAAATCTCGGAATCAACCTCATAGCAATGATACAGTAGGCCAAAACATATTTTCTAACAAGAGGCCTATGTCTAAATAGTGGACTGCTACAGTTACTTGATGTACTGGTAATGGACACATGTAAATTAAAACACAGAAGACCTAGACCTAGAATCCAGAGGAGGAGAGAATTTGTGTCTAAAGTAATTTCTCACACGTTGAAATGCAATAATTTTCGTATTTTTTATCGATTAAAAACTATTTTCGTATCGAAGTATTACTCTTATATGGTAGAAAGTTGTTTTTTAAATCTCAACAATTCAGTCATACTCTACAGTCTATAAAGAAGAAAAGGAAGTAATTCAATGGCTCTGTAAGTTTTATTTCAGAAATCATCTTACAACTTTACTGCGAAAATATCCGTTCGGTGTCAAAGATTTGGTAGATTGGAAGCAACAACGTTGCTAAGTGGCCGAAATTCTGGGCTGAAAGAATTTAATTTTTCCGAAACCTAAAGTTTATCATCGAAACCCTAAGAAGAAGAAGATCGAGATAATTTTTCAATTAACAATACCTTTAATTTTTGATTAATCTTTGACGTCATCATTGTTCGACAGTCTCTCATACAATGAGCCATCTCTAGGAAGTAATACGGGATTGGATTACATGTGTGATGTTTAGCAATTAATAGCATCAAAATTAGTTTTGTTGGTTTATTTTTGTGGGGTATAAGGCTTGCTTCTGCAATTAAAAAACTATTTGTCTCATTTTGCAACACACTGAGGTATAATTATCCAGTCAATGCTGTTAGGTATACTTTCATCAACAACCCATAACGTCCCACTGCTGGACTCGGTTTATTCTCAAGAGAGGCTTAAAGCCATAAGTCCCCATGCTGGCCAAGTGGTGGTTGAGGACTTGTAAGACATGTAGCAACTACGTAATCTTGCCGTTGGGTGTTTTTATACCACCCGAAGGCCTCGCAACTATTCATGACATGACTGTTATCTTTTGTTAACAAGCGAAATGGATAAAAAATTTACATTATTACTAACAACACCCATACGATACCAAGCATTTACCATAATACATACGATACCAATTTGAATCAGATGGATGAATATGATGTGTGAGATGCGTGATGTCATCTTTTAAAATTAAAATTTAACTATAACTCGAGTTAAAAGTTAAAATATAGCATCATGAAAAGGCATTCTTATCGGTTATTCTCAGGCAATAGTAATAATTACAACCTTGAATTCAGATGAGATCTCATTACCATGTTTAATGATAGCTAACTTCTTAGAATCCTTAATTTCTTAGTTGAGAAATATGATGATGACATGTAATGTTTCTTTAACCTGAGTTTATGACGTAAGGGGATGACCAGTTTTACATTTCTTTTAGTGGGAAGGTATTGATACCACAGGCTTTGGGGGCACCTTAGCACAGCAGCAAGTAAATATTCATTGACCATTTCTTAGAAAGTATTAAATATTGTTCAAAAACTTTACATATACACTTGTAAGGTTCGCAAATTCTTAATAAATGTTGAACAAAGTTGGCCATTTATGTGTTATGTGGTTGTTATGCTAAAAACATACATAAGAAGTACAAGATCCCTTCTAATCCCTACTATCAATATTATAAATGCGAAAGTAACTCTGTCTGTCTGTTACGCTGTCACGCCTAAATCGCTGAACCGATTTTGATGAATTTTGGTATAGATAAAGACGGAACCTTTTAAAAGAACATAGGCTAATGTTTACTGCGATAACCGACATACGTGTCTGCGGAGCCGCGGGCTAAAAGGTAGTATAAGAATAAATAAAAAAAAAAAACTTAAACCATGACAAAATTGGTAATATCAAACTTGAATACTATGTAAACATGTTCACAGCTTCACAATAAATTACAAAAACCATAATAGCCTTTAATAAAGAAAATGCCGCTCATAGCCAAGTGGGTTTAGGTGAGTGGGAACAATCACCGATGGTAAGCAACGACGGAGGGGTCAGACCTAGATGGGTGACCGTTTGTGGCTTGATTGGCTATGGGCCTTTCCGTGATTCGGAGGTCACGTTAAGCAGTCAGTCCCGGGTGTTTTCATTAAATAACAGTCGTGAAACTTAGTTGTAGACCTTCGGGGGCCTTAAAAAAATCTAACGGTCAGATTACGTATTCACAGTGTGTCTTGCCAGGCCCTAACCCGCACTCGGCAATCGTGGAGACGTATGGCCTAACGCCCTCCTCAGAGGAGACCCGTGCCCCGCTGTAGGACGTTATGGGTTGTTTTTGGTGTTGAGAGAAAATGCCATTACATGACAGTAGTTTTCATAACATGTAGGTATATCCTAAAATCGATATGTGGCTTTATTATAATACTATCTGCGCCCCGCGGTGTTACCCGCGTATCATTATGGTTGCTATGCAAGTGTGTTATGCATAGCAGACTGTGAAGTTTTGAGAGGAGATAAACAGTGATATATTTTGACATCTACGATTTAATGTAGTTTTATAATCACCTAGCTTTTGCTCATTTATCTCGATTTTTGCAGTAAAAAGTAGCCTATGTGTTATTCTGATATTTAAGCTATATTACTGTAAAGTTTCATCCAAATCCGTTCAGTAGTTTTTGCGTGAAAGAGCAACAAACATACATACATACTCACAAACTTTCGCGTTTAGAATATTAGTAGGATGTACCTATCCATCCATTCAGCTAAAGTTCGTATGAGACAAAATGATCTTTCTGCACTAGTGACCACAATGCTAGGCATTGTTGGCTTATTAGTCTCTTTGAATAAAGTAATACGATAATCCAACTGTTACAATGACGATTGCCAAGACCGCACCATTATAGGTACTTTAAGAAACTACTATGAGGATGTCAGCTGTTCAAGAACTCGCACTTTAACAACGGAAACAGTCTTGCTCGGGTGAGCAATTTAAAGGCCAACATAATTTATATAATTTAGGCTGAAATGGACAAACAGCTATTTAGTGAGCAATAAAAAGAGATGTGATATATTTTAACTGACTAAGTCTTTTAACAATGTTAATGGCGGTCGATTATGTTTAAAAAAAAATCGGACATCTGAGACACAACTTCATCTAGTCCCAAACTAAGTAGAGTAATATGTGTACTAGACAACAAATGGGTATGGAAATTCAATTTGACACTTTATAAAGTGGAGATCCGCTTTCGTATAATGATTAATCGATTAAACTGACATCGATATCATAACAATCTGCCCCCTCCCACAGCAATTTATCTCACAGGGTCTTACGATGGACTATCTCCTTAGGTATTGTATAAAGAAATATCAATTGCCTCCCAATACGAAAATAGAAAGTATTCTTTCACAAAAATATTGGATTACTAAACTCGTCAAAGGGTAAATTACAAGTACCATCTCATTATTCTGATCACGTTTGTTTCTCGGTCGCAGAAGGCGACTACATTGAATCGGTTTTCGTGACCGCGTTGTGAATAGAGCATAGCAACACGTTTTAAATATTTTTTTTTTTTACCTGTTACGCAAAACTTATTAAGATCATAAAATATGCAGGTGGTAATTTATAAACCATTGTAGATACGGCGACTCCCATATACAGCGCAAGCGAAAAAACATACAACAGCGCCATCTACTGACGAAACACTGAACCACGAAGAAACACGGAAAAAACTATGAATCGCGATAGATAAATTCTCGCACCGATCAGCATATATACATCCCAACATCAACCGTTGGGCAGTAGCCCGCCAGGCATGATCACCTCGCCTGATCGGAGGTTCCTTGCCTTGTAATTGAGGAACGCAATACCCGTCCCTGCACAGTAGAGAATTAATTGAATAGGTTTTATGATACCTTTTTTGCTAGGCTAATGCAAATTTGGGCTAAGGGTGCCTTGGAAAGTATTTCTTCTCCTTACCAGCCTTTATTCCCAAGGTTATTTGGGGTCGGCTGCTACCTCGGAAATAATTTATGACAGAATATCATGGGAAGAACCATTTACATTGGTATATCGACATTAACGTTAACATTAGGTTACAAGTAACAATGTACTGAATGCGAGTAGTCGAGGATCGAACTAAGTGGCGTGAAATTATAGAGGATAGGCTATAGGATGATTATGATGAACTATGTACATAAATAATTTAAACATAAAATAATTTGGCGAACCGCATTAGTTTTCTTTAAAAGTTCAATATATACTACTGTCTTAGCGGACATAAAGGAGACTCAATTGAAACCCAAAATACTTTGGAACGTTGTTCAATAAGAAATATTTAAAGATTACAATTTTTTGTGCTAATTGTGCGAAGGTTGAATTGAGAGTGAAAACAAGTGGGCAGGTGGTGAACAAATAAAAATATAACGCCTATGCGTTTTAGAACGCAATCTGTACGGCATTCTTTTAACAGGCACTTGGCCTGAACAACTACTATCATGAATTTTTTCGATTGTTTGAGCCAGCCGTTTAGCTTTTAGAGGGAGGGAGGGGGACACGCCCTCTTTTACAAAAAAAATAATTCCTCGTAAACGGATCCCAAAATTGAAAAATAGTTTTAGCAACCTCGCAATATTTTAAAAAGACATATCTAATGACACGCCCCATTTTGTTATAGCACTTTGTCGTCGTAATTACAACACATATCCTAAATATTATTTTTCCTAGCCTTTGTTATATTATTCTCAAGACTATTTGGAGTCAGCTACTAGTTCAACCGGTTTTACCTGAATTTCTATATTACACGGAACGACTGGCATCGACCTTCCGCAACCTTGAGGGCAAAGTGGAATTCGAAGATTGAATTAGTTGTCAGTATATTTGAGCGCACTGACTCTCCAATGACGATTATCATAGATGATTCATACAATAATTTACACGTTCTTTATTACTATATAAGTCAGTACGGTATTCATAATGTACTGAAGATGGTGCACAAATTATGAAATTGTTAAAATTGACTAGAAAAATCACATTCGATCGTAACGAACAATTTCATTAAATATTTAACATCTTAGATAAATTAGCGAGTGTGGCATGATATTCAAAGCACTATCATATATTGGTTACATCCAAACCTACTATTTTGCATGAACTAGCAACGTTTGGCCTCAACCATCTCCTGAGAGGAGGACCCGAACCCTCCAGTGGCACGTTATGGGTTGTTGATAAAAAAACAGCAAATAACAAAAGTTTATGTGCAAATATCGAAGACGCTCTAGAAAGTTGCCGGAAATTGAAGATGATATCTAGAGTGGGAATCGCAACAAACTTCTAACTTCAAACTAAGTCGAGGTTGTACTATGAAAGCTTGATTGATAGAAAACTTATATGCTTTATTTTGGTTAATACATACATATATAAGACTGCGAAATATATATCTTTAGATCATAGAAATATTTAGTGCCACCCAGGACTTAAACCCTCTCTGGTTCTAATCCTGGGTGGCTCTAAATGTGCACGTTAAGCACAGCATTTGCAAACACCTGCATACACTACCACTGCGCCACCAAGGCAGTCACTGTACTGAAGTACAGCCAACGAGAAGTGATACAATAGTTTATTTACTTTAAAAGCAACCGTGGAGTTGACAAATTAAATCTATCTCTTTCTATCTTTTGTATTTGCCGTAATGTCTCTTGACTTGGATGAGTTCTCCCGGTCAAAAAATGTTAGGATCAAGACGGGATCGCCAACATTCGGGCAGCCAGTTTAAAAATTATTAGTGTTTGTTGTTTTTTTTATTACAAAACATTAAAAGAAAAAGAAAATGGTATTTAAAATTAATATTCATCAAAAACTTGTGTAGAAGTAGGTAATCATTAATCGGAGGTAATTAGTAGCAATCTGTATAAATATTATGTAGTCCTGCCTCTTAAACTAGGAAAACCCGTATCTTTAGAGACAGTGTTAGTAATATGTCAAACAAATATGTCTTACATAAAACATAGGTAAAAATACAGCGCAATAATCATACAGAACGTTGCTTGTTACCACAATATTTTACTTTAGTTATTTAAATAGGTTATGGTGTGTGTGTATGTGTGTGTGTGTGTGTGTGAGATTTGTTGTGCGCTTGTGTGCTATCTGCGACGTATGTGTTGTAATTAAGTGACGTATGTAAGTAATGACTTACTGTTTAATGAGTACGCGTAGTCATTCTTTATTAGCCACTCGGTTAATTGTGTTTTAACTGTGTGAGAACTTAAATTTATAATTTGGATTGTTGTATAAATGTTGGTGCCTAGAGTAAATAACTGATGTTTCGAAAAAGTGATTTCATATTGGGATCTTGGGAGAAGACCGTTTTCTATTTTGGATTTGGCAGTGGTAGACTGTGTGTGCGTTCTTAAAGTTGAGGGTAGTATAAAGAGTTGACGTGGCGTAAGGACTTTGCAATTAATGGTATAATTGTGCAGTTGGAAAAGTGTAGGACTTTTTTAACATTACCTTGAGTATAGCTCTTTGCACTCTCTCTACTCTCAACAGGCCGGTCTTATTTGTGCCATTTCACGCCGTTATGCAATATCCCAAAATTGATTGACATAGTGCATAATAAACCATTTGAAGTGTGTCAGGTTTAGCGGATTTTCTAAGGGACTTGAAGATGTGTATCAGGCGTGTAGTTCTTGTAGTGACGGCGTCCATTTACTTGTCCTACCTTAAAACAGTGTCAATTTGCTCCCTCAATTTGCATTTCATATTATTAGCCCTAGCCCGTGCCATTTAATTATTGTTATTTTGTTTTGTTGATCATTGTTTTTTATTAAAAGTGGTGAATGATGGAGCCACAACTAAGTACAAAAATAAAATACAAAAAAGTGAAAAATCAACAGATTTTACTTTTCCAAAAAAGTAAAGTTCAAAAGTTACAGTTAACCTTTTACCGTTTGCATTAATATTTTGAATTTAGCAGATAGATATAAATTTTGTTGAGGTAAAACTATATTTTCTACTGAAATATGTAACAACTATCAAACAGTTAGGCACCCCTGCTGTTCTTAATGACCTTCCATTGGTTTTGCTTACATTTAGTATCGCTTCTCGTTAGCCGTATTTTAGCTGCGTTTCGTGCTGTTACTCGCGTTGTTATTATACTTGTTATACCAACACTCGCGTTTTACTAACGTGACTTATGATATCATCAGCTGTCGTTTAGTGAAAGTCTTGTCCAAACTGCTTACGATTTGCCTCGCAATTTCTACATTTGTTTGTACTATAAATAAAAAAATAATAATATAATTCTTGCATTAAAACCTTCTTTCTGCCTAAAATAAAATATTAATGGAAATATTAGCGCGGTTCTCGAGTTTTAACATATTCTTGATGCCTTTCGAAAAACATCAATCGCGAGGTTCGCGCCGCTTTTATACCCGTGGACGTAGGAATCTACAGCGGTGAGCGTGACGACGCAATGTGGTCACGTTACATACCCCGTTCCATTAGGCCAGAATTTTTCCTTGGGAAAATTCGCCTAGGGCTCGCGGTCTCCGCCCTAGGTAGTCCCTTACTGGAACCCTGGAAGCAGTAGACAAGTTGAGAATTTGTATAGGGTCACATACGAATCCCAGCTAAAGGAAAGGAAAACAACTTGTAGACAATGCTCAGCAAGGTAAAAGTAAAAGTACGTTAGTCATACATTTCAATGAAACGTGAGTTTTTATTTTAAGTTATTTATAAACGGGGATACTAAATAAAAGATTGACGAAAAAAACACATCCTATGCAGTACAATGTTATTATTAGACAATTATTCCAATTAAAACCAAAAGCTGCCAAGTGCGAGTAGGACTCGCCCATGAAGGGTTCCGTAGCAGCAAGTAACATCATTTATAAGTTCTTATAATAGTGTATTGATAGAATGAAAGGTAAATTGCGGTTTACGATTTATGACGTATTAAAAAAAGTACTTACTAGATCTCGTTCAAACCAATTTTCGGTGAAAGTTTACATGGTAATGTACAACATACATTTTTTTGGTTTTATTACTCTTATTTTAGAAGTTACAGGGGGGGGGGACCACATTTTTCCACTTTGGAAGTGTCTCTCGCGCAAAATATTCAGTTAAAAAAAAATGATTTTAGAAACATCAACATCATTTTTGAAGACCTATCCATAGATACTTCACACGTATGGGTTTGATGAAAAAAAAATTTTTGAGTTTCAGTTTCAAGTATGGTAGGGACCCCTAAAACGTGTTGCTTTTTTTCTATTTTTATGTGAAAATCTTGATGCGGTTTACAGATTACATCTATTTACCAAGTTTCAACAGTATAGTTCTTATGGTTATGGAAAAAAGTGGCTGTGACATAGGACGGACAGACAGACAGACATGAAGAATCTTTAAGGGTTCCGTTTTTTTCCATTTGGCTACGGAACCCTAATGATATTACACTTTACAAATGGCTTCTAAAAAATTGTGATCAATTGAGAAACAATGTTGCTTGTTTGCATGGGTTTAAGTCACCTCGTAATGTTACTCTTTGCTTGGCGGTACAACACACATTACGTAATTTAAATACTGGTTTGTTGATATTCTCGTAGAATTCATTCAGTCGTGACTAGTACTTACTCAAGTTAGCATGGATACAAACATGTGATTCGAAAGTATGTTGTTTAAAATTAACAGTTAAGTTTTGAAAGTTTGCCAGTGTCAAAATAAAATGCAGTTGCAAGACATAGAAAGGAAGGATGTGCACGAAATTAAAGAGGATTTGACGGATTTAAAACCTGAAAAAGGAACCAGTTTAGAAGACATACTTAGAGACTTTAAATTAACAGGAAGATATCACCTACGTTTTTTGTTTTTAATAAGTTATCTATTAATAATTAACTCGTGGACATCTCTTCATTACATATTTTCTGCGGAAGATGTTGATTATAGGTAAGTAATTTGTTAAAATCTATGAAAACTAAGAGGCAAAGGATAGAATATTTACCGAAACATGTGTTTTCGGCTCAACCGGGGCTTACAGAAATCCAATTACATAGTAATATTCTTCTTATATCTATATCAGAATTAGTGTTATCGTATTTAGTTGGTCGGTGCAAGACCGGATTATCAATTATACACAAGCATCTCACTAGGCCGCCATAATGTGGATCACCATTATCTACTCTTGAGAATGAGGATGGTGACCTTTACTCGTAGGTTTTACTCATGCTTTCCATTAAACAAAGTGGTGTTACTTTGTTATCACTAAAAATTCTAAAATAAAGTCCTCCGCCACGGCTGTCTGTTTGCGATAAACTCAAAAACCACTGCATCGATTTAAATGAAATTTTGTCCTCAGATAGTCTGAAGCATGAGAGAAGATATATGGTACTTTTAACCGCGATAACCGACATAGATGCTGACACAGCATCAGGCAAAAGCTAGTGTACATATAAAACAACTAGGAAAAATGCAGAATATTCTATACTTAATTGAAATATGGGGTAATCCAGCCAAAACAAACCTAAAGGACTTACAAATTGCACAAAACAAAATAATTAAAATGCTGTTTCATTATGATTATCTGACGCCTACAACTAAAATATACAAAGAAACCACACTCATGAACATTAAACAACTACACACATTTTGTAGTTGTATACTTATACAGAAAATACTAACTAAGACTATACATTCGCAGTTATCTTTTGTCAAAGTGCATGAAGTAAGCAACCGTAGCAATCGTAGAAAAGACCACATTCTGGTACCTCATATACGTACTTCTTTGGGCCAAAAAATATTGCTGTACGAGGGAGTGCAACTTTTTAATAAATTACCCAAAGAAATTAAGAATTCGAACATTTTTTACTATTTTTAAAAATCAACTTAAAAAATTTGTCATCGAAAATATCTCACTCGCTTAAAATCAAATTACACAACTTAAGCGATCTAGTAAAACAAAGTGGTACTACTGTCTAATAACTTTATTGTGACCACGAGTACGCATCATTACCATCTGTGGGAGGGTACATACATATTTTAATTATTATTTTTTTTCACTTTGATTGTGGATAAGTTGGGTACCTTCAAAAAAAAAAAAAAATTGTTGATGTGTGGCAGTGGATTCTATCTTGTTGATGTCGGAGTGTTGATGTGTAGTGTTTTTGGCTTGTTACGCTGCTTACTGTTTGAGTGCTATAGTGTGTGATATGTATTTTATATGAAGTACGAATATTCATTCTCATGTAAGTGAAATGTAAATTTATTTTTTTGAAAATAAAATTCTTTACCCACAAAATGATTTGTTGCAGGTGTAAATATTTGGACTGCGGCAATATTAAATGGATGACGCTAGAGCAAAATTCAACTTTAGATTACAAATGTCATAAGTATGAGCTACTTAATAACAATGGGACTTGCACGAAAGATGACTTTGATTTGTCAAATTTTACTATTTGTTCAGAATGGGAATATGACAAACCTAAAAGTTTTGTGGCACAAGTAAGTATTAACAGTTTTGTATTTTCTCTTTGCTGTGTTTCTTTTGGTCACGTATTAAAAACTATAGGTAATTATTTATGCGCTGCAGATGTCAACAGTCTTAAATAATCAAATATCGGTTGTCTGTAAAGTCAGTTTACTGACGATAGTTGAACGTGACAACGTCATAAGAAAGTACTGATTGTGCCTCTTTGTCGCTCGTTCCGCGCTCTCGCTTGCACTTCAAGCCTTAAATGGAACGCCTCAGAGTCTTGTTTTTTCGTGCGTGCAGCCGGCTCCATCGAATTATAAGGGCCACCGCACACTAGCTACTTTTAGCATCGGCGATCGGCAACTAGTCGCTTTTTAGAAGCTAAGTACGGCGACCGAACGCTCCGCACCGCACACTTAAAAACGCTAAACGCGGCGATCGAGTCGCTTTTTAGAAGCGCGACACAGCAGTTGAACGCTACTCTCCGCACACATTCGGATGCCGGTAGCAGCGACTTAGCATCTGAGCAGTCGATAAAACGCGCGTTTCCGATACCGCGATTGAACGCAGGAAGTCGCTAAAACGCGATGCAGCATCGATGCAGTTGCCAAATCGCCGATCGCCGATGCTAAAAGTAGCTAGTGTACGGGGGCCCTAAGACGTTGTCACGTCAAAAATAACAGCAGTCATGTTTTATCACTTACGTACGGGTTATAGAACTTTGTTTTCAGTCTTTTGTAATGTTTGAATAATTCTCACAAGATATTGTATGCACATGTTTACATATGTGCAATAGATTTAAGTGATGATAAGTTAACCTTTTTACTAAGAGAGAGCCAATGTAAAGCAGTACTTAGAATGTATGTACTTTGTGTATGTAATGTATTCAAAAGGCTATTGATGTGAAGTTTATAAAAGTTTATGGTACATATTTAAATTTTATAGGATTTTAAAAATCTGATATTTCGATGTCTTAATATAAAATAAACTAAATGAATGTATAAACACTAAAATTTTCTGAATATTATTCAGTTTAACCTGGGATGTAAAGACTGGAAACGGACTCTGGTTGGTACAGTACACAGTATTGGGTTTATGATCGGCCTCATTTTCAACGGACCTTTATCAGATAAGTATGTTAACACCATAAGAATCATAACGACTAGATACATTATGTACCTTATTCATTGCTGCTATAGTTTGTAACTTTTTAATAGCATCGGAAACAAATAGATCAATCGAAATACCTGATCGTTAGGCCTCTGCCTCGAATTTTGCGGGTAGCGGGGCGGCAGCGGCGGCGGCGCGGTCGCGGCGGGATCTTATGCGTAAAATCATATGGACCGGTTTTTGAAAACAGCGGCGCGGCAGCGGCGCGGGGGGCGGGCAACGAGCGGTGCACTTCAGTCAAGTGGTGACCGCTCGCGCTGCGCGTCTGCATTGTGGTATAGTGTAGTACAATTTTCTTTTGTGACATATCAAAATGTCATCGGACGTGCAAGAACAAATTATTTAGGCAATCTTTGAGAGGAGACCCATATGGAACAGCAGAGATATCAACCATAAAAATAGAAGAATAATTAATCAATTATATATATAAGACAATTCTAGGGTTATATTAAGAATCTTCAAAATAATAAACGAGTTGTGTTGCTCTGTAAAACAAAGTTCACCTTTCACCATTCACCTACCGCCATCTAGTGTCAATTGAGAGTAAAGTGGAACTGCTTTATCGATCACCCATAACCGGGAAGAAATCAAATTTCTTTACATCCTCCCTCCCAGGGTAGAAAATTTTCCAAAATTTTCGTGATGCAGACCCAACAATCAAGCAGGTACTGGAATAAGCTTCGTGATGTGAAATAGGTTGGATTCTAACTTCCTATAACCTGTGTTTATTCTGTATATAGTATTGGACATTTTCTCTTCAATTCGAAATGGACCAATCTTCAACTCATCCAATTTTCTTCGGTTTAGCTTATGCCCATTCTCGACATAAACCATGTCCCCAGTATTGAAATTATGCTGAATTCTATTTTTGTCTATTAACTTTTTATTATAATTATGTGACCTTAATGAGTTTTCAAATGCTAATTTTCTGTCTTCAATCCATTCATCTGGTGTTTTTGATTGTTTTAATTCTTCCGGTAGTAACGAAACCTCTGTGCCATCTAGCAGATATCTTGTAGTGAACCCAGTGGTTGTATGCTCAGTATCATTATATTTATCTACACAAGTATGGGCTATTGTTGTCCATGCTGTACCTTTTTTTTCTTCATTGATTTTACATCGGATCTTATTAACAAGGGTTTGATTCAGCCTCTCATTTAGTCCATTTGAAAATGGTGAATTGACTGCGGTGAAAACCAATGGAATGGACTTTCCGTCCAAGAAAGTTTTAAATTCCTTTGAGTTTATTCCTGGATATTGGTCGCTCAGAATCATGCCAATTTGATTTTGATTGCCAGTGTTATTGACAAGTTTGATAAAATCTTTTGCACATTGAGTCTTTGAAGTAAGTATATATGCATATCGAGTATAATGATCTACCAGCAGATGTAGATATCTTTTCGTGGACCGAGAACCTCCAAAAAGTTTATTAATTAGCTTGTCGATTCCTCTTAATTATTAAATACTTCTTCTACGTAGTTTTACTTTATTTTTCTATTCACCAATGTCACCATACCATATTGTCTCTGTTTTATCCACCGTACTGCCATTCACCTACCGCCATCTAGTGTCAATTGAGAGTAAAGTGGAACTGCTTTATCGATCACCCATAACCGGGAAGAAATCAAATTACTTTACATATATTTATTTTCCTTGCCCTATAGTAAGGATCCACTTCTTCTTTTGCCTACAATAAATCAACCGTTAGGAATAAATTTGAATCAAAAAGTTGTTGTCGCCGTCATTGAGACATTTTGTTCGCGAATAAAAATAAATATCTCGACAACACAACTACGAACACAACATTATGCCGCTATAGTACCGCGCGATCTGCCCGCTGGTTTGGAGAACAGGTTTGTGTTGACCGCCCCGCTCCCGCGCCGCCGCCGCCGCCGCCCCGCTGCCCGCAAAATTCGAGGCAGAGGCCTTAGTTGTTACCACTGGTTGAAGCGCTCGCGCTTGATAGCCAAGCGACCTTAGGTGATTGGAAACAATCACCGATAGTAAGCAACGACGGCGCGGCCAGACCTAGATGGGTGACCGTTTTGTGGCATGATATGTTGTGAGCGTTTCCGTGATTACGTTAAGTATTCGGTCCTGGTTGTTATCATAAGATAACAGTCCTGAAGGTTGGTTGGAGGCTTTCGTGCGGTTTGAAAACATCCAACAACTAGATGACGTAGCCATAGCGTGTCTTGACAGTCCCTAACCCGCACTCGGCTAGAGTGGGGAGAGCTGAGAGGAGACCAGCAATGGGACGTTATGGGTTGTTGTTACCACTACTCATAGACATTCCTAGGAAGTGTAACCCACGAGGGGTTATGGGTACCCCTCATGGGTTACATAATGAGCAAAAAGTAATATAGAAATTATTTAACACCGGTTGTTTATAAGGCCATTGTCGGTCCATATCGTTAGGACTGTTAATATCAACATATCAATAATAAATTATCCGTGTGGTGACGGATTAAGAATACAGAGTGTCACCACCCCTATTCGTCCCGCGGGTGTTGTAAAAGGCGACTAAGGGATAAATTACGCAAGACAACATCAATGCAAAGAGAAGGAAAACTTGAAACCAACCCTATACCAACCCGTCTGGCCAGCGTGGTATAGTAGGCCAATACCTCCTTTTCAAGGAGAGGCCTATGTCCAGCAGTGGACTGTTAAAGGCTGTTAATGATGATGATGATGATGAATAATTAAATACAGCACGACGAATCTTGTGTATTTGATAAGCTTTGTTAAGATTTATCACAGGTTCTGTACGGTAATGAAGATAATTTAGATAAACTTAAGTTTAACGATAGTAGTATTATCTACGTATCTTATTCTAGCATTGATAAACAATATAACTCTTTTTTCAGTAAAATAAAGGTAAGTACATTTTTATTTAATTTATTTACTCAGAAAACTATTTTGTATTGTCTATTGTCTTTACAAATAGCACACTAAGGTGACTTTACTCTGTGTGATGGAAAATATGAGTAGAATCTAAGAGCGGGGTCACCACACTCTCTGGAATGCATGCAGTGTGACGATGGCGACAATGGCCTAGTTGATGCCTATCTGAATATAAGCGCGTTTTTTAACACTCCATATTTTCACAATACAGGTGAACATGCGTTTAGATAGTTTAATTTGAAACAGTGCTGGATTTACACATTTGCCGCCCCAAAGCTTTAAAATTTTTGCCGCCCCTACTGACTCCTAAAATTAGATACACTGTTTACAATGAAGTTAATTCCTTTCTTTAGGAAATAATCTAGTTACTAGATAACTTTTACATCTTTTTTTAAAAGTAAAGCAAAGCTTGGTTTTTACGGCACTACTTATAAGGTTTGGTGGGCTAAGGAAGATAGGTAAGTAAGGCCCGATACTGTTAACCACGCATCTTTTTTTTTTCGTTTTCGCGGGGAATGCTTTTCGCAACATACCCTCCTTGGGGGAGACAGAGGGCATGTGTTAGACTCCCGGCGAACCGATCTACCCACTAAACCTCGTGGCGGCCTACATCGGCAGTCGGGAGGAGCTTCCAGGAACGCATCAGCGACTTCTAGAGTCCCCCCTGCCTTACCCCATGACTGAGGTACATCTCAGGGTAATCAATAAATTACCCTTGGTACAGGACGATATCGTGCCTCTCGCTGTTTTACACAATAAAAGGCGGGACACCGACCCGCCCCAAACGACACTCCCAGCCGCACCAGGGTATCGCCTGCTCGGGTCGCTTGATTTGGTTACATTTCCCCAAGATGTGGCCGCAACGACCCTTAGGCAACGATTGGGGACTAGCTGCCTCTACCGCGTCCCCTTCGCCGCCTCCTTCGAGCAGGATCAGCCCTTTCGCGATTCAGATCTACGGACTCCTTCTGGAGCAATAACGTTCTCACAGAAGTAGACCAGGTCTTGACGCTAGTACTCCCACGCAGGGCGGAGTCTCGGTCGGAACCGAGTGGCAGCCGTAACCTCACGTCCGATTCAGATACTCACCGAAACAACCATGTCCGGTGAGTATCTGAGTCAATCGGTCCTCTCTATCCAAACTTCGACGCTTGGCAGAACGGCTCCAACAGCGCATTGGGTGGCACAGCCCTGTGTTTCGAGCCGTGCCCTCCAAGCCCGTAGGGCTTGCGTGTGTGCGTTCTGCCGTAGCATTTCAGGCTCATGATCCGGCGCTGTCCCTTCACTATTCCGACCGACAGAACGAATTTTAGTCGTAGACCATCGGTCCTCCGAGATTGGGCAGCAGACGATGTAACGCCCCTGCTACCCCTCGAACCCGGGGGACTAATTGCCCGAAATGCTCTTCGAAGCTCCACCGTCTGTCCAGGATGAGGCCTAGGTACTTCATGTACTGGCCCACCCGGACTTCAATGTTACCCACTCGGAGGCGCGAGCTGGGTGCTTCCTGTCGCTTACGTAGGCCATGGAACATGGAAAAATTGTTATAATAATTATCCTTTTTAAAAGGAGGGACCTGTGTAGCCACAATATATCCAACATTATTTTACGTAGTTAGATATGCCACATATTATAAGATACAGACAAAGATTAAATAAAGTAATTATAGGCACGCACCATTTTAGTATATAAGCGCTATTGTTAATTAAATAAAATATACTACCATATACTACCAGAGACTATCACACCACCTTGAGTCTCATTATACTCCTTGCCACAACACAGCGGCAAATATGCGAGGTTCCATAATAATGGGCCCAATACAGAGCCCTGAGCCCGTCCTGTCGCGCAGATATGTCTCTATGATCTAACCATGCACCTGACAACGTCAATATATCCAAGAGTTGGCGGGTTACGGAGGAGATACGCGAGCGAGTGAATAAAATTCAACTTCTGCCCACTCCTAGACAGCTCCAGGTTACCAATGTTGAGTTATAGTCTCAAAACTGCTAAATCAAAATATTGCACATTCGATAAGTCACGGCCTATAGGTCCATCGTGTTGCTGGACGAGTTGGGTAAGTCGTTTGAGAAGGTGCCGGTAGTAAGTAGAGGCGGCGTGCTGTTGGCGGTAACTATGGACATCGCCAATGCATTCGATATTCTGCCATTTAGCTGCAACAGGGAAACACTCCTCTATCACGGAGTGCCCGAGTGTCTGAGGCGACTAGTGGCAGACTATTTAGACGAGCGTACCGTCATGTATGAGGGCCAAGATGGTGTTTTGAGACATCGGGCGTAGTCCCCCGTGTGTTTCCCCCGGGCTGGACGTAATCTGTTACGACGATGACACTCTGGCTACAGCCACAACAGGAGTCTCTCTGGTGGTTGGGCGCATTGAGACGTTGGACTTACTGGTGGCCCTGAATAAGACGAAGGCCCTTTTGTTCCATGGATCCATGTTCCAAGCCACTTCCGGTCAATCGTGGTCAACTCGGTAATTGTACTGGTCCGGGCCCATATGAATTATCTGGGCCTGTCTCCTCCTGGCCTAGGTGGCTCTTCGACGAGCACGAACGACAGCTTACTCCGAAGCTGGTCAACACTGCCTCCGCACTTAGAGGACTTTTGCCCAATTTAGGTGGAGCTAATGTCGCGACGACACAACTGTATACGGGAGTTGTCTGGTCTATGGCACTGTACGGTGCACCGGTGTGGGCGGCGGCTCTGACCGCATAAAAAAGGGCACGCCTCTGGTGACCCCATAGGATATCGTGGGTACCGCGGTTGCAACCTTCTGCGAAGACATCATCTATACCATGGTCGTGCTGCCCTGAGTGTGGCCGCTAATGGACGAAACGGGTTTTCCCCTCTATCAACTTCAGTGGCCTTCAGGCTCCAGAGGAGAAGTTCGCGTGTGCCGTACGTCGTCACGAAGAGATAAGCATGTCGCCTAGATGGCGCCAGCTTCAGTGAGAGGAGGCACTGGGAGGGGTACAGAGGGCGTAATAACAGGTTCCTTGGATCCCTGCTATTTTAGGTGCAGAGTAGAACACCATGTGGTTTTAGTCAGTTCGATGCCGACATACAGCCCCGTTACAAACACCGGTAGGGTGACGGCCCGAGAGGGTTTCCGCACGTCAAAAAAAATTGTTTTAAGTGGGCGCCACGCTGCATTGTACTGCGTCGTGGGTTCCTACAT
This sequence comes from Phragmatobia fuliginosa, assembly GCA_932526445.1. NCBI lineage: Eukaryota > Metazoa > Arthropoda > Insecta > Lepidoptera > Erebidae > Phragmatobia > Phragmatobia fuliginosa. The sequence goes on along the minus strand of OW052063.1, from coordinate 2,569,366 downwards.
TTGAAAACATTTTGTGTGATTCACAAATTGTTTTCCTAAGTCTGGGTGTTCTCTGTGTTCGTTTTATGTATGTTTGTGAAGTCCCCTCGCGACATGGGATTTAAACTCTTTTAAAAAATATAAACATTTGTGTGTCCGTAGCCCTACTTTTTTCTGTACCAATTTTTTTTTAATGGGGCGTTTTGCCGCCCCCCTAATTCTGCCGCCCCAAGCTTCAGCTTTTTCAGCTTCTATGGTAAATCCGGCCCTGATTTGAAATGAGTTTCTATGCGTAAATGCTGGGTAATTTTTAGTATTAATTCAAACGCAAACTTACTAAGTATTTTTAGGTCAGTATCTATTGCTTTTAATCTGAAACTATTGGACTATAGTTGAACTGAGAAAATAGGTATCTATAGGGAAGTCATAGGTTTTTCTCCTAGCTTTGAAGTAAGACGTTTTTTTATAGTTTAGGAGTAAATTAGTTGTCTAGTCACCTGATTTATATTATACCCTCGACTACTCATTCACTAAGCTAGAAGTATTAAGCTAGAACTGTTACTAAGCTAGAAGATAAACAAATGACTTTCCTATATATATTGATCTATTTATTTATTTCTATACGCGATCTATCAAGCTAACAGATTTAATATTCAAAACGTTACAAGATTAATTTTTGAAAAATTAAATTGAAGGTTATTTACCAAAGATATGTTAGTCGCATTGAACAATAGTTTAAAACAAAAAAAAAATTATCGCTTAAATTTAAAAATGATCTAATGCCGGTTTTGGTAATTACCCCGGTCGACTCCTCCCATATGTATGAAGAATCGATCTTCTAAAATCATCGAAGTGTGTATTATATCTTAAATTACAATATTTTCAGATTTGGCAGGAGAACCATACTGATGTTTAACACCATGTTTGCTGGTATAATTGGTATATCAAAAAGCATGGTTACATCGTATTGGATATTTATTGCTCTTGAAACCCTCGAACCTTTGTTGGGAGATAATTTTTCGACTGTTTACACCATGGGTTAGTATTAAGATATTATATGACATAATTTAAAACTAAATTTTTCTTCTTCTACCTAACCTAATTCCTAATAATATTTGGGGTCGGCTACTAGCTATAATATTGTAAAAATATTGATCACTTTACGATTTGGAATAGATATAATGACTGCCTTGTTGGTCTAGTGGTTAGCGTATGCGGCTGCTGATCAAGAGGTCTCGGGTTCGAATCCCGGGTCGGTCTAAATATTTGTGTGATCCGCAAATATTGGTTTCGGAGTCTGGGTGTTTTTCTATGTATAATATGTATGTATTTACAAAAAAAAAATATGTTTATGCATTTATATCAGTTGTTTAGTACCCATAACACAAGCTCTGCTTACTTTGGGACTAGATGATGTTGTGTGGAAGTTGTCCAAATATTTATATTTATTTATAATAATATGTTACTGCAGTAAACCGAAATTTCGGTTTAATAAAACATCATTCAATGTCTGAAGGTAAATTCTCCGTAATTTACAGGTTTGCCAACTTTTTTTAAGTCCCAAGCCTTACTGCTTCCATGTAATTTATATATTCACGAATCAATAATTAATTTACAAGGATTATCATAGATTACGTATGGCCTTAACCCTCTCCTGAGAGGATACCTGAGCCCAGCAGTGGGACGTTATGGGTTGTTGATGATCAAATATTAACATATTTCAAAACAATTTAGAATATGAATTGAATTAACTATAATAGAAATTGTGAGTAAAACATAAAAAAAATATTGAATTTTGTTACAGGTGTTGAGATGATGACCAAAGAAAATCGCCCCATAATTGTTCTTGTTTTGTCACTATCAGTCACTATTGGCGAAATCACTATGGCTGTTATAGCTTATTTTTCATCAAATTGGAGATTATTCTTAATTTCAATATATGCACCAGCGTTCCTCATAATATTATACATATTCTGTTTGGACGAAAGTCCGAGGTGGCTTTTGATCAAAGGAAAGAAAGATAAAGTGGAAGAAATTATAAAGAAAGCGGCAAAAATGAATCAAATTACAATTGATGAATCAAAAATTGTCAACTTGATAAGCGAGGAGAAAAATTCTAACACGAGTTTGAGAACTTCGCTTCGAGTGACATTTTCTTCTAGAAAGTTGTTTACAAGATTTATTTTATGTATTTGTATCTGGTTTACAAGTCTTTTTAATGGTTATTCGTTGTCAATAAACTCTGTGTCATTAGAGGGTGATAAATACGTTAATTTTGGGTTAGTGACGTTGGCCGATACAGTTGCTGGTTGCATTTTATTATTTGTGCTAAAGAAGTTTAAGAGAAAAGTGCCTTTGATCATTGCTTTAACGTTGACTGGGGTGTTTTGCGTGTCGCAGTCATTTGTTCCAGCAGGTAAGTGTTTCAATAGTTTACGTAGTCAAAAATTACACTGAGTATTTAGAGAGTTCTAGTTGACTCGGCGAACTTTGTACCACCCAATTTTAAGGTAATGTTTTGTTATGCGAAAAATAAAAATTGCAGAACTTGATCGCAGCGCCATCTATCGGGTCCAATTGCGATTCTAAACTATTCTCGAACCCACTTGAACTCACACAAAATTTTAACAAAATCGGTCCAGTCGGTTGGAAGAAGTTCAATTACAAACACACGAATGAAAGATTTAAATATACTCGTATAAAGATAGAAACTAATACGTTTATGACGTAATAACGACATAAAATACAGGTTAGAATATCATTCAAGCGGAGCATGCTGTTCGACTAACGTTTCAAATATTTTGATAATTATGCAGATGCTCTCATTAACCGAATGTTAAGCCTGTAGAAGATATTTTTAGAAATTGGTTATAAGTGCAATTGTTAGTACCTACACATTTTGTATAAATTATGAGTTTAGATGCCTGCCATAAATGCCTTGTTGGTCTAGTGCGGCTGCTGATCATAAGGTCTGGGGTTCGATTCCCGGGTCGGACTTAATGTTTGTATGATCTACAAATATTTGTTTCGGAGTTTGGAAGTTTTCTTCGTATAATATGTATGTATTTACAAAAGGAAATGTTTATGTATTTATATCAGTTGTCTAGTATCCATAGCACAAGCTCTGCTTATTTTAGGGCTAGATGACGTTGTGTGTAAGATGTGTGGATGTGACAAACCAGGCATTGTCCTTTGAGTTATGTCCACGCATGCCAGACGGGTTGGTTTTGGGTTTGTCTCCTTTATTTTGCAGGAGTGTTGTTCTGCGTAGTTTGTTTCTTTGGCTTTTTCGATACTAATGACATGAATATGGGTGATGACACTTTATCTTAATTTATCATTACACGTAACACGTTAGCTGAAAAAGTTTTTTTTTAAGAAAAGACTAATTACTCTAAAGTATAATCATCTCTCATTTACACAACCTAAAGAACTTTGATAAATTCAGAACAATTTTTTTATATGTGCACCTACTACATCATATTTCTGCATCACCTGAAGGTTGATTGGGAGAAAATGCCTCAAAGCATTACCTAAGTCCGCCTCTGTTCAACATGGGCAATAAGTTTTAAATAAATAAATAAAAAAAATACGCTTAGGAATATAAATTCTGTGTCGCAGGGGACAAAAACAAATAAAATGGACACAAAGAACATTCAGACTCAAAACAACAATTTGTAAATCAATCAATGTGTTTTTCCAAGTCCAATTTGAAGCCACGAAACTTTGCGAAGTAGAAAGCGACGTAGCGACCGCTTTAACCACAAGACCAATCGTTTTTATTTCCAACAGGTTACAGATGGTTATCCACTTTGCTATATGCTTGTGGTAAAATAAATGCAAGTATTACAATCCAAATGACATATTTATATACATCAGAACTGTTTCCAACGTACACAAGAAACACAATGGTGTCTCTCTGCTCTTCTCTAGGACGATTTGGATCTATTTTAGCTCCCCTTACGCCACTGTTGGTAAGTATGATATTTTGATTTTTCTATTTTGTTATTAAAATTTAGAGATGTCAAATTGTCTTCCGGTTCTTTGTGCTTGTATTTAAAGACAACTCCTATATTAGATAAAGAAATCCAATGTCGCGGGGGATTTTACGAACATAAACATACAAAAAAATTAGCTGAGAAATCCAATTTGTGGACCACACAATGCGTTGTATTATGTGCAATTGAACCCATGATACTTAGCATAGTAGAAAGTGGAGGTGGCGATCACGTAACCGCAAGACCAACCGTACAGAAATAAATTTAATACAAGTCAACACGCAGACTATTAAACTGGTATTAACGTAAGTTAAACTTTAAGTATTTCATTCGCCTCAATAATCTTAAAAATTGTTCTCTTTCAGTTGGTATATTGGTCGAGCTTTCCGTCATTGTTAGTGGGGATATTATCATTGCTGACTGCATCAATTGTGACGTTTATGCCTGACACTTCGGAAGAGGAACTTCCTGATAACGTGAAGCAAGCTGAAGCTATAGGAAGTTAAAGTACACAATCAAAAATGATACGCAATAGAATACATTTTTACTTTTATATTAATTCTTGTACCCACGATTTGTGATAGACGCCTGTTTGAAATGGATCTGTTAACAATCCTTTCTCTGTTCTATGGATGTGTCTGTATATCAGACTTTGATGTGAATGAATAAAAATATAGGTACTATCAAAACGTTTATATTTTTATGTTTCTACAATAATCCAAATGAACCTCTGATAAATTTTAATAACGCAAAGTTTTATAATAATAATAATAATTTATTTAAAGACTAGCTGATGCCCGCGGCTCCGCTCGCGTCCTAGGGTATGAAAAATAGATAGTAGCCGATTTTCAGACTTACTGAATATACGTAAAAAAATTCATAAGAATCGGTCAAGCCGTATTTCATTTTGTTATTATTATATTTCAACATTTAAATATGAACAAAATAAATGAATATAGTTTTCTATCATCTTCTATTTGCTTTAAAGTATTTATCGAACTTCAATGCGTCTACATACCACTATACTGCAATACATCGATTTGTATTTTATGTTAATTTGCAACTTTATTTTTGATTTTAAAAGAGATGAATTCGGCCATATTCATTATTAATTAATAAGGAAAGAATTTTCAAAATCTATTCATGAATAATGAATATCTGAGGTACCAACTTTAAAAACAGATTGTTAAATTCGAACTTACGAACTTAAATAGATGCTTAAGTGATATCACTTTAAATCTTTTAAATTATACTTTTTTAAAGAGCGAAATCAGATGTCCGTTTTCACCAATGTCTCCTAAATTTAAGAGGCTCCTTAGAGAGAGTTAGGTTTCCGTTACCGAAATTTTCGTTATTTCCAACTTTTTGAGGACATACTAACTTTTAAACTTTCGCATTCCATGATAATAAATATTATTGTAACGGGAATTAACGCGATCACATATTAAAGGAAGATCACTTATAAAAAGGTGGTTATAGAACCTTCTACTTTACGGATTCGACGACGGAGGGCGTGCACCGATGAGCCAGTCAGCCTGTGACCACGGCCAGTGCAACCTGATCGAAACGTAAGGCAATCAGAGGTATGTAATACATTTAATAAGTGATCCGTTGATTCCCGTAACAATAATGTTTTAGGGGACACCTAAGTGCTTCGTTGTCTCTTAGCCAACTATGTTATAGGGTACGGTAACGGTTTAAATATAGTTAGTAAAAACGGGTAATATTCTATAAGACCTACAACCAATGTTTTTGTTTTGTCTTATTGATCTAAGCATCATCTTCCTAGTCCTTATTCTCAAGATCATTTGGGGTCGGCCACTAGTTCAACCAGTTTCCCTGAATATCAATTTTTCCACAGAGCGACTAGCATCGGACCACCGCACCTCTAAGGGCGAACTGAAACTCGAAGGTTGAACTAGTTGTCAGTATATTTGACGGCACATATATGTTCATGACAACCGGGACCGACCGCCTAACGTGCTCTCCGAGGCACGGGCGTGATTCAACTTCCAAACTCGGGCTGTTATTAAAAAAATTCCGTAAGAAAATATAAACAACACTTTTGGCCCAACCCGGTATTTGAACCCGAGACCTCTTGATCACTAGTCGCGTACGCTAACCAGTAGACTAACGAGGCGGTTAGTTAAATATCCTATCTTAGACACACTAGTAAAACACACATCTAAAATATTAATGCAGTTCACAGAATACATCTAATGACCAACTTTCAACAGTATAGCTCTTATAGTTTCGAAGAAAATTGGCTGTGACATACGGACGGACAGACAGACATGACGAATCTATAAGGGTTCCGTTTTTTGCCATTTGGCAACGGAACCCTAAAACCGTAAGAGTAAGTCAAATAGTTTCGGTGTCTATTATGAGCAACAAAGTGTGACTAGAATTATGTAGAATAAATATATATCACAAAGTACCTAGAAAGCACACTATTCTAGATTCTAGGTTGCGGAATCACTTTATCTGCGTTCGTGTTACCGCACCATTTGCAATGAGGACAATCTGTAACTGAGCTATATTGCATTAAAATAGACGTGGCTTGATATTGAGTTGTAGATGGAAATAGAGGCACTGCTGTACCAAGTTATGTTGGATTCGTAAATAGAAATAGGTTCAAAACTTTATTAAATTTGGTTTGTAAAAATGTTCATGTATGTGTGAATGCGTTGTAAAAATGAGTTTCAGAAGACATATTTCTTTCAAAATTTAAAATGCTAAATTTTATTTATATTTTTACTATATGTACATGTAAAACCTCCTTTGTAAGGAGAGGCCTATATCCAGCAGTGGACTGTTAAGGGCTGTTGATGATGATGATATGTACATGTTGCCTGAAATATTTAGGTCAAGCTTCTACATACTATTTATCGTTTATGTAACTGTTAGGTGTCCAAATAACCATGACATTGTCAAAACCAAAATAAAATAGTTTTTATTTTTTAAATATATGAGCCGACCAAAGTGACTCTACTCTGCCTGATGAAAAGTATGAGTAGAATCCAGGAGTAGGGGTCACCATTCTCATTGTGAGAGTAGGTAATGCAGCATGGTGACCCATAACATGGCGGCCTGGTCAAATATTTCTGCATTATTCTCCCGGCCTCCGGAGACCGATTGGAGTTGGAGGAATGATTGGGTCTCAAGTAGGCCTTTTCAGGCACTTTTGAAACGTTACAATAATTACTCTTTTACGGTTGCAAAGGTTTCTAGTTTCAAAATGTCATTTATAATAGGAAGATCCAGCAAAAAACTCTTAAGAGTAACTCAAAGTTACTCTTATAAAAATAAAATAAAAAAATACAGTTTTTCGTGTGCATTATTATTTTTATGTATTACATTAAAATTTAGAAAAACAATAATTAATATATCCTGGTAGATTATGTAGAACGAGTAAGTAATTATGGCATAAAATTCTTTTTCATCTCTTTGAGAATACGTCCTCATTAAAAGAAAACTATGTTTATGTATGCGATGTAAGTTGAGCTGGATTTAATTCCTTAGTGCATGGATCCAGGTGGTGTGAGCGGAATTTTAATTAAAAATATGCTCAGCCAACACACTTTTATAACATTTAACATTCCAGTATAAAATTATTATGATGTTGAGTGCAATTTACAGATTTTTTTTCCATTTATTTTTGTAAGTAGAAAAACTAAAATAGTGATAATCTATTCGGTAATTTTGTGTATACAGATTGTACAATGTTTTAACAATAAAATGCCGTCTATTACTACTATTTCTATGTTCATATTATTATCGTATAACAGCTTAGCCGTTAATACTTAAACCGAAATTATCAAGATACAATTAAAAACTAAATTCTGGCAGTTTGAACCTACAAACTAAACTGCATTGGCCCTTACATTCGTGGCAATTTGCATGAATAATTTTAGAGCATATACACTGTTTTACTGAACAATTCCATTTTCCCTGGACGTTTTCGCAAATTGTCACCCGAAGTGGCTCAATGGGGAGAGGGAGAAAGAGGCAATGGGGTGACTGTGGGTGGATTTTTTTCGGCATCGCACGTCAGGGTTTTCAGCAATTTAGCTAATTGCAATTCATTCTCACTTCATTTTATTCACATAAAGGTTTATACGGGGATCAAAGGTTTGAGCGTTCGGGCTTAATGGATGATGAATAATTGTATGGTTTTTAATAATTAAGAGACTTGGAAATTATCTATATTTTTTAATGAATTTTGTTAGGTTTTATTTATTTTCACAATGATAATTAAGAAGGAGTATAGTTTGATTTAAGTTGCATTTTCTATCTTTGTATTTAGATCAGACGATGTTATATTATTCGTTGTCGACTTTAGATATTTTCTACATAGAAAACCAAAAACCGTATTTGGGTATCTATTAAGTGAATGTTTTCGTTATCATGATGTAATATAATTGATAGTTATTTAAATATTATATGATATATATGCATATCATTGGTATGGCACACAATTAGAAAAAGATACATAGATACATACAAAAGATACATACCTACAATTTGTAGGTATGTATCTTTGGTGTATGTATGTGTACATGCATGATGTATATGCGTATTTAGTTATATTTATTAGTAAATTATAATTATTCAAAACTCATTGCTTTTAGCAATAAGGCCGCCCTTTGTACATTAAATGTAAGTCATTTCTGTTCAGCATTGTGAATCTCCAACACGGTGTACAAATAAAGAGTTTTCTATCTACCTAAATATAATGGTTTATAATTTTTATTGGGACTCATGTATAATTAAGAACTGTCAGGTTCAACAAATCTGATTTAAAAGTGTGAACAGAGTGCGTGTCTTTTTTTAAAGATAAATCCTGTTTTAGGAAAATAAATTCTGCGTCGTAGGGGACTTTACAAACATACATGAAATGGACACAAAGAACAATCAGACTCTGAACAATAATTTGTGTATCAGACAAAGTGCTCGGTGCACTAATAAGAGGCATAGCAACAGCTTAAACTACTAGGCAGGTTAATTTGTGTCTGAAAAAGAAGAAAGAAAAAAAAAACAATTATCAAGTCCATATCGCTACACAACTAATAATTTGTATGTCAAATTCAAATGTCAATTTCAAGATGATAGAATAAATTCAGAAAAGTCGGTTGATTTGTACTGAAATTATTTTCGGACAGGTACTTACCCATATATAAACAAAATTAGAAAGTTAAACGCACACATATGACATTGAACGATTCAGGAGTGTCTTCTTCTTCGCTGTCATTGAACATGAGATAACTACACTCGGTTCCAAAAATAACGGGTCAGTCACATAAACCCGAATATCTCCCGAACTACGTATGCCATCCTAATGAAACGAAGACTGTTCAATTGAGAATTTAATTATACAGATAAAAAATAAAATAAAACTTAGTTACACCCACAATATTAATCTTAAATTAAAAAAAAACTAAAGTAGTCATATTTTTCATAAGATTACATTTTTTTTATGATTGTTTTTTTTGCTGTTTTTCATCACTGGAGGCTTCATCACGTGGAGGCAATACAAAGTATTAAATGAAGAAAGTGATGAAAAACAGCAAAAAAACAATCATAAAAAAAATGTAATCTTAAGAAAAATATGACTACTTTAGTTTTTTTTTAATTTAAGATTAATATTGTGGGTGTAACTAAGTTTTATTTTATTTTTTATCTGTATAATTAAATTCTCAATTGAACAGTCTTCGTTTCATTAGGATGGCATACGTAGTTCGGGAGATATTCGGGTTTATGTGACTGACCCGTTATTGGTTTATGTGACTGACCCGTTATTTTTGGAACCGGCTATAGAATGCATGTCATGCGTCATAATAGTTTCTAGACAATAAAGATGATTAAAATGATAAAGAGATTAAGGATATTTATAATTAAATAACGAGGTGATCCGACAGAGAATCAACTTCGTCGACATAGTCCACGGGATTTTGCAAGCTGATGTGGCAGTGGGCTGGCCATTAAGCCGTAGAACCGATAACCGCTGGGGTAAACGGGTTCTTTAATGGAGACAGCGTCTCGGCAAACGTAGTGTAGGACGTCCACAGGCCATGTGGAGTGATGATTTGCACAAGACGGCTGGCAGGAGCTGGATGCAAGTAGCCGAGTATCAAACCAAGTGGCGTGCAATTGGAGAGGCCTATGTCCAACAGTGGACTGCGAGAGGCTGATGATGATGCTGATGATAATTAAATATATTTACATATTTTTCTGAGTCAAAGTATATGATGTTTGATTTTAAGTTGAGATTTCGTCCCCGGTCGAGTCTTACTTAACTTAAACTTAACTAAAATATAATCCGATTTTGATTGACTTCATCAGACTTACTCTACTTAAAAACTTTTTAACAGAAAAAAGTTAGAAAATAGTAATAATAAATAGTTCAGACATCTTACACAACGTCATCTAGTTCCAAACTAATCAAAGCTTGTATTATGGGTACTAAACAACTGATATCAATACATAAACATATATTTTCTTGTAAATACATACATATTATACATAGAAAACACCCAGACTCCGAAACAAATATTTGCGGATCACACAAATACTTGGTCCGACCCGGGATTCGAACCCAAGACCTCATGACCTGCAGCCGCAAACACTAATCACTAGTCCAACAAGAGAATCTAACACACACTATTGACTCGCATGTGTGTCAGATGTCTGAAATATTTATAAAGGCGCATTTTCATTGGTCGTTAGAGCCCGCATGCGGGGTACGGGACATTTCTGTTCAAGCATGCCATAGGGCCAGCAAACAAACAAAAATTGATGTAATTAATCGTAGTTAATATTAAAAACAATATTATTCCGATAAAACGCTATTGTTGGCCCTATGGCATGCTTGAACAGAAATCTCCCGTACCCCGCATGCGGGCTCTAACGACCACATACTGTGTCATGAGCGACTTTACAAACGTACATGAAACGGACACAAACACCCAGACTCAGCAACGTTATAGTTATCATGCTGAGAGTCACTTTGGGAGATTCTTATTAAAAACATTGTTATCATTTGTTTTGATTTTAAAAACCTATAATTTAGAATATTTTTTTATATTCCGGTTAAAACAGTCCTTAGTTCTATACATTACATTCATTTTCTATGATATAAAACTTTGTATGCGTACATAAATTAACGAAATCACGCAATGTATATTACTTATAAATTATTGTTTACTAGCCTTTGTATCTCGATTATTGCAGTAAAAAGTAGCCTTTGTGTTATTTTAATATATAAGCTATATTACTATACATTTTCATCCATATCCGTTCAGTAGTTTTTGCGTGAAAGAGCAACAAACATACATACATGCTCACAAACTTTCGCGTTTATAATATTAGTAGGAAGTAGGATTCAATCAAGTTGCTTTGTCTAAATTGTATGATGACGTTAATTCTTACACAAACATACTTAAATACTCAGAATTCAGGATCTGTAGTTACACTATTTGTCGTTGTCAATCGTGTTTGCCAAAACGCGATCAGCCATGATTGTTTTGATGATTTTAATTTTATTTCTTCGCTGTTACTGTTCTTTTCTTTGTGACCTATATTCTCTGCATCTTTGACCGTATCTGGTAGAACATCATCTGCTGTGTCAGGCATCATAATTACTATAATTCCTGTCAATGTTGATGATACGCCAATAAGCAATGACGGTAAACCATACCAGTACGTCGCCTAGAAAAATAAAAATATATTACTAATTCAATTTAGGTAGTCTCTTTGCTGTAAAAAATATCTGTAACTTTAGTAGGCGAATATTTTAATTTAGCTCGAAAAAAGTGTTAATTTCAACAGAAAATGGTTTTTGTAAAACATTTGAATTCAAACACGGGACCAACGGTTTTAATTTTTGGTTGATCAATGCCTTAAATTAATGAAGGAGAGGGTGTGATGACTGGTATCTGGGACCCATCGAACTATTTTTTAGCTTTTAGTACATAATTTTCAATAAAACCGTTTCAATTAAAAACATTTTTACATGCTATTTAATGTTCAAGGTTTTAAATTTATTACATAGTACTTTTCATTCTATTAATATTCTTCATAGTAAGCTGTTTTCTATTAGTTAAACCCATTCATTTGATACATTTGATAGTGGTAGTCGTGATAAAATTTGTAAACCGCCATTTTGTAGCGGCGGCCATCTTGTATTTACAATGAGACAGAATTTATTTGATTGTATTGTCAAAAAAAACTATAGGTGTGTACTAAATTTCAGATCAATCTGTCAACACGGAGGGAGTCAAATTTCAATTACTAGATTTAGGGCAATCTAACACCTGACAATACCTAGAACCTTTCATATTATACCTTATTTCTTTTGTTACTCGTTGTAGAGCTAAATTATAAAGCAAGTTATCTTAAGGTGCGCGTGTACTAGGTAAATGGCTAGAGTTTATTTGCGTCTGTACTCAATTCTAATAGGTCAATTTTTAGGGTACCTCATGCTCACTACTGTACAAGTTTAACTCTTCAATACAATGCCCTGATAATGTGTCTGGCAACTGGTGACTTTCACATACAGCAAGAGAAAACATTCAATTAAGATTGTAACAACAAGAAGTAAAGCAGCTCAAACGAACATTAGAGTATTCATATTAAAAATATTGTCATCAAGTAGTTAAAATTTACGTACCAAGAAAGGAGTTTGAGTTGCTAACATGGCTGCTGTTCGACCTAAAGACGAACACAAAGAATGCATAGTATTTCGTAAATAAGTAGGAAATAATTCTGATGTATATAAGTACACGATCTCGTAAGATATCGTCGCCATAAACTTGCCGAGCAGAAATAGCGATGTTGTGAGCAGTACTTGATCTGAAATTTTAAAATTAAGAACCTTAATTACAAAAGGATTAATTTATTTAATAGGTTAACCAATAATTTACACAATTAAAAGGTATTTTGTAATAAGTATTAGTAGCATAGTGTAACAAAGTACCTTGTTGGTCTAACGGTTAGCGTATGCGGCTGCTGATCTCGGGTCTCGGGTTCAAGTCCCGGGTCGGACCAAATGTTTGTGTGATCCACAAATATTTGTATCAAGGTTTGGGTGTTTTCCCTGTATTATATGATTTTTTTTACAAAACAAGTATGTTTATGTATTAATATCAGTTGTCTCGTACCATGTAATATAAGTTCTGCTTAGTTTGGGACTAGATGACGTTGTGTGTAAAATGTATAATATTATTACATGATCATTTTAAAAATACATTATTAGGTTTAGCAAAATAGACAGAATGCAATTAAGTTGCCATTAAGTATTAGTAAGAGGTGGTAATGGTATTGTGCTTCGAATACTTGTTATTCTGATTATAACATTGATTACCCACGTTGACTGCTTTTTTTTTAAACTTGATTTTTTGGAATTTTCCAAAATCCTTTCTTAGTGCTCGCCTACGCTCCTCAAGGAGCACACATGCTAAATTTCAGCTTAGGCAGTCAGTAATGGAACAGTCTAATATTTATATATTTATAAATAAAATAAGGAATGATTAGATCAAATTTAAAATAATGTACTAACCTTTAGGTACAAATGATTGCGACACACAGAACACACCAGTTAACATGAATGCAAATATTAAAGGTCTTTTTCTATCAAATTTCTTAAGTATAAAGTACAGCACAACACTGGCTGGTAGCTCACAAAACTTCATTAATCCAAAGTTTAGATATCTATTGCCTTCTAGTTCTACAGAATTCATCAATAAGGTATATTTACTGAAGAGTCCAGTCGTCCACATACAAACACATGCTAAAAATCTAAACACTAACGTTCTTGATGAAAAAGTTATTTTCAAGATCTTTGCCATACTAACATCTTCTTTAGGTGCTTTTTCACAGATAATATTCTCTGGACATACTTCACTGATATTTATATTATTCATTTTAGCTGCATTTTTTATAATACTCTTAGCTTCTTCTTTCCGGCCAGTTATTAAAAGCCATCGAAGACTCTCGTCAAGCAAGCAAGGGTAAAATAAAAATAGTAAAGCGGGTGTGTAAATAACCAATAGAAAGGTTCGCCAATATGGCACGGTCCAGGCTATAACCGCCATTAATATTCCTACTAAAGATGTAACTGCTGTCATTATGGCGATGAAGATCACACGATTTTCTTTTGTTACCATTTCAACTCCTGAAATGTGACAATGTCATTATAATATCATTAGTTTTTTATAGTTTAGATGGATAGATTTAAAGGTTTTGTTTTTCTTTTTGTGTTTATGCAATCAATTCAAAAGAATATTCACCAAATTGAAGTATCTTGAAGGTGACCTATTACGACACTTATGCATTAGTGGCCTTTTGTCTTGCATTCACTAACGAAAGACTTCAGTTTCCTATGAGAGGCTAGTATCGTTCTGGTGGGGCCAGCCCGTTCGTGATACTCTTACTATAATAGATTATTTACTATACTCTTTGCGTCGTGTTGTCTGGAGTCAGGAGAGAATTTAGTTTAGAAGACTCCACTTAATCTATTCACACTCACTGTAAAGACTAAATAAAGTAAATAAACCGTTTTAACCGACTTCAAAAAAGGAAGAGGTTTTCAATTCGTCGGAATCATTTTTCATCAGTATGTTCAGCGATAATTTCGTCGTTTATGAACCGATCTCAAAAACTATTTTTGCATTGGAATGGGCGTAGCTTACAGGTGGTCCCATCGTCACCATATCGGGATCTGATGATGGGATCCCAAGGAAATTGAGGGAACTCCTCAAATATATTTTTCTTTGAAGTCGGTTCCTTTTTGTTAAAATGATTCTCTAAAGCTGTTATATCAGTTCATTCAAGCCAGCCCATTTTAACCCCCTGTGCAAAAAAAGGGATTTTATAAGTTTGTCGTGTCTGTCTGTTTATCTGTCTATCTGTCTGTGGCTCCATGGCGATTTTAATTTAGTTTGTTTTTATTTTTTTATCAGAGTACTAATATCAATACAGCCATACTGATATTGAAATCAATATACATTTTGATAGGACTATTAAATAGTGTACTTATGAAAACATGCAATAGAAAATTGATAAACTCGACCATCTGTTTCATGCAAATTGTAAACTATATAAGAGAGCGTCACAAACCGAATTGAATACAAGTGTTATTTACTTACCTAACATATATGCTGTTGAGTATGGGTCACCAAACATAGCTTCAATTAACTCAAGAATGATGTATAACCAATACGAATACACTAAACTTCTTCCCAAACCCGTAAAAGCGGCAACTAACCCTGTTGCAATTATAATTTTTTTTCTACCGTACCTGGAAAATATGAAAAAAATAAGACCGATTAAACATTTAGCACAGTGTCAAAGGCGTGTCAAGTAATTTGCTATTCTATATTCAATGATAAAGCCTTAATGATTACAATATATGTGCCACTTTCAATGGCAAGAAATTCAAATGAAGTTGAATAAAATTGTGTATAGAAATCTATTTTTATTCTATAGAGGCAAGAGAGCTGCTACTCTCTTAGTATACATCCGATAATTAGGTGAGATGTGTTTAGATGACTGCACTTTTTCCGCTGATGAGATATCGTGACACTTTTAAAGATGTGTGTTTCTAGTGTAATTGCGTTGACTTGATTCTAAAACGAAAAAAAAAAAAAATTTACTAAGTGTGTTAGTGTGCTAGAATTACAGTGGAAATAAAGCATTATACTTATAAAACTTGCCGAGATCTCCAAAAGTAAGATTACATTAAATTTGGCTCGTACCTTCCCCAAACACCCTGTTCGGTATCGAACTCAGATTATGTTGTTATTTCTTGCCTCGATAGATGGCGTTGAGGCTAAATTAGATCGCAATATAATTTCGTTCACATTGTTAGTATAAGTAGGATAATTTTTGATGATTGTGGTCGAGCTCGATTACCCGTTTGTTTATTATACTCGTAATAGCGAATTGTGGTGACCTCTGTTGGCAATATACGTGTTGTTGATATAACCCACGTATTATTTACCTCGCTCAAGAACCCGGTCCATATTCACGCCCCACGTAATTAATGGACACGCCCGAACCGCCTTCTACACCAGGGCAAGGTGTTGATCGAAACGATCCATACACGTCCCTAACGCAGGTTATATAGTTAAAGTATGGTACTTTTGTTCTAAAAAAAAATGAGTCGAAGCAAGGCTCTCTAACATATATACATGGTTCATCATCATCATCAGCCTATCGCAGTCGCGAGTAACACCGCGGAGCTGGTTCATAAAAATAGCCTCAGTTACTTCTTAGCTCAGCTTCCTGCCAGAGAGAGTCAGTCCAGCCGTTCCAGAGATTAGCCGGAACAAAGACACAGACAATTTTTAAATTGCCTTAGTTTAGTACCATACATAGTTTGATATGCATTTAGTAAAAAAACTGTTGATTTGATATTACACTCCAATTTATTTATTAGTATAGATTTAACAAAAGCTAAACAGGATTTCCTCGGAAAAGACAATGGTTTTTATTTGTAATTAACTTTTTCCCTTAGCTCGGCCCCATATCGGTAATACCTTACCAAGAATTACTTTGAATGTTGAGGAAGGATCCTTAATAATTAAATTCTTCTTTATAATAAATTTCATCGAAGACGGTGCTGCAGTTAAGTCATGAAAGTGTAACATACAGAGAGGGTTACTTGCGAATTTATAATAATGCTTATAGTATGAAATGTGAAAAGCGTTCTCACTTGTCAGCCAAAGGTCCAATAAATAATAGACCAATCATGTATCCAAGACAGTGTATGGTTGCCACAAAAAGTCTCTTCCAGTCCTGACAAGCCAGATTGAACTAAAATGGAAATTAATGTTTACAATGAATTCAATGTCAAATTTTATTGAGAAATAAGCTGTAGTCTGACAATAGTCTTCTTCCTAGCCTTATTCCCATTATTATTTGGGGTCAGCTACTAGTTCAACCGGTTTTACCTGAATATCAGTTTTCCCACGGAGCGACTGGCGTCGGACCTCCGCAACCCTAAGGGAGAACTGAAATTCGAAGGTCTAACTAGTTGCCAGTAAATTTGAGGGCACTGACTTCCCAATAACGATTGCCAGAGATGTTCATGACAACCAGGACCGACGGCTTTACGTGCTCTCCGAGGCATGGGCGTGAATCACCGCCAAACTTCCAAACTATTATTAAAGTAGCTGCTATTAGAAATTTCCTAAGAAAAAAACAAAAAAAACTTTTTGGGCCAACCCGGGATTTGAGCCCGAAACCTCTTGATTAGCATTCGCATATACGGTCCACTAGACCAACGAGGCAGTTAAGCTCTAGTCTGACAATAAGTAACATAATACATAAAGTTTTTGAAAGAAATAACTTACTTCACTATAAAACGTATTCGGATCGTCATACATCCATTCAGTGCATTTTATTGACTCATTTGTCTCTCTATCAATTCTATTGCATCTATCATTATAAGTATTATTCCTATAATATGGCTTTTGACATCTGAAAATACTTTAATTTTGAGTTTATTAGGTACTTGTACTAGCTGACTCCAACTGTGACGTCGCGGAACAACGCTAAAATTAACCTTTTTAGGAAATCCCTGGAACCCCTGGACATACCTCGGGTCATCTACGGTCTGTACATGACCCCCTTTGGTGTGAAAACCCTGTTTTTCCCTATTGCCCTTTTGGTTTGGACTCTCTTTTGAGAGTCCGCGCGCTCTTTGCAGCGCTCACGATCCTTACCCGGCCTGCTTCTGCCAAGATGACAGATAGTCTTATCTGTCACCTCCAGGCCTGGCTAATATTAACCTAAGTTACTCCTTACGACATCAGCTTTCTACCAGTGGAAGTCCTGACAAAATTGACCCAGAAGTTACAGAGATCCCCAGAGCAACCATGCTACATTGCAATAATTCTTCAAGGTCACTCAACCCTACATAGATACATAGTAACGTTTATTTCCGAGGGATAGACAGAGATCATTGAGCTTCACTTATTACGCTTCTAATTCCACCTCTTTTGCTTCATTCAAAATTCATGAATCTCTCGTCGGTTACTTTTACCCTGCATCGTGAGTAAGAAAAAGGGCGTGTGTGGGACTCCCGCCAAACCGGTACCACCTTTAGGTGACGATTGGGGAGTTAGCGACCTCTACTGCTCACCGTTCGCCACCCCCTTCGAGCGGGATCGGTCCATACCCGATCCTGCTTTGCGGACTCCTTAGGCCCGGAGGGCCTATAACATTCTCACAGAAGGCCTCCTATCCCTTGGTGTGTGGTGACTCGCAAACATCATTTTCACCTCCGATCCTGATCAGATATTCACAGAACAGCGATTACTAGTGCTCTTCACGCGGCCGTTTTTCAGTATATCACCAACGTTTATTGACAAAATATTATTAATATCCCTCCGAAAACAAATAGTTGTAAAGAACGACAAACAACAATCACATTTTTAAATTATTTAATAGAAAATAAAACTGAAAAATTACCTGTATTTCACATCAGATATTACAAACACATATTGAACGCAGTACATAGCACTTAGGGACCCCGCAAACAACAAAAGGGTAAATAATTTCATGTAATAGGGACTCCATAATTTAAACTTTTTGAGCATATTTTCTATGTCCATTTCCTTTGGCGCTGACATTATTTTAACTGTAAGTACTGCCACTAAACACTAAGAAAAACGAATAATATTTACATAAGTTAAATAAAGACTAGCACCATTCAAACGGATCTTTCACTTTAAACTGAACGAGTTACTAAAAGATGCTTGATTTTTATTCTCCTACGATAAGCTTGTTAATTACTGGCCTCGTGATATTCTAATAGGTTTTCAGGTTCGAACGTGCTAATGCTATAAAGGTTACGATTTTAGAAATATGTGTAAATAAATGTGTCTAGAGTACCGAACTTAATACCAAGGAGCCTTATAAGATCACTTCATAGTAAAGTTAAAAATGATATTAAATATTCTGTTCTGAAATCCCTTGCAGTAGTGAAAAAAATAATCTTAAATGCTTCATTTATGCTGCAAATTTTGATTCTTGCAAGGAAATCAAAACACATGTTGACCTAGAATCATAAATTTGGCATGACGGAATATCATGCAGGACAATTAAAGGAAAATCTCGAAAAACATAGATATGTATCTTATAGTCGCTGTCTGCGTCTTCTATCACCATTATCGTGATATTATACAGTAAAAACAATATACTATTTAGTATAATTATATCGCCTATAGCATTTCTCTATCATCATCATCATCATCAGCCTTTAACAGTCCACTGCTGGACATAGACCTCTCCTTTGAAAGGAGGTTTTGGCCTACTATACCACGCTGGCCAGTTGGTAAAGGGTTTGCTTCAAGTTTTCCTTCTCTTGGCAGTGATGTTAGCTGCTTATTTTGTTCCTTTAGTCGCCTCTTACGACACCCATATGGAATGAATAGGGGTAGTGACACTTTGTATTCTTAATCCGTCACCACACCACATTTCTCTATAACTGAGTTATTTAACTCTGCAATAATTTTTCACATCGGGCTAGTACTTTCTGAGATTAGAGCGTTCAACCAAACAAACAAACTGTTCAGCTTTATAATTGTTTATTATTAAAGTATCTGACTGCCTTGTTGGTCTAGTGGTTAGTTAGGTTAGGAGTCTGATCAAGAGGTCTTGGGTTCGATTCCGGGGTCGGACCCAATGTTTGTGTGCTCCGCAAATATTTGATTCGAAGTTTTCTATGTATAATATGTTTGTATTTACAAAAAAAAATGTTATGTTTATGTATTAATATCAGCTCTCTCTCTCTCTCTCTTTGCTTAGTTAGTCTCTCTCTCCGATATATTTATTTATTTATCTACTAGCTGCGTCCTGCGGTGTTACCCGCGTATATCATTATGGTTGCTCTGCAAGTGTGTTATGCATATCAACCCGTGATGTTTTGACACGAGATAAACAGTGATACATTTTGACATCTACGATTTATGTATTTTTATAATCACCTAGTTTTCGCCCGTGTATCTCCATTATTGCAGTAAAAGTAGCCTATGTGTTATTCTGACATATAAGCTATATTACTGTAAAGTTTCATCCAAATCGGTTCAGTAGTTTTTGCGTGAAAGAGGAACACACATACATACTCACAAACTTTCCCGTTTCTAATATTCGTAGGATATTTGCAGTTGATAAACTAATCTACGTTGATATCTTAGGTAGTAGAATCACGCTGATTTTGGCATAAAAGCTGGTCCTAAGCAGTACTATCTTCACACAGAAGATAAACCTAAATATGACAGCATTCGTGATGTCGTCTTGGTAAGACCGAAGGCCCAATGAAATTGAGGCATCTCATTAAACCACCATACATGACCTCAGTCACCATGCTCCATTGTCTTTACTCATAATGAGGATGGTAACCTCTACTCCTGGATTCTACTCAAGCTTTCCATCAGCAGTCAGAGAGTCTATCAGAGGCTATTGATAAAAGAAAGTAAATGCTACAATAGTTTCCTAACGCTGAATTTAAGTTTGTTTTTCAATCCGTTTACTTCTATTATCAAAATCTTAGAAACTAGATTCTCGTGATGAACAAACTGTTTATTTCAGGTAGTAGAGCCACGGTGATTACAGCACGAATGGGCCGGCTCGACCGGGGGAGTACTACCCTCACACAGAAGACCATCCTAATAATGACAGCATTCTTGTTTTCGTATTTCATTGGTGAGTGTGAGACCGGAGGCCCAATCATTCTGCATCATTCTTCCGGTCTCCGAAGGCCGGGAGAATGATGCAGAAACATCTGAACAGGGCCATGGGTTACCATGCTGCATTGTCTACCCTCACAATGAGGATCGTGGCCCCTACTCTTGGATTCTATTCACTTCGGTAGGCTTAAATAAAAAAAAAAACTACAAAACACTCGGTGCACGAACCAACTTGAACTTAACCGGTATTTTAAAGGATGCATTACATGAACATCCTACTATCATTGTGTTCACCAAAATTCATTGCTCCACGTAACACAGTTGTCACATGACAATAAATTTGTAAGAACACGTTTGATTTTCACCAATATATGTTTTAAAAGTTCCTGCTAACATTGTTGCTTACACAGTCAAGTAGAAATAGTAAAACATTTCTTAAAATTTAACACATATTAGGCGCATCTGGTTTTAATGTGCAGCCAAAATAAATAAATAAAAAATTGAACATCTCACACACAACGCCATCTAGTCCCAAACGAAGCAGAGCTTGTATTATGGGTACTAAACAACTAATATAAATACATAAACATCCTTTTTTATGTAGATACATACATATTGTACATAGAAAATACCCATCTCTGAAACAAATATTAGCGGATCACACAAACATTTGACCGACCCAGGATCGAACCCGAGACAACAGCATAGCAGTCGCATACGCTACCAATGTGCCACCGGGGCCGTCAGTTAAATATGGATTGGACAACTACCCCCACCGAAGACCCGCAGTCCAAGTAGTTGGAACAACCTTTAACCCTGATACCCAAATTAGCTTAAACAATAGTTCTTCCATAAAAATTGTATGATTTAAAAATTATACTCAAACGTTTTTAATAGGTTCCGCTAACGAACGCGACTTGATTAGTTGACTTGATTGGTTTTTAGTTTAAGTGCAGTATATGTCAGAATTACATTAAGACGGCAAATACTGCAGTCAGTATCAGCGTGTGTTGTATACACTATTAATCTTTTCTCATTATTTTTTTCATGCGGCCGTATTTTCTCGAGATAGAAACTCATTCTTCATAAATGATTGGCAAATACTTTGATTATTCCAACTCAGAGTCTAAGAGCGTGAGAACCCATGTATAAATAGTAGTTTTAAACCTAAAATCCTATTCACAGAGATCAGAGTGGCACTTCAAACTACAAACTATACTTATTGCGAAAATTTGGATTTTGATTTATTTTTAAAAAAGAAAACTCCCACATTAGGAGTATATTTTTAAAAACATACAAGAAACGGACACACAGAACACTGAGACTCTGGATAAAATTTGTGGATCACACTAAGAAGATAACATTGGGAGTATATTTAGGAGCATATTTTTAAAAACATACAAGAAACGGAAACACGGAACACTCAGACTAAAATTTGTGGATCACACAAGTGTGTTATGTAGGATTTGAACCCACAATTCTTAGCGCATTAGAGAGCGACGTAGCGACCGCTTAAACCACTAGCCCAACTGACATTGTTGTTACGTGAACACCATATCAAATAACATTTTTGTTAATTGATAATTATACAAATATTAAAATTAAATGATTACAGTATTAAGTTTTTACATAAAAATACATATAAAAAGAATATAACATAAAGGAAAATAAATTAGAATTACAAATTTATTGGTATTGAAATGGTAGTGCTTAATTTATATCCTTATTATTTATGTCTAAATGAGGAGTATTAGAATTAACATTAAGTCGGTTTAACAGATACTTCCAACGTATCACTCAGATATTTATCAACACTGTAATATGCGTGTCAGGCCTCCTTTAAACTTTGTCGCAGTCCGAAAAATATTAGTATGTATGTAAGTTACCAAACTGCAAACGAAAGCACACATTAGCGTAACCTATGCCGATTCTGTGTCAACAATTTTCTATTTCAAAGTATTTTCAGTAAGTAATTACTATAAAATTCATTACTTTTTGCCATAGTCCCAAATTGCGTTATCGTGCTGCATCACAATGACGTTTAATCGCCTTCGCAATTAGATCGGGTATGAGCCCGCCAATTAAGCTCTCATTAGCGTAAGCGAATGCGATCTATTCTGTGGATTCTAAGTATCGACAAATTTATGAGGGATGTGCAATTTGTTATACTGCTGTAAATTATTTTTTATTACGTCTTGTAGATTTTTTTTTCAATAATGGTAAAACACGAACAGGATTACGGCCAGTGAATTTACGAAATATTTTTTTTTTACGTTTAACTACCTGTGCTAGAAGAACAGAAAGATATTCAAAAACTTCGAGAGCTTTAAATTTAATATAAAAATCTTACCACTCTAAAGTTAATTTTTCAGTTATGTATAAAAACTGTGTAGACACATATGTATTTTAGCATGATAAATTATAACTTGAGTATTAAGTATAAAGAACGTTTAACAAAACTGATAAGTCCTAGAAATTTTTTATCCTTTCTATCTCCATATTAAATTTAAATTAGGTCTTTACGTAAAGAAAAAAAATATTCATACCTATCATATAAAGTGATATTTATTATACTACAGTTTAGTACGAAGTGAATGAAGTATCTGATTGAGAATGAAAAAAAAAACTTAGAAAACCTATTATTTTTCGAAGACTCCGACATAACATAGTTTAAATTCTGGGCAGACATTTCAAGACCACTATTACGATAGATAAGCAAAACAAAACATAAAAACACCAAAATATCATGTCTGATCGTACCATATCTTCACCTCATAACTATTATAGACGAAAGCATCTACGAAAAGGAGATGCTGTTATCATAATATTTTATTATAAGCCGATATTATACCATAAGGCTTCGACGAGAACTCAAAACTCAGGAAATAGTACATAAAAGTCAACGAGGGACATTTTTACTCTATTCTATGTGACGATACACTTGGGATACAAATGAATATACAAAAGCTATAGTTTGTTTTAAAAGTCGAAGCTGACAATAAAGTGGTTTTTTTTTTATTATTTATTTAAGACTAGCTGACCCGGTAGACTTCGTACTCAATCGTACGGTACGGTACCTCAATCGATAAATAGAAGGCCTAAACTTTTCTATAAAATAAACTTAAAACAAACATCTCCAAGATGTTTATTGACAAAGGTAGTCATGTAGTCAGGTAGTCAGGTAGTCATCATACTCGTGACATCACTTCTATTCATTTGTCTCATTACAATTTTCTTTAATCTGGTTTGAAAACCATTATATTTATATGAAGAATTGGCGTCCAGGAGATTCATACATAAAAAAATTAGTCTTTGAAATTTTACTCTTAATGCCGTCAAAGTAAATTTAAGATTTACTTACAATTTGAAAGTTTAAAAAAATTCGAATGAAATAAACTTTAGAAATGATTTCTACAAGCACACCACATTTTTTTATTTTTAGTTTAGAAGTCACTTTAGATGTAGGATTGTAATCTTTATGCATCTCTAAAAAGTAAATTTCGTTTGAGGTCTTATATAGAACCTCAATTTCCTATGTATACGAAATTGTTTAATATAAAAGCTAGAGAAATTTACCCCACATCTCGTAGCAAACTGATCTGTGGTCACACGGTGCCGAGCCTACGGAGCCAATCAAGCCGAATGTTTTCCGAGGCAGTATAGAGCCCCCGGCGAGCCCTTATTTCCTGTACAGTTATCGTGGCCCCTACCATTTGCTGTTTCTTTTTATGAGTTTAACGTTTTATTTAGTCTTGTTGAAAAATATAAATAGTTGGTAACCTAATTATCAATTACATGAACTACAAAAAAAAAAAAAAAAATGTAGATACGCTTAAAAAATTGATCAGCTTCTTTTTTTAATTAAATCGTGTTAAGCTATTAATCCCGGTTTTTATGAAGATCTATGGCAAAAGTTACTGGGAAGCTAGTGTCCTTCGAACATAC
Source organism: Phragmatobia fuliginosa (assembly GCA_932526445.1). NCBI lineage: Eukaryota > Metazoa > Arthropoda > Insecta > Lepidoptera > Erebidae > Phragmatobia > Phragmatobia fuliginosa. The sequence goes on along the minus strand of OW052063.1, from coordinate 2,544,753 downwards.
TGCCAACTAGTTCAACCTTTGAATTCAGTTCGCTCTAATGCCAGCGGCAATACCGCCGACATGACGGCGGGTTTTCATGCCGTTGGACTTGCCGCACAAACAACCCGCCGGCTAGGCCGCCGGGTGTACCGGCGGGTTGCACGGGATGCCGGCGGCAGTTCGTTCTACACGACTGTTACAACCGGAATGATGCTTGGCGGCTTTGCGCGGCAGGTGTGTAGGAGCCATAAGTCTGACGAAGGTCTCATGCCAGTCGTTTTGTGGCATGTACATATTCTGATAAAACTGATTAAACTAGAAGCCGATCTGAAATAAATTTTGGAATATTAAAGGCTATAAAAATGATGCACCTTCAAAACCGGAAAAAAAATCTGAAAAAGTTTCGATTTTGCTCCTTATATATCAATGCAATTTCTAGACAAACTTCATATTCGTACTACATTGAAATAATAATGAGGTTATGGTTTATAGTTTTGATAGTATACAGGACACACATACATAAATGATAAATGATAAATGATATTTATTTCTCTAAGTAAATCTTTTCAGATATTTTTACAAGTCGGACTTATAGCTAGAAGGCGCCGGCATTTCCTACGACTCACTCTGGGAAGAAACGCCGAAACAAACCACAGAGGTGTCTTTTTTTTTTTTAAGTCCGTGTACAATATTAAAGAGAACTATGTGAGTGCTGTATAGGGTCTGGGTTGGCCTTTTGAAGAAAGAACCATAGTTTTGAGTCGACCTGTCCATACAGACACTTATGTTTCATGTCCATCCTACTTAAATAAAAAAAATACATTCAGTGGTATTCCCGTGTTTTAGAAAGAAACCCTTTATATTTTAATAAAGTATTGTATCCTCAAAGATTCAAAACAAAATATAAAATTCGAATAGCTCACACGTCATAAAAACAGTGGATCGTAACTTTTGCTTTATGACCTAAATCAGTGGCTGTTCTTAACATTGTATTCGGAAGCGGTTTCAAAGTAGACCTAACGTTTCTTTCCTATTGTGAAAAAGTCTCACAAAATGTCGGTGAGTTTTGATCGAGAACTGTTCTTGTCGAGTACCTAAATGTCTTACTACCAATAGTAGGTGATTCGGACGAGTCGTAGCATTCAGTAACCCGCGTCATCGTCGACATCGTGCCCTTTACAACGACCCGTCTCATCTTTGGTACGTATAAAGCGGTTTTGTATTGAGAATTGAATTGCTCTGTTCTTTTATCAGTCTTGTGTGTTTTGGTTCGATGGCTACGGAGGAAATTGTTGGGATTTTTTTCTTTTATAATGAGTTGTGTGTGTGTGTGTGTGTGTCAAGAATTTCATTAAAAAAGATTTATCAAATGTTTTATTAGTAGAGAACAAAATTAATGTACAGGAAAACCATCGACAACATTGAGAACCAAAATAAATTATTTTCTGTTTCAAACTGCTGACAGAACCTTCAAGTTGGGTTTAGTGAAATTGTAATATTTTATCGTTTAAATCAAATCAAACCATTTTATTTCAAATAAACCATACAACGGCACTTTTGAAACGTCAAGTAGTCAGTCAGTAGTCAGTCGTGAAGCTAATTGTCTGTTCCAATTCGTAGATCCTATGGAGAAGAACAGACAAGAAACTCCATGGACACTCTTTTCCAACATTGTTTTACACTTTATAATCGACATTTCCTACCACTTATCTAATCGTGATAAAGCCTTGCTTCTATGCACAAATTGGGTGGTTTGACCTTAGTCAACGGTCCCATAGAAATCAAGTGTTAAGCCAGCGTTAACGCAAGTTAACAAAGCGTGGGGCGACGTTATTGAAATATTTTCAGAAAGCACCCCACGATTTGTTACATTAAAATGATTTTCTACGTTTTAATTTAAAAGCGTGTTGGTTTAGTTTTTTAAACTATTTTTTTAGAAAGACTAAAAAAAAAAATTTTCAAATTAGTGTATTGTCATCGGTCCTCGATAAGTCTACAATGTTTGAACGAAATATGGCCGTTTAAAGTAGGTTAAAATCGCACCCAAAGGAGTCGGTTACAAACATACAAACAAACATACAGGTGAAGCTAATAAAAAGCGTGTAATAAAAAGGTATGTTTATGTATTTATGTCAGTTGTCTAGTTCCCATAATAAATGCTTTGCTTAGTTTGGGATTAGATGACGTTGTGTGTAAGATGCCAGAAATAGTTATTATTATTGTTGTTATTATTAATTCTAGTCTTGCTTTTAGCGAGTATCTAAAATTGTCAGAGTATTAAAACCTCCGTCTTCTTTCTCCTTCTATCTCTCTTTTATATACACTATGGGCTGCAAAGGTTTACTCAATGGCAAACCTTATGACTCTCTTGTAAGTGTGTTCAGACAGGTGTTCGTAGAAGGCATAGTCAGTTACCAGCAAGTGAAATGAGCTCTTTTAGGCTTATGCCATAAAACAACTATATCGGCAACATCAAAATTAATAAATTGTTATGAGATAATAAAATATCGTCAATATTTCAAATTCAAACACAAGCTTAGATATATGTGTAATGTCTGAGTCCTAAAAACAAACACTAAATATTTTACAAGTACTTATTTCGGTACGATACATTACTTTTACGGGTATTCCCTGAGCATGTATCAATTTGTCACAGAAGTGTGACTTTTATTGAGCACATCAATATTGTGGCCTACATACGAGGCTAACGAATAGATTTTCATAATTTAAGAAGATAAATGGTATGTCACATTTGTTTCCACTTTGTTTAGGTATCGTCTGGGCATATTTATTTTTGCTGAACTAATTATGAATAACTAAATGAGAGTGGCGCCATAGACGTTAGTGTGCAAATTAGTAAAGATATAAAACATTTCTTAATCAGTGAGGTGATGGATTAAGAGTACGGAGAATCACTTTCTCTATTCATCTCATGGGTGTCGCAAGAGCAGATCAAGGAAACAAACTACGGAGGGCAACCAAGGAGAACGAAAAATGCATGGTTGGCAATAATTAAGCAATTGCAACGTCACTTACTACTGCGTCAAGTGTCGTAGGTTCGAATTAGAACTACCCTATTTACTAAAGTTTTCCTATACAATATTTTATATAAACTAGAGTACTAATTATTTACCCTCACCATATTAGACTTTCGATCGTTTTTTTTTTATAATTTTGTAAAAAATCATTGTTACTCAACTAGTAATGGTAAAAAAAAATAACAAAGTTATACCCATCTTAAACATTATAGCAGATTACTTACAATTTATACATGTGAAAAACTGTCGAATTTCATTGGTGACCGGAGGCCCAAATATGCATTGTCTGCTTTCACAGTCAGGTGACTCCTATCCCTGGATACTACTTACTCATACTTTTCATCAGTCATCAGTATAGGCCATTTATAAAAATAGGGGCCATGTGCGAGTCGGACTCACCCGTGAATGGTTCCGTAGCATCAAATAACATCATATAAAAGTTCTTGTAGTTCGTTGTAACTTTGATCGTTGTTTTATTAATAGTGTATTGATTGAATGAAAGGTAAATTGCGGTTTACGATTTGTGACGTATTAAAAAAACTGCTTTCTAGATCTCGTTCAAACCAATTTTCGGTGGAAGTTTGCATAGTGGTACCTTTTTTTTTTATTTTTATAATTCTCTTATTTTAGAAGTTACAGGGGGACGAAGACGAGACGACGACACATATTTTACCACTTTGGAAGTGCCTCTCGCGGAAACTATTCAGTTTAAAAAAAAAAATATTAGAAACCTCAAGATCATTTTTGAAGACTTATCCATAGATCACCACACGTATCGGTTTGATGAAAAAGAAATATTTTTGATTTTCAGTTCTAGGTATTTACTGTTTACCCCCAAAATTTATTGTTTTTTTTTATGTGAAAATATTAATGCGGCTCACAGAATACATCTACTTACTAAGTTTTAATAGAATAGTTCTTATAGTTTCGGAAAAAAATTACTGTGACATGCAGCCGGACAGACAGACATGACGAATCTATAAGGGTGCCGTTTTTTGCCATTTGGCTGCTGAACCCTTAAAAACCGTACAACAAATATTGAGTTCATCTTATACTTATGGCGCTCTTTTGTTAGGTTAAATTTAATTTAGTAATAAATTGAATTTAATCTTATACAACATCAACAAAGACAGCAGTAAACAAGTTTAATACGTGAATTAAATAAACGGTGCACGATAAAAGCTTAATTATTCTGATCTTTTACATTAACGATGTACTAAATATAACATTGTCATCAATGCGAATTAAGATCATTTGCCAGAATAGACACGGCTTTAAAGTTAGCAGAGAAATAAAATAAATTATACTTAATAAATCCCTACTTCCCCACTTAATATTATAAATGCGAAAGTAACTCTGTTTGTCTGTCTGTTACGCTTTCACGCCTAAACCACTTAACCGATTTTAATAAAATTTGGTATGAAGATAGAACTGAACTTCGGACATAGACTACTTTTTACCGCGATAACCGACATACACGCGGGCGGAGCCGCGGGTGAAAGCTAGTAAATAAATAAATATTTCGGACATCTGACACATAACGTCATTTATAGTCGTCACAAAATAAGAAGCCCGTTTTGACATGCCGCATGTAAGAAATGGAAAAATCAAATTCATAATCCTATTTAATTACTATGTTACCTATACACTATCACAACGCGTATCATAAATAAGCATCAAGTTTAACTTTATATTGAAAAATTGCACTCAAAAACACGAATTAATCGTATTAGTTACGCCACAATGACAAATGTCAAACCGGGCTTCTCATTTTGTGACGACTATAGTCCCTAACTAAGCAGAGCTTGTATTATGGGTACTAAACAACTAATATAAATACATTAACATACTTTTTTTTTGTAAATACATACATATTGTACATAGAAAAACACCCAGACTCCGTAACAAATATTTGTGGATCACACAAATTATAAATCAAAATATTAACTTTACAGAGACCTATTAAAAATACCTATTAATAAATATATTTAAGCCTACCAAAGTGACTTTACTCTGCCTGATGGAAAGCTTGAGTAGAATTCAGGAGTAGGGGCCAACAAATATACAATGCAGCATGTCAATGACCCTCACTATCACGGCTAAGTGAGATGCTTAGGCATGATTCTGTCTTCGCACTTATACTCACCAACGAACACGAACGTTAGAATTTTTAGGTTGGTCTTTTGTGTGAGGTAGTAACTCTGGTCAAGTCGGCCCATTCATGTTGAAATCAGAGTAGCTCTACTACCTAGAAAATATGCATCATCAAAGATAGTAGTTTAATAGCAAGTCGAACCATCTAAATCCAACTTTGTAGGTTTGAGTTTTGACAGTCTTCAGCCAAATAGTTGTTTTCTGTAATCGAAAAATTTAAACATGAAATTCTTTTACGTCGTCCATGAGACTTAGGTCCCAGACGAGGGTACTGTATTGTGTCAGCCAGTCTTTTATCTAAAGGCTGTTTTACGGCTTATTCCCATTCTATGTGTAAACCGAACATCTACACTATCGATAATAAAACAAGAAATACATTTCCAATGGGCGTAACGTCTCTATAAAACCTTATGTGTATCCTTATTCTAGAGAATAGAAGCGTTAAATATACAAAAGAAACGATATAAAGTGATATAAGGCTATATTTTGGTTTTACGACCACCCCGTAAAAGTTACGGCTTCAGGTACAAGAACTGTTTAAGGGCCCCCCGTGTCAATAAAATAAGTAAATATATGTTTTTATTTGATCATCTCATATTTTTATTTTTGTTCTTTAAATGAATGGTTCCTTGTTTTTGTTTGAACGTATCAGTCACATGTCAGTTGTGAATAAGGAAATGTATACTTGCGATTTCATTTATTTTGACTGCCTTGTTGTTCTAGTGGTTAGCGTATGCGGCTTATGATTAAGAGGTCTCGGGTTCAATTCCCGGGTCGGACCAAATATTTGTTTCGGAGTCTGGGTGTTTTCTATGTATAATATGTATGAATGTACAAATGTATTTATATCAGTTGTTTAGTACCCATAATACAAGCTTTGCTTAGTTTGGGTCTAGATGGTATTGTGTGTAAGGTGTCCGAAATATTTACTATTATTATTATACATTATTTAACTATGTATACATTCAGTATAATAGTGTTAAAGCCTCGATTGTATGTCAAAGTCAGCAAGCTCCTAATTAACTTCTGTGAGCGTAAACTAATTTATGAACGTAGGTTCTAACTTAAAATAATAGGATTTAAAAAGAATAACATAGTGAGTTTTTTTATTACATTTATTGTTCATCAGGTTAACTCTACACCATAATCATCATCATCAACAGCCTTTAACATTCCACTGCTGGACATAGGCCTCTCCTTTGAAAGGAGGTTTTGGCCTACTATACCACGCTGGCCAGACGGGTTAGTAAAGGGTTTGTTTCAAGTTTTCCTTCTCTTGGCAGTGATGTTAGCTGCTTATTTTGTTCCTTTAGTCACCTCTTATGACACCCATGGAATGAATAGGGGTGGTGACACTTTGTATTCTTAATCCGTCACCACAGGGACAGGAATACTAAATACATAATAAAACCAAGCCAATGAATTAAGGCATTTAATAAAATTGGACGTATGGCCTTATTCCTCTTCTAAGAGGAGCTCCAAGCCCAGCAGTGGGACTTTATAAGTCGTTGAAGAAGAAGAATATAATTAGCGTATGTATAATTTTACACAAACAGCTCTTAACTGAATGCATATATTCTAACATAAGATAATTGTGTTAAAATAACTAGTAACTTTCCTGTAAACTCCTGTAACTATCAAGTTTCAGTTGCTATATAACTTTTTTTAAACTTTGTATATGTGAGTGTAAAGTCCATTTAAAAATCCAAGTTGGAACAATATTGCGCTGAGCAAAGTAAGTTTATTTTAAAAATTGTCTTAAAACGTGATTGTAGCTACACGATATGAATATGCAATCTCATGTTCTGCAATAGGTGCAAAGTGGCTGTAGTATGTCGATAATACTGCAAACAGCGTTGAGAACTGCCTATCTCACTGCGAAATTGTTTCATATTGTATTTGCAGCATTGGAATATTCTATAAATTTATACTACGGTATGATTAAGATATGTGAATGTTTCTATTACATGTTTTAATATCAATAAGACGGATTACATATTAATAATGATGAAATATCTTGAAGTTTCTACTCTTTCATTATCAGCCTATTGCAGTTCACAGGTGATGTAGTGTAGTGTATTTAAGAAGGCAGTCTATAAAAGAGGTTTATTTAAATAAATAAATAAATATTTTGGACAACTTACACCTAGTCCCAAACTAAGCAGAGCTTGTATTATGGGTTGTAGTATGGCTTGTATTATGGGGACAGCTCATATAAATACATAAAATACTTTATCGAAATAACTTTTGTACACTCCAAAAGTATTAATGATTTTTTATTGAATGAGTTATTTCTGAGTTCCTTTTTCCCGTCAGTCTGTAAAAGAATGATTCTTAGCGGTGATTTACAACCAAAAACAAGATTTCCTTGTCATCCAGGTTTTATTCCAGGTTCTAAAGAAACAGAAAAATAATCACCAACATTCACTTAACCGTTCTGTAATTTTTTTATAAATATTTCAGACATCTTACACACATTACTAAGTAACATAAATCTAATTATCCGTCTAGCCTCACAAATTCTCGTGTTTATAATTCTATTAATACTATAAATAATTCCATCAATCAATTCTATATTTCCCAAAAATATAAACTGTGTTAGGGTATGAACATCTCATAATTTTAGTGGAACGATTCTCTATTTACATTAAGTTTTTAAAGATAATTATTAAATATATTATGTGTGAACGTGTGCTTAATCAATTACTGAAATTTTAGTAAGTGCAAGCTAAATCGAATCTTATGCGTCTTTACTATCAGCTACCTATAAGACTCCTCGCAGTTCGAGGACTTATCGGTTTATACTTCAGTCGCCTGATTTATTATTCTCTAAATTCCTATTCTGCTCTAACTCTGGCAGAAATCTCCGTTCATTTATAATAATAATTTCTAGTTCTGATTCCTTCTTATAATTTCAGTTCATTTTCTGATGTCCAAGATCAAAATCAATATTTAAGCAATGAAATATAGTATTTTAAATACTTTGTTGGTCTAGTGGTTAACGTATGTGGCTGCCGATCAAGAGGTCTCGGGTTGGAGACCCGGGTTGGACCAAATGTTTGGCTGATCTGCAAATATATGTTTCGGAGTTTAGGTGTTTTCTAAATATGTATGTGTTTACAAACAAAATTATATATGAATGTTAGCAGTTGTCTAGTATACATAGTACAAGATCTACTTAGTTTGGGACTAGATGGCGTTGCTGGTCAGATGTCTGAAATATTTATTTATTCAATAATATTGTTTTTTGTCTGATCTGTTTTAAAAGTCACTTTAACAGGTTGTCCCTAATTAATAAAAATGGACTGCAGTGTTTTTGTTGCAAATGACTCTTTCTGTATTTTATTATTTATCTGTGAGTTCTCTGTGCCATAAAATTGTGCCAAAATATATTTCAAACCATATGTTTGACTCAACACTAAAGTACAGAGATGTTGCGGCTATAAATCAGAATTAAAATTTTTGCTATCATCAAAAGCGCAAAACGCATCCCGTTTCATTTTGGCACACATTTAAATATATCTTTATCTGGTTATTTGTTTATTTTGAACTTGCTTTTGCTCGTGGTTTTGCCTGCGTGTAGATTATAGCGTTCACCACCAAGATGGACCGATCAAGTAAAGGACTCGTCGACCTCTAAATTCTACTCGGTTGTGAGAGACACGCTGCACAGAAACCGTTGGAGAAAGATCATCCGCTAAAGATGCAACCCTGAAGCTGACCACGATCCTCAGACATGAAGGACCGACTTATGGTAATGGCGGTAAATAGTGACTTATATCCTTCATACATAATGCCAAATTTTCTTTAACACACGCTGGCGGTTTGCCCCACTAATTTGACGAGGCGTCGGGCCCTCGCTGTAGACATTAGAGGCGTCAAAGCGTGTGTGTGTGGTTTTAGTCGTTTCGATTCCGCAGTTCACCTCACCACAAACTTGTGGGATTTTCCACACTGAAAAAAAAAAGGGATCACCACTTCGCTTACTACTGCTATGGGTCCAAATCCTACATGGGACAACAGTCTGTTTGATCCACAAATTGTTGCTATGAATTTGGGTATTCTTTGTATCTGTTTCATGTGTTTGTAAAAATAAATCTCGCCTCAATCCATCATAAGGTTGCATGCCTGCTTTTGTAAATTACACATCTCACATTTTTAAGAACTCTCTTGAATTTGGTACAAATAACAAGTTTTCTATCCATCTATCTATATTTAAAAATACACAAGATAGTTTTAGAAAATATCTCAAGTTTAATAAAATAAAGATTCCTATTTTTTGTAAATACGTTTTAGAATTTTGTAACAAGTATTTATGCTATAAAAATACAACTCAACATTCTAATCCTTTAAATTTTCAAGTATTCTAACGATTTATTGAGGAGTACTCCAAAAACTTTAGGGTTTTCGCATATTTCCCTTTTTGTTAAAAGTTATTAAAATAATTTTGTTTTCATTTTAGAAAACAACATCCTTATTTTAAGTTGGATTTTGTGGTTTATATGGTATTTTCATTAGGCACAGGTATATCCTTACTAATTTTATGAACGCGAAAGTTTGTGAGTATGTATGTATGTTTGTTGCTCTTTCACGCAAAAACTAATGAACGGAATTGGATAAAATTTTACAGTAATATAGCTTATATATTAGAATAATACATAGGCAACTTTTTACTGCAATAATCGAGATACACGTGGTCGGAGCCGCGGGCGAAACCTATACAGGGTCTGTCGTTAATAATACATAATCCTGTAACTGGAGGTATTCCAGATGTCAGGCTACAATTAAAATCATTGTTTTATGTCAGTTTTGCCAACAGTGTAAAAATGGTATCCACTTTTAATTATTTTTTTAAATATTGTTCCTTTGGTCATTCAATCGGGTACCATTTCAACAGAATCTGGTATTTTTGTGTAATTTTTATGGCATCGTACTCTTAGAGACTTCTTATATTTAATTTAAACAGATGTAGAGGCGTTTTTATTATAAAACATTAATAAAATTAACATTTCAAGTATTTTTTCCTTGTTTTTTTTTTTTGTAACAAGAGTAAGAAATAGGTGCAGGTTTATCTACATTTTACTAACTGCAAAGTTAAAACATTGTCTACGTTTATCTTATCGGTGATACAGACGCTTGACAACAACATTACGATCGTACACAATACCCACTGCAGCGAGAAGGCGACAGTGAAAATTTCAATCAGATAATACACAATCGATGATTGTGTACGATAAACGTGAGTTTGACGTTCGCTATTCACCTTATTTACTTTGCTGATATGCTGATATGAGTTGCAATGACCGATTTAGGACGTTGGGTTACGACATGACTTAGAAAAATGAAAATGTTCTCAATCTTGAAGTTCACGTTGAATCTTCCAACAGTAAAAAAAATCTGAAGGAATTTTGTATTTTTTAAATAACACTGTTATTTTGAGGCATTTTGTTATATTTCTAATTGATAAGCTGAAATCACCTGAAGACTACTTTTGTTTTAGAAAAAAAACAAGAATCAATATTAACAACAGGAAATTCATATTAATCCACTTCATACTTAATATAATATTATAAATTCGAAAATTACTCTGTCTGTCTGACTGTTACATTTTCACTGTTAAACCAGTGAATATCATCATCATCATCAACAGCCTTTAACAGTCCACTGCTAGACATAGGCCTCTCCTTAGAAAGGAGGTTTAGGCCTACTATACCACGCTAGCCAGACGGGCTGGTAAAGGGTTTGTTTCAAGTTTTCCTTCTCTTGGCAGTGATGTTAGCTGCTTATTTTGTTCCTTTAGTCGCCTCTTACGACACCCATGGAATAGATAGAAGTGGTGACGCTTTGTATTCTTAATCCGTCACCACACGGACCAGTTAATATATTTGGTTTTAATTAATATTGGAAGTTAGTAAATTGTGGAAGAAAAACATAGACTAATATTTATCGCGAAAGCTGACAAAAAACGCGGGCGGAGCTGTTGTTCTTAAAAGTTTGAAAAAGTAATATATAAAAAACAAATAAAGCGTATTACCACCTACTAATTCTTTATTTCGTAAACTGTTAGTGAAGTGGGGATTAATTAAAACTAAGGTTAATCAGGATACATTCTCCATTCGGGTGTAATTTAGCACAGTCAGCGCGTGTACGTCGTGTTAGATTTTTACGTCGCTTCTTTATCGTCGACAGGGGAATCACTCTGTCATGCGTTCAAATTTAGTTCTGAATTTTTCCTTACTTTCTCTCGTTGAAATATTAGATTGTAGATTTTATATACACTGTGGATTTATATACTGTAATTTCTAGTATTATATTTATTTTAAACTATATGCACTCGTGAACGGACTTGTGTGAACAGAATCCTTGGAGCACTCGGAGCTTTCTCTACCAGTCAAACTCAGGGTGGTGTAGAACATTTTGTAAGGTGCACAGAGGTTATAATAGGTGTAATAAAAAAAATAGTTTTCAAATTGGTGTATTGTCATCGGCCCTCGATAAATCTATAAAGTTTGAATGAAATCTGGCCGTTTAAAGTGGGTCAAAATCGCACCCAAAGGAGTCGGTTACAAACAAACATACAGGTAAAGCTAATATAAAGCGTGTAAAAAACCCGATATTTTTCATGAATTTAAGGGGAAAAATTATTCAACTAATCACAAAAGTGTCAGAAAAGTTTTTTTAGTTCGACATCTTATCTTTCTGACGCCATTTAGTGGAACCTGATCGAACTTATAGAACGCGAAATTCAGATAACTAAAACAATCTATTGAAAAAATAATGGATTACTTTTTACTATGAACTAGTAAAAAATATAATTGTGATGATTCGATATGGTTTAAAAAAATAATGATGTTCCTTTACAACTGTGTAGTAAAATATATTATTCTCGGGTTAATATATTATCATTTATTATATATTTGGTTTAAACAAACTTTATGCTCATTAGGAATTCTAAATTCACCTACACTTTTTTTAGCCAATTTATTATAAACTAGCTTTCGTACGCGGCTCCGCTCGCGTGTATCTTAATAATTGTAGTAAAAATAATCCTATGTGTTAATCTGATATATAAGTTACCTGACTGTAAAGTTTCATTCAAATTCGTTCAGTAGTAGTTTTGCGTAAAAGAGCAACAAACATACATACATACATGATATTCCTCTTGATATCTATATGTTTACTAGATGATGCCCGCGGCTCTGCTTGCGTCCAAGAGGTATGAAAAATAGATGTTGGCCGATTCTCAGACCTACCCGACATGGACACGAAATTTTATACAAATCTCTATTCTAAAATGTCATTATAATATCAAAACATGACTTTTTTTTTTTTGGAAGACGGCCCCCGTTTCATCTTATCCACATATTTTATTATTAAATTCATTACGATGACAACTTGAAGACTAGACAAATTTAGAATTGAAGATGTTTAATATTTGACATTGGCAGAAATAGCTGATATTATACGGCTGGTTGCCATTCCATCAAAAGAAGAAGAAGATAACAAAACATGTGACATCGCAACCATATTGAACAAAGCAACGAATCTGTTTGTGTGAATTAAGATCATCAAAGTAATATAATAGTACAGGAAATAACATGTTCAGTGTATTATCCCAGGTGCATATAAGGAGTTAGCCCAAGAAATTACCAAGTTTGCCCCTTATGAAGTGAAACTACCAGACAATGTTCAACTAATAAGTGGCTTACTATTTATCAGGTTAGTTCCCAGTATGTGGCCTTATTATGTGTACCAGGCTTTAAGTCTTCGTATGCTTTAGTTCTAATTTAGTTATTATGGCTTACGCTGTCTAGATAATGTAACGAAGCTAATTTTATTATTACAAAGCTATATACGAGAGAGATGTGGAGTGAAAAGGTAGTAGAGCCACGCTGATTTCAGCACGAATGGGGAGGCTTGACCGGGGCAGTACTACCCTTACACAGAAGACCATCCTAATAATGACAGCATTCGTGCTGTGGTGTTTCATTGGTGAGTGTGAGGCCCAATCAATCTGCATCATTCTTGCGGCCTCCGGAGGTCGGGAGAATAATGCAGAATTATTTGACCAGGCCGCCTTGGTCCCCTACCAATCTCCAAGCTGTATTGCCTATCCTCACAATAAGGATAGAGATTTTTACTCCTGGATTCTACCCATGCTTTCCATCAGGCAGAGTAGAGTCTCTTTGGTTGGCATCAATATAAAAAATAGTTGTTTTATTTAAAGAGGTTTATTTAAAGTTTTCCTTCTTTTTGCTGGAGTGTTTTTGACCTGCCTTGTTTGTCTGTTAGTCGCCTCTTACGACACACGTAGGATCAATAGGGGTGGCGACATTATTCTCGATCCACCTTTACAAAGACATATGTACCTGGGATGATACACTACATATTTTATTTAGATAATTAAAAAATATAGTGAGATTTCATCAAATACTTGATAGGGTAATTCTGTAATGTAAGTTGCCGGACTCAAAATCTTATTTACTTCTGATTCTCTGGAGATAACTCCAAGGGCAGTGACTCTCTCTGCGACTCGCAAGTTGAAGATGTCCGTACTCATAGTTACTTACCATCAAGAGAACCGTCTGCTCGTTTGACTAAGCTCAGCCTGTTTTAGATTAACCATGCGTTTGTTGAATAGAATGCCTTCACGATACGACGTTTCAAACAGGTTACATTATAAGTCTACCAGTGACCACGAGTTCTATTTCCTTTTGAAATAGAAGGTATCGTAACCTGTGAAATAATTGTATCGACAGTAAGTCCCTCTGTACAACAAAATTGTCTTTTTTTTTCTATATTAGCTGCCAAAATGACTCCGCCCTGCCTGATGGAAAGCATGAACAGAATCCAGAAGTGGAAGCCACCATCCTCACTGCCACAACGTACAGTGCAGCCTGGTAACCCACACTATGGCGGCCTAGGAAGATGCTTTTTCACGCCCCGCTTGAAGGACCCGGGATCATAGAAGGGAGGAAACACATGCGCTGGTAGAGAGTTCCAGGTTTTAACTGCTCGGCACAGAAAGGAAGAGCCGAACCGTGTGGTTTGAGAGCGTATGTCAACCACTCTGAAGCGGTGGCTTTCGAGGCCAGCACGTGTTGTCCTGTATAGGAAAGGGGAAGGGGGGACCAGTTGGAACAACTCTTCAGAACACTCTCCATGATGAAAAGTCGCAACAGTCTAAAACCATATGTACATCTACGTACAAGGTTATTAGGTGTGGTGTTACATGTGCTTTTTAAACTAATTTTTAATCTTATTCATTTATTGAAATACTAGCTTTCCGCCCGCGGCTTCGCCCGCGTGGAATTCGTCTTACATGATTTTATGTTTGATAATAAGGAACTTCGACACAAATTTTCGTCCCCTATTTCAAACCCTTCTACCTTTATTTTCGCGATAAAAAGTATCCTATGTCCTTTCCCAAGTTCAGTTCAATCTTCATACCAAATTACATCAAAATCGGTTCAGTGGTTTAGGTGAAAGTGTAACAGACAGATAGACAGACAGAGTTACTTTCGCATTTATAATATTAGTAGGGATTACACCATCGGAAAGTAGAGATTTCATCAAACAGAAAACACCCCAATTTTTCGAAAAAAGTCGAAATAGGGTGAAAAAATTAAATATTTCAAATCAAAAAAATTACAGTGTATTCGGGACATAAAAAGGTAAGTGTTCACTAAACTTCGTTTAAAAATTATTTTATTTGTAAAAGATAAAATAGAAAACCAAAAACTTTTTTTAATTTTTCACTTATAATTTGAGGTTAAGTGAAAAAAAAGTGTAAATAAAAAATTGGCCAAGTGCGTGTCAGGCCACGCACAGGAAAGGGTTCCTCAGTCACCCATAATGGTACGTGGATTAGAAATTGTATCCAATGGATAATTGTTATGTTTACGTATTAATGCGTTAATTTTGTATTACGTTTTCCAAGTAAGCACATTGTAGAAGTTAAGCCTCTGTAACTCCTGAACTAACAAAGTCATCTTATTCGTTTTAGTTTTCATTTAAAGTTCATTATATGGACCACTATCACGAATTTTTCCAGATTTTTTTAAACCGGCCGTTTAGCTTTTAGAGGGGGAGGATGCCCGGTTTTACAAAAAAGTGGCCTTTAAAGTGGAATTTCTCGCAAACGGATTTCTAAATCAAAAAATCGTCTTAACAACCCTTTAATGTTTTTAAAAGACCTATATAATGATACCCCACATGATGGGGTAGCCGCGAGAAAAAAAAAGCATACACATTTTACGTGTCGGGGAGGTACCCTAAATAAAAATATTTTTCATAATTTTATTGTAGCACTTTGTCGACATAATTACAATACATATTCATGCAAAGTTGCATCTTTCTAGCACTTACAGTTTGGATGGTAAGTCGAGGACGGACGGACGGACAGACGGACATGACGAATCTATAAGGGTTCGAAGTCATAAACTTCGGAACCCTAAAAAGTTGTAGATCTTTTAATTACCTACAACTTTGCCATTTAACTTTTTTTCCATAGGACTTGTAGTTTTGCCGGAAATTGAGATAAACCGTTTTCTACCCTTTGACATTCCTAGCCTTATTCCCAATTTACCCTTTGTTTTATATATTTAGTCATTCAAAGTGACTCTACCCTGCCTGATGGAAAGCATGAGCAGAATCCAAGAGTCGGGGCTACCACACAATGCAGACAATAATGTATGGCGGCCCACACTATGGCGGCTTAGTGAGATGCTTTTTCACGCCCCGTCCGAGGAGGACCCGAAAACCTAACCCTCAGATCGCAGATCGCCCGTAAATTATTTTTCCTTTCATTTTTATAATATTCTCCTCCTTTTCAATGGGTTTCATCGTAGTATAATTTTGTTTTCAAAAATTATCTACCCTGCTCTACTGGTCTTTATGTCATTTACAAACTATCATTATGGTTGCCATGCAAGTGTGTTATGCCTAGCAACCTGTGAAGTTTTGACAGGAGATAAACAGTGATACATTTTGACATCTACGATTTATGTATTATAAAATCACCTAGGTAAAAATTTAAAAACCTTTGTATCTCGATTATTGCAGTAAAAAGTAGCCTATGTCCTTTCCCAAGTTCAGTTCTATCTTCATACCAAATTTCATCAAAATCGGTTCCGTGGTTTAGGCGTGAAAGCGTAACAGACAGACAGACAGAGTTACTTTCGCATTTATAATATTAGTATGGATGGTTGTGTAAGCGACTTTACGAATGTCGTCTGCAGACAAACAAAGTTCCATTACTACGCACTTATGTCGTCGACGTAATTAAGGCAAAGGAAAACAGCGATTTAGAAAAGAGAAAAAAAAAAAATAACATTTCGGAGATCTGTCCCATACTAAGCAAAGCTTGTATTATTTATCTAAGTAGGTTCTATTCATAATTTTTCGTGATACATAAATGCAAAAATACATTGTTTAAAAAATATTTAAAATAAAGTTTTTCATTTGATTCATGTATGTTGTGTGTAAATTTAAATTGCCAGTTCATTGATTCGCTGAAATCTTCTAACTTGTCTGCGTGACCTCTTTTGAATCACCTTTGTTTATGCTTTCGACATGAAAGCCTTTCATGATACGCTTAGGATTTGAATACAGGATTTTATCTTTTATTTTATCACAAAAGATATGATTTCGTTTAAATTTCGTATGGTATCTAAGTAATTTTTCGTAGTATTTGTTAGTTTCGGAGTATTTTATACAATGGCTAATTCAACTCAAATTTTAACGACGTTTCATGCTGTCGTATTTCGTTGGTGAATGCGAGTACGCAGGACGAACGATGCAGAAATATCTCACTAAGGCCACAGCTTAATTCATAGTTACGACGTAACAGATACATCACTCCCATACAAAAGCGAAAATACCTGTGCTAGAATAGCCTACAAGATCTTAATAATAATACCTACCGCTCAGAACGAGAAGAAATGTACCATAAGTGCGCGAGCAAAGAGTCGAGACTGTGTTGCCCGCCGTGCGTGACACGCGCCAAGCAACGCGTCTTCGTAAGAATGCGCCAGGGCTACCTCAGATGATTATTGTAATAAAACGAATGTAGCTATTCAACCATATTTGAAATATGTTAAGTTTTATGTAATGATTTATATTTTTTCCCTTCTCTAAATTAAATTTTATAGTTGAAAATATCCTAAATAATTTTAATAAATAATCATATGGAAAACAGGAGCAAAGCGATGGCAAATCAACGGTTTTTAAAAGTTGTAATATTGTGCTACCAGGCCGATTCATTAAACGTTGTCAAAATTATTTAAAAATACTTTTTCTAACTCTTCAATATATGTAATTTGAAGATACCAGATAAGATTAAATAGGTATATAGCGCGTCGCCAAGGCGACGCGCTATATACCTCAAGGTCAACAGAGGTCTCTGGCTCAAGAGCCAGAGACCTCTATTGTTCGCTCGACGATTTTGCATTGTCGACCGAGCCGTTTCACGGGCTGCCTCACTTTGCTCTTGTGATTGAGAAGCACGAAGTTGAGCCATACTAACGCGGCGCTGTTCACTTGCAATTTCTTGTTCTTCTTCAGTCCTTTCATTTGCAGTGTTTCGTATCCTTCTTGCATTACGGCTTTGTCGGCAAAGATTTGATCGTCTTGGTGTCGTGGCATTAGTAATTAAACTTCACTTCACTTCAATCCACCTAAATATTTAAATTCAAAACTCAAATTTTCAATCATTCATTCATAGACAGAATTACTTAGCTTTTTGAGACAGGCAATGACTCTAATAATACAATAAAATTGTTATTTATTTAATAGAAATAGTATTGACTTCTTATAGAAATCAAATTGTCATCCATACGTCCATTACATAGCTGTCATTTGTGTTCTGTTATTCCAAGTCTGATTCTTTTTTGTTAAACCACGTTTTATAGTGACTGATGTTTTATGTCAAGTCACACGGGATCACTGTCGAATGGAATAAATAGTAAATCCTATGTCCGTCTCCTGGCTCTAAGCTACCTCCTCAGCAATTTTCAGCCATATCGGTAAAGCCGTTCTTGTGTTATAAATAGTGTAACGACTTTATTTTATATATATATTATAATAAAGATATGTATGTATTTACAAAAAAAGTATGTTAATGTATTTATATCAGTTGTTGAGTACTCATAATACAAGCTCTGCTTAGTTTGGGACTAGACGGCGTTGTGTGTAAGATGTCCGAAATATTTATTATTTATTTATTATTACATCACCCAGGGGTGGGCTGGTAAGGAATGCATAGTGCATTAAAACCCCGTTGTATAAATGTGAATGAAGTTTTTAAATGAATTCCTTCCTTACGGTGCCTCTCCATTAATGAAGGTTGGCCGTCAGCTCTGCATATTCCTTTCTGTTCTTAGCCAGACGAAACAGTTCTTCTACGCTGGCGATCCCAGTCCATTCTCTGATATTTCTTCGTCTTCGGACGTGGCGTTTTCCGGATATTTTTCCCATCATAATTAGGCGGATAAGGCGGTACTGTGGGTGACGGAAAATATGTCCCAGGTATCCAATCTTACGCTTTTTGATGGTCGGAAGTAGCTCACGGGATCTTTGCACACGTCCGAGAACCTCCTCATTCGTGACTCGATGAATCCAGCTAATATTATATTATATTTATTTATACATATTTAAATGAATAAATAAATATATTTCAGGAAACTCTATGAAAAAAAGTTAGGAGAAGGTAGTATAGAGGCAGTTATATCTGGTCAATGATGACACGGAATGCACGACTAACTTGTCTGATAAAGCGAACAAAAAGAAATTTTGTCGTTTGAACTCGGGTAACTTCGTTCCTGATAGTACAAAAATATATTCACATTTTTATGGAAATAAGCAAAAGACACGAGAACGCATCCTGTTCGTTTTAAAATGAAATTACGAGTTTACCTTTAAAAACTTTTACTTATTTATTCTCTAAAAGCTCTCTGGTAGTTTGTAGATTTAGTATTTAATTTTTTTCTGTCCTCACTTTTTATTTTAAGAAATATCACACAAGCTTTTCATGGTAGTAGAGCCACGCTGATTTCAGCACGAATGGGCCGGCTCGACCCGGCCAGTACTACCCTCACACAGAAGACCATCCTAATAATGACAGCATTCTTACTGTCGTGTTTCGTTGGTGAGTGTGAGACCGGAGGCCCAATCATTCTGCATCATTCTCCCGCCCTTCGAAGGCCGGGAGAATGATGCAGAATAATCTAACCAGGCGGCCATGGTAGGGGTCACCATGCTACATTGCCTACCCTCACAATAAGCATGGTGACTCCTACTCCTGGATTCTACTCATGCTTTCCATCAGGCAGAGTAGAGTCACTTTGGCAGGCTTAAATATAAAAAAAAAAAAAAAAGCTTAAGTGATGCAGAACTACTTACTTACCCGATCACATTATCTCGAGACCTGTCTTCGATGACGTCACGTCGCATCGGCGCTATGATATGGTGCGCAAAACAAGTATCCTCTAGTAGGATATTATTATAAACAATAAGATTTCCAACAAAACAAAGATTGTGTTAATTAATTTAATATAGGTCATATATAGGGATATAATTCAAATGATGAAATATAAATAAAAAAAATTTGGTTAATTCGGGTACAAAAAGTGTTTATTGTAAATGTCCAAACTTAACAAAAATGTTCAACGTTGCAACAAAAACAATATTTTAACGTAACAGCAATAACAAAATAACAATAAAAGTCCAAACGTAACAATGTAATGTTTAAAAATATACCACGAAAACAAGTCGACGCGTATCGGCAACGAAAGTACTAACCGTACTGACGCGCCGTGGCGAGCGCGGGGAGGTGAAAGGAGAACGGGGCGGGAGGTTCGCATTCCAGCGAGGTCTCGAGATAATGTGACCGAATTGTATTTAGATTAATTATTATAACACCTTACATTACCAACATCAACTTTGACATCTACTCTTTACGTAAAACAATTGCGGGAACGTAATACGACACCGGCACTAGTGAACAGTGTGCTTAGTGTGAGTTTCAATAAACAAATCGAATGACTTAACCACCACGTTAATCGAGTTTACGGCAAACGGATCGACGAGCGAATACTCGCGAGTGTGAGTGCTTACCAAGTCTTTCGCGTCGATCGGCGTTAACTCACCGTGAGAACGTAAACTTTTTTGTCAATGTTGGCAGCGCTATAGAGTCCATGCGATAAACCAACTAAATTAAATACAATGATTTTCGAACGCTATTTCAATAGAGTCGTTGTATAATCAAAAATAGTCGGGTTACGCTCGGCGTCACTTGTTTGATTTGGTTCATTTTTGTGTAAACAATCTATGCGAGCATTAATTGTTATTGTTAACTCAACGATAAAATAAAATGTAAACAAGTCAATATCAATTTGAATTATTAGTAACTTTTATGGAAGAGTAAGTACCTAATCAAGATATTTATAATAGTGAATGCGAGTTGTTGAAGTAAACTTGTGATATATTTTGTGATATTGTTTTCTTTTGGCTAGACATGGAGACCTTAGTAAGCCGATAAGAAATGCAAGAGGTAGGATCGTGGCCATTCAGCATTGGCAGGAGCTTACATCACTGCTTAACAGTGATGGCAGTGGTGATACAAAAACCACAGAAAAGTGGAAAAAGGTTTTCATGGTGATAAGTGATCCTTCCCATAATATGTTTAACGGAACTCTTTTAATCGCATTATCAATATATCTTTTAACAAGGTGGATGAACCTATAATCAGGCTAATCTAATAAGATCTTAATATCATATATATCAATACATCATCAACACAAAAATTATGTTAAAAACTTTGTTAGTTTTCACTCTCACTACCAAAATCTAAGTGACAAAGTTAACTTGCTCGAAAGTGAAGGAGTTAACAATACAACTGTCAAAATTGACTAACGTTGCAACTCACACTCACAAAAGCGTCATTCGAGCTCGTTTAAATACTCACTTCGATAAAGTTACTCGACAGTCACGATCGTAATGTAAACAAACAATCTCGCACTCACAAAATATGTCTTACAAACGTTCCGCTAGGCGGCGCTGATCCAATTCAGTACAAATTGGAGTTTACTTTAACGCGGTCGAGTAGTTAAAAAAACTCGCACTAAGCACACTGGTGAGTATATAGAAAACTGATCTCACATCCTGAGGATTTTCGAATTAGTTGACATGATCTGCATTTAGGCAAAAGCGAAGTTTAAAATGTTTCGAACGAATTTGAATAAAAACCATGCTAATATCAACATTCTAAGTAACTTATATTAACCTAATTCTTTAACTAAAATGCAGAATGCTAAGCTCTAATTATAAAAGCAACTTTAATCAGCATCTGAAATATCTTGAGTTCATGGTAGATTAACATAGAAATATCCTCTCACAAGTTATCACAACCAAGACTAGAGCCTCTGAATAGCTCGTTCGTATTATCCGGCGAATGATGAGTCCCGAAGACATAATTACTGACAGTGCTCGGATAATTCAATTGTTGCTCAAGAGCCCACACATGGCACAAACTCCGCTAATTCTGTTTACACGTGTCTCTGAGGGTATGGTGTAAATGAAGAGCGAATTTCAGTTTATTGTTTGGAATGTTGTAAATTCGTTGGTTATGTGTTAAATAGATGTTTTTACATTTGTTTGACCCTTTGAAGCGATGTAACTTTACGCTGTATTCTTACTTTTTTCAATGATAACTCACTCATTAGGATAATACATCGCGGTAGATTTTATAAACGTATATGAAACGGACACAAAGAACACCCAGACTCAGAACAACAAATTATGGATCACACAGTGTTTCCCTGTATGGGATTTAAACACAAAACACATGGCGCAATAGAAAGCGGGTCACCACGCGGTGACCCCATAAATCGCTATGTCAACCGTCGACTTGTGGTCTATGGGATTGTTCGGTCTTTCAATGGTCAGTTTTTGCCAATGTTCACTTGAATATGCATTCCACCACTTTACATTTTTCTTCTGGATAAGGGTTCTTAAGATTTTAAATAACTTATTTTGCTCTTTATACATTAACACATATTAGCTATTGTTCGCGGCTCCACCCGCGTGTATGGTAAATATCACCGTAATCAGTTTTCGGTAAATAGCCTCGAGTCTTCAATGTATAGTTTAAAATAAAATAAAATAAAATAAAAGTTAATTTAAATCGATTCAGTAGTTTTTGAGTGAAAACGAGTTTCGTTTTTGTAGATCCAAACACTATCCTCTATAATTTCACAAAGTTATATATTTTACAATTTTTAATAGTATGGGTAAATATGTAAACTTTACAGTACAGCAACGAAATACTAATTGATATGTTAGATTAGGCACATTTTGTTTTATATAGAAATCCTACTAATCCTACTAATATTATAAACGTGAAAGTTTGTGAGTATGTATGTTTGTTGCTCTTTCACGCAAAAACTACTGGACGGATTTGGATGAAACTTTACAGTTATATAGCTTATACATCAGAATAACACTCGCGATCGAGACACACAATGGAGATACACGGGCGAAAGCTAAGTGATTATAAAAATACATAAATTGTGGATGTCAAAATGTATCACTGTTTCATCAATCATCAACAGCCTTTAACAGTCCACTGCTGGACATAGGCCTCTCCTTGGAAAGGAGGTATTGGCCTACTATACCACGCTGGCCAGACGGGTAGGTATAGGGTTGGTTTCAAGTTTTCCTTCTCTTTGCATTGATGTTCTCTTGCTTAATTTATCCCTTAGTCGCCTTTTACGACACCCGCGGGATGAATAGGGGTGGTGACACTCTGTATTCTTAATCCGTCACCACACGGACCGATCACTGTTTATCTCCTGTCAAAACTTCATAGGTTTCTAGGCATAACATACTTGTATAGCAACCATAATGATAGTTTGTAAATGGCTTAAATACATCGGGAAAACCGCGGGGCGCAGCTAGTGCTAGCGCAATATTATTATTTTTTTATTTTTAAAGAGCGAACCGACCCTACTTTTAAGGTGATTAGGTATACAATGGTATTGAATAACTCTTCTCAAACATATTTCAATAAATCTGGACCTAATATGTTATTTAGATGTTGACACTCGTATCCCTTGTCACTTACGCCGATTGTTAAGTTGTTGAGTGTGGTGACGAAGTTTCTGGGATTTGACAGCTGCCGACCTCCTCTAGAGGACACATACTTGACCAAGTTATTGCAGTACGATTTACTACAAAAGATTATATATAGTGTTTAAGAGAAATTTATTACACACTATAGTCGTCACAAAATAAGAAGCCCATTTTGACATTTGTCATCGTGACGATTAATTCGTGTTTTTGAGTGCATTTTTTCAATATAAAGTTAAACTTCATGCTTATTTATGATACGCGTTGTGATAGTGTATGGGTAAAATAGTAATTAATTAGGATTATGAATTAGATTTTTCAATTTCTTACATGACGTTCATACAAAGTTATCGCTGCATGTCAAATGACAAATTTCAAAACGGGCTTCTTATTTTGTGACGACAATAGTTTTTTCTCGCGTCTATATCGGTTATTGTGGTAAAAAGTAGCCTATGTTCTTTCCCAAGGTTCGTTCTATCTCTATACCAAAATTGGTTTAGCGGTTTAAGCGTGAAAACGTAGCAGACAGACAGAGTTACTTTCGCAATTATAATATTAAGTATCGACTATTAGGCGCTAAGAAGACTTTGCGTTTCTTTGACCTGTTCGGCATCACCATTTTGACTGCACGGTTGGCCTAGTGGTTTAAGCGGTTACCGCGGTCGCAACCTTCTGCGAGGACGTAATCACGCAGAAGGAGGCGGCGGAGAAGGCCCGGGAGGACGACATCCAATCGGACCAGATTCGCCGCCGGCGACTCGGGCGGCGGAGGCGCGAACATCTGCGCCTCATGCCGCCTTGAGTGTGGCCGTGGGTGGACGGGATGGGTTTTCCCTCCACCCGCCCTATGTGGCCAGCCGCGAGGAGGCGGCGTCGGTGTGTGCCGGACGCCGCCTAAGAGAGGGTCGTCAAACCGAGACGGTGCCCGCATCAGGAGCGGGCAGGCGCTGGAGAAGTTCAGAAGGAGATCTCACCCTGGACTTCTCCTCCTCCTAAACGGAGAAGCGCGGAGAGGGCACACTGTGTGGTTTTTAGTCGGTTCAAGTCCGACACACCACCCCGCCGTAACCCCCGGTGGGGTGACGGTCCATGATGATTTTCCACACATAAAAAAAAAAAAAAAAAAAAAAAAAGTGGTTTAAGCGGTCGACACGCCGCTTTCTACTGCGCTAAGTGTTGTGGGTTCAAATCCTACACGGGATAACACTTTGTGTTATCCACATATTATTTTTTTAAACTGGGTGTTCTTTGTGTCTGTTTCTTATATACAGGACTATATTCATAATACGGGAGCTGTCTTTTTTAAAAAGAAAGAAAAGATCTTTCTAGCTTTAATTGTTCCCAAATTAATTTGGGGTCGGCTACTGGTTCAACCGGTTTTATTACAATATCAGTTTTTGCACGGACCATCGACATCGGACCTCCGTAACCTTAGTAGAGAACTGACTTTGTGGATTGAACAAGCTGGCAGTATATTAAGAACCCCTGTCTACCTATATCCTCATTATAAGTTCAGGTGAAAAATCGGTCCATCCGTTTAAGAGAATGAACACACTGACAGATAGATGAACAGACAGAAAATATGTTTTGATGTAAGTACTGAATATACTGTTATGATTTCAAAAAATTAGAATACTCTTTCCTAAGATACAGTCAGCTTCCCACCTGCCTAGTTTAGGATGGGGAGTCTATTTCAAAACATACTGTTTAAATTTTTTTGTGGTGAAGCCATTCATTTGTGCACTGTACAATACTTTTTGAAATTAATTGTTGTTATTATAATATTACAAGTATTATCAAGCTTTAAAAAGTATAATATTGATTACAATAATAAACTATTTAAAGTTTGATATATGTAAATACTCCTCCTGGTGCAATACATCTGCTGGCGTAGCTCAGGACGGCGTGCTGTCTTCATTACTTTTCGCAGTTTTTATCAACTCCATCACTGATCGCTTACTCCCTTCCTACCACGTTTAAGCAGATGATCTTCAAATTTACACTGAAGCTTCTCTAGCGAACATATCTGAGGCTATCGACGATATTAATAAAGACCTGGACAATTACTGGTGTACAATAAAGTTGTAAATAAATAAATAAATAAAAATAAAACATTAATCGTATCTAATGATCTATGAAGGTTTTTATATTTAATAGTTTTAGTAGTTGTCATTTAAGACAACTTCGGCACTGGTGTAAACTATTTGAAAATGTGCATTTGCTCTATGAAAGAGATTTCATACCGCCATTATGTGTATTGCAATACTGCCTGCATTCGCAGTGTGTATGAAGACCCCATCTTTTGGATTCATGCTTTCCATCAGGCATATTAGAGTTACCTTGGAAGGCGTTAAATAAAAAAAGAAAGAAGCAAATTCTATAGGATTACATCACTACAAAGGATATGAAAACATGACACAAATCCAATACTTAATCATCTGTTCAGCATGATAGCCATAACCATGAAGGCCATTTTAAGAAAACCACGCATGTACATGTAAAAAATATTCTGATATTTATAACATATGTTTTATTAGGAACATCATTTTTTTACATTTATTCGATTTCTAAGATGTAGTTACAATTATACCACCTCCTCCTATTGGGTCTAGGTCCTAGACCCAATACGAGGTGGTAGTCCTAGACTCTAGGACTAGCACGGTGGATGGATATTCACCTTTAACTGTTCATAAATCACGTGGATTATGGATGTCATCATAACTTGTGTTTTGGTACGTTCATATTTGCTTACCTTAAAGTTCTGTTTTAGGATTAACTGGTTTTTGGATATTGTTAGCTAAATCAACTTTAGCACTTGGATAAGCTATTTGAAGATGAGCATTCGCTTTGTAAAATAGATCCCAGAACGTTACACGTTCAGAAAATGGACGACGTTCAAGTTTCAGTTCAGAATCAATGTTGAGGCAAGGTGTCTCTAATTTATTGGTAACAGGAATCCATTTAACGGGAAGAAGCTCTGTTATTTCTGGTGTTGGATTACTAAAACAGAAACATCAAAAATTTAAAACATAAAAACGTAAGATAAAGTAATATAATTTTAATTGTTTTCGCTTACCCAAATTTAACGAAGTTGGCAATCATTGTAGTCGTTTGGTCAATTAATATTTGATCATTCGTGTTTATAGAATCATTCTTCATATATGATATATCAAATAAATAACCAGTTTCATCACAATGACATGCACCTGTAGCCTCAGTTAAATTCAGAAAATATTTTAAATAATTTCTCTCCCCAACATAAGAAAATACGTAAAAAAATATATCTCCTGCATCATTATCTAAATATTTTGAAATACTTCTATATGTGGGATAAACAAGTTGGAAGTCAGATTCAAAGTCTATGACATCCCGTTTGACTGCTGCGCTCATTGGTTCATCACCAAAGTAAAAGTGACGTACTATGTCCTTCATATCTTTAAAATCATCAGCACTTGTATCGAAACCCCTAGGCAGATAATATTCAAGCGTTTTACGGTTTTGATAAAATTCATCCTCTTCAGACGTATGTTTAAAGTACAGTTCATCATTATTGAAGCCAATGAGAACTTGCATATTTTTAATTTTAGGAATGTTTGCTGTGATCCAGTTCTCCGTAATGAAACTTTCGATGCCTTCAAATTTCTTCTCAATACAAGGTCTGAACTGATCATCTAATCCCAGTTTCTTTACACTTTGCATCACTAACTGACTATTTGCTTTTGATAAGAACTTTAGAGCTTTATCCATATCTTCAGTTGAATAGCCTAAGTATTCCGCTAGTATAATTGGAGCATTTCTTATGGGTTCTCCGAAAACTGGTGACAAAGCTGTAGCACTTTGAATAATAACTTTGTCGAATAATTTCTCATAGTTTGAAAGCAGGTGCATATCTACGGATACTGCTCCTGAACTTTCTCCAGCTATTGTTATTTTATTTGCATCTCCTCCAAATTCTCCAATATTTTTGTGAACCCATTGTAAAGCTAGCTGTTGATCTTTTAGGCCTTGATTGCCTGGTATTTCAGGAGTATCTAAACACATAAAACCATAAGGACCAACTCTATAGTTAAAAGTTACTACTATAATATCTTGTTTTACTAGGAAACGAGGTCCATATAAATTTCTGTTACCAGATCCATTTATAAAACCACCTCCGTAAATCCAAAAAAAAACTGGTAGTCGTTTTGATGGTGATGCGGAAGGAGGAACAAAAATGTTGAGATTTAAACAGTCTATAGAACCAGCCAAAGTATCCCTGAATTCTCTTACTTGTGAGCAAATTTTTGCATCACTATACGCTTCAAAAGCATTTTCAAATGCTGGATATGGTTTTGCCGCCTGAGAATAAAAAGGTATAATATAGAATATTGTTTGACTATGATGAAAAACACTGTTGCTTATAAGTAGAATATGATGTAAATTTATATTTCCTGTGAACCCCAACTAACTAACTCTAAACTATAACATATCCCCGAAAAAGGATGATAAAAGAAGAAAAAACTAAACTCACATATTATATTCATGATAGGTAGGATTTATACTAGTTAAGCTAACGAATGAGTTTATAAGGTAGATAACAAATTATAAGATGTTTAAATAAATTAAATGCTACTTTAGATTGCAAACTGTTTTTTTTTTTCTTAAAGGCAACTCCCGCGTTAGAAATATAAATTCCTGTGTCGCGGGGGTTTTACAAACGTACATGAAACGGACACAAAGAACACACAGACTTAGAACAACAAATTGTGAATCACACAAAGTGTTGTCCTAAGTGGGATTTGAACCCACGACAGTTGACGTAGTAGGAAGCAGCGTGGCGACCGCTTAAACCACTAGGCCAACCGTGCAGTCAATTTTCTCACAAGTCTCTAAAAACTATTTAGCCATATGGCAGAAATTTATCTAAATATAAACTACAAAATTTATTATTGCTAGTCGTATGACGCTCTCATAAAACCATGGGGTAGTGTTCATTTAATATAATCGTATAATATTAACTTCTATCATATAAAGCTTCCCTGATGTGCTCTAATGTTCTAATGTACTTAGAATCTAAATTTTACTACATGTTATTAATACATCCTCTATGACTGTTGACAACAGCAATTGCAACAAGCAAAGACTGATTCACTATTTGATTTCTTGTCTAATTCAACAAATTAAACTACTGCATCAACAGATAATACATAAAAATCGACCAAGTGCGTGTCAGGCCACGTACAGGAAAGGGTTCCTCAGTCACCCATAATGGTACGTGGATTTAAAATCGTATCTAATAGATAATTATTATGTTTACGTATTAATGCGTTAATTTTGTATGACGTTTTCTAAGTGAGCGCATTTTACAAGTTAAGTCTCCATAACTCCTGAATTAATAAAGTCATCTAATCCGTTATAGTTTTCCTTCAAAGTTCATTATATGGACCACTATCACGAATTTTTCCAGATTTTTTGAGCCGGCCGTTAAGCTTTTAGAGGGGGGAGGGTCTGGTGAGGTATTTTATCTGATTTATTTATATCATTACCATATATTACACATATACCTAGTTTACTTTGTTTCTTTTATAGTAAGTTAATTAGTGTTAGTATTTGATACAAAGTCTTACAATTTCTTTAAGACAGATAAAACATAGTAAAAGGGAAATAGGTACTTACCCCAAACGGATTATCCAAATCGACTTTACCAAACGGTATTCCAAGAAACATAAGGTAATCACCATCATCGGCTTTTAAACCTTTTATTACACCAACACTGGTTTTCACTATAGGGCCTATCTTTGCTTGCCCAATCGATGAATGCAATAAAAGTATTAAAACTATACATTTTTTTAAGAACATCTTCGAAACGAGATAGCTGACGAACTGAATCGAGTTTATAATTTTAATGTAGTGATTATACATCAAAATTATGTATGGCAAGACTGATAACAATAACACGAGATAACGAGTTTAATGAAATTGTCAGTGGAGATTTAAACAAAACAATAATAAAAGTTTAATTGATAAACAAAAATTTATGGTTAAATATGGCTCTTTTAGAGTCAATTTTAAATTAACAAGTTATTTTTAATTAGTAGCCAACCCTAAATAACCTTGGGAATAAAGGCTAAGAAGATGAGGACATAGAAAAGTAATTTGAAGCGTGTCTTTGCAGAGATTCATACTCAATAATTTGACTATTTCAAAAGTGATATTTCAGTCACATTCATGATATAGGTACCACTTCAAACTAAAGTAACAAGCTTTGGTTCATTTTCGTCCACTGAGTGGGTTTGCAAGATTCCCTCCTTGACTTATTCTAGGACAACGTGCTTCCATGTCTTGACTCTCTGGGTTGAAAAACAAATACATTATTATTAACTGTATATATATTATGACTGCAGCCAAAGCAGCAAGGTGACCTACACTATGGTGAAATATTTTTGAGCCGGTTGAGCCGGGCTGAAATTACCTTAGAAATTGGATCAACTACACTCCATCATCATCATCATTATCATCATCAACAGCCTTTAACAGTCCACTGCTGGACATAGGCCTCTCCTTAGAAAGGAGGTTTTGGCCTACTATACCACGCTGGCCAGACGGGTTGGTATAGGGTTTGTTTCAAGGTTTCCTTCTCTTTGCATTGATGTTGTCTTGCGTAGTTTATCCCTTAGTCGCCTTTTACGACACCCGTGGGATGAATAGGGGTGGTGACACTCTGTATTCTTAATCCGTCACCACACCATCATCATCAGCCTATCGCAATCCACTACTGGACATAGGTATCTTCAATTGCACTTATTTTAAACGATTTGAGAAACATACAATGAATATGTTAAACTAACGCCTGTGACTGATGTGATTTTGGGTTTCTGGCTTGAATCGTATATAGATCATTATCATTAGAAATTTTAAACATGGGATATCCAATTGTCCTAAAGCTCATAGTAGTGTGTTATTTATGTGCCTTTTATCTCGAATGTTTAATATGTAAATGTATAAAGTATTTTTTTTGCCGATAAGGTATTGCTTATAATGAAAATTTGAGGATATGGCGGTGAGTTTGGCAAGTTTTGCAAAAATAAAAATGTAGTAGACCTTAGTAGCAATTGTCTAGAAGTCTTTAATTTTTTTTTATTTCCCTACAATTTTGTTTTGTAATAAATGCAATAAATTGAGTAAGTAAATAAATAAAAATGTACATAGCTTGTACATGGGCGGACTTAATGCTGAGATCATTTTCGCCCGGTCATCTTTCATATAGAGTAGAATTCCTATAACCATCATCAACCCATCGCGGTCCACTGTTGGATATAGGCCTCTCCCATTGCACACTAATTTCATCGATTTTGGGCTTCTCGCATCCAGCTCCTGCCAGCCATCCTGCCCGGCGTGGCGATTATGGGCATATCCTCCATGCAGATGAATTCTTATAAGATAGGTACTGAATTAATATAATTTAAAGAAATATTGAGAAAGGCGATTGATTATGTAGATCGCTAGGGGGGCTAACTTAGGTCTAACTAAAATAATGCTAGTAATTATAGTTTCATGAATGAATGATCGCGTTTCTCACAACCTTATGTGGCCAAAGAACTTTGTTGCAATTTTCAATTATTCACTCTTAAGATGCTATATTTTTAGATTAATTATTAGGAGTTCTCTCTTTAACTTTGCATTGCAGTTAATTGTAATATATTGTCTTGTCATCATCATCATCAACAGCCTTTAACAGTCCACTGCTGGACATAGGCCTCTCCTTTGAAAGGAAGTTTTGGCCTACTATACCACGCTGGCCAGACGGGTTGGTGGTTTGGTTTCAAGTTTTCCTTCTTTTTGCATCGATGTTGTCTTGCGTAGTTTATCCCTTAGTCGCCTTTTACGACACCCGCGGGATGAATAGGTCACCATACGGTATAAATTGTAATATATAGTATGTATTGGTTTGTACTATTATTCATTGTACAGAACATAATGCGTTTAAATAGGTGTACAAAGTTTACTAATTTTAATTGGATTGATGAAGTATATTTACTTACCTAGTATATAAAGACAACTTATTTTGCATATTATAATGATAGTAAAAGTTCATATTCTAGATGGATTAAGATATTATCAAGCCACCTTACGTAAAATTACGTAAGCACCCAGTCACTTGTTTTAAAAATATGTTCAACTTCTTTCACTGGGTACAAATTGAAATCTAGATCTATAAAATCCATGCCGTTTGTCAATTCTTTAGTGATACTTGCAACAAAATTGACCCTTATTAGGTACTGGATTTGTTTATATGTATGGTAGTGACTTCAAAAGTCAAGGTTCGTTTGATATAGTCTCGTTTATTTTAATCAAATTATGTCAACAAACTTGGTCGGTAGGTAATACTTGTTAGTATACAATGTTAATTAAATACGTATATGTTTGTATATGAGCTTGCGAAATTAACTCTACTAGGCCTGATCGCTATTGTAGTGGAGTCTGATGGTATACTTAAGCTTAAAAGTCGAATCCAAGAGTAATGGTTACCATCATCTTTTACCTGAATTTCAGTTTTTCCACGGCGCGACGCATCGGACCTCCGCAACCCTAAGGAAGAACTGAAATTCGAAGATTGAACTAATTGACAGTATATTTGAGGGCACTGACTTCCCAATAACGATTGCCATAGATGTTCATGACAACTCGGACCGAGGGCTTTATGTGCTCTCCGAGGCACGGGCATGAATCACC
Organism: Phragmatobia fuliginosa; assembly: GCA_932526445.1. NCBI lineage: Eukaryota > Metazoa > Arthropoda > Insecta > Lepidoptera > Erebidae > Phragmatobia > Phragmatobia fuliginosa. Next base: position 2,512,744 of record OW052063.1, on the reverse strand, counting down.
GCCAAACTTCCAAACTCCGGGCTGCTAGAACTTCCAAGAATAATGGTTACCATACTTATTGTACATGTAGACAACGCAACGATGCAGCTATAACACAGCAGTCTATTCAGATGCTTCTGCATCATTCAACTTACGGTATCTTCTTCTTCTTTAAATGAAATGGCAATCAGCCGAATATCAGCTATTTCTGCCAATGTCAAGCATTCAAAGTCTTCTATTATAAAGTTTTCTAGTCTTCAATTCTTCGTCGTATATTAATTTAATGATAAAAAAATGTGGATGAAATGAAATGGGGACCGTCTTCCGAAAAAACGAAAAACGATCTCAGGACTTCCAGTATCGTACTCACCCATAAGCCATGACAGCACGAATAGTGTCATTTTATAAAATTTAGATCTATAGATAAATTAGAAAATTGTAGTATAACTCCTAAACAGTACAGTGTTTCTATTAGTAAAATTGCATTTTGCAATAAAGTCTATTTTAATTATTTTCTCTATAATATAATCACACTTATATTTCATTATCATATTGTGAAAACTACTACCATAGTGACTCTACTCTGGCTGATGGAAAGTATGAGAAGTGAGAAGTGAGGCTAGGCAATGCAGTTTGGTGACCCATACCGTAGCGCCCTGGTCATATGATTCTCCCGGTCTCCGAAGGCAGGGAGAATGATGCAGAATGATTGGGCCTCCGGTCTCACACTTACCAACGAAATACGACAGCAAGAATGCTGTCATTATTAGGATGGTCTTCTGTGTGAGGGTAGTACTGCCCCGGTCGAGCCGGTCCATTTGTGCTGAAATCAACGTGGCTCTGCTACCTTTTAAGTTAGGGCTACTAAATAGGCCTAGCAAAAAAGCCTATTTCAACTATTTTGTGTACCTGTCAATCCATCTATTTACTATTCCACTCGATCAGTAATAATGCTGATCTAAATTCCATCATCATATGCCACACATAGTATCCTAATGAATGCGACATTGTGTGGTTATAATTGCAACTGTAGTGGGACGGTTCCAATGTGAGCAATTTTCAATTTTAGCAGTACACCACCTGCAGGAACTTGCGCAATATTAATACTCGAACGATTTGCACCATGTGATGTTAGGCTAAGAGCTTGTGTATTTTAGTATGAAGTGCGTGTAGTAGAATTAGTGTGATTTTAAAACAATAATGATCTTTGAATCCTATTATCTCTTGAATCCGCATATATTCAAAGTGTGTAAGAAGAGTGTTCAGGGAGGCCTTTATAAGAAAAACATGATTTTTATATTTTTTACCATCATCGTCATTTTAATCAAAAGCTTGATCCATCCATCCATAATGAAATATCCCAACATCAGAGGTAGCACCAGGACTCTAGCAAAAAAAATGTGTAAAGACCCAACCATTACTATTACTCATACAAATTTAATCGATACTGATTAGGTCACAATCCCCTGAGATAAAAGCCCTCTATAGAATATTAGGAGTTTGTGGGCATTAAAATAGTTACATAGTAAGTATATAACAAATCACAAAAACCTAAAAAATCTGACAGGAAAAGAGTCAATTTTATTAAAGAAAACAATTTTAAAAGAACTAGGATTACATTCTAAATTCGGTGAGAACATAAATCTATCTATACTTAATATATAAAGGTGAAGAGTTTGCTTGTTTATTTGGTTGAACGCGTTAATTTCATGAAATACTAGTCCGATTTCACTGTTAGAATCGATCCGTATTGAACACTGAAAGACTTGTTTCTTCTATATATCATCACACTAAGACCAACGGAAAGGAAGCACAAACGAAGAATGTTTCAAAATTGGGTTTTCTTCCTCTTGAGAGCTTCCACTGCCTGCGCTACATAAACGGCTAAACTTTTGCCAAAATTATATATGACAGAATTGTTCCACTTTAAAATTTCTAACAACGAATTCCGTGTGGTAACGGATTAAGAATACAAAGTGTCATTCTTCATTCCATGGGTGTCGTAAGAGGCGACTAAAGGAACAAAATAAGCAGCTAACATCACTGCCTAGAGAAGGAAAACTGGAAACAAACTCTTTACCAGCCCGTCTGGCCAGCGTGGTATAGTAAAACCTCCTTTTAAAGGAGAGGCCTATGTGAAGCAGTGGACTGTTAAAGGCTGTTGGATGGATGATGGAAAATTTCTAAAAAAGGACCTTGACAGCATATGTCTATCTTTAAAGGTTCGCTCACCCTTTTTTATAAGAAACAAATTTGCATCCGCGGTATGATGTGACGCTAGATACGAGTAATAGAAGATGCGGACGGAGTTGCGTGTGGCAGCTAGTGTAACACAAGGTCAAAGCGCCTTATACTAATATCTTGTCAAACCAAACCAAAGGTTAAATAGATAACTTTATCTATCTTTGTCTTCTCATGCCGTTCTTGTTCTAATTTCTAGAGTATAAACATTGAAGATAAGGTAATACAACTTGTGACACCTTAAACGGGTCATGACCTCCATAGTAATAAATGTCATGTACCATGAACGTACGTAATAATGCCTCGTTGGTCTAGTGGTTAGCGTATGCGACTGCTGATCAAGAGGTATCGGGTTCGATTCCCGGGTCGGACCAAATGTTTGTGTGATCCGCAAATATTTGTTGTGAAGTTTAGGTGTTTTCTATGTATAATATGTATTTACATAAAAAAGTATGTTTATGGGTTTATATCAGTTGTCTAGTTACCCATAGTGAAAGCTCTGCTTGGTTTACTACATGGCATTTTGTGTAAAATTTCCGAAATATTTATTTATTTATTTATTATTATTAATTGCAAATATTAATTTCAGCTCCAGACACTTTAAATACGACCTGTAATTCAGAGGTTATAGTCTTGTCTATCTAAATTCGAGTTAGATAAACTGAGGGTCATAATTATATAGTTACTAGCTTTTGCTCCCGGCTCCGCCCGCGCGTATGTAGGTTATCGCGGTAAAAGGTAGCCTATGTCCTTTCCCAAGTTCAGTTCTATCTTCATACCAAATTTCATCAAAATCGGTTCAGTGGTTTAGGCTTGAAAGCGTACCAGACAGACAGACAGACAGTGTTACTTTCGCATTTATAATATTAGTAGGTTTTGTAAAAAAACAAGAAAATTTAAACAAAAGTCAAAATTTTAGTTACCAGCTCCTAAACTAGGCGCTGTAAATGGAATTCCTATATGAGTACAATCGCCGCAACTTGCATGAAAGTATAACACCAAAAATTTATCAAACCTTTTTTGTTTTAATCAAATAATTCATCTTTTAAATTCATCGACGTCGACATAAAATACAGGAATATAGGAAAATACAGGAGTATAAATAAAAATAAAAAGTCTTATTACTAATTTTCTAATATTTCTTATCTTAATGTACTACATATATGAGTTTTCTTTTTCTTTTTTTAATGTTGCTATTTGCCAGTAACCCTCCTCAGGTGAAGGTCTCCTCCAAAGAATTAAATTTTTCTTTGTCTTGTGCGTTCTGCATCCAATGTGGGCCGGCCGTTTTCCATCGTCTTCCCATCTCGTGTACGGTCTACCTTTTTAATGTTTCCCTATTGGGCCTTTCCACGATGTGACTCTTATGGTTCATCTGTCGTCTCGCTACGTGCCCTGCCCATTTCCATTTCAGCTTTTTACCATATTTTAGAGCATCCGTAACTTTTGATACGCTTCTGATTTTTGTGTGCCGTATCTTGTGAAATTTTCAAATTTGTAGCATACTGCGCTCCAGCCTGCGCTGGCATTTGATAATTTTATTTTTTATTTTGTAAGTATAACTCCAGGTTTGGCATGCATATGTTAAGCACGGCACGCATAATATAGAGTATAACTAACTCCGATTATACCATGAATGTTATAAGAACCGTCTTATTCGATTCATATACTCACCAAAGCAACCGTGCCCGGTGAGTATCTGAGTCAATCTATAGGTGACACAGTCGGTCCTCTTTACCCAAGCTTCGAAGCTCGGCAGAACGGCTCCAACAGCGCGTTGGCTGGCACAGCCCTGTCCTTCGAGCCGTGCCCTCCAAGCCCGTAATGATTGCGTGAGTGCATTCCGCCGTAGCATTTCAGGCTCACGATCCGGCGCTGTCCCCTCGCCATCCCGAATGTTATAAGAACCTACCAAAAGAACTGCACAGTACATAACAGCACCACAAAGAGAAGAATAACTGGAAGCAAACCCTATACCGATTCATCTGAATAGTAGATGTGCATATTATACAGGATGGACCAAAAGTTCCTTAACATTACAAATGATGATTTAAAAGAAATTAGTTATGTTGTAAAAATAAATCTAATACAAATAAATTAAAATTGGAGTACCTGTATGTAATATCAAATGAACAGTTTTTTTCCTAAATAAAATAAATAAATAATAAATATTTCGGTCAATTTCACACAACGTCATCTAGTCCCAAACGAAGCAGAGCTTGTGTTATAGGTACTAAACAACTGATGTAATACCACAGAATACATAATTGTACTCATATAGAAGACTCACTCCGAAAAGTAAAAGAAATTGGGGCCCTAGGCGTCAAAAGATAAAGTTCAATTCAGATCGCACAGCGCCGAATCAACTACAATTATATTTACCTACCGTTGCGTCTCTTTCTACCGTGTGACCGAGTGACACCCCCCTGGTAATACATAAACACACTTTTTTTTGTAAATACATACATATTATACATAGAAAACACCCAAACTCCGAAACAAACATTTGTGGATCACACAAATATTTAGTCCGACCCGGGAATCGAACCCGAGACCTCTTTGATCAGCAGCCGCATTCGCTAACTACTAGACCAACAATGCAGTCAAATAAATATGAAACTACATACGGTATTGACATCCAAAATGCAATTTTAAAATGTTTGTCTGTCTGTCTGTTCCGGGTAATATCAGGAACGGCTCGACCGATTTTGACGGGACTTTCACTGGCAAATGGCTGATGACTTAAGTAGTAAGTTAGACCATTTTTTGGACTAGTTTCGCCTGCGGCGTTTCTTGCAATTTACAACAATAAGCACGGGTAACGCGACTCAGCAAAATACAATTATAGAAGTGAAAATCAGCTATCTGACGATATATTCATTTTATATTTGGGTAATAAACACCTATTCCTTTATAACTTCGTTTTAAAATCGCCAATCAAACTCAAGTCATAGTTTTGTACATATTTATTTACTCTACTTACAAACAAACACACAACTTTTAAAAATATTTAAGCTAAAGGGGTATTGATCTTGTAGTATATTCTTCTATATTGTTGGCTCACATTCGCACGCGCCCACTCGCTGTCGTTGCTAACAATCGACTGAACTGTGTCCCCACCACACGTACTCTGGAGATGACATAATGCTTCCTTCTCATTCATTTACAGTGAACGGGTGAATGAATAACTCAGTGAAACCTTATTCATTCACAGTGAACGAATGAATGAACAACTCACTGACACATACACTACAGATCTTCACAGGATTTCGCCATGTCATAAATACACTACTTATTTTAACAATATATTACAGTACAGTATCACATGATTAGGTTTTGTCGTCCACTTTAGTTCCAAGTGCTTCAGCTTCAGTAACAGTATCTGGTAATGAAACATTGGCAACATCCGAAACAGAGAATGTTAATAGTCCTGCTACTATTGATACAATACCAAATATTAACGACGGCAGACCATGCCAGTATACTGTCTGAAATAAAAAAAAAGAACATTATAAAAATAAACAAAAACAAAAAAGTATAGATGAAAATGCAGCTTGAGTTGACTTTGAACCTAACCAAGGCAAGGACTTTGAGCTGGATTAAATACAAAATCCCAAGCAAATAGTCATATAGTGGACACTTACAGTGCGGTTGGTCCACAAGCTCAAAGTTGCTCAGCGTGCAATGGAAAGGGCTATGCTCGGCGTTTCTCTGAGGGATCGTATCAGGAATGAAGTTATCCGTCAGAGAACTAAAGTCATCGACATAGCCCACCGGATTAGCAAGCTGAAGTGGCAATGGGCTGGCCATATTAGCCGCAGAACTGATGACCGTTGGGGTAGAAGAGTTCTGGAGTGGAGACCGCGTCTCGGCAAACGTAGTGTAGGACGCCCACAGGCCAGGTGGAGTGATGATTTGCGCAAGATGGCTGGCAGGAGCTGGATGCGAGAAGCCCAAAATCGATCAAAGTGGTGTGCAATGGGAGAGGCCTATGTCCAGCAGTGGACTGATATAGGCTGATGATGATGATGATGAAGCAAATAGTCATTTAAAATTAACTGAGATCTAAGTACATACATTTAAGATACTTGTAGTAATATGGACATTTCCAGTTATATCTATGACCACCTGGATGAAAAAGATAAAGAAACCGATATAAAAGTAGCAAAAAATAAGTATACCAGAAGTGGAGTCTGAGGTGCAACAATGGAACCAATTCTGCCAAGTGAAGAGCATATAGCATGCATTGAGTTTCTCGTGTACGTGGGAAACAATTCCGAGGTATATATGTATGTAATATTGAAGTATAACGATGCCATCAACTTGCCAGTCATGAACATTACTATCGAGAGCCAGGCTAATTCTGAAACAAAGAGACAAGCAGTTAGTATCAACATTAGAGTGCTTATTTGAGTACTCGTTAATAAGGTCGATTTGTCCTAGTGATAAAACTTTCGTTTAAACTTTATTTATATAAATAAGATTATTAGGTAGCAATTTAAATTTCATATTACATCGATACATTACTTCAAAGTTCTTTGAAGGAGTACAATGAAAAACCAATTTTTAAAAATAATGGATAGGAGATTCCTATTCATTGCCGCTTGTGGTAATTTAATGCCACGGACACGTATTTCTCCAGCTCTAGAGTAAATACCACACTAAATTTATTATATCATAAGTTATAAAATACGCTTCAGCTATAAATAAACAGTTATCAGGTGCAAATTGCTTACTAGTGGGTAAAAAAGGCTGTCCAATACAAAATAATCCAGCTACGAAAAACGAGGCAATCAGCGGATACTTTCTTCGATAGTTCATCAGCACATACATCGCTAAAAAGTTTCCAGGAACTTCAGTTATAGCCACTAAAGCATAATTTATATATTTATCTCCCTTTAATAACACTGATGTAATTGACATCCCGTAGTTGACAAACGTTGAGGTCATCCACCAAACAACACACACTAAAAACCGCTGAATCAAAGTCTTGGAGGTAAACGTATTTTTAATAACTGCCAAAAATTTTATGTCTTCTTTTTTTTCAGCTTCACAAACAAGATCTTCTAGTTCATTCTTTTCCAACTTTACTTTGTTCTTCTTTGCCATATTTTCTATTATTTTTACTGCTTGTGCTTTTTTTCCTTTTGACAATAACCATCTTGGGCTCTCGTCTATCAAGAATAAATAGAAGAAGAAGAGTAACGCCGGTGAATAGAGTACTCTTAAATAGTTACGCCAATATGGCAGTAACCAAGCTACTAAAGGCATATATACGGCCCCTATACAATATCCAACGTTAGCTATTGTGAAATACGGGACTCTTTGCGTGTTAGTAACTATTTCAACATCTGTGAAAGCAAAAAGTTTAACATTAATAAACACTATAAAAAAATCACAAAATTGTATACTTTTAAGAAATGCATTGTGATGTTTGCGACAAGCACATCGGCCAATAGATGATATAGACAGTAAACTATGAGTAACGAATTAGGGGTGGATCGAATCAAGTGGCGTGCGATTGGAGACACCTATGTCCAGAAGCACTCATAGCTTGGTGTGAGGTGATTGGAAACAATCACTTACGGCCCGTTTATGACCTTACCGCTGTGAGCGGTAGCTAAGAGCGAAACGCCGCACGCCACGAGTCGCCGCTCATAACTAAGCTCATAGCTATGAGCGGCGACTCGTGGCGTGCCTCGTACATTTTTATACTTTTGATATTACCGCTCGGTGTTTCGCTCTTAGTCTCCGTTCACAGCGGTAAGGTCGTAAACGGGCCGTTACGCAATAAGCAACTGCGGTGCTGTCAGTACTTAGATGGGAGACCGCTTGTGGCATGATATGTTATAAGCGTTTCCGTGATTCGGAGGTCACGTTAAGCAGTCGGTCCCGGTTGTCATCATAAGACAACAGTCGTGAAACTTGTTGGATGTCTTCGGACGAGCAAGATTACGTAGCCATCCGCAACACGCACTCGACCAGGGTGGGGACATACGTCTTGATACTTGAGGCCAAATAGTAAGTGAACTAATTTATTAAGGTAATATGTATGTTCTGTTTAGTTCATAAGGCAGTGATCTATTAGATAGATAACCTATTATGTAACCCCCTAGGCAGTGCAATATTAAATGTAATAATACCGATAAAGTAAAGCTTTTATTTTTCAACCCTGCATCTCGGACTGGTTAAACTTAGAAATATTTTTGTGACGTGGTGGTTTGGGGTTCTCGCACTAAAATATTAAAACCCCAGCACACCGCTTCGTAACAATAGGGAGAGCTGAGCCCAGCAGTGGGGCGTTATGAGTTGTTGATGATGTCCGGTAGTGGACTCTGATAGGCTTATAGTGATAATATTTAGTAAAGTACGTCACGAGTAACTTGAGAACTAGTATCACTATTCAAGTTTAGATGCTACGTACTTTAACTTCGTTTTAATGGTGAACGCTTTCTTTTTCTTTTAGTTTTTACTACAACATATAATCCTAAGTCAAAACATTGGATTTTGTTTAAAGTGTTTTCAACTTACTTAATATATAGGCAGGTGAGTAAATATCTCCAAAGGCTGATTCGAGGAACTCGAGGACAATGTACACCCAATATGATGTAGCAAAACTCTTGGCCAGTCCCAGGATACCGCCTAGCACTCCAGTCATTACTATCATAGGTTTTCTGCCAATCCTGAGGGAAAAATTGTATAACACATTAATGAATACCTTGTTGGTCTAGTGGTCAGCGTATGTGGCTACTGATTAAGAGGTCTCGAGTTCGATTCCCGGGTCGGACCAAATGTTTGTATGGTCTGTAATAGTTTGTTTCGGAGTTTATGTATAATATGTATGTATTTACAAGAAAAGGAATGTTTATGTATTTATATCAGTTGTCTAGTGCCCATAGTATAAAGTCTGCTTAATTTGAGACTAGATGATGTTGTGTGTCAGATGATTAGTATTTATCTACCTTTATAATTATAAATTTATCTTTTGAAATCAATTTGCTCATTGAATTACTTCATGATTTATTCCAAACTCCGTATTAAATAAAATACAAAATACTCAGAAAATATCTCATTTATTATTTTATTGTTCAAGAAGAATAATACATGTGTTGCAAAATATAAAAACATCCCTATTATAAAAAATCGCCCCACCATTAAAAATATGCTGTATAATGAGATTATTATACTATTATATTATACGATATATTCATCATGAAATACTTCAATGATTTCGATATCTCAACGCTTCTAACGGGTTATACGAGGTGAATTGCGACGATGAGATGACTGATATTTGCAACTTTGCTAGGGGACCAGAGCTGACTTTGTTGCATGCATGAAATCGAAGACAAGCATTTAGTCACATGCTAAAACAATGCTAATAGATAATTTACTTACCGATCAGATAAAGGGCCCACACATAATAGTCCAAGCATATATGCTAGACTGTGTACAGTTCCTACCAACGTTCTTTTCCAGTCTTGACATGCTAACTGAAACTAGATAATACAAATCAATTAGATACTCTAAGACAATTTAAATTATCAATAAAAGTGTGTAGGAACTGGTTTCGTGTTCCTCCAACACAAAAGGAGGATCCTACTATCAGGCGAGGTGATCATGCCTAACAAATTCAAATTCAAAATTCTTTATTCACTTAGGATGCAATACATCTCTTGTGACAGGTCAAGATTCTACATGTACATTTATGCCATGTTCGCAAACAATAGGTAAAGCCGGAGAAAAGAACATGGCAATAAAAACTCGCGGCCACTCCTTTCAAATCGCCAATGTTTACATAGTTTTAATGTTTATAAACCTGATATGGGGGTAAGGTGCTGCCACTAATATACTATACACCATGTTAACGATTGATAACGATTGATGTTGGGATGTTATATGCTAATCGACGCGAGAACTTCCCTATCGCGATTCAGGATCAGTAGTCACTCAATAAAGATAGATAGATAGATAGATAACTCTTTATTTGTACACCGTGTTACAGATTCATAATACAGAGCAGAAATGACTTAAATTTAATGTACAAAGGGCGGCCTTATTGCTAAAAGCGATTTCTTCCATTAAAAGGATATTTAATTCCCTGTTTTCTTGGTGGTTCAACATTTCTTCGGTAGATGGCGCTGCTGTTTATTTCTGTTGTATTTGGAAGTTGCCACAAAAGTATTAAGAATTAATAAACTTTTCTGATCATTATTTGAATTTATTATGTCCCAATGCTATCCTTTTAGCAAATAATTTATGCCAATTTTTTCGTTATTTCAAAGGTTAATTTAAATATGTTAGCTACCAGAAGTGATACTTTAAAAAATACCAAAAAAAACATGTTATAATGTATGCACTGACAGATAAATAGCACAGGTACGTTGGCTCTGACCTCGTCTAATCTAGATTAGAATGGATATGCAGATAGAGAAGGTAGTAGGCTGATTTCATCACGAATCAACCGGCTCTACCCTCAGACAGAAGACCAAACTAAAATAACAGATTATTGATGTCGTCTTTCGTTGGTGAGTGTGAGATCGGAGTCCCAATAATTTTGCATCATTCTCCCGGCATGCGGAGGCCGGAAGAACAAAGCAGAAACATCGATATGGTGAAGCCACCATGTTGTGGATCACCATGCCACACTGTATGCACTAGCAATGAGGATAGTGGCCCTACTATTGGATTCCACTCATGCCTTCTATCAGGCAGAGCAGAGTCTTAAAACTTACTACTAAAAGAGCAAATATTGGAGAAGATCAACAGTATTTATAATCATACGATAAACCAATTCATTTTAACATTATTTACGAGTATCTAAGGAAAAGCATGATCGACACTATGGACCGCCGTCTTAAGGAAAATGGCTGGCAGCACAGATGGATGCGGACTGTCCAAGACGTGGATGTTTGGTGTTTAGGGGAAATCCTATTCAGCAGTGGACGGCAACAGGTAGCAGTTAAGAAACGTATTTCAAATACTTACTTCGGCAACAAAACTGTTCGAGTTTTCATAAATGAATTCTGCACACTTCGTCGAATTTATCACACCGCATGTATTGTTGCTAAAAGCAGCAACTGCGCATCTGTAACAAGACAAATTGTTTCAAGCGACATAAAAGCGAGAGTGAGTTAACGTTTTTCAGCTTTCACTTTTCTCCGATCATTATAAAGTTTTGCAGTAAGTTGTCAAGATAGAAAAAGGGCAATGGTACTAATTCTGATGTAACATCACTTCACTATACAAAAACAAAATATTTTTTTTAGTAAAGCGATTTTCAAAATGCTGTTTGTATGTATGTATTTAGATAACGTCTTTTTTAGTGTTACTTATTTAATATTTAGCCGGTTTTTTGGGTTTACAACGTCACCATATCACTAAATAAAAAAAATACTTTTTTGTGATTTTAAGTTTAGAGCAGTAGAATTAGCACTAGAGTACATCGGCACCACAGAGAATGGGTGTTAAAAATGTTCATTCGTTTCCTTTACTCGAGTAATTAAAGGTATCTGTCGACGAAAATCAAGCGGAAGGGCCGCGCTATGACCAGAATAGCACTTATGTTTCTTAAGTTACTTGTGATGAAAACCATCCGAACGAAGACCAAGTGTGTTCGCATACAAGGGTGCACTCTCAGTTACCTAACTCTCACAATCGGATCAGACGGCTATCCGATACGAAAAGTATCTATCTCTTGACCCATTTTATATATTTAAGCCTACCAAAGTGACTTTACTCTGCCTGGTGGAAAGCATGAGTAAAATTCAAGAGTGGGGGTCACCACCAACAATGTGAGTACAGACAAAGAATATGGTGACCATTATGGCGGCTTATTGAGCCTCCGGTGTCATACTCAGTAACGAAATACAATTACACTTTGTCGTGTGCAGCAGAATGATTCAGAATTAAATAAGTTGCCTGGAGAGGTGTTTGAGCAAAATTACGACAAGATGTAATAGGGGTTAAAGTATGAAATAACCGTTTCATTGTAATAGGTACTTCGAATCGACATAGAACCTTCATTGTTTGAGATTTTTGAGTCAAACTTTTTTTAAATCGTACCTATGAGGTTTTTCGTTAAAAAATGTGCAGTATCCATCTTTCTTGTCTAAGCTGAATAAAAAAACAACTGAAAGTCGATTATCGAATGTTGCACAATTTTTTAAAAGAAGGACCTCATAGGTACGAATCCCGTTAAAATCAGTGCTTCCGTTCCAGGCATTAGCCGGAATAAACACACAGTTAAATCCCTACTTAATATTATAAATGCGAAAGTAACTCTGTCTGTCTGTCTGTTACGCTTTCACGCCTAAACCACTGAACAGATTTTGATGAAATTTTGGTATGAAGATAGAACTGAACTTGGGAAAGTACATAGGATACTTTTTATCGCGATAACCGACATACACGCGGACGGAGCCGCGGGCAAAAGCTAGTAATTAAAATAAATATCTTTTTGTTACTTTCAAATGCATTTATTAAAAACTTATCATTTTTGATATTACAAACAGATACTTCAATTCTATTTAACTTTAAGTAAACGCTAAATGTTTTTTTTTTTCATAGAACCATAATGCGTGGAACCCTTAAAACCTTCCCTGGCAGTTAATAAAGTTATCTATCATATTTTTTTTTATATTAGCTGCCAAAATGACTCTGCCCTGCCTGATGGAAAGCATGAACAGAATCCAGAAGTGGAAGCCACCATCCTCACTGCCACAACGTACAGTGCACCACGGTGACCCACACTATGGCGGTCTAGTAAGATGATTATTCGCGCCCCGCTTGAAGGATCCGGGATCGTAGAAGGGAGGAAACACATGCACTGGTAGAGAGTTTCAGGTTTTAACTGCTCTGCTTAGAAAGGAAGAGCCGAACCGTTTGGTTCGAGAGCGTATGTCAACCTATTCCGAAGCGGTGGCTTCCGAGACCAGCACGTGTTGTCCTGTATAGGAAAGGGGAAGGGGTAACGATAGTTTCAATTAACAAAATTTTTGGTGGCAAAATAGAGGTCAAATTTTCTACAATAGTGGTGTAGAGTGCATTGCACATCTTTCTCGACGTGAGGCTGATCAAACCACGTGTCATGATTGTGTGCTAATTGAATGAAGAAATGAGATGAGATGAGGTGAGATGAAATAAGATGAGATGAGATGAGAAGAGATGAAATGAAAATGATACATAGTTCACACTTACTACGTAGAAACGGACCTCTTGAAGTAACAAGTTCAATTTTGTGTTCATGGTTCAATACTCAAAAACATTACTTCTGCGATTCAGACCAGGCAAAGAAGTCGTCCCTTTTCTATTGTCTACTAAATATAGCACAAAAGAAATGTTTAGATACAGACAATGATAATGTTCTCACAAAAGAATCTTTGTCGCCGTATTGTTACATTTTGTGAAGGAATTCTGTCAGCATTAAGTATCGTGTAAAATGAAATTTTATTAGTAGATTACAATATTGTACTTTTGTGTTTTTTTAAGTGGAAGTTATTTTAAAAAAATATGCAAACTAGAAATCAAACACGTGATTAAACATTTTTGTAAATGATAGATTAAAATTTGTTAACATAAATACAAAAAAAGAAAAATGAAAATAGACCAAGGAGTTTCTTTGAAATCCATGATGATATAAATTCGAAAATCTGCCTATGTCTCTGTCTACTGTTACTCTTTCACGGCATATATCTCCTGTGTCGCGGGGACTTTACAAACATACATGAAACGAACACAAAGAACACCCAAACTCTGAACAATAATTTGAAAATCACATAAAGTGTTGTCCCACGTGGGATTTGAACCACGACACTTGGTAAAGTAGGAAACGGCGTGACGACCGCTTAAACCACTAGGCCAACCGTGCAGTCATTTGGATGAAATATAGAGATAGATTCAACACCTGAGAAGGATTAGGCTTGATAACCAACATACATGCAGGCAGAGCCGCGGACAAAAGTTAGTAGAACTCTAAAAAAAATTAACCAAAGGGTGTTCTATTTTTAGGGTTCCGTAGCCATATGGCAAAAAACGGAACCCTTATAGATTCGTCAAGTCTGTCTGCCTGTCTGTCTGTCTGTCCGTCCGTATGTCACAGCCAATTATTTCCGAAACTATAAGAGCTATACTGTTGAAATTTTGTCAGTCGACGTATTCTGTGAACCGTGAATTAAGATTTTTACATAAAAATAGAAAAAAAACAATACATTTTGGGGGTCCCCATACCTGGATCTGAAACTCAATTTTTTTTTTTATCAAACTTATCCGTGTGGGGTGGGTATCTATGGATAGGTGTTCAAAAATGATGTTGAGGTTTCTAACATCATTTTTTTCTAAACTGAATAGTTTGCGCGAGAGACACTTCCAAAGTGGAAAAATGTGTCCCCCCCCCCGCTCTAACTTCTAAAATAAGAGAGTGATAAAACTAAAAAAAAATATGTTGTACATTATCATGCAAACTACCAACGAAAATTGGTTTAAACAAGATCTAGTGAGTAGTTTTTTTTTAATACGTCATAAATCGTAACACGCAATTTATCTTTCATCCAATCAATACACTAGTATAAAAACATCGATCAAAGTTACAATGAACTACAAGAACTTTTATATGATGTTACTTGCTGATACGGAACCCTTCATGGGCGAGTCCGACTCGCACTTGGCCGCTTTTTTATTAACACTATTATCAAAGAGCGCATAAAATACAACTCTAAATAAAAACCAGAAAAAAGGGCGACCCTCAATAAGAGAGGTAACATATTCCCAGTCTATTTATAGTAGTCAATAGCTACAGGTTCTGCTGGTATGAACATCTGATACACAAATATGAGCACAATATTTTATGTATAGAAATTAATGGATATTATATATAAGTGATCAAAGTAAGAATAGAAGAAAAACGCTGATTTCAGCACGAATGGGCCCGCCCGACACGAAGACAGAAGACCATCCTAATAATGACAGCATTTTTGCTGTCGTATTTCGTTGGTGAGTGCAAGACCGGAGGCCCAATCATTCTGCATCATTCTTCGGGCCATCGAAGGCCGGGAAAATGATGCAGAATTATCTAACCAGGCCGCCATGGTATGGATCACCATGCTACATTGCCTAGCCTCCCAATGAGCATGGTGGCCCTACTCCTGGATTCTACTCATGCTTTCCATCAGGCAGAGTAGAGTCACTTTGGTAGGCTAAATTATAAAAAAAATGCATAGTGATAGATCTGACGAGTGATATAGGAGAACGGATAAAGAACATCCATTGTGGAGGCGGCTTACAATAAGTTTAAGAAAAAGACCAGACAAAAGACCATTATGACTGCCTCGGTGGCGTGCCGTGGTGAGAGCGTATACGACCGATGTGCTTGAGGTCTCGGGTTCAATTCCAAGGTTGCACCAAATGTTTGTGTGATCCGCAAATATTTGTTTTGGAGCTTGTGTGTGTTCTATGTATAATATGTATGTATTTACAAGAAAAAGGTATGTTTATGTATTTATATCAGTTGCCTAGTACCCATAATACAAGTTTTGCTTAACTTGGAACTAGGTGGCGATGTATTTATTTATTATTATTTGAGTAAGGTTTTTAACAGTGAATATGTCGTAAAAAATGTTTTATACTACAACTCTAAATGACACACAAAGCTACAGATTGTTAAAATACCTAGAATATTTTGTATACTTATTTTACTGTATACGTTAAAATAATTACCTACGATACTAAGACGTGGACACTGAATGTAGGGTCAGTTCATAAAGTCAAAGTCACTCAACGTTCTATGGAAAGAGCCATGCTTGGAGTCTCTCTGAAGAACAATATTAAGAACAAAATGATCCGATACAGAACCATGGTGACTGATATAGCTTCGAAAGTTGGTAACTTGAAGCGGCAGTAGGCAGGGCCGATAATCGCTACAGTAAGCGAGTAGCCACTGTAGTTTTATCTTGTTTTGTCATTGTTCTGCTTCTAATGATTTTCGCGTTTTAATTTATATCTGTAGCAAGTATATTGTTAAAGCCGTGATCTTACAATTTCTCTAGTGAAATTATAATGTAACGTATCGTTATCATCACCATCAGCTCACTACTGGACATTGGCCTCTCCCAAGGCATAGAAAATAGAGAAATAGAATGGAATTTAGAATAGAAAACGATAAATGTATCTCAAATCAAATTGGGCACTTTGAAGGCTCCATATTGCACTTCTTCATATGGCGCTTAAGTACATCTTTATACCTAAGGAGTTGTCCGCCATGCTTTCGCTTGCCCTCCTCAAGTTCTGAGAAAAAGATGCACTTTGCCATCCGCTTGTCTGCCATTCTGGACACGTGTCCACACCAACGGAGTTGCCGCTGCATGAGATAGGCCTCAATCCCGCTGATATTGGCTCTGCGCAGCACTTCGGTATTTCGAATGCGATCAGACCAACGTATGTTTAAGATTTTGCGCAGGCATTTCATGTGGAAGCGATCCAATAATTTTATATGACGGCGATAAACTGTCCATGACTCGGAAGAGTACAGCATGTTCGGCAACACCACCGCCTTATAAATATCAACTTTGGTGGTCAGTTTTAAGTCGTGTGAACTAAAAATCTTACGATCCAGTTTACCGAATACAGCAGCTGCGGCACCGATACGACTATTGATTTCGGCGTCAAGGTCGCACTTAGATGATACTGTGCTCCCCAGATAACGGTATGTGCTGACCTGCTTAAGTATGTCATCCCCAAGTTTAATGGCAAGTGTTTCTTGACCGTGGATATCTATAGACATAACTTCCGTCTTTTTGACATTGATTCTCAGACCGAAACTACGGCAAGATTTGTGAAGAGTGGTCATAAGCTTCTGTAGACCATCAGGGGAGTCAGCAACAAAGCACAGGTCGTCAGCATAAGCGATCTCTGTTATCAGTGATTTGGACACCTTCGTATGAGCTTTGAGTCTGGCTAAGTTAAAAAGGTTACCATCATTGCGGAAACGGATGCGGATACCTTCAGGGGTTGTCTCTAAGACGTCCCGGACTACGACTGCGAAGTACAGTGCGAACAGCGTGGGGGCGAGAACACACCCCTGCTTTACCCCACAGGTAACGGGGAAAAACCTCGACTGCTCAGCGCCGACGGCCACGCAGCTCTGCATATCGTCATGCAGGAGTCTCAGAACTCGCACAAACTTCTCCGTGCATCCAATTTTCCTCAACACTATCCAGAGGGCCTCCCGCGGCACACTGTCGAATGCCTTCTCAAGGTCAACAAAGCAGAGATACATGTTACGACCCTGTTCTCTACACTTTTCCTGTAGTTGACGCAATGAGAATATTGCCTCGCAAGTACCACGGTCAGGTCGAAAGCCGAACTGGGATTCAGGCAAAATTCTCTCCGACAAATCTCTGAGGCGGTTTAAGAGCACTCTAGCGAACACCTTGCCAGGCACTGAGAGTAGAGAAATACCGCGATAAGAACCACAATCAGCTCGGTCGCCTTTGCCCCTGTATAGGGCCCTAATGAGTGATACTTGAAAGGTATTAGGAACTTGTTCTTTTTCCCACATAACGGTGAAAAGTTCCCAGATCGCCGCGTGCAGCTTCTCACCGCCGTACCTCAATAACTCACCCGGCATCAAGTCCACGCCAACCGCGCGCTTATTTTGTTGTTGCTTGATGGCAAGGATAACTTCGTCCAGTGAGAACGGCTCATCAAGTTCGTGGGCATGAGGTTGTTGGGGTAGAGAGTGAATGTGGTCCAGATTAACAAAACGATCAACGTTGAGTAAGGTGTTAAAGTACTCCGCCCACCGCTCGAGTATCTCCTCCCTACTTTTAAGAAGCCCTTCACCAGTGATCGGCTTTAGTGGGACTCTTGTTGCGAAAGGTTTACCGAGTAGGTTTCGTATCTCAGTATAAAATTCACCAAGTTGGTTGGTGTCAGCAAGCCACTGTATCCGACGAGCCCTCTCTTGCCACCATTTCTCCTTCACCTTCCGTGTAAGTTTACGCAGCTCCAGGTCACTACGACGCACACAATCAACAGCCTCACCCCGGCTTGTCCCGACGTCCCATCTCAGAAGCCGACGGTGTTTAGCTATAGCTTCCGTCAGTACTTCATCATTCTCATCAAACCAGTCTGCATGCTTTCGGACTCTCAAGCCCAAGGTATGTGTAGCGGTGTCGAAAACATGGGAACAAAGTGACTCCCAGACAGTACTGGTCTCACCAGATTTTAGGTCGAGGCTCTGCAAGGCGACGCTCAAGGACTCCGCATATTTTGATCTTGTGCTAAGATCGCAAAGTCGTTCAAGGTTCAGGCGTTTCTGTTTTAAGCTTTCCGATCTGAGAGAATGTCGAACATGAAAACGCAACTTCGTGACGACAAGCCGGTGATCCGTCCAGCAGTGAGCACCACGCATGACACGGGTAACCTGGACCTGGGAAAGGTCTCTTTGACGTACTATAGCGTAATCTATAAGGTGCCAGTGCTTAGATCTGGGGTGCATCCACGTCGTCTTATGTTTGGCAGGCAATCTGAACATCGTGTTCGTGATTGCAAGCTCTAATTGTGCACAGAGATTAAGCAATAGTTGCCCGTTGCTATTTATGTTGCCAACGCCGTGTCTCCCCAGAATTTTTGGCCACGCTTCGAATTGTCGTCCCACTCTGGCATTAAAGTCGCCCAGGAGTAGGATCTGTTCTCTCGGGTGAACATGTTCAATGCACCTCGTTAGTTCCTCATAGAATTTGTCCTTAATCTCATCAGACTTGTCTAGCGTTGGGGCATAAACGCTGATGATATTAAGGAAGTTGTCATGTTCCATGTGTAGGCGTAATGTGGTAATGCGGTCGGAGATGTGTACAGGGTACTCCTGTAACTGTTTGGCAAGATTATTCCTGACAGCAAAACCCACGCCCGACCTTCGCGGCTCCGAAGAAGCAAGTCCTTTCCAAAAGAAAGTGTATCCGCCATGGTGTTCTACTAGCTCTCCTTCATCGGGAAGATGTGTTTCGCTAAGTGCAGCAACATCAATACAGTAGCGATGTAGTTCTCGAGCTATAATGGCAGTTTTTCGTTCCGGACAAGAGTTTGTCTCGCGGTCAAGAAGTGTTCGCACATTCCACGCACCAAACTTCATTAATACAGTTGTTCTTTTATTTTTCCTGTGTCGTCGACCGCGAAATTGAGATGCAGGGGCAGCCGCGGTTGCTACCTTCCTTACGAACTGGAGTGAACATTTGTTTAGGGCACCTTTTCTAGCCCCCTCCTCGGCTGAGCGAGGAAAGCAGTGCCTCCCTAAATAGGGCTGCTTTGTCGCCCCGGGTGCTGCCGAATCCACTCTGTCACTCCAATGCAGAGCAAAAGCGACCACGATGTATTATTACACCCCCAGAGCCGCCTACGTGCAGGAGTCAGACAAAACTCTACGAGCATCACGTCGAGCCTCTCTTCCTTCCCCCATCGCCATAGGACTAAACTGTGATCGAAGTCCTTAATGCGGAAGCGGTCAGTTGCGCAGGATATATTAACGTGCAGCAGTGTGCGCGCGAGACACAGATGCACATACTCATCCTTGCCCTTCCGGACCCAGTGGAACGGTATCCGTTACAACTGGAGAATAAACTCGGACAGATGTTATGTATACTGGTGTAAAAGTCGTTTTTTTTTTTTTTTTTTTTTTTTTTACACACATTCCTTTAGTCGCCTTCTACGACACCCACAGGAAGAGTCGGGGTGGTGACATTCTACTCCGCCGGCACCACACGGCAAGGTGTGTATATTATAGTCTACTAAGATACCCGTACTCGTTAGTAAAAACGAATGGATGTACTTTGTTCATCTTTGTTTTTTTAAATACAATTCCACATTAGAAATATACATCCAACGTCACGGGAGACTTTACAGCCATACATGTAACGGACACAAAGAACACCCACTCAGAAGTACAATTTGTGAATCACACAATTTTTTTCTGAAGTGGGATTTGAACCTACAATACTTAACGGAGTAGAAAACGATCGATTAAACCACTAGGCCAACCGTGTATTTGCATTGTGTAACACTGGGAGTATTAATTAGACTTCAAGGACACTACAACAAAAGTCTTATAACATACAGCTGACACTGCGAGCTTTGTACCGCCGAATTATGAAATCTTAATTATGTAGTGTGTGAGTAAGTGCAGTGTTTAATTAACACAGACGATTATAAAGGGCTTGCTTAATGTTCAACGACCGTTTGACAACTTATCTGACCAGTTCTTATGGGACCGTGGGAAAGTGCGTTGATAGTTAATTTTATCCATGGAGGGAGTGTTATAAATTAAACTTTGATTTTAATACCGTATATACATTTATATGCGTTTAGTAAAAAACTGTTCAGTTATTATTACATACAGACACTCAAATTTGATTTATTTGTATATTTAATACTATATTTAATAGATTAGTCAACTTCAAATTCTGATATATTTTACATTATGGCCTGCCTCGTTGGTCTAGTGGTAAGCGTTTGCGGTTGCTGATCAAGAAGGTCTTGGGTTCGGTTCCCGGGTCGGACCAAATGTTTGTGTGATCCCCAAATATTTGTTTCGGATTTTGGGTGTATCATAAGTATGTATTGACACAAAAAAAGTATGATTAAGTTTTATATCAGTTGTCTAGTTACCCATAATACAAATTCTGCTTAGTTTGTGGACTATGTGTAAAAAATGTCCGAAAAAAATAAGGGCACGCTGTACAAAAAAGATCCATTATCAACCTTTTCCTGTCTTTAACAGTAAAGAACTTAATAATATAATAGGATGACGTCACGTTTTAGTATTTCATTCAATAACTATTTGTCTCTCTCTCCCTCTCCCTATTGTTTTGATATTTCATCCTTATCAATATTATAAACCCGAAGTTTATGAATATGGATGTATGTAAGTTTGTTACTCTTTCACGCAAAAACTACTGAACGGATTTGGATGAAACTTAACAGTAATATAGCTTATATATCAGAACAACAAATAGGCTACATTTTACTGCATTAATCAAGATACACGCGGGCGAAAGCTAGTAAACATATAAATGACGAGTATATATATGCTGTCGATGTTCAGTAATACGTTTTCTAATGACTTTTGTAAGTTTTTTTTTTATTTTGAAATTGGTGCACTTGTTTCGAACTGAGTATAATTATTGCCTAGGAATAATTAAGAAATTAAAAAATATTAACCATAGAATAGACAAAAATGCACTTAGAAGTAATGAAAAGTCATAATAACGCACTCTATTCCAACAAACTTTTTGGAGTTCAGTCTTCAATGAAGTGAACTTTGAAGAATAAAAAAAGATTTAGGGAACGGCTATTCTGTAAACAGTTATAAGAAAGATGAGGACAATTCTACCGCTATTTTATTTAAGAATCACAAATATTTCAAAGTCGATAGAAAAACCAACATTTACTATCTCAAGACCAGATAATCTTTCAGATAATATTACTTATACGCCTATGAAGTAATAGTTCAAATTGCGGCGATCTTCTAAGATATTATCTCTAAAATATTTGATGTAAATGATATGTGAGTACGGTATTTGAAATAGTTTAGTTCTTGTAAATCCTTCTTATCTCCGAGATCCAGTTGTAACTAAGCATGGGTTTCTCACGGCTCAATATCTTAGTAACATCTTTGATCACATGAAGGATAAACGGTTGCGCAACCCTGCTGTTTTTTTAGCTTATACTTAGTCTAGTCAAATCCCCCCCCCCCCCCTCTTATTCCGAATACTTAGTGTTTCCTAGTACACCCATTTAGTAACTACAAAAGCTTAAAGGTGCTATGAAAATTTTCTTAACCTATAAACAATTTTAACCTCTAACTTATTTTGCAGATTCTGACTAGAAGATGTCGTGTAACCCAGACACACACGAGAATCAAACCCGAGACCTCGAGCAAAGCAGTCGTACACGCTACAACTGTGCCACCGATTAATTTCTATTCTTTTACATTAATTATCAACATAAAAAATGTGAGTAATGTAGCAAAATAAGCAATACAACAGTATTTTATTTTTGCAGTGGTGTGATTTTCCTGCTCTTGAAGGAAAACTTGAAACAAATCTTCTGTTCAAACGTTTGAAAACATCCTCGAGATGTTCACCCCACAGTGTTAGTGCTAGATCCATTGAAAAAATAGTGTGTACCACTTAGTTTATACGATAGAAGGGATCCTAGATCAGTCGAAGGAAACTTGATGATAACACGTGTAAGGGCACTAAGCCTGCCCTGGTCTGCGTGAGTGGTCGCAAAATTGAATCGGCTGTTGCATCTTCTCTGTTGAATAACGTTGAAAGGAAATAAAGCGACGGAAGATAGTGAGATATTCTCCGATTACTGCACTGAGGGTCAGAAGCTACTTCTCGGTAAAACTTCAGCGTGTGTTTAGATGAGTTCTCAGTGTAGTCAGAGTGGTAATATGTGGGGTAAAATTCCCTTTTATCAGTGTAGGTACCTGGCAACCTGTGTCTGTTGAAAGGAAAGAATTCCATTCAACTATAACCGGCTGGGGTGCCTTCATGGTGGCATAGCTAGTACGTGAAACCCCCTGCCGAGACTACCTGCCAATAGGAATAAAAGCCGGTAGGTGACCTTTAATATTTATTGAAACCAATCAGTTTATTGGAGGTAATAAAATCATTTAACAAGTGTTTTTAGATTTTTTTACAACTTTATTTAAATTTTAAGTAGGTTACAAATGCTCAAACCTTCAAATACAACAATTGGCATGTTTAACGAGTGGGTACATGTTTACAAATTGTTTTGTTATTTGACCATTTTACCATATATGTAGTTTGTGGGACCCAAGTTGCTTTTAAAAAGTTATTAGTTTTTTTTTTGTAGAATATACGGATTGAATAAAACCAAATTAAAACACGTGAAATGGTTTGTAATTGATTTGAGAAATTAATTTCCTACTCCTTTGAAGCGCTTTCGAGCCGCTTTTGAAAATTCTTTTATCTATTTCTAAGGAAAGCATTCACGATTAGTCGTATTTTAATTAGAAAACTACAAAATAGACCACCTATAAATAAATGTATGAATTATATCAATATGTTCTTTAGTTTGACCGCACTGTTGACCTAGTGGTTTAAAAGGTCGCCACGCTACTCTCTACTCTTATTTTTAAATTTCATGGTTTATCTTTGCTATTACTTTAACCTCACCTTGTTTGTTTTTGGGCTTCCGTATTCAAAGAGTAAAATGGAACGAATTAATAATAACTAAGACTCCGCTGTCCGTCCGTCTGTCCATCTATTCGTTTGTCAAGAGGCTTATAGACACACTAATAATAAAATTATATTTGAAATTTTCACAGATGATGTATTTATATTTTCGCTGTAACAGCAAAAACCAAAAACATAAAAAAAAAAAAAAGTTTTCTCGTACAACTAACGTATGTTTTGCTCAGTATTCATAACGGCAACAGTTCATAGCTTAAAATCTACTTATATTAGTACAGAACCCTTCCAGCGCCAGTCCGACTCGCACTTAGCCGATTTATTATAAGGTAGTAGAGCCACACTGATTACAGCACGAACGGGCCGACTCGACCGGGGGCAGTACACACACAGAAGACTATCCTAATAATGACAGCATTCTTGCCGTATTTCGCTGGTGAGCGGAAGCCCAATCATTCTGCATTATGGTCCCGGTCTCCGGAGACTGATGCAGAATTATCTGACCAGACCGCTATAGTGTGAGTCACCATGCTGCTTTGCCTACTCTCACAATTAGGAAGTTGCCCATACTCGAGGATTCTACTCATGCTTTCCATCAGGCAGAGTAGAATTACATTATTTGGCTTAAATAAAAAAAAAATGTTTACCTGTATCGGTCTTCTTCAGCCGCGAAGATATAGTTTGAGGAGTAGGCAATATTTGAAGCATAGGCCAGTCCAAGGAACAAACATAACTGACCATGATAGGGATGGAACATACCAAACTTAGCCAGAACATCGTCCAAACTATTCTTCTGTTTCTCCGTAGAAACCATTTTCAAAATATATATATGTGGAGTTTGATAAATAAATGTTTCGAAAGTATGCTGATATTTTCTTTAACTTCACACAACACAATTACAACTTCGATTTACTGCGTCTGCCATTACATGACAACTTTGAAAACTGAATTTAGTGTCATCTGTGACAGGTGACTACTGATATAAAAAAGTATTTCTAGCATAGGAAAAACCCCTTAATACTTTTATACTACACATATATATATTTACGAAACTGAAAACGTTTTACTTCCATTAAATTTTCATGTTTTATTTTATTATTTTTATAATTACACACTTTTTCCGTAAACACTTATATATGCCAATAAAGCGATTTATTGAAACTATTTTTTCACATTTCTCTACACTTTCACACAGTTTACATAACGTTTAACTCACAATGGTCACACAAGTGTACGCTGCAAGGCCACGATTAAGAATGCATGCATTTCTCACAACAACTGAGTCTATCCATAAAACTTTACGACTATCGATACAGAATACATAATAGCACTAGCTGTGCTAATGCAGTCACACTGCTTGTAGAAAGTTTTTTTCTTTTAAATATCTACACTCCAATCATCAACAGCCTTCAACAGTCCACTGCTGTACATAGGCCGCTCCTTAGAAAGGAGGTTTTGGCCTACTATACCACGCTGGCCAGACGGGTTGGTATAGATTTGGTTTCAAGTTTTACTTCTCTTTGCATTGATGTTGTCTGGCGTCGCCCTTAATCGCCTTTTACGACACCCGCGGGATGAATAGGGGCAGTAAGACTCTGTATTCTTAATCTACTCAAATAAATAAAATTCTATTGTATGTTTGTAGTATCAAATGATCAGTTTTTTTATTAAATCTTTTTTTTAAATTTTTGTCTGTCTGTCTGTTTGTTCCGCGTAATCTCTGGACGGCTCTACCGATTTTGACGGGACTTTTAATGGTAGAAAGCTGATGATAGAAGGAGTAGCTTAGGCTGATTTATTTTAGACTAGCTTCAAGAAACAATTGCGTGTCAGACCACGCACAGGAAAGGGTTCCTCAGTCACCCGTAATGGTACGTGGATTTAATATCGTATCCAAAAGATAATTGTTATGTTCACGTATTAATGCGTTAATTTTGTATGACGTTTTCAAAGTGAGCGCATTTCACAAGTTAAGCCTCTATAACTCCTGAACTAATAAAGTTATCTAATCCGTTATAGTTTTTCTTCAAAGTTCATTATATGGACCAGCCCCACGATTTAAAAAAAAAAAATGTGCTAGCCGTTTAGCGTTTAGAGGGGGGGACGCCCTGTTTTGACAAAAAAGTGCCCTTTAACGTGGAATATCTCGTAAACGGATACCTAAATAAAAATCGTCTTAGAAACCCTTTATTGTTTTTAATCAAATATCTATCTATTAAATATCTATCTAATGATACCCCACACAATGGATAGCCACGAGAAAAAAAAGATCCCCACTTTACGTGTAGGGGAGATACCGTTGTCGACGTAATTAGAACACATATTCATGCAAAGTTTCAACTTTCTAGCACTTACCGTTTAGACGGTTAGTCGAGGACGGACAGACGGACATGACGAATCAATAAGAGTTCCGAGCTTAGAGTATACATAAGCAAGACAAGCGAGGTTAGACTATACTCTAAGGTTCCGAGTCATAAACTTCTGAATCCTAAAAACTATTAGATATAAATAATTTAAGAATAATTTACAAGTAATATGTTTTCGAAATTATTTTTAAGTCATAAGACAAGTTATGTGAGATGAGAGATAAGTATTTAATGACTCTTAACAGTCGTTTATCGTTTTTTCTTTTTTACATATTATTATAAGCGTTTTCTCAGACATGCAATTTCTAACCATTTATAGTTAGAAACTTTGTAGTTAGAAAGCGAATTTATTTTCTAAATACACATTTATCATAATCGTCAATAGTGGAAGTGAAATTAATTGGATTTTAATGTAAGTAGGAGTTAATTAAGTCTATCCGTAGTACGGAGGTTTTTGTTGCTCTATGAAGTCCATAAAAAAAACCATGTAAAATCCCATAAAATGTTTTCTTTTTACACTTAACATATATAATATTTATGTTAGTTAGTGAGTAAATAATAAGCAGAAAACTAGTTCTGGACATATTCTGAAGAAAAAGGATTTAATGTACTTTAGTCACTCCTCTTTTTCTTCTTTATTCCCAATATTATTTGGGGTCGGCTTACTAGTTCAACCGGTTTTACCCGAATTTCAGTTCTTCCACGGAGCGACTGACATCAGACCTACGCAACCCTAAGGGAGAACAGAAATTCGAAGGTTGAACTAGTTCTCAATATATTTGAGGGCACCGACTTCCTAATAACAATTGCCATAGATGTTCATATCAACCGGGACCGATGGCTTAATGTGCTGTCCGTGGTACGGTCGTGAATCACCGCTAAACTTGCATACTTTCGTCACTTATTCCATGATAATGACACTTGCTTTGATAAAAAAAATCTGAAAGTTTCTCTCAAAAATGTATATATGTATGTAGAGATGTTAGTTGTCGGAATGTTCTGTCAATCTAATTAGTTTAATTAATAATGTCAATCAAGTATTTTGCTAGTTGTATGACTATATTAAGTTTTTCGGAAGACGGTCTCCATTTCATCTCATTCACGTTTTTTTATCATTAAATTCATTACGACGAAGACTTGAAGACAAGAAAACTTTATAATTGAAGACTAACTACTTGACATTAGCAGAAATAGCTAATATTCGGCTGGTTACCATTTGACTAAAAGAAGAAGAAGTAGAAGACTATATTAAGAGGTTCCTGTCATGTGTGTGACTTCATGCAATATGCAATTGTTCTTGAAATGTGGTTACGGGAAAATACCGGTATGGAGAAAGCGGTTATTTATTTTTCATTTAATTGATGCAGAAATTAAAATAATGGATCGCCTTGAATGGGACAGTAATACGCTCACAAAGAAGATATACCTAAAAATGAACAGTATTAATGTTGTCGTATTTAGTTAGTGAATTTGAGACCGGAGGTCCAATAATGCAGAATCATCTAACTAAGCCGCCATAGTGTAGGTCACCATGTTACATTCCATTGCTATAGTCACAATGAGGATGGTGTCTCCTACTCTAGGATCAGACTCATGCTTTCCGATAGGATAAATTCACAGGAGGCTACAGGACAATGCCACCACTGCGGGTCTGACCGGGACTCCGCCCAGCACACGTTGGATGACTGCCCTGCTTGGGAGTCCGAATGTCGAGTCTAGAGTTGACGTGATTCTGGTGTTCCTCCCGACTGCCGAGGTAGGCTGCCGCGGGGTTTAGTGGGTAGACCGGGTTTCCCGGGAGTACGATACACGCCCTTCGTTTCCCCACGAAGGGCATGGTAAGAAACAAAAGCATTCCCCGCTTAAAAAAAGACTATAAATTTAATAAAAAAGATTCTTGAATGGTGTGTAATAATAATAGACAGTAATAACAAAAAATTGATTGAAAGATACTACTATCTTTCAATCAATTTTTTGTTATCTTATATCTACATATAAGATTTAAATTTTATTATTTTACGAGGTGCCATAAAATTTACATACAATACGAACTAGATGTACCTGAGATGCATCGGAATACGACCATTTTTTTTGATAATTATATTTATACTGTAATTCTCTTTTTGAAAGTTTAATCATCATGTAGGTGGTCGAAATAAATTGATGAACTGCCTTGTTGGACTAGTGGTTAGCGTATGCGGCTGCTGATCTAGATTTCTTGGGTTCGATTTCCGGGTCGGACCAAATGTTTGTGTGATCCACAAATATTTGTTTCGGAGTCTGAGTGTTTTCTATGTATAATATTTATTTGTTTATTCTTTAACTTTTGCACTCATTCTTTTGCATATTTCTACATGGGCGGACTTAATGCCCAGGTCATTCTCTACCACTCAAAGTTTGGTATACACAATATAACATAAAAACCATACCTACACTACATTTCATTTCATACATAAATGAACATATTCATATAAGTATATACATACATATTATATATATTTAAATATTATAGATACATATTTACACTATGAATATAAGAAAATTAGTTCGTGTTTTATATACTCGTATGTATATACTAAAAAGTATGTTTATGTATTTTAATCAGTTGTCTGGTACCCATACGACAAGCTCTTCTTAGTTTGGGACTAGATGACGTTATGTCTAAGATGTCCGAAATATTCACTTTATAATCTTCTTATATATAAAATTCTCGTGTCACAATGTTCGTTCCCATACTCCTACGAAACAGCTTCACCGATTTGTATGAAATTTTGTGAGCATATCGGGTAGGTCTGAGAATGGGTCAACATAAATTTTTCACACCCTGGGACGCGAGCGGAGCCGCGGGCATCAGCTAGTTATTTTATATATTTATAAATTAAAATTACGAGTGATAATTTTGATTTTTATATTGAATGCATTATGTTATAATTTTCGTTAAGTATCCTATAAGTGAGAATTTATTACCAATGCTAAGAACTTGTGTAATTAATTAAATATATTACTCATTGTTTGTTTTGGATCTATGTTTAAGACAACTTCCGAATAAAAATATATCCTTTGTCGTGGAAATTTTAAAATTATTCATTCAGCCGCCATCAGAAACACCTAAACTTATATAAACAATATGTTAATAACACACATTGTTGTCCCGGGTGGAAATCAAAACCAGAACACTCAGCGAAGCCCCACTGCTGGGCTCGGCTCTCAGGAGAGGGCTAAGGCCATACGTTCCCTTGCTGGCCGAGTGCGAGTTGGGGACTTGTCTCGGTGATTGAATCCAATTAAATAAGGCCACCTGACTATGAGTACATACATAAGTAGTAGTAATTCACACACACACACAACGCCATCTATTAGTATTTTAGTAGATCACGAGCATTCGCCTCTTCTATACTTTTTACAAAATAAAAAAAATGACTTTTTAGTTACGTTTATTAATTTACTTAATTTTTTTCATTTTCTTGCGATTCTTTGGAATCGAATCCAAAATTTTGTAGACCTAAATCTTTAGATACATCTTTGTTCTCTTTTGAAATTACATTAGGAGGTATTTTATGTTTTGTTTCGTTGACTTCTTTAACTCCAATAGCTTCAGCTTCTTTTACCGTATCTGGTAATGAAATGTCAGCAACATCAGACACTAAGAATGTCAATAATCCTGCGACTATTGATACAATGCCAAATATTAATGACGGTAGACCTTCCCAGTACACAGTCTGCAATAAAAAGAAAACACATTAATATAAATGACTTGAGAATCGAAATCTTGCTTCTTTTCCAGAATTTATTGATGAGGATCGTGACGTTGATCTTATTGTAAGGTATTCTAGTTTCAGATGGTACTTGGAAGCAGAATATAAATAAATAAATATTTTTGGACATCTTACACACAACGCCATCTAGTCCCAAACTTAGCAGAGCTTGTATTGTGGGTACTATAGAACTAATAATAAATACATAAACGTACTCCTTCTTTTCTAAATACATACATATTATACATAGAAAAGTTTAGGAGTTTGGGTACAAAATCCAGAACTCGGAATCGAACCCGAGACCTCAAGAACATCAGTTGAATACGCTACTACTGCGCAACTGAGGCAGTCTCTCACAATTATTCTATGATTTTTGGATTTCAAAAGGATTCATGCTTTAAGGCAGCGGTCGTCACAGTTTTCTAACCAAGGGCCACACAGGACAATGTGGGTATCGGCACCGGGCCGCAGAGTAAGGACGTTGCCCACTTATGCGTATTCGGTTCATGTCCTTTATATTTATGGAAATCGAAGAAATTAACATGTATTTTTTTTTTTTAATTACATATATATGTGTTCAGTATCGAAAACTGAATACCACTTTTTTTTTCTAAACATTATACTCTGGTGTGTATAGGTTCGCGAGGGGCTCTTTTTGATGAATTCTTTTTTCAGAAAACAGCCCTAACGCAAGTGGACATGGCAAAGCCCCGACACTGTGATAAAAAATCAGATTGACTTCATTATTACGGACAAGAGGCACATATTCAGAGATGTCTTAATGGTCAATAGGTTTAATACCGGTTGCGATAACCGACTAGTCCGAGGCTCTCTGAATATCAACTTCAAAGTTGAACGTGTCCGTTTGATGAAGTCCAGGCTCCGACCAACTCTACTCCAAGCCATGATGAGGATCTGAAACGTTCCAGTCAAACCTGGAAAACCGATTCGCTGCCATGGAAAATACAACAGAAGTAAACCAGAACCTCGAAAATATGGTTCGAATCCACAGGGACGAAGGTACGAGCTTCTGTGAACAGCAGCGTAAAGACAGGAAGTCGAAGCTTTCAGAGAGGACTTTAGGGTTGATGAGGAAACACCGTAAAAACCCACTCGTCACTTCGTTGGCAAAGAGGATGCTGAACAGAGAGATAAGCAAACTCATATTCCGGTGCTCCAATACTCTCACCATCGAAAGAGCGATCGAGCAAAATCGGGGGTCAAAAGTGTTCGTACAATCTCTGGGTAGAAGCGAACTTTCCTCGAAACCGGCAGTCCTTTTGGGAGTGGAGGGTTTCTATAGCCGACTATACGCTTCGCATGCATCTCGACCTGATCCAGAAAATGAGGACACCAGAGCCACATTAACGCGTCATTACACCGAAGACCTTCGAGAAGTCAGCACCGATGAAATCGAGATGGCTCTTAAACAGCTTAAAAATGGAAAAGCCCCTGGAGAGGATGGCGTTACAACAGAGCTATTAAAAGCTATAGGTAAACCCGTACTGAGGGAGCTCCAAAAGCTTTTCAACGCTGTCCTGTTTGCAGGGAGAACTCCGGAGGTGTGGAATAGGAGTTTGGTCGTGCTGTTCTTCAAAAAAGGTGACAAGACCTTGTTGAAGAACTATCGACCCATTTCCCTTCTAAGCCACATCTACAAGCTGTTGTCAAGAGTCATCACGAACCGTCTTGCGCGAAGATTCGACGAATTTCAACCACCGGAGCAGGCCGGATTTCGGAGCGGATATGGCACCATAGACCACATACAAACAGTGCGGCAGATTATACAGAAGTCCCAGGAGTATAATCAGCCCCTATGTCTAGCATTCGTGGACTATGTGAAGACCTTCGACTCGGTTGAGATCTGGTCTGTTCTGGAGTTCCTGCAGCGTTGTCAGGTAGATTTGCGATACATCCAAGTGATGAGATATCTCTACGCTACCGCCACCATGTCCGTCCAAGTACAGAATCAGCAAACAAGGTCCATATCATTGCATCGAGGAGTGAGACAAAAGGACGTTATTTCCCCAAAACTGTTCACAAATGCAATGGAGGATATGTTCATGACGCTAAACTGGAAAGGACGTGGAATACATCTCTCACTTACGATTTGTGAACGACATCGTCATAAGGGCAGAGACACTGCAGGACCTGCAACAGATGCTGAATGACTTGGCTGATTCTTCTATGCGCATCGGCCTACGAATGAACTTGGACAAAATCAAGGTCATGTTCAATGAACATGTTCTACCGGAACCGGTTGCGATACACGATACCGTTCTCGAGGTTGTTCAAAAATATGTCTACCTTGGGCAGACATTGCAGTTGGGTAGAAATAACCTCGAAGATGAGGTGAATAGAAGAATTCAGTTGGGTTGGGCAGCGTTTGGAAAGCTACTTCGGGTCTTTTCGTTGTCGATCCCACAATACCTAAAAACGAAAGTTTTCAATCAGTGCGTCCTACCTGTCATGACATACGGAGCCGAGACCTGGACTTACGATACGGTTGGTCCATAAGCTTAAAGTTGCTCAGCGTGCTATGGAAAGGGCTATGCTCGGCGTTGCTCTGAGAGATCGTATCAGAAATGAGGTGATCCGTCAGAGAGCTAAGGTCATCGACATAGCCCACCGGATTAGCAAGCTAAAGTGGCCGTTAGGGCAGAAGAGTTCTGGAGTGGAGACCGCGTCTCGGTTAACGTAGTGTAGGACGCCCACAGGCGAGGTGGAGTGACGACCTGCGTAAGATGGCTGGCAGGAGCTGGATGCGAGAAGCCCAAAATCGATCAGAGTTTTGTGCAATGGGAGAGGCCTATGTCCATCAGTGGACTGCGATAGGCCGATGATGATGATGATGATGATGTAGTATAGGTACCTAGTTCACTATTGAAATAATTTACTGTGTCGCGGGCCGCACAAATACCGGCCACGGGCCGCATGCGGCCCGCGGGCCGCAGTTTGACGACCATGGCTTTAAGGTATTTGGTAATATAATTAAATCTCTTACCAAAAGTGGAGCTTGTGGTGCAACAATAGACCCAATTCTTCCAAGAGAAGAGCAAAGAGCGTGCATTGAGTTTCTGGTGTAAGTAGGGAACAACTCTGAGGTGTATATATACGTTATAGTGAAGTATAGAGACGCCATCAACTTTCCAGCCATAAACATTGTTATTGAGAGCCAGGTTAAGTCTGAAAAAAATCAAACTTACCTATAGTAATTATAGCGAAAGTTTTTGAAAAAATTATATATGAGCAGGTATATAACGCATTGAAGGATCAATTGCCTTGTTCTCAACATGGCTTCATTAAGGGGAGGTCCACTGTCACTAACTTAATTCTTTTCAATGAATTTTTAACGGACTCCATGGAGGGAGGCCAACAAATAGATGTAATCTACACAGATTATAGTAGGGCTTTCGATCGTATAAATCATAAAATCTTATTATATAAGCTGGAGAATGCAGGTATTAGGGGAGACTTGCTTCGATGGTTCGCGTCCTACATCGACAATAGGAGTCAAGCAGTTGTATTGGGAAACTATATGTCTAAATGGATGAGTGTTCCGAGTGGGGTACCCCAAGGATCTTTACTCGGTCCGCTTCTCTTTCTTATATTCATATCAGACATCCATAGCTGTTTCCATAACTCGTCAATTTTAAATTTTGCTGATGATATGAAAATATTCAAGCTCATTTCCAATCCTAGCGACGCATTGGCTTTGCAGGATGATCTTTCTCGCTTAAATACCTATTGTAACGAGAATAAGCTTAACCTTAATCCCAGCAAATGCTCAAAAATTACATTCACCAGAGGTAAACACCCAATTTTATTTAATTACTTTTTAGAGAATGAAAAACTACAAGCAGCTGATGTGATTAAGGACTTGGGTATTCTGCATGACTCTAAATTGTTGTTCAAAAATCATATAGACTCCATAGTAAAAAAGGCCTTGAAGTCTCTCGGCTTTATTATGCGCTCATCCAAAGACTTTAAAAACGCGAAAACTTTGAAAATTTTATATTCAACATATGTTCGTCCTCATTTAGAATACGCCTCGCAAATTTGGAATCCGAGATATGACGTTTATATTAAGAGGATTGAGAGGGTTCAAAAGAAATTTATCAAATTTCTCAATTTCAGAGCCAAGTCTGTTTGTTATGACTATGCAATTTCATGCAAAAGACATCACTTTCTGGAACTCCGAAAACGTCGGGATATTGCCGACCTATTGTTTCTTGCCCGTATAGTGACCTCTTCCGTCGACTGTCCCGAGTTACTGAACAAGGTGAAAATCTATGTACCAGTGCATTCACTGCGCCACGCTCCATTTTTCTCAATACCGATAGTTGCTACTAGGTATCGTCAAAACAGTTTCCTTTATCGTTCTTGCCATGTTTACAATGACTTAGTGCGTAAACACGACCTTGACATCTTTGCTATGAGTATATCAAGAATGAGAGGGACACTGCACTCAATTTCGTTTTAAAATTCAGTATTGTATTTGAAACAAAGTTTAAAGTTACTTAAACATGTTGATTGGCAGATACTATTTTTAAAAAAAGGATTTTAATTTGTACTTACAATATATAAGGAAATTTATTGCTTTTGTTTGCCTAAGGGTTTATGTTTTTCATAATATTTAGTTTCTATTTGTGGAGACTTGTTATTGGCGTATTGTTGCTACTTTTATAATTTATGTTAAATGTATTGCTGTAAGCTTCCCTAAGATTAATAAATAAATAAATAAAATAAATAAATAAAATATAATAATACCTATCTACTACCTAGACTAGGTTTCCACATGATCAAGACTAAACATGACTAAACCTGTACTTACTTGTAGGTAGAAAGGGTTGCCCTACACAAAATACTCCAGCTGCCAAAAATGACGCAATCAAAGGATATTTCCTTCTGTACCTCATTAATATGTACATTGCTATGAAATTTCCAGGGACTTCAGCCATAGCTGCCAAGGCATAGTTCGTGTATTTGTCTCCCTGCAATGACACTGATGTGATAGACATACCGTAGTTGACAAGTGTCGAAGTAGTCCACCATACAACACATATAATGAACCTCTGAATCAAGGTCGGAGAGCTAAAGGTACTCTTTAATACGGCTGAAAATTTTACATTATCATCTTTGTTCGTTTCGCAGGTAATGTTGTCAATAACTTTTTCTTCAAGTTTCACTTTGTTCTTCTTCGCTATTTTTTTTAAGATTTTTACAGCTTCGGATTTCTTTCCTTTAATTAACAGCCATCGTGGGCTTTCGTCTACTAGGAATAAGTAAAAGAAGAATAGTAATGCTGGTGAATATAGTACTCTTAAGAAGTTCCGCCAGTCGGGAACTAGCCAAGCTATAAAAGCTTTATATATCGCACCTACGCAATATCCAATACCAGTTATCATATAGTAAGGGACTCGTTTCTTGTTGCTAACAATTTCAACATCTGTAAAATAAAATAAAGTTAAAAACATTAGTTTGTAATACGTTGAACAACACCTATTCAAAAAAATAATGTATAATTTATTTCAACACAAAAACTTGTAAAGATAAAATAATTTTCACAAAAAGGAACCGACTTCAATGAAAAACTATTCCGAGTACCCAAATCGCGACAATTGTGCCTATGATATTTGAGGAATTCTCTCGATTTTCTTTGGATCGCATCATCAGATCCCGATATGGTGACTATGGGACCACCTGTAAGCTACGCCTATTCCAATGCTAAAAGAGTTTTTGAAATCGGTTCATAAACCACGAAATTATCGCTGAAAATACATAAAAAAAAAAGATTCCGACGAATTAAGAACCTCCTCCTTTTTTTGAAGTCGGTTAATAAATATCGTAAATAGTAATAAACAAATGCACTTGATCTAATTAAAGATATCAACAATGAAATGTATAGTATAACTTCTATGTCATGTAGACAATAATGTTACTGGTTATAAGTAAATCAAATATTTTAATTAAAAGTAGACTTTATTTAAAGTATTTTATTTCTCAAAACTTACTTAAAATGTAAGCCGGTGAGCAAATATCTCCCAATGCAGATTCAAGAAATTCCAATAGTATGTACATCCAGTATGAAGTGACAAAACTCCTGGCTACACCTAGAATGCCACCCAGTACGCCAGTTATTATGATCATGGTCTTCCTGCCAAGTCTAAAAGTAGATTTTATCAGTAAAAATATGTAACTATGGTTTTGTAAGAATCGAGTAAGGGAGCCAACTAAGTAGGATATATCCAATACCAAATCGTCTAGTGTACTGTACCTATATCAAAATCTCCTTTAAAAAACATTCTAGACAATCTATGTTCATGTAGTCTAGAATAAAAAAATAGCTAGTAAAAACTGTTTTTGATGAAGATGTATTATAACTAATTTCATTGAGATGTTTACTAAAATCATCATCAAATACATAATAGTTGCTCTTTAAGTTCTCCAGTGGTGACGAATAAAAAGACAGAATATCACCTTTGTTTTTTTCCACGACAAACTCAGGAAAAAATCGCTTCAAAGAGAAATAGAGAAATAAAATTTAAAACATACCAAGTCATCAGGTCAAAGATTATTTATTAAGTAGAGGCCATGATGCAGAATAGATGATGAAACTCTGCATGCATGCATGGAATAAAATACTTAGGTAAATCTATAAGCTAAACTTTCATACTCACTTGTCAGACAACGGGCCAACTAGTAAAAGGCCGAACATATACGCGATACTGTGTACTGTTCCCACTAGCGTTCTCTTCCAATCTTGACATGCTAACTGGAACTGTGAATAAGTTAGAATTATTTTAAGTTTTTTAGCTGTTATTATAAATTTTACATCAGTGTAGCAGTAATTTGTGTAAAGTGAAGTGTAACGAGAGAAATGTGTTAGTTTAGTATGGAGCTATCCATATTTATATTAACAGTCACTGCAATTTGCAAGCGAAATTTAAACCTTTGCTAAAACTTTATCAATTTTGCATTTGCAAGCAGCTAGCTTAAAATTTAAGGCGCGAAATGTACTAGTAAATACTAGTATACAGCAAATGCAGTTAACCGTCCTCGACGAAGTACTTCAGATAAATATTTTTTTTTTAAACTAACAATTTTAGTCTGTTTAATTTAAAATTCATTTTAGAAAAATACTTAAAAATTAAGAAAACTTTCATTATTACTATTATTTTAGCCTACCAAAGTGACTCTACTCTGCTTGATAGAAAGCATGAGTAGAATCCAGGAGTAGGGGTCACTATCCTCTTTGTGAGCGTAAGTAATGCAGTATAGTGACCCATACCATGGCCGCCTGATTAGATGTTTCTGTATCATTCTCTCGGCCTCAAGAAGCCTGCAGAATGATGCAGAATGATTGGGCCTCCGGTCTCACACTCACCAACGAAATACGACAGCAAGAATGCTGTCATTATTAGAATGGTTCTTATATATAATAGTACTTCTATATGATGGTAGTACAGCCCCGGGCGAGCCGGCCCATTCGTGCTGAATTCAGCCTGGCTCTACTACCTAGCAACATGAAAACATTGTCATTCAGTTAAATAATTCATTTATTTACTCTTTCTGACTTTAAAATCCGATTCTAAATTAAGTATTCAGGCTCTAATACTCATTAAACTTATGTTGAGCAGATTCCCAACAAACGTTAAGGGTTATATTAATATTCTATGACTATCCTCTGTAGATTTATTAATGGCCCATTCAGTGTCAAAAATTAGGGAAAACCTTGTATCGTGATCTGTACCATAAAGAAACATTGACCTCAGTTGAAGGTCACGCATTGCACATTGTTCTTCCAGTGATCTATGTTAGTTACTGCATTTTTTAATTCACTGCTATGATTTCTGTCAACTGTTGCCTACACTATTCGCAAATAATATATTGATACCAGGCTTATTATGAAGTATGTGAGATGTATCCTCATAGTTGTGGTCTATGCGATTTCTAATGAAGTAGATGCTTCAAGAAAAAAATACAAGACAGCCCCTGATATCTAACATCATCATCTCTTTTCAAGTTATTCCATTTTTCTACCGACGCAATATCTTGAGGGTACTACAAATTTGTTATTGATTCCACAACTTCCAAAGTTTTAAGATATTTCAAAATGTTAGCAAAATTCCAAGTGTACCACATTTTTCAGTCCATGACGGATTAAGAATACAAAGTGTCACCACCCCTATTCATTCCATGGGTGTCGTGAGAGGCGACTAAAGGAACAAAATAAGCAGCTAACATCACTGCCAAGAGAAGGAAAACTTGAAACAAACCCTTTACCAACCCGTCTGGCCAGCGTGGTATAGTAGGCCAAAACCTCCTTTCAAAGGAGAGGCCTATGTCCAGCAGTGGACTGTTAAAGGCTGTTGATGATAATGATGAACATTTTTCAAATTGCAATCACATCTATTTAGCTTCATACACAAACAGACAACATGATTTTAATTGTTTTTTTAAATTAGTTTTAGCCGTTTACTGTTTTATAAGTGACTTATTATTACATTTAATACTAACTTCAGCAACAAAACTGTTAGGTTTATCGTAAACCCATTTTGTACAAATTGTTGAGTTGATGGCCCCACAAGTGTTGTTAATGAAAGTTTCATCTGCGCATCTGTAACAAAAGATTACATTTCAATTATAGGAATCTATGCCATTGCATTTAATATTTCAACTTATGATAGTGAGAACTGCCTCGTTGGTCTAGTGGTTAGCGTATGCGACTGCTAATCGGTCTCGGGTTCAAATCCCGGGTCGGGCCATAAAGTGTTTTTGAGATTTTCTTAGGAAATTCCTAATAGCTGCCCGGAGTTTTGGAAGTTTGGCGGTGGTTCGCGCCCGTGCTTCGGAGAGCACGTAAAGCCGTCGGTCCCGGTTGTCATGAACATCTATGGCAATCGTTATTGGGAAGTGAGTGCCCTAAATATACTGACAACTAGTTCAATCTTCGAATTTCAGTTCTCCCTTAGGGTTGCGGAGGTCCGATGCCAGTCGCTCCGTGGAAAAACTGACATTTAGGTAAAACCGGTTGAACTAGTAGCCGACCCTAAATAAACTTAGGAATAATGGCTAGGAGGATGAGATGATAATGATAAACCACCATTTTCAAGTCTTTAATTTTGCTGCGGTTTCACGAATGACTAAATATATAAATGAAATAAAATATTACGAATATTTGACATACACTGACATTTAGTCCCAAAATAAGCAGAGCTTTTACTATACAACTGATGCATTTTCATTGCCTCGGTGGCGCAGTGGTAACGTATGCGACTGCTGTTTTTGATGTTTCGTGTTCGATTCCGCGGTCGGACCAAAAGTTTGCGTGATCTGCAAATATTTGTTGCGAAGTTCGTGTAATAAATATATATATAAAAAGTAAGTATTTACAAAAAAAATTGTTTACGTATTTATACCAGTTGTCTAGTGCCCATAATGCAAGCTGTGCTTAGTTTGGGACTGAATGATGTTTCGTGTAAGATGTCCGAAATATTTATTATTTATTATATAAATACGTGCTCATAGCATTGATGGACTCCTAAACGTAAATTGAATTAACTGGTGTATAGCAAAGTTTATTTTATTCTATACATTGCGTATTAAATTTGAATACTAACTACATTGTTACCACGAGAACATGCAATGAACTCCATTTCCCAGGGGACATTATGTAAGCGGCTTGTTTAGAATTTATTTTCATAAAATCTTTTCGACGAATAATTACCATAGCTTTCGTAATGTCAATGTGTATATGATATTGTTAATCGTCTTTAAGTGTGGCTTTAGACGAAAAAAAATCGCTAGAGATTTACCGTTGATCGTATTTCTAATGTTTATGTTTGCTTCTCTGTACTGTGCTGCATGTCTGTTCCTTTTTAGAAATCATCGTACAATGCAATAATTATGTTAGTGTTTACAAGCTCACCGCGCTTCTGTAAATAAGGCCTAAGGTGAATCAAAGTATTGTTATCTGTAATTTGATCATGCTCATTTATTGGTTTCAGATTCGATTATTAACCGACTTCAAAAAAGGAGGAGGTTCTCAATTCAACAGTATTTTTTTTGTTTGTTACCTCAGAACTTTCGATTGTTCCATGACAAGAGAACCAGAAACTGATGATAAGATCCTGGAGAAATTGAGGGAACTCCGCAAATGTCGTAATTAACAAGATATAATTAAGCAGTAAAATTATTGTAGCAGATTATATCATAGACAAGAATCACTCTACTCCCAAAGAAATCAGGAACGAATGCGTATATTGAAGACTACATAACATAAAACAATTTGTTTAATTTAGATTAAGTATAAAAAAGTCCCTGTGGAGACGGATTAAGAATACAAAGTGTCTCCACCCCTATTAATTCCATGGGTGTCGTAAGAGGCTACTAAAGGAACAAAATAAGCAGCTAAAATCACTGCCTTACCACTGCATTTACCAACCCGTCAGGCCAGCGTGGTATAGTAGGCCAAAACCTCCTTTCTAAGGAGAGGCCTATGTCCAGCAGTGGACTGTTAAAGGCTGTTGATGATGATGATGATAAAAATGCAAGCCTATATTGACAATTTACTTTATAATATTGTATTGTTTATAAAATTACCTTATAAAATTACAACAAAGGACAAATGTCTAGATCTTAACAATAGTGATTGAATTTATCAAAATATTTACACTATGAGATTTTTTGAAATATAATATCTCTGTTTTGCATAGTTAATATCATCTTTTAATTCAAGTCACCCAGACTAACAAATTATGTCTGACTAGCTTTTGCCTGCGGCTCCGCCCGCGTGTATGTCGGTTATCGCGGTAAAAAGTAGCCTATGTCCTTTCCCAAGTTCAGTTCTATCTTCATACCAAATTTCATCAAAATAGCTTCAGTAGTTTAGGCGTGAACGCGTTACAGACAGACAGAGTTACTTTCGCATTTATAATATTAGTAGGGATTGTTATGTTTTATCCACCTGTCAGTTAACCATTGCAATCTTGGTACTATAGATTCTGTACATGCTTGCCATCAGGCAGGGTAGAGTCATTTTGGGCAGCTTTTATAAAAAAAAAATCAAAAGAAAATGCACATCGCTAATATAAAAAAAAATGGCACAACTGTGATTCGCGAAACTCGTATAACATTCGAGAACATATTTGTGACCACGTTATTAGGTTACGGCTCTAACGATTTCGCGGACATTTGACTATTGGTGGTTTTCGGGGGTGAAAATAAGTGTCGCGAGTTTTCCAGTTATTGTGCTTTTTTTATTACTCTTAGTATTGCTTGTGACCAACTAAATGTTACTAATAAAGTAACACTTAGTTGGTTGGTACTCTAACATAGTAACATTACAGTACCTCTGAAAATAGAATGCGTTGTTAAACATTCATCATCATCTTCAGCCTATAGCAGTCCACTGCTCTACATAGGCCTCTCCAATTGCACACCACTTAGTTCAATCCTCGGCTACTCGCATCCAGCTCCTATCAGCCGTCTTGCGCAAATCATCACTCCACCTGGCCTGTGGACGTCCTACACTACGTTGGCCGAGACGCGGTCTCCACTCAAGAACACGTTTACCCCAACGGTTGTCGGTTCTGCGGCTAATATGGCCAGCCTATTGCCACTTTAGCTTGCTTATCCTGTGGGCTATGTCGATAACTTTAGTTCTCTACCTCGTTTCTAATACGATCCCTTAGAGAAACGCCGAGCATAGCCCTCTCCATAGTACGCTGCGCGATTTTCAATTTGTGGACCAGCCGTGCAGTGAGTGTCCACGTTAAACAATAAATAGATAATAATAAATAGATGTTACCGAGTAAAACTCGCTCGCCCAGGTACTAATAGATATATAATTATCGTGTTACGATGTTGCTCTAATGAACTCGGAAACTGTCTAATAGATTTTCACACTATAACTTCAATAATCTTTTTTTTAGGAATAAAATTTACAGTAATCCTGTCAAAATCGAAGTAACTGTAATCACCGGTGTTCAAAACTTATTTAAAGAAAAATAAACTGTCATATCCTGTTTATACTACACACATACTGTTCAATAAAATTGCTAAATCACATATAATTGTCCCTTGTGGGGCTTGCCACTACATACAAATACAGAGTCTATTAACGTGGTAACATTGAGCACTGTGCCAGCCGTACTGCTACATAGGTTAAAAATTTCAACCAATTTTTATTACAGTAACTCTTTTTTATGGTACAGGGGCCAGGCAAAGAGATTACTTGATAATAAATGACATAGTAGAACCACGGCTGGTTCAATCAGTTTTACTCTCTCACAGAAGATTAACCGTGAGTGCCAGACCGAAAGCACAATGATGCAGGAGAGTCACTTGTCCGTCACGGGTCACCAAGCTGTGTTGTCTACATAGACAATGAGAACGGTGATCACTTCTTTTCAATTCTACTCAGGCTTTCCATTAGGCAGAGTAGTTACATTAGAGCACGCTTAAATATTATACTCGTAAACATTTATCAAAACCAATTCACTGCTAACAAGAATGCGGTCTAGTTCCAATGGTATCCTAGTAATGCTTAGTAATAGACTTGACGCACCCTGGCTGCGTCACGCAATCAAAATTTTAGTTAGACCAGGGTTAATTGTCAAATAATCTAAAATTAAGCTACTAACCTTAGTATTAAGTTCATTGTTACTAACATATTGGGCCTCGTTACCCTAATAAACATTATTATTATTATAAATAAAAAAACGTCATGCATCCCAAGAGATTTATTAAAGATACTCCGCGATAGCTATCCGGAGTTATGACTGTAACCTTCTTGGTGAAAACGATCGAAATAATCTATTAACCGTTTTTTCAGATAACTTCGGGTGAGCCACACCCAGTTATACTAAAGCAAGTCTCTCCTACAATAGGAAATGGAGTAGCCAACTCACCTATATCCCACTTCCTCGACAGCAAAGATGTAGTTTGACGAGAAGGCAGTATTAGACGCGTAAGCCAAACCAAGAATCATCATCAGCTGAAGATGGTATGGGCTGAATATACCAAATTTTCCAAGAACATCGTCTAAATTGATCTTCTGCTTTTCTTCACAAGCCATATTGCAATATTGTGATATCAATGGAAATTTGTTATCGTAATGGTTTTGTCAGTCCATCACTTTTTTTTAAATTATTTTATTTTGACGATGTCACAATTTTAATTTACGCTTTTAGTTTTTCTTTTAAAAATTAATTTGTTTTGTATGTTAATTTTAATACACCATTGTTAAGAAGCAGCTACGTTTTTATTTTTAGTTTTCTTCAACACTTATGTTTTCATTGTCACTGTCAACACACAAAAATAGTTTTCTATAATTAAACATACGAAGCGTATCACAAGCCTTCACACCAAGACCACAATAATGAATGTAAATTTCATTTTACAGCATAAAGTAGGTACGAATTGGCCTACGTATAAATGCATTGAACCGATTGTAAGTAATGACTCCCATTGACTGTGCGACTGTGATCGTACCCAACATCCGTTATAATATAGTCGTAGGTACGCAGGCTGATTCCACTGATGTTTTGGCGTTCAGTAATAATGCGGTCGACCACTTACTGGTTATAATGACAATGTTAAATGAGATTCATGTGGTTTTATAACAGACTAGCTTTCGCCCGCTGCTCCGCCCGCGTGTATCTCGAATATTGCAGTAACAAGTAGCCTATGTGTTATTCTGATATATAAGCTATATTACTGTACAGTTTCATCCAAATCCGTTCAGTAGTTTTTGCGTGAAAGAGCAAAAAACATACTCACAAACTTTCGCGTTTATAATATTAGTTGGATGTAACTATGAAGATAACATATAAAATATATTCATGCGAATTGTCTTTTAAAACAGGTTTTATATTTCTGTAAATAACTTTTAATTGTGTGAACGGACAAAATATTGTAATAAAAATAACCTAATACTCTTACTGTTACTACCAATTATACAAACTACATTTCTAAACATTATAAATAATTGAAAATCTAATTGAAAAAAAGATAAATAAAAATTGTCTTCTTATTTAAGACAAAAAATAGTAAAACATAAACATTTACACAATCTTTACAATATTCTTACTCTACTCAATATTCCTTATGCGGGAGTTATATGAGAACACCTTACAATGATAATGAAATAACCTAACAATGTATATTATTTGTGTAAGCAGAAAAACTTTGTATAAAAGTCACGTAAGTTTTAGCAAATGTTTATGATGTTTTAGTGAAAAATATTTCAAACGGTGGTATTACTTTGTAGGGCATACTTCTGTGACGAATAATGACTATAATAACTAACCGTGCCGTGAATAGATAAAAGGTTTTTATAAATAATAAGTACCCAACGCGACCTCGCTAAGAGTAATGAATGCCTTTACTTATTCGAGTTATGCAATTGTTTTCGACACTGTTGAAGGCAAACCTGTGCCACAAAATGTCAGTTTGGCGGCTGACAAAATATAATCGAGACATTAAAAATACAGTAAATATGTTCATATTTTACAAATTATTAATTTAAATGAAATACAAACAATCTAAGATACAATTCAAATTTTTTTTATAAACTGTATGTGTAAGAGTCATTTTACTGTAATTATTATTATAACTAAATACTTTATAAATGTTGAAACGTTTGTATTAAGTTTACTTTAAATACATTCTCAAGACAATATAGCTGATGACGGTAGTTGATTAAAATATAAACTTGTATATTATATTCGCTTGTCTTTGCCTATAAACACTATTAGTCCCATTAATGTAATCATTACTATTTTTAACTATTTAAAAATATTGA
Source organism: Phragmatobia fuliginosa (assembly GCA_932526445.1). Classification (NCBI taxonomy): domain Eukaryota; kingdom Metazoa; phylum Arthropoda; class Insecta; order Lepidoptera; family Erebidae; genus Phragmatobia; species Phragmatobia fuliginosa. Next base: position 2,468,382 of record OW052063.1, on the reverse strand, counting down.
TATATGTTTAAATTAATAATTTACTTTAATTACTTTCTGAAGATAATATAGTTTGATGACGGTAGTCATACAATGTCGAAATTGCTTGTCCTCGCCTATAAAACGAGTGTTCCGACTGTATTGACACACTTCTCGTCAAGACGTGGACCAGTATGGAGCTCTCTACTATTCAACCAGTAAATGGGGATATTATATAGATTTAAAAGATAAGTATATACTATTTATTTTTGTGTATTTCTTTGTACTAAAATGTTTTCTAATACTTTTATGAACTTGATTTATGGGTATGTGTATAATGTAAAATAAGGCGACACTCTTGCGACTTGTCCGCAATGTCACGGACACGACGGCTACCGCGTATGCGAGAGTTCTTCACACGGTCTATCCGCGTGACTCCACACATCCACCGCAACATGTTCATCTCCGTGACATGCAGTTCCTGCTTGTGTCGCTCTAATAAAGGCTACGCTTCACAGCCATGTAAAAGAACAGGTCTAACTATGGTTTTATAGACTTGTCCCTTCAGCCTGACTGGCATTTTAGGGTCACAAAGAATACCAGTCATTTCACGCCATTTGGCCCACGCGGCAGCAATGCCTGCCTTGACGTCTCAATCGATGTCACCGGATGCGTGAAATATATGCAGATTAAATAAATTTGAGAAAAAGGTTGTAATATCATCATCATGAAAAAGGCATCTTTAAGGATAGACCTATGTTTTTTTCGAGAACTTTTCAAGATAATTCTCATACTGAATTGACTCATACTGATAAACTGTTTACGAAGCTCTCAAAAGGCATTATAAATAAATATCTCGAAAATCTTACAAACAACATCATCTAGTCCCAAAGTAAGCTTGTATTATGGGTACTAAACAACTGATATAAATACATAAACATACTTTATATTTGTAAATACACAGATAATTTACATAGAAAACAAAATATTTATTTACACAAATATTTTGGTCCGACCCAGGAATCGAACCCGAGACCTCTTGAACAGCAGTCGCATATGCTAAATACTAGTCTAACGAAGCAGTCAAAATGTTAATACAGAGGCAGATAAAATGTTTAATAATAATAATGTTAATACAGTGTAAAATCAATGTTATTTTTTTTCTTTGTAATCTCTAAAATCTCTTTTTTCGTCATAAATACAGTTCAGAAACACGTCTTAACTACCTAGCACTTTCTGAAATAATTTTTCAGTTAATCTTTCAGTTCTTAACTTTATCCGGTGTACCTTCGAAGGGAGTCTATCACTGATCCAGGATCAGATAAGGATCCTGTAATAAATGACACCGGAGCGATAATCTGCTAAATTTACATAAGCCTCAACTTTTCTGTGAGTTTAAGAGCGACCTAGAATGTGTAATTTTTTGGACAAACACTTCTTATGAATTTTGATATCGAAGATACGAACTAGATCTTTTTGAACCAGATTTATTTAAATATAACCTACTAGCTTTCTCCTGCGGCTCCGCTCGCGTGTATCTCCAGCGTATATTCCAGGCATGCCCTTTGATTCAGTACAAAGACAGATCTCCAGAATTGTTAGTGATTCCAACATTCCAAGCAGTATAGGACCTCTTTGCTTTTGATAGACTTAAACTACCTTTGTGTATTCTACGGAAACATGAAGATTATTGTAGAAATATGAAAATATTTTTAAAGCACTTAACCGAATGCTATTGTCATTCGAATGCACCGTTCGACTTCAGAAACAACGTAAAGCTAAGAAATGTATATACCACGTACTATGTATTTACTCATGTTCTTCTTCTACTTTCTAGCCTTTATTCCCAAGATTATTTGGGGTCTACTATGTTGTTCTAACGGTTTTACCTGAATATCAGTTTTTCCAAGTAGCGACTGGCATCGGATATCCGCAACCCTGAAGTACAACTGAAACTAGTTGACAGTATTTTTGAGGGCACATAACTGATATAAATACATAAAAATACTTTTCTTTGGAAATACATACATATTATACATAGAAAACACGCATACTCCGAAACACATATTTTTCGATCACACAAATTCTTATTGCGATCCGGGAATCGAACCCGATACCTCTTTATCAGCAGCCGCATAAGCTAACAAGGCAATCGTATATACAAGTACACTATTATACGCTACTCCGGGAAACCATTTTTAAAAAAGAGTGTTCAGTTTTTAAAAAGGAGAGTTTATTAATTATAAACAGTAGATTTAGAAAGGTAATTAATATGAAAATAGAAATAGAAAACGGAAATAGTAATTATCGTATTTGAGAGGCGAGAGTTCTATATGAAGAATATACTTGGACTGACCTGAGCGTGTGGACGGGCCAGGTCTATAGTTTAACACAGCATATTTAAGATGCTGCGTCAGCGCTACTCTAGGGTAGGCCATACAGGATGTAATATAGAACAATACGTATGGCCTTAACCCTCTCTTGAGAGGAGACCCGAGCCCAGCAGTGGGACGTTAAGGGTTGTTGATGATTGATGATGTAAATGCAATGTAATGAAGAATTAGTAACACAGATATCTCATCTTCTATCAGACGACTATTTATCTATTTGGTGTGGGATGTACTACCTTCTGTTTTAGCCAGGGTGTCTTGGATCTCTCTGCTAATGGCTAATGGTCTTTCAAAAGATGTGTCCAGTCAATTGCCACTTCACCATGACTATGGTGAATGGAAATGGATTTGACTACTTGCTCCTTATCATTTTATTCTACTCATGTGAATGTTGTTATCACATTGTTTAAGAGCATGATTTTACTTTTGTTAGTAAAGATTCTACGTGACTAATAAAGGCCATTCTTCTCTTTCTTTTGATCTTATAATTAATATTTTATATTTAATCTTTCGTTACCAGTAATATGGCCAATATTTGAACACATATAGTTTTTACCTTTGTTGTAAGTAGATGCTCCTACTATGTTGTACCCACTGAGGCTGTTGTTTTTTTTTTTTAAATTTAGCATAAGTTCTAATTTTTAATCACTATAATTTGCATCAGTACTCTAACATGGTGTATAGTATATTAGTGGCAGCACCTTACCCCCATATCAGGTTTATAAACATTAAAACTATGTAAACATTGGCGATTTGAAAGGAGTGGCCGCGAGTTTTTATTGCCATGTTCTTTTCTCCGGCTCTACCTATTGTTTGCAAACATGGCATAAATGTACATGTAGAATCTTGACCTGTCACAAGAGATGTATTGCATCCTAAGTGAATAAAGAAATTTGAATTTGAATATATTTTAAACTCATTGCTTATGGTTTCTTGTTGAATGTCTCCGTTTTAGAATTTTAAGTCTTCAAATAAATCTAGCTACTTAGAATTTCTTTATTTCTAAAAAAAATATGTTCGATCCTGCCTATGTGATTATACTCTGTTCGTATTTATACATTACTATTTCACCTCTAAAATAGCACTGTATTCAGATATTATCTTCAAATAATACTTAAGTGATAAAGAAGAAGGATTCTTCCTATAATTTCACGAGATCACATATATAATACTCAATTAAAACTCATTAAGTTATGGATTAATTAAACACTCATAATGCTAAAATTAATTTCAATGTAGGTTAAATACCTTTCTAGTATAAAATAGTGAAGGTCTGAAACATGTATTTAATTCGTTCATTCAATCAAAACCGCCTGCTAATTAAGTTTTAAAAATTGTTTTGTAATGTAAATTTTAATATTCAGTTATCTACCAATGGGTCTGGACAGGCGTGAAGATAAGGGAACTTATAAATGGTGGTAATATTTTGTAATATACAAAAATTTGCATAAAACAATTCTGTTGGATCATAATGATTGAATTAATCAGTTGAATGGGTTCATTTACAAGTCAAAAATTATTGTGGTGTTGACAATAAAGTTTATCGCCGCATTCATTTTACTACGAAAGTTGTTCGTGTTTGTAAATGTCACGTAATTATATTTGAAAGTCGCTTTATAGCAGTTTGTTTTTGGGTGTTATTTGTGATGGTTGATGAAATAACTTTCTTGTTATAACATCCCTTGGTGTAAAATTCTTAGACTTTTCTTAGTAAAGTGTTAAGAGTTTCACGACTTTTACACATAATAGGATATCTTACCCACAACGCCATCTAGTCCCAAACTATTATGTTTTATGGGTATTTGACGACTGATATAAATATATAAACATCCTTTTTAGGGTTCCGAAGTTTATGACTTCGAACCCTTATAGATTCGTCATGTCCGTCCGTCCGTCCGTCCGTCCTCGACTTACCGTCCAAACTGTAAGTGCTAGAAAGATGAAACTTTGCATGAATGTGTATTGTAATTACGTCCACAAAGTGCTACAATAAAATTATGAAATGGTACCTCCCCTACACGTAAAGTGTGGATGTTTATTTTGTCTCGGGGCTACCCCATCATGTGGGGTATCATTAGATAGGTCTTTTAAAAATAATACGGTTTTTAAGACGATTTTTTGATTCAGGTATCCGTTTCCGAGAAATTCCCATTTAAAGGCCACTTTTTTGTAACAACAGGGCGTCCCCCCCCCTCTAAAAGCTAAACGGCTGGCTCAAAAAATCTGCAAAATAATCTGATAGTGGTCCATATAATGAGGAATTCAGGAGTTATAGAGGCTTAACTTTTACAATGCGCTTCCTTGGAAAACGGCATACAAAATTAACGCATGGATACGATTTCTAATCCACGTACCATTATGGGTGACTGAGGAACCCTTTCCTGTGCGTGGCCTGACACGCACTAGGCCGATTTTTATTTTGTAAATACATAGATATTATACATACAAAACACCCTAACATAATAAGTTTTTCTTGTATAACCGAATTTATTCACGATTCATTTATTTAAAACTAGCTTTTGCCCGCGGCTCCGCCCGCGTGTTGGTCTACTAATGTGGTAAATAATAACTTATGTGTTATTCTGATATGTGAGCTATATTATTGTGAAGTTTCATTGAAATCCGTCTAGTAGTTTTTGCGTGAAAGAACAAACATACATGCATACATACAATTCGCGTTTATAAAATTAGTAGGATTTTACGATAACTTCTATATTTCGATGTTTCATATTTATGATTGAATGTTTATTATTATTATTATCTTCGAATTTCAGTTCTCCCTTAGGGTTGCGGAGGTCCGATGCCAGTTGCTCCGTGGAAAAACTCAGGTAAAACCGGTTGAACTAGTAGCCGACCCCAAATAAACTTGGGAATAATGTCTAGGACGATGAAGCCTACCAAAGTGAAGTGATTCTACTCTGCTTGTTAGAAAGTAATATTAGAATCCAAAAGTAAGGGTCAACAACCTCACTGTGAGCACAGAGAATCCAGCATGGTGACACACTATGATGGTTGGTGAGATGCTTTTGTATCATTGCGCCTCCGGTCTCACACTCACCAACGAAATAGGACAACACGAATGCTATCAATTATTTGTTTGTTTTCCTATACTTATCTTCCTTTTCGTATTAGCGACATTAACTTAAAACTAAAATATTTTCTATTTTCAACGGCTAGAAATAAACTTTTATTTTATGAAAAAGAAAAATAGAATAAAAAAGGTTAGAGTTGAGGGTGGCGGATGTGAGGGGTGAGGGTATTTCCGGAGAGCGTTGACATCGGCCAGATGTGGCACCCGCATCCGCCCGGACTATGGCTGGAACCACAGATAAAAGAAACACAGGAGATATGCAATTGAGGCGTGCCGCTTGCGAACGCATCTGGCCTCAAAGCGGCTTGATGCCATTTTCGGACATTAGTCGAATGCCAACTTGCGACGTCTTCACTGCTCATGATTTTTGACAAAATGCCGCGTTGTTCAGCGATTGTTTGCAAAAATAACAGTTGTATTGTAAATTACAAGAAAGGTGGCATCTAATTTCATATATAAGTACTTTAATATTATAGTTTTTCATACTGAATTCATTAAAACATTTTAAAAATATGATGAAATACCAAATCAATCCTTTTCTTTAGGAACTAAAAACTTTTAAAACCATTGCTTACTTAGTGCGAATCGATCAATGAATCGGCTGGTCTAATAGCGCAATGGATAAGTGTTTTATTGATACTCTCATTCACATGATAGTTTCGGGATGCGGCCGCTGCCGGCCGGCTTGTGTTAGAGATGTGTTGTGATATTTATGATTGTCGATATTTTATACGATCCTATTAAGTACGCATGATTATTAAAGATATAAATAAATTATAAAATTATAATTATGTAAACGTAAAAAAAGTGTAAATAAAAAAGTTTAGATTTTTAATTTATTGTGGTACTCAAGCATAATTTATACCTTGCTTTTATTTTTAAAATTTTAGCTATCCGAAGGATCAAAAACTTAAAAAAATGTGGATAAATGCGACAGGAAGGGGTTCAAGCTGGTTCGTAACAAAAAATGGCACAATTTGCTCGTCCCAATAAATTTTCACCAATACGATCAATCGCCAATGATTAACCATTTAATAATACTAATTAAAGCCGTAATGGAAAAATATGCAAACGTAAGATTACACTACTGTACTAAGAACGCAACACCTAAACTGTCTAAGCGGCAAGTTTTAACTAAATATTTACATTTTACTGGTTAATTAAACCCTTATCAATAAAATTCTTGCACTTTTACCTGTGTTCTAGTCTAGATTCGAGAAGTTGATATCCTGTTTCTTGGTAATTAATTAGTTAATATTCCAATTATGATAAAACATCGCTTGTATAGAATATGTTCGAATTAAACTCCTGTTTAGTTTTGCTTTTCACAGTCAATGAAATCTTTAGGAGATACTCTTTCTCCTTTTCTTGCACTTTTACCTGTGTTCTAGTCTAGATTCGAGAAGTTGATATCCTGTTTCTTGGTAATTAGTTAGTTAATATTCCAATTATGATAAAACATCGCTTGTATAGAATATGTTCGAATTAAACTCCTGTTTAGTTTTGCTTTTCACAGTCAATGAAATCTTTAGGAGAAAGAGTAGGTAATATAGCTAACTGAAGTTCAATCGATATTTTTCTATGATTATCACTTAACATTACTAGTTGCATAATTTGCACACATGTGTGTTTATTCGGAATCCGTAGCTACAGGTAGATGCGCCGCCCTCTTTTTGAATGTGTTATATTAGTGGGTTTATTGGTGTTGCTGTAAGTTTCTTTGTGTGCGGGAGAAATACGAGCTTGTGTGCCGTGCTTACAATTTTTGGTTTTGTGTTAGTGAAGGAAGTGGGAGAAACGCGGAGACATCTGAACACGAATAAATTTGTGTACAAACCTAATCTCCTATGTTTCTTTTATCTGTGGCTGGAACGCTATATTTGATATCACGCCCGCTTATATATACCTACCTAGGTATACCTATTTATAATTGCATTTCTGTTTTAAACTTACTGTAGCTTAAGAAATAATGTTAGAGATAAGTTCAGTCACATTTGGGGCAAATAATTAATTGAAGTTAAAAAAAATTGTGTACGGTTTCTTCGAAATTCTTTTCTTGGTGGGAGACCCAAAGAAAGTATCTACATGTTATATATTACATCTTTTGAAATCGATTTTTTATACTGTTTTATGATTTATTTTTAAGTTTTGAGTTTTCATTGTTATTGCATTATAATAATATTAAAAAGTATGTTATTCCTATGACTTATATATAATTAAAACCTTACTGTAACAGGTTTGTCTAGTTGAAATTGAATTAGGAGACGCGGAGGGCATTCGATGATCTTCGGCCACTCTAGGAAGAGGCCTGCGGGTGACGATCTTGGGCAGTTCGTCGTCCGAACAGACACAGGCCCGAGAGGCTGTGCACAGGGTGTCGTGTGCGCTTTTAAAAAACAACGGGGGTGGCGGAAGAATGCAACTGCGATACATGTTCCGACTATTGGCAAGCAGAGAAATACCGGTGCGGTTTTTAGTCACTAGAAGTCCTACAGACTCTTTCGCTCCCCTCCCAGTGGCAAAGGACGTCCATGAGGATCTTCCATCCCTTAAAAGAAAAGTTGGTATCGAATTAATCCACGCTAATATTTTGAAAGTGACTTTGTCTGTCCCATACACTACAAACAGCTACACCGATTTCCATGATAGGGATAAATTGGCCTGGAGATTCGTAAGGAACGAAATAGGCTTCTCTTTACTTCGATAACTGAGATATAGACCCAGGCAGGGCCGCGGGCAAATAATATACACAATTGCAAATGATAATAAGTATAAAACACAGGTCTAGTTTTTAATGGAATATACCTAGATACACCAGGTAAATGTAAAGAAATCTATTTAAATATTTATGTGTCTAGGAAAAAACTAGCCTTTCTGAATCTATTCCCTATTCAACCAATCGAAAACCCGACACTAAAATTTAGTAATCACGAGACTTCTGTTTGGTAAAATTGGTTAGAAATTACTTACTAACTTACTATTTTAAAAATAAATATGAATTTAAAATATTTATATCAACGGAACGCAACGTTAAAAACAAGTTGTATGTTTATTAAATAAAATATTGTAAACAAAATTTGATACCTAAATAACAAAATGTAATTAAAAAATTTAATTAATTTTAGAAAAATATGCACTTATACAATCGTTACACGAATTAAAAATCGGCCAAGTGCGTGTCAGGCTACGCACAGGAAAGGATTTCTCAGTCACCACATATTGGTACGTGGATTTAAAATCGTATCCAATGGATAATTATGTTTACGTATCAATGCGTTAATTTTGTATGATGTTTTCCAAGTTAGCGCATTTTACAAGATAAGCTTCTATAACTCCTGAACTAAAAAAGTCATCTAATTCGTTATAGTTTTCCTTCAAAGTTCATTATATTGACCACCATCACGAATTTTTCAAGGTTTTTTTAATCCAGACGTTTAGCGTTTAAAGGGGTGGGGGACGCCCTGTTTTTACAAAAAAAGTTTCTTTAAAGTGCGATTTCTCTTAACGGATATCTAAATAAAAAAATCGTCTTAGAAACCCTGTTATTGTTCTTAAAAGACCTATCTAATGATACCCCACACGATGGAGTAGCCACGAGAAAAAAAACAACCCCACTTTATGTGTAGGAGAGGAACCCCAACTAAAAATGTTTTTACAACATAGGTAATTACAACATATTCATGCAAAGTTTCATCTTTCTAGCACTTACGACGAATCTATAAGGATTCCGAGTCATAAACTTCGGAACCCGAAAAATAAAAGATATTTTGTTTAGTCTCGTATCTTCAAAGCCTTATTCTGTCCAGCTGACAGTTTCAAAACCTGTTTTAATAAATAACTTTTACTAATTATAAATTCTTTAAACACGTAAAACTTGGAACAAAATCTATCTCGTTTTTCATATAAAACTTCATCGAAATGATGCGGTAAACTTATACTTGGCTCTTGCAATTCTATCAGGAGAATTTGAAGTTTCTTTCTATAAACTGACAACTTTGAAGTGGCTTCTAGGTAGAAGTCTCTAAGATATGTATGCTCTGGGGTAATAACCACAGAACAGCACACAGTCTCAATGCTAGGTCGGAACTTGCCGACGTGAGGTGAATCCTATAAGAGGAAGAACTGTAATATTAGAGAGCATTTTAAGTCTGAAAAATATATACTGTCTGTTATTATGACTGTCTCGGTGGCGCAGTTGTAGCGTATGTGATTGCTGTGCTGGAAGTCTCAAGTTCGATTCCCAGGTGGTACCAAATGTTTGTCTGATCCGTATATATTTGTTTGGGAGTCTGGTTGTTTTCAATGTATTATATCATCATCATTCTATCTCAGTCCACTGCTGGACATAGGCCTCTCCCATTGCACACCACTTTGATCGATTTTTGGCTTCTCGCATCCAGCTCCTGCCAGCCATCTTTCTCAAATCGTCACTCCACCTGGCGTGTGGGCGTCTAACACTACGTTTGTTTTTTTTAAATATGTATTTCTTTAAAAAAATTCAAAGAGTGTGTTTATATGTTTATAAATATCAGTTGTCTAGTACATATATTATGGTTTTTTGACCTATGGTGTTTTAGTATATTGAATGTACGAAAAACACTGAATTGCAGAATTACTACAAACTAGGGTCGATTGTATTTACTTAAACATGTATATACAATCGACCCCCGATTCTCAGTTCATCCAGTGGCTCCATCTTTGTTACGAGTCAGTTTTGCAATTGCCACCATTTAAGGCTGCCCCTTGCGACGATTATTACGACGATTATTGAAAATTGAAACACTGAATCACGAATTACGATATATATACACTTTACGGTAACGGAACATGATGATTATGTCCAATCGAATTACCCTTTCAACACAAATAAATGCCTACGTATAAAGGTACAAAACATGTACTCATTTTATCATAAATAAAAATAATAACCTAAATAAATAAAACAGAATTAATACTGTTTCAGACTAGGTACCATTATTTTGCTCCCCCCATAATGATTGCATTAATTATCTCTTATAAGCGATATAAAAGAACGTAATTACTCCTTCAATAACAAAGAATTAAGAACAGCAGAATATAAATTACATTTACTCAAGACAAATTAAAGGATTTCCTTATAAACCCCGAGGTGCTATGAAATAAAATTTATTTATTTTTTGTTAATAAAAAACCGGTATAACCTAAATAAATAAAACAGAATTAATACTGTTTCAGACTAGGTACCATTATTTGCTCCCCCCATAATGATTGTATTAATTATCTCTTTTAAGCGATATAAAAGAACGTAATTACTCCTTCAATAACAAAGAATTAAGAACAGCAGAATATAAATTACATTTACTCAAGACAAATTAAAGGATTTCCTTATAAACCCCGAGGTGCTATGAAATAAAATTTATTTATTTTTTGTTAATAAAAAACGCTTTAGCCTTGTACTTTACGTCAAGCTACGCGATAAGAAAACAGGAGAAAAAAGAATTAGCATTTTGAAAGAAACTGTCTTTTTGCTCTTCCAAATATTTTCTATATTTATCCTCCTGGATATAGGATACAGGAGTAGGGGCCACCATCCTCATTGTCAGTGCATACAATGCAGCATGGTGACCCACACTATGGCTGTTTAGTGAGATGTTATTTCATCAAACCATAAAAGGAGGGTCCTCCAACCAGGCGAGGTCATCATGCCTGGCGGGCCACGGCCTGTAGGGCAGTTGTGTTTATGCTACTGGTGCGAAAATTTCTTCAGTGTCTCCTCGGTAGATGGCGCTGTTGTTTGTATTTGCTTGCACTTTATGCGGAAGTCGTCACAATCCAATCTTTAAAAATGTATGATAACAATTATCGTCATCATCAACAGCCTTTAACAGTCCACTGCTGGAAAAGAAGGTCTACTATACCACGCTGGCCAGACGAGATGGTACAGGGTTGGTTTCAAGTTTTCCTTCTCTTTGAATTGATGTTGTCTTGCGTAGTTTATTCTTTAGTCGCCACTCGACACCCACGCGGGATGAATAGGGGTGGCGACACTCTGTATTCTTACAGAGTGTACACACGGATAATCCGTCACCACACGGACAATTATCATCATTAACAATTATCATCATCATCAATTTATCGACGCTGAAAGAAGGCCACCTCAAGAAGCTCCCCTATTTCCTATTCTTGGACAGTTCTCTTTAAATCATCGTTGCACTTTACTGCGTTTGCTATTATAATGCAATGTTTAATAATTAACAAAAATAACCGACTTCAAACAAAAACTATGCCGATTACCCAAATCGCGACAGGTGTGCCATGATATTAGTGGTGTTCTCTCGATTTCTACAGGATCCTATTATCAAATCCCGGTTTCCTTATCATCGGATTACATGGGAGGCATCAGGCATCAAATAAAGTAGAATTATCAAAATCGGTCCACCCATTTAAAAGTTATAAGGTAACAATCATAAAAAAAAACACCGTCGAATAGAAACTTCCTCGTCTAAGTTTGAGTTTTTTATCGTCTTCAAAAGGAATACGATAAAAAACTCAATGTTTGACTTCAAGAAAATATTTTGTCTGGGTTGTCTACTACAAGAAGGCTTTCAAAATATATTATATCTCAACATCCAGTGATGGAGTCCCACCTTTAGCGTAAGGGCCGTAATTAATGAAGTTCCAACATCATCTTCCTTAATTGTCTTTGTTGTGGGCACGCCTTACTTTCTGAACATTTAGAACTTCTCTTCGACGAGAAACTATACTGAAGATAGTGATTTAATATTATTTGAATTATATTTAAATGATAGTTTGTAAGGCTTATAAATATTCATTTAAAATATTCTGATATCCATTATTATATATTTATCTTATGACCGCGTCTCGGCAAACGTAGTGTAGGACGCCCACAGGCCAGGTGGAGTGACGATTTGCGCAAGATGGCTGGCAGGAGCTGGATGCGAGAAGCCAAAAATCGATCAAAGTGGTGTGCAATGGGAGAGGCCTATGTCCAGCAGTGGACTGAGAGAGGCTGATGATGATGATGATATGTTATGAGCGTTTACGTGATTCGGAGGTCACGTTAAGCAGTCAGTCCCGGTTGTCATAATAAGAAAGCAGTCGTGAAGCTTAGTTGGAGGCCTTCGGGCGGCTATAAAACATCCAATGGCAAGATTACGTGGCCATAACGTGTCTTGTCAGTCCCCAACCCGCACTCGGTCAGCGTGGGGTCGTATGGCCTTAACACTCTCCTGAGAGGAGACCAGAGCCCAGCAGTGGGACACTATGGGTTAAACATTGATATCTACTTTCAATGCAACATATAAATACTAATATTAATATTTAAAGAGGTAAAATTTGTACGGCTGCAATAGGTTTTCTCTTGACGACTACAAAACCTACAACTACAAAATTTATTTTTCCAATGGAAAGTCACATTATTTGTGAGATGATATGGAGTGTCGAATATATTAATTTGAAAAATTATTACCACTTTAGTATTTTATAGAGCAAAAATTTCTATACTGAATACTAGATAGTAAAGACCTGAATAATTTATCCAACTCATCTTTTCAAGTATCTAATGACATTACTTATTCTACTACTTCTTTTTCATAGCCTAATTCACAATATTATTTGGGGTCGGCTATTAGTTCAACCAGTTTCACCTGAATATCAGTTTTTCCACGGAACGACAACCCTAAGGGAGAACTGAAATTCGAAGGTTGAACTAGTTGTCAGTAAATTTGACTTCCCAATAACGATTTCCATGGATGTTCATGACAACCGGGACCGACGGCTTTACGTGTTCTCCGAGGGACGGGCGTGAATCACCGCCAAACTTCTAAACTCCGGGCTCCTATTAGGAATTAGAAATAGGAAAAACCCAAAAACACTTTTTTTGGCCCGACCCGGTATTTGAACCCAAGACCTCTTTGATTAGCAGTCGCATACGCTATCCACTAGACCAGTACTCAATATACTACAATAATCGAGACACACGCGGGTGGAGCCGCGGGCAAAAGGTAGTAATATTATAAACGCGAAAGTTTGTAAGCATGTACATATGTTTATTGCTCTTTCACGTAAAAATTACTGAACGGATTTGGATGAAACTTTACAGTAATATTGTAAGGTGCTTAGTAATACACTTAATTCTGCACGAATATATTCATTGTTCAACACCGTAAATTACGTCCGACATTTCTGTCTAAGCCTAAACGCCAAGTCCCGCTAGGGATGCGACATATATGCTAGTCCACGACTAGAGATGTGCACTATATGCTACAATTATAGCTTATAATATATATAAGAATAACACATACTTACTACTACTACTACTACTTCAATAATCGAGATACACGCGGGCGGGCGAAAGCAACAAACACACGTACATACATACTCACAAACTTTCGCATTTAAAACATTAGTAGGATGTACCCTAGGATATTTATCTACATAAAATACCGATATTGAACCCTTGACAAAAGAATATCGATCGAAATAACTAGTTTTTCTTTAAGAATTGTACGTATATTCTAAAAGTAAACCAAAAGTAGTTGTTAGTTCTTCAATTTACTATGAATTCGTTCTACAAGTTCCAGATATTCAACCTCGAAAGAGATTTAAATTTAATTTCAATAAGTCATTAGGAGAGCGTTGAAATAGACGCGATACGTCGCCGTCGTTAAGACGGCCGTCAAATTGACGCAATCTGTGTAATGAGACTAATTAAGACGGGGCCCACTAATTACGGCGTACTCTGATTGAAATCGCAGCTCATTGCTAATGAGAAACTGAACTTAACGCGTAATTGCCTGTAATAATGCTTATACATTTTGTATTATTTATGCGTATACATTTATGTAAATTACGCTAATAATCCGTTCATTTCGTAAACATGATTCTGTATTTTTGATCTCATCATCAATCGTCTTCAATAACCCATAATGTTAACTGCCAAGAGAAGGAAAACTTGAAACAAACCCTTTACCAACCCATCTGGCCAGCGAGGTATAGTAGGCCAAGACCTCCATTCAAAGGAGAGGCCTATGTCCAGCAGTGGACTGTTAAAGGCTGTTGATGAACTCATAATGTCACATTGTTCTTATCGTCTCTCAGGAGAGGGTTAAGACAATAGGGCCTCTTACTGGCCGAGTGTAAATTGTAGACTGGTAAGACAACGTTGAGGCTACATAATCTTGCCGTTGTTTGTTTTACGCCGCCTGAAGGCATTTAATAATATGAATATATAATCTTTCCTAAGTTAGTTTGTCTTCTTATGTTCAATGGATATAACAACATCCTTTGTAATTTGAAAAATTAACATTAATATCTATACAGAAATCTCAAAAATAGTAAGCAATATCTTTCGTTCGAAGTCCGAAGTCTCGGTTAGGATTCCCGGGTTGGACCAAATGTTTGTATGATCTTCAAATATTTGTTTCGGAGTTTTAGTGTTTTCTATGTATAATATGTATGTAAGTATGTGTTATGTTAAATGTATTTATATCAGTTGTCTTACCCATAGCAGGAGTTCTGCTTAGTTTGGGACTAGATGATGTCGTATGTCAGATGTCCAACAAAATATTTATAAGATGTCCCAATATTTCTGACAAGACAAGACAGCCCGGTGTACGGATGGTGGTGTTTCACCCCATAGCCTCGGAGAGCACGCTAAGCCCTCGGTTATTATGATTGTCTATGGCACTGTTATTTATCATGGTATCACTTTACTCGTTTATTGTCATTGTATTTAGGAGAATTAACGAAATCAACATAGATATTTATAAAATATTGTATTGCATTGAAGTAAATAGTCACGCAATATTATCTTTCTAATATATAAAATTCTCGTGTCACAGTTTTCGTTGCCATACTCCTCCGAAACGGCTTGACCGATCTTTATGAAACTTTATATGCATATTCAGTAGGTCTGAGAATCGGCCAACATCTATTTTTGATACCTCTAAAACGCGAGCGGAGCCGCGGGCATCAGCTAGTTATTATATATTATTTAGGTCTTTTCCTTACTTAACAAAAACTACTGAAGTTGATATAGTAGTATTATAGTTGACATACTTCTAGTCTTGAAATAAACGGTCCGGCTATTCCTTTCTGTGCAGAGTAGTTAAAATTTGGAACTCTGGTAAATTCTAAGTTTTAACTGCTACAGCTGCAAGTAGTAGTCTACCACATATATTTCTCTTTCTCCATTATTTTTTCTTGTGTGGCCATTTAATTGTGACCAATATAATGTAATACATATTTGCATGCCTAGAGGTAGAATGTGGCTGTTTCATTATTATATTGTAACATCTGATTGTAGGACCCATATTCGCAAATAAATATTGATTAATTCATTGACTGATCTATGATCCTGGGTCCTTCAAGCGGAACGTGAAAAAGCGAGGTATATGCTACTAGGTTGCCACACTACATTGTATGTATTCACAATAAGAACATTGACCACAACTCTTAGAATCTTCTCATTCTTTCTATCAGGCAGTTAATCTCTTAAAACAAGATGTTGATAATTGACTTTCTAATTTACAATTTAATTGTTGTGTTTACTATCAACATCCGTAGAATACTGCTGCGTCTAAAATTCATTCAAACATTCTCTCTCTCATCTTTCTATAGAATAATAAAAATACTTCACATTTATGCTATCTCAGATATGAAACTGAAGTAAGATTATAGAAAGATATTTTTTTTCTATCAGTGTCTGGGACAGTTACATTTGCAGCGATAGCGATTGTAATAATGGCGCGAACATTGTCACAGCGGTTTCTATACAACATAGATATAAAACTTGCAGACGAGTAGAACACAGGTTGTTTGAAAGAAACATATCAGATATTTTACTGTCTATGCTATATTTTAGTTTTGTTATACTTCAAATCTAACTATTTTGCTGCATGGATGAATAGTTGATTTTGAATTTAACGTTTCACACGTCTATGATTACGTTGTCAAGTCAAGTGCATTGTTGACCTTTGAAAAGTTTGACTATGACTCAAGATTCCTTGAGTTACAAAGTCACTGGGTAAATAGCAACGAAAGATTTGCCTGACATCAGCTTTCTGAAGGGATACCATATCGCCCTGGTCGAGAGTTCTCAATTGTGTCGAGGTCAGGCCTTGCTTTTTTTGATATATAGATTTTTTTGTTAATCTGTATCCACAAGCTGGTCACAATTGCTTATCTGCTACTATACCACAAAAAATCTTCACGAGCGGCGAGTATGCTTGTTTTTGTGAGTTCAATTTATGTTTCACGTTACAACGAACTTAACATAGTACTTCTTCCCAAAGTTTCTTCTTTGAATTTGCAAGTAAAAGCAGAAAGCTTTATTATGCGTACCGTGTTATCTGAAAAATAAAAGAAACTATATTTTATATTAAAGAGTAGTTTGATTTTGTACTGGTACTTTTTCCGAGTCCACTTTTATTTAAGAACAACCTGTATATTATGCCAGCGAAATCAGTACATTTGTAGAAAACTAGACAAGAAGTCGATAAACAGAGACCGGCCACTGGAATATCCCCGTACTGGATAAAACTGGTTTTAGATGTACAACACTGTTTTATTGGAAATACACTTTTTCATTCTCTACTAAGAACAGCATTGAAAAACAATATCTTTTAATTTGTTATTTTGAATGATTTTATAACTGTTTATCTTTCATTAAAATAATATTAATTACATATATAAACCTTCTTCTCGTTTTTGAAGTGAACCCACTTTTTTATGAACTTCGGCCATGCAACTTTTAGGCACTTTTTACTTTTTTTAAGGACTTTGATACTTAGATATAGTCTCCTAATTATGAACTATGTTTTGTTTCCAGCCAGAGAAAAACAAATGATGTCGATTGCTCTATACCAAAGGTTGCATTACTCTTTTGTGTCTTATTCATTTACGTATTTTATTTATGTAACAGAATTAGCTCTTAACAAATATAAACAATACAATCACTGACTGGTTGGTTTAGCGGTTAGCACATGCGACTGCTGATCAAGAGGTCTCGTATTCGATTCAGTCGAACCAAAAATTTGTACGAGTTTGATCTGCAAATATTTGTTTCGGAGTTCGGGTTTTCTATGTATAATATGTATGTATTTACAAAAATAATTCAGTACGTTTATGTATTTATATCAGTTGTCTAGTACCCATAATACAAGCTCTGACTAGTATTGAGAACTAAATGATGTTGTTTTAGATGTTCTAAAAAAAAAAAAGATTTTGTTTTCTTTGCAATTTGATGTGTTTTTGTTTTTATTTAATTTTTCTTTAACTCGAGTAATAAAATATATACCTTTACCCATAGATACCTTTTTGGATGTTTGTTATGTATCTGCCTCCTGTTGTTAAACCAAAAATGTCTGTACTCTATATCACTAAGCCACATCTGTATGTACTAAAAGCGCATAAAGTTTAAAAACGTATAAAATATTTACGATACCGCAGTCAACAGAATTTGTTATCATGTCCATGGCAAATAAACAACAGAACACTACACTCTCCAGGGTTTTTAGTGTCATCTATTATGATCTCGCATCTGTTGTCCTATCTAAAACACTATTGAATAAGAGCTTTCATAATTAGATTCATTTAGGTTAATGGTAAAATACGTTTTAAAAGTAAAAAATGTAATAATATTTTACCATGAATTATTTTAACAAAAAGAAACCGACTTCGAAGAAAAACTATTCCGAGAATCCAAACCGCGACAATTGTGCCTATGATATTTGAGGAGTTCCCTCGATTTCCTTGAGATCCCATTATCAGATCCCGATATGGTGACGATGGGACCACCTGAAAGCTACACCCATTCATATGTAAAAAGATTTTTTGAAATCGGTTCATAAACGACGAAATTATCGCTAAACAAACAAAAAAAAAATTGATTCCGACGAATTGAAAACCTCCTTTTTTTTAAGTCGGTTAAAAATGAACGTGTAAACTAGTTTGACGACTTATCTAGGAAGGTAAGTTCCTACTAATAAAGATGCAAGTTATTTCTTTTTATTTAAAACCAGGGAAAGTTCCAAAGTGACGTGGCCTTCCTCCGTATATGCCCAAGCTTTGAGGTTAGGCAAAGCAACACGCTGACGCTGTTACAGCTGCGCGCGCTCCTGTGCATGTCCCAGCGGTTGGTACAAATTACGTCATAGACTTTGCGTATCCATATTCGCTAGGGTATCAAAAGGCGGGATACGAGATGATGCGGTATCCACGTACGATCCCTATGGCCACTACCCGCTGCCTTGATTGTGCTTGTATCATCAGCGGAAGGAGGTTGATAGTAGCTTGACCTAAATCAGTGCTCCGTAGAGGCAGCAACTTGTTCCCGCGGATCCCCTAAATTAGGCAATAGCTTCAGTAGGCACCTGCCTCTCAACGAACTCATGGGATCATCCGCTTGAATACACTAAAGCGGCCTATTGAGAAGCTTGCTTTTTGACGTCCCGCTTAAGGGATCCAGGATCAAAATAGGAGGGAAACACATGCTCAGGTAGTGAGTTTCAGTTTGATTTTTACGCTCTTTTATTTCTTCTGCTTCTTTTGATGAAATGGCAACCAGCCGAATATCAGCTATTGTCAGCCAATGTCAAGTAATTAACGTCTTCAATTGTAAAGTCTAGTCTTCAAGTCGTCGTCGTAATGAATTTAGTGATAAAAAAATGTGAATGAGATGAAATGGGGACCGTCTTCCGAAATAACAAAAATCGATATTCAGGTTTTCTCAGTTCAGTACTCTTTTATTTCGTTGATCGCTAATCCGTTCTCTATTGACATTTGACAAATTATTAGTTGCTTTTGAAGTAAAGAACATGCCAAACATGTATTTAACATGTCAAAGACAAGATTATGCTAGTATTAGCGAAAGGTTTATGTAAGTTTCGATCAACCATTCGAAGAGGAGGCTTACGTTAATAAATCCGAGTTTATGTACGCACGCTTCCACTACCAAGTTATAATGCAACGCGGATCATCACAATAACTCGGTAATGGTAAGGATTAAGTTCAGGAGCAAAAAGAGGGGACAAATTAGAGGGTACAAGTAAGTGGTACGTGAAGACTGTTATGGGCAATTTGTAACATCCCTTTTTTATGGTGGCTATAAAAATCTCCACTGCAAAAATCTTCGCATTTACGCTTAAAGTATTTAACTGATTATCAGAAAACAAAACAGGATCGATATACAAAATAAGGCATGTGTTTTATTTTTCATACAGTAGAATCTTATAAGGAGTTAGAAAGGCAACCGTTCCAGCGTAAAATGGCTATTTTAGAAAACACAATATACACTCGGTTCCAAAAATAACGGGTCAGTCACATAAACCCGAATATCTCCCGAACTACGTATGCCATCCTAATGAAACGAAGACTGTTCAATTGAGAATTTAATTATACAGATAAAAAATAAAATAAAACTTAGTTACACCCACAATATTAATCTTAAATTAAAAAAAAACTAAAGTAGTCATATTTTTCTTAAGATTACATTTTTTTTATGATTGTTTTTTTGCTGTTTTTCATCACTTTCTTCATTTAATACTTTGTATTGCCTCATCGTGATGAAGCCTCCAGTGATGAAAAACAGCAAAAAAACAATCATAAAAAAAATGTAATCTTAAGAAAAATATGACTACTTTAGTTTTTTTTTAATTTAAGATTAATATTGTGGGTGTAACTAAGTTTTATTTTATTTTTTATCTGTATAATTAAATTCTCAATTGAACAGTCTTCGTTTCATTAGGATGGCATACGTAGTTCGGGAGATATTCGGGTTTATGTGACTGACCCGTTATTGGTTAATGTGACTGACCCGTTATTTTTGGAACCGGCTATATGTTTTATGTTTTGACTGTAAATCACCTAGGCAAACAAAAGTATTAAGTGCCGTATAAAACAATACTAACAAGTATAATAAAAATCCCTAAAAACTTAGGCCACGATTTCATTTTTGCATTTATTTTATTTAATATATTACGATTTTTCGTGTCGGTTCCTAAAGCAGCAGTAGATAAATTATGAATATGACTTTTAACCAGAAATTATTATACTTTTAAAAAGAAATTATGAGAAACTTTTAACCAAAACCTTTACTAAGTCTGTAAAAGCTATCAAGACTTTAGGTACAAAACTTTTGTTCCATTGTCATGCCTTCACACTAACTAGTCTAAGTTGTCTGTCACGTGCCATATTGGTTGAATGGGCGTCACGTCCCCCTGACGTCGTCTTAGCCAACTTTCTTGATTATCAACACGTGGCGCGAATGCTGGGCCCTAATCATGAGCCTTATCATTATTGATTGGACTTGACTCACTCCCTCGATTTACAACATCATAGTTTTGGATACTTGACAACTTGTCGGGACAGGGGATATAATATGACGTCATTTATCTCATACGAGACGTGGACTGAACATGTTTCATTAAACTTGTTGGATAGATTTAGGGGATTTTTATAAAAAATAAAATTAATTTCTCATAACACTTATTATAATTGATATTCATTTCTGGAAGTAAGTTGTTTACATATATTTTACAAGTTGAACTTTATAATGCGTAAATTTAAAGTCTCGGGTTCGATTCTCAGGTCAGACCAAAAGTTTGTCTAATCTGCAAATATTTGTGACGGAGTTTGGGTTTGGTTTGGGAAGAAGAAGTTTGGGTGTTTTCTATGTATAATTTGTATGTATTTACAAAAAAAGTAAACATGTATTTATATAATTTGTCATCTATCAGCTCTGCTTAGTTTGGGATTGGATGGCTTTATGTATAAGATCTCCGAATTATTAATTTTATAACTAAGTTTAAAATTTGTGAAAAAAATTAATATTTTTGTGATATAGTGATATGGTACCATCATCAAACCAATTTTTTTTAAATTGATCTCTCGGCGCTTCACCGCCTGTAAGTGAGCTTACGAAATGCGTGAAACAGATCTACTCTTTCGCAGCACAAAGATACTGTAAATGTCAGCAGAATGTACCCCACAGAAAAATACCATAAGACAATTAAACTATGAAAATGGCTGATAAACACTAATCTTTCTTCTCACTTTCTTTCTTTCTTTCTTCACTTTCTTTCTCCGACTGCCGCGGCTGCTAATGCGGCTGCTAATCAAGAGGTCTCGGGTTCGATTCCCGGTTCGGACCAAATATTTGTGTGATACACAAATATTTGTTTCGAAGTCTCACACAGACTTCGAAACAAATATTTGTGTTCTATATAATATTGGTCTATTTACAAAAAAAAAAGTATGTTTATGCATTTATATCAGTTGTTTAGTACCCATAATACAAGCTCTGCTTAGTTTGGGACTAGATAATGTTATGTGTAAGATATCCAAATTATTTATTTGTTTTTATTTATCGAACTATTTTTCTACATCGGTTGCTCAACGAATTTTATAAACCGCGTATGTTACAGAGCTGACTAAATTCTACAATCTATCAGGGTGGGCTCCTTGTAATTAAGAAGCTAGATTTATACCCAAAAACTTAGTCCTGTTCACTACAATTAACAAAAAGATGCACTTACAATATCTTAAACAAAAAAATATTACAAAAACGGTTTACGTCAACACGCTAAATCAAAAAGTTTTAATTATCAATTTGAATTACTAATAGCGGGGTCTTGAGCATAAAATTTAAATATCGCAATACCATCGTTATGCTTTAACAGAAGCACAAGAAACCTGCAATGACTGAGTGCAAGAAATCTTCTCTAAAGGAGTATACATACATTGATAAAATAAAATCATTCCAAATAAAATAAATACTTAGTTAAGTATGTTAATTCTTGAATCCACTGGGAACGTTAGTAGGCCTCATATTTCTAATTGAGGGTAGACGTGAGTTTAGCGGGTGAGGAGAATGTTCTCGTACATTTATTTTATTGTACCACTCGATCACGAAATACAGTTAGGACATTGAATAGCAGCCCATGATTAATAATTTTAAATAAGACACTCCACCGAACACGTGGTGCTCACACGAGACGATCCGCGACCACTCCGCTCGTCAACGACGACGTTCCATTTTTAAAGGAACTCGCGAACGAATGAACGAACAATAATCATCTAGGGATGGGATAAAATCAATGTCACCTGTGATCCTTGTCTATGACTTATGACATGAAAGTAATCGACTAAAATCAATCATTCAATCGCGTTATTATTATTTTAAAGTGTCAATGATTCCCATCCCTGCGGTCACCGGTCGCACGCGCCAGTGCCCGGTGTTGCGTCAGTGTCTTACCTTCAGACACTTAACAGTGTTGCCAGCTAAAATAATCGATACGCCGGCAAGTACATTGAGAATCCTTTACTATATTGCCATTCCAATGGTGTATTGAATAATAGACATTTAAATAAAATTGAAGGAGAATAAGAAGAATAGAACCTAAAATGACAGCTGTCCTGCTGTCGTCTTTTGTTAGTGAGTGTGAGACCGGAGGTCCAATTATTCTGCATCATTTTAAGTATGAGATTGATGCAGAAGCATCTCCCTAAGCCGCCATAGTGTAGGTCACCATGCTGTATTGTATGCACTCGCAATGAGGCTGGTGGGCCCTACTCCTGGATTCTACTCATGTTATCCATCAGTCAGAGTAGAGTCACTTTAAATAAATAAAATAAACAAATACTTCGGACATTTTCTCACAACATCCTCTAGTCCCAAACTAAGCAGAGCTTATATTATAGGTACTATACAACTGATATAAATCCATAAATATACTTTTTTTTTGTAAATACATACATATATTATTATACATAGAAAACACCTAAACTCCGAAAGAAATACTTGTATATTACACAAATATATATAGTCCGACCCGGGAATCGAACCTCTTGATTAGCAGCCGCATACGCTAGCCACTAGACCAACAAGGCAGTCAAACTTTGGCAGGATTGAATAAAAAACTAGATTGTGTTTTCTTTACTAGTACAGTCTTGATTTAAATAAAAACTGAACGTACTTCACAAATTCATGCGAGAAATATATACATGAGATTGAACAGGAAGGATTCACAGAACAAACTCGCTTATGACCCTAATGCTACGCGTATTTACCTATAGCGATAGTAACTTGGTATTAAGTAATGACTTTTCGTAACCGTTTGACGTATAAATACTATTAAAACGTCAAGTTACCCATTTATGAAATTGTGTGTGAACTGAACCTGAACTGAACTGAAACCCACTCTGTGAACTGACCTTAATAATACTTGTGGGAAGAAAACATCTTGGAATTTTACTGGTTGTAATTATCAATGTAAATTCACACCAGCGGCAGAAGACCTGATACAAATTATTACCACTTAAAATATGTTATAGACTGAGTGTGTCTGATGACTTTTATTTAGCAAATTGGTCCTTTTAGAATTTGTTTTTGTAAATTTATCTTTAGATGCATGTTTAATTAAATGTGTTGGAGCGCCTACGTTAAATGCGGTAGCAACGTATTGATGATTATTATATTTAAGGCTCATCTCAATAATGAGTAGTGTCTTTGATTGATTGTCAATTTTGAAGTCATTTAACATATTATAAAAGCTCACAGCCAACAGTTCACACGCCTGCCTTTTATTTTTAACTGACTTCAAAAAAAGGAGGAGGTTCTCAATTCATCGGAATCTTTTTTTTTTTTTTTTTTTATGTACGTTCAGCGATAATTTCGTCGTTTATGAACCGATTTCAAAAATTATTTTTGCATTGGAATGGGCGTAGCTTACAGGTGGTCCCATCGTCACCATATCGAGATCTGATGATGGGATCCCAAGGAAATCGAGGGAACGGAATAGTTTTTCATTGAAGTTGGTTCCTTTTTGTTAAAATTATAAATCCTGAATTCCTTAATGGTTTTATGCAAAATCTTTATTTTTTGTATTCATATTTATAGTTTTAGATCATATAATTATAATACAATAAAAAAAAGAAAACTAAATAAATATAAAATGTTTGTTTGTAGCTTCAAATTAACAACTTGAAACTAAATGCACATCTTTATATATATAATTCTTGTGTGAGTGTGTATGTCACTGAATTTCTCTCAAACGACTGGACCGATTTTGATGTAATTTTTTGTGTGTGTTCAAGGGGATCTGGGAATGGTTTAGATTCGCAATTGGACCCGGTAGGTGGCGCTGCGATCAAGTTCTGGAATTTTAAAGTTGGGCGGTACGAAGTTCGCTGGGTCGACTAGTCTTTATATATATAATTCTTGTGTGTGTATGTCACTGAACTTCTCTCAAACGACTGGACCGATTTTGATGAAATTTTTTGTGTGTGTTCAAGGGGATCTGGGAATGGTTTAAATTTGCAATTGGACCCGGTAGGTGGCGCTGCGATCAAGTTCTGGAATTTTAAAGTTGGGCGGTACGAAGTTCGCTGGGTCAACTAGTGATAGTAAGTATATAAATATGGTACTTATATGATAACAGCAATGTTTATTTATTTTGGCTATCTGTTTATTCCGGCCCATAACTGAAACGGCTTTACCGATTCTTACTGGCCTTACATTTGCACATAGCTGATGGTACAAGAAGTAAGTAAGGCACCTTTTTGAACTAACTTCGTGGTGTTACTCGTTTTACAATATCAACCGCGGGTAATACTTTAACTTATTCATTCAAATCAAATCAAATCAAACCATTTTTATTTCATTTACTCCAATACAACGGCACTTTAGTAGTCAGTCAGAAGTCAGTCGTGAAGCTAATTGTCTCTTCCAATTCGTAGATCCTATGGAGAAGAACAGACAAAAAACTCCATGAACACTCTTTTTAACCGACTTCAAAAAAAAGGAGGAGGTTCTGAATTCGTCGGAATCTTTTTTTTTTTTTTTTGTTCAGCGATAATTTCGTCGTTTATGAACCGATTTCAAAAATTCTTTTTGCATTGGAATGGGCATAGCTTGCAGGTGGTCCCATCGTCACCATATCGGGATCTGATGATGGGATCCCAAGGAAATCGAGGGAACTCCTCAAATATCATAGGCACAATTGTCGCGATTTGGGTACTCGGAATAGATTTTCATTGAAGTCGGTTCCTTTTTGTTAAAATTATCCAACATATAGGATGGCATTCATACTGAATCAGCATGGCTCTATTCTTCGTAAATATAAAATATTTAAATCAATATAGAAATATAGGTCTTTAATCAATAAGGATCCTTCTCCGCAGTCTTCCAATTAGTGTAATGACGTTTATTGAAATTCTTCCAAACAAATTTTCGGACGAACTTTCAAAGTTTTTGAATATTATGAATGAAATTTTGCAATCAGCCGATTGAACTTGTTTTAATTAAATTAACACATTTTAGTATAGGTATTTTATGTATTTGTTCAAAGTACTATAGGGTAAATATTTAAGTAATTAAAACATACAGGTGAAGCTAATAAAAATGATGTTAGAAACCTCAACATCATTTTTGAACACCTATTCATAGATACCCCACACGTATAGGTTTGATGAAAAAAAAATTTTTGAGTTTCAGTTCCAAGTATGGGGACCCCCAAAACGTATTGTTTTTTTTCTATTTTTATGTAAAAATCTTAATGCGGTTCACAGAATACATCGACTGACCAAATTTCAACAGTATAGCTCTTATAGTTTCGGAAATAATTGGCTGTGACATACGGACGGACAGACAGACAGACAGACAGACAGACTTGACGAATCTATAAGGGTTCCGTTTTTTGCCATTTGGCTACGGAACCCTAAAAAGCGTGTAAAATATATTAGGAGGTAAGCTTGAGTGAAACTTCTAAATAATGCAAGGATTTGCATGTAAGATCAAAGAAAACTCGTATACATACCCATTAAAATCTGCACGCACTAGAGTTATGTTAGATATACGTACCTTATTACTTTAACTGTGTACGTTTTTATATTATCAGGGGTAGTTCCGGACGTTCCTGGTATATTTAAAAGCTGACATATTACTATAAGTAATAAAATCAGATGTAAATACAAACATACATTTTCGTTTCTTGTAACCTCACATTACACACAAATACACACGCACATACACAAATTAAATGTATATTAAGTATACAAAAACTTCTTGTTTTTAAAAGTACATTTATTTATCATGTAATTCAACTTATGAAAATCTATGTCAACATCTAAATTCCCAAGTAAATATTTATGGGTTAAGCACCTACTTTACTACATTGTATAAGTTTATAAATACGAAATTGATGGTAATATCGTAGACGTAATGAAGTTACCGTAAATTTGGTGCCTCAATATTATTTTCGATAAAATATTAAAGTGATTTTTGCTAGTGTGCATTTGTCGTATGGTGTATGTTATAAGGATTAAACAGTTAATTATTTAATACTGTTGCTATCTTGCAAAACGATTATCTTTATTTTTACATAATAACGTACTGTGTTACCTTTGGGAGCAGCTTAAAACAATAGCAGAGACTGTGGAAATAATATAAGAATGAAGAACTTTTCTTTAATAATGAAGTTGTTTAGAGTTACGTATTACACTAAGGTTTTCACACTTTATAATTATGTAAAAAAAATATATAACTAGAAATATTCAGTTTTATGGTTACAAAAAACGTGAATGTCCCGGTCGTGATGATAACCAAAAGTATGTTTTATTTAACATGTATAAAACTACGTTAAATTAATAATTAAAACGTCAGACACACTACCATGTATTTGAGACACACACGCATAGATACTCTTTTATCAATTAATCATTGTAGCGTAGCCTTGGCGAAATCCGTAATTATAGAAGTTATAGTCTTTGACAATAGAAACTTTATAATGTTGCCACATATAAATGAAATAATTATTGAATTTCGACTACTTGGCGATCACTATTAAAATTTTATGTGACAGCAACTGGTTGTCCAAAAAAATAAATATACTTATATTCTTAGTGCTATTGAAGGACGACAAGTAATTAAAATAAATTTTCAGAGGACTCTTAAACCCCGACGCAAAAACTATAAGTTGTTATAAGTTTAACGTCTCTCTCTCTCTCTCTCTCTCTCTCTCTCTCTCTCTGTGTGTGTGTCTGTTTTTGTGTGTGTGTGTGTGTGTGTGTGTGTGTGTGTGTGTGTGTCTGCGTGTGTCTGATGTGTGTGTGTGTGTGTCTGCGTGTGTCTGATGTGTGTATGTGTGTCTGTGTGTCTGCGTGTGTCTGATGTGTGTGTGTGTCTGCGTGTGTGTCTGATGTGTGTGTGTGTGTGTGTCTGCGTGTGTGTCTGATGTGTGTGTGTGTGTTTGAGTGTGTGTGGCATCGTAGCTCCCGAACGGATGAACCGATTTTGATTTTCTTTGAAAGGTAAAATAAATCAGGAGTGTTCTTAGCTATGTTTGATGAAAATCGGTCCAATCAGTAAGGGGTTTTTAATTTTTATTTTACTTATTATAATCTCTTGTGTCTTGGTCCACAGGTGAAGCACGGCAGCTGATACAGCGGCCAGTACGCTCCCGGCGGCATCGTTTGCTGTCCGATGACATTTATGGCAAAGGCATACTGAATCGAATATAAAAGTTATTTATGAATCACAAAAGTTTTTTGTTAAAATAAGCCTATGTTGACAAAATAAAGGTAATAAAACAGATGTTGGCACTAAAATGTAATATCAGAACGAAATTGAAATTTGTAAGGTCGTTTTTATACATCTGATACATACAAAAATTAATTACATTAAGAATTATAAACTTAGTAATAACTTCTACTCAAAGATTGTGTATAGTAAAAGAGCACTGAGTTAAAGACTTTAGAAGTTTAGAAAATGTATTTAAATAATAATAATAAAGCCTTTATAAACATTTTTGAAACATATTGTGTCTTTAGTCTATCTAAGATGTGTAAAATAGAATAATTTATTTATAAAAACACTAGCTGATGCCCGCGGCTCCACTCGCATCCTGGGGTTATGAAAAATTGGTGTTAACCGAGAATCTTATATTCTCGTGTCGCAATGTTCGTTCCCATACTCCTCCGAAACTGCTGGACCGATTTGTATAAAATTTTGTGTGCATATCGGGTAGGTCTGAGAATCTGCCACCATCTATTTTTCAAACCCCTAGGACGCGAGCGGAGCCGCGGATATCAGCTAGTTTTATATATAAGATATATTTTAGAAAAGCATTAAACTTTTCAAAGACTCAGTTACGCTTCACTACATAATTATTATAAAATAAAGTCCTCCGCCAAGTCTGTCTATCTGTCTGTTCGCGATAAGCTCAAAAACTACTGCAACGACTTAAGTGATGATATAGTGCCCAGATAGAGCCTGAGAAAGGACATAGGCTACTTTTTACCGAGATAACCGACATAGACGCGGGCGGAGCCATGGGTGACAGCTAGTATATTCATAAAATATCCCATATCTAGTTGTACCATACGACATATGCCTCCTCTCACTCTCTCCATTGTCTTCAATCGGCGGCTACACTTTCAAAACGTGAAATTCAATTACGTGGTAACATATATTATGTACATACCGAGATGGAGACGTGATAATCATCTTGTTCTCTTATATCAACTCTCATTACCTCATTCAATAACAAGTTTGTCCAGATACCGTACATTATTAATCAAATATTATTAAGATGGGGTATTGCCGATCTTAGATTTGATTTTTACACTCGAAAATAAGCCACAAATGATGAAACAAAACATGCCCGTTACCTCGGGTCAGGTGCTAGAAAGGGAGCGTTCTGCACTGAATAAGAATGTAGTAAGCGCAGAATTAATTTTATTGTAATTACTCGTAAATTGTACATTATTTTTTTTAAACACTAATAGAGTCCCTTGGTAATATATTTTTAAATAATGTATTAAAATATTGATTCAGTAATATACATATTTATGATAATAAATTGATTTTAGTGGCTTATTTTCGAGTGTAAAAATCAAATCTAAGATCGGAAATTTATATTTATACTACAAAGCTTGCATTAGAGATGCATTTAATTATTCGCCACTATACTTGCTGAAGTCTTAAGTTACGTAGCACGCTAGTTATCTTAGATTTTCTTATACCCTATCCTATTTCCTTGTAACCTGAGACATGACAAATAGGGTATGTTATTAGGTGCTTGTTTTACCTATCAAGCTTTGCTGGGGAACATAAGAAAAAGAAAATAGTCTTTATTTGCTGTAATCTATTACAGTTTTTTTATTAATTTAGATCCAGTTAACTTAAAATTTCATTGTAAAACTAAAACTTGTACAAAAAAAACAGGATGTTTATATATTTATTTTAGTTGTCTAGTACCCATAATACCAGTTCTGTTTAGTTTGGGACTAGATGGCGTTGTGTGTAAGATGTCCGAAATATTTATTATTGCAGAGCAATCAGAGCAGTAACTATCAACAGTGAAATAAAGAGTAGGCGTGTATTACTGTTTGATGAAATTGCGAACGGCTAACCATTAAAGCTACTAACACAAGAAAATAATACAAAATAAAAAAGAGTACAAACGTAGCTAAATAAATAAGCAAAGTCCCGGTAAGTTGTACATTTTACATCCAGTAATTAGAGGTCGGACGGTAATTAAAGGAGCGTTAGCAAAATAAAAATAGGTCCAATCCACTCCGCTTAATGAGAACCACTCAACACTATATAAACACGTACTGGAATCTTATTAGAACGGTCTTTCTTAAGCTGGAGAGTAGGTGTTAGTAAATTAAACAGGCTTTGGTTCAATAGAAGACAAAGTTTTTTGAAATCGGTTTTCCTCTTTTATTCTTATTCAGGGAATGTTATTTTTTATTTTCACCCACAGTGCTAGCAAATTCAATCAAATTGAGCAATTTAGGTCTTGTAATTATATTTTAGGATAAATTGGCCAAGTACGTGTCAGGCCACGCACAGGAGAGGTTTCCTCAGTCACCCATAATGAACGTGGATTTAAAATCGTATCCAAAAGTTAATTGTTATGTTTACGTATTAATGCTTTAATTTTGTATGACGTTTTCCAAGTGAGTGCTTTTAATAAGTTCAGCCGCTATAACTCCTGAACTAACAAAGTCTTCTAATCCGTTATAGTTTTCCTTTAAAGTTCATTATATGGACCACCATCACGAATTTTTCCAGATTTTTTGAGCTAGACGTTGTAGCTTTTAGAGGGATCGACGGACGAAAGTCGAGGACTGACGGACATGACGAATCTATAAGGGTTCCGAGTTTAAAAATAAAAAGGAATTGAGCTACTTCGTAAGTTTAATAAACCTACTAGCTTTTACCTGTGGCTCCCCACGCGTGCTTTTGTTTATCGCGGTAAAAAGTAGCCGTTGTCCTATATAAGGCTCAACACTAAATGTGTGCTAAATTTCATTTAAATCAGTCAGACAGACAGACTGTAAATGTATATAACAGTCGGCTCAAAAAAGGAAATAAAGATGAAAATGCAAAGTATAAATATCATATTTTACATCCGTAGGTATGAATTTTTTTCAGCCGAAGATTAATTTCATCACAATAAAATAGTTACGAACTAGTAAATGTACAACCAATATATAATTCTTTGATTATGCAGCTTGCAGCTTTGCTCTCTCGTATGCATCGACGGCGTGTGTAATAGCGAATATTGAAAATTCTTTGGTAGACTACGTGTTAAAAGAATTCATGAGTCCGTTTATTTTCAAAGGATAGCAGACAGTTTACTTTAAGTTCGATAGAGTGAGAATTTTTGGAACTGGCTTTGTTGGTGTGAGATGACAATGGGTTCTTTGTTCCACATAACGGGAGTAAAATATTAGAAATATTTTAGTTTTTAAACCTGCCAAGATTAGACAAATAAGAGGCGGGAATAATGCACTTTTATTTCTTGATTCCATTTCTAATTTTTGAAGTCTTTAAGAAGAGAGAATTTAAGATGAATCTTATATCTAAACTCAAGTAATTTTGACTAGACCACTTTATTGTTACCTTTTAACAAAAAGGATTAGGGACCTTTACGAATTTGGTTTAGGAAAAACTTTGTTAACAAAAGAAAATATCACAAACAAAAAGTCTATGGCATATATTGTATAGTGCTTTAAAGAAAAGAATGTTGATATATTTAATTGACAAAAGAATACAAAGAAAATAGTACCACAAAGCAGTTTTAGTTTTTTTACAGATGTAGGTATTCTTTCACACGCAGAGTTATTTAGGGTATAGAAAGGGATGTGGTACTAAAAGACTGAACTCGTCTCTCGTTTCTTTAATCGGTCTTTATCACATCTTTAAAATCATAAAGCTTTTATTTAAAGTAGGCCTTTTCAGACACTACCGAAACGTTATATTACTGACTCTGATTGCGCGGTTCCAAAATATTTCCTATAATTTTAACAAAAAGGCACCGACTTCAAAGAAAAACTATTCCGAGTACCCAAATCGCGACAATTGTGTCTATGATATTTGAGGAGTTCCCTCGATTTCCTTGGGATCTCATCATCAGATTCCGATATAGTGACGATGGGACCACCTGTAAGCTATGCCGAATCGATTGCAGAAAGAATTTTTGAAATCGTTTCATAAAAAACAATGAGGTTATCGCTGAACATATATAAAAAAACAGATTCCGACGAATTGATAACCTCCTCTTTTTTTTGAAGTCGGTTAAAAATACTCCAAAAGTTATCCTTTAAAAATACTTCTAGTCCTGATATGCATGCATGGACTATGAAAGAACTCCTAAGCTTCAATTTCAGTTATACAATCACACATCGATGTGAAACAAGATATTTACAGTTATTTCAATATTCACAGTCATAGAAACCATTGGCAGGTTGCGGTGCAAGTTAAAAGGCTTGCATCTTATACGTGCTGTACAATGTAAGTCCCATTTCTCGTAAAGCCATGAACACACTCTGAAATGTAAATGTATAAATTTAAGCTTCCATCGGAAATTTCATAATATGACGATGTCAATGTCAAAACGATTTTTAATTGGAAACCAATATTCCCAAAGTGGTCTTAAAACGCACCAATATTACTGTATGTGGTTTTGCAGACACTTGTGATTGTAAGAGACAATGGAATTTTAAGCGAATTTTAATATAGGTTCGATTACGTTCATTTACATATTTTCATAAAAGTACTTTCATATGTAAATAGCTGGGGTGCTCCTAGCCTATTTACGGTAAGGTAAGAAAATCGTGGCTCAGAAATATCAGAGAATGGACTGGGATCGCCAGCGTAGAAGAACTGTTTCGTCTGGCTAAGAACAGAAAGGAATATGCAGAGCTGACGGCCAACCTCCATTAATGGAGAGGCACCGTAAGGAAAGAAGCAACGACGGCGCTGTCAGTTCTTGGATTAGTGACTGTTAGTGACATGATGTCATGAGCGTTTCCGTAATTCGCAGGTCACGTTAAGCGGTTGGTCCTGGTTGTTATTATAGGATAACAGTTGTGAATTTTAGTTATGGGCTTCGGCTTCGAGCGGTTTAAAAGCGTACAACGACAAGATTATACGTAGCTACAATGTTATGTTTCCAGTCCCTAATACACACTTGGTCAAAGTCGAGATACGAGCCCAGCAGTGAGACATTATGAGTGTTAATGATTTAATAGATTGTGCATCAGAAAGCAGAAAGCAAGCAGCAAGCAAACAAGCATACAAGCAGAAACCAAGTAAAGAAATTATATAATCAACACCACGGACTGAGTAGAAAAGCGTTTGCCCAATTTTGGGTTAGGTTTACGAATTGTCTGATAACCCATCTATAGGCAACCCTAAAATGTAAAAGTGACCAAATACGAGACATTGTGAACTCATTTTAAAAACATAATTATGATTTTCATGTGTACTATAGGTACGAATGGTAATATTAAAAAAGTAAACATCATCATCATTATCATCAGCCTATCGCAGTCCACTGCTGGACATAGGCCTCTCGCCGATTGCATCCTCGGCTACTCGCATCCAGCTGACAAAGTAAACGCTATGTTCAAATTCCAAGTGTAGACTATTCCTAGGCTGCATTTGCGGCGTATTGTAACATGCATATTGGATGTCACGTGTTGTTTTAATATTCAGTTCTAGAAAAGAGGGCGGTAGTGTGCCGCAGTCGGCTGCTGATAGCATTCGAATAGCTGCATTTCAGTTGTACAACATAATATTTATTTATTTATGTGAATAGTGTTCAACGATTACGATAGCAGGTTCATAAGTGTAGCTTTCGTGCTGCAATTACCGCGGTAAAAAGTAGCCTCTGTCCTTTTTCAGACTTTGGATAATCTGTGTGTCAAATTTCGTTTAAGAAGGTTCAATACGTTTGACGTGAAAGTCGGACAGAGAGACAGAGTTGCTTTTGCATTCATAATATTATTAAGGATCATTTACATATTATATATATATATATATATATATATATGTAAAGAAATTACATTTCTTTAAGTTTTGTTATTGTTTATTAAATTCTTTTATGGTTAGTTGATAAAGCAGAAACAATTTACTTCGCTACTTGATAGATGACGCTGTCAAAGTATTTGAGTGGACTGTAGATAAAGCAGACGGTTTCGAAGATGGCGTCAGTAAAATGTTAAAATTGTAAAACACGTAAACAGTCGGATAATAATAAAATAACTAATAAAGGGAATCGACAAGTGTAATAACTTTTAATGTCGTTTCTTTGTTTTTTCAGGTATGTTTAGTGATTATTGTAAGGTGTAGTTAAGTGAAAAATACAAATGTACAAATAATTTATACTATACCTTGTCCATTCCTTTAATATCTTTTTGACACATCACGCCTATAAATTACCGTTTTCTTTTTTCAAAATAATGTATTACAGTAATATCGTACTTTATAGACGCGTAGTGAAGTGCCCTGTGCATAGCTAACAATCACAGACTATAAAACAGTTCTTAAAATCGATAAGTCGATTAAATGATTAAAATAATCGATCATTTTATAAAATAATTTAACTTGTGTAAGTATTGTTACTGTTAATTTAATAAAATAAAAGTCGTGTGGCACTCGGGGACTGCCTCGGTAAAGCTATTGCATAGAATTTTTTATCAACTTATGCAATTATAATTATTTATTTTTTATTTATAATGCATTTTTTTTATATAAATTGAAGTTTACAAAACTATATACACTGTCTTTTTACCAACATACATTCTAACAAACTAAATCTTTCTTTCACTTTGGAAGTTAGGCCTTATTATGCCAGTCCACAAGGCCGGCGATATAAGCGATGTCAAAAATTACAGGCCGATCACTATACTATCTGTGTTCGCCAAGTTGCTAGAATCCTTGTTATGTCCTTACGTATCATGGTATATTAAGAGTGTTCTCGCAGACTCAACATGGATTTGTATCTGCTCGCTCGACTTGCACCAATCTTGTGTATTTTATTGATGACATATCCCGTTGTTTAGACGATCGCACTCCCGTTGATTTTATTTGTAATGACCTCTCGAAAGCTTTCGATAAGGTTCCTTACAGTATATTATTACAGAAGTTATCGCTACTTGGATTCGCTGGTACTTTTCACAAATGGTGCTCCTCATACTTGCGCGAGCGGACATCAAAGGTAGTAGTCAGTGGATATGAATCGGATCTTTTTTAATATATCTGGGGTTCCTCAAGGTTCTCATTTAGGACCTATATTCTTTAATATTTTCATGAACGACGTCACCTCTTGCCTCAAAAATAGCAAACCATATCTTTATGCGGATGATCTCAAGTTAATGAGACCAATCAGGAATGTTCAAGACAAAATGCTATTGCAAGAAGATCTTGATGGATTGGTTAGTTGGTGCAAAGATAACAAAATGGTACTGAATGTTGACAAATACTGTTATATTCGCTTCACTCGAAACCGTAATGCTGAATGGCCTGGGGTTTATACAGTATTTGACCAACGTATTTAAGAAGTCGCAAGTGTTAGGGACCTTGGCGTTATTATTGATAAAAAACTTGATTTTAGGAAACATTATGATCGTATAGTCTCTACACTTAAAACCCTCGGTTTTATAATGAGAAACACCAAAAATTTAAAAATTAAGTGTCAGTTATTAGATTATACGAGAGTTTCGTCAGATCTGTCCTGGATTATTGTTGTGTAGTTTGGCATCCACTATCCATCCACCATCCATTCACTATGAAGTTCATTCCAATAGAATTGAACACGTTTAGAAAGAAAATGTGTACCACTTAGCATATAAATTTAACCTTTCAAGAAAACTAACCAGCTACACAAACAGACTTATCCATTTCAAAATACAATCACTAAAAAAGCGTCGTTAAATTTTAGATTTATCATTATTACACATATTAGTTAATGGTAAAATAAATTGTCCTCATCTACTACAAAAACTTAATAATACGGTCTCCAATAAACTTCCACGACTGACTAGATACTCCCTTTTACACCTAAGAGATCTAAAAGCTACCTCCGTTGTATTGTTTAAATGTATAAATATTTCTTATTTAGTGATCTATCATTTATACTTTTAATTATTTCATATATAGTTTAAAAAACTAATTAACGAATAATAAATATTAAAACTAAAAATATTTAATTAAATCGATTGAAAGTTCTTCCTCAATAAAATTGATTTTAATTTCAAATCGAATCGGTGACGTGCGAGAGCGTCACTATTTTCGAAATTTCTTGAACTGTCAAAAAGATATTAAACGAATGGACAGAGTATAATAAAACTTTGTTTTTTCAGAGCAACACAAACGTTTATTTCGCCGATTCCCTATAAATTACACGAATTGTCTTATAAAACGACATTTCTAGTTAAAGAAAATGGAGAAGTTAAGATTTACTTTTGCGGTATTAGCGGCAAGTGATGGCAAAACAAATTTAATCTGCATAACCGCAATTGAAACACCCGATGGACGTAATTATAATGTTCCAGACGAAATGAAGCCTGCAAGCAAACACACGGGTATTGTGAGCACAGAGGTATTCACGAAGGTCAAGAATTCTCTAAAAAAAAGACATCAAATACGTAAATTGTGGATTCCATTATCTCCGGAATTGAAAAAAATCTATTTAGATGAAGGCGAAAATTTGCAGTTTGGAGATCAATATTTAGATGAAATTGCAGACGAATCCAGACCACTAGTTCACAAAAACTGCGACGTCGGGTCTGGAAATAAAAACCTAGGAAAAACATCTGAAAAATTTTTAATTGAGAAATTTTCAGGGAAAAATTCCAATGTGAATCAATGGATAGGTGAATTTGAGAATGAGTGTGAACGATTCGAAATACTACAAGATACAGAGAAAATTGAGACTTTAAAGCATCTACTAGAGAAACAATGCCATGATTGGTACACTAGTATGTTGATAAAATTCACTGTAAATTCAGAATGGACTGTTTGGAAAAATAACTTTACTGAGACATACGGAAATAAAGGTTGGTCACAGGTTAAATATGCATTTGCCTATAAATTTCAAGCGGGTTCAGCACTGGAATATGCTACGAAAAAGGAAAGGCTGTTATTAGAGGTAAATAAACACATAGATACACAGACGATGATAAATCTTATCGCAACTGGCCTACCAGATTACATATTGGGCAAAATTGATAAGGAATCTATTACATCCACTGCAAGTCTTTTCAATGAAATTGGTAAATTTGAGCATAAAACAAATAAACATACCTACTATAAAACAAAACGAGACACATTTGAAAATAAAGGAAAATCTGATAAATATCAAGCCTGCAAAATCTGTGAAAATTTGAACAAGGGAACTCGTTATCACCCAGAAGAAAAATGCTGGTTTAAAAAAAGTGAGCAACAAGAAAACAAGAGAAATCACTACAGGAATATAAACAATACTATATTAGATCTTGAATTAAATGATAAAGATCCAAAAAACTAACAATCACATCATTAATCAAAGTCAAACTTACATTAGATGAAAAACTAAACGTCTTTGGCATATATGATTCAGGATCTAATGTGTCCTTGATTAATTCCAAATTAGTAAAACTAAAACAAGAAGAAGGAAAAAGAGAGTTTAGTAATGCAAATTTAGTAACAATTAATGGTGTGAAGAGTACAGGAGGTTTGACAACAATAAAGATTAAAATACTAAACATAGAAAAAAAATGCGACGTGTATATTGTGGATGGAAAAGATTTTCAATATGATTTCCTTATTGGACTAGACATGATAAAAGAGTTTAAATTAGTTCAGAATGAAAACCTGGAAATCACACAAAAAACAAAAGACAACACTGATATGGAACTAAATGAGAAATTGACTTCTAAGGAAGGTAAGAGTAATGCACAATTTGACTCTAATAAATTCTCTATAAATTTCAATCAACATGTAAATGAAAAAAATTTTGAGATAAAAATGGGTAATTTAAATGCTCAACAAAAATTTGAAGTAAATACACTGATTGACAAATATAAATCGAGTTTTGCGAAGGATAAATACGACATTGGAACAGTAAGAGACTATGAAGCACATATCGACCTCCTAACGGACAAATACTATAGTAAAAGGCCCTATAGATGTTCAATGGAGGACAAAAAAGAGATAGAAGAACAGGTGGCAAAATTACTTCAAAAAAATCTTATAGAAGAATCATACAGCCCGTTTGCAGCACCTGTAACTTTAGCTTTTAAAAAAGAAGATAATAAAAGAAACAGATTATGTATTGATTTCAGAGATCTCAACAAAATAGTAACACCACAAGCTCAACCATTCCCGTTAATTGAAGACTTGGTAATAAAAACAAGAAACTGCAAGTACTTCTCAACATTAGATATTAACTCTGCATTTTGGTCCATCCCAATGCGAATTGAAGACAGAAAAAAAAGAGCTTTTGTTACACAAGAAGGCCACTTTCAATGGACGTGTCTACCCTTCGGCTTGAAAACCTCTCCCGCAATATTTCAAAGAGTCCTGAGCAACATACTAAGAAAACATCAATTAACTGATTTTACAGTTAATTATATAGATGATATCCTGGTGTTTTCAAAGTCTTATAATGAACATATAAACCATTTATCACAATTACTGGAAGCAATAAAACAAGAAGGATTTCGACTAAAATTTACAAAATGTACGTTTGCGTCGAATTCTGTAAAATATCTTGGACACATAATAGAAAATAATACAGTTCGACCAGTTAGAGATAATTTAATTTCAATAAGAGAATTCCCTACGCCAAAAACTCTGAAAAATGTCAGACAATTTTTGGGGAAAATTAATTTCTACCATGATTACATACCCAAGAGCACAATTATATTAGAGCCCCTATATAATTTACTGAGGAAAAATCAAAAATTCATTTGGTCAACGGACTGTAAAAATTCATTTGAAGAAATAAAAGATTTACTTTGCTCACAACCCATCTTGGAAATTTATGATCAAGACTTGCCAGTAAATATATACACAGATGCATCATTGGAAGGTATTGGAGCAGTGCTAAAACAAATTCAGCCAGACGGAAAAGAAAAGCCAGTAGCCTATTTTTCAAGAAAATTAAATGAATCCCAAAAGAAGAAGAAAGCAATATACTTAGAATGTCTGGCTATTAAAGAAGCAGTACGATATTGGCAATATTGGTTAATAGGGAAACCATTCACAGTATATTCAGATCACAAACCGTTGGAGAACATGAATGTTAAATCTAGACCTGATGAAGAATTGGGAGAACTAGTGTATTATTTATCGCAGTATGACTTTCAGATAAAATATGCTCCAGGTAGAGAAAATTTGGAAGCAGATTGTTTAAGCAGAAACCCGGTACTGAATGAAAATGAAGATATTGATGAACAATTAAAAATAGTAAATTTGGTAAAATTAGAAGATATCATCACAGATCAAGAGAAAAATAAAGATATACATGATAACAAGAATAATTTGACATACAAAAACAACTTATTTTATAAAAAAGTAAAAAAACATGAAAAAATAATACTGTCGGAAGATTTCAGTATAAAATTTATAAAAAATATTCATGAAAATATGTGTCACATAGGTGTAAGACAGATGCAAAAAGCAATTGGTACAAGATATACAGCAAAAAAATTAACAGCAAACATAAATAATATTTGTAAAACTTGCGATATATGTATAAAGAATAAAACAAGAGGACAAGCAAAATATGGCCTAGTGTCACACTTAGGACCCGCCACAAAACCATTTGAAATTATCTCCATAGACACAATTGGAGGCTTCGGAGGCTCACGGTCGACGAAGAGATATCTACATCTTTTAGTGGATCACTTTACTCGTTACGCATATATACTAACCTCGAAGACACAGAATGCAAAGGACTTCATAAAACTAGTTAGTAATATAACGAACTTAAATGATATCGATATTATTCTCGCAGACCAGTACCCTGGAATAAATTCAAAGGAGCTTAAGACGTTTTTGAATGACAAATCAATTGCGCTAGTTTTCACCGCAGTAAATTCACCATTTTCAAATGGCTTAAATGAGCGATTAAATCAAACGCTGGTCAACAAAATAAGATGCCAGATAAATGAAAAACCTAACACCATAGCATGGACAACAATTGCTCATAACTGCGTAAGTAAATACAACGACACGGAGCATACAGTCACCGGCTTCGCACCGAGATACCTACTAGATGGGACAGATGTTACAATTGTGCCAAATGAATTAAAACAAGGCAAAAGAATAGAGGAATGGATTGAAGATAGGAAAAAAGCGTTACAAAATACAATAAAATCTCATAACTATAATAAAATGTTGATTGACAGAAAAAGAAAAGACTATAGTTTTAATAGGGGTGATTTGGTATATATTGAGAATGGACATAAATTAAATCGGAAAAAACTGGATGAGCTAAGGATTGGACCTTTTAAAATTGAAGAAAAAATATCATCGTCAATATATAGAATAGATACAGGACACAGAAAATCCGAGTCAAACCTTTTTCACGTCACAAAGCTCATTCCAGTTCCAAAATAAAGAACCGAGTTAAGAACATGATGTACAACGAGTATGATTTAGTTATAACTATTATAATAATTATAAGTAAGTTTAGGTATTGTTACCGAAAATTTCGATGAAATTTTCTGCCCTGGGGGAGGAGTTGTAAAGAAATTACATTTCTTTAAGTTTTGTTATTGTTTATTAAATTCTTTTATGGTTAGTTGATAAAGCAGAAACAATTTACTTCGCTACTTGATAGATGACGCTGTCAAAGTATTTGAGTGGACTGTAGATAAAGCAGACGGTTTCGAAGATGGCGTCAGTAAAATGTTAAAATTGTAAAACACGTAAACAGTCGGATAATAATAAAATAACTAATAAAGGGAATCGACAAGTGTAATAACTTTTAATGTCGTTTCTTTGTTTTTTCAGGTATGTTTAGTGATTATTGTAAGGTGTAGTTAAGTGAAAAATACAAATGTACAAATAATTTATACTAATAAAACTTTGTTTTTTCAGAGCAACACAAACGTTTATTTCGCCGATTCCCTATAAATTACACGAATTGTCTTATATATATATATAATCTATAAATCTATTATAACTATTATGAAATGATAA
This sequence comes from Phragmatobia fuliginosa, assembly GCA_932526445.1. Classification (NCBI taxonomy): domain Eukaryota; kingdom Metazoa; phylum Arthropoda; class Insecta; order Lepidoptera; family Erebidae; genus Phragmatobia; species Phragmatobia fuliginosa. Next base: position 2,427,458 of record OW052063.1, on the reverse strand, counting down.
AACCATCTTATAGGAAATTATAGAAATACCCATAACTGATCATTATTTAACGATATGAATAACCAAAAGCAATAAAGTGATCAATCATATCGTAAGTGTTACAGTTTTTGCTTTTAAAAGCATTAATATTACCTTGTTTATATGGTACATCATTGTATCAGATGACGGACAAGTGATTTTGTTTCAAATCAAACAAAACAACAAAGTGAAAAATAATATACTTAGAAAGAAAATGTCGTCACACCATGCAGTTATTACTTGAGAAAGATACACAAATAAGTATACAGTAACTGGTCGAAAGAGCTTTGTTCGGTTCATCATAATCAACAGCCTTTAACAGTCCACTGCTGGACATAGGCCTCTCCTTTGAAAGGAGGTTTTGGCCTACTATATCACGCTAGCCAGACGGGTTAGTAAAGGGTTTTTTTTCAAGTTTTCCTTCTCTTGGCAGTGATGTTAGCTGCTTATTTTGTTCCTTTAGTCGCCTCAAACGACACCCATGGAATGAATAGGGATGGTGACACTTTGTATTCTTAATCCGTCACCACACGGACGCGTCACCACACGGTTTGTTCGTGTGGCTTTACTCTGCCTGATGAAAAGCATAAGTATAATCCAGAAGTATAATCCAGAAATTAATACATTTAAACTGAATACGTAGTGTAGGACGCCCACAGGCCAGGTGGAGTGATGATTGCGCAAGGTGGCTGGCAGGAGCTGGATGCGAGAAGCCCAAAATCGATCAAAGTGGTGTGCAATGGGAGAGGCCTATGTCCAGCAGTGGACTGCGATAGGCTGATGATGATGATGAAACTGAATATTTATTTTGTGGCATAATAAATAAACCTATACTGAATTGATGAAATCTATTTTCATTATTCGCAACGCGTCTGCAACATAGAATTGATTTGGAATCCTCGGTAAGACCTCGCTTACGTGTTCAGCTTCTTTACAAGAAACGTCGAACATACATAACATACACTGAAAGAATTTTAACAGGCGCGCCTTACTCCATCGATTAATAATGTGTCTTTACTTCAATACGTAACAAACTTCAACCCTAATGGTAGAAAATTCAAAAATGAAGAATTAAGTTCAATTATTTTAATTTTTCATGATATTGAAATAGGTGTACAACCTACTACTTACTACTTACTATTATTATTACCCTGTACCGACCCGTCTGGCCAGCGTTTTTGGCTAAAACCTCCATTTAAAGAAGAGGCCCATGTCCAGAAGTGGACTGTCAAAAGCTTATAATGATGATGTTAATACTATTATTGAAGTTTTTATAATTCTGTAGTTAGTTGTAGTTATGTCGTTTTAATTTATTTGTCCAGATATGTTGTAATAGATGGGATATCTCCTCAACATAATATAGTTTGAAGAATTGAGAATAATAATAATGTTTATTTTGCATTAATTTAATGTTATTAGCGTAGCGAAAATCATGTAATTTTGTTTACGTGTCTTATTTTAGTCACATTGTAGTTACCTAAATCTTAGGCATTACTTGTAATGTAGGAGGAACAGTAATTATGACAGGTGTAAACCAGTTAGAGAACCAGAGGAGCCACTTGTAATCCAATCTTCATCCTTTGGAGCTAGATGGCGTTGTTTGTTACAAGTCCGAAATGTTTATTAATTTACTAGCTTTTGCCCGCGGCTCCGCCCGCGTGTGTGTCCGTTATCGCGGTAAAACGTTGCCTATGACCGTTCCCAAGTTCGGTTCTATCTTCATACCAAATTTCATCAAAATCGGTTCAGTGGTTTAGGAGTGAAAGCGTAACAGACAGACAGACAGAGTTACTTTCGCATTTATAATATTAGTAGGGATATTTTATCGCGGATTTGTTTTTAGAATGTTTAAATGAGAACAAAAGGAGAACTCTTCATTGTTTTAGAAAATTTTAACCGTTTACGCAGCACAATAGAAATAGTAGCTCTCAAAAGTAGTATTTTTTTCTCCCGTTTTTAATTATTTTTCATCGATACTCAGTTTTTTTATCGTAACGTGATATTAGTCTATCTATCTATCTAAGACTATAATAATTTATCAAATCTAGTACTTACTCCATCAAAGATACAAACTAGTTTTCAAAAACAGTAATCCACATTGAAATTCCACTTGAAAATCGTCAAAGGAAACCTCTCCAGACATAGCCATAAAAAATAAAATCTTACTCTACCTGAGTTGGACATTTTAAAAATTGGTTATTCTAGCTATCTACTAGCATTTCCCGGAGCGAGTTCATGTATTATTAATACCATGGCCGTCCCCAGCTCTTTGCCTCAGAGTACCAATATATATTTAAAAAACTCACTTAGCTACAAGATAAGGAATTGTAGATTAACAGAACGTATCATTTATCATGAATGTATCACATAAGTTTTAAAGTTATTCGAGAATTTCAAACAAATAAGAAATATGTTTATTTTTATTTTAAAAAAGACAACTCCCGCATTAGGAATATAAATCCTGTGACGCGGGGGACTTTACAAACATACATGAAACGGACACAAAGAATATCCAGACTCAGAACAACAATTAACGAATATCACAAAGTGTTGTCCCACGTAGGATTTGAACCCACGACACAGCGAAGTAGAAAGCTGCATGGAGACCGCTTAAACCACTAAGCCAACCGTGCAGGCATCTATCTATATAATATCTATAATTATGTTATATTATTTTCATAAACGAGCAATATATTTAAATTAATAATCATCAGCGTCAAGCCCTATAAGGGGTCGAAGTGGTCGCTATGGCCAAAATATGTCGGATTATTATTTAATTATATATTTAAATTTGTGATCTCAGGAACAGTTCTTTTGATTTCGCGGAAATATAATATTTGAGGGTTTTCGTGGGTGAAAATTCGTTCTGGAAGAGTTTTATGTTTGGGAAAACGTTAATATTCGAGTTTTCATGCTTTTTCTTTAGCATTTATAATTAATACTCTTGAAATGTATACTACTCTTTCAGTAATACATAGTTGGTTGATGGTTGGTACTCCAACACAGCAACACTAGAGCTACTTGAAGAAATAGATGGCGTTGTTAATCAAATAGGTAGTATTAACCGAACAAACCGTGTGGTGACGCGTCCGTGTGGTGACGGATTAAGAATACAAAGTGTCACCATCCCTATTCATTCCATGGGTGTCGTTTGAGGCGACTAAAGGAACAAAATAAGCAGCTAACATCACTGCCAAGAGAAGGAAAACTTGAAAAAAAACCCTTTATTAACCCGTCTGGCTAGCGTGATATAGTAGGCCAAAACCTCCTTTCAAAGGAGAGGCCTATGTCCAGCAGTGGACTGTTAAAGGCTGTTGATTATGATGAACCGAACAAAGCTCTTTCGACCAGTTACTGTATACTTATTTGTGTATCTTTCTCAAGTAATAACTGCATGGTGTGACGACATTTTCTTTCTAAGTATATTATTTTTCACTTTGTTGTTTTGTTTGATTTGAAACAAAATCACTTGTCCGCCATCTGATACAATGATGTACCATATAAACAAGGTAATATTAATGCTTTTAAAAGCAAAAACTGTAACACTTTTACGATATGATTGATCACTTTATTGCTTTTGGTTATTCATATCGTTAAATAATGATCAGTTATGGGTATTTCTATAATTTCCTATAAGATGGTTTTATCATTTCATAATAGTTAGAATAGATTTATAGATTATATAGTGTTAGCTCTAGTGTTGCTGTGTTGGAGTACCAACCATCAACCAACTATGTATTACTGAAAGAGTAGTATACATTTCAAGAGTATTAATTATAAATGCTAAAGAAAAAGCATGAAAACTCGAATATTAACGTTTTCCCAAACATAAAACTCTTCCAGAACGAATTTTCACCCACGAAAACCCTCAAATATTATATTTCCGCGAAATCAAAAGAACTGTTCCTGAGATCACAAATTTAAATATATAATTAAATAATAATCCGACATATTTTGGCCATAGCGACCACTTCGACCCCTTATAGGGCTTGACGCTGATGATTATTAATTTAAATATATTGCTCGTTTATGAAAATAATATAACATAATTATAGATATTATATAGATAGATGCCTGCACGGTTGGCTTAGTGGTTTAAGCGGTCGCCATGCAGCTTTCTACTTCGCTGTGTCGTGGGTTCAAATCCTACGTGGGACAACACTTTGTGATATTCGTTAATTGTTGTTCTGAGTCTGGATATTCTTTGTGTCCGTTTCATGTATGTTTGTAAAGTCCCCCGCGTCACAGGATTTATATTCCTAATGCGGGAGTTGTCTTTTTAAAAATAAAAATAAACATATTTCTTATTTGTTTGAAATTCTCGAATAACTTTAAAACTTATGTGATACATTCATGATAAATGATACGTTCTGTTAATCTACAATTCCTTATCTTGTAGCTAAGTGAGTTTTTTAAATATAATTATATTGGTACTCTGAGGCAAAGAGCTGGGGACGGCCATGGTATTAATAATACATGAACTCGCTCCAGGAAATGCTAGTAGATAGCTAGAATAACCAATTTTTGAAATGTCCAACTCAGGTAGAGTAAGATTTTATTTTTTATGGCTATGTCTGGAGAGGTTTCCTTTGACGATTTTCAAGTGGAATTTCAATGTGGATTACTGTTTTTGAAAACTAGTTTGTATCTTTGATGGAGTAAGTACTAGATTTGATAAATTATTTTAGTGTTAGATAGATAGATAGACTAATACCAGGTTACGATAAAAAAACTGAGTATCGATGAAAAATAATATAAAACGGGGAAAAAAATATTACTTTTGAGAGCTATCATTTCTATTGTGCTGCGTAAACGGTTAAAATTTCCTAAAAAACAATGAAGAGTTCTCCTTTTGTTCTCCTTTAAACATTCTAAAAATATCCCTACTAATATTATAATTGCGAAAGTAACTCTGTCTGTCTGTCTGTTACGCTTTCACTCCTAAACCACTGAACCGATTTTGATGAAATTTGGTATGAAGATAGAACCGAACTTGGGAACGGTCATAGGCAATGTTTTACCGCGATAACGGACACACACGCGGGCGGAGCCGCGGGCAAAAGCTAGTAAATTAATAAACATTTCGGACTTGTAACAAACAACGCCATCTAGCTCCAAAGGATGAAGATTGGATTACAAGTGGCTCCTCTGGTTCTCTAACTGGTTTACACCTGTCATAATTACTGTTCCTCCTGCATTACAAGTAATGCCTAAGATTTAGGTAACTACAATGTGACTAAAATAAGACACGTAAACAAAATTACATGATTTTCGCTACGCTAATAACATTAAATTAATGCAAAATAAACATTATTATTATTCTCAATTCTTCAAACTATATTATGTTGAGGAGATATCCCATCTATTACAACATATCTGGACAAATAAATTAAAACGACATAACTACAACTAACTACAGAATTATAAAAACTTCAAAAGTAGTATTAACATCATCATTATAAACTTTTGACAGTCCACTTCTGGACATGGGCCTCTTCTTTAAATGGAGGTTTTAGCCAAAAACGCTGGCCAGACGGGTCGGTACAGGGTAATAATAATAGTAAGTAGGTACAACCTATTTCAATATCATGAAAAATTAAAATAATTGAACATAATTCTTCATTTTTGAATTTTCTACCATTAGGGTTGAAGTTTTTTTTTTTTTTTTTTTTTTTTTTTTTTTTTTTTTTTTTTTTTTTATATTTAAGCCTGCCAAAGTGACTCTACTCTGCCTGATGGAAAGCATGAGTAGAATCCAGGAGTAGGGGTCACCATGCTTATTGTGAGGGTAGGCAATGTAGCATGGTGACCCCTACCATGGCAGCCTGGTTAGATTATTCTGCATCATTCTCCCGGCCTTCGAAGGGCGGGAGAATGATGCAGAATGATTGGGCCTCCGGTCTCACACTCACCAACGAAATACGACAGCAAGAATGCTGTCATTATTAGGATGGTCTTCTGTGTGAGGGTAGTACTGGCCGGGTCGAGCCGGCCCATTCGTGCTGAAATCAGCGTGGCTCTACTACCTCAAATGAAGTAAAGTAAAGACACGTTAATAATCGATGGAGTAAGGCGCGCCTGTTAAAATTCTTTCAGTGTATGTTATGTATGTTCGACGTTTCTTGTAAAGAAGCTGAACACGTAAGCGAAGTCTTACCGAGGATTCCAAATCAATTCCTTTTCGATTCTATGTTGCAGACGCGTTGCGAATAATGACAATAGATTTCATCAATTCAGTATAGGTTTATTTATTATGCCACAAAATAAATATTCAGTTTCATCATCATCATCAGTCTATCTCAGTCCACTGCTGGACATAGGCCTCTCCTATTGCCACACCTATTGCACACCACTTTGATCGATTTTGGGCTTCTCGCATTCAGCTCCTGCCAGCCATCTTGCGCAATCATCACTCCACCTGGCCTGTGGGCGTCCTACACTACGTATTCAGTTTAAATGTATTAATTTCTGGATTATACTTCTGGATTATACTTATGCTTTTCATCAGGCAGAGTAAAGCCACTTTGGTAGGCTTAAATGTGACAAAAAAAAGTATGCATTGAAGTTCTTATAACAAAAATATACTTCTCAAAGTTAATAAAGTAAGGCAAAAGTCCAAGCTACTAAAATAATTTAAGAAAAGTAAGGAAAAATATTTTTTCAAATAATCTTTCCGAGATTAATTGTATTACCAATCGAACCGAAAATTTATTTTAAACACACTTGATAACGTTTTTTTTTTAACTCATTTAGTTATGGATATCGGGAGAGAAGTAATTTATTTTATAAATGAGCCTTTTAAAAATGACATCATCCAATGGCTTGAGTACTGGTCTCCATCCTCATTGTGAATGCAAACAATGTTGTATAGTGACCCACACTAATACAGCCTAGTGAGATGCTCATTCGGCCTCCGGTCTCATTCTCGCCATTGAAACACGCCATCACAAATGCTTTCATTTAAGGTTGGTCTTTTATTAGAGAGTAGTACCGCCCGCCACGAGCCTCTAATCAGTTTGTGATAAACTCAGCCAACTGTATTAACTTGGACATATAAATAAATAAAAGTTATAGTAAGTAATGAACAAAATGATATCTTAGCAAATGAAAGTTATTACTAATTTTTATCTCATTACTGCCCAAAACCACTATTATCATATTAATTTCTTGCATCTCCAGTAGTATTTACAGTATTGCTAACATGTAACTATTCTATTACAGGTAACTAATTTGCGGTTTGAGACGTTCCACGAAATTGGAATAATTTGCTCGATGCAAAACCGCAGAGAATGTACGTCATGCCTGTCAGCCAACGCAAGGCATTCAAGCGCTGCTCTACAGACGCTATTTCTAGATATTTGGATTCCATTCTATATTTGGAATATTACTTGAGATTAGTTTGAAAACTAGGCTTTGCTGGAATTTGGATGGATTTAGAATTAACATTGACCTTAACCAATGTTGAATGAAATGATTTATTAAAAAGTTGAGACTACATAACAATCGACTGCAGTAATTTTCAGGCAGGTAATAAACAATTGTAATAAATATTTGAGACATCTTACACACAAAGCCATCTAGACCCAAACTAAGCAGAGCTTATATTATGGGTAATAATTAACTGATATAAGCTGGATGCGAGAAGCCGAGGATCGAACCAAGAGGCGTGCAGTTGGAGAGGCCTATGTCCAGCAGTGGACTGCGATAGGCTGATGATGATGATATAAATAAACATACATTTTTTATAAAAACGTACAAATTATACATTAAAACAGATGTGTAAATATAAAAACCCTTAAATGACAAATGGTAATATAACTTCCACTTATATAATAGACGAAGAAACTTCTTCTCACATGAAATTTCCGACATATCTTACGCTCTAGCTATTACATTTCATTTGAAACATAAATACACTCGTTATGACTCGGTGACATAATTTTGAATCAAAAGGTATTTCATAAATTTTCTTTACATAGGACTTTTACAATTTCTAATGACACAGAGAACAAGTAAGAAAGTGAATGTTTGTTTAATACAGACAACTTTTCAAGGATAATGATGGCAGAAAAGTTCAATTTGAATTACTTTGAAATTATTTTGTTTAATGCATCTGTTTTAAACTTAAAAGACTTTGAAAGTTAAGGTAAAATTAGAAGTAAATAGAATAGAGATTTATTGAATCCTGAATTTGTATGACTGACCTGTGTATACAAAAAATGGTGAAATAAAGGTCGCTGCATACGTAACGAGATATTGCCTCGGACGGGACGTGGACGTGGTTGCCTCGTTATAAACGGGGACGTGATGTAAATGCATACGCACCGTGACTGTGACTCGGATCTAACGTGCTAGTGTTGTGAACAAGGAAAGATGGATTTTTAATTTCAAGAATTGGCTTTAATTGCTATTGACGTGCTAAACATCGTCGGCGACGATGTTTAGCTCGTCCCGTGCGTGCCACGTTCCGGTCCCGTCCGTGACTCCGTAAAGTATGTATTTCTATATACATTTTGTATGTAATGTTGGGTTTTTCTCACAAGAAATTCTCACAAGAAATATTAAAGAATTAGTAGATCATTTTCATTACACTCGAATGCCAACTGGAAGAAAATGCCATAGCATTAATTCTTGCTATCTGCAAATACATTGTGTAAGGCAAAAATACAATAATTTTGCAAATAAATAAATGATTATAATTACTACTGAACTGGTTATATTATTATAAACACTTAAGTTTGATCAGTAGTTGATAAAACATTAAGCTTCCGAGGGGCTATGGACATTGAGATACCTCTCATTTGTTCTATAGAAAAGATCCCAGAAAGTAGCTCGCTGATTGAAAGGGCGACCCCCAAGTGAGAGTTGTGAGTCAATATTCAAGCAAGAAATCTGTGATGTATTCCTAATGGGTGTCCATTTTATTTGAAGAAGATCCGATGTTTGCGGTGTAGGGTCTCTGAAAGTAGTTTAAAGTAAAATATTATTCAAAGTAAAATATAATAATAATAGCTTTGTCTCTGTCTAACTGCCTCGGTGGTCTAGTGGATAGCATATGCGACTGCTAATTGAGAGGTTTCGGGTTCAAATCCCGGGTCGGACCAAAAATATTTTTGGGTTTTCCTTAGGAAATTCCTAATCCCGGAATTTGGAAGTTTGGTGGTGATTCACAAAGGTGCCTCTAAGAGCACGTAAAGCGGTCGGTCCCGGTTGTAATGAACATTTACTGACAACTAGTTTAACCTTCGAATTTATGTTTCTCTCTAACTCGTGAGGTAAGTCTAAGCAAAGCCTAAGCTTGCTTTATAAATTTCAGCCTTAGGGTTGCAGAGGTCCGATGCTAGTCGCTCCGTGGAAAAACTGATACTCAGGTAAAACCGGTTGAACTAGTAGCTGACCTCAAATAATATTGGGAATAAGGCTAGGAAGAACAATAAATTTGTCTCTAAATATTTATAAACTTACCCGAATTTGACGAAATTAGCTAACATTGTTGTCATTCGATCAATAACAATTTTATCTTCAGGTGTCATAGGTCTATTCTTCATATAAGATATATCAAATATATAACCCAATTCATCAGAATGACTAGCACCAGTGTAATCATAGAAGTCTTTGAAATAATTCCTTTCTCCAGAATATGAGAAAAGGTAGAAAAAAATTGTTTCAGTTCCATAATCTAAATATTTAGAAATGCTTCTGAATGTTGGGCTGACAAATGAGAAATCTGAATCGAAATCAATTATATTTTGTTTAACTGCTCGACCCATAGGTTCATCACCAAAAAAGAAATGTCGCACTATGTCTTCCATTCCTCTAAATTCATTAGCTTCAACATTAAAGTCCAATGTCAGACTATCTCGTAAATTAAAATTTTCATAATTTTCATCTTGCGAAATATACCTATAGACAGATTCATTATCATTAAAACCGATGAGGATAGGCATGTTTTTAATTTTAGGCAAATCTCCTGTGATCCAATGTTTTGTAATAAAACTCTCGACGTCATCGAATTCTTTTTCTACGCATGGTCTAAAATTCAAATTTAATTCATTTACAGCAGCTATTAAGATATGGCTGTCAACTTTTGCTAAATAACTTACAGCTTCGTCTACACTATCAGAGGAAAAACCCAAATGCTCTGCAATATCGACTGGTATCGTTTTTGAAGACCGCGTAGCTAGTGGAGTTTTTTCTGTTGCGCTTTGTAGTATAGCTTGATGATATAATTTTTCACTGTTAGAATGTAAATGTAAGCCAACTGACATAGAACCAGCACTTTCTCCACTTATAGTTATTCTATTAACATCACCTCCGAATGCTTCGATGTGTTTGTTTATCCATCTCAATGCCAACACTTGATCTTTTAACCCTTGATTGCCTGGAACTTCAGGAATATCTAAACACATGAAACCATATGGACCGACTCTATAGTTTATAGCAACCACTATAATATTCTGTTTAACTAAAAAACCAGGATCGTATAGATGTCTATTCCCATCTCCATACGTAAATCCACCGCCAAATATCCAGACAAGGACGGGTAGAAGATTTCTGGATGAAGCAGATGAAGGTACATACACATTGAGATGTAAGCAATCAAATGTGCCAACAATAGTATTATTGTATTCCTCTACTTGTGGACAGACGTTAGTATCACTAAATGCTTCAAATATAGATTTGAATTTTGGGTATGGGGTTGCAGCCTGAAATAAAAAGCAGCTATAAAACTAAAATTTATATTTTAAAACAAATTTGTGGTCTGTTAAAGGCGGTTGAGTGAGAGTCAAGAATCGGGTGAAGAAGTGCTCGTGCAAGCTTTAACTGTTGTTGGGAAAAAATTGCATTACTTTCAATAGGAACTGGCTGAAAAATATACCTTTGAACTTTCTTTTTGTATTTCTTTCCAATTAGATAAAATACTGTGTGATAAGTGTTATAAACACATATCTTTAAAGAGATTAAAGGCAGATAGTTTAATTTAACGGAATTAATAATAATAAATAATTTGTAGTCCTATTTGAACGATCATTAAGATATACTCACAACCCGAATAATAATAAATTTTTAGATTCCAAATAAATGTTTTTGTTTAAATAATTTCGTTAAATGTTATTAAAGTTGATTATTATAAAATATACACACAAATATAACAGAAAATATTAATTCAAAATGTACACTCACACTAAAAGGATTTTCCTCGTTGATCTTTCCGAAAGGTATGCCGAGAAACATTGAGTAGTCACCATCATTAGCTTGCAAACCTTTTATTAAACCAACATCTGTATGGACTAATGGGTGGATTCTAGTTTTTCCTGACACTAGTTGAAAAACCAAGGCGATGAAAAATATTTTATAGAACATATTGTTATCAAAATTCATATTAGCCTAAATTCTGGCAGTTTACTGTCTCCACTTTTATAACTAAGAACTAAAATCAGACTTATGTTTTTCAGATAAAATTGATAAAATTAAGCTTGCAATATTTTTTCACAGTTACCAATATGAGACGGTAATATGGTTTCATATCAATTGCATTTAGATCGTAGATTAATACACTGATAAGATGACTGTCACATCGTAATATCTCTTGAAAGTTACAAATCCATTTTACGAAACTGTTTATTTTTTTACACTTATAGGACATATGTAGAATACGTGTCATCTTGCAGTTTCGATTGTCAGCTTATCGCCTCACTGTCATAAACATCGTTTGTTAATCCTTGGATGTATCACCCACCGGTGTGTACGGTTAGGCAGTGTGTTGGAATAAAAACAACTGAAATAATACGGTGTGCCACTTTGCGCCTGAAAAAGGAAGGATCCCGGAGCAGCTATGATAACGATTTCCGGACTTTTCCACACAAGCATGGGAGCAATTTCAACAAAACTCTCTATATATGTGAATTCACTTCTTCTAGACCCGCAATAGCTTTGATAAGACTTTCATCGATACTTTGGAGGAGAAGTCCTTCGGAGCCTTGACAATTTATAATAGTAGACTTTATGGCTACTTTGTTGCAAATCGCCATTGCTAACATGAGACCTCAGTTTCAATATCACTGGTTTACTGGTGAATCCTAGTTAGAGTTTTCAGTCTTAATAAAAACGCACTCTAAGAAATGAAATGTTTAAGATAATGCCAAGGTGACAGCTTATTTCTCAGACTTGACTGGTTTAATGGTTTAACTGGTTTAAATTCATCATCATCATCATCAACAGCCTTCAACAGTCCACTGTCTTTCCTTAGAAAGGAGGTTTTGGCCTACTATACCACGCTGGCCAGACGGGTTGGTATAGGGTTGGTATCAAGTTGGGGTGCTGACTAGAAAACCTCCTCGTGGTGCACTCTGGGCAACGCTGGCTATAGCACTGTTCCTCCTCATTTCCTCAGCGTCATCTGGAGGAGAGGATTATCGCCACATAAAGGGGAAGCTAGTGATTTAAGTAGCCTCCTTTTTCTTGTGAGAACAGGGATATCCAAAATTATCTGATCTCAAACTAAGCAGAGATAGTTCATTATATGATAGCTAGATTGATTGATTGAATGCTTATAAGTACATTGTTTTGATTATTTTTTTATTTTCAACAACAATCAATAAAAAATTATGGTACTGAGATAAAAACATCATGAAGTTAATTTCTCTAAAAAAACAGTGACTAAGTTACATAGTATAACATTTCGAAGTATGAAAGGTTTTTTTTACGTGTAGAAACCCCACGGGCCGTCACCCCATCGGGTTTTGCGGTGGGGTGGTGTGTTGGAATCGGACTGACTAAAACTACACGGTGTTTTAATCAGCACCTGAGATGTAAGAGGTCCAGGTCCAAAACATAATGAAAAAATACATTATACTGATCTACAGGTTTTCTAATAAAATCACTGTGATGCTATACTCTCATCTATTATAAAATTCACAATGAAAACTTAAACATATATCATAATTTAAGGTTCGGGGAGGGGGGAGGGGGGGAGGGGGGGAGAGGGTTTGGGGGAAAATATTTACTATATTTATAATTCTAAATAACGCATCTTAACCTACAAGGAGCAAAAAAAAATTCCTTTGAAAGCAATCAGATACCTTTCTGATATTATCATTGGTTATGTATTTTCGAAAATCATTACATTAAATACTAAAGTCTATTTTTCGTTCTGATTTATTTAATTTTATTTGCCGCATTTATATATCCGAATGGCCTTAGATGATTGGACACAATCATTAAGGGTAAACAACAACGGCGCGGTCATTCCCAGATAGGTGACCGTTTGAGGCATATGTTATGAGTATTCGGTCGGCTTAGGAACATCCGACGGACGGCATGATGTTGTTCTGCGTCGTTCGTCGTCGCTCACCCACGGAATGAATAGAAGTGGTGACACTCCGTTTTCATAATTCGTCACCACACGGAGACATTTTATTTACAAATAGCAAAATACATATTATCATTTCAACTTAAGTTAAAAGATAAATAATAAAAGTTTATTGCATATACAGTTCTTAAATTAAATTTTGCTTTGAATGCTTTTGAAAGACCTAAAGATATAAATTCAGCAATCGAACCAACAACGATGATGCTGATAGAATTCAACTATTTTCATGCTTTTTAGGGTTCCGTAGCCAAATGGCAAAAAACGGAACCCTTATAGATTCGTCAAGTCTGTCTGTCTGTCTGTCTGTCTGTCTGTCTGTCTGTCTGTCTGTCCGTCCGTATGTCACAGCCAATTATTTCCGAAACTATAAGAGCTATACTGTTGAAATTTGGTCAGTCGATGTATTCTGTGAACCGCATTAAGATTTTTACATAAATAAAGAAAAAAAACAATACATTTTGGGGGTCTCCATACTTGGAACTGAAACTCAAAAATTTTTTTTTCATCAAACCTATACGTGTGGGGTATCTATGGATAGGTGTTCAAAAATGATGTTGAGGTTTCTAATATCATTTTTTTCTAAACTGAATTGTTTGCGCGAGAGACACTTCCAAAGTGGAAAAATGTGTGTCCCCCCCCCTCTAACTTCTAAAATAAGAGAGTGATAAAACTAAAAAAAATATATGTTGTACATTAACATGCAAACTACCAACGAAAATTGGTTTGAACGAGATCTAGTGAGTAGTTTTTTTTTTAATCCCTACTTAATATTATAAATGCGAAAGTACCTCTGTCTGTCTGTCTGTTACGCTTTCACGCCTAAACCACTGTACCGATTTTGATGAAATTCGGTATGATGATAGAACTGAACTTGGGAAAGGACATAGGCTACTTTTTACTGCAATAATCGAGATACAAAGACCAAAGCTAGGTGATTAAAAAAATACATAAATCGAAGATGTCAAAATGTATCACTGTTTACCTCCTGTCAAAACTTCACAGGTTGTTAGGCATAACATACTTGCATGGCAACCATAATGATAGTTTGTAAATGACATATAGACCAGTAGACCAGGGTAGATCATTTTTGAAAACAAATAAAATTGTAGTAGGATGAAACCTATTGGAAAAGAAGGAGAATATTATAAAAATGAAAGGAAAAATAATTTACGGGCGATCTGAGGTCGGGAAGGGGTAGGGGGGGGGAGGTTTTCGGGTCCTTTAACCGGGGCGTGAAAAAGCATCTCACTAAGCCGCCATAGTGTGGGCCGCAGTACATTATTGTCCGCATTCGCAGCAAGTGTGGTAGCCCCGACTCTTGGATTCTGCTCATGCTTTCCATCAGGCAGGGTAGAGTCAGATTGGATGGCTAAATATATACAACAAAGGGTAAAAAACGGTTTATCTCGATTCCGGCAAAACTAAAAGGAAAAAAGTTAAATGGCAAAGTTGTAGGTAATTAAAAGATCTACAACTTTTTAGGGTTCCGAAGTTTATGACTTCGAACCCTTATAGATATGTCATGTCCGTCTGTCCTTCCGTCCGTCCGTCCGTGCTCGACTTATCGTCCAAACAGTAAGTGCTAGATCTTTCTATGAAACTTTGCATGAATATGTATTGTAATTACGTCGACAAAGTGCTACAATAAAATTATGAAATATATTTTTATTTAGGGTACCTCCCCTACACGTAAAGTGGGGATGTTTTTTTTTCTCACGGCTACCCCATCATGTAGGGTATCATTATATAGGTCTTTTAAAAACATTAAGGGGTTGTTAAGACGATTTTTTGATTTAGGTATCCGTTTGCGAGAAATTCCACTTTAAAGGCCACTTTTTTGTAAAAACCGAAAAATTTGTGATAGTTGTCCATATAATGAACTTTAAATGAAAACTATAACGAATTAGATGACTTTGTTAGTTCAGGAGTTATAGAGGCTTAACTTTTACAATGCGCTTACTTGGAAAAGTCATACAAAATCAACGCATTAATATGAAAACATAACAATTATCCATTGGATACGATTTCTAATCCACGTACCATTATGGGTGACTGAGGAACCCTTTCCTGTGCGTGGCCTGACACGCACTTGGCCGATTTTTTATTTTTAAAATGGGTATCCAATGCCAATTTTTAAATCATTACTTATTTATATAAATGCAAGATTACGTAATTAATAAGTTACTATTATCTATTACTTTTTACTCGGTCGCATTGGTCTAGCGGTTAGTGCATACGACTGTAGATCAGAAGGTATTGGGCTCGATTTCTGGGCTGCGCTGTATGTAATGTTGGGTTTTTCTCACAAGAAATTCTTAAGCTTCAGCATCAAATAGCCCAGAGCACAGCGTTTCTTCACGCTTGTGCCCCGGAGAGTACGCTGAGTCGTCGGTCCTGGTTGTCATGAACACAAAATGGCTCAAAATAAACTTATAACTAAATCAAGTTTTTGAATTCCATTCGCCCTTAAATTTACGGAGATGCTCCGTGAAAAAAAATATGTTTAGATAAAATGGACTCCAACAATTATAAAAATATTAAAGGATTGGTAGATCGTAGATACGAGCATATGCACTCGAATGCCTACTGGAAGAAAATGCCATAGCACCTACAAATACATTGTGTAAGGCAAAAATACAATAAATTTGCAAATAAATAAATGATTATAATTACTACTGAACTGGTTATATTATTATAAACACTTAAGTTTGATCAGTAGTTGATAAAACATTAAGCTTCCGAAGGGTTGTGAACATTGAGAAACCTCTCATTTGTTCTATAGAAAAGATCCCAGAAAGTAGCTCGCTGATTGAAAGGGCGACCTCCAAGTGACAGTTGTGAGTCAATATTCAAGCAAGAAATCTGTGACATATTCCTAATGGGAGTCCATTTAATTTGAAGAAGATCCGATGTTTGCGGTGTAGGGTCTCTGTAAGTAGTTACAGTAAGGTATTATTTAAAGTTAAAATATAATAATAATAACATTGTTTTCTCTAAATATTAATAAACTTACCCAAATTTGACGAAATTAGCCCACATTGTTGTCATTCGATCAATAACAATTTTATCTTCGGGTGTCATAGGTCTATTCTTCATATAAGATATATCAAATATATAACCCAATTCATCAGAATGACTAGCACCAGTGTAATCATAGAAGTCTTTGAAATAATTCCTTTCTCCAGAATATGAGAAAAGGTAGAAAAAAATTGTTTCAGTTCCATAATCTAAATATTTAGAAATGCTTCTGAATGTTGGGCTGACAAATGAGAAATCTGAATCGAAATCAATTATATTTTGTTTAACTGCTCGACCCATAGGTTCATCACCAAAATAGAAATTTCGCACTATGTCTTCCATTCCTCTAAATTCATTAGCTTCAACATTAAAGTCCAATGTCAGACTATCTCGTAAATTAAAATTTTCATAATTTTCATCTTGCGAAATATACCTATAGACAGATTCATTATCATTAAAACCGATGAGGATAGGCATGTTTTTAATTTTAGGCAAATCTCCTGTGATCCAATGTTTTGTAATAAAACTCTCGACGTCATCGAATTCTTTTTCTACGCATGGTCTAAAATTCAAATTTAATTCATTTACAGCAGCTATTAAGATATGGCTGTCAACTTTTGCTAAATAACTTACAGCTTCGTCTACACTATCAGAGGAAAAACCCAAATGCTCTGCAATATCGACTGGTATCGTTTTTGAAGACCGCGTAGCTAATGGAGTTTTTTCTGTTGCGCTTTGTAGTATAGCTTGATGATATAATTTTTCACTGTTAGAATGTAAATGTAAGCCAACTGACATAGAACCAGCACTTTCTCCACTTATAGTTATTCTATTAACATCACCTCCGAATGCTTCGATGTGTTTGTTTATCCATCTCAATGCCAACACTTGATCTTTTAACCCTTGATTGCCTGGAACTTCAGGAGTATCTAAACACATGAAACCATATGGACCGACTCTATAGTTTATAGCAACCACTATAATATTCTGTTTAACTAAAAAACCAGGATCGTATAGATGTCTATTCCCATCTCCATACGTAAATCCACCGCCAAATATCCAGACAAGGACGGGTAGAAGATTTCTGGATGAAGCAGATGAAGGTACATACACATTGAGATGTAAGCAATCAAATGTGCCAACAATAGTATTATTGTATTCCTCTACTTGTGGACAGACGTTAGTATCACTAAATGCTTCAAATATAGATTTGAATTTTGGGTATGGGGTTGCAGCCTGAAATAAAAAGCAGGTATAAAACTAAAATTTAAATTTTAAAACACATTTGTGGTCTGTTAAAGGCGGTTGAGTGAGAGTCAAGAATCGGGTGAAGAAGTGCTCGTGCAAGCTTTAACTGTAGTTGGGAAAAAATTGCATTACTTTCAATAGGAACTGGCTGAAAAATATACCTTTGAACTTTCTTTTTGTATTTCTTTCCAATTAGATAAAATACTGTGTGATAAGTGTTATAAACACTTTTACTATCTTTAAAGAGATTAAAGGCAGATAGTTTAATTTAACGGAATTAATAATAATAAATAATTTGTAGTCCTATTTGAACGATCATTAAGATATACTCACAACCCGAATAATAATAAATTTTTAGATTCCAAATAAATGTTTTTGTTTAAATCATTTTGTTAAATATAATTGATTATTATAAAACATACATACAAATATAACAGAAAATATTAATTCAAAATGTACACTCACACTAAAAGGATTTTCCTCGTTGATCTTTCCGAAAGGTACGCCGAGAAACATTGAGTAGTCACCATCATTAGCTTGCAAACCTTTTATTAAACCAACATCTGTATGGACTAATGGGTCGATTCTAGTTTTTCCTGATACTATTTGAAAAACCAAAGCGATGAGAAATATTTTATAGGACATATTGTTATCAAAATTAATATTAGACTACATTTTCAGTTTACTGTCTTCACTTTTATCTAAAAACTAACACCAGACTTAGTTTTTCAGATAAAATTGATAAAATTAAGCTTGCATTTTTTTTCACAGTTACCAATGTGAGACGGTAATATGGTTTCATATCAATTGCATTTAGATTGTTGATTAAAACACTGATAGGATGACTCTGTCACATCGTAATATCTCTTGAAAATCACAAATCCATTTTACGAAAATGTTATTTGTTTACACATAAAGGTCATATGTAGAACATATGTCATCTTGCAAAGGGTTCTGATTGTCAGCGTATCGCCTCACTGTCAAAAAGATCGTTTGTTAGTCCTTTAATGTATCACCCACCGGTGTGTAGGCAGTGTGTTGGAATAAAAACGACTGAAACAATAAGGTGTTCCACTTTGCGCTTGAACAAGAAAGGATACAGGAGCAGCCATAATAATGACTTCCGGACTTTTCCACACAAGCATGGGAGCAATTTCAACAAAACTCTCTGTTTATGTGACTTCGCTTCTTCTAGACCCACAATGTCTTCGATAAGACTTTCATCGATACTGTGGAGGAGGAGTCCTTCGGAGCCCTGATAATTTGGAATGGTAGACTTTGTGGCTACTTTGTTGCAAATCGCCATTGCTAACATGAGACCTCAGTTTCAATATCACTGGTTTACTGGTGAATCCTAGTTAGAGTTTTCAGTCTTGATAAAAACGCACTCAAAGAAATGAAATGTTTAAGATAATGTCAAGGTGACAGCTTATTTCTCAGACGTGAGTGATTTTATGAAAATGTAAGAACGAATTTTTCCGATTGTACTGAGTAAACAATATAGGTTTAATTAAAACAGTGCAAACATTTGCACAGTTCTTCAGTACGTCGCAGTCGGGATATACAGTGACGTTCAAAGATTTTCAGAAACTCAGATCAAATATAGTGGATAGTTTTTTTGTTCATCGTGTCTTGAAATTTTAGAAAAATGGTGTGCTAACCACGATATTTTAAGAATAAAGTTTAAAACTAGCAAAGAATATAAAGCTCATTTTATTGGTGACAATCCATAAAACTTCAAGAGAATGAAAAAAGGATTTATAAACGGGGAAAATAAACTACGACGGATTTTTTACTCAATTGTAATGAAGCTAAAATGAAGAGTAATAGGTTTTTATTTTTGAAATATTTTACCGTAGTGTATAGACGTATAAACCCATTGCGATAAATGAGGTGTCCTCAGATTTGAAACATTGACTCGGGTGTCATAGTCTATGATTTTTTTATAATTCTATGTGACAGAATTTAAAAATCATTTTTTAAAACTTTACATTTTTATTATATTTTTTTTATATTGTAACTGAAAAAAAAGGATTACTTCATTTAGCCAGTGCCCTCAGGGTTGAGGAGCCAGTCGCTCCTTGGAAAAACTGAAATTTAGATAAACCCAGTTGAACTAGTAGCCGACTCCAAATGTTCTTGGGAATAAGGGCTAGAAATAAAAAGGTCCGACTGGTTACTTTATCAAGAAACTAAGTAAGTTATCTTTTGTGAAATGTCACAGCTAATTTTCTTCGTAAAATACACGGTCATAAAAGCGTCATAGGCTTTCTTATTCAGTTCTCTTTCATTAGCAGAAGTAGGCAATCGACTCACATTATTATATCGATTTTATTTTAATTCCGGGATAAAAGGTTTTCACTGCCTTGTTGGTGTAGCGGATGCCGTATGCGACTACTAATCAAGAGGTCTCGGGTTCGATTCCCGGGTCGTACCAAATATTTGTGTGATCAACAAATATTTGTTTCGGAGTTTGGGTGTTTTCTATGTATAATATGTATGTATTTACAAAAAAAGTATGTTTATGTATTTATATCAGTTGTTTAGTACCCATACAAGCTCTGCTTCGTTTGGGACTAGATGACGTTGTGTGTATAATGTCCGAAATATTTATTTATTTATTTATATTCGTAAATTAATATTATTTATTCTCAATATTTCACTCTATTGAATTTTTATTGTAATAAAAATAAAGGAGGTTTTTGGTTTCTTTTTTGAGGTTGGTATTAAATGTGTATCAGTTGTTTCATTATATTGCACAGTTTACCCCACCGAAAGCGCAATGCTCAAACGATGGGTAGTAATAGCTATAGGCTGACAAACTATTTGAAAAAATCATGAGTAACTTGTGATTTTTGTCAGTTCATACAATATCAGCAATATACTAGCGACTATAATGACTGCATTACTATACTATTAATATATAATAATATATATACTATAATCATATATATACTATACTATTTATACAAAAAAAAAATTAAAAATAAAAAAAACAAAAAAAATCGAGCTTGCTAACTGAACTGATTGTTTGACTGACTGAAAATTAAATCTCCAAAACAATCTACTGTAGTCATTCCCAGGCAGATATTAAACAATTATAATAAATATAACTTCCACATAAACATTAGACAAGAAACTGTTCTCATGTGAAATTTCCGACATATCTTACGCTCCAGCTATTACTCATTTAAAACAACAATACCCTCGTTATGACTCGGTGACATAATTTTGAATCAAAAGATATTTCATAAATTTTCCTTACATAGGACTTTCTTACTATTTATAATGCGGACTGCTCGTTGCTGCAACCGGTCGAGAGCGTCAAACAAGTACGGCGCAGATTCATCGCAGAGGTGAGAACAATAGTCCACGCAGGAATGAACTTGGGTCTTGTAGAGAAGGCACAGATGCTCCGGCGCGAAGAACCGTCTCACCTTGTTAAAGAAGCTTCCGCAAGATCGCCTTGGTGCGCTCTCAATGTACTCCCGTTGGTTAAGATCCCGGCAAATATCCATGCCCGGGATACCGAGCTTGTCCTGTAGTGGCGGTTGAGTGTTCTTAAAAGTGGGAAGAGGATGGAGGAGGAGGAGGAGGTTCTAAAAATGGAGACTTTTTGGTAGTGAATAGAGATGGAGAATTTCCGTTCTGATTTATTTAATTCTATTTGCCGCAATTATATAGCCGAGTGGCCTTAGGTGATTGGAAACTATCATTAAGGTTAACAACAAGAGAGCAGTCCTGAAGTTAAGTTTGAGGCTTTCGGTCGGCTAGAAACATCTGACGGACGGCACGATGTTGTTCTGCGTGGTTCGTCCCTTTGTCGGTTTTTATGGGATGAATAGTGGTGGTGACACTCCCTTTTCTAAATCCGTCACCACACGGAGGCATGTTTGTTTATTTACAAATAGCAAAATATTTACTATTTCAAATTAAGTTTTAACTTAATAAATTAACTTTGAAATAAAATCAAATCAAATCAAACCATTTTTATTTCAAATACACCAATACAACGGCACTTTAGAAATGTCAAGTAGTCAGTCAGTAGTCAGTCGTGAAGCTAAGTGTCTGTTCCAATTCGTAGATCCTATGGAGAAGAACAGACAAGAAACTCCATGGATACTCTTTTCCAACATAGTTTTTACAATTTTGGTTACATTGTTTTAGGCATTTTATTATTTAAATTTAAACTTTAAAAATAAACTTTATGTTAAATGTTAAAAGTTCATTTCTTAAATAGTTCTTAACATAAATTATGGTTTGAAAATTAAGGTATGGTAAAATATCATTATAGTTTAGACCTAAATATATAAATTCAGCAGTCATTTATGAAATCAAATATTTTTATGCATTTTATTTTTCAAATGGGTATCCAATGCCAATTTTTAAATCATTACTTATTTATGTAATACAATGTTGCTAGACTGAGAAATAAATGCAAGATTACGTAATTTAATAAGCTACTATTATCTATTACATTTTACTCGGTCGCATTGGTCTAGCGGTTAGTGCATACGACTGTTGATCAGAAGGTATAGGGCTCGATTTCTGGACTGCGCTATATGTAATGTTGGGTTTTTCTCATAAAAAATCTTAATCTTCAGCCCAGAGCACATAGCGTTACTTCAGGCTTGTGCTATGGAGAGTATGCTGAGTCGTTGGTTCGGTTGTCATGAACATTTTTAACAATCGTTTTTAAAAACTCAATGCCCAAAATAAACTCATAACTGAATCAAGTTATTGAATTCCATTCGCCCTTAGGTCTACGGAGTTGCTCCGTGAAAAAAAAATGTTTATATAAAACGGACTCCAACAATTATAGAAATATTATAGGATAGGTAGATCATATATACGAGTATATGCACTTGAAGGTCAACTGGAAGAAAATGCCATATTATTAAGTCTTGCTACCTACAAAAACACTGTGTAAGGCAAAAAAAAAAAAAATTTGCAAATAAATAAATGATTATAATTACTACTGAACTGGTTATATTATTATAAACAATTAAGTTTAATCAGTAGTTGATAAAACATTAAGCTACTGAGGGGTTATGGACATTGAGATACCTCTCATTTGTTCTATAGAAAAGATCCCAGAAAGTAGCTCGCTGATTGAAAGGGCGACCTCCAAGTGAGAGTTGTGAGTCAATATTCAAGCAAGAAATATGTGACGAATTCCTAATGGGGGTCCATTTTATTTGAAGAAGATCCGATGTTTGCGGTGTAGGGTCTCTGAAAGTAGTTTAAAGTAAAATATTATTCAAAGTAAAATATAATAATAATAACTTTGTCTCTGTCTAACTGCCTCGTTGGTCTAGTGTATAGCGTATGCGACTGCTAATCGAGAGGTTTCGGGTTCAAATCCCTAGTTGGACCAAAAATATTTTTGGGTTTTCCTTAGGAAATTCCTAATCCCGGAATTTGGAAGTTTGTTGGTGATTCACAACGGTGCCTCTAAGAGCACGTAAAGCCGTCGGTCCCGGTTGCCATGAACATTTATTGACAACTAGTTTAACCTTCGAATTTATGTTTCTCTCTAACTCGTGAGGTAAGTCTAAGCAAAGACTAAGATCGCTTTATAAATTTCAGCCTTAGGGTTGCAGAGGTCCGATGCTAGTCGCTCCGTGGAAAAACTGATACTCAGGTAAAACCGGTTGAACTAGTAGCTGACCTCAAAAAATATTGGGAATAAGGCTAGGAAGAACAATAAATTTGTCTCTAAATTACTTTTAAACTTACCGGAGTTTAACAAAATTAGCCCACATTGTTGTCATTCGATCAATAACAATTTTATCTTCGGGTATCATAGGTCTGTTCTTCATATAAGATATATCAAATATATAACCCAATTCATCAGAATGACTAGCACCAGTGTAATCATAGAAGTCTCTGAAATAATTTCTTCCTCCAGAATATGAGAAAAAGTAGAAAAAAATTGTTTCAGTTCCATAATCTAAATATTTAGAAATGCTTCTGAATGTTGGGCTGACAAATGAGAAATCTGAATCGAAATCAATTATATTTTGTTTAACTGCTCGACCCATAGGCTCATCACCAAAATAGAAATGTCGCACTATATCTTCCATTCCTTTAAATTCATTAGCTTCAACATTAAACTCCAATGAGAGACTATCTCGTAAAATAAATTTTTTATAATTTTCATCTTGCGAAATATATCTATAGACAGATTCATTATCATTAAAACCAATGAGGATAGGCATGTTTTTAATTTTAGGCAAATCTCCTGTGATCCAATGTTTTGTAATAAAACTCTCGACGTCATCGAATTTTTTTTCTACGCATGGTCTAAAACTCAAATTTAATTCATTTACAGCAGCTATTAAGCTGTGGCTGTCAACTTTTGCTAAATAACTTACAGCTTCGTCTACACTATCAGTGGAAAAACCCAAATATTCTGCAATATCGACTGCTATCGTTTTTGAAGACCGCGTAGCTAATGCAGTTTTTTCTGTTGCGCTTTGTAGTATAGCTTGATGAAATAATTTTTCAGTGTTAGAATGTAAATGTAAGCCAACTGATATAGAGCCTGAACTTTCTCCACTTATAGTTATTCTATTGACATCACCTCCGAATGCTTCGATGTGTTTGTTTATCCATCTTAATGCCAACACTTGATCTTTTAACCCTTGGTTGCCTGGAACTTCAGGAGTATCTAAACACATGAAACCATATGGACCGACTCTATAGTTTATGGCAACCACTATAATATTCTGTTTCACTAAAAACCCAGGATCGTATAGATATCTACTACTATCTCCGTTCATAAATCCGCCCCCAAATATCCAGACAAGGACGGGTAGAAGATTTCTGGATGAAGCAGATGAAGGTACATACACATTGAGATGTAAGCAATCAAATGTGCCAACAATAGTATTATTGTATTCCTCTACTTGTGGGCAGACGTTAGTATCACTAATTGCTTCAAATATAGATTCGAATTTTGAGTATAGTGTTGCAGCCTGAAATAAAAAGCAGGTATGAAAATAAAATTTAAATTTGAGACCAAAGGAGATGGTCCAAAATGTATGGACCAAAAACCCAGAATCGATTGGGACTAAATGGGTATCAGTAGTTTCATTATTTTGCACAATTTACCCTACCTATAGAGCTATAGACTGACACAGTACTTATATAATGAAAAAATCATGAGTTATTTGTGATTTTTAGCAGTTTATACAATATCAGCAGTATAATAATGACTTTATTGACAGGATTGCTATACTGTTGTTTACTATCAACCATTTATGTTCATAATTATTACTCATTTCGAAAAAAAAAATTTTACTAATAAAAAAAAAACAAAAAAAACAATTCGAGATTGCTAACTGAACTGATAAAAGAAAGAAAGGACACCGTTTCATCGAAATACTAAATACTGAACTAAAAACATTTAACAGGTAGGTAATAACATTAATAATGCTTGTATTTATTTTTGTGCATAAATGACTTTAAGCTAGTTGTAAATATTACTGCTCGACATAGTGATTACACAGTTGATTGTTATAACTCTACAGTAATAGGTGAACCTACTGATACCTATTTAGTCCGTTTTTTTGGACTATCTCTTTTGTGGTCTGTTAAAGGCGGTTGACTGCCAGTCAAGAACCGGGAAAAGAAGTGCTCTTGCAAATACAAGCTTTAACTGCAGTTGGAAAAAAATGCATTACTTTCAATAGGAACTTGCTGAAAAGTATACCTTTGAACTTTCTTTTTGTATTTCTTTACAATAAGATATAATACTGTATGATAACTGTTATTAACACATATCCGCATCTTAAAGAGGTTAAAGGCAGATAGTTCAATTTAATCGGATTAATAATAATACATGTATGTATGTAAGTAAGTATATATTAAAAATTAAATAAATATTGCCACAAAAATTAATGACCATAACTTTAGGTATTTACTTTATTATCTTTTTAGGGTTCCGTAGCCAAATGGCAAAAAACGGAACCCTTATAGATTCGTCAAGTCTGTCTGTCTGTCTGTCCGTCCGTATGTCACAACCAATTATTTCCGAAACTATAAGAGCTATACTGTTGAAATTTTGGTCAGTCGATGTATTCTGTGAACCGCATTAAGATTTTTACATAAAAATAGAAAAAAAACAATACATTTTGGTGGTCCCCATGCTTGGAACTGAAACTCAAAAATTTTTTTTTCATCAAACCTATACATGTGGGGTATCTATGGATAGGTGTTCAAAAATGATGTTGAGGTTTCTAATATCATTTTTTTCTAAACTGAATAGTTTGAGCGAGAGACACTCCCAAAGTGGAAAAATGTGTGTCCCCCCCCTCTAACTTCTAAAATAAGAGAGTGATAAAACTAAAAAAAATATATGTTGTAAATTACCATGTAAACTACCAACGAAAATTGGTGTGAACGAGATCTAGTGAGTAGTTTTTTTTTAATACGTCATAAATCGTAAAACGCAATTTACCTTTCATCCAATCAAAACACTATTAGTAAAACATCGATGAAAGTTACAACGAACTACAAGAACTTTTATATGATGTTACTTGCTGATACGGAACCCTTCATGGGCGAGTCCGACTCGCACTTGGCCGTTTTTTTTATTTCTGAAGTTTATCTTATGTTCTAATCTATCCTCTATTCACTCAAGCTTCGCTGGAAGAAAACTCAAGTTTGGGTTAAGCTCGCCTTTGTAAATGTAATCTACTTGTAAATGTAATAAGAAAATGTGTGTACAATAAAGAATAAATAAATAAGAATTAATTTGTAGTCCTATTTAAGCGATCACTCACAAGTCACAAACCGAATATTAAAAAAAAAAATTAATATGTTTGTTTTGGATTCCAAATAAATGTTTTTTTTTTTTTTTTTTTTTCTTTTTTTTTTTTTTTTTATATATAGCCTGCCAAAGTGACTCTACCCCGCCTGATGGAAAGCATGAGCAGAATCCAAGAGTGGGAGAAACCACACATCATTGCTGTGAATGCAGACAGTAAAGTATGGCGGCCCACACTATGGCGGCTTGGTGAGATGCTTTTTCACGCCCCGCTTAAAGGACCCGGGATCACAGTGGGAAGGAAACACGTGAGCTGGTAGCGAGTTCCAGCTTTTGACTGCTCGGCATAAGAAGGAAGAGCCGAACCGCTTCGTTCTAGTGCGTATTTCCTCCACTCTGAAGCGGTGACTTCCAAGTCCAGCACGCGTTGTCCTGTAAGGGAAGGGAGAAGGAGGGACCAGTTGGAAGAGCTCTTCCGAACACTCACCATGGTAAAGGCGATAGAGGACCGCCATGGAAGCGATGTCTCTCCGCAACTGCAGAGGCTCCAGGAACTCGGTAGTTTCGGGACTGTCAATAATACGGATTGCTCGCCGCTGCAACCGGTCGAGAGCGTCAAGTAAATATTGCGCGGATCAATCGCAGAGGTGAGAACAGTACTCCACGCAGGAACGAACCTGGGTCTTGTAGAGAAGACACAGATGCCCCGGCGAGAAAAACCGTCTCACCTTGTTTAGCACACCGAGCTTTCGCGAGGCCGCCTTGGTGACGCTCTCTATGTATTCCCGTCGGTTGAGATCCCGGCAAATATCCATACCCAGGATACCGAGCTTGTCCTGCATTGGCAGTTGAGTGTTCTGGAAGGTAGGGAGGGGAAGGAACGGAGATTTTTTTGTAGTGAGCGCGCACACCTGTGTTTTCTTGGCGTTGAACTCGACCAGATTCTCATCACCCCATTGAGAAATATGGCTCAGAACCAGGTCGAGCTCAGCGACAAGCTCCCTTCGTTTTTCCTCAATATCCGCCGTTTTAGCAGATGGTTGTCCCAAATAGCGACCATGTACTGTGCTGTCGTCTGCATAGCAATGTATGTTGCCGAGTGCTAACATATCATTGATATGCAGAAGAAACAGCGTGGGCGACAAGACGGAGCCCTGAGGTACACCTGCGTTTATCCGTTGAAAGGATAGGACGCCGTCGCATAGGACTCTAATGCGGCGTTGATGTAGAAAAGCGGCTATCCAGCTGCAGAGTTTGGGAGGCAAGCCGAATGCGGGAAGCTTGGAGAGAAGCGAACGGTGCCAGACCCTGTCGAAGGCCTTGGCCATATCGAGGCTGATGGCCAGAGACTCCCCGTGCCTATCCATAGCCTCACCCCAGAGGTGTGTCATGCACACTAGAAGATCACCTGTGGAACGGTTCGGTCTAAAGCCGTATTGACGATCATTTAACAAGGAGTGATCTTCTAGGTAACGAACTAATTGGCTGTTAATTATACGCTCAAACACCTTACAGAGAATGGAGGTGACAGCTATAGGTCTATAATTGGCCGGATCGGAGCGGTCGGCCTTTCTTAGGGACGGGTTGGACATTCGCCTCTCTCCAGACCTCCGGGACAATTCCTGAGGAATACGACAAGCGGTATAGGCGTGTCAGTACGGGAGACAACTCCGGTGCACAGTTCTTAAGAACCATCGCTGGAATACCGTCGGGTCCACTGGCTTTCCGGACGTCGAGAGACCGCAGCTCCGCAAGGACATCCTTTTGCCGGATACGAATGTCCCGCATTTTGGAGTCGCAGGTTGGAATAGTAGGGGGATTCACGCCACGGTCGTCGATTCGGGAGTTAGCCGCAAAGAGATCAACAAGCAGTTGCGCTTTCTCTTGCGGCTGGTGGGCCAGTGTTCCGTCTGAATATTTCAGCGGTGGTAGAGAGGGCCGGCAGTGGTTAGCCTGCACGGATTTGGCCAGTCGCCAGAACTTACGACTACCGGTAGGGTGTGCGACGAGTTCTTGGCCGATCCGTGCAATGCGCTGGGCATCCGCTCTTTTGTAAGCCCTCTTGCATTCCCTATTCCATTTAAATAATGTTGTTAAATGTAATTGATTATGATAAAACACACATACAAATATAACAGAAAATATTAATTCAAAATGTACACACACTAAAAGGATTTTCCTCGTTGATCTTTCCGAAAGGTATGCCAAGAAACATTGAGTAGTCACCATCATTAGCTTGCGAACCTTTTATTAAACCAACATCTGTATGGACTAACGGGTCGATTCTAATTTTTCCCGACACAATTTGATAAACAAGAGCGATGAGAAATATTTTATAGGACATATTGTTATCATAATTAATATTAGACAAAATTTTCTGTTTACTGTTTTCACTTTTATAACCAAGAACTAAAAACAGACTTATGATTTTCAGATAAAATAGATAAAATAAGGCTTGCAATTTTTCTAGTTACCAATGTGAGACGGTAATATGGTTTCATATCAATTGCATTCAGATTAGAGGTTAATACACTGATAAGATGACTCCGTCACATCGTAATATCTCTTGAAAATCAGAAATCCATTGTGCGAAACTGTTTGTTTGTTTACACTAAAAGGTCGTAAGGCGATAAGCTGATAATCGGAACTGCATGATGACATGTGTTCTGTGTCATCATGCAGTTCCGATTGTCAGCTTATCGCCTCACTGTCATAAATATCGTTTGTTAATCCTTTGATGTATAACCCACCGGTGTGTAAGGTTAGGCAGTGTGTTGGAATGAAAACGACTGAAACAATAAGGTATGCCACTTTGCGCTTGAAACAGGAAGGATCCAGGAGCAGCTATAATAACGACTTCCAGACTTTTCCACCAAAGGTAAGCGTGCTTCCACATTCTCCTACACACCTAACCTATCCGGCAGCCGCACAGTACTCAGCCCATGCAGTTTTCAGGCAGTGCATAGTCACTGAAGATATACTCGCTCCCGCCTTATATGTTGGCGCTCACTAATTCTTTAGCCGAGTTGGTTGGCGCTACCGCTTACACCTACACAAATACTTATATAGACATACAAATATACATATATATACATATATACTATGCGGTTGGTCCACAAGCTCAAAGTTGCTCAGCGTGCAATGGAAAGGGCTATGCTCGGCGTTTCTCTGAGGGATCGTATCATGAATGAAGTTATCCGTCAGAGAACTAAAGTCATCGACATAGCCCACCGGATTAGCAAGCTGAAGTGGCAGTGGGCTGGCCATATTAGCCGCAGAACTGATGACCGTTGGGGTAGAAGAGTTCTGGAGTGGAGACCGCGTCTCGGCAAACGTAGTGTAGGACGCCCACAGGCCAGGTGGAGTGATGATTTGCGCAAGATGGCTGGCAGGAGCTGGATGCGAGAAGCACAAAATCGATCAAAGTGGTGTGCAATGGGAGAGGCCTATGTCCAGCAGTGGACTAAGATAGGCTGATGATGATGATGATGATATATACTATAATAACGACTTCCGGTCTTTCCCATACAAGCATGGGCGCCATCTTTAACAAAATTCTATTTATGTGACTTCGCTTCTTCTAGACCCACAATGTCTTCGATAAGACTTTCATCAATACCGTGGAGGAGAAGTCTTTCGGAGCCTTGACAATTTATAATGGTAGACTTTGTGGCTACTTTGTTGCAAATCGCCATTGCTACACGAGACCTTAGTTTCAATATCACCGGTTTACTGGTGAATCCTAGTTAGAATTTTCAGTCTTAATGAAAACGCACTCAAAGACATAAAAGGTCCAAGGTTATTTCTCAGACTTGACTGGTTTTATGAAAATGTAAGAACGTTTTTTTCCGATTGTACTGAGTAAGCAATATAGGTTTAATTAACGCAGTGCAAACATTTGCG
Source organism: Phragmatobia fuliginosa (assembly GCA_932526445.1). NCBI lineage: Eukaryota > Metazoa > Arthropoda > Insecta > Lepidoptera > Erebidae > Phragmatobia > Phragmatobia fuliginosa. The sequence continues at coordinate 2,397,126 of OW052063.1, read as the reverse complement.
CAGTTCTTCAGTACGTCGCAGTCGGGATATCCAGTGATGTTCAAAGATTTTCAGAAACTCAGATTACATAGTTGATAGTTTTGTTTTGTTCATCATGTCTTGTAGTTTTAGGAAAATGATATGTTAACTTTCTAATAAACACGATATTTTAAGTACAAAGTTTAAAACTATAGCAAAGAATGAAAAGCTCATTTTTTTTTTTTAAATCCATATAACTTCAAGAGAATGAAAAAAAAGTAGAAAGAAAAAAAAAGGAACATAAACTACGACGGACTTTTTGCTCAATTATAGTGAAGCTAAAAAGAAAAGTAATAGGTTTTTTTTTAATATTTTACCGTAGTGTATAGACGTATAAACCCATTGCGATAAATGAGGTGTCAACAGATTTGAAACATTGACTCGGGTGTCATAAACTATGAAAAGTTGGTTATACTTCTATGTGTCAGAATTTAAAAGTTTTAAAACTCATTTTTTTAAACTTTACATGTTCATGAAATATTTATGTTAAATTGTAACTGAAAAAATGGTTACTTCATTTATGCATCATAGTACCCTTAGGGTTGAGGAGCCAGTCGCTCCTTGGAAAAACTGGAATTTAGATAAACCCAGTTGAACTAGTAGCAGACTCCAAATATTCTTGGAAATAAGGGCTAGAAATAAAAAAGGTCCGACTGGTTACTTTATCAAGAAACTAAGTAAGTTATCTTTTGTGAAATGTCACAGCTAATTTTCTTCGTAAAACACACGGTCATAAAAGCGTCATAGGCTTTCTTATTCATTTCTCTTTCATTTGCAGGAGCAAGCAATCAACTCACATTAATATATCGATTTTATTTCAATTTGGGATAAAAGGTTTTCACTGCCTTGTTAGTCTAGCGGATGGCGTATGCGACTGCTAATCAAGAAGCCTCGGGTTCGATTCCCGGGTCGGAAGAAATATATATGATCCACAAATATTCATTTCGAAGTTTGGGTGTTTTCTATGTATAATATGTATGTATTTACAAAAAAAAAGTATGGTTATGTATTTATATCAGTTGTTTAGTACCCATATTACAAGCTCTGCTTAGTTTGGGACTAGATGACGTTGTGTGTAAAATATCCGAAATATTTATTTATTTATATTCGTAAATTAATATTATTTATTCTTAATATTTCACTCTATTGAATTATAAAGATATTAATTAAATGTGGCGGCGTGGCTTGATAGGGTTAACTGTGATTGTGGTAGAGGAGTTTAAATGAAACGGCCACCGTGGTGTCTCGAACAGAAAAAGGGACGAATCCACGTTTATTATTGCTACATTATAACTACATTAACTACTAACTGGTGTTGCCACCTTACAAAAAATATTCCAAATCGTGCAAAATTATAGTAGAAATACATAGGTGCCGATGCCAGCCTTAACATTATTAATTATATTGTTATAAAAAAAATATTTACAGAACATTCGAAAAAGTTTGAGTACCGCTTTATTACTCGAAACTGCTAACAGTCTTGGTGTCCCATTAATGAGAACACCGGCGACTAGTTGGATTTCAAACTCATATCGTTGAGTTTAATGTTTGTATTTTGGTCCAGCTTTACGTCAACTAAACATTTATATTGAAAACAACTTCTATTGGTTGGTTTTACATACAATTTTTGTAATTGAGTCTACTCTGCCTGATGTAAAACATAGTTTAATTGGGTTAATGTTATTTATTTGATGTGAAAGGTACCAGTTGTAATTTTTAACCAAAGATTAGTCAGGGACATATTAAAAAATACAGAAGGTTTTGAGCAGTATTAGATCTTTACTAATATTATAAATGCAAAAGCAATTCTGTCTGTCACGTCAAAACTAATACATTGATTCAAATTAAATTTGATATACAAATAGTCTAGAGATAACCAACATACACGTAGGCGGAGCCGCGGGCGTTAGTAATTTTTTTTAGTATTAAAACGAAATCTAGAAGTTATATCGTGTGGTGACGGATTAAGAATACAAAGTGCCACCACCCCTATTCATTCCATGTTTGTCGTAAGAGGCGACTAAAGGAACAAAATAAGCAGCTAACATCACTGCCAAGAAAAGGAAAACTTGAAAAAAACCCTTTACCAACCCGTCTGGCACGCGTGGCATAGTAGGCCAAAACCTCTTTTCAAAGTAGAGGCCTATGTCCAGCAGTCGACTGTTAAAGGCTGTTGATGATGATTGATGATGAAATAAAAAAAAAAAAAAACATCTTTATTTCTCTTCTCACATTTACAAATATACAATTAACAAATATGCAATTATACATCACAGTACAAACTGTTAGTACTACAATACAGTAACTGTGAGAAGACTGGTGTCTGAATTAGACGTGAGTCTGTAGCTCAGATCACCAGGCACTCACTCAGCTGACACATAGCTTTGCTGTTGTATAAAATTATATACAGTATACGACATGAATATATGATACTAGTTAATATAGTCTAAGAAACAGTGAGAGAAATAAAATAAAATAAAACCAGATAAAACAATGTGCCGGTTTCCTCAGAGTGTTTTTGCGCTTATATAAACGTTTGTGTGTGTGTGTGTGTGTGTGTGTGTGTGTGTGTGTGTGTGTGTGTGTGTGTGTGTGTGTGTGTGTGTTTGTGTGTGTGTGTGTGTGTTTGTGTGTGTGTTTACGTAGTAGTAATTTGGATATATTATTTATTGCTTTTGTATGATATTGATATTTGATTTTATTAGCTGTGTAGTAAATTTTCTGTAGCACGATAATCTAATGTTTTCAACCATTTCACTATCACAGATTGGCAGGTAGATGTTGTATGAGCATAAATGGAAAGAATCCGATTTATTTTGTTGTACAAGGAGGCACCTAAATAGTAAAGGAAGTTATGTAAAAAACTAGAACTAAATTTATTTATGTTGCAGACCCTATCCTTTCTACGCCTTTGGGAAATTAGAACTGGATCAAATCCTATCATTGAATGTTGCCTCATTACTGTATGTAGGACAAAGAGCTGACGAACCGTTAGTACGTCACTTCGTAAGTAGACGTCCGTAGTAGGATGAAAGTACGGTAAAAAGGAACTAACTTTGAGTATGGCTCTTTGTGATCTCTCAATGAGAAGCAGATATTTTTTAGCTGCTCCACCCCAAGATGTTATACAATACGTTATAAGAGACTGGCACAGTGATAAGTAGACGGACCTAATCACTTTCTTTTCAGCCACATGTCTCAGGGTTTTAAAGATGTAGATTAACTTTCGTACTCTTTTCGATAATTGCTCAGTGTGCTCCCTAAAACTCAAATTTCTGTCAATTATCACACCTAAATATATGACACTCTCCGCAGCCTGCAGACTGGGACAAGAACAACCTGACTCATCATTATTTGGACACGTATGACAAATAATATCAAAATTATTATCTTCCACTCCAGGACCTCTCATTGAGAATGTCATATATCGAGTCTTGTCTACATTAAGAGTTAAGACGTTAGCTTGTAACCACCTGTTGACTATGTCAAAACCCTTCTGAGCGTAAGAGAAAGCCTCAGCCCAACTATCACCCCAAAAAAGTAGAGCAGTATCATCTGCGTAAGTGTAGATTTCATTATGAGGAAGATCCAGTTGACACAGTTCGTTAATATAAGCTAGGAAAAGAGTAGGGCCCAATATACTCCCCTGTGGAACGCCGTAAGAAACCGGTAACTCATCACTCCGTACATTGCCAATTCTCACCAACTGTGTGCGGTTGCTTAAGTAACTATTAAATAATTCTAGCTGTATACCCCTAATTCCGATGGCTTCCAGCTTCCGCAACAGTAGTGGGACAGAGACTGTGTCAAATGCTTTTGCTAAATCTAGAAATATTGCTATAGCCTTTCGCTTTTTGTCTAAATTTGTGACCACGAAATTAGTAAGCTCATGTACCGCATCAGCTGTAGATCTTTTAGCCCTAAATCCAAATTGTGCACTTGACAGCAAATTGTTTTCTTCAAGATACTTAACCAGTCTTTTATTTAACAAACGTTCTAAGATTTTTGATAATGTCGGTAAAATAGAATTAGGTCTATAGTTATTGACACAGCCTCTGTCCCCCTTACCCTTATACACCGGATGAATGTGTGATTTTTTTAATGCTGTGGGGAATACTCCAGTTGAAAAAGACAGGTTGCAGATGTGTGTGATGGGTAATGTGAGAATGTCGCTATATGACTTTAGAATGTTTCCTGAGATCATATCTAAACCCGCAGCTCAGTCACTTTTTAGATTTTTTAATTCTGTGCTAATCTCAGAACAGTCAGTAGGCAAGAGCACAAAAGAGTGTAAACACGTCCTCGGCTTAACAACGCCAGTATAGTTTGAACCAGTTACTATGTTTTCAGCTAAAACCCTCCCAATATTTCCGAAATAGTTGTTAACGGAATTTACGTCCCCTAGGTCATCGCCAGAGCGTAATAGTTCGTGAGGCGAATCTTTGCGTTTAGTTGTATTCGTGATGGCTTTAATAGTTTTCCACAATTTCTTATTATCATTTTTAGAATTTTGAATTTGTTGTTTTTCATAACTCCTTCTAAGTTTTTTTAGGATTAGACTGCAGTAATTCCGGTATCTCTTATATGTGACTCTTATTATTTCGTTGTTAGGATCATGCTTGGTTTTTTTATAAAGATTGTCCCTATTTCTAATACATTTTAACATACCCGGTGTCATCCACGGCTTCAATAATCTTTTACGGCGGGTAATTTTAATAGTTTTAGTGTTATTTATGATAAGTTTACGAATCATGTCTATAAAAAAATCTGTTGCTAAGTTAACATCGTTATAGTTATAAATTGGGCTAAAATCAACAAGCTTGAGAGCTTTGTCGAACGCTGGTGTGTCTAGACGGTCGAAGCATTTGGGAGGTTTAACTTTTAGTGTTGAGGACATATAAAAAGCAATACTTTCATGATCCGTTAAAGAAGTTGGAAGTATGAGGCATTATGCAGATAACTTTGTCTTAAGTATGACATGATCCAAACAAGTTTTACCATGGGTTGGCATAGTATAAGTCGGTAAACAACCATTAAATGCCAGCATGTCTAGATAAGGTGCTTTATTAACATCCGTACTAGTAGGTGCAATGTCAATATTAATATCACCCAGAATAACGAGGTTCTGTACATTAGAATAACCCTGAAGCAACTCATTTAATGATTGAATAAAGTTGTTTACGTTTTTGTAGCCTGGTGGTCGGTAGATGGCGATAGTGATAGTATTTCTGTTGCACGTTATGATCAAACAGTTTGCTTCTGATAGTTCTTTTTCTTCAACTGAGATAATGAGTTCATTTTTAAAATACACTACAACTCCTTCATTCTGGGAGTAGTTTTTGACTGTAGCGAAGGAGTTATAACCGCGTATAACAGGAATGTTAGGCGTCGACGAAAGCCAGCATTCAGTCAGGACAATACAGTCCCATGTGACTTTCGTGTTTACCAAAATTGATAGTAAGCCGTTCAAATTACACCTTATGCTTCTTATATTTTGAAGGACACCTTTAGAATATGACTAGATGTAGGTAAAAATAGCTCACAGTTTTCTACCTCACACGCGATTGTTTCAGCTATTTCAAAGTTATCAATATCAGTATGTATTTGATTAAAAACATCGAATTTAAATAAAATAAATACTTACTTTTAACTATTAATCGTTTTTGCCCATGATAATGAAAGTTTAGGATCATTGATTTTTTCTTTTTATTTATAGTAATGTAATCGTTTCTTTAAACTTTGGAATAAGTGTAACATTCAGACTCAACTATTTTTAGAATGTATAATATTAGATTAGAAAAGTGAGTAGTGAGTAATTTATCATCACTTCCTCGTAACATCTGCGGGTTTTTTAAAAAAAAGAGAACGTAGAAATGGTCTAACTCATAGGAAACTACATATGTAATACTTTTTTACTGAACTATATGTATAAAGTGTTATCTTTATTAAAAAAAAAACAAATAAAATAATCTCATTTCTAATGTAGAAAAACTCCACAGTTGATTCTCAAACATTTATCTACCTTTTTTATCACTTAAATAAATATACTCATGTTTTTATTAGTGTAAACGGGACTTATTTGCGATAAAATTAAAAAAGGTTACGATACCTTCTACTTTCCGACGTTTCAAACTATAATTTTTACAGTAATAAACATGTCTATGTAAAAATCGTCAAATTCTAAAAACAATTATCACATAAATATATTTGAAATTGTAACATATCAAAGCAATTTTAGTTAAATAACAACGTTTTTAAACCTCTACAATTAATTATCAATTTTTAATTATTTTTTCATACACAAATTCACAAAAGCTGACTTAATGCCATTGGCATTTTGTAACAGTCGACCATAGAGCGATGCAGAGCCAGACACGGTAGATGCACAGAAGGAAGGAATGTATTTTTTTTAACACCAAGAACGCAATATTTAATTTTTTTGCTCTCTGTTTATCTGTTTGTACTTGGTAAACTCTTCTCTGATAATCTTGTCTTAAATATAGTCAGCACAGTATTATATTTTGAATTACCAACTCCATCAACAACCCATAATTATCACTGCTTGGCTCGGGTATGCTCTCAGTAGAGGGTTAAGGCCATTCGTCCTCACGCTATTCGAGTGCGGTTTGGGGACTGGCAAGTGTCTTGTGCCCACGTAATTTTGCTGTTGGATTTTTTTAAGCCGCCTAAAGGATTCTAACTAAGTTTTACGACTGTTATCTTATGATAACAACGAGAGCCAACTGCTTAACGTGACCTTTAAATCTCAAAAATGCTTATAACATATTATGCCACAAACAGTCACCTAACTAGGTATTGACCGCGACGTGGATGCTCTATTTTAATTACCAGTATACATTTTTGGAGGCTTGTGAAGTTGAACTTTGAGAGATCTCTCATTTGCTTTATAGAAAAGATCCCAGAAAGTTGCTCGCTGATTGAAAGGGCGACCTCTAAGTGACAGTTGTGAGTCAATATTTAAGTAAGGCCCCTGTAACACATTCTTAATGGGAGGCCATCTTATTTTAAGAAGATTCGAAGTTTGCGGTGTTGGATTACTGAAAATAGTTGAAAGTAAAGGATGATTTAAAATTTACACACAACAAGAACACCATTTTCTGTAAATCATAATGAACTTACCCAAATTTAACGAAATTCGCCCACATTGTTGTCATTCGATCAATAATAATTTTATCTTCATGTGTTTTGGGTCTGTCTTTCATGTAAGATATATCAAATAAATAGCCCAATTCATCAGAATGAGTAGCACCAGTATAATTAAAGAAGTCTCTGAAATAATTTCTTTTTCCAGAATATGAAAATAGGTAAAAAAAAATATTTCCAGCTCCATAATCCAAATATTTGTTCACGCTTCTGTAAGTCGGGTGGATGTACATAAAATCTGAATCGAAATCAATGACATTATATTTCATATCTGCACTCACAAGCTTATCATTAAAATAAAAATTACGAACAATATTTTCCATTCCTTTAAATTCATTGGCTTCAACATTAAACTCTAATGCCAGACTATCCCGTAAATGAAAATTTTCGTAATACTCATCTTCCATAGACCTATGACTCCACAGAGATTCATTACTATTAAAACCAATGAGAATAGGTATGTTTCTAATTTTAGGCAAATCTGAAGTGATCCAGTGTTGTGTGATAAAACTCTCGATGTCATCGAATTTTTTTTCTACGCATGGTCTAAAAGTTAAATTTAATGCATTCACAGCAGCTATTATTTTGTGACTATCAATTTTTGCTAAATAAACTATAGCATCATCTACACTGTCTGTGGAAAAATCTAAATATTTTGCAATATCGACTGGTGTCCATTTAGAAGATCGTGTAGGTAATGGAAGCTTTTCTGTTCCGCTTTGTATTATAGCTTGATGATATAACTGGTTTTTCCTGTTTTTTCTTTTTGCTAAAAACTTTTCTGTGTTTGAATGTAAATGTAAGCCCACTGACATAGAACCAGCACTTTGTCCACTTAGGGTTATTCTATTACTATCACCTCCAAATGCTTCGATATTTCTATTTATCCATCTCAAGGCCAACACTTGATCTTTTAGACCTTGGTTGCCTGGCACTTCAGGAGTGTCTAAACACATGAAACCGTATGGACCGAGTCTATAGTTGAGAGTGACTATTATAATATTTTGCTTCATCAAAAAACCGGGATCATATAAATATCTGTTCCCATCCCCATACATAAATCCACCTCCATATATCCAGACAAGGACGGGTAGACGATTTCTGGAGGAGGCCGATGAAGGTACATACACATTAAGAACTAAGCAATCCGGAGTGCCAACTATTGTATTATGGAATGCCTCTATTTGTGGACAGACGATGGTGTCATTAAATGCTTTAAATATATTTTCGAATTTAGGAAATGGCGTTGCGGCCTGAAATAAAAATAATATCAGAGAAATAAAAATTTTACCTCTTTTCTAGTGGTCTTATTAAATCAGTTATCTGTATTATTACTGTACAAGAACATCTGCTAAATAAAGATAAATAGGCAGGATTTAGAAGTTTCTTTATGCTTACAACATTTTTACAAGTAACTATAAATCTGTCATCTAGCTAATATACAAAGAGCAATTAAATTCCCTTTAAATGAAATAAAGATGGATGAAAATTTCTTTTAAAAAAGTATTATATATTTTTTTTAAGCTGCAATCTACTTATTATTACCATTGATGTATTAAAAAATATCTATGATTAATACATTTATATTTATTTACATTTTTAAAAAGTTAACTCTGTTACTTAACCTAATAATTGGTGGAAAACCCTGTTAGTTAGTTACTAGATAGTCCCTCAATATAAAAGAAATCATATGATGTTATCATACTTTTCAAGACAAAACAAGTTTATTAGAGCAATGTTGTTAAATAAAATTACACAATCTTAGTAACTTAAAGTAACAAATGAATTATGATCCTATTTTTATTTTATCAGAATATATACCATTCTCTATAGGAAAATTTAAATGTTGAACTTTAAACATAGCAAGTAAACCAATACTAATCCCGGTCTCCCGAGGGACAATGATACAGAATGATTGGGCAACATCTCACATTGCATGGAAACACCTCACTAGACCGCCATGGTGTGTATCACCATGCTGAATTGTCTGCACTCACCAGGAGGATGGTGACCCTCACTTCTGGATTCAACTCATGCATTATATCAGACAGACAGACAGACAGACAGACAGAGCAGAGTCACTTTATACGTTCAACACAGCTTTAGTATTTGTGAGTAAACAGTATATCACACCTATTAGTATAGGTCTTGTTTTCTTAAGTTATAAGTGACTAACTTTGAGGTGTATCCTTGCCAAAAAAAAAGAATTATAATCGAACTGCTCTGTTTAAAGTTATATACGTGGCCATAAATTACAATTAGTGTGTAAACAGTCATTCTTCCTCTGTTTCTTACCCTTAGGACTAATATTTTTTTTCTAATTTATATGCGACCAAAGCCTGCCTTTTTTATAATCGCACCACTTTCTAAATAGTTATGCGTAGCCCTACAAAAATATTATACGCGTTGAATTCAGAACCTTTTCTTTTTTTTCGTCTGTTAAAAATAAGAAATAATGATTGTATTAATAATGAGTATCTTACGTATGCAAGCCTGAAAATTAATAAAAAATAACACTTACACTAAAAGGATTGTTTTCATCGACCTTTCCGTAAGGTATGCCTAGAAACATCGCGTAGTCGCCGTCATTAGCCTTCAAACCTTTTATTAAACCATCATCTGTATTTACTAATAGTTCGATCCTTTTTTTTCCAATAACCCCTTGAAAAGAAACAATGACGAATAATATTTTAGTGAACATATTTTAATCAAGATTTTAATTAGACTAATTTTTCAGTTTACTTCCTTTACTTTTATAACTACGAGCTAAACTCACACTCATAGTTTTCAGATAAGGATGATAACAATTAACACATTCACTGTCCATGAGGTTAACCCTGACCTCGCTAGAGGCTTCTACCAGGCCTCCGTCACTCGCTCAAGGCGACGCGCTGAATGCGGATGCGCGTAATGCCGAAACCACGTAATTGTTGTGCAGTAAATGGGTGTAAAAGTCAAAAAAATGTTTATATATATATTTAATATAAATAAATTATAAATGTAAATTATAATGAGGAGTTAAAAAAAATATTTTTTAATAATTTTGACAACGTTTAATGATTCGGCCTGGTATTATAGCACCATATAACAACTTAAAAAAAATGTTTATTTTCAGTCGCTTTGCTCCTGTTTTCCATATGATTATTTACGCGATTTAGGATATTTTCTACTATAAAATTTATTAACAGAGAATTTAGTGAAGGGAAAAAATATAAATCATTATTTAAAACTTAAATATTAAATTGACTAATAAGACATAATATGGTTGAATCGCAACATTCATTTTATTACAATAATCATCATATAATTATGATGATTATTGTATATAGCACCCTAGCGCATTCTTACGAAAACGCGTTGGCGCGTGTCCCGCACGGCGCGGCGGGCAACACAGTCTCGACTCTTTTTTCGCTGAAATAAGGTACATTTCTTCGCGTTCTGAGTACATTTCTTCGCGTTCTGAGCGGCAGGTATTATTATTAAGATCTTGTAGGCTATTTAAGCGTAGGTATTTTCGCTTTAGTTTGGGAGTGATGTATCTGTTACGTAGTAACTATTTATTAATCTGTACTTCTACTGACACGTCCATGAGGTCGTTCTTACCTCACGATACCCTGTTAAAGATATTAGTTTTTTTTGTTCTGAGCGTGTGGGTAGAGGTAAGTTTTGACGGATCAAATCCTACTGATTTCCTACTGATACGTCCGTGAGGTGAAGATTGACCTCACCTCCTCACTTGGGACGATAAATAAAACACAAAAATAAATTAATAAAAAATTAATAACGTCTAAAATGTATTACTAGGACCTATATTAATCTATTATCAACGAACATCTCACTAAAATAAACCTATATGTTTAAGATTACTTGCTGCTACAGCAATATTCACCCACCTATATTATGTCGCAATTGTTCTATTTGTCATTTTAACAATCCAAACATGGTCTTAGTTAATGACTCCATGTCTTTGCTTCTATGCGTGATGGCAGTTTTATCTTTGTTTGTTACCTGTAGGTATAAAAATCATCCTTGCTGCATAGTTACAGAATTTGACACAAGTAAAATTCGATTGTATACAGTATATAAATAATGACTTAGACCAAATTGCTGTAGCTCAGTCATCGGTTTGTATGATAGAAGATTGCAGTACATTATCTCGCTCACATAGAGGATCGTTTAAGCTTCTCTGTCAAAATATCAGAAGCATTAATAAAAATTTTGATGGTTTACTCACATTACTTGATAGAAGTGATGTATTGTGGGATTTAATTGTTCTCACTGAATGCTGGTTGAAGAACTCTATCCATATACCAACAATACATGGCTACACCTCAGTAGTGACTCAAAAACATTCTTCACAGAATGAAGGTGTAGTGGTATATTATAGCAATCATCTTCTTGTTACCTCTGTTGAACCACTTTTGTTGGATGCAAATTGTATCTGTTTAACAATTAACGGAAATACGGCAGTGATAGCGATCTATCGCCCGCCTGCAAATCAAAATGTGTCAATGTTTATTGGCTCCCTAAACGAAGTTCTTTCCTGTTATTCTTCATTTAATAATATTGTACTGACCGGTGATATTAACATTGATATCTCAGAAAACAGTAGTGATCAGCGCACGTCAGAATATCTCAACATGACTGCTTCTCATAGAATGTTACCAGCTCACATACTGTGCACAAGAAATAATCAGTCTTGCCTGGATCACCTTATATTGAAAACTAATTTACCGGCGTTTTGTTACGTAGCCAACACATCCATAACTGATCACGATACAGTTTTATTTTTTCTTCATTCAAAACCCTATTCGAAGCGCACCACAAATAAAGTTAAGCGTACTAAAGTTATTGATTATGACAAAATTGAATTGGAAATTATTAATACCGACTTCACTCCTATATATAAGCTTCTTGATGTTAACGACGCGACTTGTCATTTTATAGAAACTCTGAATACTGTTATAAATACTAATTCAATTCTTAAGACTGTGCCATATCGAAAAAGATGTAAAAAAGAATGGATGACCCCTGGTTTACTAAAATGCTTGCGTAACAGAGATCACTTACACCTAAAACTGAAAAGTAGGCCAAATGACGAAAGTTTAAAAATTACTTATAAAAGGTATAGAAACTACTGTGCTAACTTACTTAAGTCTACTAAACTAAAATAGAATAAACATCAAATAGATAATGCAAAGGGTAATCCTAAAAAAGTCTGGCAAGCCATAAAATCTATAATACAAACAACTAGAAATACAATGCAACCTCTTGAACTTCTTTCCTTCTTTGATCCCAAACGCTCCGTAAACGAAGTTAACTCATACTTCGCTAATATAGGAAGATCACTGCCTGATAACGCCTATGTCAATATTCACTCGCAGCAGTCAGAATCTCTTCCTTATCACCAGCATAGGTTCACCTTGTTGGAAACGGATGAATCCGAAGTTGAGATTCTCATAATGAACTTGAGAAGTGATTGTGCTGTTGGTAGCGATAACATATCCGGTTATTTCCTTAAAAGATTTAAAAAATATTTAATACCACCTATTACGTTTCTATGTAATCTTTCTTTTAGAACGGGCACATTTCCTGAGGCTTTTAAACTGGCAGTTGTTCACCCTATACACAAGGGAGGTGATAGAAATCTACCGACCAACTACAGACCCATCTCTATTTTACCCACACTTTCTAAACTACTGGAGAGATTGATGAATAACAGGCTTGTCAAATTCCTAGAGCAAACCCATGTATTGTCCTCGCAACAATATGGATTTCGCTCTGGACTATCCACGAGTAAAGCAGTCCTCGACTTAACTAATCTAATAGTAGCTAAACTTGACCGAAAACAGAAAGCCATAGGTATATTTTTGGATATCGCTAAAGCTTTCGATACTATTTCAATCTCTATCCTTTCCGCAAAGCTCGAGAAAATCGGAATCAGAGGTAATCAACTATCCCTCTTCAAAAGTTATCTTGATAACAGAAGGCAATGTGTTAGGATCGATAGTTACTACAGCGATGAACTTTCTGTTGAGAATGGTGTCCCACAGGGCAGTATCTTGGGACCTACGTTATTTTTATTATATATCAATGACCTCTGTCAATTGCAGCTACATAATACCTCAATATTTACGTATGCTGACGATACTGCCCTCATATCCTACGGTGATACTTGGGAGTCAACATTCGCGAGTGCTCAATTCAGTCTTGACTCAGTAACTTGTTGGTTATCTGGGAATCGGCTCACCCTTAACACAAAGAAAACTAACTACCTTGCCTTCTCTTTGTCCACTCTAGGCAGACCTTCGCCTTCTCTCTCTCTTGTTGCTCACTCCTGTAATGCGTTGTGCAATTGCCCTGCTCTATCTCGAACGAACTCTGTCAAATACCTTGGAGTGCAAATAGATGATCTTCTTTCCTTTCACTCACATATTGATATTCTTGCCACTAGATTGCGCAAACTTATATTTGTATTCAGAGCTGTCAGCAATGTAGTCGACACTCAGGTACTCAAACTCACCTATTTAGCTCTTTGCCAGTCGGTTACGCAATATTGCATCGTGGTGTGGGGGGGAACACATAAAACATATCTCCTAAAGATGGAGTGCGCCCAAAGAGCTGTACTGAAGGTTGGTTGGAAGCTTGGGTACCGATTCCCCACCACTGAACTATACGAGACCTGCAATGTTCTGTGAGAAAATTGATTATTTTGAACCTCATCCTTACTACCCACGCAAACACCGAATACGATCCATCTAAATTAGACAACGTTCGTCGCAAATACAACGTTTGTCCCTCGATTTTGGTCAGAACTAGTCTATCGCAAAGATGCTTTTACTTCCTGGGAAGTTACGTATATAATAGACTAAACCAAATTCTAAACTTGTACCCAATGACTAGGTTTGAGTGTGAAAAGACAGTTACTAAATGGCTTTGTGACTTAGACTATGAAGGTACTGAAAATATAATTTGCACATTGAAATAGGGGATCAGCATGTATTTCTTACGTTCATTTTGTATTTTTACACATAAATACTTACTACACTAAACTCTCACTAAGCAGGTGCACATGCACCCACACACAAACACACACACACACACACACACACACACATACACACACACAACTACTCTCATTATTTTGTAACAGTAGTTAGTCGAAACAGTAATATTGTTGTGACATTTATTTTGTAACAGTAGTTAGTTGTAACAGTAATATTGTTAAGACAGATGATTAGATAAGTGGATGGTGGTGATCACAGTGGAGGCCTGGAGATCTGTCACACAGGTTTCGAACCTAGCTCAGACTCCAGCTCTCAACAAGGTTCAATATCTGTATCTATCTGTATGCATAAAATTGTAACTGTACCTTCTGAGAGAAATAAACAACATTTATTATTATTATTATTATTATAGTCAAAAGCTAAAGTGGACATATGGGTATGATCAAGATTATATACGCGGACAGGGAACGTGTTAAACCTGCTTCATTTTTTTTCTTAACCTTTTTTTTTTTTTTTTTTATCGTGTGGAAATCCCCACGGAATCAAATTTTTTCTTAACCTAGCCTGACCAAAGTGACATGATAATAATTTAACATGATCTTATATAAATTTCCTTTGTAAGATGACTTTCACATCGTAATATCGTTAGAAACTTGGATATTCATTTAAAAAAAAAACAACTTGGAAACGGACTGCATTGTTAGCGTATCGCTCCGTTAACACTCCCCAGTAGCTGCTGAGCGACGTGTGACTGAGATTTACTCAACCATAGCTAGGTAACATTTGGCTTACGGCTCGCCAATTGTTGCTTGATCTAACAGATCAATTTGTATTTAAACGATTGTTTTTTTTTTTTTTTTTTTTACGCGGGGAATGCTTTTCGCACCATACCCTTCGTGGGGTAGACGAAGGGCGTGTGTGGAACTCCCGGAGGAACCGGTCTACCCACTAAACCCCGCGGCGGCCTACCTCGGCAGTTGGGAGGAACACCAGGAACGCATCAGCGGCTTCTGGAGTCCCCCCTGCCGTACCCCAAAGGTTGAGGTACATCCCGGGGTGACTATTTTCACCCCCAGGACAGGACGGTGCAGCGCCTCCCATGGCTCTACGCAGTAAGAGGCGCATCACCAACCCACCCTGGCAACACCCCCCAGCCGCACCGGGGGTGTCACCTGTCTCGGGTCGTTTGCAGCGGTCACATCTCCCCAAGATGTAGCCGCAGCGACCCTTAGGCGACGATTGGGGAGCTAGCGACCTCTGCCGCGTCCCCTTCGCGGCCTCCTTCGAGCGGGATCGGCCCTTTCCCGATCCCGCTCTGCGGCCTCCTTCTGTAGCATAACGTCCTCACAGAAGGAGACCGCGGCTTTCCATCCCTCGTCACTCGCCAGCATTGCCGCGACCAATGCAGGCGGTGACAGGTTTCCTCCGATCCGTCCGACCAAGACTCGACGCTCAGACTCCCAAGCAGGGCAGTCTTCCAGCGTATGCTGGGCGGAGTCCCGGTCGGACCCGCAGTGGTGGCATTGTGCCGTAGCCTGACGTCCGATTCTATTCAGATACGCACCGAAACAACCGTGTCCGGTGAGTACCTGAGTTAGTCGGTGGGTGACACAGTCGGTCCTCTCTATCCAAGCTTCGAAGTTCGGCAGAACGGCTCCGACAGCGCGCTGGCTGGCACAGCCCTGTGTTTCAAGCCGTGCCCGCCAAGCCTGCAGGGCTTGCGTGTGTGCGTTCCGCCGTAGCATTCCGGGCTCGTGATCCGGCGCTATCTCTTCGACATTCCGACCGACAGATCGAATTTGGTCGTAGACCATCGTATCCATGTCGGCCAGAATGTCGAAGGGTGGAAATCGCGCCAGGATCGTCGCTGCCTCGTACGAGATAGTGCGGTAGCCCCGTGCGATCCGTATGGCCATCAACCGCTGCAGACTCTTGACTTGAGCTTTGCAGCGGGAGGAACCCGCCAGGTCTTCAGACCAGACGGGTGCCCCATAGAGGACCATTGATCGCACGACGCCCATGTAGAGGCAGCGAACTTCTTCCCGTGGCCCCCCGAGATTGGGCAGCAAACGATGTAACGCCCCAGCTACCCCTCGCACTCGGGGGACTAATCGCCCGTGTTTCGTAAACCTATCCCACTGAATTAAAAAAGCGACTAAAAATCTCCTTGCAAATGTAGTAGTGTAACACATAATAGTGCCAGTATATAAAATCAGTCAGTTTTTTAAGTATTTTACAGACATATTTCTAAAATAGAGCTGCCTACCCAAAAGTGGATTGATTCTTTTTTACGTGTGGAAACCCCAGTGTTCGGCTTAGGCCTCCTGCAACAACTGATCTTGTGCTGCCCGCATTCATCAGTATTCCATATAACTCGCAGACAAGACCGCCAATAGGGCCAGGCGACCACGTACGTTCTCGAAGCGTTGGTGTCCCGACGACCTGGTGAAAATGAAAAATACTGTCATACTTTAAAGTCAACTCATTTACAATACATCCTCCCTTTTTACACGCTTTTTATTAGCTTCATCTGTATGCTTGTTTGTATGTTTGTAACCGACTCTTTTAGGAGTGATTTTGACCCACTTTGAACGGCCAGATTTCGTTTGAACTTTGTGTTTAAACAAATTAGTCTTTTTTCTAAAGAATAGTTTTAAAAAACTAAACGAACGCGCTTTTAAACTAAAAAGTAGAAATTATTTTTAATGTAACAAAGCGTAGGGTGCTTTCTGAAAATATTTCAATAACGTCGCCCCACCCTTTTTACATTAAAAATATTTTCTACTTTTTAGTTTAAAAGCGTGTTTGTTTAGTTTTTTAGAACTATTTTTTTTTAATGTTTATTTGACTGCCTTGTTGGTGTAGTGGTTAGCGTATGCCACTGCTGATCAAGAGGTCTCGGGTTTGATTCCTGAGTCGGTCCAAATGTTTGTGTGATCCGCAAATGTTTGCCTCAGAGTCTCGGTGTTTTCTATGTTTAATATGTATGTATTTAGAAAAAAAAGTATGTTTAAATATTTATATCAGTTGTCTAGTACCCATAATACATACTCTACTTATTAGTTATATTAGTTTCAGGTTAGATGACGTTGTGTGTAAGATGTCCGAAATATTTAATATTATTAATTTCATATAATGATTTTGACTGAATACTGCTTTTGTAATTACTATTGTTTTCATATATTTCATGCAGTTTAGCTTTATAATGCTACGCAACGGACCTAACCAGTCGATGGCCTCATCATCATCATCACAATCACCATCAACTGAAGTCCTCTTCTCAGAAATAACTTCATTCTCAAAATGGCATTAGATTACTACCTAAAAATCAAATAGATTTTAGGTAGCAAATAGTCATAAGCAATAGCAAATACAACAGCATTGGCAGCATTGTAAATTTAATCAAATTAATTTTACTCATAATTTTATTATCGGGGCCAAGGCTCTTTTGTATTTATTAAAGTAAAGCTATTTGTAGAGATACTTGTAAGTAAACCTAATTTCGAGGTTAAAATTTTCGAGGTGATATTGTAAGTGCTGAATCGTTGACTTACGTTAATGACTGTTGATATTAATTAATAAAAGATAGAAATCGAAAAGCAAAAAACTTATAAAACTTTTTAATTATACCAAAGGCTTTATATTAATGTAAAGATATGTAAGTAATTTTTAAATGGAGCGTGTACTATGTCCATTTAAATATAAATCTGCGGAATTGCTACCATGTACCTTTTCATGTACCTTTTCAAAAGGTACATGGTAGCAATCCCGCAGATTTATATTTAAATGTTACTGACCATGAAAGTTTAAAACAATGTACTATATCCAGTGCTTGCACAGTTGAGTATATCTTTCGTGTAGGATAGAATGAATGGCGGTTCTAAACCTGAATCTTGAGTCGTATCTTCAGAGGTAAAACAGTCTTAGGTTTTTCATTTCTCACAAAAGAACCTTGATTTTAATAGAGTGTTTATATTATATTAATGATATACGCATGATTCTCGAGAAACGGAGCATCCCAATGTGTAAAAAAAATATTTTTTTGATAATACTGAACTGGCCAGGTTTACTTAAACTTTGCAACGTCTGCATGACAATTGAAAAAAAAATAGCGTTTTTGTGCTTGTCATTTTTTCACAAAATGTTAGAATCTATGTGTGTGTAGAGGGCGCTAAGGTATGCTCGGTTCGATGGCGTTGGTGTACGCTTTTTGTTTCGATGTATGTGAAAGCGGCTAAATTACTACAAAACATTATCATCATTCATACATAATGCTTTATCTATAATAATAATAATAATAAGCCTCTTTATTTCCAAAAACCTTAACACATTATTTTCTTATAGCTATTTTAATACTAATTACTATTTGTTATTGGAACCCCACTCTGGGTATAGGCCTCCTCCAGCTTACTCCATGTTTTTCTGCTTTTGGCTTTTGTTCTCCAGTCTCTTCCGGCTATTGCAATTATATCATCAATCCATCTGTTCCTTGGATGACCTCTTTTTCGTTTTCCTCTTGGTCCTTTCCATGTCGTAGTCTCTAATGTCCATCTATTGTCCTGATATCTCGCTATTATCTATAATATGTAGGTTCAATAGCAAGTAAAGGATTATAAATTATTTTAGTTAATAAACTTAAAAAGTTGACGCTGATGATCGAGCTCAGTAATATTAATAGAAAAGATCTATTGAGTTGACTATGATGTATTTTTTCTAAGTTATTGAAAATAACCTGCTATTGTAGCTACGTAGTTTTGTATTTTTTATTTTAGCGAATCTTTTATATGATGACCGTATTTTGGAACTTCTTGGCGATGAATCCGAGTCAGACATCGAAGAGTTCCATGATGAAGTAGACCTTGTAGGCGAAAACAACTTTAAAGGTTCGGGCGATGAAGTGAAAACTGAACATGTAATTCAGGTAATGGCACCAGACAAGAAATTCTCTTCTGGCACTAATTCGAGGCCAATTGGGCTCAGAGTGACTTTGAAGAAGAGACACTTTGAAGAATATTTTTTTTATAAACAAACAACATGACTATACTACAGCTTTACAAGAAAAACCAGGTGGCTCGCTCTATTAACTTACATGCATAAAACTGGCCAAAAAATTTGTCAACATTACACCAGGGTCACTACTTTTATCGTCATATTATAGAAGGATAGTACGTTCGTTATTATGACATCAAACTGTACGGCAACTTCGTCTGGCACTACTGTTAAACGTTAGGATAAAAAGCACAGTAGCTACATTGATGTATCAGCTCCTAAAATTATTCAACAGCATGATCAAGACAGGGGTGGCGTTGACATTCTCGACCAGCAAATGCAGCATTATCTAGTACAAATGGAAAATGTTTTCAATTTTTACTTTTTGAATCTGGCGTTAGTTAATTTCTAATAACTATACAAAAAAGATTGCGTGGCAAATGGTCATTCAAGGGAGAAAACTGACCCTTCTAGATTTTTGGTTAAGTATTGCTGACGCTTTGACCAACTAACATAACGAAATCGCTGCGACGACAACGTAGTTATGGATACTGAAAGCGAACCACCTATCAATAGACAATACCGACCAATACGTCCACCACATAGCAAGGGATATGATGGATATGATCACCGGGCTGTATTTGACGACAATTTTTGATCGGCTGTTTCATCCCTACATTATGTAAGACCTTGGTGCTAAAAGGGTAAGTACAAGATCTTACATTATGGAGGGATGGAACAGCCTATCAAAAATTAAATTTTCCAAGTATAATGTTTTCCTGGATCTTTCTAGAAATCAAAACTATTTTCAAATGTACCATGTCAAATCATAACATGTATCTACTTATGTACATTATGTACTTAGGTGTGTATTAATTTGATATTATAGCTATATATTTTTTTTGTGATCTTGTTTGGTCCTCAACTGGAAAATAACTTGTCATTGTATGTTAGAAGTTGACTAAGTTTCATTTGAGAAATTTGTTGACTTTTATGAGATAATTATAATTAAAAGAAGGTATAATTTTGTGTTACATAACAAAAACTGATTAATAAAGAGTTTAAAACAAAAAAAATAATGATTATTCTTTTATTCATTGTTTTATTTATGATAAATTAAACAATTAAGTTGACTCTCATTATTGTGAGACTTGTAAATGTCACGTAATGTACTTAAGTGTCACGATCGTGATGGCTTTTCAGAAAAACTGAATAGTCGGGATATTTTTTTGCATTTTTCATACCTGCCTTAGACCTATGTAGAGCGCCTCAATTAACTTTTCTTTAAATATTTGTACCTTTTGTTTTTCGGGTGTAAAGGGATAGTATTATGTGATTTAAGTAAATGCTTATTTGCTCTATAGAAAAGATCCCAGAAAGTTACTCGATCACGGAAAGGTCTACCTCCAAGTGACAATTGTGAGTCAATATTCAGAAAAGGCCTCTGTAATACATTGTTGACAGGAGTCCATTCAATTTGAAGTAAAGCCGACGTTTGAGGTATAGGAGTGCTAAAATAGTTTATAACAACTTATTAATTACGAAATGTAAACATAAAACATACGTAAATATTTTCTGTTACAAACTTACCCAAATTTTACAAAATTAGCCCACATTGTTGTCATTCGATTAATAATAATTTCATCTTCAGGTGTAACAGGCTTATCTTTCATGTAAGAAATATCAAATAAATAACCCAATTCATCGGAATGAGTAGCTCCAGTGTAATTAAAGAAGTCTTTAAAGAAATTTCTTTTTCCGGAATAAGAGAACATATAATAAAATATATTTCCAACATCAAAGTTTAAGTATTTGGAAATGCTTCTATGTGTTGGATAGACGAAAATAACATCGGAATGGAAATCAATTATATTTCTTTTCACTGCGATACTCATACGCTCATCACCAAAATAAAAATTACGAACAATATCTTCCATTCCTTTAAATTCATTGGCATCAACATCAAATTCTACTAGACTATCCCGTATATTAACATTTTCGTAATATTCGTTTTTTAAAAACATATGTAACCAGTGAGCTTCATCATTGGTAAAACCAACGAGAATAGGCATGTTATTTATATTGGGCAAATTTGCTGTGAACCAGTTTTGTGTTAAAAAACTTTCCACTCCATTAAATTCTTTTTCTATGCATGGTTTAAAATTCAAATCTAATGCTGTTACGGCAGCTATTACCAAGTGACTATCAACTTTTGCTAAATAATCTATAGCATCATCAATACTATCTGTTGGAAAACCCAAAAAATTCGCTATAATGATTGGAGCCATTTTCAGTGATTTTGTGACCCTCGAACTCATTGCTGTTCCACTTTGAAGGATGACTTGATGAAATAATTTTTCGTTATTTGAATGTAAATGCAAATCAACTGAAATTGAACCAGCACTTTGTCCACATAAGGTAATTCTGTTTGCATCACCTCCGAATGCTTCGATGTGTTTGTTTATCCATCTTAATGCCAGCAGTTGATCTTTTAGCCCTTGGTTGCCTGGTATTTTAGGAGTATCTAAACACATGAAACCATACGGACCGAGCCTGTAGTTAATAGCAACCAGTATAATATTTTGTTCGACTAAGAAACTAGGACCGTATAGATATCTGCTACCGTCTCCATTTATAAATCCACCTCCATGTATCCAGACAAGAACAGGTAGAAGATTTGTAGATGAAACCGAATTAGGTACGTACACATTAAGAACTAAGCAATCAGGGGTGCCAGCTATAGTATCTTTGAATTTATCGCCTTGTGGGCAGATGATGTTGTCGCTAAACGCTTCAAATATATATTTAAATCTTGGATACGGTGTTGCGGCCTAAAATGAGAACTAAGTATAAAAAGAATTACATAATTTTAAATGTCAGACTTCTATAAGATTTTTATTTTTACTGGATTATAGGTAATGAAATTTACCGTGTCAGTTTTGTTATGTTTTTATTACATCGACTGGTCAAAGCCACCAGTTGGAGATAAATCTATTTTACGGAATAATAACAAATTTGAAAATGTAGTAGCATATGCCATATGCTGTTTGATTTGGAGGTTAAAGTTTCATTTTGGTTGTATCGAAGTTTATCATATAATAATAATCAGTAGTCATGAAGGATGGAAAAGTTACTGTTTCACATGAGCTAGACGTAAAGAGCGATAGTCCTTGCCCTTAGTAATAAGCCGAAGGACGTTCTATTCTATTTCGTTTATCTGATTCCTTTTATTTATTTAAAGAAATAAGAATTATGTTTACTGATAAGTGTAGATGTATGTTGTACAAACATAAATCGAAAATATACACTCACACCAAAGGGATTAGTTTCGTCCACTTTTCCGTAGGGTATTCCAAGAAACATTGAGTATTTACCATCATCAGCTCGTAGACCTTTTATTAAACCAACACCTGTATTAACCAACGTATTTGTTATTTTTAGTCCGGTAACCACTTGAAGAATAGCGACGAATACAATCGTTTTAAAAACCATGTTTATGGTTATTCAAAATATCAATCATATTGTGTTTTCAATTTTCCGCTTTCACTTTTATAACTGCGATCTCAAATCAGATATATGTTTTTATGATATGACTGATAAACAAAATCTATAATATAGACTCAATAGGGAATATGCAGAAAATTGTAATTTGGCTCTAATATTTTTTTTTTAGGTTCCTTAGTGTCGTTACATTTCACTAAATTTTTTTTTTTGTTAGGTTATTATTTAAACCCAGAAAATAATACAATATAATAAAAAGTGAAAAATACGGAAGGGAAATTCAAGGTTACAAAACGCGTCATAATTGGTCGAAACGAAATGTGACGTAGATGGTCATGTTAGGGTTGTTGTATGTTCATGTAAAAAAAATATCGATATTTTTACGATAGCATAATATCATAACGTTTTGTTGACGATTTGCGATATACTATTTACTAAATATCATAGGCACGATTGTCGCGATTTGGGTACTCGGAATAGTTTTTCTTTGAAGTCGGTTCCTTTTTGTTAAAATTATATTTTTTTATTTTGTACAAGTAATTCTTAGTAAGAGCCCATAGTAATGAAATTTGGCAGTGCTTCACACTCGCGCCTCGGAGAGCAGGTTAAAACATCGGTTCCAGTTATCATGAATATCTTAGGCGTTCGTTTTTTGAAAAAAATATACTGAAAAATAGGTCAATAGAAGCGTAAGCCAAGTTGTCTTAGGTGGTTGGAAACAATTACCGACAGTAAGCATTGTCAGTATCTAAATGGGTGACCGTAGGTGGCCTGCTACCATTAGCGATTTCGTGATTATCATAAGATAACAGTCTCGAAGTTTAGTTCGAGCGGTTCAAAGGTACCAACGGCAAGATTACATAGTCACAACGTTGTTTTGCCAGTCCCCCAAAGCCAGCTTGGGGACATTGGGCATAACCCAATGCCATAAGCAAACAAGCAAAAATTTTGCAATGTTTACTAGTTGGCTTATATTTTTTTATTTGTTTTTTGTTTGTATTTGGATGTGTATTATTCGCTTGGTCGATATATTTTCTTTATGCTTGCTGTGATCTCCTGTTGAAGGAGTACACCGGCAATAACACCATTATAATATTGTACTGTAGTATTGTGTACATCTTTTGTTGGTGATCCTTACTTACTTAATAAATAAATCCTTTTTTGAGAGGACAGACGGAAATCATTTGTGGAATAATAAAGACTAGGAAGATAATGATGAGAACTAATAGAGATGAGATAAAAATTATTGAAGTAGAGAAAAATATTTATTTATGAATCACAATACTTTTTCTGCAGATAATGTACAGAATTAATATAAATTTATGTTTAAGTTGCAATAAAATTGAAATTTGTTATAAAGAATTTTATTTAAAAAATGAAATGGATTATGCTCTTACTTTCGACAATTTAAATTGCATACAAATATCGATATTTTATAAAACATCGATATGTAACACTGCACTCCTAGCCTCACGTCATTGAATTAGATTTTTTTTCGGCAAAAGAGTTTGAATATTTTGCCAATGTCAAGTAAAAGGTAGGCAAACAGGAAATTTAAAACATACGGAATTTGAAAAAAGAAAGGATTAGAGAAGTTGGTTTGAGCTTGGAATGATAAAATATTATGGGAACTTAATAAATATATTATTTAAAAATAAATCATTATTTTTTAATATTATTGAAACTAATAAAGAAAGATAAAGCACTAAAATATTTACACGGATGCACTTAAGACTTAGTCTTAAGGATGGTAACCTACCTAAAATAAATGCATTTATGACGTCAACATAATATATTTGCATCAAATCTTTATTTTACGAGCTCATAGAACAAGAGTTAAAACTGTCAGGTAATTATTATGTTACTTATAACATATTTAAGTTTGTGACATAGTTATGAATTCAAAAATATTTTTAATACGCACAACAAAACTTAACCTGTATGTACCTAACATTTGTCATTTTTTGACCAAATGTTAGAATCTAAACTTATATTTTCTCTTTACTCTGACTGTAATTATTTTAATCTATTCGACTTCCTAGCCTTATCCCCAATATTATTTGGGATCGGCTAAAAGTTCAACCGGTTTCACCTGAATATCAGTTTTTCCACGGAGCGATTGGCATTGGGCCTCCGTAACTGAAACTGAACTGAACTGAACTGAAATTCGAGGGTTGAACTAGTTGTCAGTAAAATTGAGAGCACTGGCTTCCCAATAACGATTGCCATATATGTTCATGACAAACGGGACCGACGGCTTTACGTGCTCTCCGAGGCATGGGCGTGAATCACCGCCAAACTTACAAACTCCGGGCTGTTCTTAGGGATTTCTTAAGAAAAACCCAAAAACACTTTTTGGCCCGACCGGGATTTGAACCCGAGAACTCTTGATTAGCAGTCGCATACGCTATCCACTAGACCATTTATTTTTATCTATTATAGTGCATAGTTTAATGCTGAATTAATTAAAGTCTCTTATCTATATCGTAAATCACATTAAATATGTTTAATGTTGTCTAACAGATAAGATTAGTCAAAACATTACCAGTATTTGGGGCACTTAAATCGTAACGTATTTAGCAAACTCATAATTTATTTATAATAATTATTCATTATCGATAAGTTATCGTAAGAACTTGTTGTTATAGTCATAATAACTATAACTTCATTCTAGATGTAAATCGATCATTTACAACTTATTGGAAAAGAATGTACTATTATTAATTTATCTACTTCATCATCATCATCATCAGCCTATCGTAGTCTACTGCTCGAAATAGGCCTCTTCAGTTGCATACTCGGTTAAGGGTTAAATCAGATCCACCTACCTATCTTGCTTATCTACTTACCAAATGTTTTTTTTTTATTTATTTATTTTTATTATGATATTATTAAAAAATATTTTATATTATTATTATGTACAATAAAAAATCGATTGATACGATTTTTTATTGTTGTTATGTATGATTATATATTTATTTTACTATGTCTTATCTCTGCCTGCGTGTATGTCGAATATCATAGTAATATTTGGCAGACATTTTTAAAATTGCGTCCACAAGTGAGAGATACACAAAAACACAATACATGCGCGCGCGTCATACTTCTCCATGTTTGATTCAGCTCCGCGCAAAAATACGTCCGATTTGTGCAGGTGGCGAATGATGTTTCCCGCGTTCGGATCTGTGAGTGTAGAGGGCGCTAAAGTATGTTCGGTTGGATAGCGTTGGTGTACGCTTTTTGTGTCGATGTGTGTGAAAGTAGCTATTTTACTACAAAACATTATCATCATTCATACTTTATTGCTTTAATGGATAAAGCGGTAAAGTATGAATGGTGTAGGTTCAATAACAAGTAAAGAATTATATTTTATTTTAGTTAAGGGTATCGTTTCCATAATTGCTCGAAAAAGCACTTACGGTTATGACAAGAGAAACAAATTAATTCATTATTTGACAGTAAAAAAAATATCTCAGTTTCTTAATAAATCAATCTATAGAGAAACCGAGTAAAGTTACTAATACGATTATTTATTTTCGAGAAAAAAATCATCAACAGTGACTAAAATCACCGAAATCGACCTTTTCTGTTTGGAATCAATCTAGTATTATGTTGCTTTATTTGAAATAAATATTTTATTAGTTGCAAGAAAAAAGTACAAAAAAGAGATTAAGCATTTAAGGTTTCTATTAATTCTCACCAGAAAGTCATAATTTAATCTTAAACATCATTAATTTTTAGCGGCAAAAGTTCCATACATTTTAGTATGGAGAAATAATTTGCAATAAAACAGAGTTCACGCGATCCAAAAATTCAGTGTTCTCCGAATATTCAAGGCGAGCGCACGCTCGTTTTTAGCTCCACACGCACTGTCACGCACACAGAGATTTGATTGTTTACATACGACGACGTGACTGTGTGTAACTTTTGATAATATTTGGTAGGTCTGAGAATAGACACACCAATCTTTATATTTTAAATTATTATTAACCAACTTCAAAAAAGGAGTATTATTTGTGTTTTTTTTATTGTACATTCATTGATTACTCTGTCAATTGTGGACCGATTATTAAAATTCATTTTATATGACTGCCTCGGTGGCGCTGTGGTAGCATATGCGATTGAGGCCTCGGGTTCGATTCACGGGTCGGACCAAATGTTTATGAGATCCACAAAATTTTTTTTTTTAGGTGTTGGCTGTTTTCAGTGTTAGTTCATAGGGAAACCCTAAAATTTTATAAGCACGTTATAAATAGTTATTATATATTTTTTTATTTTGTAATGCTATTCCAGACGCAATATCTGAGCTGGTAGCCATCATTTCGTAATGATGAGGGCAGTAGTAGCGCATGCGACTACTTTGCTTGAGTAAGGATTCAGGTTCGATTCCCGTGTAGGACCAAATATTTGTGTGATCCGCAAATATTTATTTCGGGGTCTGGGTGTATTCTATAGGTAAGCAACAAAAAAAGTATGTTTATGTATTTATATCAGTTGTCGAATCAATAATATAAGCTCTGCTTAGTTTGGGACTGGATGATGTCGTGTGTAAGATGTTCGAAATAGTTGTTTATTTATTATTGTAATATATCATACTGTCTTGTTGGTCTTGTGGTCAGCGTATGCAACTGCTAACCAAGAGGTCTAGGGTTCGATTCCCGGGTCGGACCAAATTTTTGTATGATCTGCAAATATTTGTTTCGGAGTTTGGGTGTTTTCTATGTATAATATGTATGTATTTATAACAAAAAAGTATGTTTATGTATTATAAACTGCGAAATAAATATTTGCGGATCACACGAATATTTGGTAGATGATATTCTGTGTCATTCGTCTGAAATATTTATTTATTGTTATTTATTATAAACTAGCTTTCTGCCCGCGGCTTCGCCCGCGTGGAATTCGTTGATATCACACGACATGGTAAGGGTAGATTAAACAATCTTACCTGATTTTATGTTTGATAATAAGGAACTTCGACACAAACTTTCGTCCCCTATTTCAAACCCTTCTACCTTTATTTTCGCGATAAAAAGTACCCTATGTCCTTTCCCAAGTTCAGTTCTATCTTCGTACCAAATTTCATCAAAATCGGTTCAGTGGTTTAGGCGTGAAAGCGTAACAGACAGACAGACAGAGTTACTTTCGTATATGTGTGTTACCTTTAATCGTATCTTTCAAGATGTTCAGCTGATGATGGAAAGTAATACTACTCAATGGTTTGGTCTTGGATGATTAGTATTTCACTTTTGTACGTATGTATAAACCGCTAGTCGTATTTATGTTTTACTAGCTTTAGCCCATGGCTCCGCCCGCGAGTGTGTCGATTTTCGTGGTAAAAAGTAGCCATGTCCTTTCTCGGGGTCCCATATATCTCTATACTGAAATTGATCAAAATCAGTTCAGCGTTTTACGCGTGAAAAGGTAACAGACAAACAGACAGACAGAGTTACTTTCACATTTATTTTAGTAACATTATTGCGTAAATAAGCCGTTTGCATTAAATATATTAAAAAAAAACACAGTCCTCTGCCTCTTCAACCTGTCTATTAAACTCAAAACATAACGTAACTTAAAAACTACTGCACCGTTTTTCATGATGTTTGCAGCAATGGATAGATTGGTTTTAAAGGAGGGTATAATTTGTCAAATTTTAAATGTTTTTTAAATGCCTATAAGACCATGTATCGTTAATCACACATTATTGACATAATAAAATCTTACACTGAGAGTCACTAGTGTAAGATTACGGCCAATTACGGGTGCGACCTGGATGAACGCTCTGACGTATTATAAAATATTTATTTAAATAATATTGTGTAATAAACAATTTTATTCTACATATTTCATGTAGAATAAAATTGTTTTAAAAGTCTACAGTATTTATTATGATAAGGATTAATATTACATTGTTCCAAATTACTTTGAAATTATTATTCACAAATAAAATAATAAAGAAATATTAAAAAAGTATAATTAAAAAAGTATTACTGTAGGTTATTCCTAATTTATGTAACTCGTAAACTTTTGTCAATATTGGCTTTATTTATGTGTTCCTTTAAAATAATAAAATAACATTAATAAATCTTCTTTAAAAGGTAACCTTAATTATGATGAAAACCGTATTTAAATACCTTGCGTATTTAAAACGATCTGAGTTGACAGACAATGCACGCGAGCAAATTTATTTTATACTGTGTTAAATTATTTTATAATCTTTGACCATTCGATTGGTATACAGAAAGTATTATGACTTTCTGTACTGAATGAATCCTACGGGCTTTACGTTATGGCAAGATACATTGCGTGCGTTGTAAGACATTAAAATACGTTCTACAAAGGCGAACAGTTGATGGATATTTAACATAAGCAAAAAACCGAAAGTCGGTGATTGCTTGCTACGGTATGTATGCGACAGTGCGCGATGCGTCTGTGTGCATGTAAAATATGTATGTGGGTGTTCAATCACAAATTCTCACGCTTGGTGTCGCGGGCCTTAATAAATTAAAAAGTTGACGCTCATGATCGAGCTTAGTAACAATAATAGAAAAGATATATCTTTAAATGTTACATTGGTTTGGATTTTTTACCTATTTATGTACTAGTGGTATAATTTTTGTAAAACATAGTAATGATAAGTTGAGTAATAAGAATGTGTGAAGCGAATCAAATGAGGTATGCGATATATTTGTTCTACTACAAACACAACACAATAAAAAACAGAACAGAAATTATATAAAAAATAATTAAAAATTTCAAGCAACTACATTTCTGTAGTATTTTGTGATTTGAGTAAATTCTTATTCGCTCGGTAGAAAAGATCCCAGAAAGTTACTCGATCATGGAAAGGTCTGCCTCCAAGTGACAATTGTGAGTCAATATTCAGAAAAGGCCTCTGTAATATATTGTTGACAGGAGTCCATTCAATTTGAAGTAAAGCCGAGGTTTGAGGTATAGGAGTGCTAAAATAGTTTAAAACAACGTATTAATTACGAAATGTAAACATGAAACATCCGTGAGTATTTTCTGTAACAAACTTACCCAAATTTGACAAAATTAGCCCACATTGTTGTCATTCGATTTATAATAATTTCATCTTCAGGTGTAACAGGCTCATCCTTCATGTAAGATATATCAAATAAATAACCCAATTCATCAGAATGAGTAGCTCCAGTGTAATTAAAGAAGTCTTTGAAGAAATTTCTTTTTCCGGAATAAGAGAACACATAATAAAATATATTTCCAACATCAAAGTTTAAGTATTTGGAAATGCTTCTGTGTGTTGGATAGACAAAAATAACATCAGAATGGAAATCAATTATATTTCTTTTTACTGCGATAGTCATAGGCTCATCACCAAAATAAAAATTGCGAACAATATCTTCCATTCCTTTAAATCCATTAGCATCAACATGAAATTCTACCAGACTATCTCGTATATTAACATTTTCGTAATGCTCGTTTTCTAAAGACATATGTAACCAGTGAGCTTCATCATTGGTAAAACCAACGAGAATAGGCATGTTATTTATATTAGGCAAATTTGCTGTGAACCAGTTTTGTGTTAAAAAACTTTCCACTCCATCAAATTCTTTTTCTACGCATGGTCTAAAATTCAAATCTAATGCTGTGACCGCAGCTATTACTAAGTGACTATCAACTTTTGCTAAATAACCTAAAGCATCATCAATACTATCTGTTTGAAAACCCAAAAAATTCGCCATAATAATGGGAGCCATTTTCAGTGATTTTGTGACCATCGAACTCATTGCTGTTCCACTTTGAAGGATGACTTGATGAAATAACTTTTCGTTATTAGAATGTAAATGCAAATCTACTGACATTGAACCAGCACTATGTCCACTTAAAGTTATTTTATTAGCATCACCTCCGAATGCTTCGATGTGTTTGTTTATCCATCTTAATGCCAACAGTTGATCTTTTAGCCCTTGGTTGCCTGGTACTACAGGAGTATCTAAACACATGAAACCATACGGACCCAGCCTGTAGTTGATAGCAACCACTATAACATTCTGTTTGACTAGGAAACTAGGACCGTATAGATATCTGCTGCCGTCTCCGTTTATAAATCCACCTCCATGTACCCAGACTAGAACGGGTAGACGATTTATGGATGAAACCGAATTAGGTACGTACACATTAAGAACTAAGCAATCAGGAGTGCCAGCTATAGTATCTTTGAATTCCTCCACTTGTGGGCAGATGATGTTGTCGCTAAACGCTTCAAATATATTTTTAAATCGTGGATACGGTGTTGCGGCCTAAAATGAGAACAAAGTATAATAAATAATTACTTAATTTTAAATGTCAGACTTCTATAAGATATCTTCTTTTCTTTCACTTCAGTTACTGTTTCAGTTTTATTATGTTCTTATTACATCGGCTGGTCAAAGCCACCAGCTGGAGATAAATCTATTTTACGGAATAGTTACAAATTTGAATGAAATGATTTGGAGGTTAAAGTTTCACTTTGGTTTTATCGAAGTTTATCATAATATAGGAAATATATGTTCAATAATTATTTCGTTTCCAAAGTCTCTCCCTAATCAGTAGTCATGATGGATGGAAAAGTTATTGTTTCTCATGAGCTAGACGTAAAAAGCGATAGTCCTTGCTCTTAATAATAAAACCTATGGACTTTCTATCCCATTTCGTTTACCTGATTACTTTTACATGAGAATATTTATTTAAAGAAATAATAGTTATGTTGACTGATAAGTGTAGATGTCATTTTGTACAAACATAAATTGAAAATATACACTCACACCAAAGGGATTAGTTTCGTCCACTTTTCCGTAAGGTATTCCAAGAAACATTGAGTAGTCACCATCATCAGCTTGTAGACCTTTTATTAAACCAACACCTGTATTAACCAATGGATCTGTTATTGTTAGTCCGGTAACCACTTGAAGAATAGCGACGAATACAATCGTTTTAAAAAACATGTTTAAGGTTATTCAAAATATCTATCATATTAAATTTTCAATTTTCCGCTTTCATTTTTATAACTACGATCTCAAATCAGATATATGTTTTTATGATATGACTGATAAACAAAATCTATAATAAAGACTCAATTATAGCTAATTAGCTTTCTCCCGCAGCTGCACCCTCGTCTATGTCATTGCAAAATTTTGTTTTAACCGGTGCTGTGGATTTTCAGTTCATCGCGAACAGACGTGGTAGAGGATTTTATTTCATAATATTTAGTGATAAGAATTGATATGATCAAATTAATTAAGATTCTAAGATAATAAAATGATTTAGTCGTGTAATATCGCTGCACTTAACACGCTGATATTAAATTTACGAAAATTAAAGGAAAATTTTCATTGCAAATGTGGGCAATGCAGCATGGTGACCCAATCTGAATAGAAGCATTTTAAAATGTGGCTATACTGTGATAGCGACCTTATAAAATGCTTCCATTCAGAAGCATTAGGCATCCAGTCACAAAATGTTCTCGCTTATTGCAATGCCGATTTCCAAGTGTCAACTGCAAGGTATCTATGACAGGCAGTTAACAGGAGGCCACTGTAACTGTAGTAAGTCCGATGCTTGCGGTAGTTGCGGTGTAAGACATACTTCTAAAATAAAAAAATACTTCTGAAAGGTCACATATTATTTAAAAGTAAGTAGATATTTATTTTATCCTGCTGCAAACTATTCCCCCAAATTTGATCCTACGATCCCAGTTACTCGATTTACAATAATTTAATTTTCAGGTGTCACGTTTTCGTCCTTCATATAGGATATATGAAACCATTTGAAACAGCTATATTTAAATGTAATCGTATCTTGAATAAGACATTTATCAATTTCTGGTTCTTGTTCAATGTCCATATAATACATGACAACAATAATAATTTTGATTGATTGACATTGTATTCCTGACATTGATATTTATTATTTCTGTATTATAATTAATGATTTATATTTTGGCATTAAATTTTGACATTTATATTTTGTATTTTTTTTTTTGAATATTATTTTTTACTATTGTATTTTTAAACCCTGTTATTATTGAATTACGAATGTTATTTTTATTTTTAATTCTATTATAGTTGTTATCGTTTAAAATTTGCATGCTTCATGACTAAGGCAGAATGTAGCTGAACAATCCAAATGTAATCAACTCAATCTTATGTCATATGTACCTACATTTCAAGCAAATAAATTATATTATTATTATTATTATTATTAATAGCCTATTCATCAGAATAAGTAGCAGCAGAATAATTAAAAAAGTGTTTATAATAGTAACCATATTTAGAATATGAACATACGTTAAAAAATATATTGTCCGCTCCATTACAAAAAATATTTTTAGTGCGTCTATGACCTCCTTCATCACCTCCAAATGCTTCGAAAGGTCACTGTTAGTATACACATGTCTCAAGCACCTTGAATAAGAAGGGAAGTATGGAGATTGGGCGCAATTGATTTATAAGGGTAGGATCAGAGACTTTATTGATGGATCTAACAAATGCTGATGTAATGAAAACATCGTCAAGTAGAAGTTGATATATATATAGTATTAGTTATGCTTTATATGAATGATAATTTATTAATAGCTGCAGACATATCGCACATGATACACTGATTTGAATGTCACCAGATAAGGTACTATGATAACCAGACTTGAGATTTTGTAAACTGTTGTTAAACTGTAGTGACCTACAAGCATACCACAGGTCCTACCGCAATCATAGCGATCCGCGCACTGAGGCGCGCGAGCAAGCGTCGAAGTATAAATATGAGCGGGTGCGCCCCAGACATCAGCCGCGCGCTCGAGGAGCGACAACGTGCCTGCGTGGAATATTATCGTGTACTGGCGGGTGAAGCGAATGTCGCGAGTATTTATGTATCGCGCGCTCGTACGTCATAGTTCGACGCCCGCACGCCATTGGTCCTTGTAGTTTGAACGCTCACAAGCACTACCCCTATTATAGGACTAACTTTGTAAATATATATAATGCATCCTGCCAATAAAATATTCATATTCGAACCAACTACCAAGCGTTTCACTTCTACAACACGACCTCTAAAGTGGTGAACCCGACGTGATGCCTGACGAAAATAAGACTCAAGATCCAGCCCCGCGAAAAATGCTGTGTGAAGAAGACATAGAAATGATCTCAGTAAAATCCCGAATACCTCCATTCTGGCGAGATAAACCACGCTTATGGTTTGCACAATTTGAGACTATGGTGTCTAACCAGAAACTTAGCGAAGAGGGCAAGTTCGGATTGGCTGTGGCTCAACTAGACAAGGCGGACGTCGAGCAAATAAGCGACATTATTTTATCATCGGCAAGAACGGGCAGATTCGAAGCGCTGAAAACAAGGCTATTATCTGTCTACGAGGAGTCCGAAAACAAGCAATTACAAAAGCTGCTAAACGAGGTGGAACTTGGTGACCAGCGCCCTTCTCAATTGCTTAGGCGTATGCGTGATTTGGCCCGCGACAAGATGCCCGATGAAACCCTGCGAATGTTGTGGATGAGCCATCTACCGTCATCAACAAGAGCGGTACTGGCTGTTAGCGAGGAGTCAAAATTGGATTCGTTAGCGGCAATGGCAGACAAGATGGATGAGCAGACGAAAGAGGCTAACGCCGTGTGTTCTTGCAGTCACGCCAGCGTAACATCACAACCATCAGCATCATCATCTAACGACAAGATATTAAATATGATCGAGGCGCTAACCAGAGAGGTCGCAACCTTGAAACTCGACCGAGTACGAAGCTACTACCGTGAACCACAGAGGAGATACCGATCAAGATCCCGTTCAAAGTCAGCAAATCGTGATTCATCAATTTGCTACTTTCATCGCAAGTTCGGCAAAGACGCGTATAGGTGTAGAAGACCCTGTCATTTTGTAAACAAGACGAATTCGACACAGGAAAACTAGTACAGACTTTAGCTGCGACGGGAGCCGAAGTCAACGACATATCCAAACACCGTCTATTCATAAAGGAGTTGGCATCCGGACTGCATTTTCTTATCGACACCGGAGCGAACGTCTCGGTATTACCCGTCAAGAGGGTACATAAACAAAAGGCAACAGCACCCACCGAGTACCTATACGCCGCCAACGGTTCACGAATACCCTCATACGGCGAACATACGATGACGTTGAATATCGGATTACGTCGACCGTTTATGTGCAATTTTGTCGTCGCTAAAGTGACCAGACCAATATTGGGAGCCGATTTTTTGCATAAACACCAACTGACAGTAGATATCCACGGAAGAAGGTTGATTGACAAACAAACAGGCCTTTCCGTAGTCGGTTACATTACACCTACGTCAGAACCCAGCATCAACACCGTGAACGACCAGCAGCCGTATCACGACCTGCTGGCTAAGTACCCGGACATCACTCGACCGTCCTTGAAGCTTTGTCACAGCGAAGTTGAACATCACATTGAGACTACCGGCCCACCACTATACGCAAAAGCAAGACCACTGCCACCGCACAAGTACAAGGAAGCTAAAAAAGAGTTCGACGCAATGATCGAGCAAGGTATTTGCAGGCCTTCAAAGAGCCCATGGGCCAGCCCACTGCACCTTGTGTTAAAAAAAGACGGCAAATACCGAGCCTGTGGGGATTATCGTCGTCTTAACGCAGTGACTGTCCCGGATCGGTACCCAATACCCAGGCTACACGACTTTACCTACAACTTGTTGGGTAAAAAATACTTTTCTATCATTGATATGAAGAAGGCTTATTACCAAGTGAGGACGCGCGACGAAGATATAGCGAAGACGGCTGTCATCACACCCTTCGGGTTATTCGAATTCCCGAGGATGTGTTTTGGCCTACGCAATGCTGGCCAGACATTCCAACGACACATCGACAACGTTCTACGAGGACTACCTGTTTTCCCATTCATCGATGATTTGTTATTGGCTTCAGAAACCGAAGAACAGCACAGAAGAGAGCTAGAAGAAGTGTTTAAAAGGCTTCAAGACCATGGACTCCAACTGAATGTAGCAAAATGTACATTTGGTCAACAAACACTCGATTTTTTGGGCTACACTCTATCTGCCGAAGGAATCAAGCCAACTGTCGGGAAGGTCGAAGCCATTAAATCATACCCACGCCCAGAAACAGTACAACAGCTACGTCGCTTCCTGGGCATGATAAATTTTTATCGCACGAATATCCCACATGCCGCCGAATACCAGAAAGAACTCAACGTCTATCTCAAGAATTCGAAGAAGAACGATAAAACGTTAATTAAATGGAGCGACACAGCGATACAAGCATTCGAAAAGTGCAAAGATGCCATTATCGACTCTGTATTGTTGTCATATCCATCATCGACACTACCTTTTGTACTCATGACCGACGCTTCGGATACCTGCGCTGGAGCAGTACTACAACAAAAAATTCAAGGCCAGTGGAGACCACTCGGTTTTTATTCTATAAAATTCAACGACGCACAAAGAAAATACAGTACATACGACAGGGAACTGCTGTCTATATACATGGCTGTTCGTCATTTTCGCCGGACAATCGAAGGCCGTGACGTCACCGTATTGACAGACCATCAACCACTAGTTACTGCACTACGCGCACACCATAAAGACGAAACACCGAGACGTACAAGATATTTAGAATACATCAGCCAGTTTGTCACCGATATACAGCACGTGTCAGGGAAGGACAACTGCGTCGCCGACGCCTTGTCCAGAGTCGACACAATAACATGCCCATCGTCTATCAACTACGACGCGCTAGCTAAAGCTCAAAAACAAGACGAAGAACTTAAACAACTAATGAAGAGCGATCGTTACATATTCAAGCAAATAGCACTGCCCGGTTCAACCACTCGAGTCACATGTGAAATGACTACCCGGTCCCCTCGTCCTTTCTTACCACCGGAATTCAAGAAGCAAGCTTACGAAGCCCTGCATAATCTTAACCACCCCGGAGTAAGAGCGACGAGACGATTGATCACTTCTCGTTACTTCTGGAGGACTATGAAGAAAGATGTCACAGAGTGGGCGAGAGCTTGCGACCAATGCCAGAGAGTCAAGATCTATCGTCACACCAAGGCACCAGTAGCCAGTTTCGCACCAGTTGACCGCTTATGTCACGTACACATTGACATAGTCGGCCCTTTACCGATATCGAATAACTGTCGTTACATACTTACGATGATCGACAGAGCAACCAAGTGGCCAGAAGCTCAACCTATCGAAGATATAACAGCAGAGAAAGTCGCCAACACCTTGTACGCGACCTGGATTGCAAGATTTGGCTGCCCCGTGACCATAACAACGGACCGCGGCAGACAATTCGAATCCGAGCTATTTAATAAACTGATGCATCGCATGGGCATACAACGCATACGTACTACGGCGTATCACCCTGAAGCCAACGGGTTAATAGAACGCTGGCACCGTACCCTTAAAGTATCACTCGCCGCAAGACTAAATACAGCGAACTGGACGTATGAGCTACCAACTGTTTTACTTGGTTTGCGCGCCGCTTATAAGACGGACATTGGCACCAGTACCGCAGAATTACTATACGGTAAAACATTACGCTTGCCCGGTGAATTCTACGGCGAAACAAGCACAACATGCAACACGTCATCCTTCTTCATGAATCAACTAAGCGAGTCATTAAGAAAGGCACAGGTGCAACGAGAATCAAACAAAAGGACAGCTGTTTTCATTCACGGCGATCTATACAACTGCACACACGTATATGTACGTATCGATGCGATCCGCAAGCCGTTAACACCTACTTATAACGGTCCTTACCGCGTCATCGATCGCAAAGACAAATATTTTACCGTGCAGTTAGAGAATAAACGCTCGAATATATCTATAGATCGACTGAAACCTGCTTATCAATACAACACGGAAGAAACAAAAGAAGCACCTGTCAAGAACAATTACGTAACAAGGTCTGGCAGGATATCTAAACCTACTGTACGCTTCGCTGAGAGGGGAGTACTGTAGTGACCTACAAGCATACCACAGGTCCTACCGCAATCATAGCGATCCGCGCACTGAGGCGCGCGAGCAAGCGTCGAAGTATAAATATGAGCGGGTGCGCCCCAGACATCAGCCGCGCGCTCGAGGAGCGACAACGTGCCTGCGTGGAATATTATCGTGTACTGGCGGGTGAAGCGAATGTCGCGAGTATTTATGTATCGCGCGCTCGTACGTCATAGTTCGACGCCCGCACGCCATTGGTCCTTGTAGTTTGAACGCTCACAAGCACTACCCCTATTATAGGACTAACTTTGTAAATATATATAATGCATCCTGCCAATAAAATATTCATATTCGAACCAACTACCAAGCGTTTCACTTCTACAACACGACCTCTAAAAAACCATTACGGAAATTTTTCATTGAATTCAACGTTATCGTTGTGTTGTTTCTGTGTGTCATCTGTAGTTACCGGATAGGTAGTACAAAGATAATTGTGTATATACATATATATATACTGAACAGATGTCCGTTTTGTCCTCTAAATTATCATAACGTGCAAATGTTTTGTTCGTTTCACAATCTTACTTATCGCTCCCAGTCAGATACAATGCAAGTGCAAGTAAGTCCTGCAAGTTCGAACCGAACTGTTTTCAATATTGTGGATTTGATTGAAACCGACGAGGAACAACACTTGTGTGAATGAATTTTTGTTATGATTTGATGCATTTTCAGTGTTCAATGAATGTTTATAAAACCGCGTCTTACCAGACTACAGTGAATCAGGGGTAGCGAATATAGCGAATATGTTGTTAACATCTTCAGTAATGCCAGGTTTATTGCTTTTTAGGGTTCTAATGTTCGTGACTAAGAACCCTTATAATTGCGTCATGTTCGTCCGTGCGTCCTTCCTCGAACTACAGTCCAAGAGGCTAGCCTCATTTTTTAAAGTTAGTTTCATCTTACTAGCACTAGTGCTAGTAAGACGAAACTTTGTATAAATATGTGTTTTCATCACGTCGAAAAGAAATCATGAAAATCATTTTTATAATTATTTAGGGTACCTCCTATCAGTGTTGGGCATTAATCAATTAATATTTCAATCATCGTAGTAATTGATTGAAAAATTAATTGCAATTGATTTAATCACAATTAATTTAATTGCAAAATCTATTGCAATTGATTTAATCACAATTGATTTCAATTGCGATTAAATCAATTGCAATTAATTTTGCAATGAAATTAATTGTGATTAAATCAATTGCAATTAAAATAATGCAACTAATATTTTTAATTGTTGCAACAAACAATGAAAACTAACAATTAATAATCATGTTTTTCTGCACTGTACCTGTGTAGGTGCACACAATATAAATGATCCTTTTTGTTATCTTACTTATAACCCCGCGAAACTTCCTGTTTGTTTCTGTGTATTTTTCAATGCAAACTGTTGTTACCTCTTGTTGTTCAGGTACAATCCCTTTTTATTCGCGCGGGCGCAGGTAAGCGAAAAGTCAAGATCGTTTGTCAAAGTTATAAGCTCTGGCTCAGACTTAAGGCCATCTACTTAACTTCTGCCAGTCAGTCTGTTTAGTCAATCCTGTCAGTTCAGTATGTTTAGTCAGCCCTGTCAGTTCATGTCAGTCAGTCCTGTCAGTTCAGTTCAGTCAGTCCTGTCAGTTCAGTTTGTTTCGTCAGTCCTATCAGTTTGTCAGTCAGTCCTGTCAGTTTAGTTCAGTCAGTCCTGTCAGTTCAGACTGTTTAGTCAATCCTGTCAGTTCAGTTTGTTAAGTCAGTCCTGTCAGTTCAGTATGTTTAGTCAGTCCTGTCAGTTCATGTCAGTCAGTCCTGTCAGTTTAGTCACTCCTGTCACTCCATGTCAGTCAGTACTATCAGTTCAGTCACTCCTGTCAGTCCATGTCAGTCAGTACTATCAGTTCAGTTCAGTCAGTCATTCCTGTCAGTTCAGTTCAGTCAGTCCTGCTGACTGCCAGGTTATTAGTCAAGTGAGAGCCCTACCCTGTGCCACTCCTCCATCTTCTACTTCTTCTATCCATACTAATATTATAAATGCGAAAGTAACTCTGTCTGTCTGTCTGTTACGCTTTCACGCCTAAACCACGGAACCGATTTTGATGAAATTTGGTATGAAGATAGAACTGAACTTGGGAAAGGACATAGGCTACTTTTTACTGCAATAATCGAGATACAAAGGTTTTTAAATTTTTACCTAGGTGATTTTATAATACATAAATCGTAGATGTCAAAATGTATCACTGTTTATCTCCTGTCAAAACTTCACAGGTTGCTAGGCATAACACACTTGCATGGCAACCATAATGATAGTTTGTAAATGACATAAAGACCAGTAGAGCAGGGTAGATAATTTTTGAAAACAAAATTATACTACGATGAAACCCATTGAAAAGGAGGAGAATATTATAAAAATGAAAGGAAAAATAATTTACGGGCGATCTGCGATCTGAGGGTTAGGTTTTCGGGTCCTCCTCGGACGGGGCGTGAAAAAGCATCTCACTAAGCCGCCATAGTGTGGGCCGCCATACATTATTGTCTGCATTGTGTGGTAGCCCCGACTCTTGGATTCTGCTCATGCTTTCCATCAGGCAGGGTAGAGTCACTTTGAATGACTAAATATATAAAACAAAGGGTAAATTGGGAATAAGGCTAGGAATGTCAAAGGGTAGAAAACGGTTTATCTCAATTTCCGGCAAAACTACAAGTCCTATGGAAAAAAAGTTAAATGGCAAAGTTGTAGGTAATTAAAAGATCTACAACTTTTTAGGGTTCCGAAGTTTATGACTTCGAACCCTTATAGATTCGTCATGTCCGTCTGTCCGTCCGTCCGTCCTCGACTTACCATCCAAACTGTAAGTGCTAGAAAGATGCAACTTTGCATGAATATGTATTGTAATTATGTCGACAAAGTGCTACAATAAAATTATGAAAAATATTTTTATTTAGGGTACCTCCCCGACACGTAAAATGTGTATGCTTTTTTTTTCTCGCGGCTACCCCATCATGTGGGGTATCATTATATAGGTCTTTTAAAAACATTAAAGGGTTGTTAAGACGATTTTTTGATTTAGAAATCCGTTTGCGAGAAATTCCACTTTAAAGGCCACTTTTTTGTAAAACCGGGCATCCTCCCCCTCTAAAAGCTAAACGGCCGGTTTAAAAAAATCTGGAAAAATTCGTGATAGTGGTCCATATAATGAACTTTAAATGAAAACTAAAACGAATAAGATGACTTTGTTAGTTCAGGAGTTACAGAGGCTTAACTTCTACAATGTGCTTACTTGGAAAACGTAATACAAAATTAACGCATTAATACGTAAACATAACAATTATCCATTGGATACAATTTCTAATCCACGTACCATTATGGGTGACTGAGGAACCCTTTCCTGTGCGTGGCCTGACACGCACTTGGCCAATTTTTTATTTACACTTTTTTTTCACTTAACCTCAAATTATAAGTGAAAAATTAAAAAAAGTTTTTGGTTTTCTATTTTATCTTTTACAAATAAAATAATTTTTAAACGAAGTTTAGTGAACACTTACCTTTTTATGTCCCGAATACACTGTAATTTTTTTGATTTGAAATATTTAATTTTTTCACCCTATTTCGACTTTTTTCGAAAAATTGGGGTGTTTTCTGTTTGATGAAATCTCTACTTTCCGATGGTGTAATCCCTACTAATATTATAAATGCGAAAGTAACTCTGTCTGTCTATCTGTCTGTTACACTTTCACCTAAACCACTGAACCGATTTTGATGTAATTTGGTATGAAGATTGAACTGAACTTGGGAAAGGACATAGGATACTTTTTATCGCGAAAATAAAGGTAGAAGGGTTTGAAATAGGGGACGAAAATTTGTGTCGAAGTTCCTTATTATCAAACATAAAATCATGTAAGACGAATTCCACGCGGGCGAAGCCGCGGGCGGAAAGCTAGTTTACTATAATTAATCAATTGTTAATTGTTACCTTGCAATTAAATTTTGCCCGAACCTGCCTCCTATACACGTAATGTGGGGATGTCTTTTTTCCCGCAGCTACCCCATCGTGTGGAGTATAATAAGATGTCTTTTAAAAACATTGAGAGGGTTTTAAGACGATTTTTTGATTTAGTTATCCGTTTGCGAGTTATCCCACTTACACACACTTACGCCAAAAGGATTTGCCTCGTTGACCTTTCCGTAAGTTATTCCAAGAAACATTGAGTATTTACCGTCATTAGCTGTTAACCCTTAATTAGACCAACATCTGAATTAACTAATTGATAAATTTTTACTGGTTCCGTAACGAGATGCCTGAAAACTGTACATATTTTATTATGAAATTACCACACTGAAGATTCAGTGCCTGTTTTTGTTTTTACTAGTATAATTACGAGTTTTGAAACATCAAGATTATACCTATGGTCACTAATACTTTCAATATAGGAATTTCATGTCTGTTCTTCTCCATAGGATCTACGAATTGGAACAGACGATTAGCTTCACGGCTGACTACTGACTGACTACTTTACGTTTCAAATACCGTTTTATGGTTTAATTGAAATAAAATGGTTTGATTTGATTTGATATAAATGATAACTGATAACCAATGACCGGGTATTCGTTTTGATGTCTATCTCAGCCAGCCGTTCCAGAGGTTACGTTACATATAGACAGACAGACAAAACAATTTAAACTTACATTTTTGGTGTAGTTAGTAGTGCAAAGTGGTTAGCCTATGCAGCTGCTGATCAAGAGATTTCGGGTTCAATTCCCGGGTCAGACCACATATTTGTGTGATCCACAAATATTCGCTTGAAAATTTGGGTGTTTTCTATTTATATATGTCATAATGTTATGTATGCACTTACAAGAAAACTCTGTTTATGTATTTATATCAGTTGTTTAGTAACCATAATACAAGTAACCATACTTAGTTTGGGACTAGTTGACGTTGTGTGTAATAAGTCCGAAATATTTATTTATATATTTATTATTAGGTATTTGATAAAAAAAAATGATATCTATTTTAGCTTTGGTGTAAAGAAGCAGTAAGTTTTAACAGTGAGCACAAAATTTTGAATTTCAGTTATTATTTTTATCATCTTGTGGCGTATTCCACATTCAGCGCAAGCAAAAACATACAACAGCGTCAATCTACCGAAGAAACATTGAACTACGGAGAAAACACGTAACGATCTATACGGAGTAACTACTAATCCTGAATCACAAAAGTAACCTTCTCGCGCTGATTAGCGTATGTATATACGACATCCCAACATCAACTATAGTAATATGAGAACTGTGGAATAAGATTACTTGAACAGAAGTATTTTGCATGAAGTTTTATGTAGAAACAGGTTTTATATTGAGATTATAAATAAATTAAGAATTGACACTAAGGATTG
The DNA here is from genome assembly GCA_932526445.1 of Phragmatobia fuliginosa. Taxonomy (NCBI): domain Eukaryota; kingdom Metazoa; phylum Arthropoda; class Insecta; order Lepidoptera; family Erebidae; genus Phragmatobia; species Phragmatobia fuliginosa. The sequence continues at coordinate 2,354,040 of OW052063.1, read as the reverse complement.
GCTTTGTCCATCTTTCCGTAAGGTACTCCAAGAAACATTGAGTAGTCACATCATCAGCTCTTAGACCTTTTATTAAATCAACATCTGTATTAACTAGTGTATCTATTCTTGTTTGTGTAATAATCACTTGAAGAATAGCGATCTGCGCCTAATGCCACACTGAGTGTGGCCGCGGTTGGACGGGACGGGTTTTCCCCTCCATCCGCATCAGTGGCCAGCCGTGATGGGGCGGCGTCCGCGTTTGCCGGACGTCGCCTGAGGGGACGAGGGTCTTGTAGAGACGGAGCCCGCATCAGGAGCGGGCAGGCGCTGAGAGGGGTGCAAAACGAGATTTGACCCTGGACTCCTCCTAAAAATTCAAGCGCATAAAGGACGACAGCTTAACTTCTAGACTGTTATTAAACATTTCTGGTTAAGCAACACTTTTAGCTCGACCTCTTGGTTTGATCTCAAAACCTCTCGATCAGCAGTCGAATACGTAGATCACTAGAGCAACGAGACAGATAAGTTTTTCTGTGAATAGAACAAGATGAGATCATCCTGTCTTGTAAAACTATCATTGTACCATCGACGAAATTTCGTCAACGGATTTATTCAAAGAACCGAATATGCTATAGTCTCCATTAATTAATACACACAATCACTACATAGTATAAAACAAAGTCGCTTTCTCTGTCCCTATGGAGGTATACTTAAATCTTTAAAATTACGCAACGGATTTTGCGGTATTCTTTATTAATCTATTAAATAGAAAGATTGGTTACCTTCATACTAAACGGCGTTCGATATTGTTGCGGTATGACATGACGTACTTATTTATAGTATACATTACGATTACGAATGCAAAAGATAATACGGAATGCATGGTAAAGAAAGAGATAGCGATCTCTTGCGAGTTGCAATTACACACACTAGTAAAATTATGGACTAACTCGTTAAAATTGATACAGATATGACATTGAATATCGCCATTTGCTAAAAGTACCAATCATCATCATCAGAAACATCATCTTTATCCTAAAAAGAAAAAAGTATTTTAGTTGTCATTGTAAATTATATACTTTCCAAGATTATAAACAATATTTTGAATTGTGAAAACATCTTAATTAAATTTAATGTAAAACTAAGGACAGATTTAATCAAACTACAATTTTATTATGGATACAAACAAATTTTACCATGTTTGTAACAGGCACTACATTTTTTTTCAGACGTATGTATCCTTTCGAAGTAGTGTAATTATATTCCTGCTTAAAATGTACGGAACAAATAGTACTACTTTTCGTAGGCATCCAGTCGTACTCACTTCTTTCCGCCTGAACCATTCTAACCCATTTAATTCTCGTAAGATTGTCACTTGGAAATCTGGTAAATACAAAACAATATACACAGTCTTTTTACCAACATACATTTTAACACTATTATTGCCAAATAATATAATCATCATATTAACTGAAAGACAATGACAACTAAACACATAATAGTAATAAAAGCGTATCAATTAGACGGTACTGGAGGACGCGGACGATAGGTATGTATTGTGCCTACGATATCCCTTCTGTTTGATTTAATCTATTACGCATGCCTTGTCCTTGTCACACTTCAGTTACAATCTTATCCTCTGTCCTTTTTTAATTTAGTAAATTAAAAAATATATATAATTTAATAGTTTTTACACCTTCTTAACACACAGCTCGGCATTTTGGTAATAATAAGCACTTCACGGAAACGCTCTGAGAACGAGTTTATTCACTAGCTTCTATTAGCCGACTAAATGAAATCACGACGATTGACTACATTTGTCCGCAACAATTTTCGCGCGATAGTGCGATATCTACCTTTTTTTATAATATCATTGGATAGAGTTATTCAAGAGGAAGGTTTTTATGTATCATACATTCATAATATTATAGTAGAGAAACATTGATAATTTTAGAGGTTTCTAATGTGATGTCGTAAATAAATCCATTTTTTACGCTTAATTGCAAAAGCTGGCTGTACCCTACGAGATAGATCAAAATAATGTACTACAGTATTGTATATCTTAAAAAGGTCTACAAAAAAGTCCGCGATGGTATATGTCTATCTCTTAGGGATAACCCACAATAACCTTTTTTTTTCTTTTTACGAGAAATTATGGCTTATTTACGAAGTGGTTTTAAGCAATATAGTATTAATCCTTATCCAACTAAGTACCTTAAATACATTGTGTTTTAAATACAGATTAATATATAGTACATTATTATATAACATTATTAATATTTACAGTGTGTAATTTAAATTAATACTTTTAAAGATATTACAGATTTAAAATTCAGGAACAAAGCGATTGTGGCGGTACCAGCCGGGCCGCGTTAGTTGACGCTACTGTTCATTTGTCACTATCAGTCAATAACTAAACACAATACTTTATTATGAATTAATATTCTAAGGCGGTACGAAGTTCGCCGGGTCAGCTAGTAATTTAAAAACATTGATTGTATATGAAGTGCTCATAGTACCAATATATGGCATAACTGTAAAATAAACTGTGTCCTGGAGTAGAGGTCAATTACATTGGGTGAGCCATACCACGACGGCCTGGTTACGTGTTTCTACATCATTCTCCCGGCCTCCGGATACCCGGAGAATTTTCCAGGATGATTGGGCCTCTGGTCTCAAACTCACTAATGAAATATCTGTTGAATGCAACTAACTAAAACGAGAAATTATCCTGTAACATATTATTTATACTTTGGTTGGATGTAATTTGTCTCAAGTACATTAAATTACTAGATTATTATACCAGTGGATAATGTCACCCCATCACGCATGCTCTCAACAAAGATAAGGTGCAAACTTGTATCATAATACGTCATCATCATCATCATCAACAGCCTTTAACAGTCCACTGCTGGACATAGGCTTCTCCTTGAAAAGGAGGTTTTGGCCTACTATACCACGCTGGCCAGACGGGTTGGTATAGGGTTTATTTCAAGTTTTCCTTCTCTTTGCATTGATGTTGTCTTGCGTAGTTTATCCCTTAGTCGCCTTTTACGACACCCGCGGGATGAATAGGGGTGGTGATACTCTGTATTATTAATCCGTCACCACACGGACACCTGTCATAATACGTGTTTCTACATAATCCCTGGTGTAAAATAATGTGCTTGTATATTAATAACCCATGCATGCATATGTCAAAACACCTAAAAGGAGTTTGATTGAAATGATATTATCATATCTTGAACAGATTTCATCAGTGCCTTATTATAACGAGGCACATTATAGACGTAAGTATTCATTACAATGTTGCCTCCTATGTTCTGTGTAGCCAATAGCGTGCATAATTGTTAGAACTGCAATTAAATAAATACAGGTACTTTTGAACAAAGAAATAATGATAAATTATCTCTTTCCTGCAGCATACTTAGTAACGAAGTAGTTTATTTTGGGTTTCTAATAGAAGGAAATATTATGTACCTCAGGACTATTATTAGTTTACGAACTAACGATTATTTGAACTAATCCGATCTAACTCTTCATACCAATTTTTTTGAATTTGATTTGAATTTGAGTAAAGAGGACTCCATACTATGAATTACAAATGTTGATTTTTACAACAAATAAAATGTGAACATCCTCTTTACCTTCAAATTAAAAAGCGTTAAAAATATTAAAGCAATTTAATTTTAAGCAGTAACTGGCAACTTAAGTTAATATGGAATTACATGATATGAAATTTGAGTGACTACAACCTTAAAATTGATTCAATGATAGGTTAATCAAAATTGTCGTGCTCGAGCTCCAACAGTATAATGTTTTGTGTGGAAAGTTAAAATTGAAATGATCTAAGGAAACAATCTTTAAACCATAATAAAATAAAATATTCAAGACAATGAGTTGAAGAATTTCACCTTCATCTTAAATAAACGGCTTAGACTGCGACAGCAACTGAGTTTCGTAACCAGTTGCATTACAGGAAATATTTTAATAACCCGGTTGTTAAAGAAAATAGAAATGTTGTAAATACTAAAGTTATTTTTATTGTGACTACTGTAGACGGGGTCACCATTTGCTTCTTTTTAAAAAAATGTAATATTTTTGTTTTTACTGTAAACGGGACTTATTCGCGATAATATTATAAAGGTTACGATACCTTCTATTTTCCGACGCTTCGAACGGGTTATGCCGCTCGTGGTCACGGGTAGACTCGGGTATAGTATTATCGCGATTAAGTCCCGTTTACAGTAAAAACATGAGTATGTGTAAAAGTCGCGAAAGTTTAAAAACAGTGTAATATTTTTGTAAACAAACAAGCAAAATTACCTAAAATCTGTTTAAAGTCTGCGCCAAATCAAAAATGTCTATTAAGTATGTTAGAATAATAAGTACCACTTATCAAAAAATATTCGACTTGACACCGACCTCAAACAGATTTTAGGAAACTAACACACGTTTGAATTTCACTTCATTTAAATAAATAGATTATAATTAAGTTTTGATAAAAAAAATCAGATAGTCATTTAAGCCAGTCAAATTAAAGCCAGTTTATTTTACACTTTGCACTTTTGAATCTTCGATTCCCGTGTCAGACCAAATTTTATTTGTGATCCGCATAAAGAACAATGCCCACTCTCCATACTGCCTTCAGAAGTGGACAGTCATAAGTAGTACTACCTGTTTTTGCATTAGATAAATGAGTGTTTAACTAAAAATCTGAGACTGATTAGAGGTCTGCCACATTCATACTTTTTTTAAAATACTTTTATAACCTCAAAAAAAAGACAACTCAATTGTGTTTTTTAACCGACTTCAAAAAAAAGGAGGAGGTTCTCAATTCGTCGGAATCTTTTTTTTTTTTTTTTTTTTTTTTTTTTTTTTTATGTATGTTCAGCGATAACTTCGTCGTTTATGAACCGATTTCAAAAATTCTTTTTGCAATGGAATGGGCATAGCCCACAGGTGGTCCCATTGTCACCATATCGGGATCTGATGATGGGATCCCAAGGAAATCAAGGGAACTCCTCAAATATCATAGGCACAATGTCGCGATTTGGGTACTCGGAATAGTTTTTCATTGAAGTCGGTTCCTTTTTGTTAAAATTATACTGATTTATCTTAGTTATAGATCAGCGTCGTTGCGTTGTTTTGAGTAAAAACGAAAGGATAGTAAGTCATAGGAAGGGAATGATGGCTAATAACAATAAATTATACATGGTTTTTAGTTTTCTTCTATATAATGAATGACAATAAATTAGTAAGACTTAAGTGTTTCAGATTACAATGCACAGTTGTAAAAAAAGGGTTAATGTTACGAATGTTTTCATACCTGTTGCGGAGCAACCCATTGCTGAAGTAAAGTGAGGATCTCCTCGGATTCCACAGAATGCCTTTGCATCATGGATACATTTCAGCTAAAGTTACTACACCGCTGTTCTTAAGAGATACAGTGCTCCGTGTTAGACAACTGTACAAGCTTAGGTAATCGTTTCACTTGAGTAAAGGTAGGAGTTCGTAAGAAACGCCAAAAGTCGTTATAGATACCCATAGCCAGAAAATCATTCACAATGCATGCGAGCAAAAAAGGACATAGTTTGATGACATTTACTAAGCGCAATAAAGTGTTGTCATCTATACTCATTACAAATGAAGTTGATTAACCTTTTATCTATTACGGCCACAGCACACTAGCTACTTTTAGCATCGACTCGCTTTTTAGAAGCTAATTACGGCGACCGAACGCTCCACACCGCACACTTAAAAACGCCAAACGCGGAGATTGAGTTGTATTTTAGAAGCGCGACACAGCAGCTGAATTCTACTCTCCGCCAACATTGGGATGCCGGTAGCATCGATTAGGTGTCTGCCGAACACGACTTGACTATCATATTTTATTTATTTGTAAACAAAACCACAGATTACAGAATACTGCAACATCATTGCAAATCACAAACATAAGTAATCAAAGTTACAAATCGGAAAATTATACAAGACTACAAGAGAATTAGAAGAATTAGACAAGACTAAAACCAACGCCTTCGATACCGCGTTTGAACGCAGAAAGTCGCGAATGATACAGCATGACGCAAAATTGCCGATTGGCGATGCTAAAAGTAGCTAGTGTGCACCTTTATAGTTCAGAACATAGGACATTAGAACATCTTTTTAAAAATATATTTTGAATAAGTTTCTTGGCACACCTTTAGTATTATCTATAAATTATGTTTTAATATACAATAATTATCCAACAACTAATTAATACTCTATTGTGCTGTCCACGAGTTCCAAAATTAGGCCGAAAATTCTTTGTTTCGGTGATTGGGTGTTTCTATATACACTATTTATTTACTAAAAAAATATATATGTAGGTTAGTTTTCAAGTACAAAGAAGTTTTAATATGTCAGATAATCGAAAATATGTCCACAATTTCTTCCTTGATTCAAATTTTAGACACATAGCACTGCAATGTAATGAAAACTTGACACAAAATATTACAATAACCTCTTTGACCAACGTGATTTAATAGGCCTTCGGACTGTTCCATGTCCAGCAGCGGAATATTAAAGGCCGTTGATCATGATGATCACAATTATTTTCCAAGTAAAACACTTTAAACAATTGTATATAATTTTTACTGAGTGCATACCTGATAACCGTCAACTATATTTTTATTGTACGGCAACACAATAGAATTATATTTTTATGTATTACCTAGCTACAACATAATTGTGACACCGAATTATATATATAACAGCAGTAGTAATTCCACATCAAACTGCTTTACGATTTTCAATTGCGTTAAGGTAAATAGGAGGAAAATATAGTGGCTAAATTTTATCCAGATATTGAAGTAAGTAAGTATATTTTTAAGATAAAATGGATAGATTGAGTTGTAAAACATGTAACAATATAATTTCTTTTGACTAGTTATGTTAACTTGCAATACCTAATTGATTAGGGCTATCTTCTGAAGTTGATTTTTTTATCGATAGAATCATGGATGGCATAATCTTCATTTCGCAGAAAACAGTTTGTTATATATCTATTTATTATAGTATCTACATTCAAAACCGATAACTTTTTAAGTCAGAATCATCTATAAGCTTAAATTACATATCCATAATGTTTTAGAACCATTACCACTATAAAACTTCACAGTTAGAATCATATATTGGCATAAATTTTGTAACGATAGTCATTTAGGACTGAACTATGGTATGCCAGAATGTTTGCAAAGTCGGAATTAACAAACGAAAAATACTTATTTACTCTTATATGGGTCACAAATAATCTAGCAATGCATACCTTGTCGTCGCAGTACATGTCACTGGAGGTTCGTACGCTCGACTAAGTCATCGCCTATGCCGACATGTGACGAATCGGTTAAATGCCAAGTACTCCACTGTCTCTGTATTAACCATTAATGCTCTAGGCAGTTGCTTATAGAATAAAAGTAGACCCAAATAAACCATTTAATCTAGCAGGCCATCGCATTGCTTACATTTCTTGTTACCATAACATTCATGTGTATAACTTTTTGCATGTTAAAATGTAAATTCCTGGTTTGATGTTGAGAAGAAATATCTTGATATATATCGAATTTTTGTAACAGTATACGTGTAATAACTACAGTGTCAACTCAAAACTTATTACTTCTTGAAGCTTTAAACAAACCATGGTTTTAAAAGAAGTTGTCATTGCTGCTATTCTTCAATTGGTTACCGGAGAAACAATAACAGATCCATTAGTTGATACAAATGTTGGTTTAATAAAAGGTCTACGAGCTGATGATGGTGACTACTCAATGTTTCTTGGAATACCCTACGGAAAAGTGGACGAAACGAACCCTTTTAGTGTAAGTGTGTTTTGTCGATTTATTTTTGTTCCAGTTTGCCTACGTATCTTATCAATTAGTCATGCATTCAATGTTACTAAATGCCATAAAATATTTAATATTGGTTATTCAAGATTAGTTTCAGAGAATTTGCTTATATAATGTTGTGGTAGTGTAACATATATGCCTTAGGATGGCAAATTGTTTGTGATTAATGCAACCAAAGAAATCATAGAAATGTTTTAAATTTATTGCTATATTGGACTACCAATATAGCAATAAATTTTTATTTTACAATGCTAAACAAAGAGAAAAACTTTAAACATTTTTTTTTGTATACCCTTGTAAGCCCCGCTGCACATGCCCACACTCGCATTGGCCGTCACGAGGCGCGTGCGAGTGGCAGTATTTAAAACCTATGGCGCAGTACCAAACTCCGCATTTGCTCTCAACGCGACGCAGGCGCGTACATGAGCGTGCACGCGCGTGTCGGCTAAATGAACGAGATATTGTTTCGAGTGGCAGTGGCGCGAGTGTTTTGCAAAATGGACGAACTCATTGAAGCTGTTCGAAGCGAAAAATGTTTATACGACGTAAAACACCCAGATTAGATGAATACAAAATTTAAGGACTAATTTTGATTCAATTTTTTAAATTTTTCGTCTGAAAACACAGAAGATAATTTGAATTCTCTATGTATTTTCCTTTTGGACATGTAAGAGCTCTTCCATATTTTTTTTCTTGGTTCGTTTTCGTATATGAATGGTAGAGACACTGACTGATGTAGGTACGACTCGTGAAAGCAATTGCGGACACACACGTGTCCACCAATGTCAATGCGACATTGGCGCAGTGTCGTGAACGAGTGCGAGTCTGGGCATGTACGGCGGGGCTAATTATCAGATGAAATTCTTAGTACTATATACAGTTCGGTGGCACAGTGGGTAGTGTATCTGACTGCTGTGCTTGAGGTTTAAGGTTCAAATTCGGGGTTGGACTAAATGCTTCTATCATCATCAACATCATCAGCCCATCTCAGTCCACTGCTAGACATAGGCCTCTCCCATTGCACACCACTTTGATTATAATACTAGCTCCGCTTAGTTTGAAGCTTGATAGCGTTGTAGGTTACATGTCTGAAAAGTTACACGACTAATGAATAAAATGTTAATATAAAATTCAAATGAACAAGTTATTAAATATTGACATTAAAAGTTTTAACCAAATTGAAAACCTTAATATTCAATATTTTACAACATCTGAGTAGGCTATTTCAGGACAAGATTCAAAGTACTTAAATTTTTGAAACACAAATTTCGAATTTCGAACACAAAAACGAACATTTTTGGATGCACTTATCACCTTCAGGAGTTGCTGAAAATCAGCGCTGTATCGTAAGTGGTGCAGCATTATGCTGAGCAACATCTATTTTTATTGTACACAGCGACGCAACTGTACAGCAAATGTTTGTATAGTGTTTTTATTATAATTATTGTAAACATAGATGATGATTAATTTGTAATAATACATACTTGGTTACATGATGTACACCTTTAATATTCAAGTACCGTGCTGTATAATGAGGTTGGAACATTAAATCAATAGAAAAATTAAACAATCTTTGTCATTTTCAGTTTGTTTTGTTTGCCGATGGTTTACGAAAGACTAATAAATCTATATTTCCCTAGGACAATAGAACACCTAAATTACTTATTTTTTGTTTCAGGCTGCAAAACCATACCCAAAATTCCAGAGTACTTTCAAAGCATTTAATGACACTACAATCTGTCCACAAATAGAGGAAGTCGACGATACTACTCGTGTAATTGGCACTATTGACTGCTTAGTTCTAAATGTTTATGTACCGTCTTCGGCTTCATCTAAAAACCCTCTCCCAGTTTTCGTCTTTATACATGGAGGTAGTTTCATGGAAGGGGACGGTCGCAGATACTCATATGATCCGTGTTTTTTACTAAAACAAAATATTTTGGTAGTCACTATTAACTACAGGCTCGGACCGTATGGTTTCATGTGTTTAGACACTCCAGAAGTACCAGGCAATCAAGGACTAAAAGATCAAGTGTTAGCATTGAGATGGATAAACAATAATATTGAAGCATTCGGAGGTGATACAAATAAAATAACTTTAAATGGAGAAAGTGCTGGTTCTATCGCGGTCGGCTTACATTTACATTCAAACAGTGAGAAGTTATTTAGTCAAGCTATTCTACAAAGCGGTACAGAAAAACTTCCATATCCTGTGCTGGCTACTAAAACGACTCCAGTCGATATTGCAGAATATTTGGGTTACTCAACAGATAGTGTAGGTGATGCTATGGAATATTTAGCAAAAGTAGATAGTCACTCAGTAATAAATGTTGTGAATGAATTAAAACTGAATTTTTGGCCTTGTATTGAAAAAGAATTTGAGGATGTAGAAAGCTTTATTACACATAATTGGATCACAGCTAAATTGCCCAAAATAAAAAACATGCCTATCCTTATTGGTTTTAACAGTAATGAAGCTCAATGGTTGCATATGTCCTTAGAAAATCAATATTATGATAATAGTAAATTAAGAGATAGTCTGGCATTGGAATTCAATGTACATGCCAAAGGATTTGAAGGAATGGAAGATATGGTTCGTCATTTTTATTTTGGTGATGAGCCGTTGACTCCTGCAGTAAAACAAAGTTTCGTCGACTTTGATTCGGATTTTATGTTTGTTCACGCAACATACAGAAGTATTGCCAAATATTTAGAATATGGAGCTGGAAAAATATATTTTTATGTTTTCTCATATACTGGCGAAAGAAATTTTTTCAAAGACATCTTTGATTATACTGGTGCTACTCATGCTGATGAATTGTTTTATTTATTTGATGCATCTTATATGAAGAATGAGCTCCTAACACCTGAAGATAATGTCATGATCAATCTGATGACTACAATGTGGGCCAATTTCGTCAAATTTGGGTAAGAATAAAGTTAAATTAGAATAAAGTTATACAAAAATTATTCATATAATTTTTCAACTTCTACAGTATTATAACAGGTTATTTTAAACTGTTTTAGTAATCCAACACCTCAAACATCGGATTTTCTTCAAATCGAATGGACTCCTATTAAAAATCTATCACAGATGCCTTACTTGAGTATTGACTCGCAACTATCACTTGAAAGTCGGCCTTTCAATCGACGGGTAACTTTCTGGGATCTTTTCTATAGAGCAAATAAGAATTACCTCATTGCCCACAATTCCTAAAAAAATATTACAGTTAAGTATTTTATGGTTTCAACTTCTTTCATATTAATAAATATTACATTTGTTTGTTTCGCCCTAAAATTTTGATACTGAACTTGTAAATTGGCAGTGGCGTTAGCGCCGATTTTAGCGGCGCGACACCGTACCGCGCCGCGCCGCAAATTGCAGCGTTATGACGTCATACTTGTTGTTCCGTTACCGTAAAGTGTATATATCGTGATTCATGATTCAGTGTTTCGATTTTCAATGCTGGTATTAATCGTCGCAAGGGGCAGCCTTAAATGGTTGCAATGGCAACACTGACTCGTAACAAACATGGAGCCACGGACGGTTGTGTGAAAAAACCTCCGACGCGCACGCGACTTGTATCGGTCGATATCAGTTGGAATATCGAATCTTCTTCCATTTCCCCTCGCGTGTGACGTACACAAGATCGAAAACCCCTGAATTGTCGACTCCTGAACAAGCGAAGGTGGAAGCTCAACGAATACCCGTGGCAGTCCAAGGTAAGTGCTTGCATTATACTTTGCGACGGGTTGTGTCGAGTTGTTGAACATCGAAATTACAGGAATACGTATTTGTCCCAGTGTGGTATTAAAGCCATCCCGATTCGGCTGGATGCGTATGCCACATCTTTATGGTGCCGAAACCCGGGAATTCCACCTAATTTCCTGCCTATCATCGTATGTTTATGGTATTTATGGTCAAAATCGTAGTGTTTTATCTTGGAATACATATATCTATCGTTTTATTCAGCTAACTGCATTCCGAGTTATTGCATCATATTCAATTCTTAACAATTATCGGGCTAACTTACCTACCTACATACAAAATAAGCATATTATCGTTCACAAGTCATCACCAACAGGGATTTATTTCTAAATTCATTTCACACAAATCAATCGATTATTATTGTAGGATCTAATTAAGCAATCACTAACATTTATCGGTGCTTAATTCTATCGGCCTACGATAATTCTATCATTAAAATCATTAATCGCATTCACAATCGTTTCTAGTAACTAAATAACTAACATACAACAGTAAAATAATCAGTTTAAAATTAATATTGTAAAATATTTCTTAGTGCATTTCGTTTCTCAAACGTGTGAGGTGGAAGGAAAAAACTTGTTCCTTACCTACCGTCTAACGTCTGGTTATCGTGAATGAACATATTCTATTTATCATTAACTCATACATTTAACGTTCAACTAACAAGTTGCGTTGAATAAGCGCTTATTACTGTGTAATAAGGTTGTAAATGTTCAGTGCATTTCAAATTCAAATTATTTTATTGTGGATCATTTCCCTTCACTCGTAGTATAAATCTTTGTTATTGTTTGCGTTCCGCTTCACTTGTTAGAACCTTTATTAAATAGTATTATAATAAGTTTTACACTATAGAAATTTGTCTATTAAACAACAATGCCGTTAATAGGTAAATATTCCACTCGCAAACGACCTTCTGTAAAGAAAACGAAATCGAATACCGTAGAGGTTGAGTATACCATTCGGGATTTATCTTCTTTACGTAGAAGGCGGACTATTGCATTTAAACGATTATCTAAGGCTTTGGAAATAGGCGTTTTGACTGCGAGTGATGCCTCTCAGCGCGACTTATTTTTGTCTTATCACCAAGAAGTGGAACAAATTGCTTCAACGTTTGAAGAATCGCACTTCGCGATTTTAGAACTTTTGGATGACCCCGAAAATGAGGATAGTCAAATCCAAGAACGTTTTGATGAAATGTACTATCAAATATTATCGATACATCGTAGTTTATCAAGAGGTGAATCGACTCAATCGCCCAGTGGTTCGTCATCGAATATTCGTCTTCCGAAAATCGTACTTCCGTCCTTTTCCGGAAATATCAAATCGTGGCCGGAGTATTTCGACACTTTTAACGCGTTGATTCACAACTGCACTTCTATTAGCGATACGGAGAAATTTCATTACTTGATTTCTTCTCTCAGTGGCGATGCGTTGTCGGTAGTCAAAGCGTTTCCCAAGACACACAAAAATTATCACGACGCGTATCAAGCGCTTGTCGCTCGCTATAAAAGTAAACGTACCCTAGCTTTCACATGTTGGCGGGATATTTTAAATATCGAATTTAAAAGCAATAATGCGCATGAGTTTCAAAAGTCGCTTGACCTTTTCGAGGAGAACTTGAGTATTCTGAAAACTCTCGAATTACCGATTGCACATTGGAACTTTGTTTTAGTATATCATATTTTATCGAAACTAGACAAAGAATTACGCTGTAAGTTTGAAGAAAGTTATTCAAACGTAGAATTACCGTCTTATGAGCAACTTAAAGATTTTTTGAGATCTAGATGCGAAGCTTTATTGCGAGATACTCATTTTTCTGACTCGTTAAAACCGAATAAGCCTGTGCTCAAGTATTTACCTACCCAGCCACAATCAAAGCGAGTCAGCTCGCAGCACACTCTTGTGGCGGCGACTGATAATGATCGTTCAACTAGTGCTAGTAATAACAAAACCGTTTCTTATTCAAGTAAGTGTTCTTATTGTAACGAGTCACATCCTATATTATCGTGTCAAGATTTTCTTAAAATTTCGGTTGATGAACGTATGACAATAGCAAAAGATAGAAATTGGTGCTTTAACTGCCTGAAGCCATCACATCAACTAAAGAATTGCAATTCAGTATTTTCGTGCCGCACATGTAAACGAAAACATCACACCTTACTCCATCGCGATAAATCTAGTATCGAATCAAATCAAATCGTATCGTCTTTGGTTTCAAGGTCACAACCGAACATAACCGTGTTGCTGGCTACTGCCATCGTACAAGTTCAGGATGCTTCAGGCAAGATGCAATCTTTTCGTGCTTTATTTGATACAGGAAGTCAAAGTACTTTCATAAGTGCTTCTGCAGTAAATCGTTTAAACTTAACACCGACTAAAACAAATGCGAACGTTAGCGGACTGGGAGATGCGGCTGCGCCGATTATCGGTGACGTCACTTGTTCCGTCGGTACAAATAATCATGTATTATTCAAACTAGATATGCACGTCATATCAAAAATATGTGGCGATCAACCTATCGCGCATTTGAACACATCGGGATTGTCACATATTAAATCGCTGCCATTGGCTGATCCTGGATTTGATATTCCAGGACCTATCGATATTTTATTCGCTGCAGACGTTTTCGCGGATTCTGTCCTTAACCAACACATCAAAGGAGGTGTCAACCAACCCACCGCTTTCAATTCAGTATTCGGTTGGCTTCTCTTAGGTAAAACTAGCCTTTCATCTAGTACTCTGCTGCATACGTTGCCTGATGTCGATAGCGAGTTGAATTCTTTGGTTCAACGCTTCTGGGAACTCGATTCTCTACCGTCCCCATCGATGTTGACTCCAGATGAATTGCTATGCGAGCGAAAGTTTGTTAACGAGCATACTCGCAAAGCGTCTGGACGATACGTAGTCCGCATCCCTTTCAAAGACGATTCAGAACCCACTTTCGAAGGCTCTCGTGAAATCGCTTTACGTAGGTTTCATGCAACCGAACGAAGACTATCACGTGACCCAGACTTACAATCTCAATACGTAGACTTTATGTCTGATTACATCGAAAGCGGTCACATGTCGCTAGTTCCCGCAGACGAAATGAAGTTGGGCAAATATTATATTCCGCATCACTGTGTTACACGTCCAGACTCTGTTACAACACGCCTTCGCGTTGTCTTTGATGGATCCGCGAAGGATTTGCACTCTCTATCTTTGAACGATACGCAACTCATCGGTCCAAAATTGCAACCAAACATTTTGGAAATTCTTTTGCGTTTTCGAGAACATAATGTTGTCTTCATGGCAGACGCTCGTCAAATGTACCGACAAATACTGATATCGCCTGAGCACCGTGACTATCAGCGTGTGTTCTGGAGGATTTCGCCCAGCGAGGAACTTAAAGAGTACCGTTTGAACACCGTCACATATGGACTTGCTTCTAGTCCTTATCTTTCTTGCCGTACCCTGCTACAGCTTGTGAAGGACGAGGGCTCTTCTTTCCCACTCGCGAAACAAATTCTTTTGTCGGATGTATACATTGATGACGTCACCACCGGATTTCCTTCTTTGGAGATCGCTCAAGAGGCCAAATCGCAAACTATTGCTCTCTTCAAACGCGGATGCTTTGAACTCAGGAAATGGGCTAGTAATAAGCCCGAACTGCTGTCTGACATTCCCAGCGAGCACTGTCTTACTGGTTCTGTGTCGCTTGACAATTCAGAAACACAAGCTGTGAAGGTTCTGGGTCTCAAGTGGGATCCCTCCTCGGATGCGTTTCTTTTCAAAATTAAACCTTCAGATCGGCCATGTACTAAACGTTCCATTCTCAGCGAGATCGCTAGGATTTTCGACCCGTTAGGCTTTTTATCCCCCATCACAATTCAAGCTAAATGCTTAATCCAAAAGCTCTGGATTCTCGGTGTTGGCTGGGATCAAACTCCCCCTAACGACGTCATTCGTACATGGAACATATATCAGGACCAATTATCGTTGTTATCACAACTAAAACTACCTCGGCAACTCACTTGCACTGATGCAAAATCATACGAAATTCACGGATTTTGTGACAGTTCGGAAATGGCATTTGGAGCAGTTATTTACCTACGCGTTATAGACGCAGATGATAAAATCCACGTATTTCTAGTCTGTTCTAAGGCTCGAGTAGTTCCTCTTAAACGTATCTCTCTGCCTCGACTCGAACTCTGTGCTGCAGTTCTTCTCGCGGATCTATTCAAATTCGTTCGTGACACTTACCTCTCTCGTATCAAAATCGATGCTGTTAACCTGTGGTCAGACTCCACCGTTGTGCTCTCGTGGCTGCGATCACATTCTTCCCGTTGGGCTACATTTGTCGCCAATCGTGTCAGCCACATACAAGACATTGTCTCTACAGAATGCTGGCAGCATGTTGCTTCAGGCGATAATCCTTCTGATATGTGCAGTCGTGGTCTGTATCCGAGTGACATACTTAACAATAGGCTATGGTGGGCGGGGCCACAATGGCTATCTGAAGATCGTGAATCTTGGCCTATAGGATCAAATCAACTATCGCGCGAAGAGGAGGTAATCGTTGACGCTGAAATACGAAAATCAATCGTTTTAACCTCCAATGACAGTCACAAAACCGAACCTACAATTTTCGAAACTCTGCTGAATCGTTGTTCGTCTTTGCCGAAACTAATCAATGTACTGACTTACGTTTATCGTTTCATTGGCAATTGTCGCAATCGGAATCAGGCTAATCGAAATAAGTATCTCAATAACGTCGAGCGTCACAATTCATTAATGCAAATCGTCAAACACGTACAGAGTGGCGCCTTGCAGAGGAACTTCATAACTTGAAAACGAACAAACCATTATCGAAACCGTTTCGCAAGCTTAACCCGTTTATCGACGCTCTGGGTGTTCTCAGGGTGGGCGGCAGGATCTCACGATCAGGTTTAGAATACGAACAAAAGCATCCAGCTTTCTTGCCGTCTGATCACTCACTTACAGTCTTAATCATTGACGATATTCATCGAAGCTACTTGCATCCGGGCATTAACACTACTCACTTTCTGCTTTTGCAGCAGTTCTGGATCGTTTCTGCTAAGCGCGCTATTCGTCGTCGTCTCGCCAAATGCGTTCGGTGCTATCGGACTAATCCCCAACCTTTGCAGCCGTTTATGAGCGATCTTCCGTCGTACCGCGTCAATCAAATCAAGCCTTTCTCAATCGTAGGCGTGGATTACGGTGGTCCCTTTCGTATCAAACTTGGCCCGCATCGGGGCGCTAAGATCGACAAAGCGTACCTATGCTTATTCGTCTGTCTCGCGACCAAAGCGGTCCACCTAGAGGTAGTTTCAACGTTATCGACAGACGGATTCATAGCCGCTCTACGGCGCTTCGTAGCACGTCGCGGTCGTTGCAATGAGATACACGCCGATTGTGGTACCAATTTTATAGGACCATTATTGTGGAACCTCGCATACGATGCAGTCCTTCGTACAAGTCTGCCCTCTGGCCTAAGTATCGTCTGCTATGCGGACGATACTTTAATACTGGCTAGAGGGTCACGCTTCCAGGAGGTGCTCCAGCTCGCCGAGCAGGGGGTGGCTTGTGTCGTCGAAAAGATTCGTGAGCTGGGCTTAAGAGTGGCGCCTCAGAAAACTGAGGCGATATGGTTCCATGGCCTGCGTAAGCGCCAGGAACCACCCAGCTCATGCCTCCGAATTGACGGCACTGAAGTCCAGGTGGGCCGGTACATGAAATACCTAGGCCTCACCTTGGACAGTCGGTGGAGCTTCGAAGAGCATTTCGGGCGATTAGTCCCCCGAGTACGGGGGGTAGCAGGAGCGCTACATCGCCTGCTGCCCAATCTTGGGGGACCACGGGAAGAAGTTCGCTGCCTGTACATGGGCGTCGTGCGATCCATGGTCCTCTATGGGGCACCCGTCTGGTTTGACGACCTAGCGTGCTCCTCCCGCTGCCAGGCTCAACTCAGGAGTTTGCAGCGGCTGATGGCCATACGGATCGTACGGGGCTACCGTACGATTTCGTACGAGGCAGCGACGGTCCTGGCGCGGTCTCCACCCTTCGACATTCTGGCCGGCAGAGACAAGATGGTCTACGACCAAATTCGTTCTGTCGGTCGGAGTGGCGAGGAGACAACGCCGGATCATGAGCCTGAAATGCTGAGGCGGAACGCACATACGCAAGCCTTACGGGCTTGGAGGGCACGGCTCGAAACACAGGGCTGTGCCAGCCAACGCGCTGTTGGAGCCGTTCTGCCGAGCTTCGAAGCTTGGATAGAGAGGACCGACTGTGTCAGCTACCGATTGACTCAGATACTCACCGGACATGGCTGTTTTGGTGAGTATCTGAATAGAATAGGACGTGAGGTTACGGCACAATGCCACCACTGCGGGTCCGACCGGGACTCCGCCCAGCACACGCTGGAGGACTGCCCTGTGTGGGAGTCCGAGCGTCGAGTCCTAGTCGGACAGATCGGACGGAACCTGTCACCGCCAGCATTGATCGCGGCAATGTTGGCGAGTGGCGAAGGATGGGAAGCCGCGGTCTCCTTCTGTGAGAATGTTATGCTCCAGAAGGAGTCCGCTGAGCGGGATCGGGAAAGGGCCGATCCTGCTCGAAGGAGGCGGCGGAGGGGACGTGGCAGAGGTCGATAGCCCCCCAGTCGTCGCTTAAAGGGTCGTTGCAGCCACATCTTGGGTAGATGTGACCGCTGCAAAGGACCCGAGACAGGTGACACCCCCGGTGCGGCCGGGGGGTGTCGTCTAAGGCGGTTCGGTGTTGCGCCTCTTATTGCGTGGAGTGGTGAGAGGCATGACAGCGTCCTGCCTTGGGGGTGAGAATAATCACCCCGGGATGTACCCCAATCGTGGGGTAAGGCAGGGGGGGACTTCAGAAGCCGCTGATGCGTTCCTGGTGTTCCTCCCAACTGCCGAGGTAGGCCGCCGCGGGGTTTAGTGGGTAAACCGATTCCTCCGGGAGTCCCACACACGCCCTTTGTTTACCACACGAAGGGTATGGTGCGAAAAGCATTCCCCGCGTAAAAAAAAAAAAAAAAAAAAAAAAAAAAAAAAAAAAAAAAAAAAAAAAAAAAAGGTTGTAAAAATCAACTATCATCTCTCATGCAACAGGCTTCTAGCGCGGAGCGGATAGATTTCAAATTCAACCCTCCATCAGCTCCGCACTTTGGTGGCGTTTGGGAAATCCAGATTCGAGCTTCAAAATCTTTCCTGCTTCATGCAGTAGGCAATCAAGTTCTAACCTTTGAAGAGCTTACGACACTCTTCGTGCAAATCGAAGCTATTTTGAATTCACGACCTCTTTGCCCGATCAGTACTGATCCTAACGATCTGTCAGCTTTAACGCCAGGACACTTTCTCACTTTGGAGCCTCTAACGGCTGTTCCCGATCAAGATCTATCAAATGTAAACGTAAATCGGCTTAATCGGTGGCAGCTCATACAAGCTTTTCAACAGAATTTCTGGTCCAGATGGAAACACGAATATCTCAACTCTTTAACGCAACGTGCCAAATGGACCAAAGATTCGAAACCGCTGCAGGTGGGTTCGCTGGTGATTATCAAGGACGACAACCGCGCTCCGCTTCACTGGCCTCTCGCTAGAGTCGTGGATCTTTTGCCTGGTGCTGATGGTATAGCTCGGATTGCAGTAATCAAAACAGCAAATAATCACATCATTCAGAGACCGTTGGTTAAGTTATGCCCTCTCCCTATCGAGGACTAGCTTAAATCGTTTCTAGTTCTATCGTATCAAAACACCTCACTTAGTATTTAATTTATCTTATTTAAGTATCTTTATGTATCGTTTTAGCATTATCTAAACATATCTCGTACTCACAATATCGATCCTTGTCCTCCAAACCTTTATCTTTTAACCAGAAAATACCATAGGCATTTTGGTGGGCGGGATGTTCCGTTACCGTAAAGTGTATATATCGTGATTCATGATTCAGTGTTTCGATTTTCAATGCTGGTATTAATCGTCGCAAGGGGCAGCCTTAAATGGTTGCAATGGCAACACTGACTCGTAACAAACATGGAGCCACGGACGGTTGTGTGAAAAAACCTCCGACGCGCACGCGACTTGTATCGGTCGATATCAGTTGGAATATCGAATCTTCTTCCATTTCCCCTCGCGTGTGACGTACACAAGATCGAAAACCCCTGAATTGTCGACTCCTGAACAAGCGAAGGTGGAAGCTCAACGAATACCCGTGGCAGTCCAAGGTAAGTGCTTGCATTATACTTTGCGACGGGTTGTGTCGAGTTGTTGAACATCGAAATTACAGGAATACGTATTTGTCCCAGTGTGGTATTAAAGCCATCCCGATTCGGCTGGATGCGTATGCCACACTTGTATTGTATTGTATTCTATCACTATTGCAAGTTTTTTGTGTCATGGTTTCAAGGCACACCGCCTTCAAATCATGATACGAAAAACTTCATATCCTAGAGAGAGAAATTATTTCTGATAATGAAATAAACTAAGATTAGTTTTTATACAATAAAACTTTAAAAAATCATTACATTTAAATATCAAAATGTATCTCCTCCGAAAGAATGCCTTGTCCTCCTTTCTTGAAAGTATATATATATAGGTGTTTCTTGAAGGTATATTTTTTTTTGAAAATATATTTTTGACACTGTCATCATCTATACCTATTAATGAAACCATAGGAAGTACTATATCTGAACAATTATTATCAAGAGTGCAATGTGTTCAAATTGTATAATTATTTTTTTAAATAGATTTTTATAGACGTAAGTTCATTTTTCTTCCATATATGGCGATACAATTAAGGAGAACCATTCGTGGTTCTCATTTAACTGCTATGTGGCCTAAAAACTTCTTTAACTCTTTGGTTAAGTAAATATATTAAGGTTTAGTAGTAATTTCATTCAATAAATATCAAGAAGCTGTTTAGAACCTTCCATCGATTATAATACTAATTCATAGTATTTAAAGAAACTGAATTAATACCATATTGCACACATTGTATTTGTAAACGTATTCATGGCTCCGCTAGTTAAGGTGACTTTAATTATAAATTTATAGTTATAATGGTTCCTTATTTTTGTTATACATACTTTCAAATGTATTTTAATAAACAAACAAATATAATTACGACCATTCGTACGTACGACTATAACAGATAGTAAACGTTTTGAGATTGAATGTCATTTTTCTTCTGTATTATATCATAGCATTTCTAAATAAAGCCTTCGCAAAGTAGTGCCATCTAGTAGAAGATAGTGGAAACTACTTTTTTTAACATATCTTTAAATTATTATACTTACCTATTTATTTCTGAACTTATTATTTAGTAAATAACTTTTATATGTTGTTTTAATATTCTCGAAAGAGAAGGAAATAAAAAAATATCTAATCGTTTTTCAAATAAAAATTATAATTAAATTATTACTTTGAATATAAAAGTATGTTATGTATGTATGTTATATAAAGTATGTATGTTATGTAATAGTGTGTATATAATCAGTCAGTAAATTAAGAGGCCTATCATAATAATGCTTTTTATTAATTAATAGGTCTTTATGAAAATCACTCACATAAACTTCATTAAACAATTTTTTTAGGCATTTAATGTTGTTTTTGTAAAACCTTGCAAAACCTTAAAATAATTTTAACGCTGGCGCATAGTACTGCCAACATGAATAGCTCTGATATCTGAAGTCTGTTCGTTTGTCCTTAGTATTATCATCATTATCATACTTCCGTAGTTCACAGATGAACATTCTTCCTCTTATCGTGTCAATGGCATCACTTTACACGGTTTTGGCTCAGTACTCGGCGACGCGCATTGCGTTTGGCCTTCCTTGTAGCAGGTCGTCAAGCATTGCCGCCCTGAGAGTGGCCGCGGATGGGCGGGACGGGTTTCCCGTCCATCCGCAGTAGTGGCCAACCGCGAGGGGGCGGCGTCCGCGTGTGACCGGACGTTGCTCAATTAGAGAGTCGAAATTTAAGGTGGTGCCCGCAACAGTGCGGGCAGGCGCTGGGAGGAGTCCAGAAGGGAATCCCGTCGCTGGACTCCTTCCAATATACAGGCGCAGAGATGGTCACACCGTGTGGTTTTAGTCGGTTCGAGTCCGACACACCACCCCGCCGTAACCCCCGACGGGGTGACGGTCCGTGGGGATTTCCACACGTTAAAAAAAAAAAAAAAAAAAAAGGTCGTCAAGCATACACGAATCTGGGCTCGCGTGGCATGTCAATAAATGGCCCATTGTCTGTGGTGACGCCCCACAGTCGCATTTATTTGCGCTTGGTTCTAATGATTGAAAAATGAACATTGACCTCTATAAAGGAGGTTTTGACCAATTATGTTACACAAGAGATGATAACAACTGGTAAAAATTCAAATTATTAATCGATCCCTATACGGGAGTATTGATTTATTTTATATTGATATTTTATTAAAAGAATTGAATGTCAATGTCAACTGTCAAAATCAATGGTAAATTTATTTGGCTAAAAATATAAAAAATAATTATTTATGTACATTTAATACAGTAATTGTAAAAAAAATTAGACGTTCCGTGTGTTTATTATTGCTATAATTTCAATGGAAATGGATTAACACATACGACGGTATTACTTTACATAGTGTTTACTATTCTACATATTGTGAAATCTATTTTCTATAGTAGGCCAATACCTCCTTTTCAAGGAGAGGCCTATGTCCAGCAGTGGACTGTTAAAGGCTGTTGATGATGATGATGATGATGTGAAATCTATTGATGTATTTGCTCTAGAACAGAGAAAGTGTATGGATTTACCATAAAATTGAGAATAAAAAATCTTTTGATGTATAGAGTTTGATTGTCGGAACTCATTTACATGAAATAATAATACAAATCGTTGGTTAATCTCCTTACATCCAAGCTTAAGAACTGCTACGAGTTGAATTGTCCCCAGAGTGAAGATGATTCACAAAAATGTTGAGATGAACTGAGTCCAAACCAGTTAAATATAAGCATTATAGAATAAGAAGAGGCTCACCGTCCACAATGCCATACACTTCTTCTGGGAACACTTACTGGGTATCTATACAGACAATTTCGGCAATAAAAAGATGAACCAAATGCTGGTGAAGATATTGGTGAGGATGTTCTCGATACAAACAATATCTCAGAAACTATTTCATCGTGATGTATGTGAGAAGCACTTCATTTGGTTCTCGGCGGGGAAGAATAAGGCCAACCATATCTACCCAGGGAGGTATAAGTACTCAAACTACAAGCTCTGCTGAATCCAGAAATCTAGTTGTGTATAATATGTATGAAATATTTATTATTATCATAGTTCTGATAGAAACTCGAAAAGTTATTATATTCGAGATATTTATCTTATGTTCTAAACGACAACATTCCCAAGGAGGGTTGGCGTCAGGCAGGCGGCAGGCCATAAAAATTAGCCAAAACTTAATTTTTGCAGTATGGAAAGAATGCAAATTGAGTGTGACAGAGCTAGGGCGTACCCCAAAGGCGACGCGCGGCAGCAGCACCCGGCTACGCGAAAAAGTGGACAAGGGTTGTTGCATCACCCGAGGTGGGTGCAACGTAAGAAGCAAGCCCGAGAATACAAGTTAAGGTATGCAAGTTGGAATATTGGTACTATGACTGGGAGAGCGAGAGAGCTAGCAGATGTTTTCAAAAGAAGAAGAATAAATGTGGCATGCTTACAAGAAACAAAATGGAAGGGCACAAAAGCAAGAGAAATAGGAGAAGGCTACAAGTTTTATTTTTGTGGAAGTGATGGAAGAAGAAATGGAGTAGGTATAGTATTGGATAGTGTTTTGAAAGAGTGTGTGACGGATGTGAAGAGAGTGAACGATAGAATAATAGTCGTAAAAGTAGTATGGGAGGGTATGATCTTGAATATTGTTAGTGTATATGTGCCTCAAACTGGATGCAAGGATGAAGTGAAAGAAAAGTTTTGGGAGGACTTTGATATGGTTATAATTAACATTCCTGATAGCGAAGAACTTTTGATAGGTGGAGATTTTAATGGACATGTGGGAACAACGAATGATGACTATGAAAGAGTGCACGGAGGAAGGGCGTTCGGTAGTAGAAACACCGAAGGTGAAGCCTTACTTGAATTTTCCTTATCTTTTGATCTAGTAATAGTCAATACATGGTTCGAACAACGTGACGAACACTTAATCACTTATAAAAGTGGTAGCCACACGACACAGATTGACTACTTCCTCACAAGAAGAGGTAAGTTGGTTTGTGTCAAAGACTGCAAAGTGGTGCCAGGGGAACCCTTAGTATCGCAACATAGACTATTGCTAATGGAGGTGAAATGGAAAGTTTTGAGTAAGACAAAAAATAACCGAACTTTGCAAAGAATTAGGTGGCGAATGCTAGAGAAAGAAGAGTATGCAAGTAACTTCAAAGTAAAAATGGTAGAAAAAATGATTGAAATGAATGTAAGGTCAGGCCAGTTGGTGAATGAACGTTGGAATGAAATGGCAAATTATATACGTAAGACAGCGAGAGAAATATTTGGGGAGACAAAAGGTAAAGGCATCATTGAAAGAGATTCCTGGTGGTGGAATGATGAGGTCCAGCAAGTTTTAAACGAAAAAAAAGTTGCCTTTAAAGCATGGAATAATGAAAAGGGAAGTGAGAGAGTTAAGGATGATAGAATGAAAGATTATAAAGACAAGAAGAAGAAAGCAAAAAAGGCGGTAGCAGTAGCCAGAGCTCAAGCTCAATATAGCATGTATGAACACCTGCCTAGAGGTCAAAAAGAACTCTATCGCATTACGAAAAGAAGGGAAGTGGCTGCGCCACATTTGTTATTTTTATACACTCATATTAATTTGTGTCAACACATTATATTTCTTAAATCATCGCATATATATACGCCTCAAAACGCAACACATATTCCTGGCAACACTTCCCTTCCCCTCTCCCAAATGGCGCCAGCGACAGTTGACAAAAAGAACTTCGAATGAACTCAACCGCGCGCGCGAACAATATTCAAAATTACGCAAAAGACTATAATTTGTGACAATTTTTAACTCAAAAGTGCAGTGGCTCTGTGTTGATCAAGAATACCGCCAAACGTTATCGTGTCCAGAAAGAATTGTCACAGAAAAACCGCAAACGGAGGATTGCCCAGGCGGCTTCGATAAACGAGGTAAGCGCTGGCGCCTCCAGCCTCTGGTCCTTACGATCCGTATCTCCAAGTCTAATCCCCCATTTATCCCTTTATTATATATATTCACGCTAATTACTCACACTCAAATATCATTTACGCAAAAATCTATTATAAAATACGCTACGCACCGCCACGCTCAAACTTTACTCATTCGCATTACACATATATATTGTTATTTTACAATTATTATACTCTAAAACTCAATTATCATACTCATTCTCTAAGATTCAAGTAATATTTTTGGTATATATTGCATATTTCAGAAAATCATTCTTATAATATTGTTCGCCGCTCACGCAAATACCAACCGACCCGCTATATTGAATTATCATTTCACCGCCATTTAGTAATTGTCATTTATTTTACGAATAATCATTTTTTCGACTCAAATTACTTAAATACGCATAATTAACTACAAATACTCTTTCCAATATGCCTCCTAAAATTGATAAAACAAGTAACGAAGATGTTATGTTAATCTTTTTAGAACAAAAACAACAATGTTTGTTTCAAATAATTCAAGATGTTTACAACTTAAGTCTAAAGGTTTCCGACGATGTTACACGCACGTTATTCCTGTCTAGGGCTCAATCTGTTGACAAAACGCGCTCAGATTACATAGAAACTGTAGATAAACTTATGATTGAGAAAATTAAAATAAATCCTGAGGCTCAGCCGAGTTATAGCATTTATAATACATTTGATGAGTTGTATTGTTTCATAAAACAAACGGAAATCACTCTGAGACAGGAGCTTGAGGTTAGAAAGAAAAATAATAGCTTTAATACAAAATTACCCCCGCTTCAACTTGTAAGTTTTGATGGTACGCCCAATAAGTGGCCAGTATTCTATGAAAATTTCCTCAGTGTCATACACACCAATACTCATCTCACACTCGCTGAAAAAGTTCAGTATTTGACCGGTGCCCTCTCCGGCAAAGCTCTCAATGTATGTGCTGGCATAACCGCTACCTCTGAAAATTATGAAATCATATGGAAAGCTCTTCTAGCAAAATACCATGATATTAGGGTACAAGCCTCGGGCTATCTAGAACAAATGTTACAATTAAAGCCCGGCCAATCAGCTGACACTATTCTTGACAACTTTTGTTCAGCCGAAGCCGCTTTGAATCGCTTGAAAATTGACAACTTGTCAGATTTCATTATAACTCACATCGCTTTAAGCAAGCTTAGCAAACCTATGCTTGACTTATTTGAACAGTCTAATAGAGACCTAGAAATTCCCAAATTTTCAGACCTGAAAAAATTTCTAACCCAACAAAGTAAGCTCAATGCACTCCACGCTCCATCGACTTCTCATTCTCAATATAATTCGAATAACCGCACTCAAAATAATAAAGCCGCACCGCAAATGTATAAAACAAAATCATTCTGTGTTCAAAACGCTCCTCAAACTTCAAAGAGTTTTCAATCTCCTTGCAAAGTGTGCAACTCTGTGTACTCGCACCCGCTGTTCAAATGTGAACATTTTTTGAAACAAAACACGCAAACTCGCAACGACATTGTTCGTCAACACTCGTTCTGTATAAATTGCTTAGGCTTTCATCACATAAATATATGCAAATCTAACAACAGATGTTCGATCTGCAATCGCAAGCATCATTCGCTATTACACTATGACAACTATAACATTAATTCAAACGCATCTCGATTCCCGCGCGCTGATTATAATGATAACAATGATAGCAACGTGCCAAGTTATCAACGCGTAGCCACAGCGCAGCGCGACCGCTCCGCCCAAGCGCCGATCGACGGCACTAATCGTCCGTCTCACTCGCTCTCGCAGCCGCCGCCTGCGCCGCGCCCGCCGCTCGTGAACTCTGCTCGCACTTATGACGCTCCCGTATCAGAGCCGCAGTCGTCCACTTCGCGCGCTAATTCAAACGCTGAAAACAATAACTTCGCGATGTCAGTCACTGTTCCCGCGTGTATTTCATACAATGATACTACAGTATTGTTACCTACCGCGTCTGTATACGTGTATAATAATAATAAAGCTCATCGCGTACGCTTATTCTTGGACACGGGTTCTATGAGTAATTTCATTACAAAAGCTTGTTGCGAACGCTTAAATTTAACAATAACGCCTGCGCCCTCTGTGGTCAGAGGTATGGGTCAAATAGAAAACTACTCTCTCGGAATCACGCAATTTAAAATGCATTCCCGCTTCGACTCGCGCTGTGCTTACACGGTTTGCACTCGTGTTATTGATACGATAACGGACTTCTTGCCCAACGTTGAAATTAATACGACGGAATTAACTCATCTGCAAGATTTGCCAATGGCTGACGACCTTTATTACGCTCCCAGTGAAATTGATTGTTTAATAGGCAACGAATTATTCCCACTTTTACTCGGTTCGCATAAATCGACCTCGCCGACTTCCTCGGTCGTAGGTATACAAACCACTCTCGGATATGTCGCCATGGGAAAGGCCCAATGTAGCTCGCACTCGCTCACGCCAAATGTTAACGCTCACGCTTCTCTCGCGCAGAATACTTCTGTTACGCCTAACGCTCATAACTCTAAAAAGATTTTCTTCTGTCAAACAGAAGTGGTCTCTCTCGGTCAATTAACGCAACGCTTTTGGGAGATAGAATCTGTCCCCGATAAAAAACACTTTAGTCCCGATGACGAAGCATGTGAAAAAATATTTCAATCTACGTATTCGCGCGACTATACCGGTAGATACACGGTAGATCTCCCGTTCAAACACTCGCCCTCCGAGTTGGGGCATTCTTACTCGATAGCCAAGTGTCGTTTTTTAAATCTAGAAAAGAAACTCGACTCACATAATTTACGCGCCGATTATAATGCGACAATTCAAACGTATATTGATCAAGGCTACCTGTCCAAGGTATCAAATAATTTTCAAGACACGCAAGTTTATTATATGCCGCATAGAGCTGTGTATCGCCCTGAAAAGGAAACGTCAAAAATTCGCGTAGTCTTAGACGCTGGATGTAAGACCACTTCAGGCAAGTCACTTAATGACTTACTGTATGTAGGCCCGATTCTACAAAGTAGTATCTTTGATCTGCTTCTCAATCTCCGCATGTTCTCAATCGCAATAAATTCAGATATAGAAAAAATGTATTTTCAAGTCAAACTTTCTCCACAACATCACTCATTCCAACGGATTCTCTTTAGATTCGATAAAGATTCGCCGATTGATATCTATCACTTTAATAGAGTCTCATTTGGCGTGTCTAGCTCACCTTATCTCGCCTTACGCGTAGTGCGTCAACTCGCCGCCGACAGTCGTGACTTATATCCGCTCGCCGCTTATGAGGCTGAAAATTATATGTATGTCGATGACTACGTCAGCTCTGTCGATGGCGTAGATACCGCTGAAATTATCTACAAGCAAATGACCGCCATGTTTAAATCCGGAGGATTCAATTTAGTCAAATGGATCTCAAATGACACTCAATTCCTATCGCGCATTCCAAACGCTTATAAAAGCCCTCTCGCTGTCAAGTTCGACGATGATCCCAACGCAGACACCAAGATCGTAGGTATGCAATGGCAACCTAATGATGATAATTTTCATTTCAAAACAAATATCAATGTCCCAGAGACATGCACTAAACGCTCGATCCTTTCAGTAACCGCACGCTTATTCGACCCGCTTGGTCTCATCAGTCCAGTCGTTGCTTACATGAAACTGCTTATTCAGGAATGCTGGAAATTACAACTCGACTGGGACGATGAAGTGCCTGATTGCATTCTTTCAAAATGGACGCAGTTTATTAAAGAACTCCCGCAACTTTCAAGAATTAAAATACCGCGTCATATTGGCATAACTTCTACTAATAGAGTAATCTTGATAGGGTACGCAGACGCTAGCCTACAATGTTATGGGGCTACTGTATATATACGAGTCGATTCAGATGAAAACGCGACCGCTAAATCTGTAAAATTACTTACCGCTAAATCAAAAGTCTCCACTCCGAACAAAACTCTCGCACGCTTAGAACTCTGCGCCGCAGTTCTACTCGCAAAGTTGATAGACTCGGTCCGCTCTGTCTTCAGTAAACGCTGTAAAATAAATAAAATATACGCATTCTCGGATTCTACAGTGACTCTTATCTGGATTCATTCGCCCGCGCATAAATTTCATACGTTCGTAGCTAACCGCATCGCTCAGATAAATGAATACTTACCCGCTCCCCACTGGTTTCACGTTCGTGGTGTAGAAAATCCCGCTGATATAGTCTCGCGCCCTGTAACTGCAACAGGATTAATAAATAACACTCTCTGGTTCCATGGTCCGCAGTGGTTATCCGCTCCTGTAAATACCTGGCCTGTAAAAGAATACAAAATTAATCGCAATGAAAATACGGAATCTCAAGAAACTAAAAGTACCTCTCTCCACGTACAAACTTCTGCTCTGACAGAAACTACTCACCCCATTCGCGATCTAGCCGAACGTTGCTCGACTTGGACTAAACTCGTTCGCTCGCTCGTATACATACTTCGCTTTTCGAAAATATTGAAGTCTCGCGGTTCTATAACTACAAATGATTTGGAACACGCAGAAAATTACGCATTACGCTACGCACAATCGGAATATCTTTCTCAAGAAATTAAAGCGCTTAAAATGAATAAACCTTGTCCAAGTAGAGCCGTGTTAAAACTTAACCCTTTTCTCGACGATAAAGGTATATTAAGAGTAGGTGGTAGACTTACCCACTCCCACTTAAATTTTGATCAAAAACACCAAATTTTGCTCTCGGCTAAAGGTCGAATAGTGTCCCTTCTAGTCGATCATTATCACGCATCAAATTTACACACTGGTCCCGCATTAGTATTATCTCTAACGCGCCAAAAATATTGGATTCTCTCTGCCAGAAATTTAATTCGCCAAAGAGTGCATAAATGCAATTCATGCTTTAAGCTTAAACCGCGTAGTACGATCCCCCAGATGGGCGATCTTCCCTCTATCAGAATTTCGCAAGTTAAATCATTCGTGCATACTGCTGTCGATTACGCAGGACCCTTTTATATTACGCACATACGACGCCGAGGAGTTAAAAGCCATAAAGCTTATATTTGCCTATTCGTTTGTCTCACGACTAAAGCGCTCCACTTAGAGTTAGTCTCTGACCTAAGTTCAGACTTATTCCTCGCGGCGTTCAAACGCTTTATCTCACGCAGAGGTCCTGTTTCGATCCTGTATAGCGACGGAGGCACTAATTTTATTGGTGCAAAACGCAAATTAAACGAAATTTACCAATTAATACAGTCCACTGATTATCAAAATTATTTGAGTCATTATCTCACTCAACATAAAATTCAATTTCAACACAGCCCGCCTTACGGACCTAACTTCAATGGTTTGAGTGAGACAAATATTAAATCCACAAAAGCTCATTTATTCAAAGCTATCGGAACTCAAATTCTCACATATGAGGAATTTAACACAATTTTAGTACAGATTGAAGGCCTGTTGAATAGCCGTCCAATTTGCGTTCTTTCATCAGATCCTTCTGATCCATCCGCATTAACTCCGAGTCATTTCTTAAATGTAACTCCTTTAAAATATTTACCCGCGGAAGATATTGATCTCACTATCTCAGAGAATAGACTCACTCGCTATCAGTTGTTAAACAGAATAGTCCAAAGTTATTGGAAACGTTGGAGCATGGAGTATCTTTCTTCACTTCAACAACGCGAAAAATGGAACTCTCCCTCTAAGCCTTTGAGTGTGGGAACAATAGTCATAATAAAAGATGATAACTCGCATCCTATGTTTTGGCCTCTCGCTGTTGTCATAGAGGTTTTCCCCGGAAAAGATAGTATTATCCGCGTCGCTAAAGTAAAGACATGTTCTGGAACTTATATACGTCCAGTTACTCGGCTCTGCCCGTTACCTACGCAATAATTTCAGTTCAAATGTATTAATTTTAAGTTTTTTCTCAAAAGGTAATTCAATTCTCATTTAGTTTTAACGCAATGTAGAGGAAACCTCTAGGCCCCCCGAAGTTGGCTGCGCCACATTTGTTATTTTTATACACTCATATTAATTTGTGTCAACACATTATATTTCTTAAATCATCGCATATATATACGCCTCAAAACGCAACACATATTCCTGGCAACACTTCCCTTCCCCTCTCCCAAATGGCGCCAGCGACAGTTGACAAAAAGAACTTCGAATGAACTCAACCGCGCGCGCGAACAATATTCAAAATTACGCAAAAGACTATAATTTGTGACAATTTTTAACTCAAAAGTGCAGTGGCTCTGTGTTGATCAAGAATACCGCCAAACGTTATCGTGTCCAGAAAGAATTGTCACAGAAAAACCGCAAACGGAGGATTGCCCAGGCGGCTTCGATAAACGAGGTAAGCGCTGGCGCCTCCAGGAAGAAAGAGCGAAAGACTTAAATCATGTGAGATGTATAAAAGGTAAAGATGGGAAAGTTCTGGCTAAGGATGAAGATATAAAAGGCCGATGGAAGCAATACTTTGAAGAACTTATGAATGAAGAGAATGAATGGAGTGGAGTGCTAAAAGATGTGGATGTAAATGTCGGACTAGTGAATGTGATTAGTATAAATGAAGTCAGACTAGCAGTACGAAGTATGAAAAATGGAAAAGCCGTCGGTCCCGAAGGTATACCAGTAGAAGTTTGGAAGTTACTGAAAGAAGACGAATATAAATGGCTGGCGTTATAGAGACGCCTGAACGTTGCTGAAATGCGAATGCTAAGATGGATGTGTGGTGTAACTCTGATGGACAAGGTCAGAAATTAATACATACGAGGAAGTCTGAAAGTAGCGCCACTGGATGAAAAGTTAAGAAGTAATAGGTTATCTTGGTATGGACATGTTATGCGGAGGGATGAGGAAAATGTGGCAAAGAAAATGTTGGGTATGGAAATTGAAGGTTACATGGCAAGAGGTAGACCAAAGAAAAGGTGGATGGATTGTGTTAAAAAAGATATGAATAGGAAGGGAGTTGACAGTGAAATGACGAATGATAGAGTAGAATGGAAGGATAAAACATACTGCGCCGATCCAAATAAAATTGGGATAAGGGCAGGCAGATGATGATGATTTTATTAAAAGAAAAAAAAACTAAAATAGTAATTATGAATGATTTGGCATTACACATTAAAGCTCTGTTTTTAAATAGGCGGAATGTTTATGTTTATCGACATTTGAATATGCTTTAGCAGGATACGATATTTGAAGATGGTCTTAGGTCCTGTAATAATAATGTTGTTAATAATGTCATATCGAAAAATTCCGGCAGCGCTTTTGCGAATCGAAAGGCCAGAGAGACAACAAGGTCTGTTGTTGGGCAACGAAAGTTCTTGAATCCATACAATCCATATATGAGTGGTAAGCACCCTACTTTCCACTCTCCCAAAGTCAACAAACTAGTGTGCTTAGTAACTGGTTGTTGTATTAAGAAGTACTGCTGGTTTGAACTACATAATGGCGTGTTCCATTGTATTTGAGATAATATATTGGCCTTGCTAGATACTTCAAAATTAATGAGTGTGTTTACAAGGAGTTTCCGGTTAACTTCAGAGTAATATTTTTTATTTTTTTGTTTATTATTATAAAATTTATTTATGTTTGTTTTTTTTTAAACTACACTTACCCAAATTTAATAAAATTAGCCCGAATTATTGTCATTCGATCTATTATTTCTTGATCTTCTTGAGTCATAGGAACATGTTTCAAGTACATCATATCAAATAAATAGGCTATTTCATCGCCATGTTCAGTATTACACCTTGTTGCATTCCATAAAATTCGCACAAAATTTCTATTACCAATATATGAAAATACTTGTAAAAATATGTTTCCAGTCTCACTATCTAAAAACCTTTCAATAGATTTATAAAGTGGATAAAGAAAATGAATATCAGAATCAAAATTAATCACTCTCTCTCGAAGTGCAGCGCTTGGTGGTTCATCTCCGAAATAAAAATGATGTATGAAATCCGTCATATCCTTAAAATCATTGGAATTATCAAAACATATCGAAATTATTTCTTTCACTACATTCTGGTAATCATCATCTTTCTTCGAAGGATAATATCCACACTTCTCATCGTTAGTAATACAAATTAATATAGGCATATTCATAACTTTTGGCAATGTTCCCATACGCCAATTTTCGGTAATAAAATTTTCAACATCATCAAACTCTTTTTCTACGCAAGGTTTAAAGTTGTTTAATATCTTTAAATCTTCGGCAGCTGTTATTATTAAATGTGTATCTAGTTTCGCTAAAAGGTCAATTGCTACATTCGTGTCATTTGTGATTAAACCAAAATATTCTGAAAGAATTATTGCTGCTCTTTTATTTGGTTCATTAAAAACTGGTGTTAATGATGTACCGCTGTGTAAAATCGCTTTGTCATATAATTTCTCATTATTGGATTGTAAATGAAAATCTACAGATGATGCCCCGGCACTATGACCACCTCATGTTATTTTAGTATCATCCCCACCGGATGCAAAAATATGTCTTTTAACCCATCTTAATCCTAAAGTTTGATCTTTTAAGCCCTGGTTACCAGGTACTTCAGGAGTATCTAAACACATGAAACCGTATGGACCCCCTCTGTAGTTAATAGTTACTAAAATAATATCATGCTTAACCAAATACTTTGCACCCTATAAAAATCTATCATAGTACCCATCTAAGAAGCTTCCACCAAAAATGTAAGCAAGGACAGGAAGTCTATTTTTAGCAGATGCCAAATCTGGTACAAATATATTAAGTTTTAAACAGCTAAGTGAGCCAAATAAAGTGAAGTTGTATTCTTCTCTTTGTGGACAAGGAGCATAGTCATCATGAGCTTCAAAGGTATTCTCAAAGCCTGGATGTGGTATTGCCACCTGCAAAAAATAAATATCAAATGAGAATTATTTTCTTACTGAAGTATTTGTCACGTAAGAAACTTTCGTGTTCTTGCTACAAAATAAACTGTTTTATACATTTTCTCACGTGACACCGTAAATATAGTGTTTATATTTCACTAGATAGTTGCCACAATATTTGAAAATGCTATCATCATCATCATCAACCGCTTTCAACAGTCCACTGCTGGACATAGGCCTCTCTTTAGAAAGGAGGTTTTGGACAACTATACCACGGCCAGACGGGTTGGTATAGGGTTGGTTTCAAGTTTTCCTTCTCTTTACATTGATGTTGTCTTGCGTAGTTTATCCCTTAGTCGCCTTTTACGACACACGCGGGATGAAGAAGGGTGGTGACACTCTATATTCTTAATCCGTCACCACACGCTGACAATGCTATTGAGTCGGTAAATACCAGTTTATTAACCTGCCGTTGGTAACGTGTGTGTGTGAAACCGGGTCTGATACTTTTGTTAAATTTTGCTAGATATCATCTGATGAAGATCTGTTATAAGCATCACCGGACAGCGAGGTTGAAAGCGTTGAAAGCTATGTATCGAATTCGTTAGAAACCATAGTATTATAATAAAGTTACCGAGACCCCCTTTAATCGTAAATATCTATATCTAGAAATAAATTCCTGGTCCGTGATACAGGCGACACCAGCGACGTAAATCAAAGTATCGTCTCCAATGGCGGGTTAAGAATGCATAAAAAAGAATTCGCAAAATGAAAATATCAAAAAGAAAATTCAGAAAATTAATTTGAATACAAAATGATTGTAAAAACCTATCTGAAAATACGTCATTGTTATATTCTGTTTTATGTCAAGCTGTCTGCGAGAAATGTTCACAGAAATCTTTGGTTCAAAGATTGCACAAAATATTTAACTTTATCATCTAATTTGATGTGATAAAAAACTTCGCTCTTTATTGATTTACTTTATTATATTTATTTTTTATTTTTATTGTTAATATGTTTATAGTTTCACAGCCAGACTATTAGAAAACATACTTACACATCAATAAATGCATCCATTTAAATGTGTGAAGTCAATTAAGAACTCAAAAGGTTCTGCATTATTTGAAGTCGAATTTTGACACAATATACGGCCCTTTACAAAGATGCCCTTAAAAACTTACTTTTGTCTTAGTTTTGTTATAAATTAGTCGTAAATGTAACCATAACTTGGGGAAGTCACGGGGAAGTATGTCAGAGTATAGATAGTACTATGTTCTATAGAATAATATGCAAGAATAATTCACAATAAATGTAAAAAAAATACTCACTCCGAAAGTATTTGAGGCGTTAACTTGTGCGAAAGGTACTCCAAGAAACATTGTGTAGTTGGCATCCTCAGCTCTTAGACCTTTTATGAAGCAGCAAAGAGCGGCATGTTGATCGCTTAAGCCACTACGCCTATCCGCGCAGTTGTTTTAATTTTTAAAGCATGAAGTTTTCTTCTGTTACGATACTTATCCGAGCAGGGGTTTATCAATTAAAAGTTATAAAGCCATCAAAAACAAAAAAAAACAATAAGAGCACAACCCACTTCTTCTCCATAAAAAGTTGTAAGATCCAGATGGTCAAAAAAAAGCCAGAATCGATTGGGACTAAATAAGTATCAGTAGGTTCAATTTAATGCACAATTTACTCCACCGTAAGCGCAATGCCGAAATCAATGGGGTATATGAGCTATAGGCTGACAAAGTATGTATGAAATGATCATGAGTTACTTGTATTTTTTCAGTTTTTACAAAACAATAATTATTACTGATTAACAATAATAATAGGATTACTGTAAAAGTTATAACAATCAACTGTGTAATCACTATGTCGAGCAGTAATATGTACAACTAGCTTAAAGTCCAATACAAGCATTAATAATATTATTGCCTATTAAATGTTTTTAGTTCAGTATTTAGTACTTCGATAAAACGGCATCATAATCTTTCTCTTATCAGTTCAGTTAGCAAGCACGATTTTTTTATTGTATTTTTTTATTAGTAAAATAATTGTTTTTTTTAGCGATGAGTAGTAATTATAAACATAAATGGTTGATAGTAATCAATAGTATAGTACCTTAAATACATTGTGTATTTAATATAGATTAATATGGTCCTTTACAGTGTGTAATTTAAATTAATACTTTTGAAGATATTACAGATTTAAAATGCAGGAACAAAGCTGTCGATCTGTCACTATCAGTTAACAACTAAACACAATACTTTATTATGAATTAATATTCTAAGGGGGTACGAAGTTCGCCGGGTCAGCTAGTAAAATATATTTCCAACATCAAAGTTTAAGTCTTTGGAAATGCTTCTATGTGTTGGATAGACAAAACTAACATTGGAATGGAAATCCATTATATTTCTTTAAACTGCGATAGGTACTCATATGCTCATCACCAAAATAAAAATTAAGAACAATATCTTCCATTTACATTTACTTACCAAGTTTCACCAGTTTAATTCTTATGGTTTCGGAAAACGTTTTTTGCCATATGGCTACGGAACCCTAAAAACAGGTACTTTTGAACAAAGAAATAATGATAATTATCTCTTTCCTGCAGCATACTTAGTAACGAAGTAGTTTAATTTTTGTTTCAAATAGAAGGAAATATTATCTATCTCATGATTATGACTATTATTACTTTACAAAGTAATTTAATTATTTGAACGAATCTGATCTAACTCATGAATAATACCAACAACGAATTGAAGTAGAATAAAGAGGGTTCCATACTATGGTTTACAAATGTTATTTTTTACAACAAATAAAACGTGAACACCTCTTTATATTCAAATTAAAAAGGGTAAAAAGTATTAAAACATTTTTTTTTTTTTTAATTTTAACTGGCATTTTATGTTGTTATAGAATCAAATTTTGAGTGAATACAACTATAAGATTGATTCAATGATGAGCTCAAACAGCTTAATGTTTTATGTAGAAACTAATAGTTGAAATATATAATTATGTATGGATAGGGGTCACAATATGCTTCTTTATAAAAAAATGAAATATCTTTGTAAACAAACCAGCACCTAAAATTTGTTTAAAGTCGGCGCAAAGTCAAAAATGTATATTATGTATGTTAGAATAATATGTACCACTTATAAAAAAATATTCGACTTGACACCGACTTAAATAGATTTTAGGAAACTAGCCCACATTAGAATTTTACTTTATTTAAATAAATAAATTATAATTAGGTATCGTTAGGTCATTTCAGATTTCACTTTTGAATCTTCGATTCCGGTGTCGGACTAAATTTTATGTGTGATCTGCATATATTTGTTTCGTAATGGTGGTTTTCTATATATATTATTTATTTACTAAATAATATATATAACTAGGTCAGTGTTAAGTACCCATGGTATAAGATAGTGTTTTATCTCAGATTTTCGAAAATATATCCATAATTTGCAATTAAAGGATTGTCTTCCTTAATTCAAACTTGACACAAAGTAATACAACAACCTGTTTGGCCAACATGATTTAATAGGCCTTAGGACTCCTGACTTAATAGGCTCCATGTTCAGGCCGTTGATCATGATGATCACAATTACTTTGTAAGTAAAACACTTTTAATTGCATATAATTTTTAATGAGTGTACTATATTTTATTGTACGGCAACACAATACGATTATATTTTTATGTATTACCTATCTACAGCATACAAAGTTGTAACACAGAATTATATATATATAACAGCAGTAGTAATTCCATATCAAACTGCTTCATGATTTTCAATTGCGTTAA
The DNA here is from genome assembly GCA_932526445.1 of Phragmatobia fuliginosa. NCBI lineage: Eukaryota > Metazoa > Arthropoda > Insecta > Lepidoptera > Erebidae > Phragmatobia > Phragmatobia fuliginosa. The sequence continues at coordinate 2,316,525 of OW052063.1, read as the reverse complement.
GGTAAATAGGAGGAAAATAAAGTGGCTTAATCACATCCAGACATTGAAGTAAGTAAGTTCATTTTTATGATAAGATGGATAGATTGAGTTGTAGAATATGTAACAATATAATTCAAAGCAGGTTTATTAATTTTTTTCAGCCAGTTTTTGATGCAATAATAATAATAAAGCCCGTGTGTTAGATTTTTATCCCCTTTTAAACTAAAAGGGAGACCAAGAAAAGGTAACATAACATAATAATAATAATTATTATTTCTTCTCACAATGGTACACATATAGCTAGCTATTTCACACAGTTTGATTTATATATGTGAGGAGCTGGTGTCTGTAATAGACATAAGATGCCTGTGTTACAAATCACCAGGTCCTCACCCCTCGGACTAACAGATAAAATTTTACCCGAGGTGTTAAAACAGCTGAGTTTATAGCTTAACATTTTATACATACATACAGCAATACCAACTATGATCAGGGCTATCTTCTAAAGCTGATTTTTTTGGCAATAAAATTATGAATGTTATAATCTTAATTTCGCAGAAAACAGTTTGATAAATACCTATTGACTATAGTATGTACATTCAAAACTGATAACTTTTTAAGTCAGAGTCATCTTTAGGCCTAAATTTCATATCAATAATGTTTTAAAAGAACAACCATTATTACTATCGTATTTTGGCATAAATTTTGTAACGATAGTTGTTTAGAACTGCCTCATTGGTCTAGTGGTTAGCGTATGCGACTGCTAATCAAGAGGTCTCGGGTTCAAATCCCGGGCCGGGCCAAAAAGTGTTTTTGGGTTTTTCTTAGAAAATTCCTAATAGCAGCCCGGAGTTTGGAAGTTTGGCGGTGATTCACGCCCGTGCCTCGGAGAGCACTTAAAGCCGTCGGTCCCGGTTGTCATGAACATCTATGGCAATCGTTATTGGGAAGTCAGTGCCCTCAATTAAACTGACAACTAGTTCAATCTTCGAATTTCAGTTCTCCCTTAGGGTTGCGGAGGTCCGATGCCAGTCGCTCCGTGGAAACACTGAAATTCAGGTAAAACCGGTTAAACTAGTAGCCAACCCCAAATAAACTTGGGAATAAAGGCTCGGAAGATGAGTTATTTAGAACTGAAGTATGGTATCTCAGACTGTTTCCAAGGATTAATTAAAGAAAAACACTTATTTAGTCTTATATGATAAAAGCTGTCATCAGTTTTTAGGGATCACAAATGATCTAGCAATGCATACCTTGTCGTCGCAACACATGTGACTGGAGGTTCGTACGCTCGACTAAGTCATCGTCTATGCGAACATCTGACTGATCTGTTAAATGTTAAGTACTCCATTGTTTCTGTATTAACCATTAGTTGACTATTAAATGCAGTAATGCTCTAGGTAGTTGTTTATAGAATAAAAGTAGACCCAAATAAATAATTGAATCCAGCACTGTATCGCATTGCTTACATTTATTGTTAGTTTACGATGAAAATTACGGGACAATTTTTTTTTTTCCTGTACAACTTGTTGCATGTTAAAATGTTAATTCCAGATTTGATTTTGAGGAGCCATATCTTGACATATATCAGATTTTTGTAATAGTAAACGTGAAAACACTACAGTGTCAACTCAAGACTTATTACTTCTTGAAGTTTTGAACAAACCATGGTTTTAAAAGAAGTTGCCATTGCTGCTATTCTTCACGTGGTTGCTGGAGAAACAAAAACAGATCCATTGGTTAATACAAATGTTGGTTTAATAAGAGGTCTCCGAGCGGATGATGGTGACTACTCGATGTTTCTTGGAATACCTTACGGAAAAGTCGACGAAGCGAACCCTTTTAGTGTAAGTGTGTTTTGTCGATTAGTTTTAGTTTTAGAAAAAACTTTAAATCATTCTGTTTTTGTATACCCTTGTAATTATCAGATGAAAATTTTAGTACTATGTACAGTTCGGTGGCGCAGTGGAAGTGTATGCGATTTGTGTGCTTGAGGTTTTAGGTTCCAATTCGGGGTTGGACCAGATGCCTTTATAATCTACAGATATTTGTTTCGGAGATTTCTATTATTAATATGTGTGTATTTATTTACAAAAAAAGTAAATAAGTATTTTATCACTCAACCTAACTTTCATAGTATAAACTCCGCTTAGTCTGAAGCCTGATAGCGTTGTGGGTGACATATCTGAAAAGTTACATAAATAAGAAACGTTATTATAATATTGAAATGAACAAATAAACAAATAAATAATAAAATAAATATTTCGGACATCTGACACACAACATCATCACACTAAGCAGAGCTTGTATTATGGGTACTAGACAACTGATAGAAATACATAAACATATACTTTTTTTTGTAAATACATACATATAATACATAGAAAACACCCAGACTCCGAAACCAATATTTGTGAGTCACACAATTAATAATATTTGGTCCGACCCGGGGATCAAACCCGAGACCTCATGATCAGCAGCCGCATACGCAACCACTAGACCAACAACAATTTATTAAATACTGAAATAAAAAGTTTTCACCAAATTTAAAACCTTAATATTTTATATTTTATAACATCCTCATGTATGTCGTATATGTCGCGCTAGTATGTAGGCTATTTCAGGACAGAGGTTACATTTTAATACAAGATTCAAAGTATATATATTATACCAAATTCAGACACAGAGAGAGAGCATAAAATATTAATATGCATAGTATGGAAGTTTTTCGGACATCTTATACACAACGCCATCTCGTCTCAAACTAGGCAGAGCTTGTATTATGGTATGTATTATTATACCAAATAACTGACATAAATACATAAACATACTTATACATAGAAAAACACCCAGACTCCGAAACAAGTATTCGTGGATCACACAAATATTTGGTCTGACCCGGGAATCGAACACGAGACCTCTTGATCAGCAGCCGCATACGCCAACCAGGATTGATTGATTGGAATCTGTCAGGTTACGTATGAAAATGAATCTTTCTAAGGAAAATGTTCATGCAATAATTTTCTACAACTTTAGAAAAGGCCTGACACGGCTTCAGTGCTTTGAAGAGCTAACATCTGTGTTCAGTGATGAAGCCCCGTGTCTGCGGACTGTCAAACGCTAGTATTTAGAATTCCGGCGTGGACATGCTAGTGTTAGTGAGAAACTCGTGAAGGACGCCCAAAATCCGCCTTCACTGAAATAAACATCATTGCTTTGAGTCAATTAAATCTTGAAGATCGTCATGTGACATATCAAGAGATAGAGACTCTATGAGGCATCTTAGGGACAGCTAGTTTGCCATTGAAAACCGCATCTGCTTTCCGACGATTCCAAAAACTCTGCAAAGGTTCAATAGAGGAAAGTCAAATCACGTCTAAGACATGACATCATTAGTGATGATGAATCTTGGATCTATGCCTACGATCCTGATTCCAAACAACAATTCACAATCTGGGTCTTTCAAGAGCCCGTGCCCTCGACTACATGTCGGACCACCTCAGGGGAGTGTTGGACGCTAGCCTGGCGTCCGGACGCTTCCCTGAGCGTTGGAAGTGCGGGAAGCTGGTCCTGATACAGAAGCATGGACGGCCTGCCGATTCGGTCGCGGCCTACAGGCCCATCGTGTTGCTGGACGAGGCGGGTAAGTTGTTCGAGAGGGTTCTCTCTACCCGCATCGTCCGGCACCTCTGCGAGGTGGGCCCCGACCTGTCGGACGCCCAATTCGGTTTCCGAGAAGGGCGTTCAACGGTCGACGCGATCCTGCGCCTGAGGGCCGTGACCGAAGAGGTGGTGAGCTGCGGCGGGCTGGTGTTGGCGGTGTCATTGGACATCGCCAACGCCTTCAATAGTCTGCCATTCGGCTGCATCAGGGCCGCACTCCAGTACCACGGAGTGCCAGGGTACCTGAGGCGGCTGGTGGCAGACTATTTAAAGGAGCGTTCCGTCGAGTACGAGGACCGAGATGGCGCCTTGAGATGCAGGGCCATGTCGTGCGGTGTTCCACAGGGGTCTGTCCTAGGACCACTCCTGTGGAACATGGGATACGACTGGGCCCTACGAGGGCGTCTCCCCCCCGGGCTGGGTGTAATCTGTTACGCAGACGACACCCTAGTCACGGCCCGGGGGGCAAACTTTGAGGAGGCGGCGCGCCTGGCCACCACGGGAGTCTCCCGGGTGGTCGGGCGCATCGAGGCGCTGGGTCTGCGGGTGGCCCTGGACAAGACGGAGGCCCTATTATTACACGGGCCCCGTCGCGGTCCGCCCGCCGGCGCCTCGATCGAGGTCAACTCGGTCCTCGTACCGGTCCGGGCCCAGATGAGGTACCTGGGTCTGGTCCTCGACGGTAGGTGGCTCTTCGACGAGCACTTCCGACAGCTTGGCCCTAAGTTGGTGGGCACTGCCTCCGCCCTAGGGCGACTTCTGCCCAATTTGGGCGGGGCCAGTGTCCTCACTAGGCAGCTGTACAGCTGTACTTTCCGGGCACGGTTGCTTCGGAAAGTACCTGCACTCGGTCGCTAGGAGGGAACCGAGTCCCACCTGCCACCACTGCGACTGCAGTGAGGACACGGCCCAGCACACGCTGGCGGTCTGCCCCGCTTGGGCGGCGCAGCGCCGGGTCCTCACTGCAGTCATCGGAGGGGATCTCTCGCTGCCGGCCGTCATAAGATCGATGGCCGGCAGCGACAGTTGTTTTACCGCGGTCGCAACCTTCTGCGAGGACGTAATCTTGTAGAAGGAGGTGGCGGAGAAGGCCCGGGAGGATGCCATCCAATCGGACCCGATCCGCCGCCGGCGCCCCGGGCGGCGGAGGCGCGCATATCTGCGTCTCATGCCGCCCTGAGAGTGGCCGCGGATGGGCGGGACGGGTTTCCCGTCCGTCCACAGTAGTGGCCAACCGCGAGGGGGCGGCGTCCGCGTGTGACCGGACGTTGCCTTATTAGAGAGTCGAGAGTTCGAGATGGTGCCCGCAACAGTGCGGGCAGGCGCCGGTTGGAGTCCAGAAGGAAATCCCCTCCCTGGACTCCTTCCAATACAAAGGCGCAGAGAGGGTCACACCGTGTGGTTTTATTTATGTCGGTTCGAGTCCGACACACCACCCCGCCGTAACCCCCGACGGGGTGACGGTCCGCGGGGATTTCCACACGTTAAAAAAAAAAAAGAGTGGTATACCACAGTTTGTTTACCACAAGACCTCGCCGAACTTCGGAAATCCAACCCAAAGCGACGGATCATCCTGCACCACGACAACGCAAGCTCACACAGCGCTCGTCAAACGATTGAGTATTTCAAGCAGGAAAAAGTAGAGATTTCTCTTTCTACTTCTTTTCTATTTATTTATTATTTATTTATGAAAAGTACTATAAGGTTCTATTAGTTTTTTTTTCAAACGACAAAACTTAAAAGGCATGCCTCGTAGGATACTACACATAGAAAACATGCAAAATCCGAAACAAACATTCGCAGGTCAAATAAATATTTGATCCGACCCAGGAATTGAACCTGAGACCTCTTGATCAGCAGCCGCATACGCCAACCACTATACCAAGAAGGCAGTACTTTAATAAACCTAATGTTTATTATGTTTATATTCGTGTTAACTATTTTTTCTGTGTTATTATTTATGTGTATAACTTTTATTTTTTATGAGAAGAAAAACATTTACTATTTTTCTGTAGTATATTTTATGCTTTGACGTTAGGAAACGCCTGCATATGTTCAAGTACCGTATTGTTTATTATGGTTGGATCATTAAATCAATAGAAAAATTAAATGATCTTTGTCATTTTCAATTTGTTTTCTTTGGCCAAGGTTTACGAAACTTTAATAAATGTATATTAACATTTTTGTCTATATAGGACAATATAACACATAAATTACTTATAATTACATGAAAGTTTTGTTTCAGGCCGCAAAACCATACCCGAAATTCCAATATACTTTTAAAGCATTTATTGACACTACAATGAATCTGTCCACAAATAATAGAAGTCAACGATACTACACGTGTAATTGGCACCATTGACTGCTTAGTTCTAAATGTTTATGTACCGTCTTCGGCTTCATCTAGTAATCCTCTCCCAGTTCTTATCTTTATACATATAGGTGGTTTCATGGATGGGGACGGTCGCAGATATTCATAAGATCCGTGTTTTTTACTAAAACAAAATATTTTGGTAGTCACTATTAACTACAGGCTTGGTCCATATGGTTTGATGTGTTTAGACACTCCAGAAGTAGCAGGCAACCAAGGACTAAAAGATCAAGTGTTAGCATTGAGATGGGTAAACAAAAATATTGAAGCATTCGGAGGTGATACAAATAAAATAACTTTAAGTGGGCTAAGTGCTGGTTCTATTGCGGTCGGCTTACATTTACATTCAAACTGTACTGTACTATAGAGTAATAATACAGGTAGCTGATTTAATAAGAGCACTAAAAAAGAGGTCAAATATTTGTTTATTTGATATTATTTTTTTTCAGGCCGCAAAGCCATATCCAAAATTCGAAAATATATTTAAAGCATTTAATGACACCATCGTCTGTCCACAAGTAGAGGCATTCCATAATACAATAGTTGGCACTCCGGATTGCTTAGTTCTTAATGTGTATGTACCTTCATCGGCCTCCTCCAGAAATCGTCTACCCGTCCTTGTCTGGATATATGGAGGTGGATTTATGTATGGGGATGGGAACAGATATCTATATGATCCCGGTTTTTTGATGAAGCAAAATATTATAGTAGTCGCTCTCAACTATAGACTCGGTCCATACGGCTTTATGTGTTTAGACACTCCAGAAGTACCAGGCAACCAAGGACTAAAAGATCAAGTGTTGGCATTGAGATGGGTGAACAAAAATATCGAAGCATTCGGAGGTGATACAAATAAAATAACTCTAAGTGGAGAAAGTGCTGGTTCTTTTGCGGTCGGCTTACATTTACATTCAAATAGTGAGAAGTTATTTAGTCAAGCTATACTTCAAAGCGGTACAGAAAAAATTCCATATCCTGTGCTGTCTACTAAAACGACTCCAGTCGATATTGCAGAATATTTGGGTTACTCAACAGATAGTGTAGGTGATGCTATGGAATATTTAGCAAAAGTAGATAGTCATTTAGTAATAGATGTTGTGAATGAATTAAAATTGAATTTTTGGCCTTGTATTGAAAAAGAATTTGAGGACGTAGAAAGCTTTATTACACATAGTTGGATTACAGCTGAATTGACCAAAATAAAAAATATGCCTATCCTTATTGGTTTTAACAGTAACGAAGCTGCATATATGCATATGTTAGAAAACCAAGATTTTGATAATACAAAAATAAGAGATAGTCTGGCATTGGAATTCAATATCGATGCCAAAGGATTTGAAGGAATGGAAGATATTGTTCGTCATTTTTATTTTAGTGATGAGCCTTTGAGTCCTGCTTTGAAACAAAATTTGGTAGATTTTGATTCAGATTTTACATTTGTTCACCCAACATACAGAAGTATTGCCAAATATTTAGAATATGGAGCTGGAAATATGTTCTTTTATTTATTCTCATACTCAGGCGAAAGAAATTATTACAAAGACATCTTTGATTATACTGGTGCTACTCATGGTGATGAATTGTTTTATTTATTTGATGTATCTTATATGCAAAATGAGGTAATAACACCTGAAGATAATGTCATGATCAATCAGATGACTACAATGTGGGCCAATTTCGTCAAATTTGGGTAAGAATAAAGTTATACAAATATAATATTCAGATTATTTTTCAACTTCTACTATATTATAACAGGTTATTTTAAACTGTTTTAGTAATCCAACACCACACACATCGAGTTTACTTGAAGTGGAATGGACTCCTATTAAAAATATTTCAAAGATGCCTTCCTTGAAAATTGACTCGCAATTATCACTTGGAAGTCGGCCTTTCAATCGACGGGTAACTTTCTGGGATCTCTTCTATAGAGCAAATAAGAATTACTTCAACCCACAAATCCTAAAAAAATATTACAGTTAAGTATTTTAAGGTTTCAACTTCTTCCATATAAATAAATATTACATTTGTTTGTTTCCTCCTAAAATTTTGATACTGAACTTGCAAATTGTACCCCGCCGCTTATTGCAGCGTTATGACATCATACTTGTTGACAATCATTCAGTTTGTTTCTATCACTATTGCAAGTTTTTTGTGTCATGAATTGAAGGCTCACCGCCTTCAAATCATGATACAAAAAACTTCATATCCTAGAGAGAGAAATTATTTCTGTTAATGAAATAAACTAAGATTAGTTTTTATACAATAAAACGTTAAAAAATCATTACATTTAAATATCAAAAATGTATCTCCTTCGAAAGAATGCCTTGTCCTCCTTTCTTGAAGGTGTAGTGAACTATTATTATTTTTTGAAAATATATATTTTACACAGTCATCATCTATACATATAAAGGAAACCATAAGAAGTACTATATCTGAACAATTGAAGAGTGCAATCTGTCCAAATTGTATAAATATTTTTTTAAATAGATTTTTATAGACGTAAGTTCATTTTTCTTCCATTTATGACGAGGCAATTAAGGAGAACCATTCGTGGTTCACATTTAACTGCGATGTGGCCTAAAAGTGCTAAGTAAATATATTAAGGTTTAGTAGTCATTTCATTCAATACATATGAAGAAGCTGTTTAGAACCTTCCATCGAGTATAATACTAATTCATAGTATTTAAAGAATCTGAATTAATACCATATTGCAGACATTTTATTTGTAAATGTAGTCATTGCTCCGCTAGAAAAGTTGACTTTAATTATCAAGTTATAGTTCTAATGGTTCCTTATTTTTGTTATACATACCTTTTTAAAATGTATTTTAAAAAACAAACAAATATAATTACGACTATTCGTACGATACCCGGTTCCTAACTGGACTGTCCTGCGAAAGATACCTAAGTATTTATACCTAAGTATATATATAAGTAACCTATATGCTTTGTAATAATTAATAGATCTTTTATTAAAATCACTCACTTGATCTTTATTAAAAATGAGGATAAACAATTTTTTTTGGCATATAATGTTTTTTTTCAAATACCTTACCAAACCTTAAAATAATTGTAACGGTGGCGCGTGCGTTACCCCAGCAAAAAAGCAAAAAAAATGGGCCTTAGAGAGATGAGAGTATAACAGAAAATTAGAGTGTTCTAAGGAGTAATTTGTTACAAATAGCAAAATTTGTAAATGCAGTAGTTTAAAAGTTATTCGACAAAAACACTTTTTGCTGGAGTAACGTTTCAAATGTTACCCCAGCAAAATTTTTTTTTTAAAACGTTTCAGACCCAAACGAAGTACATGAATAGATAGCTTTTGTTCCGCATTAAATGTTAGCAAACAGCAAAATTATGCTGTGGTTCTTAAGTTATTGAGAATTTTGCTGGGGCAATATTTTGGGCTTGTCTAGAACTTGAAAATGGCTGAACGCAGAAGTTTGAAAAAAATACCATCGATAGACTTTCATTTGCTTAAATTTGTTTAATCATTCGTTTTTAAATTGTTAAAACCGTGTAGAGTGATGCCATTGACACGATAAGAAGAAGAATGTTCATCTGTAAACTGAATTATGATAATGATGATAATACTAAGGACAAACGAACGGACTTCAGATATCAGAGCTATCCATGTCGGCAGTACTATGCGCCACCGTTGCGTACGTTACTCCAGCAAAAAGTGTTTTTGTCGAATAACTTTTAAACTACTACATGCACAAATTTTGCTATTTGTATCAAATTACTCCTTAGAACACACAAATTTTCTGTTATACTCTCATCACCCTAAGGCCCATTTTTTTTTGCCTTTTTGCTGAAATGATGGTGATGGTGATGGTGAAAATTCATATTTTTCGAATCGATTACTACTCGGGAGTACTGATTTATTTTATATTGATATTTTATTGAAAGAAATAAATACTAAACTAGTAGTTATGAATGATTTGGCATTACACATTAAAGCTCTGTTTTTAAATAGGCGGAATGTTCATGTTTATAGACATTTTGATGTGCTTTATCAGGATACGATATTTGAAGATGGTCATAGGTCCTGTAGAACAGTTCCCAGAATGCAGCTCGCTGGTGGAAGGGTCTAGATTTCATTTCCAATTTAGTGTTAATATCTAAGTAAGGAAAGCCGGATTCCTTAGTAATTGGACTCCATTGAATTGGTAGAAGATCAGATTTTTCAGGTACAGGATTACTGGAAAAAAATACATGATATGTAGATATTTATAAAACATCAACATCAACATAGGAAATGAAAATAAATGAACTTGAAAATTAAGGCTACAACCGTAATGTCGAAACCATGTGTCGTCTTAAATTGGTTTAAAAGATTAAAAAAATAGCGGCCAAGGGCGAGTCGGTCTCACCCATGAAGGGTTCCGTAGCAGCAAATAACATCATATAAAAGTTCTTGTAGTTCGTTGTAACTTTGATCGATGTTTTATTAATAGTGTATTGATTGAATGAAAGATAAACTGCGGTTTACGATTTATGACGTATTAAAACAAACTGCTTACTAAATCTCGATATCTCGATACTCAGACCAATTTTCGGTTTGCAAACCAAGTTTGCACAGTAATGTATTTATCATCATATATTTTTTTGGTTTCATAATTCTCTTATTTTAGAAGTTACACACATTTCACAACTTTGGAAGTGCCTCTCGCGCAAACTATTCAGTTTAGAAAAAAATGATTAGAAACCTCAAACATCATTTTTGAAGACCTACCCATAGATACACGTATGGGTTTCATGAAAAAAAATATTGAATTTCAGTTCTAAGTATGGGGAACCCCAAAATTCATTGTTTTTTTTTCTATACTTATGTAAAGAAAATTTAATGCGGTTCACAGAATACATCTACTTACCAAGTTTCAACAGTTTAGTTCTTATAGTTTCGGAAAAAAGTGGATGTGACATACAGCCGAAGACACAGACGTGACGAATCTATGGGGTTCCCTTTTTTGACATTTGGCGTTTAAAAGGACTTTCTGGTTAACTGAAGATTAACAATAGGTCATAGAATTTATTTATGTTTGTGTTTTTGAAACTAAACTTACCCAAATTTAATAAAATTAGCCCAAATTATTGTCATTCGATCTATTATATCTTGATCTTCTTGAGTCATAGGGACATGTTTCAAGTACATCATATCAAATAAATAGGCTATTTCATCGCCATGTTGAGCATTGCACCTTGTTGCATTCCATAAAATTCGCACAAAATTTCTATTGCCAATATATGAAAATACTTGTAAAAATATGTTTCCAGCCTCACTATCTAAATACCTTTCAATAGATTTATAAAGTGGATAAAGAAAATGAATATCAGAATCAAAATTAATCACACTCTCTCGAAGTGCAGCGCTTGGTGGTTCATCTCCGAAATAAAAATGATGTATGAAATCCGTCATATCCTTAAAATCATTGGAATCATCAAAACAGATGGAAATTATTTCTTTCACTACATTCTGGTAATCTTCATCTTTCTCCGAAGGATGATATCCACACTTCTCATCGTTAGTAATACTAATTAATATAGGCATATTCTTAACTTTTGGCATTGTTCCCATACGCCAATTTTTGGTAATAAAATTTTCAACATCATCAAACTCTTTTTCTACGCAAGGTTTAAAGTTGTTTATTATTTTTAAATCTTCGGCAGCTGTTATTATTAAATGTGTATCTAGTTTCGCTAAAAAGTCAATTGCTACATTCGTGTCATTTGTGATTAAACCAAAATATTCTGAGAGAATTATTGCTGCTCTTTTATTTGGTTCATTAAAAACTGGTGTTAATGATGTACCGCTGTGTAAAATGGCTTTGTCATATAATTTCTCATTATTGGATTGTAAATGAAAATCTACAGATGCTGACCCGGCACTATGACCACCTAATGTTATTTTAGTATCATCCCCACCGAATGCACGAATATGTCTTTTAACCCATCTTAAACCTAAAGTTTGATCTTTTAAGCCCTGGTTACCAGGTACTTCAGGAATATCTAAACACATGAAACCGTATGGACCCCCTCTGTAGTTAATAGTTACTAAAATAATATCATGCTTAACCAAATACTTTGCTCCGTATAAAAATCTATCATAGTACCCATCTAAGAAGCTTCCACCAAAAATGTAAGCAAGGACAGGAAGTCTATTTTTAGCAGATGCCGAGTCTGGTACAAATATATTAAGTTTTAAACAGTTAAGTGAGCCAACTAAAGTGAAGTTGTATTCTTCTCTTTGTGGACAAGGAGCATAGTCATCATAAGCTTCAAAGGTATTCTCGAAGCCTGGGTGTGGTATTGCCACCTGCAAAAAATAAATATCAAATGATAATTATTTTCATACCGAAGTATATATCAAGTGAAAAATTGTAAAAACAGTTTATTTTATAGCAAGAACACGAAAGTTTGTAGGCATTAGTTTATAGTGTTGGTATTTCACTAGATGGTTGCCACAATATTTGACAATGCTATTGAGTCGGTAAATACCAATTTATTCACCTGCCGTAGGTAACATGTGTCTGTGAAACCAGGTGTGATGCTTTTCTTAAATTTTGTAAACATCGATAATGGAAGTGCTACATTTACTGTCAATTTTTACTTTAGTATTAAATAGTCATTTAATGAATCAGCTCTTTATAGTATAATTTTATAAAAGAAATACAAAATTAAATAAAAAGTGCTAAGTAATATTTTGTTTTACAAGGTTTTATGAAAATGAACAATTTTGTCTCGAAGCATAGATACCATCTGATGAAGATCTGTTATAAGCATCACCGGACAGCGAAGTTGAAAGCGATGAAAGTTAAGTATCGAATTCGTTAGAAACCATAATATTATGATAAAGTTACCGAGACCCCCTTTAATGCTAAATATATATATCTAAACTCCTTTCAAAGGAGAGGCCAATGTCCAGCAGTGGACTGTAAAGGCTGTTGATGATGATGATGATGATCTATATCTAATAATTGATTCCTGGTCCGTGATACAGGCGACACCAGCGACGTAAGTCAAAGTATCGTCTCCAATGGCGGGTTAAGAATGCATAAAAAAAGAATTCGCAAAATTAAAAATATCAAAAAGAAAATTCAGAAAATGAATGTGAGTACAAAATGATTGTAAATATCAATCAGCAAATACTTATTTGTTATATTCTGTTTTATGTCAATGTTGGGTTCAAAGATGGCACAAAATATTTAAATTTATCATCTAATTTGATCTGATAAAAAACTTTGCTATTTATTGATTTACTTTATTATATTTTATTTTTTTATTCTATTTTATTTTATAGTTAATATGTTTATAGTTTCATAGCCAGACTATTAGAAAACTTACTTACACATCATTAAATGCATCCATTTAAATGTGTGAAGTCAATTAAGAACTCAAAAAGTTCTGCATTATTTGAAATCAAATATTGACACAATAAACGGCCCTCTACAAAGATGCCTTTAAAAACTTACTTTTGTCTTAGTTTTGTTATAACTTAGTCGTAAATGTAATCATAACTTGTCATAGGGAAGTATGTCAGAGTATAGATAGTACTATGTTCTATAGAATAATAAACAAGAATAATTCACAATAAATGTAAAAAAATACTCACTCCGAAAGGATTTGAGGCGTTAACTTGTGCGAAAGGTACTCCAAGAAACATTGTGTAGTCGCCATCCTCAGCTCTTAGACCTTTAATGAAGCCAATATCAGTTTTAACTACGAGATTTTTTATGTCGCTGTGAACTGCACCAACTAAAATTATTAACAGAACACATCTTTCTGCTAACATCATGCACCTAGCGACTATAAATGACTGTGCACGAAAACATAGATTGAATTGCAATTATCAGTTATGACATATAACTATATAAGTAAATCAGTAGAAGTATGTTCATTATCGAGAACTATTGAGTTAAAGTTCATTTTGTTATTTACAAGGTGTCGGTCTTAACCTCTATTAATCTGACTGATTTGTTATTACTTTGACAGGCAGGTAGTACAATTAACAAATATATTTATCTTATTTTTGAGGTCCCAAAATGTATATTCAAAGTAAATTTTAACATTATCACACAAAGTGATGTCCAATTTTGAATATTTTTTTTTGTCGGTACGGAAATCCCCCTAGATACCAACTACCAACCAAAACTGCACCCCGTCTCAGGTACCAATAGCCGGGGAACAAGGTGTACCCTACAAAGAACCTCCTTGGAACCCGACGTTCTTCGAGCCATCTATCTACAGCTTGCACATGACCCCCTTCTGGGGTTTGAACCCTCAATACTCGACGCAGCAAAGAGCGGCATGTTGATCGCATAAGCCACTACACCATTCCATGCAGTTGTTTTAATTTTTAAAATATGAAGTTTTCTTCTGTTACGTTGCTTATCAGAGCAGGGGTATATCAATTAAAAGTTATTAAGCCATCAAAAACAAAAAAAAACCAAGTCGAGCACAACCCAGTTCTTGTACCGTTAAAAGTTGTAAGATCCATTTAATACCAGGTCGGAATGAATTAGGTCCCCACCTAAGGAAACTTCTCTCTCAAGTTATTAAGTAATTAGCTAACTTAATAATATCTTATAGTGACTAGATGTATAATGAAAATATATTATGTATTAAATAAACAGATTTTCAAATCAAATCAAATCAAACCATTTTTATTTCAAATAAACCAATATAACTGCACTTTAGAAACGTCAAGTAGTCAGTCAGTAGTCAGTCTTGAGATTAATAGTCTGTTCTAATTCGTAGATCCTATAGAGAAGAACAGACAAGAAACTCCACGAAATGACTTAGAAACCTTGTTAATTGTCTCACTTTGTGTGTTTTAGATTGACTTTTTGCAATTTTAATCTTAAAACGACGAACCTTTTTTCGTGGTTAATATTTGTAATTCAATTATTATGTTCTTTCACATTTCCACATGCCATCAGTGGCTAAATAGACGATCTGTAACATAAACATTGTGAAAAGACCTTTGAATGTACTCTATTTATTTATATTAGATTTTTTCCTATTATAACTTCCAAATGGACGGTTTTGAATTTATGTTTTGTTAAAAATAGATTTAATCTAATGTTTTTAGCTTGAAAAATCTGCCAAGACTGCACGGTTGGCCTAGTGGCGGTTGCGACGCCGTTTCCTACTGCGCCGAGTGTCGTGGGTTCAAATCCCACGTGGGATAACACTTTGTGTGATTCACGATTGGTTGTTCTGAGTCTGGGTGTTCTTTGTGTCCGTTTCATGTATGTTTGTAAAGTCCCCCGCGACCCAGGAATTTATAGTCCTAATGCGGGAGCTATCTTTTGTTTTTTTTTTTTAATAGAGCTTATTCTAATTTATAATTTTAATATACTATAATTTTATTAAATTTTTTATAAATATATTATTTTATTAAATACCTAGAAGTCCCCGTGCGGAGCCGGGACGGGCGGCTAGTACATTATATTATAAGTAATGGCAATGCGTAGTGTGAATGATTTACTGAATACATAAAAACAGATAAGTAAAATTTATAGATATCCTATTTATCCGTACGTAAGTATTAAAATTATTATCGGTTTAATATGTCAAGGTGCTTTATTATATACTGGACAACTTGCCGAGCTTTGCCTGCACGTCTCAAAATAAATAATATCTCCCATTTTACAACATCTAACAGTTGACAACTAAGCTTTGGTCTCTTCCTAAAATGAGTAATTCAACAGTAATATAATTCTATGATTGGATACACTAGTTCTTAACATTAACTCATGACTGCCTTGTTAGTCTAATAGAGCAAGAGCCCAGAGCCGAAAGACCTACGTCATTAGTGCAAAGCTGAAATTTTCAGGATTATTAGTACAATATCTTGATAAGATGTATGTGTACCCATTAGCTTGAAAGCGGGGCCGTTTCTGAGGTAGCGCGAAGTACAGATGGATAAAAACCTTACTTATCTACGTTAAAGGTGCAAAGCTAGTATTTACATATTTTATCAAGAATATTATTTAAAATTAAAATTAATTACTGCCAGACACTTTCCGTGGGCCATTACTTCTGCCAGACGTCTTGAAAGTTGTGAAAAAATTAGGTAAACTACGTTATAGTAGCAAAACTAAATTTTATACATATTATCTAAGGTAGGTACTACTTTATGACCCTTTGTATGCGGCCTGACCAATCCGAAGGGCCAATCATCCCCCCAGACACCTTTAAATATTTGTAGTAATTAGGAAGCTGAGGTATATCAAATTTGGTATTATTTCAAGAATAGAATTTTAAAATATTAAATGGTTTTTACACGCTTTTGATTAGCTTCACCTGTATGTATGTTTGTTTGTTTGTAACCAACTCCTTTGGGTGCGATTTTGACCAACTTTAAACGGCCAGATTTCGTTCAAACTTTGTAGATTTATCGGGGACCGATGACAATACACTAATATGAAAAAAAAACTAAATAAAATCCTTAAACAAATTAGTATTTTTCTAAAAGATTAGTTTTAAAAAACTAAACAAATTTTTATTAGTACATTGTACTAATAATCCTGAAAATTTCAGCTTTGCACTAATGACGTAGGTCTGGCGGCTCTGGGCTCTTGGTCCATAATGGTTAGCGTATGCGGCTGTTAATCAAGAGTTGTCACCAATTGTTTGTATGGTCTGCAAATATTTAATTCGGAGTTTGAGTGTTTTCTATTAATATTATGTGACGTATTTACGTAAAAAAACAAGCCCTCGTGGTAGCCCAATTATCTAAAGGCCGCGTTCCCAGGTTATGGATAGGAGAGTGCTCGATTGAAAGTCAAATCTCTATCGGGCTGATGGAAAATAAAATATCTCCCACGTGCAGGCTTTTCCGACACTCTCGGAATAGAAGCTGGTCATGCGCTTGGCATTCGATGAACACCGAGTGGCCTAATGGCGGCTCCCAAGCTTCGTAGCATGCCTTAGTGGTGGTAACCGGCCGTAAAACAAAAACCAAACACATCCCAAAAATCCCCTGTTTTACTATGTGCAAAGACAAGAATGCTTTTCTTCAAAAAGGGTGACAACACTTTGCTTAAGAATTATAGCGCCATCTCTCTTCCAAGCCATGCTTATAAATTGTTCTCGAGTAATTGCGAATCGTCTCGAACTTAGATTTTAGGCTTTAGTACCATAGACCACATCTATTAATTGAATCATGTCAGGTCAAAGACCGAGTAATTCGACCTCGAACTGTGCTTCGTGTTTGTTGACTATGAAAAAGCTTTCAAATCGATCGAAACTTGCTTTAGTGCCTCCAGCAGTGCCAAATTGACTACCGGTACATTGGCTATTGAAGATCAGTATTCGAGGCCCATCCCCATGAAGCGACGAGTGAGATAGAGAGTCGTGGTTTATACAAAACTGTGCACCGCAGCACTGGTAGACGTTTTTAGGCTCCTGGGCTGGAATGAACTCTGCATTAACATCAATGGCGAATTCATCATTTTCATTTGGCTGGTGATATGGTGATCATGGCTAAAACCATGGAAGTAAGAACAGGACAGCAAAATAAAATAAAAATACTAACTTCGAAATGATTTTAGGCGTTAACTTGTGCGAAAGGTATGTAAACTTACTAAATACTTTTCCTGCAGATTTGTCTCCTGCAGCACCCTGAGGTGTTTAGTAAGCTTATAAAATAATACATTATTCAGTTCAATTTTATAAAGAAAATGTGATACTTCTCTTTTCAGTTCATTACTTTTTAAAGAGTCGTGTTTTGTGTTTCTATAGTTATTACTTTATTTCAATTTTTTTTACTCTGGAGTTTTTACAAGTGCTTTTTAAATGTCAATTTAGTCATCCCGATTTATTTTAAACGCTTTTTGTCCATTTGTGTTATGACGGTAATATAGATGTAATAATTTAGATGTATATATGATTTGAAATGAAAGATCTACACCCATCTTGGCGTGCCTAAGAAATGGACATACATATATACATACATACACACATACATACATACATACATACATACACACATACATTCATAAATACGCTCGAATTCATTACCCTCCTGATGCAGTCGAATACACAATTTTCTATCAACGTATTTCTATAACGTATTCAGATAATTTAGATAAGTCTCCACGAAGTTGTATTTAGGTCAAATTCTAATAATAATTATTAGTTATGACGCGTGTACGTGTGTCTGTCAGAAAAATTATATAATCCATTATTTTTTTAGTATCGATTGCTCATAAGTTAAAGTTCATTATGATAAGGTATCTGAAGAAACTTGTATTGATTCGTAATATGTCCTACGTATTGCCTAAAAATATAATATATTCATTATGTTTTCGAGGGCCAAGAAACAATTAAATCCCAAATTGCATTGCGATCTTGCATATATATTAGAATTCTGAAGTAATCATAATATTTGTAAGATTAGAGGAACGCCAGTTGTAAATTGAAGTGATTGCTGCTTCAATACGTCAAGGCGCTCTATTAATGGTCAGGCGGTAGCTAGGGCTCAGGTGGACAATTGACTCCCTCTGCCATTGCACAAAGGTGCTGACTAAGCCCCGGTTCATAATTCCGAGATGCAGTCCCGCCGCCTATTCAATGAGTGTGTCTCCTCTCACGTTGTCTTGGTGATATCCCCTCTGTGTGGAGAGGGCGTTGAAATCAGCGGAGCCTTGGCCATACGTTATATGCAATATTGTCAAGTGACAAAACGTCTTACTTAATTCACCTGTAACAATGTTGCAAGTGGCACATCCAACAAAAGGATCAACTATACAATACTATCGTGTATGGAACATTATTAAAGAGAATTACGATAATATGAGTGGTATCTTTAGAAAGTAGTTATCTCATAAGTATATAAATTATTCAAAATATTTCAAATCATTCTATCTAGTTAGTAAACCGTACTTACCAGGTTCTGTAAGTGTGAGATAGTTTCCATGAGCAGTTTCTTCGTTACTAAGATCATGAATATTATTTTTTTACATTTAAGTCTATCAAAGTGACTGCCTGATGGAAAGCATGTGTATAAGGAGTAGGAGTCACCATCCTCACACCATGGCTGCTATTGAGATGTATTTGCATAATGCTCCGAGACTCCGGAGGCTGGAAGAATGATACAGAATGATTGGGCCTCCGGTCTCAAATGCTGATGATGAGGAAATCATTCAATCTAAGTTCAGCTGCGTGAGCGCTCTACACAATTACATACTATCAAATTCAATATACCGGCGTTTATACATACCGGGAAATACTAAAAATGCCGGTTCCGTCACTTATGACACGGTTTGCGTGCTTTATTACTACCGACAATATTAACTGTAAACTGGCTAATAACATGATTTTCAGTGAAACAAATTATAACATAATATAGAACTTATTATTCTGATCTTATTTTTATGTAAAAACTTAAGTTGTAAAAAGTGTAAACCTTCCTTTTCTCTTAATCTACATATAAGCCGTTTGTGACCACTATTTTTATTTATTTTCAATTTTGTTATGTCCATGTTGTGATCTCCCATAATTGATAAAGCACAAGTTATAAAAGAATTTTATATATATCTGTTTGTTAGGAACTAGCAAGTAAGGTGTATTCCTTGTCGGAGGTCCATTGTAAATAAATAAATAAATAACAAAATCGAAATTGGCAAAGCTAAAGCTCTGTCCTAGAATAAGCCGTTTCTTTATTTTTATTGTCTGCTAAATATACTTTATCAGGATATGCTTTATGAAAATGTTTATTTGTCCTGTAGAAAAGTTGCCAGAAAGCCGCTCGTTGATGGAATGGTCGGGATTTCGTTTCCAATTTGGTGTTAATATCTAAGTAAGGAAATCCAGATTGCTTGGTAACTGGAGTCCATTTAATTGGTAAAAGGTCTGATGTTTGAGGTACTGGATTGCTGCAAAACATATTAATTAAATTTTTGTAAATTTTGTCCATTACATTGCTTCATGATTTAAATTTAAAACTTACCCAAATTTAACGAAATTAGTCCAAATTAATGTGAGTCGATCGATAATTAGTTGATCTTCTTGAGTTATAGGAATATATTTTATATAGGAAAGATCAAACAAATAGCCAATATCATCACCATGTTGGGCGCAACCTTTGGTTGTTTTCCATAAATATCGTACAAAATTTCTATTACCAACATATGAAAATACTTGAAAAAATATATGCCCAGCTTCACTGTCTAAATACCTTTCAATGGTTTCATAAGTCGGATAAAGAAAATGAATATCAGAATCAAAATTAATTACACTTTCTCTAACTGCAACGCTGGGTGCATCATCTCCAAAATAAAATTGGTGTACGATATTTACCATAACCTTGAAATCATCAGTATTATCAAAGGACGTCGTAATTATGTTATTGACTACGTTCTGGTAACCTTCATCTTTCTCCGATGGATGATATCCACACTTTTCATCAGAAGTAATACCAATTAGTATAGGCATATTTTGAACTTTTGGCATTATACCTGTGCGCCAATTTTTAGTAATAAAGCTTTCAACACCATCAAATTCTTTTTCAACGCAAGGTTTAAATTCTTTCAATATATTTAAACTCTCAGCAGCAGTTATAACTAAATCTGTGTCTTGCTTTGCAAGAAAATCAATTGCTGCATTCAGATCATTGGTAAGGAAACCTAAATATTCTGAAAGAATTATTGGTGCTCGTTTTATTGGCTCGTCAAAAAGCGGTATTAGTGATGTACCACTTTGTAAAATGGCTTTATCGTATAATTTTTCATTATTGGATTGTAAATGTAAATCTATAGATACTGAACCAGCACTATGACCACCTAATGTTATTCTAGTGTCATCTCCACCAAATGCACTGATATGTCTTTTAATCCATCGTAAAGCTAAAACCTGATCTTTTAAGCCCTGGTTACCAGGTACTTCAGGAGTATCTAAACACATGAAACCGTACGGGCCACCTCTGTAGTTGATAGTTATTAAAATAATATCATGTTTAACTAAAAACTTTGCACCGTATAAATATCTATCATAGAACCCGTTTAAAAAGCTTCCACCATAAATATATGCGAGCACAGGAAGGCGGTTTTTGACTGATGCTGAATATGGTACAAATATATTTAGTTTCAAACAGTGAAGTGAGCCGACTAAAGTATTATTGTATTCTTCTCTTTGTGGGCAAGGAGCATAATCATCGTATGCCTCAAAGATGTTTTTAAATCCTGAATGTGGAATCGCCACCTGTGAAATAAACAATAGTTAATTTTCACGACACATAGGAGAGGAAATGGAGGGGAGACTAGGAAAGGAGTACAGAATTCAATTTCCTGAGCCCATAATTTTATTAGTTTTGGCTGTGCATTATATGTCAGCCAGAAGCGGAAGAGTTTAATAAATATTAATAACATAGTTTTTTGTCCGATAAGCTTAGAGTAGTGTACCCTGAATAAACGACTACCTACTACAAAGTACATAAGATGCTCCTAGCCCAGTTGCCTGAGGTGATTAGAAGCAATCACCGAGGGTAAGTGTAGCCACAATACATCCAACATTATTTCACGTAGTTAGATAAGCCACATATTATAAGATACAGACAAAGATTAAATAAAGTAATTATAGGCACGCACCATTTTAGTATATAAGCGCTATTGTTAATTAAATTAAATATACTACCATATACTACCAGAGACTATCACACCACCTTGATTCTCATTTATACCCCTTGCCACAACATCGGCAAACTGGTGACCCCGACAATGAACAAGGAACCCGACAAACAAACGAAGAAGATGAACAAGGACATGGCAAATGCATAAAGGACCCCGAAAAAAGAACAAAGAATGAAGAAACCGACATGGCGACTAAAATAAGAAAGAACCCGAAAATTGAAGAAGGACCCGACAACTGAGCAATGAAGAAACTGACAACTGAACAATAAAGATACCGAAAATTTTACAATGAAGAAACTAATCGTGCCTTCTGAAGAAGAATATATAGTAACCTAGTATGGCACTATTGCATAAAGGACCAGCCACGTTTATGGTTCATGCAGTGAGGCTATCGTCGCTCTCCAAAAATAGCAATGATCGTTATTCAAGTCTCAGCCAGCCAGCAGCCTCGGCCTCAACAGGGATACCACACACAGGACGCGACCGCTCCAGCCTGGTTACCCCTTCGGCCTCATCAGCGCCCCGACTCACTGGGGACTTCACCGCAGCACCGCACACCGCTTGCGATTCCGGCGCACAGGATTCAGCGGACTTCAGCCCCGACTCACTGGGGACTGGCGGCTAACAGTTCCGACTCACAGGAACTTGCGGCATCGTGCCTTAATTGCACAGTACTCGAAATGAATTGCTGACGCTTTATCACGAATAATAGGATTAATCTCTATGCCTTCAACGCTAGATTACGACGAGAATTGTCGTGCGCAGCAGAATAATTCAGAATTAAAGAAGGCCTGGACAGGTGTTTGAGCAAAATAAAGACGTATTACGATGATTTCAGATCGCAGCTAAAGCATGATATCACTCGAATACTGTCGTTACCCAGGAGAGAACTGCTGTTTCCATAAATCCACATGTATTGATCGAGTAAGATTATCGGTATGTAATTCACTAAGCGATACTATAATAATTTTTTGCTGAGTACGTTAACCTTGAAATATTATAATTAATGTGATTATTGTATACTTCGTAAAAAGTGCTGACAAGTGAAGGTCGCAACTCTCGGTCATATGTTTGTTTTGTATTAATTTGTATTAATAAGATTGTTATTGGCATAGTTTATATTCATTATCTAGGAACTACCCCGTGATGTTAAGATTGTTCGGACATAGGTTATGTTTATTATTGTAAACTGTTAATTTAAAATGAAGATTGTCTAAATTAACTACCGTAAATTTTTGAAAGTATGTATTTACTAACATTTGTTATAATAATTATCCTTTTAAAAGGGGGGACCTGTGTAGCCATAATACATCCAACATTATTTCACGTAGTTAGATAAGCCACATATTATAAGATACAGACAAAGATTAAATAAAGTAATTATAGGCACGCACCATTTTAGTATATAAGCGCTATTGTTAATTAAATTAAATATACTACCATATACTACCAGAGACTATCACACCACCTTGAGTCTCATTATACTCCTTGCCACAACATCGGCAAAGTAAGCAACAACGACGCTGTCAGTACCCGGATGGGCGAACCGTTAGTGGCATAACACAATGAGCGTCTCCGTAATTTGAATGTTACGATAAGCCTATCATTACATTATAGATACGATAAGATGTATCGGCTGTTATCATAGTATAACAGTCGTGAATTACTCCGATGACACATTGGTCACGGCCCAGGGGGTTCCAGACCTTCTTAGGGTCGGCGCGCCTGGCCACCACAGGAGTTTCCCCGATAGTCAGATGCATTGAGCCGCTGGGCCTACGGCCGTGCATAAGAAGTAGACTTCCGGGCGGAGAGCGGATTTCAACCTCCACCCCATGACATATGAGAGTGGCGTGAAGCCGCTCCCCGAGCCTCGATGGTTTGTTGGTCGATCCGAGAGGAGAGACTCTACATGTTGGCTTCGAGGGGGTGGCGTCCCCGTGTGCCGGTTGTCATCAAATTAGAGAGGTCTGACATGGACGGAGTCTACGTCAGTGTGGTCGGTGTGGGGTCCAGAAGGACAGTTCCCTGGACTCATCCCAAAATTCAGGCGCTAAGTGAGCACATCGTGTTTTAGTGTGGCCTAAACACTTTCCTGAAAGAAGAAAAGAACCCAGCAGTAGGACGTTATATATTGTTGATGAATCAAAATTAAAGGGTGATGATGAATAAGGAGGTAAAAAATAGCTCTTGATAGGGAAAGCTGGAAAGAGCCGCATCGACAAGAGCATAGCATAGCATTTAATGCAATAAACGATGATGAGATGAAATCAAGTATCTGTGTTTGAGATGAAGTTATTTCCCATCAGGTGTTAAGAGAAAATGTCAACCATCCTAATAACAATCATATTACCATACTTATGTCAAATGCAACCTATTAAAAAAATATTAATTTTTATCTTTCTTGATTGCCTAATTAGAAAATGATAGTTCATTTGGCCCGAATATTGCTCTCACTGTTACTGCTACTCATTATTATTAATAATGAATTATTAATGGAAAATGCAATAACTAAACAAACGATAGGTAATACATTGTTGTTTTATACATATAAAATAAAATACTGAGGCCCGCGTTACGACCCGTGGTAATTTGTTAAAAGTCGAAAAAAACAAGCCTAAGTTAAAAGTAACTTAGACTTGTTTTTTTCGATTTTATCAGCCGGTCCAAATTTTCCAATTGTTCCAAAGTCTCATTAAAAACAGTAGAGCCGTTCCAGATTTTAGTCGGAATAAACAGACAGACAGTCAGACTTCTATTTTAATACATTTCTTTTTCTTTTTTTGATTTTTATTTATTTATTTAGGCCTACCAAAGTGAAACCAACGAAATACGACAACACGAATTGTGCCTTTTTTAGGTTTGCCTTCTATGTGAGGGTAGTACTTTCTCGGTCAAACCGGCCCATTTGTGATAAAGTCAGCTAAGCTCTACTACCATCATTTAAATTATATATAACTATCTTTTAATCACGGTTGAATGCGCGTATAAGTCAGCTATCAGAACAAAAAGTAGCCATTGTCCTTTTTTTTCTTTTTTTTTTAACATGTGAAAATTTCCTCGGACCGTCACCCTGCCGGGGTTTTCTTCGCGGCTGGGCGGTGTATCGGACTCGTACCCTCTTTGCTCTGCTGTTTTAGGAGTAGTCCAGGGTGATATCTCTTTCTGGACCCCTCAGAGCACCTGCCCGCTCCTGGTGCGGGCTCTGTCCATTACAATAATAACCGAAGCAACGGTGAAATTATTAAATCATACTATGTGTTAATTGATTTTTCTAAAATGAACAAAAATTTATTAAATTTTTAAAAATAAAATCGAATAATGCAAGGCGAATACTACAGTATTATTAAATGTAAATAAAATACTCACTCCGAAAGGATTTGAGGCGTTAACTTGTGCGAAAGGTACCCCAAGAAACATTGCGTAATCGCCATCATCAGCTCTTAGACCTTTTATGAAGCCAATATCTGTTTTAACCATAAGATCCTTTATTTCGCTGTGAACTGTACAAACTATTACCATTAAAATAACACATCTTTGCACCAACATATTGGACTCAGTTACTATCAAAGACTGAATGCACTGACTGTGACAAAGTTGTACTTGTATCGGTAATTATGTATTCGTGTCTCATAGAAAAACAATGTGCTTGAATGACATGTCAAAAACGAAAATTCCCGCCAATTGCCATAGGTCACGTGACATCATCGGCCGTCGCCGCGAGTTTCGCCGGGCGAACTTACGTATTAATTTTTTGTTACTTCAATAGTGCCAACCGTAGGCACGAATAGTATTATTTGTATAGGTTATGAATGACGCTATGACGTAGAACCGACGGTTTGTTGACATTTAGTTCGTGATTTTTGATATACGACGGCAAACTTTCACTATGGTTGAAAAAATCACTATGTGCATTTTGAGATGAATTATTTTATTAAGTAAATCGATAGAATGCATATTTTATTACCTTTAACGGTGGAATGGACCTATCTACCCGTAATGAAATAAAAAAAACAAACTCCATAGTACAAAAATATAAAATTACAGGCATAGGAATATCACGAAACATTTTCAAACGGTGAATATTTTTCTACGCATCTTTAGCAATTTACTAGAAGCATACGCTTTCACGTAAATAAGAAATATTATTATTATATTATAGCTATGCTCATGTTGGACGATATTGTATTACGATTTCGTTGGTAGGTTTGTAAAATACAGAAAAATATGGAATTGATTAAATAGACTTTTATAACCGCCAAAATTCTCTACGCCGACAAAACTTGTTATAAATCAAAAAAAAAACACTCTGAGCTTCCAACTCCATCACAAAACACAAATGTATATTATAAATATACGTAATAATCACTTAGTTTATTGAAATTAAACACAAACACCTCTAAAATACTATTAGAAATATGCCGAGCGCTAACCGCTCCAAGCCGGTACTGCAGACTGACGTTCAATTATATTTTACAAGTTGAGACCTGACTGTTTACGACTGACGTCATATTTTCAACGTATCGATATTTATCACAATGAGCGTACAAAAGAGACATTATAGGACACATTTACGGGATAGAAAGAAATAAAACATTTTTGAATGGTGCGTCGTGGTGTGCCGTTTTGTCTAGAATAATAGACAATAGCAAACTAACAAAAAATTTTTTTTCATTAACCTATACTTTTGCAATCAAGCGGATCAAGAATTTTTGTCATGCAATAGTTCAATTACTTAAGTTTATTAATTGTACTTGAAAGTTTTAGAGTTCGTAGATTCTAAGACTTGTTAGTTTTTAAGTAAGTTTTATTATTTTTAGAATATACCAGTTATTGCGAACTTATGGTTCGTATCGAATAACAATCACAGTATACTCATTGGGAGCCATCTTTATTATTCAGGCACTGGTTTATTACTCTTTGATTACTTAGTATAGTATGCATGGTATCTACAGACAGCTACATTATATATTCTAAAACCTATCGCTACAATGCTTATGATCACGTTTTTCTTATATTATAGGGGGCAAACGTAAACCTTTATACGTTTCGCGTCAATTTGAAAATGTATTATATTTAGCCTATGTCACTACCATAACTCTAAAGAATTTCTTGACATCTCATATGTCAAATCTGTCCCGACATTTGGGGTTTAGGGCGTGCCTAATGCCCGCTCTACACGGCGCGAACGGCCGCGTAAGCCCGCGACTACTGCGAATCACGAGTGTGGATGTTGTTCACACCTTCTCGTTCGCGCTTCGCACCGTTCTCCGATCGGTGTCGGTTTTTTGGCCCGCGACAAAGGGTTCGCGGCACGCGAACGTGAACGCATCCACACTCGCAGTTTTTTGCAGTAGCGTACAAGACATCGTAGGGAGTGGTTGTGCGTGCGTTGGTAATTGACCTAAATATGAATATTACTAGGTATGATAGGTAAAGAATTTATAACATTAAGAATATACAGAAAAAAAATGTTCCAAAATGAAAAAATTGCCTGTTTCTATTGCGACGGATTCGTGTCATCCACCAACGTCTTCTTCTCCATATGTTTTTTGTGTGCTTCTTACTATACAAAGGTAATTATAATACGCAATTGCAAGCAGTGACACAGTAGCAGCAGAAAACACGTCGTCGTCCATCATAGTCGCAAACAAGACTGTGAAGCTTTGCGAGTGTGGAGGGACACAGTTCTTGCGCGGATCACGGCGTGAATTCATGGCGCGACGTCACGCGCGAGTGTAGAGCCGGCATAAGAAATGGAAATGCAAGTTAAAGTTCATTGTGATAAGGTATCTGAAGAAACTTGTATTGATTCGTAATATGTCCTACGTATTGCCTAAAAATATAATATATTCATTATGTTTTCGAGGGCCAACAAACAATTAAATCCCAAATTGCATTGCGATCTTGCATATATATTAGAATTCTGAAGTAATCATAATATTTGTAAGATTAAAGGAACGCCAGTTGTAAATTGAAGTGATTGCTGCTTCAATATGTCAAGGCGCTCTATTAATGGTCAGGCGGTAGCTAGGGCTCAGGTGGACAATTGACTCCCTCTGCCATTGCACAAAGGTGCTGACTAAGCCCCGATTCATAATTCCGAGATGCAGTCCCGCTGCCTATTCAATGAGTGTGTCTCCTCTCACGTTGTCTTGGTGATCTCCCCTCTGTGTGGAGCGGGCGTTGAAATCAGCTGAGCCTTGGCCATACGTTATATGCAATATTGTCAAGTGACAAAACGTCTTACTTTCATTCACCTGTAACAATGTTGCAAGTGGCACATCCAACAAAAGGATCAACTATACAATACTATCGTGTATGGTACATTATTAAAGAGATTTACCATAATATGAGTGGTATCTTTAGAAAGTAGTTATCTCATAGGTATATAAATTATTCAAAATATTTCAAATCATTCGATCTAGTAAGTAAACCGTACTTACCAGGTTCTGTAAGTGTGAGATAGTTTCCATGAGCAGTTTCTTCGTTACTAAGATCATGAATATTATTTTTTTACATTTAAGTCTATCAAAGTGACTGCCTGATGGAAAGCATGTGTATAAGGAGTAGGAGTCACCATCCTCACACCATGGCTGCTATTGAGATGTATTTGCATAATGCTCCGAGACTCCGGAGGCTGGAAGAATGATACAGAATGATTGGGCCTCCGGTGTCAAATGCTGATGATGAGGAAATCATTCAATCTAAGTTCAGCTGCAGCGTGAGCGCTCTACACAATTACATACTATCAAATATACCGGCGTTCATACATACCGGGAAATACAAAAAATGCCGGTTCCGTCACTTAAGACACGGTTTGCGTGCTTTATTACTACCGACAATATTAACTGTAAACTGGCTAATAACATGATTTTCAGTGAAACAAATTATAACATAATATAGAACTTATTATTCTGATCTTATTTTTATGTAAAAACTGAAGTTGTAAAAAGTGTAAACCTTCCTTTTCTCTTAATCTACATATAAGCCGTTTGTGACCACTATTTCTATTTATTTTCAATTTTGTTATGTCCATGTTGTGATCTCCCATAATTGATAAAGCACAAGTTATAAAAGAATTTTATATATATCTGTTTGTTAAGAACTAGCAAGTAAGGTGTATTCCTTGTCGGAGGTCCATTGTAAATAAATAAATAAATAACAAAATCGAAATTGGCAAAGCTAAAGCTCTGTCCTAGAATAAGCCGTTTCTTTATTTTTATTGTCTGCTAAATATACTTTATCAGGATATGCTTTATGAAAATGTTTATTTGTCCTGTAGAAAAGTTGCCAGAAAGCCGCTCGTTGATGGAATGGTCGGGATTTCGTTTCTAATTTGGTGTTAATATCTAAGTAAGGAAATCCAGATTGCTTGGTAACTGGAGTCCATTTAATTGGTAAAAGATCTGATGTTTGAGGTACTGGATTGCTGCAAAAAATATTAATTAAATTTTTGTAAATTTTGTCCATTACATTGCTTCATGATTTAAATTTAAAACTTACCCAAATTTAACGAAATTAGTCCAAATTAATGTGAGTCGATCGATAATTAGTTGATCTTCTTGAGTTATAGGAATATATTTTATATAGGAAAGATCAAACAAATAGCCAATATCATCACCATGTTGGGCGCAACCTTTGGTTGTTTTCCATAAATATCGTACAAAATTTCTATTACCAACATATGAAAATACTTGAAAAAATATATGCCCAGCTTCACTGTCTAAATACCTTTCAATGGTTTCATAAGTCGGATAAAGAAAATGAATATCAGAATCAAAATTAATTACACTTTCTCTAACTGCAACGCTGGGTGCTTCATCTCCAAAATAAAATTGGTGTACGATATTTACTATAACCTTGAAATCATCAGTATTATCAAAGGACGTCGTAATTATGTTATTGACTACGTTCTGGTAATCTTCATCTTTCTCCGATGGATGATATCCACACTTTTCATCAGAAGTAATACCCATTAGTATAGGCATATTTTGAACTTTTGGCATTATACCTGTGCGCCAATTTTTAGTAATAAAGCTTTCAACACCATCAAATTCTTTTTCAACGCAAGGTTTAAATTCTTTCAATATATTTAAACTCTCAGCAGCAGTTATAACTAAATCTGTGTCTTGCTTTGCAAGAAAATCAATTGCTGCATTCAGATCATTGGTAAGGAAACCTAAATATTCTGAAAGAATTATTGGTGCTCGTTTTATTGGCTCGTCAAAAAGCGGTATTAGTGATGTACCACTTTGTAAAATGGCTTTATCGTATAATTTTTCATTATTGGATTGTAAATGTAAATCTATAGATACTGCACCAGCACTATGACCACCTAATGTTATTCTAGTGTCATCTCCACCAAATGCACTGATATGTCTTTTAATCCATCGTAAAGCTAAAACCTGATCTTTTAAGCCCTGGTTACCAGGTACTTCAGGAGTATCTAAACACATGAAACCGTACGGGCCACCTCTGTAGTTGATAGTTATTAAAATAATATCATGTTTAACTAAAAACTTTGCACCGTATAAATATCTATCATAGAACCCGTTTAAAAAGCTTCCACCATAAATATATGCGAGCACAGGAAGGCGGTTTTTGACTGATGCTGAATATGGTACAAATATATTTAGTTTCAAACAGTGAAGTGAGCCGACTAAAGTATTATTGTATTCTTCTCTTTGTGGGCAAGGAGCATAATCATCGTATGCCTCAAAGATGTTTTTAAATCCTGAATGTGGAATCGCCACCTGTGAAATAAACAATAGTTAATTTTCACGACACATAGGAGAGGAAATGGAGGGGAGACTAGGAAAGGAGTACAGAATTCAATTTCCTGAGCCCATAATTTTATTAGTTTTGGCTGTGCATTATATGTCAGCCAGAAGCGGAAGAGTTTAATAAATATTAATAACATAGTTTTTTGTCCGATAAGCTTAGAGTAGTGTACCCTGAATAAACAACTACCTACTACAAAGTACATAAGATGCTCCTAGCCCAGTTGCCTGAGGTGATTAGAAGCAATCACCGAGGGTAAGTGTAGCCACAATACATCCAACATTATTTCACGTAGTTAGATAAGCCACATATTATAAGATACAGACAAAGATTAAATAAAGTAATTATAGGCACGCACCATTTTAGTATATAAGCGCTATTGTTAATTAAATTAAATATACTACCATATACTACCAGAGACTATCACACCACCTTGATTCTCATTTATACCCCTTGCCACAACATCGGCAAACTGGTACCCCGACAATGAACAAGGAACCCGACAAACAAACGAAGAAGATGAACAAGGACATGGCAAATGCATAAAGGACCCCGAAAAAAGAACAAAGAATGAAGAAACCGACATGGCGACTAAAAGAAGAAAGAACCCGAAAATTGAAGAAGGACCCGACAACTGAGCAATGAAGAAACTGACAACTGAACAATAAAGATACCGAAAATTTTACAATGAAGAAACTAATCGTGCCTTCTGAAGAAGAATATATAGTAACCTAGTATGGCACTATTGCATAAAGGACCAGCCACGTTTATGGTTCATGCAGTGAGGCTATCGTCGCTCTCCAAAAATAGCAATGATCGTTATTCAAGTCTCAGCCAGCCAGCAGCCTCGGCCTCAACAGGGATACCACACACAGGACGCGACCGCTCCAGCCTGGTTACCCCTTCGGCCTCATCAGCGCCCCGACTCACTGGGGACTTCACCGCAGCACCGCACACCGCTTGCGATTCCGGCGCACAGGATTCAGCGGACTTCAGCCCCGACTCACTGGGGACTGGCGGCTAACAGTTCCGACTCACAGGAACTTGCGGCATCGTGCCTTAATTGCACAGTACTCGAAATGAATTGCTGACGCTTTATCACGAATAATAGGATTAATCTCTATGCCTTCAACGCTAGATTACGACGAGAATTGTCGTGCGCAGCAGAATAATTCAGAATTAAAGAAGGCCTGGACAGGTGTTTGAGCAAAATAAAGACGTATTACGATGATTTCAGATCGCAGCTAAAGCATGATATCACTCGAATACTGTCGCTACCCAGGAGAGAACTGCTGTTTCCATAAATCCACGTGTATTGATCGAGTAAGATTATCGGTATGTAATTCACTAAGCGATACTATAATAATTTTTTGCTGAGTACGTTAACCTTGAAATATTATAATTAATGTGATTATTGTATACTTCGTAAAAAGTGCTGACAAGTGAAGGTCGCAACTCTCGGTCATATGTTTGTTTTGTATTAATTTGTATTAATAAGATTGTTATTGGCATAGTTTATATTCATTATCTAGGAACTACCCCGTGATGTTAAGATTGTTAGGACATAGGTTATGTTTATTATTGTAAACTGTTAATTTAAAATGAAGATTGTCTAAATTAACTACCGTAAATTTTTGAAAGTATGTATTTACTAACATTTGTTATAATAATTATCCTTTTAAAAGGGGGGACCTGTGTAGCCACAATACATCCAACATTATTTCACGTAGTTAGATAAGCCACATATTATAAGATACAGACAAAGATTAAATAAAGTAATTATAGGCACGCACCATTTTAGTATATAAGCGCTATTGTTAATTAAATTAAATATACTACCATATACTACCAGAGACTATCACACCACCTTGAGTCTCATTATACTCCTTGCCACAACATCGGCAAAGTAAGCAACAACGACGCTGTCAGTACCCGGATGGGCGAACCGTTAGTGGCATAACACAATGAGCGTCTCCGTAATTTGAATGTTACGATAAGCCTATCATTACATTATAGATACGATAAGATGTATCGGCTGTTATCATAGTATAACAGTCGTGAATTACTCCGATGACACATTGGTCACGGCCCAGGGGGTTCCAGACCTTCTTAGGGTCGGCGCGCCTGGCCACCACAGGAGTTTCCCCGATAGTCAGATGCATTGAGCCGCTGGGCCTACGGCCGTGCATAAGAAGTAGACTTCCGGGCGGAGAGCGGATTTCAACCTCCACCCCATGACATATGAGAGTGGCGTGAAGCCGCTCCCCGAGCCTCGATGGTTTGTTGGTCGATCCGAGAGGAGAGACTCTACATGTTGGCTTCGAGGGGGTGGCGTCCCCGTGTGCCGGTTGTCATCAAATTAGAGAGGTCTGACATGGACGGAGTCTACGTCAGTGTGGTCGGTGTGGGGTCCAGAAGGACAGTTCCCTGGACTCATCCCAAAATTCAGGCGCTAAGTGAGCACATCGTGTTTTAGTGTGGCCTAAACACTTTCCTGAAAGAAGAAAAGAACCCAGCAGTAGGACGTTATATATTGTTGATGAATCAAAATTAAAGGGTGATGATGAATAAGGAGGTAAAAAATAGCTCTTGATAGGGAAAGCTGGAAAGAGCCGCATCGACAAGAGCATAGCATAGCATTTAATGCAATAAACGATGATGAGATGAAATCAAGTATCTGTGTTTGAGATGAAGTTATTTCCCATCAGGTGTTAAGAGAAAATGTCAACCATCCTAATAACAATCATATTACCATACTTATGTCAAATGCAACCTATTAAAAAAATATTAATTTTTATCTTTCTTGATTGCCTAATTAGAAAATGATAGTTCATTTGGCCCGAATATTGCTCTCACTGTTACTGCTACTCATTATTATTAATAATGAATTATTAATGGAAAATGCAATAACTAAACAAACGATAGGTAATACATTGTTGTTTTATACATATAAAATAAAATACTGAGGCCCGCGTTACGACCCGTGGTAATTTGTTAAAAGTCGAAAAAAACAAGCCTAAGTTAAAAGTAACTTAGACTTGTTTTTTTCGATTTTATCAGCCAGTCCAAATTTTCCAATTGTTCCAAAGTCTCATTAAAAACAGTAGAGCCGTTCCAGATTTTAGTCGGAATAAACAGACAGACAGTCAGACTTCTATTTTAATACATTTCTTTTTCTTTTTTTGATTTTTATTTATTTATTTAGGCCTACCAAAGTGAAACCAACGAAATACGACAACACGAATTGTGCCTTTTTTAGGTTTGCCTTCTATGTGAGGGTAGTACTTTCTCGGTCAAACCGGCCCATTTGTGATGAAGTCAGCTTAGCTCTACTACCATCATTTAAATTATATATAACTATCTTTTAATCACGGTTGAATGCGCGTATAAGTCAGCTATCAGAACAAAAAGTAGCCATTGTCCTTTTTTTTCTTTTTTTTTAACATGTGAAAATTTCCTCGGACCGTCACCCTGCCGGGGTTTTCTTCGCGGCTGGGCGGTGTATCGGACTCGTACCCTCTTTGCTCTGCTGTTTTAGGAGTAGTCCAGGGTGATATCTCTTTCTGGACCCCTCAGAGCACCTGCCCGCTCCTGGTGCGGGCTCTGTCCATTACAATAATAACCGAAGCAACGGTGAAATTATTAAATCATACTATGTGTTAATTGATTTTTCTAAAATGAACAAAAATTTATTAAATTTTTAAAAATAAAATCGAATAATGCAAGGCGAATACTACAGTATTATTAAATGTAAATAAAATACTCACTCCGAAAGGATTTGAGGCGTTAACTTGTGCGAAAGGTACCCCAAGAAACATTGCGTAATCGCCATCATCAGCTCTTAGACCTTTTATGAAGCCAATATCTGTTTTAACCATAAGATCCTTTATTTCGCTGTGAACTGTACAAACTATTACCATTAAAATAACACATCTTTGCACCAACATATTGGACTCAGTTACTATCAAAGACTGAATGCACTGACTGTGACAAAGTTGTACTTGTATCGGTAATTATGTATTCGTGTCTCATAGAAAAACAATGTGCTTGAATGACATGTCAAAAACGAAAATTCCCGCCAATTGCCATAGGTCACGTGACATCATCGGCCGTCGCCGCGAGTTTCGCCGGGCGAACTTACGTATTAATTTTTTGTTACTTCAATAGTGCCAACCGTAGGCACGAATAGTATTATTTGTATAGGTTATGAATGACGCTATGACGTAGAACCGACGGTTTGTTGACATTTAGTTCGTGATTTTTGATATACGACGGCAAACTTTCACTATGGTTGAAAAAATCACTATGTGCATTTTGAGATGAATTATTTTATTAAGTAAATCGATAGAATGCATATTTTATTACCTTTAACGGTGGAATGGACCTATCTACCCGTAATGAAATAAAAAAAACAAACTCCATAGTACAAAAATATAAAATTACAGGCATAGGAATATCACGAAACATTTTCAAACGGTGAATATTTTTCTACGCATCTTTAGCAATTTACTAGAAGCATACGCTTTCACGTAAATAAGAAATATTATTATTATATTATAGCTATGCTCATGTTGGACGATATTGTATTACGATTTCGTTGGTAGGTTTGTAAAATACAGAAAAATATGGAATTGATTAAATAGACTTTTAAAACCGCCAAAATTCTCTACGCCGACAAAACTTGTTATAAATCAAAAAAAAACCACTCTGAGCTTCCAACTCCATCACAAAACACAAATGTATATTATAAATATACGTAATAATCACTTAGTTTATTGAAATTAAACACAAACACCTCTAAAATACTATTAGAAATATGCCGAGCGCTAACCGCTCCAAGCCGGTACTGCAGACTGACGTTCAATTATATTTTACAAGTTGAGACCTGACTGTTTACGACTGACGTCATATTTTCAACGTATCGATATTTATCACAATGAGCGTACAAAAGAGACATTATAGGACACATTAACGGGATAGAAAGAAATAAAACATTTTTGAATGGTGCGTCGTGGTGTGCCGTTTTGTCTAGAATAATAGACAATAGCAAACTAACAAAAAATTTTTTTTCATTAACCTATACTTTTGCAATCAAGCGGATCAAGAATTTTTGTCATGCAATAGCTCAATTAAGTTTATTAATTGTACTTGAAAGTTTTAGAGTTCGTATATTCTAAGACTTGTTAGTTTTGAAGTAAGTTTTATTATTTTTAGAAAATACCAGTTATTGTGAACTTATGGATCGTATCGAATAACAATCACAGTATACTCATTGGGAGCCATCATTATTATTCAGGCACTGGTTTACTACTCTTTGATTACTTAGTATAGTATGCATGGTATCTACAGACAGCTACATTATATATTCTAAAACCTATCGCTACAATGCTTATGATCACGTTTTTCTTATATTATAGGGGGCAAACGTAAACCTTTATACGTTTCGCGTCAATTTGAAAATGTATTATATTTAGCCTATGTCACTACCATAACTCTAAAGAATTTCTTGACATCTCATATGTTAAATCTGTCCCGACATTTGGGGTTTAGGGCGTGCCTAAGAAATGGAAATGCAAACATACACACATACATACATACATACATATACACATACACACATACATTCATAAATACGCTCGAATTCATTACCCTCCTGATGCAGTCGAATACACAATTTTCTATCAACGTATTTCTATAACGTATTCAGATAATTTAGATAAGTCTCCACGAAGTTGTATTTAGGTCAAATTCTAATAATAATTATTAGTTATGAGGCGTGTACGTGTGTCTGTCAGAAAAATTATATAATCCATTATTTTTTTAGTATCGATTGCTCTTAAGTTAAAGTTCATTCTGATAAGGTATCTGAAGAAACTTGTATTGATTCGTAATATGTCCTACGTATTGCCTAAAAATATAATATATTCATTATGTTTTCGAGGGCCAACGAACAATTAAATCCCAAATTGCATTGCGATCTTGCATCATAATATTTAAGTAATCATAATATTTGTAAGATTAGAGGAACGCCAGTTGTAAATTGAAGTGATTGCTGCTTCTATACGTCAAGGCGCTCTGTTAATGGTCAGGCGGTAGCTAGGGCTCAGGTTTAATTGACTCCCTCTGCCGTTGCACAAAGGTGCTGACTAAGCCCCGATTCATAATTCCGAGATGCAGTCTCGACTCCTATTCAATGAGTGTGTCTCCTCTCACGTTGTCTTGGTGATCTCCCCTCTGAGTGGAGCGAGCGTTGAAATCGGCGGAGCCTTGGCCATAAGTTATATGCAATATTGTCAAGTGACAAAACGTCTTACTTAATTCACCTGTAACAATGTTGCAAGTGGCACATCCAACAAAAGGATCAACTATACAATACTATCGTGTATGGAACATTATTAAAGAGAATTACGATAATATGAGTGGTATCTTTAGAAAGTAGTTATCTCATAGGTATATAAATTATTCAAAATATTTGAAATCATTTTATCTAGTCAGTAAACCGTACTAACCAGGTTCTGTTAGTGTGAGATAGTTTCCATGAGCAGTTCCTTCATGACTAAGATCATGAATATTTATTTTTTATTAGTAGTATGTATTACATTTAAGTCTATCAAAGTGACTCTACTCTGCCTGATGGAAAGCATGAGTATAATCCAGGAGTAGGAGTCGCCATCCTCATACCATGGCTGCCTATTTATACATACCGAGCAATACTAAAAATGCTGGTCCCGTCACTTATGATACGGTTTGCGTGCTTTATTACTACCGACAATATTAACTGTAAACTGGCTAATAACATGATTTTCAGTGAAACAAATTATAACATAATATAGAACTTATTATTCTGATCTTATTTTTATGTAAAATACTTAAGCTGTAAAAAGTGTAAACCTTCCTTTTTTTATTAATCTACATATAAGCCGTTTGTGACCACTATTTCTATTTATTTTCAATTTTGTTATGTCCATGTTGTGATCTCCCATAATTGATAAAGCACAAGTTATAAAAGAATTTTATATATATCTGTTTGTTAAGAACTAGCAAGTAAGGTGTATTCCTTGTCGGAGGTCCATTGTTAATAAATAAATAAATAACAAAATCGAAATTGGCAAAGCTAAAGCTCTGTCCTAGAATAAGCCGTTTCTTTATTTTTATTGTCTGTTATATATACTTTATCAGGATATGCTTGATGAAAATGTTTATTTGTCCTGTAGAAAAGTTGCCAGAAAGCCGCTCGTTGATGGAATGGTCGGGATTTCGTTTCTAATTTGGTGTTAATATCTAAGTAAGGAAATCCAGATTGCTTGGTAACTGGAGTCCACTGAATTGGTAAAAGATCTGATGTTTGAGGTACTGGATTGCTGCAAAAAATATTAATTAATTTTTTGTAAATTTTGTTCATTACATTGCTTCATGATTTAAATTTAAAACTTACCCAAATTTAACGAAATTAGTCCAAATTAATGTGAGTCGATCGATAATTAGTTGATCTTCTTGAGTTATAGGAATATATTTTATATAGGAAAGATCAAACAAATAGCCAATATCATCACCATGTTGGGCGCCACCTTTGGTTGTTTTCCATAAATATCGTACAAAATTTCTATTACCAACATATGAAAATACTTGAAAAAATATATGTCCCGCCTCACTGTCTAAATACCTTTCAATGGTTTTATAAGTCGGATAAAGAAAATGAATATCAGAATCAAAATTAATTACACTTTCTCTAACTGCAACGCTGGGTGCTTCATCTCCAAAATAAAATTTGTGTACGATATTTACCATAACCTTGAAATCATTAGTATTATCAAAGGACGTCGTAATTATGTTATTGACTACGTTCTGGTAATCTTCATCTTTCTCCGATGGATGATATCCACACTTTTCATCAGAAGTAATACCAATTAGTATAGGCATATTTTTAACTTTTGGCATTATACCTGTGCGCCAATTTTTAGTAATAAAGCTTTCAACACCATCAAATTCTTTTTCAACGCAAGGTTTAAATTCTTCCAATATATTTAAACTCTCAGCAGCAGTTATAACTAAATCTGTGTCTTGCTTTGCAAGAAAATCAATTGCTGCATTCAGATCATTGGTAAGGAAACCTAAATATTCTGAAAGAATTATTGGTGCTCTTTTTATTGGCTCGTCAAAAAGCGGTATTAGTGATGTACCACTTTGTAAAATGGCTTTATCGTATAATTTTTCATTATTGGATTGTAAATGTAAATCTATAGATACTGAACCAGCACTATGGCCACCTAATGTTATTTTAGTGTCATCTCCACCAAATGCACTGATATGTCTTTTAATCCATCGTAAAGCTAAAACCTGATCTTTTAAGCCCTGGTTACCAGGTACTTCAGGAGTATCTAAACACATGAAACCGTACGGGCCACCTCTGTAGTTAAAAGTTACTAAAATAATATCATGCTTAACTAAAAACTTTGCACCGTATAAATATCTATCATAGAACCCGTTTAAAAAGCTTCCACCATAAATATATGCGAGCACAGGAAGGCGGTTTTTGACTGATGCTGAATATGGTACAAATATATTTAGTTTCAAACAGTTAAGTGAGCCGGCTAAAGTATTATTGTATTCTTCTCTTTGTGGGCAAGGAGCATAATCATCGTATGCCTCAAAGACGTTTTCAAATCCTGAATGTGGAATCGCCGCCTGTAAAATAAACAATAGTTAATTTTCACGACACATAGGAGAGGAAATAGAGGGGAGACTAGGAAAGGAGTGCAGAATTCAGTTTCCTGAGCCCATTATTTTATTAGTTTTGGCTGTGCGTTATCTGTCAGATAGAAGCGGAAGAGTTTAATAAATATTAACAACATAGTTATTTGTCAGATAAGCTTAGAGTAGTGTACCCTGAATAAACGAATACTACAAAGTACATAAGGTGCTCCTAGCCCAGTTGCCTGAGGTGATTAGAAACAATCACCGAGGGTAACCAACAACAAAGCTGTCAGTACCCGGATGGGCGAACCGTTAGTGGCATAACACAATGAGCGTCTCCGTAATTTGAATGTTACGCTAAGCTATCTGTCTCGGCTGTTATCATAGTATAACAGTCGTGAATTACTTCGATGACACATTGATCACGGCCCAAGGGGGCGAACTTCTAAGGAGCAGCGCGCATGGCCACCACAGAAGTTTCCCCGATGGTCAGGTGCATTAAGGCGCTGGGTTTACGGGGGGCCGTGCATAAGAAGTAGACTTCCGGGCGGAGAGCGGATTTCGACCTCCATCCCAAGACATATGAAAGTGGTGTGTAGCCGCTCCCCGAGGCTCGATGGTTCGTTGGTCGTTCCGAGAGGAGAGACTCTACATGTTGGCTTCGAGGGGGTGGCGTCCCCGTGTGCCGGTTGTCATCAAATTAGAGAGGTCTGACATGGACGGAGTCCGCGTCAGTGCGGACAGGCGCTGGGAGGGGTCCAGAAGGACAGTTCCCTGGACTCATCCCAAAATTCAGGCGCTAAGTGAGCACATCGTGTTTTAGTGTGGCCTTAACACTTTCCTGAAAAAAGAAAAGAGCCCAGCAGTAGGACGTTATATATTGTTGATGAATCAAAATTAAAGGGCAAAATGATAGGGAAAGCTGGAAAGGGCAGCATCGACAACAGCATAGCATAGCATTTAATGCAATAAACGATGATGAGATGAAATCAAGTACTTGTGCTTGGGATGAAGTTATTTCCCATCAGGTCACCTAGCCAAGTTGAAGTTTATAAAGGTTAATGTTAAGAGAAAAGTAACAACCATCCTAATTACAATCATATTACCATACTTATGTCAAATGCAACCTATTAAAAAAATATTAATTTTTATCTTTCTTGATTGCCTAATTAGAAAATGATAGTTCATTTGGCCCGAAGATTGCTCTCACTATTACTGCTACTCATTATTATTAATAATAAAATATTAATGGAAAACGCAATAACTAAACAAACGCGAGGTAATACATTGTTGTTTTATATAAAATAAAATAATTAAAATAAAATACTGAGTCCCGCGGTACGACCCGTGGTAATTGTTAAAAGTCGAAAAAAACAAGCCTAAGTTAAGAGTAACTTAGACTTGTTTTTTTCGATTTTATCAGCTAACTGCCAAAGTCTCATTAAAATCAGTAGAGCCATTCCAGATATTAGTCGGAATAAACAGACAGACAGTCAGACTTCTACTTCCAGGAGTTACTATACTCATTGTGACTGCAGACAATACAGCGTGATGACCCGTACTATGGCGGTCTAGTGAGATGCCTCAGTCTCACTCGAACCAACGAAATACGACAACACGAATGGTGTCTTTTTTAGGTTTGTCTTCTATGTGAGGGTAGTACTTTCCCGGTCAAGCCGGCCCATCTGTTATGAAGTCAGCTTGGCTCTACTACCATCATTTATATTATATCTATCTTTTGCTCACGACTGAATGCGCGTTTATGTCGATTATCACAACAAAAACTAGCCATTGTCCTATTTTTTATATTTTTTTTTAACGTGTGGAAATCCCATCGGACCGGGGTTTTCTAAGCGGCGGGGTGGTGTGTTGGACTCGAAAACCACACGGTGTTCCCGGTGAGTCCAGGGTGATATCTCCTTCTGGACCCCTTAGAGCGCCTGCCCGCTACTGGTGAGGGCTCCGTCCATTACATTAATAACCGAAGCAACGGTGAAATTATTAAATCATACTATTAATTGATTACTCTAAAATGAACAATTGTTTTTTTCAATTTTTAAAAATAAAATAGAATAATGCGAAGCGAATACTATAATATTATTAAATATAAATAAAATACTTACTCCGAAAGGATTTGAGGCGTTAACTTGTGCAAAGGGTACCCCAAGAAACATGGCGTAGTCGCCATCATCAGCTCTTAGACCTTTTATGAAGCCAATATCTGTTTTTACCATAAGATCCTTTATTTCGCTGTGAACTGTACAAACTATTACTATTAAAATAACACATCTTTCCACCAACATATTGGACTCAGTTACTATCAACGACTGACTGCACTGACTGTGACAAAGTTGTACTTGTATCGGTAATTATGTATTTGTGTCTCATAGAAAAACAATGTAACCTATTATCAAGAATTGTTGTCAGGTCAAAGTTCAATGAAATCTATTAATTGTACTTGAAAGTTTTAGAGTTCGTAGATTCTAAGACTTGTTAGTTTTGAAGCAAGTTTTATTATTTTTAGAATATACCAGTTATAGCGAACTTATGGATCGTATCGAATAACAATCACAGTATACATTGGGAGCCATCTTTATTATTCAGGCACTGGTTTACTACTCTTTGATTACTTAGTATTGTATGCTTATGGTATCTACTTACAGCTATATTATATATTCTAAATCTGGAACTCTCTACCAGAGCATGTGTTTCAGGGTCACCGTGCTGCACTGTCCGCTGTGGCAGTAAGGAAGGTGGCCGCCACTTTTGGATTTTGTTCATGCTTTCCATCAGGCAGGGCAGAGTCATTTTGGTAGCTAATTTATAAAATAAAAACCTATCGCTACAATGCTTATGATCACGTTTTGGTTTTTATATTAAAGGGGGCCAACGAGCAGACGCATCACTTGATGGTGGGTGATTGCCGCCGCCCATGGACACTCGAAACACCAGAGAAGTCACAGGTGCGTTGCCGACCTTTAAGAT
The DNA here is from genome assembly GCA_932526445.1 of Phragmatobia fuliginosa. NCBI lineage: Eukaryota > Metazoa > Arthropoda > Insecta > Lepidoptera > Erebidae > Phragmatobia > Phragmatobia fuliginosa. The sequence continues at coordinate 2,274,412 of OW052063.1, read as the reverse complement.
TAAGATGGGAGTACGCTCTTTTTTGAAGGTTTGAATGTCGAATTGGTCCGGAAACAGCGCAGGCGACAGTTCGTTCCACAATTTAGACGTGCGAGGCAGGAAATTTCAGGAATATAATAATAAAACAACCGATTGATACACTTTCGTAATCACATGGCAACATAGTCAATGGTTATTTATTTTTAAATGCAATTATGCTTACATAATAGGTCTTTATCTATGAAATTGCCGTTTTGTATGCAATAAGTGAAAGTACTTATTTTTTCAAACTTTTATTTCTGTTATTCGAAGTGATCACCCATGCAATCGACGCATCTTTGCCAACGCATTGGCAGTTTATTGATGTCATGTCATTATCTTGTAAAAATCAGCTGGACGGGAGGCAACAAACTGTTCAAAGGCATTTTGTACTGCTTCTCGGGAATTGAATTTTTTACCCACTAAAAAGTTGTCTAAATTTTGGAAAAAGTAATAGTCAGTAGGTGCAAGGTCTGGTGAGTATGGCGGATGAGGGAGAGCTTCCAACCCCAGCTCTTGCAGCTTGGAGACTGTCTGTTGCGCAGTATGATGTCGCGCGTTGTCGTGAAGGAGCAGTAGGGACGACCGATTGACCAAAACTGGTTGCAGATGTGCAAGCTTCTCCATCATTCTTTCCAGTTCTTCACAGTATACATCTGCATTAATGCTCATGCCGTTTTGTAAAAAGCTGTGGTGAATCACACCCGCACTAGACCACCAAACAGTGACCATCCCTAAGGATCATTTTTGGTTTAGGGCATTGCTTGCTGAGCGCTTTCGATTGTCGAACAGAATCCATTTTTCGTCGCACCTAACAATTCGTTTCAAAATTCCTTCATTTCTTTGCCTGTTGAGTAGCGCAAGGTAGGTCTCGACGCGTACGTTGCGCTGGCGATCGTTAAGGTCGTGGGGCACCCATCTATCAAGCTTTTTTACCTTGCCAATTTGTCGCAAATGGGTCAATATTGTTTTGATGCTTACATTAAAAGCTGCTGCTAGCTAAGCAGTAGATTGAGTTTCGTCAGCTTCCACAATCGCCTTTAATTCATTATTGTTAACCAAAGTCTCCGGACGACCACGAGCTTAATTTTACAAGTCAAAATTTCCAGAACGGAACCGGGAAAACCGATAACGGGTTGTGCGTTTGTTTGTACGTTTGTTCGTTTGATGTTACGTGCCGTTTGTGTCGCGTTGGTGCCACGACGGAACTCATATTCCATAATTACACTAATTTTTAAAGTATCCATTATGACGAAAAATCTTCAAATGTAATGAAAATACAACGCTAATCAAAAAACAAAAGACTGAGTTTATAAATAGAATGTCATGGTTTTAAAACAAAATCAATTTGAATTTAGAATACAGAGCCATTATAAACTTTTTTTTATTTGAAATGACCAGTACTGAAGAAAGGCAATTTCATAGGTAAAGATCTAATATTTTTAGATAACCACAAAGTGATGAATGTTTTATATTAAGAAGTTACCAATCACTTACTCTAGCATTGCACCTGTGCGACATCACTAATTCGACAGGCTTACGAAAAAAAGGAAGAACATGACTTTAACGCTTTACAAGGTAAAAGGTCAAGATTATATCATCAGTACTCTGTTGCTTGTACCACTGACGCCGTGAGAAATAACTCTGGTAATTAACACGTTTACATGGTTATTGTCTCGCATGTCGTAGCGGTTCACTGTTCCACTGAATCGGGAAGGGGGAGGACGAGTGTGTGCGCCTGCGTATGCGTGAACGCTTGCGCACCTTAATATATCCTGCGCAATTGACCCGGAAGCGGTCATATGGACATATGAACTCCGAGGACGCTAAGTCCTATGGCCATGGGCTGAGCTAGAGAGGTCCGGCGAGATGCGAGCCAGGCTTTGTCTGATACCTGCACATAGGCGGCCCCATGGGCGTGAGTACACGTAGTGGTCGCTTTCGCATTGCAAGCAAGGTGCTGCCAGATTTGCATTCCGTTCGTTCCGCATTCGTCGTCCCAGACGACAATGCGAATCCGGCAGCACCTGGGGTGACAGAGCAGCCCTATTTAGGGACGCACTGCTCTCCTCACTCAGCCGAGGAGGGGGCTAGAAAAGGTACCCTACAAAAATGCTCGTCCCAACCCGGAAGGTGGTAGTAACTGCGGCTGCCACTCCATCAATCTGATTCGTGGTCGACGTATCAGAAAAAATAAAACTATAATAAAACCACCTATTATGACATTTGGCGCGTGGAACGTAAGAACGCTGATTGACCGAGATGGCAATGCCTGCCCCGAGCGTAAAACCGCTATAGTAGCTCGGGAGTTTCATAGCTATAATGTGGAGGTGGCTGCACTCAGCGAAACACATCTCGCTGATGAAAGAGAACTGGTGGAAGTTGGAGGTGGTTACACTTTCTTTTGCAAAGGTACCCCTTCATCCAAACGTCGTAGGTCTGGGGTAGGATTTGCCATTAAAACTCAATTAACAAAGCGACTTTATGAGTATCCTGTGCACATCTCGGACCGCGTTACCACACTGCGCCTTCACCTGGACTCGGACAACTACCTTAATGTCATCAGTGTTTATGCCCCAACGTTGGACAAGTCTGATGACATCAAGGACAAATTCTATGAGGAATTATCTCAATGCCTTAACAAAATCAATAGCAAAGAGCAGATATTGCTGCTTCTGGCGAATTCAATGCCAGAGTTGGCCGGGACTATGAGGCTTGGCCTGGAGTTCTGGGTCGACATGGAGCCGGCAACATGAACAGCAATGGTCAGTTGCTACTCAGTCTTTGTGCTTAATACAACCTTGCAATATCAAACACTATGTTCCGGCTTGCCGCCAAGCACAAGACAACGTGGATGCACCCGCGGTCTAAACACTGGCATTTGATAGACTACGCTATCATACGGCAACGAGATATCAGTCAAGTACAAGTCACCCGCGTTATGCGCGGTGCGCACAGTTGGACTGATCATTGACTCATTGTCACTAAGCTAAGACTCCGCCTCCGCAGGCCTCGTAGATCAATAGAGAAAAAGCCTGCGTGTTTAAACGTAGATAGGCTAAAGAATTGCGAGGCTAGACAAGAATATGCCGAAGCCTAATTGGGAAAGCTGTTGCCTGCTAATGAGACGGATGCTCTCGGTGCTGCTTGGGGAGCTTTGGCTAGTCACATTATGGAAACCGCTTTAGCTACACTAGTTACAACAGACCGGCGTAGCGAAGACTCTCAAAACAGCATTCGACAAGCATAGAGAGCTCTTGCGACAGCACAGTAGAAGAGATGGAAGCATTGCGGTGGTCAAAGCGAGTGACCAAGAATTGCGCAAGCTGTCTCGTCAGATAAAAGATACGCGGTGGCAGGACAAAGCTTGTCAAATGCAGTGGCTTGCTGACACTAAACAGCTTGGGGAGTTTTACTACGAGGTGCAAGTCTATGTTCACCTCTTAGTGAACATAGACATCCTAGCCACCGTAGTGTTTGTCTCCGATGTGGACATTCTCTTACATCTAAAGTCAGCCATTTATTTCACACTGGCTCACCTCGTAAATTGAGAATTTATAATGTTATTCAAGAGTTTATTATGCCTAAAGCTGTAAGTTGAATTACACACCGAATTCACATTGTGTTTTATAAATGCTTTTGTTCTATTTCATTTTTTTTTTTCAATACAGAAATGATCATGTATTGTTTGTTGCAGATAGAAGTAACCGGTCACATATGCCTTACTTGTAGAGCTGCTGTCAAGGCAAGGCTGTAGGTTGCTGCGCCCATGTTATGTCAATATTATGGTATCTTAGTTGGGCTAGGTGCCAAGAAAATATAGTACCACAAGTACAATTCCTAGATGACGTTCTAGTTATAATTGAAGATGAATAATAAATATTAATAAAAACGATTTTCATTTTTAAACATCATCTCCTTCCCACTCTACAAAATACATAGGTAATATTTCATACTATCTAAATTATATTAAAAGAAAATCCCGACTGCTAAGCGTATTAAAACAACCTATTTCTTCTTGCTTACGTTGGTAAACAAGAAGAAATAGGTACATGCTGTGCAGTCGAAGGATACATATGGTTTCTAAGTGTTTTTATATTTTTGAAATCAATTCTTAAAACCCTTTATATTGATACCCTACACGATCAGTTTGGAGGAAAAAGATATGGGTTGCCCATAACCTTAAGGCACCCAAAAGCCGCCATTTTTTCAATTTTAATGTAGCCAGTGATACTTACAAGGTTAAGACGAATGGATGACGTAAGAATCATTAAAATCGGCTTACGCGTTTGGTCTACACAACGCCAAGAAATACATACAAATAAATATACGTATACTGATAAACCCATTATCTTCTTTCGGCAGTCGGGTAAAAAATGGCAATCGCACTTCAAAAATCGGCTGTTATGTACCTAACCTCACTTTTCCTAAACACCTTTTACCTCTGCTCTCAGATTGCCAAAATCTGAAAAATTTTCAGTGATTGTTTGATAATATAGTAGCTATCAATCGACACCAATTTTATCTTTTTACATCTAGGCCCAAAATTGTATGATAGCGCATCCATCTCCTTTTGTTATCTGGGGAACACTATAACAGCTAAGTGTAATCTTGACGCTGAGAACAACGGCAGGATAAGTGCTGCAGCTGCAGCATTTGCAAAGCTGTATTCCAAGGTCTTCTGCTCCCACGACCTTAAGCTGGCTACTAAGATCTCGGTTTACATGGCGGCCGTGCTGCCAAACCTGCTCTATTCTTCCGAGATCTGGTGTGTGTATCGTCACCATATACGCACTCTCGATCGATTCCACCTAAAATGCTTGCCCACCATCATGAACGTCAGATGGTCCGATGGGGTGCATAATACCGAAGTTCTAAGACGCGACAATGTTAGTGGCATTGAGGCATATCTGATGCGTCGGAAACTTCGGCGGTATGGTCACGTATCACGGATGGCCGAAGAGAGAATAGCCAAGCGCACCTTCTGCTCTTAGCTAGAGGAGGGCAAGCGAAAGCATGGCGGACAACTCCTCAGATATAAAGATGTTCTGAAGCGTTACATGAAAAGATGCAATATAGAGCCCTCTCGCTGGGAGAGTTTGGCAGAACAGCGACCAGAATGGCGCGAGACTGTGAAGAAACGAGTCCGCGATGAGCTCAAAGCCCGTCCACTCGCTGCCATTCACTATAATTATGGGAGCGGTAAGCTTAATCGCACACTGTGTGCAAAGAGTTTGCTGCGAAAATCCGCTATATAAGCCATCTCCGGGCGCAACATCACCAAACCCTAAAAGGGGTCAAAGTGGTCGCCATGGCCGAAATCGGTCGGATTGATTGATTGTCTCGCTTTCCATAAATTTATTTTTTCGACTCTTTTTCAATTACATGTTCATTATCATATCTTCATTCAAACTTTCCAATTTTAACTAGGTGTAATGTTTATGAGGGCTTTTTTCTTAAAAGGTGTATTAAATAAGGTAGTAAGTAAAGTTAATTATTTTATTTATTTATTGATGGATTAAAAGTCTCAATACAAAAATGTTTGTTAAATTCAAGGCACTCTACAGCTCCATTTTAGAGTAAGTAGATTGTTCATGCTTTGTCGTTTTTCGAATGTGCTTTATCAGGGTATACTTTCTGTAGATGTTCATTGGCCTTAAAGAAAAGTTTCAAGAAAGCAGCTCGCTCGCGAAAAGGCCTAGATTTCATTTGTAATTTAGTGTTAATATCTAAGTAAAGAAATCCAGATTGCTTAGTAATTGGAGTCCATTCAACTGGTAAAAGATCTGATTTATGTGGGGCCGGATTACTGAAAAATAAGTTAAATTAGTATTGTAAAGATAAATAAAAATGAAATTGATTTATGTTTCAAGTACAACTTACCCAAATTTTATAAAATTAGACCAAATCAATGTCATTTGATCTACCATATGTTGATCTTCCTGAGTCATGGGAATATGTTTCAAAAATATCATATCAAACAAATAGCTCACATCATCGCAATGTTGAGAATGACAGTTTGTTGCATTCCACAAAACACGTTCAAAATTTCTCTGACCAATATAAGAAAATACTAATAGAAAAATGTTTCCAGCCTCACTGTTTAAATACCTTTCGATGGTCTTATAGGCTGGATACAGAAAATAAATATCAGAATAAAAATTCATTACACTTTCTCGAACTGCGGAGCTGGGTGGTTCATCTCCAAAATAAAAATTGTGTACTATATCTGCCATACCCTCAAAATCTTTACTTTCCTCAAAAAACATAGAAATTTTGTTTTTATAATCTTCCTCGTTGTTCTGGTAATCTTCTTCTGTGTAAAATCGAAAATATCCACACATCTCATCATAACTAATACCAATTAATACTGGCATATGTTTAACTTTGGGCACTGCCCCTACGCGCCAATTTTTGGTAATAAAGCTTTCAACACCATCTAATTTTTTTTCTACGCAAGGTTTAAATTGATCCAATATGTTTAAGCTTTCAGCAGCAGTTATCACTAAATGTGTGTCCTGTTTTGCAAGAAAATTAATTGCTGCATTCAGGTCATTGGTTGGGAATCCTAAATATTCTGACAGAATTATTGGTGCTCTTTTTATTGGCTCATTAAAAATTGGTAGTAGTGATGTACCACTTTGTAAAATAACTTTATCATATAATATTTCAAAATCGGATTGTAAATGTAAATCTACAGACACCGCACCAGCACTATGACCGCCTAATGTTATTTTAGTGTCATCTCCACCAAATGCACTGATATATCTTTTAATCCATCTTAAAGCTAAAACCTGATCTTTTAAGCCCTGGTTACCAGGTACTTCAGGAGTATCTAAGCACATGAAACCGTACGGGCCACCTCTGTAGTTTATAGTTACTAAAATAATATCATGTTTAACTAAAAACTTTGCACCGTATAAATATCTATCATAGAATCCGTTTATAAAGGTACCACCATAAATATATGCGAGCACAGGAAGGCGGTTTTTGACTGATGCTGAATATGGTACAAATATATTTAGTTTCAAACAGTTAAGTGAGCCGACTAAAGTATTATCGTAGTCTTCTCTTTGTGGGCAAGGAGCATAATCATCGTATGCCTCAAAGACGTCTTCAAATTCTGGATGTGGAATCGCCGCCTGTAAAATATACAATAGTTAATTTTCACGACACTTAGGATAGGAGGGGAGGGGAGACTAAAAAAGGAGTGGAGAATTCAGTTTCCTGAGCCCATTATTTTATTATTTTTGTCTGTGCGTTATCTGTCAGCCAGTAGCGGAATAGTTTAATAAATAATAATAACATAGTTATTTGGCAGATAAGCTTAGAGTAGTGTACCCATAATAAACAAAAAAGCGGCCAAGTGGGAGTCGGACTCGCCCATGAAGGGAACCCTTCATGGGCGAGTATAGTATCAGCAAGTAACATCATATAAAAGTTCTTTTAGTTCGTTGTAACTTTCATCAATGTTTTAATAATAGTGTTTTGATTGGATGAAAGGTAAATTGCGTGTTTCGATTTATGACGTATTAAAAAAAAACTACTCACTAGATCTTATTCAAACCAATTTTCGTTAGAAGTTTGCATGGTAATGTACAACATATATTTTTTTAGTTTTATCACTCTCCTATTTTAGAAGTTAGAGGGGGAGGGGGGGTACACACATTTTTCCACTTTGGAAGTGTCTCTCGCTCAAACTATTCAGTTTAGAAAAAAATGATATTAGAAACCTCAACATTATTTTTGAACACCTATCCATAGATACCCCACATGTATAGGTTTGATGAAAAAAAATTTTTTGAGTTTCAGTTCCAAGTACGGGGACCCCCAAAATTTATTGTTTTTTTTCTATTTTTATGTGAAAATCTTAATGCGGTTCACAGAATACCAAATTTCAACGGTATAGCTCTTTTAGTTTCGGAAATAATTGGCTGTGACATACGGACGGACAGACGGACAGACAGACAGACAGACAGACTTGACGAATCTATAAGGGTTCCGTTTTTTGCCATCAGGCTACGGAACCCTAAAAATTACTATAAAGTTCATGAAGTGCTCCTAGCCCAGTTACCTGAGGTGATTAGAAACAATCACCTAGGGTAAGCAACAACAACGCTGTCAGTACCCGAATGGGCGACCGTCAGTAGCACTATGAACGTCTGCGTAATTTGAATGTTACGCTAAGCTGTCGGTCTGGCTGTTATCATAGTATAACAGCCGCGAATTACTCTAATGACACATTGGTCACGGCCCAGAAGGGCCCGGCACTTTTAAGGGGCAGCGCGCCTGGCCACCACAGGGGTATCCCTAGTGGTCCCTTTCCTTCCAACTGATGCAAGTTCTTTTAGGGCACAGTTCCTTCGGTAATTACCTGCTCTCGGTCACTAGGAGGGAATTTAGTCGCACCTGTAACCCCTGCGACTGCAGTAAGAACACGCTGGCGGTCTTTTATTTTATTTTTTTGGCGGTGGTTTGCCGCGTCGGGCCCTCACTGCAGTCATTGGAGGAGATCTCACGCTACCGGCCGTCGTACGTTCGACGGCACAGAAGCGTGAAAAACGGCGCCTCATAGCGCTCTGAGTGTAGCTGTGGATGGGCATGACGGGTTTTCCACTCCATCCACTTCAGTGGCCAGCTGTGAGGGGGCGGCGTACCCGTGAGCCGGACGTCATCTAATTAGAGAGGTCTAACAGATACGGAGTCCGCGTCCGAGCGGACAGGTGCTGGGAGGGGTCCAGAAGGACAGTTCTCTGGACTCCTTCCAAACTTCAGGCGTTAAGTGAGCACACCGCGTGGCTTTAGTCGGTTCGATTCCGGAACATGTGGCCTTGACACTTTCCTGCAAGAAGAAAAGAGCCCAGCAGTAGGACGCTAGAGATCGTTGATGAATCAAAATTAAAGAATGATGATGAATAAGGAGGTAAAAAAGGCCCTTGATAGGGAGAGCTGGTAATAGCTGCATCGACAAGAGCATAGCTTTTAATTAAATAAGCGATGATGAGATGAAATTAAGTATCTGTGTTTGGGATGAAGTTTTTCCCATCAGGTCCCCTAGCCAAGTTGAAGTTTACAAATTTTAATGTTATGAGAAAAGTACCCAACAACCATCCTATTATTGACCGTATTCTTGCCGTCGTATTTCGTTGGCGAGTGTGAGACTCAATCTTTCTGCATCATTCTTAACATGACAACAGAAACAAATGACCAGGCCGCCATGGTATGGGTTACCATGCGGCATTGTCTACCCTCACAATGAGGATGGTGACCCATACTCCTGGATTTTACTCATACTTTTCATGTTCCACGACCCAAGAATTGATGTTGGGATGTTGTGTATATGCCAATCGGCACGAGAATTACTCTATCATGATTCAGAATTAGTAGTTACTCCGTATAGTTCGTTCCGTGTTTCTTCGTGGTTCAACATTTCTTCGGTAGATGGCGCTGTTGTATGAATTCGCTTGCGCTATAACAGTATGTAGGAGTCACCGTATCGTTATTTTCAACCGACTTCATTACGTTAAAACACGACATCATCCTCCTAGCCATTATTCCCAATATTATTTGGGGTCGGCTACTAGTTCAACCGGTTTTACCTGAATTTCAGTTTTTCCACGGAGCGACTGGCATCGGACCTCCGCAACCCTAAGGGAGAACTAAAATTCGAAGATTGAACTAGTTGTCAGTGTATTTGAGGGCACTGACTTCTCAATAATGATTGCCATAGATGTTCATGACAACCGGGACCGACGGCTTTACGTGCTCTCCGAGGCACGGGATTACGTTAAAACACGTAATCATAACAAAATACTAGACAATTGCTTAATTCGGTTCGACGTGACACATCACTTCGTTTGCCAAATTACACGATGTCATTAAATTAATCGATCATATTACCATATTTATGTCAAATGCAACCTATTACAAAAAATGTCTTTCTTGATTACCCAATTAGAAAATGATAGTTTATTAGGCCCTAAGATAGGTCTCACTATTACTGTTACTCATTATTATTAATAATAAAATGTTAATGGAAAACGCAATAACTAAACCAACGCCGGGTAATACATTGTTGTTTTATATAAAATAAATAAAATAAAATACTGAGGCCCGCATTACGACCCGTGGTAATTGTTGAAAGTCGAAAAAAAACAAGCCTAAGATAAGAGTAACTAAGACTTGCTTTTTCGATTTTATCAGCTAACTGCCAAAGACTCATTAAAATCCGTACAGCCGTTCCAGATTTTAGTCGTAATAAACAGACAGACAGTCAGGCTTCTATTTAAACACATTTCTTTCTCTTTTTTGATTTATTTATTTATGCCTGCCAAAGTGAGTCTCCTCTGCCTGATGGAAAGCATGAGTAGAATCCAGGAGTTACTATACTCATTGTTACTGCAGACAATAAATTTATATGAGGCCGTTTTGAAATGTCATTGACCATTAGACTGCGAAAACATAGCTGGCTTGTAATACTGTAACAAACGACGGAACCCTGCATAGTTCTATATATCTGTAAAACACTAAAAGGCCTCGAATTGTCCTCCCTTATCAAGTAACTTCTATTTAACCACTGAATTGTAAATTTTTAGGGTTCCGTAGCCAAATGGCAAAAAACTGAACCCTTATAGATTCGTCAAGTCTGTCTGTCTGTCTGTCTGTCTGTCTGTCCGTCCGTATGTCACAGCCAATGATTTCCGAAAGTATAAGAGCTTAATTCGGTTGTAAGAGCTATACTGTTCAAATTTGGTCAGTCGATGTATTCTGTGAACCGCATTAGGATTTTTACATAAAAATTGAAAAAAAAAACAATACATTTTGGGGGTCCCCATACTTGGAACTGAAACTCAAAATTTTATTTTTCATCAAACCTATACGTGTGGGGTATCTATGGATAGGTGTTCAAAAATGATGTTGAGGTTTCTAATATCATTTTTTTTCTAAACTGAATAGTTTGCGCGAGAGACACTTCCAAAGTGGAAAAATGAGTGTCCCCCCCTCTAACTTCTAAAATAAGAGAGTGATAAAACTAAAAAAAAAATATGTTGTACATTACCATACAAACTACCAACGAAAATTGGTTTGAACGAGATCTAGTAAGTAGTTTTTTTTAATACGTCATTTACCTTTCATCCAATCAATACACTAGTATAAAAACATCGATGAAAGTCACAACGAACTACAAGAACTTTAATATGATGTTACTTGCTGATACGGAACCCTTCATGGGCGAGTCCGACTCCCACTTGGCCGCTTTTTTAGGTTTGTCTTCTATGTGAGGGTAGTACTTTCCCGACCAAGCCGGCCCATCTGTTATGAAGTCAGCTTGGCTCTACTACCATCATTTATATTATATGTTACTATCTTTTGCTCACGACTGAATGCGCGTATAAGTCAGTTATCACAACAAAAAGTAGCCATTGTCCTATTTTTTATTTTTTGTAACGTGTGGAAATCCCCTCGGACCGGGGTTTTCTATGCGGCGGGGTGGTGTGTCGGAATCGTATCGTCTAAAAACCACACGGTGTGGCCGCTTTGCGCTTCTGTTTTAGGAGGAGTTCAGGGTGATATCTCCTTCTGGACCCCTCAGAGCGCCTGCCCGCTCCTGGTGAGGGCTCCGTCCATTACATTAATAACCGAAGCAACGGTGAAATTATTACATCATACTATTAGTTGATTACTCTAAAATAAACAAAAATATATTCAATTTTTAAAAATAAAATCGAATAATGCAAGGTGAATACTATGGTATTATTAAATATAAATAAAATACTCACTCCGAAAGGATTTGAGGCGTTAACTTGTGCGAAGGGTACCCCAAGAAACATTGCGTAGTCGCCATTATCAGCTCTTAGACCTTTTATGAAGCCAATATCTGTTTTAACCATAAGATCCTTTATTTCGCTGTGAACTGTAAAAACTAATAATATTAAAATAACACATCTTTGCACCAACATATTGGACTCAGTTACTATCAACGACTGACTGCACTGACTGTGACAAAGTTGAACTTGTTTCGGTAATTATGTATTCGAAAAACAATGTAACCTATTATCAAGAATTGTTGTCTGGTCAAAGTTCAATGAAATTTATTAATTGTACTTGAAAGTTTTAGAGTTCGTAGATTCTAAGACTTAATAGTTTTGAAGTAAATTTTATTATTTTTAGAATATACCAGTTTTAGCGAACTTATGGATCCCTTGGAGTGGGGTACGTTAAAAAGAGCTTGCAGTAAGTCGGTGTGTTGGAATCAACTGACTAAAACCTCAAGGTGTGTCACTCGGCGACTGAGATGGGAGAGATCGAAATACTTCTGTTATTTTATCTGGACCCCTCCCGGCGCCTGCTGACACTGACTCAGGTTCCACCGTCTGGTGTAACTCTCGATTTAGGTCATTTGTATCTGTTTCATTATGAGACAGATACAAATGGATACTTTGATCATTAAAATGAACTAAGCTGAAATAAAGAATTCTAAAAAAGCGGCCGGAGGGTTCCGTAGCAGCAAGTAACATCATACAAATGTTTTTGTAGTTCGTTAAAACTTTGATCGTTGTTTTAAAAAGAGTGTATTGATTGAAAGAAATTTAAATTGCGGTTTATGATTTATGACGCATTAAAAAAAATCTACTAACTAGATCTCGTACAAACCAATCTTCGTTGTAAGTTTTCATGGTAATCACATATACATCCTATATTTTTTTTAGTATTTTCATTCTCTTATTTTAGAATTAACGGGGGGGGCACATTTTACCACTTCGTAAGTGTCTCTCGCGCAAAGTATTCAGTTTAGAAAAAAATGATAATATAAACCTCAATATCATTTTTGAAGACCTATCCATAGATAAACATATAACACGTATGAGCAAATTTTTTCTTCATAAAAATGAAGAATTTTTTTTTAAGTTTCAGTTCTAAGTATGGGGAACCACCAAAATTTATTGTTTTTTTTCTATTTTTTTGTGAAAATATTAATGCGATTCACAGAATTTATCTACTTGACCAGTTTCAACAGTAGGTATAGTTCTTATAGTTTCGAAAAAGGCTGTGACATACGGACGGACAGACAGACAGACATGACGAATCTATAAAAATCGGCCAAGTGCGTGTCAGGCCACGCACAGGAAAGTATTCCTCAGCTCCCACCCATAATGGTACGTGGATTTAAAATTGTATCCAATAGATATTATGTTTACGTTAATTTTGTATGACGTTTTCCAAGTGAGCGCATTTTACAAGTTAAGTCTCCATAACTCCTGAATTAATAAAGTCATCTAATCCGTTATAGCTTTTCTTCAAAGTTCATTATATGAACCACTATCACGAATTTTCCTAGATTTTTTGAGCCATCCGTTTAGCTTTTAGAGGGGTGGGGACGCCCTGTTTTTACAAAAAGTGCCCTTTAGAGTAGAATTTATCGCAAACGAATAACTAAACCAAAAAATCGTCTGAGAAACCCTTTATTATTTTTAAAAAGCCTATCTAATAATACCCTACACGATGGGTTAGCCGCGAGAAAAAAATTACATCCCCACTTTACGTGTAGGGGAAGTACCCCAAATAAAAATATTTTTCATAATTTTATTGTAGCACTTTGTCGACGTAATTACAACACATATCCATGCAAAGTTTCATCTTTCTAGCACTTACCGTTTGGACGGTAAGTCGAGCACGGATGGACGGACAGACGGAAGGACGGACGGACTGACGGACAGTTGGACTTGACGAATCTTTATGGGTTCCGAGTGATATACTTCGGAACCCTAAAAACGAGAAATCTTGTAATTCCTATATTCCTTTCTTGTATTTAATTTGTATATTTTATTATAATATTCAGTTCAAATTTTGTTTCTGAATTCAGAAAAATCTTTGATGGTGACCTTTAACTACCGACGTGGAGCCTGTGAGGCCGCGCGGCCCCGGCAGGTTGACACTTTGTTAGTTTTGTCCCTTCCCCGTGCAGGAGAGCTGTACTCTTCACTGGCTGCGAGTTTAGTTGCACCGACGCCGTTGAGTGTGGTAATAGTGACGGCAAACATAATTTCAGTAAGTGATTTCAACTTGAAATTCCGACGCGGCCTCACAGGCCCAACGTCGGTAGTTAAGTGATTTTTTTGTTTATGATACGGGCAACATCTTTATATATATAATTCTTGTGTGAGTGTGTATGTCACTGAACTTCTCTCAAATGACTGGACCGATTTTGATGAAATTTTTTGTTTGTGTTCAAGGGGATCTGGGAATGGTTTAGATTCGCAATTGGACCCGGTAGGTGGCGCTGCGATCAAGTTCTGGAATTTTAAAGTTGGGCGGTACGAAGTTCGCTGGGTCAACTAGTATTAATATAATATCACGCCTTTCCAAAACACTATGACATAAATCTTTTGGATTCGAATAATGAAACTTTGATTGAGAACTTGATTGCAGAAGACTCCAGCGGATTGGAAGTAGAGGACATCGGAAACGAAATTAACTAAATTAACCAGAAATTAAACGACGATACAGGAATCTGATGTATGCTGACATACTGATATATCTGACGATAAGGCTACAACCCAGCCCCAAACACAGGCGAAAATTATTTAGCCGCCGATCGAGACGTTAGCTTATGCCACTTATTTATAGAATTTTAGTCATAAGTTCAGACAATGTGTTATATTATATTATATGTTATATTATATGATGTTTAAAGTGGGTCAAATCGCATCCAAAGGATTACGCAGGTCGTCACTCCACCTCGCCTGTGGGCGTCCTACACTACGTTTACCGAGACGCGGTCTCCACTCCAGAACTCTTCTGCCCCAACGGCCATCAGTTCTGCGGCTAATATGGCCAGCCCACTTGCTAATCCGGTGGGCTATGTCGATGACCTTCGTTCTCTGACGGATCACCTCATTCCTAATACGATCTCTCAGAGAAACGCCGAGCATAGCCCTTTCCATAGCACGCTGAGCAACTTTAAGCTTATGGACCAACTGTACCGTAAGTGTACAGGTCTCGGCTCCGTATGTCATGACAGGTAGGACGCACTGATTGAAATCTTTCGTTTTTAGGCATTGCGGGATCGACGACGAAAAGACTCGACGTAGCTTTCCAAACGCTGCCCAACCCAACTGAATTCTTCTATTCACCTCATCCTCGAGGTTGTTTCTACCCAACTGCAATGTCTGCCCAAGGGAGACATATTTTTGGATAACCTCGAGAACGGTATCGTGTACTGCAACCGGTTCCGGTAGAACATCTTCATTGAACATGACCTTGTTTTTGTCCAAGTTCATCCGTAGGCCGATGCGCATAGAAGAATCAGCCAGGTCATTCAACATCTGTTGCAGGTCCTGAAATGTCTCTGCCATTATGACGATGTCGTCCGCAAATCGCAAGTGAGAGATGTATTCGCCATTAATGTTAATGCCACGTCCTTTCCAGTTTAGCGTCTTGAACATATCCTCCATTGCATTTGTGAACAATTTCGGGGAAATAACGTCCCTTGTCTCACTCCTCGATGCAATGGTATGGACCTTGTTTGCTGATTCTGTACTTGGACGGACATGGTGGCGGTATCGTAGAGACATCTCAGCACTTACTTAGCACACGTTTCAGAGGTAATTCCTCTTTGGCTGGCAAGCCGCAGGGAACGCTCTATGCTCGACTCCCTATCACATGTTTCTGACATATACTGTCTATAGTAAGCCAGTCGCTGAGACCTTTCGGTGCTAGACTCTCTAGCACGCGCTCGCGATCTGTATTCTGTCTCATTCGCAAGGCGCTGTTCATGCTTAGAGGAAGTCTCTCCAAGTCTGTAGCCGCTCGTGTCTGGGATGTATGTTATGTTTTCAAAAAAACATTTAAAAAAATGGAACAGTTGTTCTAAATAGTTTTTTTATTATGGAAATAAAGCAAAAAAGCAAGATGAACATAACCTAAATGCAAAAAACTAAATACCTATAACCTAAATTAATATCTACATGAAGCAACTGAAGCAAACTAAATAGCTAGGTATAACTTAAATAAATATCTACATGAAACAAACTAAATACCTATAACCTAAATTAAATGAAAACTATAAACAGAAAACAGTTCTGAAAAGAAATTATTTTTTAAAATGTACAGAAAATAAAGACTTAATTTTTAATGAAAGAATAAGATAGATATAGTTCTGATAAGAACTTTTTATTTATACAATGTCGAAAGTGTGCTATTTACGTTTCGAACAAATCAATTTCGGGGACATCCGTTGCGTAAGGAGCCGATCACGCGACAGCCGCGCGGGTACCTACCTCTCAGATGTAAAAGGCCACGCCACCTTCTCCCGAAGCGAGCACGAACGCGAACCGAATTAAACCCGAAGCCATCGCGCGCCGTCCGCCGACCGTTTTTTTTCCGATTCACTTTGCAAAACGGACTACCACGTAAAAGCCTTTTTATTTTTCGGTTTTTTATATAACCTATGACACTCAGCAATAATGTGGCTTTCTATTGGCGAAAGAATTTTTAAAATCGGTTCAGTAGATCCCGAGATTACCCCTTACAATTTAACAAACACACAAACTTTACTTCTTTATTAGTATACTAGCTGACCCGTGCCCACTTCGTTGGGCATAACTTAAATATAAAAGTTAGACATGCTGTTGTTGATTTTTTTGTAGGCATTTTCAAGCTCCACATCTTTTCTCTAGAACTCAAAAATATATCTTTTATAGTTAAGGCAGCGTTCGTAAGAAACGCTTTCATTCGACCGTTTTTTCTCCGATTCACTTCGCAAAACGGACTACCACGTAAAAGTCTTTTTATTTTTCGGTTTTTTAAAATAACCTATGACACTCAGCAATAATGTGGCTTTCTATTGGTGAAAGAATTTTTAAAATCGGTTCAGTAGATCCCGAGATTACCCCTTACAATTTAACAAACACACAAACTTTACTGCTTTATAATATTAGTATAGACAATGCAACATGGCTATCCACACCATGGCAGTCTGATGAAGTAATTCTGCATTATTGGGTCTCAGGTATCATACTCACTAACGATGAAAACTCAAATTTTATAAATTTTATTAAACTTTACATAACTATATTAATTTATTAAGTACCTAGAAGTCCCCGTGCTCCCGTTCGGCTCCCGTTCGGCTAGAGCATTATATTATAAGTAATGGCAACGCGTAGTGTGTATGTTTTATTGAACGCATAAAAACAGATAAGTAGAATTAATAGATATTGTTTGCGCCTGACCTAGGCTCAGCAGCATCTTGAAGTTTTAGATTGCGATTTTTGCTTTTCAGGCCGTACCAAACTGTCGGTACTTCGAAAAATCTATTTATGATATTGATCTACCGTACTTCTCCCTTTATATACACAGTATACACTTGCAATTAGCCATTACACGATTAGCATACAAAACTTTGTTAACTATCCTAAGAACCACACTAAATGGTTTTATCACTTCAAAACATGTTTTCATTGAGCTCTAGTGTATCCCTATAAGATATAGATATTCTATATACCCGTACGTACTTCACCTGCACGTCTTAAAGGGAATAATATCTCCCGTTTTTACAAAATCTAACATACAACAGTAAAATAATTCTATGATTCGATACACTAGTTCTTAACATTAACTCATGACTTCCTTGTTGGTCTAGTGGGTAGCGTATGTGGCTGGTGATCAAGAGGTCTCGGTTTCGATTCCCAGGTCAGACCAAACGTTTTCGTGACCCTCAAATATTTATTTCGTAGTCTTGGTGTTTTCTATGTATAATATGTTTGTTTGTAATTACAAAAAAGTAGAATGTTTATGTATTTGTATCAGTTGTCAAGTATCCATTATACAAGCTCTGCTTAGTTTGGGACTAGATGGCGCTCAGGCTGTTACGTTCAGTAGGGATGATGGCAGACGAACCCCGTGAGGGTTAACGGCGGCTCTCAAGCTTCGTAGCAAGCATTGGTGTTAGCCGGCCGAAAAACAAAAACCAAAAACAAAGCTCTCCTGTTTTACTATGAGCAAAGACAAGAATGTTTTTCTTTAAAAAGGGTGATAACACTCTGCTGAAGAATTATAGCGTCATCTCTCTTCGATTTGATGAAATTTGACGAAAAGGCTTAAGTACCATAGACCACATCTATTATCTGCATTATGTCAGGTTACACAAAAGTCCGAGGAATTTGACCTCACTATGCTTGGTGTTTGTGGAGTATGGAAAAGCTTTCGACTCGATCGAAACGTGGTCAGTGCTTTGGTGTCTCCAGCAGTGCCAAATTGACTACCGGTAAATCGGGTATTGAAGATCAGTATTCGAAGCATATCCATTTGCAGCGACGAGTGAGATAGGGAGTCGTAATTTATCCAAAACTGTTCACTGCAGGACTAGTAGACGTTTTTAGGCTTCTGGACTGGAACGAACTCTGCATTAACATCAATAGCGAGTTCATCACCTTCATTTGGAAGCTGATGTGGTGATCATAGCTAAAACCATGGAAGTCTTTAGCATAATGCACAATGGCCTTAATAATCTTTCTAATAGAGTTGGTCTGAAATTAATATGGACAAGAGAACTCACTCCAGTAAGAATCGAAGAGTATACGCTCGAAGTTGTTAATGAATTTATATACATAAGACGCAGACCATCTTAGGTATATATATTAAATATGGGAAGTAATCATAATATTTGTAAGATTAGAGGAACGCCAGTTGTAAATTGAAGTAATTGTTGCTTCAATACGTCAAGGCGCTCTATTAATGGGCAGGCGGTAGCTAGGGGTCAGGTGGACAATAATTATACTCCCTTTGCTATTGCACAAAGCTGCTGACTGAACCCCGATTCACAATTCCGAGATAATAATAATAATAACGTTTATTAAATCAATTAAATTAATTACAAAAACTATGAACACTGTTACTTAAACTAGGGTTTCCTGTGCTATAAGTAACAGTTACAATTCGAAGTTGGTCTGGCTACGTACTTCACATTTTATTGTACAACAATCTGTTATTCTTACGTTATTAAGTTTTATTTACAAAAAATTTAAGAAAAGTAACAAAAAATAAAGCAATGAAATAAAATAAAGTTATAATGAAATAAAGTAAAATTACATTAGGAACATTGTTTGTGTACGGAAGGTGTGTCAATGTGTAGAATAATATTTGATAAATAGTTTGAGTGGTGGATAAAGAAAGTGTATTGGTTACGTATGAGACATAGGGTATGGACAAATTATTTGGGGACGCAGAGAAAATTTTCTGTTTCTTCCTAGTCCAATTCACTTAAATATTAAATCACAGTTTTCTTAAACTTCTAGAGGGACAATTTATATAATGTTACTATCTTTGTAAGTTTATTGTAGTTATAGGCGGCTGCAATACAAGGATGTCTTTTTGCGAAACTCGTTCTATGAGGTATGATTTTATATAGACATAATCCTTACGTCTTTTATTTATAGATTGATTGGTAGGTAACTTGGTATGAGCATAAATTAGATTTTTTAATATGAATAATTTGCGCACTGTAAGGACTTCTGTTTTTTTTAAAGATTTGCGGTAGGGTATAGCATTGGCTTGGACGTAAGGACTTTGAGGGCGGCTCTTTGAGCTCTTTCAATTTTTATAAGTGACGACTTATGTGCTCCTCCCCAGACTGAAACACAATAGATTATAACTGATTGATACCGTGAATAATAAATTACTTTTAATACATTTGCGTCTAGTATATGTCTTAGTTTTCTGAAAATAGACATAATTTTTCTTGTTCTGTTTGTAAGCAATTCTATGTGACGGTGCCAGTTAATATTCTCATCGATCCAAACACCAAGATACTTAATATTAGATACTCTATCTAAGTGGCTGCATTGACAAATGCTGTCTTGCCGATTTTCACAAGCGTGTGCAACTATATTAAACGGATCTGGTATTCCCTGTTTTGTTAAAGAAAAAGTTATATATTTTGTTTTGCTAAGATTAACAGTGAGTTTATTGATATTAAGCCAGTACAGAACCTTTTTGAGGCCACTGTTTGTGATATTTTCTATCTCATCCCAATTTCTCCCATAGAGAACAATCGCTGTATCATCTGCAAATGTGAAAATTTTTGCATTGAGTAATTTCAAGTTACATAGTTGATTGACGTCAATCAAAAACAGTGTTGGACCGAGAATACTCCCTTGGGGCACTCCATAAGTTACATGAGCATCCTCACTTATATATGAACCAATCTTTACACGCTGAGTTCTTTCGGTTAAATAACTTTTGAAAAGATCTAATTCTTTACCTCTTATACCTATGTTTTCTATCTTGTCAAGGAGATGCGGAATAGAGACAGTGTCAAATGCTTTCGCAAGGTCCAAAAATACTCCTAAGCATTTAAGTTTGTTGTCAAGGGACATAACTACCGTTTCAGTGAAACTTCTAAGAGCGTCTTCGGTTGATTTACCCTGTATAAATCCACATTGATTCTCCGATAGAAGTTCAAAGGATTTCAAATATTTTACCAGTCTCTTATTTAACAATTTTTCTAGTATATTCGACATTGCCGGTAGAATAGATATTGGCCTATAATTATTGACACTATCTCTATTCCCCGACTTAAATACTGGGATAATAACTGCACTTTTAAAGTGTTTAGGAAATATGCCTGAATGAAAACTAATGTTACATATGTAGGTAATAACAGGTGTGAGAACATAATGGGCCATTTTCAGTAATCTGTTTGAGATTCCATCGTATAATCATCCTTCAGGTTCATTATTATTGATAATATTTCCTTGTCATCTGTATCTAGTAAAGCAAATGAATTTGTTGATTGTTGGGATACTTAGGTATTTACAGCAGCTATTATGTCACTATTTACAGGTTTTATATTTTCTGCAAGATTTTTGCCCACCGATGCAAAATGATTATTTACAATGTTTATTGAATTTTGTGGGCTTTGATCTATATCTAAAAGTATTTAATTGTTATCTTTTTGTTTATTAATATGTGCAATCTCTTTTATTAATTTCCATGTCTTCTCAGAATTATGTTGAGCTTTTTGAAATTCTGAATTTTGAGATGCAGTCAAGCTGCCCATTCAATAAGTGATTTTCGCGTTGTCTATGTGATCTCTCCACCGTGTGGAGAGGGCGTTGAAATGAGCCTTGGCATACGTTATATGCAATATTGTCAAAAGTGACAAAATGTCTAACTTTCGCTTGCGTGTAAGAATCTTGCAAGTGGCACATGGAACAAAAGGAACGACTAAAATGCACATACAATAATATCGTGTATGGTACATTTTTATAGAGATTTACCATATATGTAATTGATATATTCAGAAAGTAGTTAACTTATATATAAATTATTCAAAATAATTTAACTCATTATATCTAGTTAGTAAACCGTACTTACCATTTTCTGTAAGTGTGAGATAGTTTCCATGACCAGTTCCTGCATTATTATGATCATGAATATTATTATTTTTACATTTAAGTCTATCAAGCTTTTCAACAATGTCCTGTTCGAAGGGAGAACTCCAGAGGCGTGGAGTAGAAGTGTGGTCATTTTGTTTTTCAAAAAGGGTGACAAGACCAGGTTGAAGAACTATCGACCCATTTCCCTCGTTAGCCACGTCTATAAGCTGTTTTCAAGAGTCATCACGATCCGTCTTGCGCGAAGACTTGACGAATTCCAACAACCGGAACAGACTGGGTTTCAGAGCGGTTATGGCACCATAGACCCCATTCACATAGTGCGGCAGATTATTCAAAAAACCGAAGAATATAATCAGCCCCTGTGTCTAGCATTTCTGGACTATGAGAAGGCCTTTGACTCGATCGAGATCTGGTCTGTTCTGGAGTCCCTGCAGCGCTGCCAAGTAGACTGGCGATACATCCAAGTGTTGAGATGTCTCTACGAGGCCGCCACCATGTCCGTCCAAGTACAGAATCAGCAAACTAGGCCCATACCATTGGATCGAGGAGTGAGACAAGGGGATGTTATTTCCCCGAAATTGTTCACAAATGCAATGGAGGACTTGTTCAAGACGCTGCACTGGAAAGGACGTGGCATAAACATTAATGGTGAACACATCTCACACTTGCGATTTGCAGACGACATCGTCATCATGGCGGAGACGCTGCAGGACCTACAACAGATGCTGAATGACCTGGCTGACTCTTCTGTACGCATCGGCCTACGGATGAACTTAGACCAAGGTTATGTTCAACGAACATGTACTACCGGAACCGGTTGCGATACACGGTGCCGTTCTCGAAGTTGTTCAAAATATGTGTACCTCGGGCAGACTTTGCAGTTGGGTGGCAACAACTTCGAGGACGAGGTGAACAGGAGAATTCAGCTGGGTTGGGCGGCGTTTGGGAAGCTTCGTCGGGTCTTCTCATCATCGATCCCACAGTGCCTAAAGACGAAAGTCTTCAACCAGTGCGTCCTACCCGTCATGACATACGGAGCCGAAACGTGGACACTCACGGCACGGCTGATCCACAAATTCAAAGTCACGCAGCGTGCTATGGAGAGGGCTATGCTCGGAGTTTCTCTCAGAGATCGTGTTAGAAACGAGGTAATCCGGCAGAGAACTAAAGTGATCGGCAGAGAACTAAAGTGATCGACATAGCCTACAGGATTAGCAAGCTGAAGTGGCAATGGGCTGGCCATTAAATGGTGGTGAAACGCTTTTATTTTAGGG
Source organism: Phragmatobia fuliginosa (assembly GCA_932526445.1). Classification (NCBI taxonomy): domain Eukaryota; kingdom Metazoa; phylum Arthropoda; class Insecta; order Lepidoptera; family Erebidae; genus Phragmatobia; species Phragmatobia fuliginosa. Next base: position 2,251,722 of record OW052063.1, on the reverse strand, counting down.
CATTTTCATTAATCAATCTTACTGGAACTATATTAGATATAGAATGGGACATTAGAGACATATTTGAATGTTGCGTTATTGTATTTTATAGTGTTTTCTAAAATTAATATTTATTATCAGAACGTGCGTGGATTGCGCATTAAAACTGGCATATTGTTTGGTAACGTATTGCTGGGTACATATGACATAATTTGCTTAACTGATGTGACGGTCCTTAGCTTGACCCTAGCCTGAGTGAAGTAACTCATAGTTCGTTTGGAGGAGTTTTCATTTTAAATGGTATCACTCTGCAGAGAGATTTGATGGAATAGTGCCCCCTTATCTCGTGCCCGCACTATCTTGTGAGACACAGCCTAGTGACACGATGTCTCTCCATCGGCTTTAAAGGCCTGCCGCGAACAAAGGGAAGCTAGAAGTGATTACGTACAAGTTAAATACATTCTAATTGGTTTATTTTCACGCTATCTTCCGTTGTGTACTCAAGACTTGAGCGCACTGACTTTCTTCAACTCGGGGGACTGTGACGCAGAAATTTAGACATCATACCAGCCTGACCCGAGTCGTATTAAACTATGCTAAACGTAGACCGAATCACGGCTCTCGTACGTACGCTTCAGTACAAAGGTACCGATTCTCCAAGGGCGCTCGACTACTATAAAGCTTAATCTGGCCAACTGAAGCCCCGAGTATCCAAACCTTAGCACCCCAAACTCAAACGCACAGCATACACATCTTACACACCACCTCAGTATAAAACTATGCAAAGATAGATTACCGAAAATCATTCGAACTGTTACATACCCCTTTAGTATGGGACACTGCTGACCTAAGCATTACTAAGCAGGTATCATATGTCCCAGTACTCAAAGCGCCATAAAGGTAGGGCAGTCTCTTCCAAACACTAAAATTGAACACTCGTCTTTTCGTTTTAATTGTAACCTTACTATTTCTATTTCCATAAGTTTCCAAAACTAGTGTAAATTTAATAAAATCAGTGTTTAAACCTCAACGCTTTTTTTTAAAAACGGTTTCCCGGAGTACCGTATAACATTGGTGGCAGCTAAAGGGGATTTTAAAGGTCCCTGGTAACGCTTCCAGTACCTCACTGTGTAGTGTCGTGTGTGAAAACCTTCGAATTTTCTACTAAATCTGTTGGTAAACACCAACAAATTCTCCGTATTTCTTCAAGTTCCAAATAAAAGTGCCAAAATAAAGTGCCAAATTAAAGTGCCAAATTAAAAGTGTGATTCGATAACAAAGAATCAAAGTGCCGTGTTTGAGGTGCCGCGCCGCTGCATCCTGATCCTGTAAGGAGCAACAGTACTGCGTGTCCCGGTCAACTACAATGTTCCTGTTTCTTCTGTGAGTTATAAAACCTTCGTAATATACTGTGAATTAAGTGCTCTTCGTGACCTTCAGTGTTCCGTGATAAACCCAGAATTGTACCACAACTTTACCATAATTAAAATATTAATATATAAAACTATTAAGAAAAGTTTATAAATTAGTTCATATTATAATAAATTAAATACTTAATAAGTTCACTACACACTAATTATATTGTAAATTTTTATTAAAATTCAAAGAATTGATCTGACAGTCAAAACAATCGACGAGCTACCGCTCATCGCCCACACATCATTTTCTAGGAACTGATAACACTGTCTCGCACTCGAGTCACTGCACACCTATAAGATCATTGTATTAACCTTGAATCTTACTTATTAATTTTTACCCATACACATCATTTCAAATTTTTAAATTTTCTTTTTCTTATTTCTACAAAACTATTAATATGCCTAAAGCAGCAGACGTTAAGGACGAAGAACTACAAGTGAAAATGTCGGAAATCGATCTTAATGTATTTATAAAATTTGTCGGGACCTTCGACGGGTCTCGAGACACTCTTATACCATTCCTCAATAACTGTCGCAACGCAATTAATTTAGCATCATCCGCTCAACAAGAAACTCTTTTTAAATATACATTAAGTCGCCTAACGGGCAAGGCCGAAGCAGTATGCGCCATTAAAGAATTCACAAAATGGTCCCAACTCGAAGAGTTTTTAAAAAACCAATTTGGAGACCGAAAGCACTACTCACATCTACTAGCCGACCTTCAAAGCTGCAAACAACACCCAAACGAAAATGTAAATCAATATTCATTAAGAATAGAGGCCTGCTTATCGAAATTACTTACCGAAATTAATATTAGCATTCCAACAAGAAAAAAAGATGAACTGTCAGGTCGGGTAGCTACTATGCAAGACTTAGCTTTAAATAGATTCATGATGGGCCTTGACCCTCGACTAGCAACAGTTGTAAGATGTCGCGACCCTTCTACATTAAATGAAGCCATTAATTTCGCCACTGCCGAAGAAAAAATCCTCGGTATAACCTACAAAAGAAATTCTTTTCTACCACCTAATCAAAATAATAACAATTTCAGACCCACTCTTAACTCATCTTATTCTAAACCTCAAGGACAATCATATCAACCTAGATCACAAGGTCAACCTTATTTCGCAAGAGCTCAAGGTCCAAATCAATCCTCCACTTTACAAACCCCTACGTGCCGATATTGCAAAAATATCGGACACACTATTGAAAATTGTCGTAAACGACAATACAATAATAATCGCCGCAATAACACTGAAATTAAAAACGGTAGTGATTCACGTAACAATTTCAATCGCCCTATCCATAACATTACACATGACAATGTCGAGGCTGAATGTGCTCAAGACGGTTACGACACTGTAGATAATAATTTAAACGAGTAAAATTTCCTGAACGGTGTCGCACAGGAAATTCTAATTCCAAAGTCGATACTAAATCTACTAAATCCACTGCATCTACTAAATCCACTGTATCTACTAAATCCACTGTATCAAACCAATCCACTGTATCCGCTGTTTCCAAAAACAAATTCACTGTATCCAATCAACCCACTGTATCTTCTGTATCCAACAGATCCAATGTACCCACCGTTTCCAATAATACCATATCCTATACAAATTCCAATAGCAATACTAAGTCCAATTCCATTTCCAACACCAGTTCCAATTCAATTTCATATTCCAATACAAATTCCAATTTCAAAACTAATTTTAAGTCTAACTCGAATTCTACTTCCAATCCAACTTCTAATTCAAATTCTAACCCTATTCGCAAAATCACGCAACAGGGTAATCAGCCCCAGAATAAAGACTCAATCTCTAATTCCAACACTATTTCCTATTCCGAAATCTTACAAAAAACCACTCCTAAATCGAACAAATTATCTACACACTCTTACAAAACTCCTGTCGCTCAAGAGCTTACTAAATCTTAAGAAGTAACCGCTGAATCCTCTCCGAATCCTAAAATATTGAATCCTCCTATTTCTGTCGTTACCAAATCCAGCACCGCGAGCTCCGCGCCTGAAACAAAATTTAAAAATGATAAAAAAATACACAATATTACATCAAATCCATCAAGAAAATTCTTACCTTTCATTGAAGTCCAAACATCCGTATCAACCAAACCATTGAAGTTCCTTGTCGATAGTGGTGCATCTATAAGCCTTATCAAATAGTCAGCGATAGAAACAATGGTCACATTAAAAGACCAAATTGTAATGTTCTCTGGCTTAGGCGCGACGAACAATCCTATGAAATCACTAGGATGTATAACAATCGAGTTTCATTCCCTCAAACATGAGTTCAATGTCATCGCTGACATCGATTTCCCTTATGACGGAATTATTGGAAATGACTTTTTATCAAACACAAACTCCAAAATCGATTTCCAAACTGAATCGCTTTCCGTAGATAGAACAAAACTCCGTTTAAAATTCAATGAGCCAACTTATACAATCGCACCCAGAACAGAAACCATTATAGAATGTTCAGTACTAAACCCAGAAATCCAAGAAGGCCTAGTTCTAGATCAGAATCCTATCGACTCAATCCTAATTGCCAACTCCATTGTGAAAGTAAAGCCCAATTCCAGAGTAAACATTTCCGTCGTTAATGTATCCGAATCTCCAATCACTTTCAACCCCGATTTAAAATTAAAACTTTCACCCTTCGAATCAAGTAATACTAATCAAATATTTCACACAACCCTTTTTGAAAATTGTCAAGCTCGAACAAATCAAGTTCTAGATCTCTTAAGAGTATCTCACCTTAACGGTGAAGAACGAGACTCACTGTATGATATTTGTGCAAACTTCTCCGATATTTTCCATATCCCAGGGGATAAATTATCTTTCACTAATGCTATAACTCATGAAATACCTACCTCCTCTTCTCTACCTATAAATACAAAATCCTACCGATTTCCTGACGTACACAAACAAGAAGTAAATTCCCAAATCAATAAAATGCTCGACGAAGGGATCATTAAACCTTCTACTTCTCCATGGTCATCCCCTATATGGGTAGTCCCTAAGAAAATTGACGCTTCTGGCCAACGTAAATGGCGTGTGGTCATTGATTACCGCCGTCTTAACGACATCACGATCGGTGACTCTTACCCTATTCCTAACATTTCAGAAATCCTTGACCAACTAGGCAAATCCAAATACTTCAGTACTCTCGACCTAGCATCCGGTTTTCATCAAATCCAAATGTCCGAAGTTGACGCTCCCAAAACTGCTTTCTCCGTTCCTCAAGGGCACTTCGAATTCACAAGGATGCCATTTGGGTTGAAAAATGCGCCTTCCACATTCCAAAGGTTGATGAACTCTGCTTTATCAGGCCTACAAGGCATTCAATGCTTCGTTTACCTTGACGACATCGTAATATATTCCTATGACCTTGAAACCCACATGAAAAACCTTTCCAATGTTTTTGATAGGTTGAGACATTTTAACCTTAAACTTCAACCGGACAAATGTGAATTCCTTCGCAAAGAAGTATCCTATCTTGGTCATGTCATAACCGACAAAGGTGTAAAACCAAATCCAGATAAAACTAAAGCTGTCCAAAACTTTCCACAACCTATGTGCCCAAAAGACATTAAATCCTTCATGGGATTGGTATCTTACTATCGCCGTTTTATACCCAACTTATCTCAAATAGCTAAACCCCTTACAAACCTTTTAAGAAAAGATGTACCATTTGAATGGAAAAACGAACAACAACTAGCTTTCGACACCCTTAAAAATAGCCTGACCACTGCTCCTATATTAGCTTATCCTGATTTTACTAAACCCTTCAACCTCACTTGTGATGCTTCCAATTTCGCCATTTCCGCTATCTTGTCCCAAGGTCCAATAGGAAAAGACCTACCTATTGCCTATGCCTCTAGAACTCTCAATAAAGCTGAAAGTAACTACAGCGTTACAGAAAAAGAATGTCTAGCAATAATATGGGGAACTAAAACATTCAGACCATATCTATATGGTAACCAATTTAATATCCTAACTGATCATAAACCATTAAAATGGTTATTTAACTGCAAAGACCCAGGGTCTAAGCTCGTAAGATGGCGCCTGAAATTAGAAGAGTTTGATTATAAAATCGAATATAAAAAGGGAAAAATTAACAGTAATGCTGACGCTTTATCCCGATTTCCCGTCAACCCACTAATCCAAGATGAGTCAAGACGAAATCAAGTCAATCCAACCTCAAATAACTCCAACCAATCTCCCCCATTTAGCCCAATGACGATAGAAGGCCTAGACATACAAATTCCTATTTCCGACGGCGAAACAAGCAACTTACCTCAGATAGATCTTCTAGAAAATGATGACCTTGACCTGCTTTCCGATATCCTCAATCCTGAAAACCAAAATTACTCACCTGACAATCCTCAGCAGACTTCTCCTCAGATCCCTGTAATTCAGGAAAACTCACCTGCTCCTTCGAAATCCGCAGCTCCAAGTCCTGATGCAATTCCTAGTAACTCTAACAAAGATTATAACGAATTCCTAAAATCTATCCTAAATAAAAACGAAACTTTTAATTCATATATCAAAGAACATAATGAAAGCCTTCTCAAAAGCAATTGCAATACTCTACTAATCCCAGTTTCAATCGACTTAGACGAATCAAACCCCTATCTCCAAGATATCTTATCTACCATGGCAGATTCTACAGACATTTCCAATTCTGAAAGAGAACTTCACTCATTCAAAAAACTCGAGAACCAAAACAAAACATTCTATCTCCTTTTCACAAAAGTCTACTATTTCGACGACTGTTCTTATCCGGATATATTTATGACGCTTAAATCCGTTCGAGATGATCTATTACTTTCGGCAGATATTGGTGAAATTGCCATCTCAGACTTTAAAAACCAATTTGAACAACATTCTTTCGTCAAAATTTACAACATGCTCATGTATCTATTCAATAATACAAACATCACAGTAAATATACATCATAATACTATAATATACCCAGTTCCAACGGAAATTACAAAAATCCTTAGAGAAAATCACGACATTCCAATCGCAGGACACTTAGGCTGTACTAGAATGTACAACAGGATTAAAGAACGCTATTACTGGAAGAATATGCGTACAGATATCGAAAACTACGTCAAAAACTGTAAATTTTGTCAATCAAACAAAGCCTTGCGGAAAATAAACCAATCTCCTATGCAAATTACTACAACTTCTTCTCGTCCAATTGAAAGAATCAGCCTTGATATAGTCGGTCCTTTACCAGAAGCCGGAATCCATAAACTGAAATTCATACTTACTCTTCAAGACGACCTAACAAAGTTCTCTTCCGCCTATCCAATCTCAAATGCCACAGCTGAAGAAACCTGTGAGTGTTTAGTACATTTCATCTCCTTGTTTGGAATTCCCAAATTCATACTTACCGACCAAGGTACCAATTTCACAGCCGAATTATTTAAGCGCACTTGCGCTTTTCTCAAGATAAAACAACTTTGGTCCTCACCTTATCACCCGCAAACCCAAGGCGCTCTAGAAAGAAGCCATTCTACTCTTAAAGAATACTTAAAGTCTTATGTAAACGAGAACCAAACAGACTGGCATAAATTCGTTTACACTGCCATGCTCACCTACAATTCCAGTGTTCATACAACAACGAAATTTACCCCATACGAACTCCTTTTTGGTCACAAACCTTATCTCCCCGATTCAGTATTTGGTTCTAGTCCAGACGCTACCTATCCCGAGTATATAAAGATGCTTCATCACCGATTAAAGGTGTCTCATGAAAAAGCCATAGAAAACATAAACGCTTCAAAAGAAAGATCCAAATCCTACTACGATAGACACTCTCGTCCCATACAGTACAAAGTAGGTGACTACGTCTATTTAAAAAACCATGTCAGATTGCGCAAAGCACTTTCACCCTTATGGAAAGGTCCTTACAAAGTTGTGAAGATACATGGCAATAACACTCTTTCACTTCTTATCAACCGACGTCATGTAAAACACCATTTCGATGAACTAAAACCAGCACATTTGAATGATTAATATGATTCCCGTTTATGACAAATTTGTTATTTACTAACCCAGTTAAATTAAATTACTATTACAGACTGGAGACCGCTTTTACAATAGCAACAACCGAGAATCAATATGTTGAATACATCACCCAAGGTCCTGGTATATTCTTCGATCCAGTTGGCTCTCTCAAAGTAGTTAATGATCAGTTTCACATAGTTATCCCTGTAGATATGTCCGCTTTCAAAGGTCACATCGAAAACATTCAAAATGCATTCAATAGAATACGGTACCAATGTCGAGAAAGTGAAGAAATAGACGAAAAACAATGCTCAAACATGTTAGAACCCTTAAATTCTTTATATGCAGACATCTTACGTGACTTTGATTCATTCTCCCATATTATTTCTAATACCTTCTCTAAAAGATCCGCTTGGATATCTGGAATAGGTGTTATTTTTAGACATATATTCGGTACTTTAGATGAAGATGACGCTGAAAATTATAATAACGCTATCGAAAAACTATTTACAAATGAGAAGAAAATTAAAGATGCAGTCAAAGAAAGCATAATTGTTTCTCAGTCAGCTATTTCCAACGTTAATAATTCTTTACATGAAATCTACGTTAACCAAGCAAAATTGAATGACGTTATCGACAGTATAACTATGTCATATAACAATTTATCCAATATTGTAACAACTAACAGCTTTAAAATCAAATTCGAAAATGTTTTAAATGTTCTACAGGCTAACCTATACACCCTCTCTTTTAAGATAGAGGATATTTTAAACTCTATTCTATTTGTACAAAGTAATACTCTTCACCCATCTATTTTAACACCACGTCAGCTATACGAAGACATTATTAATAACCTTAAGGTAGTTCCTAAGTATAAAGATTTCCCAATAAATTTAGAATTAAACAATATTCATACTTAATTAATATTGCTGAGTTAGTCTGTTACTATTTAGATAATAAGCTAATATTTGTAGTAAGAATACCCTTAGTTAGTGCATTAGAATATAACCTATATAAAAACATTCCATTGCCTATTCCACATAGCTCAGAAACACCAAATTCTTTTAGTTTAATTTTACCTACAGAACAATTTTTAGCTTTAAGCAAGGACAAATCCTCATTTGCATTTGTAAAGAACCTACATGAGTGTAGAGATATATCCTACAAGACCTACCTTTGTAAACTATACGAGATTTATACCGTGTCGGGTAACCAATATTGTGAAATAGACATAATCACTAAAGCTGTATCCTCATTACCAGAAAACTGCCAATATAGATTCCTTCATGGTAATATTGATGTTTGGCATAAGTTAAGTAACAATAATTGGATATTTGTCCAATCTAAACCTACAAAACTTACTATTGAATGTTCAAACAGTATACTATCAGAAACAATTGTATCCGGCACTGGAATACTTAATATACCATATAATTGTGCAGCATATTGTAGAAATACTAGATTAGTAAGAGAAACCACCCCTACTTTAAAATTACCAATAGTTTCTTCTAGTTTTAATATTATTAACGATAGTTGCTGTAATATAGGTCGTATAAAGAAACTAAATATATCTCCCTTTAAAATTAATAATGTAAAATTAGATGATCTTAAAAATCTTAAAATTGTATCTAACCAGATTATAGATGAGTTAAATTCTGTAGATAGTTCCAATAATTTTAATAAACATATAAGTTTTCCAATCCTTAGTGTAATTTCTGTACTTTTATGGTTAGCTTTAGTTTTACTATATATTTGTAAAAAGGGCAAGTGTTCAAAATCAAGGACGCATACAGTAACAGATGAACAAAATGAAAACACTCACATCGAATTTGAAGTAATTCCAAATCAACCGCGTTTGCGGATGGAATAATTTTCCGGAAACTTTCCCTTACGGTAAGTTTCCTCTTAACCGGGGGGCTGTTACATACCCCTTTAGTATGGGACACTGCTGACCTAAGCATTACTAAGCAGGTATCATATGTCCCAGTACTCAAAGCGCCATAAAGATAGGGCAGTCTCTTCCAAACACTAAAATTGAACACTCGTCTTTTCGTTTTAATTGTAACCTTACTATTTCTATTTCCATAAGTTTCCAAAACTAGTGTAAATTTAATAAAATCAGTGTTTAAACCTCAACGCTTTTTTTTAAAAACGGTTTCTTATAAAGGGGCCTCCACATTCTTCTCACTCAATGGTACCGATAAACCAATTAAAGTGTAGATTACTTTAAATTATTAAATAACTAATAATTACAACACTCACCCAGCTAAAATCGACTTTACTCTCCAACTCTTAAGAAAAACTCTCCCAACTAACTCCTACGACCGACTCCCAGCTCCGTGCACCACCGCCGCCCTAAGCCCAATGCCCCTAGTTCAAGACCGCGTCAAACACCATAACTGCCCGATTACCTGACCTATCCCTTTTTTACTATCACAGCATCGATTGGCTTGTCAAACTGCAAACTTTTAATAGTTTATGTCTTGCAGATGTTTGAAGTACCATTCAGAGGTCCTCACTCAAATGTTTTTACAGAATTTATTTCAAAAGAATGCAATAAATCTGCTTTATTAGGGTCAAACCATTTTTTGTGGATAGTAGTGACGCGTCCACTTATCGCATTTGAAAGTAATAAATTAGTTTCTATACATTAATATTGTTGTGAAGGCGAGACTATCACACTGAGACTTGGTTGTTGCCGGGTATATTTAATGCTGAATTGTTCGATGATAGGTATAATGTTTACAGGTGTGACAGGGACTATGAATCTAGATCTGACAAAATGGGTGGAGGGGTACTATCAGAGTCAGAAAGGGCTTTGACATTGGTGACGTCTGTATTACCCCATCAAATAGTTTAATGACGGCTGATATTTTATCGTTATGTGTTTATTTTAAAAGACATCTTGAGAACTCGAAACTATGGTTATGTTGTTGTTATTTCCCATAAAATAATATGCAGATCAACGATGAATAGACCAGTGCTTTTACCTCTTAAAATAACAAAAAGTGAACATAAATTATAGTAGGATGAAACCCATTTTAAAAGGAGGAGAATAGTACAAAAAATAAAGGAAAAATAAATTACGGGCGATCTGAGGTCGGGAAGGGGGAGAGGGGGGGGGTTTTAGGGGGAAAAATGGCTTATCTCGATTTCCGGCAAAACTACAAGTCCTATGGAAAAAAGTTAAATGGCAAAGTTGTAGGTAATAAAAAGATCTACATCTTTTGCATTTACAGGTTTTTCACATAACCTCAAATTTTATGTGAAAAATTAAAAAAACCACGTTTTTGGTTTTTTATTTTTATCTTTTACAAATAAAATTATTTTTTAACGAAATTTTGTGAAAACTTAGCTTTTCATGTCTTGAATACACCGTAATTTATTTGATTTGAAATATCTATTTTTTTCACCTCATTTTGACTGAATACCGAAAAAAAACCCTAATTTTCAATCGAAAATTCGTCCGTCAAAATTTCATAGTTTTTGACAAAAATTGGGTGTTTTCTATTCGATGAAATGTCTACTTTTTGATGGTGTAAAAATATATATATACATTACTATAGTAAATCTTCTCAGAAAATGCAAAAAATGAAAAAACTCGAATCCGATTTTTTTTAATCGTTATTGAGATATTTAATAAAATTTACACTTTAATCACTCGAAAAACGTAAGATTGCATGTTACAATGATAAACAAAAATATTGCAAATCGAAATATACTACTATAATTAACAAAATAATAAATAATAAAGTTGATATTAAATAAAACATCTACAATACTTTGAGAAAGTTGCAGAATCTTCTTTAAAGTATATGCTTATATGCCTATTGATTACTATTTTAAGATAATTTAATACCTGAGTGACCTATGAAAAATATTTGGCTATTAATAGGTTTTTCACGGAGAAGTGGGCAAGACAGGTCTGGGCCTTACTACATACTTGCTATTTCGTAGCAGCTATAAAACAGAGCAGTGTACGACATCTTTTATAAAACTACACGTGCAGGCTGAGTTATTTTCTATGAAATACCTTTTGATGGCCTAAAAGTTTTCGTAGGTCACTCAGGTATTAAATCATCTTAAAATAATAATAAACAGGCACATATGCATATAATATAAAGAAGATTCTGCAACTTTCTCAAAATATTGTAGATGTTTTATTAAATATTAACTTTATTATTTATTATTTTGTTAATTATAGTAGTATATTTCGATTTGCAATATTTTTGTTTATCATTGTAACATGCAATCTTACGTTTTTCGAGTGATTAAAGTGTAAATTTTAATAAATATCTCAATAACGATTAAAAAAAATCGAATTCGAGTTTTTTCATTTTTTGCATTTTCTGAGAAGATTTACTACGGTAATGTATATATATATATTTACACCATCGGAAAGAAGACATTTCATCGAATAGAAAACACCCAATTTTTGTCAAAAACTATGAAATTTTGACGGACGAATTTTCGATTGAAAATTAGGGTTTTTTTTCGGTATTCAGTCAAAATGAGGTGAAAAAAATAGATATTTCAAATCAAATAAATTACGGTGTATTCAAGACATATGAAAAGCTAAGTTTTCACAAAATTTCGTTAAAAAATAATTTTATTTGTAAAAGATAAAAATAAAAAACCAAAAACTTGGTTTTTTGAATTTTTCACATAAAATTTGAGGTCATGTGAAAAAAGTGTAAATGTAAAAGATATAGATCTTTTTATTACCTACAACTTTGCCATTTATTTTTTTTCCATTGGACTTGTAGTTTTGCCGGAAATCGAGATAAGCCATTTTTCCCCCTTAAAACCCCCTCTCCCCCTTCCCGACCTCAGATCGCCCGTAATTTATTTTTCCTTTAATTTTTGCAATATTCTCCTCCTTTTACAATGGGTTTCATCCTACTATAATTTATTTTGTTTTCAAACACTAAAAGCACTGGTCTAGAAGTGGTATTTTGTGATAAGGTTTCTAAAACTGTTACTGAATTCCCAAATGACAAATTTTTTGTTAGTTAGCGATTTTAATATTTGAAATGCAGTTTGGGAACAGATGGGACAACCTGGAGCGTCTTTTTCTAGAATGACTTGTACCCATACAGATTCTTTGGTGGATGCGATGTCAAATTTTTTATCTTTCAATAATTTTACACAACATAATTTAGTTCTGAATTCAAATGGTAGACAGCTTGATTTAATAATAGGAAATGTGAACTGCGTTGTCTCAAGATCTAAATTTCCAATGGTAGGTGAAGATGCACATCACTCCGCCTTTGATGTGTCTGTCTCTAATATAAACTTTTAAATACTACGAACCCCACGGAGAGTGTCACGAATTTTTCATAATGCCGACTATGAACGTATTAAAGCCACTATTTTTGAAATTGACTGGGATACTATTATATATGAAAATAGTATTGATAAATCTTTAGAAAAGTTTTATGATATCTTAAATGAAATCATATGTGTTTACGTCCCAATTAAAACTCACAGTAAAAATAATAAATATCCAATGTGGTATTCCTCAGCTTTAGTAAGGATTATAAAAGAAAAGTTAAAGTTTCATAAGAAATGGAAACGTTAACGTCAATATAGTGATTTTGCTGCTTTTGCTCTTTTAAGAGATAGACAAAAAAAATGTTGCTAGAGAATGTTATGACAGCTACATACAAAAAACTGAAAACATTATAGCAAGAAACAGCAAACACTTTTGGTCCTACGTCAGGTCTAAGAAGGCTTCGAATACTCTTCCTGACAGTTTGTATTTAGACGATGTTAGTTCCTGTGAGGGCCAAATTATTGCGGATTTATTTAACAATCATTTTGGTTTAGCATTTGAGAGGGATATTATCAACAATACAGGATTAACTGTATTATCAAATAGTGCGGATGATCATCTGGCGACGATGTTAGCAGAATTGACATATGGTGCTGCGAAACAGTATCGAAATATTTAAAAAACTTAGATATTAAAATGGTTTCTGGGGCGATGGTATTCTTCCTTTCTTTCATCGAATGTGTCATAAATCGTTATAACTCCTTTAAATAAGCTATTTAATGCCGGTTTTATGGAAACGGTCCTTTGTCGTCCCTATCTTTAAAAGTGGTGACAAACACGACATTAAAAACTACCGACCAATTTCGAAACTTAGTGTTATACCAAAATTATTTGAACGTATTGTCTGTGACATGATAACACCAATTATTAAGCCTATCCTGATACCTGAACAACACGGATTCATGAGCGGGAGGTCAACTGAAACCAATCTATGTGAATTCGTTTACAGAGTAACAGCGGCTATGGATAAGAGCTTTCAGGTGGATGTCGTGTACACTGATTACTCAAAAGCTTTTGATAAAATTTCCCATAAAATCCTTTTACTAAAACTAGAGTATATCGGTGGGCATGGTGACTTACTGCGGTGGCTCGAGTCCTATCTGCGAGATCGTAGCCAAGCGGTCACTATTAAGGGATTTTGTTCGACATTTACACCTATAACCTCGGGCGTGCCGCAGGGCTCGCATCTCGGACCTCTTTTTTTTTTAATATATATTTAAACGACATATACTCAATCTTTAAAAAATCAAACTTTTTAATAAACGCAGATGACACAAAAATATTTAAAATAATAAAAAATGTTGAAGACTGTAGGGATCTTCAAAATGATATCAATAGTTTATGTTTGTATTGTGAAAGTAATATGTTACACCTTAACGTTCAGAAATGCAATGTGATCACCTTTACTAGAAAGAATAAACATATTGAATATCCTTACAAATTGAATGATGATGGTATTACGAGAGTTACCGAGGTGCGTGACCTGGGTGTCTATTTAGACAGTAAATTAATTTTCGATAGCCAAATAACATCTATTGTGAATAAAGCTTTTCGTATGTTGGGTTTTATATTGCGATTGACCAAGGATTTAAAGCGCTTGTCCAGTTTATTGCTTTTATATAAAACTTTAGTTACACCCATACTTGAATACGGATCTGTGGTGTGGAATCCATAGTATAAAATTTATATTAATCAAATTGAAAGGATACAAAACAAGTTTAATAAACACGTAGCGTGGAGATATGCCAAGTGTGAGAGTTCTGATGATGTACCTAACTTACCATCCTTACAGACGAGACGAAATGAACGGGAACTCTTATTTTTATATAAAATAATAAGGAACCAGGTGAAGTCCTCTTATCTTCTTAGCAATATAGGTTTGGGATGTCCTCGTATTAATGCGCGTAGGAAGTCCTTATTTTTCGTTCCCTGTGCTAGAAGTAATTACAGAAAGACCTCATTTTTTGTAAGATCCTGCCATGCGTTCAACACCATCATTGATGCTTGCGACTGCGCTATATGTTTCAACTTTCTCGAACTAAATTTAAAAACAAAATTCACGATTGTTTGGCCCTTCAACTACAAGTAGTATAGATATGTTTATTTTTGTTTTCTTTTGTTTACATAATCTTAGTAAAACGTTATTTCTTTTTTACTTTTTGGCGTGAAATGTAAAATGAATATGTGGAAACTGCTTTGGATATTGTATAATTTACTTATTTGTTATTGTTCTATATTTTGTATCTGTTTGTTTCCCCAATAAATAAATAAAAAAAAAATTTATTAAAAATAATAATTCTCCTAGACTCCGAAGGCTGGAAGAATGATACAGAATATTGGGCCTCCGGTCTCAAATGCTGATGAAGATAAAATCATTCAGTCTAATTTCGGCTGCGTGAGCGCTCTACACAATTACATACTATCAAATTCAACATACCGGCGGTTACATCTACCAGGCAATACTAAAAATACCGATTCCGTCACTTATGACACGGTTTACGTGCTTTATTACTACCGACAATATTAACTGTAAACTGGCTAATAACATGATTTTCAGTGTAACAAATTATAACATAATATAGAACTTATTATTCTGATCTTATTTTTATGTCTTAATCTAATCTATGTATCTTAATCTACATATAAGCCGTTTGTGACCACTATTTCTACTTATTTTCAATTTTGTTATGTCCATGTTGTGATCTCCCATAATTGATAAAGCACAAGTTATAAAACAATTTAATATACATATCTGTTTGTTAAGAACTAGCAAGTAAGGTGTATTCCTTGTCGGAGGTCCAATGTAAATGAATAAATAACAAAATCAAAATTGGCAAAGCTAAAGCACTGTCCTAGAATAAGCCGTTTCTTTATTTTTATCGTCTACTGAATATACTTTATCAGGATATGCATGATGAAAATGTTTATTTATCCTGTAGAAAAGTTGCCAGAAAGCAGCTCGTTGATGGAATGGTCGGGATTTCATTTCTAATTTGTTGTTAATATCTAAGTAAGGAAATCCAGATTGCTTAGTAACTGGAGTCCACTGAATTGGTAAAAGATCTGATGTTTGAGGTACTGGATTGCTGCAAAAAATAATAATTAAATTTTAGTAAATTTTTTTCATTACATTGCTTCATGATTTAAATTTAAAACTTACCCAAATTTAATGAAATTAGTCCAAATTAATGTAAGTCGATCGATAATTAGTTGATCTTCTTGAGTAATAGGAATATATTTTATATAGGAAAGATCAAACAAATAGCCAATATCATCACCATGTTGGGCGCCACCTTTGGTTGTATTCCATAAATATCGTACAAAATTTCTATTACCAACATATGAAAATACTTGAAAAAATATATGTCCCGCCTCACTGTCTAAATACCTTTCAATGGTTTTATAAGTCGGATAAAGAAAATGAATATCAGAATCAAAATTAATTACACTATCTCTGACTGCAACGCTGGGTGCTTCATCTCCAAAATAAAATTGTTGTACGATATTTACCATAACCTTGAAATCATTAGTATTATCAAAGGACGTCGAAATTATGTTATTGAGTACGTTCTGGTAATCTTCATCTTTCTCCGATGGATAACAGCCACACTTTTCATCAGAAGTAATACCAATTAGTATTGGCATATTTTTAACTTTTGGCATTATCCCTGTGCGCCAATTTTTAGTAATAAAGCTTTCAACACCATCAAATTCTTTTTCAACGCAAGGTCTAAATTCTTCCAATATATTTAAACTCTCAGCAGCAGTTATAACTAAATCTGTGTCTTGCTTTGCAAGAAAATCAATTGCTGCATTCAGATCATTGGTAAGGAAACCTAAATATTCTGAAAGAATTATTGGTGCTCTTTTTATTGGCTCGTCAAAAAGCGGCATTAGTGATGTACCACTTTGTAAAATAGCTTTATCGTATAATTTTTCATTATTGGATTGTAAATGTAAATCTATAGATACTGAACCAGCACTATGGCCACCTAATGTTATTTTAGTGTCATCTCCACCAAATGCACTGATATGTCTTTTAATCCATCGTAAAGCTAAAACCTGATCTTTTAAGCCCTGGTTACCAGGTACTTCAGGAGTATCTAAACACATGAAACCGTACGGGCCACCTCTGTAGTTAATAGTTACTAAAATAATATCATGCTTAACTAAAAACTTTGCACCGTACAAATATCTATCATAGAATCCGTTTAAAAAGCTTCCACCATAAATATATGCGAGCACAGGAAGGTGGTTTTTGACTGATGCTGAATATGGTACAAATATATTTAGTTTCAAACAGTTAAGTGAGCCGGCTAAAGTATTATTGTATTTTTCTCTTTGTGGGCAAGGAGCATAATCATCGTATGCCTCAAAGACGTTTTCAAATCCTGAATGTGGAATCGCCGCCTGTAAAATAAACAATAGTTAATTTTCACGACACATAGGAGAGGAAATAGAGGGGAGACTAGGAAAGGAGTGCAGAATTTAATTTCCTGAGCTCATTATTTTATTAGTTTTGGCTGTGCGTTATCTGTCGGCCAGAAGCGAAAGAGTTTAATAAATATTAATAACACAGTTATTTGTCAGATAAGCTTAGAGTAGTGTACCTGAATAAACGACTACTACAAAGTACATAAGGTGCTCCTAGCCCAGTTGCCTGAGGTGATTAGAAACAATCACCGAGGGTTAACAACAACGCTGTCAGTACCCGGATCTGCGAACCCTTAGTGGCATAACACAATGAGCGTCTCCGTAATTTGAATGTTATGTTATCATAGTAAAACAGTCGTGAATTACTCCGATGACACAATGGTCACGGCCCAGGGGGGCCCAGAACTTCTAAGGGGCGGCGCGCCTGGCCACCACAGGAGTTTCCCCGATGTTCAGGTGCCTTGAGGCGCTGGGCTTACGGGTGGCCGTGCATAAGAAGTAGACTTCCGGGCGGAGAGCGGATTTCGAACTCCATCCCAAGACATATGAGAGTGGTGTAAAGCCGCTCCCAGAGCCTCGATGGTTCGTTGCTCGATCCGAGAGGAGAGACTCTACATGTTGGCTTCGAGGGGGTGGCGTCCCCGTGTGCCAGTTGTCATCAAATTAGAGAGGTCTGAAATGGACGGAGTCCGTGTCAGTGCGGACAGGCGCTGGGAGGGGTCCAGAAGGACAGTTCCCTGGACTCATCCCAAAATTCAGGCGCTAAGTGAGCAAATCGTGTTTTAGTGTAGCCTTAACACTTTCCTGAAAAAAGAAAAGAGCCCAGCAGTAGGACGTTATATATTGTTGATGAATCAAAATTAAAGGGTGATGATGAATAAGGAGGTAAAAAAGAGCTCTTGATAGGGAAAGCTGGAAAGGGCAGCATCGTCAACAGCATAGCATAGCATTTAATGCAGGAAACGATGATGAGATGAAAACAAGTATCTGTGTTTGGGATGAAGTTTTTTCCCATCAGGTCCCCTAGCCAAGTTGAAGTTTACAAAGTTTAATGTAAGGAGAAAAGTAACAACTATCCTAATAACAATCACATTACCATATTTATGTCAAATGCAACCTATAAAAAATTATTAATTCTTTATCTTTCTTGATTACCCAATTAGAAAATGATAGTTCATTAAGCCCGAAGATAGCCCTCACCATTTCTGCTACTCATTATTATTAATAATGAAATGTTAATGGAAAACTCAATAACTAAACCAACGCCAGTTAATACATTGTTGTTTTATATAAAATAAATGAAATAAAATACTGAGGCCCGCATTACGACCCGTGGTAATTGTTGAAAATCGAAAATAACAAGCCTAATTTAAGAGTTGAACTAAGACTTGTTTTTTCGATTTTATCAGCTAACTGCCAAAGTCTCATTAAAATCCGTACAGCCGTTCCAGATTTTAGTCGTAATAAACAGACAGACAGTCAGACTTCTATTTAAACACATTTCTTTTTCTTTTTTTGATTTATTTATTTACGAAATACGACAACACGAATGGTGTCTTTTTTAGGTTTGTCTTCTATGTGAGGATAGTACTTTCCCGGTCAAGCCGGCACATTTGTGATGAAGTCAGCTTGGCTCTACAACCATCATTTATATTATATATTACTATATTTTGCTCACGGCTGAATGCGCGTATAAGTCGGTTATCACAACAAAATGTAGCCATTGTCCTTTTTTTTTTTTTTTTTTTAACGTGTGGAAATCTCTTCGGACCGTCACCCTGCCGGGGTTTTGTATGCGGCGAGGCGATGTGTCGGACTCGAACTGACTAAAAACCACACGGTGTGTCCGTTTTGAGCTTCTGTTTTAGGAGGATTCCAGGGTGATATCTCCTTCTGGACCCCTTAGAGCGCCTGCCGGCTCCTGGTGAGCGCTCCGCCCATTACTTTAATAACCGAAGCAACAGTGAAATTGTTAAATCATACTATTAGTTGATTACTCTAAAATGAACAAAAATTTATTCAATTTTTTAAAAATAAAATCGAATAATGCAAAGCGAATACTATAGTATCATTAAATATAAATAAAATACTCACTCCGAAAGGATTTGAGGCGTTAACTTGTGCGAAGGGTACCCCAAGAAACATTGCGTAGTCGCCATCATCAGCTCTTAGACCTTTTATGAAGCCAATATCTGTTTTAACCATAAGATCCTTTATTTCGCTGTGAACTGTACAAACTATTACGATTAAAATAACACATCTTTGCACCAACATATTGGACTGAGTTACTATCAACGACTGACTGCACTGACTGTGACATAGTTGTACTTGTATCGGTAATTATGTATTCGTATCTCATAAAAAAACAATGTTACCTATTTAGTGCAGTCATTAAAGCGAAAAATACGATCTTACCTCCGATTTTTTTTACTGTGAACCGATTTGCATGAAATTTTGGAATTAGGCTCATCTTTATATCTAGCTTAATATTGCACTTAGAATACTTTTTAAAAAACCAAATTGCAATGAAATGCAATTCGGTTCACAGTAAAAAAGTTCGGAGCAATAATGCTTCAATGACTGCACTAATTATCAAGAATTGTTGCCAGGTCAAAGTTCAATGAAATCATCAAAATCAAATTGTACTTGAAAGTTTTAGAGTTCGTAGATTCTAAGACTTGTTAGTTTTGGAGTAAGTTTTATTATTTTTAGAATATACCAGTTACAGCGAACTTATGGATCGTATCGAATAACAATCACAGTATACTGTTTGGGAGCTATCTTAATTGTTTAGGCATTGGTTTACTACTCTTTGATTACTTAGTATAGTATGCAAAAGGTATCTACTTACAGCTACATTATATATACTAAAACTGGAACTCTCTAACAGCACATGTGTTTGCTTTCTTCTATGACCCCGGGTCCTTAAAGCGGGGCGTGAAAAAGCATCTTACTAGGTCGCCATAGTGAGGGTCACCGTGCTGCACTGTCAGCTGTGGCAGTAAGGAAGGTGGCCGCCACTCCTGGATTCTGTTCATGCTTTCCATCAGGCAGGACAGAGTCATTTTGGAAGCTAATATAAAAAAAACGTATGGCTAAAATGCTATTGATCACGCCTTCTTTTAAATTATAGGAGGCAAACGAGTCGACGGATCACTTGATGGTGGGTGTTTGCCACCGCCCATGGACACCCGAAACACCAGAGGAGTCACAGGTGCGTTCCCGGTCTCTAAGAAGGAAGTACGCTCTTTTTTTCGAAGGTTTGAATGTCGTATCAGTCCGGAAACACCGCAGGCGACAGTTCATTCCACAATTTAGATGTGCGCGGCAGGAAATTTCGGGAAAAACGCACTGTTGTGTACTGCCAACCATCTAAGTGATGGGGATGGAATAATGACTGTCCGAATTCTACGTGCTCGATAATATATGCTGGCCAAGGTTATCTCTGTATAAATTATATCAATCAGTTCAATTAATATATGACGTAGGAATACCAGTATAATTAATGTAATAATAATATACTGGTGAGTAATAGTTTTTGTATATTTTTATATTATATCTTAAAATTGATAGTATTTTATATAGGTCCTCAAACATAGTAACAGCTGGAGTAAAGACCGTGTCTCGGCAAGCTTGTGTAGTGCGCCCCCGGGCCGGGTGGCAGGACGACTCACGTACTCGTAGGAGGGTCGGCGGCGTCTGGATGCAAAAAGCATTGGACCGGGCTCTGTGTGTCATGGGAGAGGCTTATGTCCAGCAGTAGACTGCGATGGCCTGATGATGACAATGAGAAGACATAGACATCATGGACAAATAAATAAAAGTAAATAAATGAAGTCCAAAAACATTTTGTTCGGGAGTTCGTCACGGTTCTGTGACACAATTTTTTTTCTTTTTAACGTACCCCCACTGGGGCTCAAAGCAGGGTGGTGTATCGGAATGAACTAAAACCTCACGGTGTGTCACTCGGCACCTGAGATAGGAGTGATCGAAGTACTCCTGTTATTATATCTGGACCCCTCCCAGCGCCTGCTGACACTGACTCAGGTTCTACCGTCTGGTGTAACCCTGTATTTAGGTAATTTGTATCTGTTTCATAATAATGGGACCGATTCTCAACTGAGGGACTCTATATAAACCGCCATGATCAGTAGTAAAGTATTTAATATCCTAACCACAAAAAATATTCTTATTACGACAACAATATTTAATATAACATAACAAACTTTTGTAATGCCATAATTTTAACAAAAAAGAACCGACTTCAATGAATAACTATTCCGAGTATCCAATTCGCGACATTGTACCTATGATATTTGAGGAGTTCCCTTGATTTCCTAGGGATCCCATCATCAGATCTCGATATGGTGACAATGGGACCACCTGTAAGCTACGCCCATTCCAATGCAAAAAGAATTTTTGAAATCGGTTCATAAACGACGAAATTATCGCTGAACATACATAAAAAAAAAAAAAAAAAAAAAAAAAAGATTCCGACGAATTGAGAACCTCCTCCTTTTTTTTGAAGTCGGTTAACAATTATAAAGTGGAATTTGGTTCGGAAATTGAATTCTCCACACATTTGGAAACTTTGTTTTCACTGTATAACACCACGTTACGGGCAATAGAACGCAGGCGGCGCTGCGTGTGTGAGAGAGTTACTAACATCACAATATAATTTACGTCAAACTCTGTGGAGAGTCATTTAAACTACTAAACTGAGTACATTATGTTGATAGAAAGATGTGTTTTATTGATAGTTTTAGTTTGTACAGTTAACAGTGAAACAAATAATCTCTTAGTTAAAACCGATATGGGAACAATTAAAGGTCTAAGAGCTGACGATGGCGACTACGCAATGTTTCTTGGGGTACCCTTCGCACAAGTTAATACCTCAAATCCTTTCGGAGTAAGTATTTTGTTTTAGATTATAATTGTATCAAAAATTTTATTATTCAAGAACATTTTTAATAAATGCGGCCAAGTACGAGTCAGACACTACCATGAAGGGTTCCGTAGCAGCAAGTAACATCTTAAAAAAGTTTTTGTAGTTCGTTGTAACTTTCATCGATGTTTTAATAATAGTGTTTTGATTGAAAGAAATGTAAATTGAGGTATGTGGTTTATGACGTATTAAAAAAAATCGGCCAAGTGCGTGTCAGGTCACGCACAGGAAAGGGTTCCTCAGTCACCCGTAATGGTACGTGGATTTAAAATCGTATCCAATAGATAATGGTTATGTTATGTATTAATACGTTAATTTTGTATGAAGTTTTCCAGGTGAGCGCATTTTACCAGTTAAGCCTCTGTCTATAACTATTGAACTAACAAACTCATCTAATTCGTTATAGTTTTCCTTCAAAGTTCATTAGATGGACCACCATCATGAATTTCTTCAGATTTTTGGAGCCAGCCGTTTAGCTTTTAGAGGGGGGGACGCCCTGTTTTTACAGAAAAGTGCCCTTTAAAGTGAAATATCTCACAAACGGATACCTAAATCAAAACATCGTCTTAGAAACCCTTTACAGTTTTTATAAGACCTATATATACCTATAGCCGCGAAAAAAAAAATCATCCCACCTTTACGTGTAGGGGAGGTACCCCACATAAAAATATTTTCATAATTTTACTGTAGCACTTTGTCGTAGTAATTACAACACGTATTCATGCAAAGTTTCATCTTTCTAGCACTTACCGTTTGGACGGTAAGTCGAGGACGGACGGACGGACATGACGAATCTATTAGGGTTCCGAGTTTTGAACTTCGGAACCCTAAAAAACTACTCACTAGATCTCGTTCAAACCAACTTTCGTGGGAAGTTTGCATAGTAATGTACATCATATCGATACCTCCCACGTAAGTTGTTGTATCCCCAAAACTGCAATTTTACAGTAGAGCATTTTAAACATTCCAATTGGACTAAAAACTGCATTTATTAATGTATTATTGTAAAATTTGGTATATTAATGTAATTTTTAGTTTTATTGATTATGTTGAAAGATAAATAATAAATTATGAATATTTTCTGAGATATTGTTCATACAACATTTTAATGCGGAGTACAGGCCGCGACAGTTGTCGTATCTCATACTTACAACATTTTACCGCGGAGTTTAGATTTCGTCAGTTGTTGTTTATAGTACTTACAACTGTATACATTGAAAAATATAAGTTTCATTCCACTGTAAGTAACAATATCAATTACAAAAAAAAATTGGTTTGCGTTATTCTAAGTAAACAAATATTAGACTAGAAAATAAAAAGACATTATCAAGAATAAACTTCTATAATTTTATGTTTATAATAGGAATAAGAAAATATTTTTTTCGTATTGATACATATTTAAAAACGGTTTAGTTACTTTCATTTATACCTAGTTTTTAGTTTCATTGGAGCCTTAAATCAGTGAAAACTATCATTATTTTTAGAATAACAATAATGACAGTAAAATAAATAAATAATAAATAATTCGGACATCTTACACACATCATCTAGTCCCAAACTAAGCGGAGCTTCTATTCATCTTCCTAGCCTTATTCCCAATTTTATTTGGGGTCGGCTACTAGTTCAACCGGTTTTACCTGAATTTCAGTTTTTCCACGGAGCGAGTGGCATCGGACCTCCGCAACCCTAAGGGAGAACTGAAATTCGAAGATTGAACTAGTTGTCAGTATATTTGAGGGCACTGACTTCCCAATAACGATTGCCATAGATGTTCATGACAACCGGGACCGACGGCTTTACGTGCTCTCCGAGCGGAGCTTCTATTATGGGTAAAATATTTGCTGTTCAGGATTTCAGTATGTCTGTAACATGATCAATGTTACAAAAATGTAACATTGATCGCATTGCTCTTAATTAGGCATGTAAAAACTGAGCTTAAAATTTTCATTTACAACATCTCTATATTGACTTTCGGTTTCAGCTTTCTCGTTATATTTATTAAAGTATTTATTTATTTCTTTATGCAGTTTGTACAACGGCGGACTTAATGCCCAAGGTATTCTCTACCAGTCAACCTTAGGGTGTCATATGTGTTAGCCTGAAGCCATTCATTGACCATTGTACATTTCAAATAATTTAAAGAATTCAAATCTTCATCCAAATATAGCTTGTTTGACCTTTGCCTCGTATAATGTGACTCATCCGGCTGCACGCTCATAATGTGATCATCACACACACTGGTTATAACAGAAACTGTTTTTTTACAGGATGGTTTGAATTTCTTCCTCTTTGATCTGGGTCTAGTACTCTCGTTGTCGTATCCATCTTTTCTAGAGCCTTATAAATTACCTGATCACTGACAGACAAAGTATTTTTTGCACACATCCACATGATTAATATTATTATGATCTTTGCTATGACCTACTGGTATTGAGTATTTTAACGTGTACTTACGTCTTGAAACTGTATCTGTATAAACTCTACGTTTATTTTGCTATTTCAATAAATGAGCCACATACATCCACTGCTTTTATAGATCACCTAAGCTCCAAAAACTCTGAAAAATCTTCTTCGCTTAATTTGTCAAAACACTTCTTGCGGCAGCGACATGGTGGGCCCATCTTGCTACTTTCTTGTATTTTAACCTTTTCTGGACATATATTCTTATCCCAAATTACGTAAACACTTTCTTTTATTATCTATCCTTTCTTTAAAATGTATTTTTCTTACATTGCCTTTATCTTTCCTTGATGGACAACGGCGGTCGCTTGTGGAAGGACTATTATTCGTAATATGCGCTAATGGACTATTGTTCATGGTTGTATACGTCAAGCAGCTATAAATACATGCTGGTGAGGGTTAAAGTGAAATATCAAATGCTGATAAATTTTCTTTTTGTTTATATTATGGGCAGAAACCATTATCACAGTCGTAGTCCAAGTGGTTGATACTACAAGAAGAGGGAGGGTGCAGTGTCTCAAGATTTGCAGTATCAGAATCTGTTGCTACTTCTAAGCTCTCAAAGATGTTTTCATCTATTATATTTACTAACTCATTCATTTCAGATTTATTAAAACTTATTGGTAATGGTGACTCTGAAACAGTTTTATCGTTTTAATTTGATTGCAACTCAGGTAATTCCTAATCTCTTGGGAATTTCGGTAAATCCTTTCTTATCAGATGCCTACATCGTATAAGGAACACATACAGCTTTTACCTCTCCAATAGTGCTATTCTCTAAGGATACAAGCCTTGTGTGGGGCTGCCCCAGCTTTGTTTGTCGCGACACTATTGCAAGGCTCTGTCTCGACGACGAGCACCTCGTAGTGAGAATAGCATAGCTGGACCAGCTGTTTAGGCTGTGTAACCTGCGTTGGTAGATCATAAAGGCCTGTATTACAAAACATCACTTAATACTCAAGCATTACTTAAAAGTAGATTCATGCCATTTCATTTTTTGAAACTAGTTTTAAATTATGCTTGAGGATTGAGTGACGTTCTGTAATACGGGACTAAGTCAGTCAGCCAGGGCAAAGCATTTTATATGTAGCAAGATACAATTTTAGAAAAGACTTTTGACATACAACTTCGAATTTAAGTAAAAAAAAACGGAATAGCAAAGTAAAATATAGCATGTCACCATACAACAAAGTTTTGTATAAGAACTCCCGAAGTAAAATGTTGTATCTATCACGTACAATAATATTTTTATTTTTATTTAAACGTAAAATGTTGTATGTATTACATACAACATTTTTAATAAATGCTTAACGACGTATACTGTTGTAAGTAGTCTATACAACATTTTAGGTTAGTATCACCACAAAAGACTAACAGTAACCGTACTAATGCTAATAAAATATTACAAAAATAAATATACTGTAAAATTTCAGAGTATTGAATCATGAAAACTGTTTAGTTGTATTTCATCAAATGAAACATTGTTATTTCAATGGGTGTCTCGGAGTTTCTATTTTGTGTACTCGTATTATTGACCATATCACATAGTCTACGAGCTCTTGTTATTATACTTGTATAATTCATAGTTTATATTTGAAGTAATTTAATTAAGTATATATATTACTTTGAAAAACTTAAACGGTTCCTACATGCGTGCGGTCGGTTGAAAGTCCGGCGTAGTCTGTTGTATGTGTCCAATACGAGCCGCGAGCGCGTAATTATTCCCTCCACTCACCCCGCGTAAACTATTGCAAAGGTACATACAATGCTGTAGTCCGTTCTCGTTCGAAAGTTACAACATTATACGACTGGCAAATCCCTAAAAAAACGTATTTTGGTTATTTTTTCACTTTGAATGCATGGAATAAGGCAAAATTAGGATAGTTTTAGTAAAAACGAAAAAAGTAATTTTTGTGGCATACAACAACTTACGTGGGAGGTATCGATATATATTTTTTTAGTTTTATTATTCTCTTATTTTAGAAGTAACAGTGGGGGGTGGGACACATTTTACCACTTTGGAAGTAACTCTCGCGCAAACTATTCAGTTTAGAAAATAATGATATTAGAAACCTCAATATCATTTTTGAAGACCTATCCATAGATTTCGTTTTGATGAAACAAAAATTTTGAGATTCAGTTATATGTAGGGGACCCCCAAAATTTATTACTTTTTTCTATTTTTGTTTCAAAATATTAATGCTGTGAACCACAGAATTTATCTACTTGACCAGTTTCAACAGTATAGTTCTTATAGTTTCGGAAAAAAGTAGCTGTGACATACGGACGGACGGACATTTAAATTAATGTGTATTACCTCCTCACTGTGATTGCTGTCACTGTCTACTACACCGTCTGATATCGTTTCCACCCAGCATTGCTTTGATGCATTGGGACACATTCGCTGCAGATGACCTGTTCTGTTGCAACCGCGACAAACATAGTGCGCGAATCTACATGTAGATGCCAAATGCGATCTACCGCATCTTTGACATTGTTGTGGACGTCCACCCACATCTGTAGCCGGTTCGCCATCAGCGCATGTTGACTTTGCCGGCGCCTGCACGCGCCTTTGCTGATGGCTGTCATACGCACCACGCAACCCGGCCTCCCGAATCGTTTCGGTTATATACCGTTCTTCTTCATTTCTTTTTTCGCCCTCGCCACGCCATTGCGGCGCCATCATGTTTCTGAGATCGCCTGACAATCCGCTGTCGGCGCGTCTCCTCCTCCTTGTCTTTGATCGACACTCGCTGCATCTTTTTCTGCCGCTTCAAGACTAACTGTTAAACTATAAGCCCTCGTAAAATCTAACTTATGCGCAGCAAATAACCTCTGTCGAATTGTTTCGCTGTAAATGCCACATACTAGTTGGTCAACTAAATTTTCTTGCAAACTCACACTGAATTCACACGATTTTGTCATTTTTTTTATTACCGCTATATATTCTGCTATAGTCTCACCGCTTTGCTGGATTTACTTACGGAATTTGCATCGCGGGGCGAGTTCACTAGGTTTAGGTTGTAGATGTATGTTATGTATGATATATGTATATATGATGTTGAATACGTGTGTCTTCAAGCAGCGTTTATTGCAGAGAGAGAGAGAGCGTCACAATGGCGGAGGTGATGTCAGTTAAACTGAAGCTCTGTACCTCTTAAGATAGAAGATCAATAGTGTAGTAACTGCAGTTTAAATATATCCATGATGCAAAGGCATTCTGTGGAATCCGAAGAGATGCTTACTTTATTACAGCAATGGATTGCTCTGTAACAGGTATGAAAACTTTCGTAACATTAACCATTTTCTTACAACTGTGCATTGTAATCAGGAACACTTATTAATCTATTGTTATTCATTGTTCTAAGCTACTGTAAATAGCATCTTATGCCACAGTTGCTGGATGTTAATCTA
The DNA here is from genome assembly GCA_932526445.1 of Phragmatobia fuliginosa. Classification (NCBI taxonomy): domain Eukaryota; kingdom Metazoa; phylum Arthropoda; class Insecta; order Lepidoptera; family Erebidae; genus Phragmatobia; species Phragmatobia fuliginosa. Next base: position 2,223,703 of record OW052063.1, on the reverse strand, counting down.
ATTAACTCTTGTTGGTCTTAGACCAGAAACAAGGAGCGTTGGCCATGAAAATGTAGGCATTAATTGTGGCTGTTCAATAAGGCGCATACGAAAGCATTTACTTATACTGAAAGAGAACGGCATGTTAGAACTAGTACCTATAGTTCATTGGTGTGCACCAAAAATTGTAAGTACCTACCTGATACGATATACCTACCTAAATTATAAGTACAGTATGAAGTGATGACAACTTGTATTCTTATTCTATTTATCTTTATCTTTAAGATAGTCAATATATTTTATTCATAAAGAATATTTGAAAAAAAAAACAACTCCAAATGAGTAATACTGATTAAGAGTGCAATAATTGTAGGGTTTGTACTATGTTTATTAACTAGCCACATATTTACAGGTAAGTGAATCAACTTAAATTTGCCATGCATGTTAGCAAAGAACTGACCAAGCTCCTGAACGCACATCTGAAGCTTCTTCTTCTGCAGTTGTTGACCAAGCTGCAGTGAAAATCGCAGAACTCTTATCAACACTTTCAAATATAGTTCAACATGCAAGTCAGACCATACATTTACCTAATTTATAAGAGCCTCTAATACAAGTCATTGCTTTTTTCCAAGGTGTCATGAGACCGACAGATTATTTGTACCAACAGCAATCAGAACAAGATTATTTTGTGACTACTCTTATTATGTGCCACCTACTTGCCGTATTTGTAGTTTTCATTTAAGAGGCAATGTCTGGGATGCATTAAATAATTTTCGGGCTTGTAATTGTAATATGTATACTGCTGAGAATATAGAAGATTTTGCATCTCTATTAAAGTCTCAAACATCCCACAATATAAATTTTGATAATATTGATGCGAGTGATGATCATTTGGTACATTATTGGCTCGGTATGACTTAAGACCGAATTTAGACAGGTATTGCAAGAAGTACCACGATTAAATAGCCTGCATCGTGGACCTACGGCGCTTGCTGTTTATTTAACCAAACTGAGGACAGGTGAATCTGACCAGGGCTGTCATCTTTATTTCAAATACCCAGAAGTACATTTGAACGCCTTAAGAATAATGCACGGGAACTATTTATGCAAGATTTTGTACCTGAAAACTTGGGATTGCAACATTTTTATAGAGAAAATATTGTTCAAAGAAACCTTGCCATTCCAAGTGGAATTCCAAGTGGAATGTTTGGAAACATGGGACAAAATGCCATTGCAATTATGGATGGAACATACATTTATGTGCAAAAACGTATTATTTATCAATATCATTACATACATGTAAAAACTTAGTGTAGCCCTTTCTGATAGTATGTTGCGATGGACACAATATAGATGTTTTGGGGCGATGTCCGGCTACTACATCTGATGCACAAATATTAATTGATGAGTTTGCCGCAGTACAACCTTAGAGAAAGTATTTTAATGCTGGAGATGTGTTTTTATTAGATCGAGGGTTCAGAGATGCAGTACCGCACTTAGAATAGTATGATTACTCACCGCAGACTCCATTATCACTTGAAGAAGGAGAATCCCAGCTGTCAACCTCAGCCGCCAATAAAACAAGGACTTTAACGATGTGTGGATGGGTTGTAGAGTACGTGAATGGTATTTTTAAGAGATGCATTAAACTGTTCCGGCAGGACTATTTTAATCGGGCTTCAATGCATATAATGAAATTTTTTTCTATAGCTGCAGCATTAATTAATAGATTTCATACTCGCATAACAGACAGGAATGATGCTGAGCAGATTTTATCTATAGTAAATCAAAAGCTGTATGAACAAAATACGTTGACGGATTATGTGATTCAAAATAATTTGACTCGAAGAAGATCACAGATCTGATCAAAGATCTGATAACCTAGGTGACTTTCCATGTCGGTCCATAAATGAATTAATATTAATTGCTTGTGGAACTTACCAAATAAGGCAAAGTAAGTCTTATTATGGAGAACACATCAGATCTACATGTACATACAGTGTTGAAGTATGTAGAGAGACAATTCACACTCTGCCGGGAGACTTCTTAGAAAATAATTGTTGGCTTTTAAGGGCCAAAATTCAAAGTAGGCATATAGGCAGAAAAATATATTTTGTGTATATTTTGATCAATAACTACGGAAGACAAGCAAGACAACAACTATACACTTTCCTATAATGCAGTTACAATAATATTGTGTGAAAACCTGCATTGATTCGCAGTAGCATCCTTTTTAAACAGAAGATGTCAAATGATTTCTTCTTTTATGTTTGTCTTATTTGGCGTATTGTAATGTGAAAAGATTAAAATATATCTTATGTTATTTTGTAGATTTAGAGTGTTATTTCGTGTTCTAAAAACCTGTTATATTATTGTAACTGTATTATAGGAAAGTGTATAGTTGGTTGTTGCGCACATATAATGACTATTATTTGGTACGTTGGTTGGGCGAGATTTGAAAGAAATGTAGTGCCTCCTGCTCAATTTCTGGACGATGTTCTGTGTCATTTTAATAATGAATATAATATAGAAGACAACTGAAAACAGTGTATTACTTATTGTTCTTAGCCATAATTCCCTTACTATGACTTATAGTCTATTTATTTTTACTCAAAACAACGGAACAACGATGTACTATACCTAAGATACATCAGTAAAAGCATAACTGAGTTGTTTTTTTTTGAGGTTATAAAAGTACTTTTGTTGAGTATAATTAATGATTAAAATTCAGTAATATATAGAAAACTTTTTATTTATTACTCTAACAATATAAAAAGCGGCAGAGTTCATAGTCGCTCCGCCATGGAGAAAAAAAAGGAAGTGTTACCAACTAACAAAAATAAAATTCACACAAAATAAAGTGGCAAATCATTGCCATTTAAAATATATGTTCTGTACTGAACATAGTTTGGCGGGCAGAATAATTTATACAATTGCCCTACAGAACATTAGACATTGGCAAATACATGAAAATGTTAAGGTTATAGAACTAAATAGAGTACAAGCTTTAAAATTATATTATGAAGACAATGGTAAGTATGTAGAATATCTAAAAGTAGAAATTTTAAACAATACAGAATGACAAATATCTATGTTCGCATATTCTTTAAATTACAGGAACTACTTTAAACATTTTATATTAATTTTAAATGTATTCAAAGACTTCAATGAAATTACTTTTAATTTACAACTGATCACTCTCCATTGGGAGAGGACACAACTTATGAACAGATCTTATATAAAGCTTGTTATTATATTTCACTTCGACCACTCTAACATTATTGTCACGTCCAGGAAATATATCTATGTGAGGGTAGTCCTTTCCCGACCAAGCCGGCCCATTTGTGATGAAGTCAGCTTGGCTCTACTACCATCATTTATATTATATGTAACTATCTTTTACTCACGGCTGAATGCGCGTATAAATCGGTCATCACAACAAAAAGTAGCCATTGTCCTATTTTTTTTTTTAACGTGTTGTAATCCCCTCGGACCGTCACCCAGCCGGGGTTTTCTATACAGCGGACTCGAACCGACTAAAAACTACACGGACGGACAGACAGACAGACAGACATGACAAATCTATAAGGGTTCCGTTTATTTGCCATTTGGCTACGGAACCCTAAAAAGGAACAACACCTAAAACGTGTATTATATAAGGTGGTAAGTAATAAATAAATTATTTTAATTATTTATAGACGGATTAGAAGTGTCAATAGAAAAAATGATTGACAAAATCAAGGCACAGTACAGCTCTATTTTAGAGTAAGTAGATTGTTCATGTTTTGTTCGTTTTTGAATCTGCTTTATCAGGATATACTTTCTGGAGATGTTCATTGGCCTTATAGAAAAGTTTCAAGAAAGCAGCTCGCTCGTGGAAGGGCCTAGATTTCATTTGTAATTTAGTGTTAATATCTAAGTAAGGAAACCCAGATTGCTTAGTAACTGGAGTCCATTCAACTGGTAAAAGATCTGATTTATGAGGGGCCGGATTACTGAAAAATAAGTTAAATTAGTTTTGTAAAGATAAGTAAAACTGAAATTGACTTATGTTTCAAGTACAACTTACCCAAATTTTATAAAATTAGACCAAATCAATGTCATTACATCTACCATATGTTGATCTTCCTGAGTCATGGGAATATGTTTCAAAAATATCATATCAAACAAATAGCTCGCATCATCGGCATGTTGAGAATGACAGTTTGTTGCATTCCACAAAACACGTACAAAATTTCTCTGACCAATATAAGAAAATACTAACAGAAAAATGTTTCCAGCCTCACTGTCTAAATACCTTTCGATGGTCTTATAGGCTGGATACAGAAAATAAATATCAGAATCAAAATTAATTATACTTTCTCGAACTGCTGAGCTGGGTGGTTCATCTCCAAAATAAAAATTGTATACTATATCTGCCATACCCTCAAAATCTTTACTTTCCTCAAAAAATATCGAAATTTTATTTTTAACGCTATTCTGGTAATCTTCTTCTGTATAAAATCGATAAGATCCACACATCTCATCATAAGTAATACCAATTAATATTGGCATATTTTTAACTTTGGGCACTGCCCCTCTGCGCCAATTTTTGGTAATAAAGCTTTCAACACCATCAAATTTTTTTTCAACGCAAGGTTTAAATTGATCCAATATTTTTAAGCTTTCAGCAGCAATTATCACTAAATGTGTATCCTGTTTTGCAAGAAAATCAATTGCTGCATTCAGGTCATTGGTAAGGAAACCTAAATATTCTGAAAGAATTATTGGTGCTCTATTTATTGGCTCGTTAAAAACCGGTATTAGTGATGTACCACTTTGTAAAATAGCTTTATTGTATAATTTTTCATTATTGGACTGTAAATGTAAATCTATAGACACTGCACCAGCACTATGACCACCTAATGTTATATTAGTATCATCTCCACCAAATGCACCGATATGTTTTTTAATCCATCGTAAAGCTAAAACCTGATCTTTTAAACCCTGGTTACCAGGTACTTCAGGAGTATCCAAACACATGAAACCGTATGGGCCACCTCTATAGTTAATACTTACTAAAATAATATCATGCTTAACTAAAAACTTTGCACCGTATAAATATCTATCATAGGACCCGTTTAAAAAGGTACCACCGTAAATATATGCGAGCACAGGAAGGCGGTTTTTGCCTGATGCTGAATATGGTACAAATATATTTAGTTTCAAACAGTTAAGTGAGCCGACTAAAGTATTATTGTATCCTCCTCTTTGTGGGCAAGGAGCATAATCATCGTATGCCTCAAAGACGTTTTCAAATTCTGAATGTGGAATCGCCACCTGTGACATAAACAATAGTTGATTTAACGACACATAGGAGAAGAGGGGAGGGCAGACTAGGAAAGGAGTAGAGAATTCAGTTTCCTGAGCCCATTATTTTGTTAGTTTATATAATAATAATATTGTTTATTATGGCAACGAGGCCCAATGTTTTAGTAACAATGAACTTAATATTAAAGTTAGTAGCTTAAATTTATGTGACAGTTAACCTGGTCTAACTAAAATTTTGATTGCGTGACGCAGCCAGGGTGCGTCAAGTCTGTTACTTAGCATAACTAGGATACCGTTGGAACTAGACCGCATTCTTGTTAGCAGCGAATTGGTTTTGATTCGTAAAACTGCGTGGAAGTTATTAGTTCGCGCTGTGGCGAACATACCGGATGCGCTACAATAACGCGGCGGTCCCAACAGCATCCTAAAGCAATTATTATATTGCACCTTTATTTTTTCAAGCGATCTCTTAGTATACCTGGTCCACAGATTACTCGTATATAGGACCTGACAGTATGCTTTAAAGAGAGTAATTTTCACATCTCGACTACAACGAGCAAATCTGTGCACCAACATGTTGCCTCTGACCGCCAGAGACCTTCGTTCACGTTCGATGTCTATATCGTCGTTGAGGTCTCCAGTAACTATGTGCCCAAGGTATTTAAATTGAGAGACTCTTTCGAGTTTCACTCCGTTCAGTTTAATATCTAGGTCATGGGGCACATTCCCACCGGAGGCCTCAAAGACCATACAAACACTCTTTTTTACATTGTACACTAAGCCATGTGTCACCGCATATTTCTCACAAACATTTAACAGTTCTCTGATCGAGCTGGCCGTTAGTCGCAGTAGGACCATGTCATTAGCGTAACTCAGGTTGTTTACACAAACGTTGTCTATCCAACAACCAACACGTCTACTACTGAGCTCAACGATCAGCTCGTTCATATACAAATTAAATAGCTTAGGGGAAGTTAAGCCCCTTGCCTTACACCACATTCTAATCCATAGGCCTCAGACAGGCCATCTCCCCAACGCACATTGTTAATTTGGTGCTTATACCATTATTGGAATAGCATTGTGAGTTCGATGGGTATGCCTACTTCCCCCATCTTTCGCCAAAGGACGTCATAAGACACAAGGTCGAATGCCCTAGAAAGGTCAAGGAAGCACGCATACACGGAGGTATTTCTGTCTACATAGTATTGTGCAGTCTGCTTGAGCGTCAGAATAGCACTTTCCGTGGATAGGTTAGGCCTGAACCCAAACTGAGCATCACTAAGTTTTATAAACTTGCTTAATTCGTTATCAAGCAGACTGTCCAACACCTTCGCCATCACTGTTGACAGAGAGATAGGTCTGTAGTTGGACGGATCCGAAATGTCACCCGTCCTGTCCTTCACAATCGGTACAACTATAGTCCTCATCATTTCTGACGGTAAATACGAATGGCTAGTACAGAGTGTGAAAAACATGGACAACAAACTAGGCAAATGCACACCTGCATGTTTGAGGTGTTCTATACTGAGGCTGTCATGACCGGTGACTTGCCTCTACTCATTTTGGCTATGATACTGGCCACCTGTTTAGCCGAAAAGTATATTCTAGGCTTACCTTGAGTGGCTGCAGCATCAACCCGCTCTTTCGAAGGTCCCAGTGATGATGACATTTTAAATTTCTTACAGAAGAGATTCGCGATGCCCTGGGGCGTTGTGCATTCACCTACGCTCACAGGTAGGCCCGGTTTGATATCTTTTGGTGGACTTCCAAAACTTAGCAAAATTATTAGAAGATCTCTGTGACGCGAGAGCATCCATCTTTAACTGCTCCTGGTGTTTTTGGCACCACTTGAGTTTGCTTCTAAAAATTTTCTGACTCTCACGCATTTCTTCCCATATGCGACCCGTGGACGGTCTACCATTAAGTCTCCACGACCGAAACTTCCCTAGGGCGTCCCTGTGAGCGTTCCGTACATTTCTGTTCCATCCAACCACACGAGCTTGCCCTCGAGGGCGCTTACAACCAAAAGTAACAATGGCAGCTTTTGACAGCACGGATACAATTTCATTATACAACTTATCAAGTTCCTTTTTATGTGCTGTAATGTTACACATTCTGTCCGCGCACTGTATATACATCTCGGGGAACTGTATTTCTCTGAGGAAGCTGTGACAAAGATCATGGTATCTACCGCACTGTGCGTCACTGCGCGCACCCCATATTATTTTATTCAACTCAGCACTATCGCTCCGATTCTTCGGTACCAACATCTGTAAATTACATTTAATAATCATAGGCAAGTGATCAGACCAGGAAACACCATAATCTATGTCTATGCTCACAACAGACTGCCATGCAGCATTGGTCACAATACAGTGGTCAAGCCACCGTCTGCTTCCGTTTATATCACTTATATAGGTATAATTCTCACTGTTACAACGAAGCATTTCCCAATCGGCACATACCCATTGTTGATCAGTAGAAAGGTTACACAATTCTTGCCAAAACGCTTGATTCGGATGAGCATTGTAATCATCAAGCATGTATATGGCCTCTGCGTCATTGTCAACAATTATAGCACTCATTTCACATAAGCAGTCCGTGAATTCTGAAATATTTTCTAAGTTATCGGTAGTCATATATACACTAAACACTAAAATAGATCTGTCACACGTAGTCACTTTTATAGCCGTAAGTCTTACACTATTACATCTCACAAGCGACATTTTTTTTTTACTCGATAACGCTTCAAATAGTAGCTTTTTAGCCTTTAGAATCTCCTCCGAGTTAAATGCTGTACTGCAGATTCTGTGCGTTGTCTGTCAGCCAGTAGAGGAAGAGTTAAATAAATATTGATAACATAGTTATTTGGCCGATAAGTTTAGAATAGTGTCCCTAAATAAACGACTACTATAAAGTTCATGAGGTGCTCCTAGGCCAGATGCCCGAGGTGATTAGAAACAATCACCGAGGGTAAGCAACAACAACGCTGTCAGTACCCGGATGGGCGAACCATTAGTGGCATAACACTATGAGTGTGTCTCCGTAATTTGAATGTTACGTTAAGCTGTCGGTCTTGGTTGTTATCATAGGGTAACAGTGGTGAATTACTCCGATAACACATTGGTCACGGCCCAGGGGGGCCCGGAATTTCTGAGGGTGGTCAGGCGCATTGAGGCGCTGGGCTTACGGGTGGCCGTGGATAAGACGTAGACCTTTTTGTTCCATGAGCTCCCCCCCCCCGTGCCTCCATCGACGTCAACTCGATCCTTGTACCGGTTCTAGCCCAGATAAAGTATCTGGGCCTGATCCATGACAGCAGATGGCTCTTCGACGAGCACTTTCGACAGCTTGCTCCGAGTTTGATCGACGTGGGTGGAGTCAGTGTCGCGACAAGGCAGTTTTACACGGGGGTTGTTCGGTTTATGGCACTTTACGGTGCATCGGTGTGGGCGGCGGCTCTGACCGCCCAGAATAGGGTGCGCCTCTGGCGACCCCAGAAGACACTGGCGGTTAGAGCCATACGCGGTACCGCACTTTGTCGACCGAGGCTGCGTGCGATTTGGAGACAGAAGTGCTGACCGAAGTTTATCGGTGAGTGGCTGACTTCTTTCGCCCCATGACATACGGGATCATATATACTCGTATGCTAATCGGCGCGAGAATATCTCTATCATGATTCAGGATTAGTAGTCACTACGTAAAGTTCGTTTCTTCTTCGGTAGATGGCGCTGTTGTATGAATTCGCTTGCGCTCTACTCGTATGTGGAAGTCACCACATCGTTATTTTTAACCGACTTCATACCGTAAAACAAGTAATCTTAACTAAATACTAGACTAGACAATTGTTCAATTCGGTTCGACGATACACATCACTTCGTTTGCGAAATTACTCGATATCATTAAAATTAATTGATCATATTAACATATTTATGTCAAATGCAACCTATTAAAAAACTATTAATTTGTTATCTTTCTTGATGATCCAATTAAAAAATGATAGTTTATTAGGGCCGAAGATAGCTCTCAATGTTACTGCTACTCATTATTATTAGTAATAAAATGGAAAACGCAATAACTAAACCAACGCCAGGTAATACCTTGTTGTTATGTACGTACTAGCTGAGTCCCTCTGTATGACCCGTGGTTATTTTTGAAAATCGCAAAGCTACTCGAAAAAAACAAGCCTAAGTTACTCTTTATTACATCAGGTCCGGTTAAAATCAGTCCAGCCGTTCCAGAGATTAGTCGGAATAATCAGACAGACAGACAGACAGACGACTAGACAAAAAAATCAAAATTGCTTTCATATGTATTTAGTAAAAATCTGCTCTTTTGATTTTTAAGACAGACAACAATTTGATTTATTCGCTTAGAAAAGTTTCATATTATGTTTTTTATATGCTAATGTATTTTTGTTCATATGTAATAACGAAGTAAAATAATCGTGCTGCATAAGTAACCATTTCATTTGATTTAGGCTAATTGCACCAGTTCTTGATAAATATATAGATATGGTTTGCTAATATAAACTTCAACTGCTTATGAAATGAAAGGGAGTTATCTATAAGAATGTCTTATCTCGAATTATGTCCAAGTTATGATCATAGAGGTAATTCTTTCAAATACAGCTTTTTAACTATAACGATGATTTTACTATTCTGGTTTTATGTTGTAATTGTGTCTTCTATTTAAACACATATTTCTTTTTCTTTTTTTTATTTATTTAGGCCTACCAAAGTGAGTCTCCTCTGCCTGATGGAAAGCATAAGTAGAATCCAGGAGTTACTACACTCATTGTGACTGCAGACAATACAGCGTGATGACCCTTACTATGGCGGTCTAGTGAGATGCCCCAGTCTCACTCTAACCAACGAAATACGACAACACGAATGGTGTCATTTTTAGGTTGGTCTTCTGTGTGAGGGTAGTACTTTCCCGACCAAGCCGGCCCATTGTGATGAAGTCAGCTTGGCTCTAATACCATCATTTATATTATATGTAACTATCGTTTGATCACGGCTGAATGCGCGTATAATTCGATTATCACAACAAAAAGTAGCCATTGTCCTTTTTTTATTTATTTTTACAGTGTGCAAATCCCCTCGGACCGTCACCCTGCCGGGGTTTTCTATGCGGCGGGGCGGTGTGTCGGACTCGAACCGACTAAAAACAACACGGTGTGTCCGCTTTGCGCTTCTGTTTTAGGAGGAGTCCAGGGTGATATCTCCTTCTGGACCCCTTAGAGCACCTGCCCGCTCCTGGTGAGGGTTCCGTCCATTACATTAATAACCGAAGCAACGGTGAAATTATTAAACCATACTATTAGTTGATTACTCTAAAATCAACAAAAAATTATTCAATTTTTAAAAATAAAATCGAATAATGCAAAGCGAATACTTTAGTATTATTAAATATAAATAAAATACTCACTCCGAAAGGATTTGAGGCGTTAACTTGTGCGAAGGGTACCCCAAGAAACATTGCGTAGTCGCCATCATCAGCTCTTAGACCTTTTATGAAACCAATATCTGTTTTAACCATAAGATCTTTTATTTCGCTGTGAACTGTACAAACTATTACCATTAAAATAACACATCTTTGCACCAACATATTGGACTTAGTTACAATCAACGACTGACTGCACTAACTGTAACACAGTTGAACTTGTATCGGTAATTATCTAATTAAGTATTCGCGTCTCATAGAAAAACAATGTAACCTATTATCAAGAATTGTTGTCAGGTCAAAGTTCAATGAAATCTATTAATTGTACTTGAAAGTTTTAGAGTTTGTAGATTCTAAGACTTGTTAGTTTTGAAGTAAGTTTTATTATATTTAGAATATACCAGTTATAGCGAACTTATGGATCGTATCGAATAACAATCACAGTATACTCATTGGGAGCTATCTTTATTATTCAGGCACTGGTTCACTACTCTTTGATTACTTAGTATATTATGCTTATGGTATCTACTTACAGCTACATTATATATTCTAAAACTGGAACTCTCTACCAGAGCATGTGTTTCAGGGTCACCGTGTTGCGCTGTCAGCTGTGGCAGTAAGAAAGGTAGCTGCCACTTCTGGATTCTGTTCATGCTTTCCATCAGGCAGGGCAGTCATTTTGGCAGCTAATATAAAAAAAAACCTATCGCTACAATGTTTATGATCACATCTTTTTCTTATATTATAGGGGGCAAACGAGCAGACCGATCACTTGATGGTGTGTGTTTGCCGCCACCCATGGACACCCGTAACACCAGAGGAGTAACAGGTGCGTTGCCGGCCTTTAAGATGGGAGTACGCTCTTTTTTGAAGGTTTGAATGTCGTATCGGTCCGGAAACACCGCAGGCGTTCATTCCACAATTTAGATGTGCGAGGCAGGAAATTTCGGTAAAAACGCACTGTTGTGTACTGCCAACCATCTAAATGATGGGGATGGAATAATGACTGTCCGAATTCTACGTGCTTGATAATAGGCTCTTATTTAAAATATGCTGGCCAAGCTTATCTCTGTATAAATTCTATCATTTAGTTCAATTAATATATGACGTAGGAATACCAGTATATAATCTATACTATAATAATATTATAAAGAAGTAAAGTTTGTGTGTTTGTTAAATTGTAAGGGGTAATCTCGGGATCTACTGAACCGATTTTAAAAATTCTTTCACCAATAGAAAGCCACATTATTGCTGAGTGTCATAGGTTATATAATGAAAGCGTTTCTTACGAACGCTGCCTTCAGCTTAACTTAACTATGAAAGATATGTTTTTGAGTTCTAGAGAAAAGATGTGGAAAGAGCTTGAAAATGCCTACAAAAAAGTCAACGGCAGCATATGTCTAACTTATATATTTAAGTTACAAAAAGTAGTTTTTTTAATATTAATAAAATAATTTTAATCGTAAGGTCATATTTATAAGTCATATTACCAAAAATTATGAATGTTTATGAAAATAAGTAAACTCATCGTCTTAAGTGTGAAGGCCAAAGCAGCGAACGGCGCCCGAAGGGACTAGCCGTTGCCTCTTCGGCGATTGCCGCTACTCTGTTAAATGATGGGAAAACAGCACACTCTACCTTTAAGCTACCTCTGGCAGTCTCACTAGAGCAACAGTCAGTTTGTTCCATACGTAAAAATGGGCCACTCGGGAAACTTTTACAAGAAACATCATTAATTATATGGGACGAATGTACCATGAGTCATAGAGCTCATGTTGAAGCAGTAAACCGAACGCTCAAAGACCTCAAAAACTCTGATGCTGTAATGGGTGGCGTTACTTTTGTTTTTCCGGGCGATTTTTTGCAAACACTACCTGTAGTAACAAAAGGAACACGCGCCGATGTCATCAGTGCATGCTTAAAATCATCTCACTTATGGAGTTCGGTTGCATCTCTAAATTTACGAACAAACATGAGAGCACATTTGAGCGACAACGACGATGACGACTTTCCGCGTCAACTACTCAATCTTAGCGAAGGAAAAATTGTCTCTCCTAACACCAACAGCAATTACATTAAACTTGACGAGACATTAGGACACATATTGCACAGGTCGAAACATCTTCCAATATATCCCGGTCTTGAAAATTTATTGGAGAGAGATTATCATTGGCTTTGTTCTAGGGCAATAGTGTCACCCAGAAACGATACAGTGAATGAAATAAATAAACTCATTTTAGAGAAAATTCCCGGTCAGGTCAAACACTATAAGTCTATTGATACGGTGTGTCATATTGAGGATACAGTGCACTATCCCCAAGAATTTTTAAATTCTTTGAACCCTTCTGGCTTACCTCCTCACGACCTTATGTTAAAAGTTGGTATTCCTATCATGCTATTAAGAAACTTGAGCCCCCCCATCATGTGTAATGGGACAAGGCTGCTTACAAAAGAGTTACGGGACAATATAATAGTGGCGACCATTCTCACAGGGCCAGCAGTGGGACAACTGGCTTATATTCCGCAGATACCCATGATTCCCACTGATTTACCCATACCGTTTAAAAGGCTACAGTTTCCAGTGAAGATCTCTTTTGCCCTCACTATTAACAAGTCCCAAGGTCAAACATTCTCTCTGGTGGACATTGACCTTAGAAAGCCGTGTTTTTCCCATGGGCAGTTATATGTTGGCTTATCTCGGGTTGGAACTCCTGATAGACAATATATTTTGCTAAATGATAACATTATATCCAATATAGTTTACAGAGAAGTTTTGAACAATTAAAATTACCAAAACCAAACTAACTTTTCCCGCGACTTAGTCCTCATGGAATTCGTTTATCGCAAATCCCGCAGAAAAAGTTCTTTTTTATTTCGGACAGAGTTACTTTCGAATTTTGTATTAGCATGCAAATACAAACTATACCTATGTATAACCCTTTTGGCAGTTAGAAATTAAAACATAACACTCTGTACTAAAAAGGATTATTAACATTATGCCCAACGAAGTGGGCACGGGTCAGCTAGTTTTTTTAATAAATATACGCGCCTACCTAAGTGAATCGAATGTTGAGTGGTCTCCACACTCATCGCTAATGCACACAATGCAGTACCGATCCACACCATGTTAGTCTGATGAAGTGATTCTGCATTATTAGGTCTCTGGTTTCATACTCACCAATGATGAAAACTCCAATTTTACAAATTTTATTAAAAATTATATAAATATATTAATTGACCTAGAAGTTCCCGTGCGGAGCCGGGACGTTGGGCTGGTACATTATATTCTAAGTAATGGCAACGCGTAGTGTGTATGTTTTATTGAACACTTAAAAATAGATAAGTGAAATTAATAGATATTCTTTACTATGTCAAGGTGCTATAAAATATACAAGACAACTCGTGGAACTTCGCCTGCACGTCTCAAAGGAAATAATATCTCCGGTTTTTACAACATTTAACACTTAACAACTAAGCTTTAATCTCCTATCTAAAATTGAGCCATCCAACAGTAAAATAATTCTATGATTCGATACACTAGTTCATAACTGCCTCGTATGTCTAGTGGTTAGCGTATGCGGCTGCTGATAAAGAGGTGTCGGGTTTGAATCTCGGGTCAGACCAAATGTTTGTGTGACCCGAAAATATTTATTTTGTGGTCTGGATGTTTTCTATGTACAATATGTGTGTATGTATTTACAAAAGAAAAAGTATGTTTATGTATTTGTATCAGTTGTCAAGTACCCTTAATACAAGATCTGCTTAGTTAGGGACTAGATGGCGTTGTGTGTAAGATGTCCGAAATATTATAAAACTATATTTTCAAAAAATACAAATTTAACCAAATGAACAAAATTGCTAAACAAAGGCCTACGGCTACGTACAGGCTTTTCCTACACTCTCGGAATAGAGGCTACTCATGCGCTTGGCGCTCAGGCTGTGACGTTCAGTGGGGATGGCGGCAGACGAACTCCGAGCGGGTTAACGACGGCTCCCAGGCTTCGTAGCAAGACTTGGTGTTAACCGGCCGTAAAACAAAAACCGGAAACAAAAATCTAGTGTTTTACTACGAGCAATGACAAGAATGTTTTTCTTCAAAAAGGGTGATAACACTGTGCTGAAGAATTATAGCGTCATCTTTCTCCCAAAACCATGTTTATAAAATGTTCTTGAGAGTAATTGATTTCCCTACTGTGTGGAGAAGGCGTTGAAATCGGCGGAGCCTTAGCCATACGTTATATGCAAGTATAATAAAGTCAAGTGACAAAATGTCTAACTTTCGGTCGCGTGTAAGAATCTTGCAAGTGGCACATCCAACAAAAGTATCGACTAAACTGCACATGTATATGGTGTATGGTACATTATTAAAGAAATTTACCATAATATGTAATTGATATCTTAAGAAAGTAGTTATCTTAAATACATAAATATTATTTAAAATAATTTAACTCATTCTGTTTATTCAGTAAACAGTACTTACCAGGTTCTGTAAGTGTGGGATAGTACCCATGAGCAGTTCCTGCATTATTAAGACCATGAATATTATTATTTTTACATTAAAGTCTATCAAAGTGACTCTACTCTGCCTGATGGAAAGCATGAGTATAATCCAGGAGTAGGAGTCACCATCCTCACACCATGTGATCATCCGGTCTCAAAAGCTGATGATGATGAAATCATTCAATCTAAGTTCTACTGCGTGAGCGCTCTACACAATTACATTCTATCAAATTCAACATACCGGCGTTTCCTGCGCCCCACAAAAAATGGTTTGCGTGCTTAGTTGTTACTACCGACAATAATAACTGTAAACTGGCTAATAACATTATTTTCAGTGAAATAAATTATAACATAATATAGAACTTATTATTCTGATCTAATTTTTATATAAAATACATAAGTTTATACAATATTTACATTCCTTTTTTCCTTTATCTACATATAAGCTGTTTGTGACTACTATTTCTATGTCCATGTTGTGATCTCCATAATTGGGGAAGCACAAGTAATAAAAGAATTTCATATATCTATTTGTTAAGAGCTAGCAAGTAAGGTGGTGTATTCCTTGTCGGAAGTCCATTGTTAATAAATAAATAACAAAGTCAAAATTGGCTAAGCTAAAGCTCTGTCCTAGAATATGCCATTTCTTTATTTTTATCGGTTGCTGAATATACTTTATCAGGATATGCTTCATGAAAATGTTTATTTGTCCTGTAGAAAAGTTGCCAGAAAGCAGCTCGTTGATGGAATGGTCGGGATTTCATTTCTAATTTGGTGTTAATATCTAAATAAGGAAATCCAGATTGCTTGGTAACTGGAGTCCACTGAATTGGTAAAAGATCTGATGTTTGTGGTACTGGATTGCTGCAAAAATGATTAAAGAACTTTTAGTAAATATGATGCGTTCATTACATTGCTTCACGATTTAAATTTAAACCTTACCCAAATTTTATGAAATTAGTCCAAATTAATGTAAGTCGATCGATAATTAGTTGATCTTCTTGAGTAATAGGAATATGTTTCATATAGGAAATATCGAATAAGTAGCCAATATCATCACCATGTTGGGCGCCACCTTTAGTTGTATTCCATAAATGTCGAACAAAATTTCTTTTACCAACGTATGAAAATACTTGAAAAAATATATGCCTAGCCTCACTGTCTAAATACCTTTCAATGGTTTCATAAGTCGGATAAAGAAAATTAATATCAGAATCAAAACTAATTACACTTTCTCTAACTGCAAAGCTGGGTGCTTCATCTCCAAAATAAAATTGGTGTACGATATTTATCATACCTTTGAAATCATTACTATTACCAAAGGACGTCGAAATTATGTTATTGACTACGTTCTGGTAATCTTCATCTTTCTTCGATGGATAATATCCACACTTTTCATCAGAAGTAATACCTATTAGTATTGGTATATTTTTTACTTTAGGCATTATCCCTGTGCGCCAATTTTTAGTAATAAAGCTTTCAACACCATTAAATTCTTTTTCAACGCAAGGTCTAAATTCTTCCAATATATTTAAACTCTCAGCAGCAGTTATAACTAAATCTGTGTCTTGCTTTGCAAGAAAATCAATTGCTGCATTCAGGTCATTGGTAAGGAAACCTAAATATTCTGAAAGAATTATTGGTGCTCTATTTATTGGCTCGTTAAAAATCGGTATTAGTGATGTACCACTTTGTAAAATAGCTTTATCGTATAATTTTTCATTATTGGATTGTAAATGTAAATCTATAGATAATGAACCAGCACTATGACCACCTAATGTTATTTTAGTGTCATCTCCACCAAATGCACTGATATGTCTTTTAATCCATCGTAAAGCTAAAACCTGATCTTTAAAGCCCTGGTTACCAGGTACTTCAGGAGTATCTAAACACATGAAACCGTACGGGCCACCTCTGTAGTTAATAGTTACTAAAATAATATCATGTTTAACTAAAAACTTTGCACCGTATAAATATCTATCATAGAACCCGTTTAAAAAGCTACCACCGTAAATATATGCGAGCACAGGAAGGCGGTTTTTGACTGATGCTGAATATGGTACAAATATATTTAGTTTCAAACAGTTAAGTGAGCCGACCAAAGTATTATTGTATTCTTCTCTTTGTGGGCAAGGAGCATAATCATCGTATGCCTCAAAGATGTTTTCAAATTTTGAATGTGGAATCGCCACCTGTGACATAAACAATAGTTATTTTAACGACACGTAGCAGAGCAGGGGAGGAGAGACTAGGAAAGGAGTGGAGAAAAAGCCCATTATTTTGTTAGTTTTGGCTATGCGTTGTTTTTCAGCCAGTAGCGGAAGAGTTAGTTGGCGGATAAGTTTAGAATTATGTCCCTAAATAAACGACTACTATAAAGTTCATAAGGTACTCCTAGGCCAGTTGCCCGAGGTGATTCGAAACAATCACCGAGGGTAAGCAACAACAACGCTGTCAGTACCCGGATGGGCGAACCGTTAGTGGCATAACTCTATGAGTGTCTTTGTATTTTGAATGTTACGCTAAGCTGTCGGTCTTGGCTGTTATCATAGGGTAACAGTGGTGAATTACTCCGATGACACATGGCCGTGGATAAGACGTAGACCTGTTTGTTCCATAAGCTCAGTCGCAAACCGCCTGGGCCTGATCCTTGACGCAGGTGGATGTTCGACGAGCGCTTCCGATAGCTTGCTCCGAATTTGATTGACATGGGTGGAGTCAGTGTCGCGACAAGGCATCTTTACACGGGGATTGTCTGGTCTATCGCACTTTACGATGCATCGGTGTGGGCGGCGGCTCTGACGGCCCAAAATAGGGTGCGCTTCTGGTGACCCCAGAAGACACTGTCCGTTAGAGGCATACGCGGTTACCGGACTTTGTCGACCGAGGCGGCGTGCGATTTGTAGACAGAAGTGTTGACCGAAGTTTATCGGTAAGTGGCTGACTTCCAGGGGAGAGCGGATTTCAACCTCCGCCCCAAGACATACGCTGAACCACGATGGTTTGTTGTTCGATCCGCCTGGAGTCACCACATCGTTATATTTTACTCAACTTCATTAAGTTAAAACACCTAATCATAACTAAATACTAGACAATTACTTAATTCGATTCGGCGTGACACATTACTTCGATTGCCAAATTAATCGATATCATTAAAGTTAATCGATCATATTACCATCATCATCATCAACCTATCTCAGTCTACTGCTGGACCTCTCCCATTGCACACCACTTTGATCGATTTGGGCTTCTCGCATCCAGCTCCTGCCAGCCATCTTGCACAAATCGTCACTCCACCTGACCTGTGGGCGTCCTACACTACGTTTGCCGAGACGCGGTCTCCACTCCCGAACTCTTCTACCTCAACGGTCATCAGTTCTGCGGCTAATATGGCCAGCCCACTGCCACTTCAGCTTGCTAATCCGATGGGCTATGACGATGACTTTAGTTCTCTGACGGATAACTTCATTCCTGATACGATCCCTCAGAGAAACGCCGAGCATAGCCCTTTCCATAGCACGCTGAGCAATTTTGAGCTTGTGGACCAACCGCACCGTAAGTATCCGCGTCTCGGCTGCGTATGTCATGATAGGTAGGACGCACTGATTAAAAACTTTCGTTTTTAGGCACTGTGGGATCGACGGCGAGAAGACTCGACGTAACCCAACCCAGCTGAATTCTTCTATTCACCTCGTCCTCGAAGTTATTCCTACCGAACTGCAATGTTTGCCCAAGGTAGACATATTTTTGAACAACCTCGAGAGCGGTGATGTTGATTGAACATGACCATGGTTTTATCCAAGTTCATCCGTAGGCCCATGGGCATAGAAGAATCAGCTAGGTCATTCATCATCTGTTGCAGGTCCTGCAGTGTTTCTGCCATTATGACGATGTCTGCAAATCGCAAGTGAGAGATGTATTCGCCATTGATATTGATGCCACGTCCTTTCCAGTTCAGCATCTTAAACATATCCTCCATTGCATTTGTGAACAATTTCGGGGAAATAATGTCCCCTTGTCTCACTCCTCGATGCAATGGTATGGGCTTTGTTTGCTGGTTCTGTACTTGGACGGACATGCTGGCGTTATCATAGAGACATCTCATCTCTTGGATGTATCGCCAATCTACCTGGCAACACTGCAGGGACTCCAGAACAGACCAGATCTCAAACGAGTCAAAAGTTAAGAGTAACTTAGGCTTGTTTTTTTCGATTTTTTGATCTAACTGCCAAAGTCTCATTAAAATTAGTACAGCCGTTCCAGATATTAGTCGGAATAAACAGACAGACAGTCAGACTTTTAGTTAAACATATTTCTTTTTCTTTTTTGATTTTTATTTATTTATTTAGGCCTACCAAAGTGAGTCTCCTCTGCCTGATGGAATGCATGAGTAGAATCCAGGAGTTACTAAATTCATTGTGACTGCAGAAAATACATCGTGATGACCCTCACTATGGCGGTCTAGTGAGATGCCCCAGTTTCACTCTAACCAACGAAATACGACAACACAAATGGTGTCATTTTTACGTAGGTCTTCTATGTGAGGGTAGTACTTTCCCGGTCAAGGAGGCCCATTTGTGATGAAGTCGGCTTGGCTCTACTACCATCATTTGTATTACATGTAGCTTTTGCTCACGGCTGAACGCGTAAAATCGCACCTAAAGGAATTGGTTACAAACAAACAAACATACAGGTGAAACTAATAAAAAGCGTGTAAAAATCATTTAATATTTTACAATTCTATTCTTGAAATACAGTAAAAGCTCCTTATTCGCGCTTCCTTCACTCGCGTTTTCACTATTCGCGGTTTAAAAAAATGCGACCCAATTCCTATATTCGCGGCAAAAAAATTCTTTATTAGCGGATCTAATAAGTACATCTTAGAATAATTACACATACATACATAATAATAAAAATATTTCAATAGGTATGGTTCAATATGCCGTCAAATGGACTAATTATAAAAGTAAAATAGATCTTAGTACAACTTTGCCTAAAGTATGTTGTTGAATGATATCGCCGAGGACTTTGATATAAGCCGCCTTCGCCGCGATTAGTTTCTGAGAATGTAAACAAATGGAATGAAAGCAACCTCATTACGCAATTAATAAAGTATATTGTTATATGTTGCTGTTCCGTTCTATGATAAAAGCCACTTAGCGTGTTTTATTGTTTCGTCTTTCACATTCGGTACAAAAATTGTGTGTGATCGAGTAACGCATTTGTACCACGCTCTTCCTAATTTATCTAGTCAATTAAAAAAAAATGATAAACTTTTCAAACCATTGCCTAAGCCTGAAGATAATTAATCAAAATGTTCTAAAACTTCAATTTTTTTTTTTTTTACTTTGTCACCTAGGAACGTATCCCCTATAATCCCATGTAAATTACCATTCCGTATTCACGGTTTCTGTATTCGCGGCATATTCATGGAACCGCGAATAAAGAGATTTTACTGTAATACCAAAGATGATATACCTCAGCTTCCTAATTACTGCAAATATTTAAAGGTGTCTGGGGGAATGGGAATGATTGGCCCTTCGGATTGGTCTGGCCGCATAAAAAGGGTCTTCAAATAGTACCTTAGGTAATATGTATAAACTTTAGGTTTGCTACTATAACGTAGTTTACCTAATTTTTTCACAACTTTCAAGACGTCTGGTAGAAGTAATGGCCCACGGAAAGTGTCTGGCAGTAATGAATTTTAATTAATATTCTTCAAAAATATTTAAATACTAGCTTTGCACCTTTAACGTAGGTAAGTAAGGTTCTTATCCATCTGTACTTCGCGCTACCTCAGAAACGGCCCCGCTTTCAAGCTAATAAGTACGCATACATCTTAACAAGACATTGTACTAATAATCCTGCAAATTTCAGCTTTGCACTAATGACGTAGGTCTGGCGGCTCTGGGATCTTTCTTTAGTAGGTCTTTTTACCTTGAGTTAACTGCCTCGTTGGTCTAGTGGTTGGCATATGCGACTGCTAATCAAGAGGTCTCGGATTCAAATCCCGGGTCGGGCCAAAAAGTGTTTTTGGCATTTTCTTAGGAATTTCCTAATAGCTCCCCGGAGTTTGGAAGTTTGGCCGTGATTCAAGCCCGTGCGTCGGAAAGCACGTGAAGCCGTCGGTCCCGGATGTCATGAACATCTATGGCAATCGTTATTGAGAAATCAATGCCCCCAAATATACTGACAACTAGTTCAATCTTCGAATTTCAAGTCTAGGGTTGCGGAGGTCCGATGCCAGTCGCTCCGTGGAAAAACTGAAATTCAGGTAAAACCGGTTGAACTAGTAGCCGATCCCGAATAAAATTGGGAATAAAGGCTAGGAAGATGAGTTAAGAAAAACCGGGAAGGTTTGGGATCGGGTAATGTCGCTAACTTGTGTAATTTCACTTATAATGTACAGGTAATTTATAATTTGCCAAAGTGGTTCTACTCTGAACGGTGGGAAACCAGGCAGTGAAGAGTCACTTGTTCTCATGTAAAAGTAAATCCAAGAGCTCCATAGCCGGTATCACGAATCACATAACTAAATTAAACTAAACTATTAATAACCGAAGCAACGGTGAAATTCTTAAATCATACTATTTGTTGTTAACTCTAAAATCAACAAAAAATGATTTAATTTTTAAAAATAGAATTGAATAATGCAAAACGAACACTATAAAATTATTATATATAAATAAAATACTCACTCCGAAGGGATTTGAGGTATTAACTTGTGCAAAGGGTACCCCAAGAAACATTGCGTAGTCGCCATCATCAGCTCTTAGACCTTTTATGAAGCCAATATCTGTTTTAACCATTAGATCCTTTATTTCGCTGTGGACTGTACAAACTATTACTATTAAAATAACACATCTTTCCACCAACATATTGGACTCAGTTACTATCAACGACTGACTGCACTGATTGTGACAAAGTTGTACTTGTATCGGTCATTATGTATCTGTGTCTCATAGAAAATGTAACCTATTATCACGAATTGTTGTCAGGTCAAAGTTCAATTAAATCTATTAATTGTACTTGAAAATTCTAGGGTTCGTAGATTCTAAGACTTGATAGTTTTGAAGTAAATTTTATTATTTTTAGAATATACCAGTTATAGCGAACTTATGAATCGTATCGAATAACAATTACAGTTTACTCATTGGGAGCCATCTTTATTATTCAGGCACTGGTTTAATACTCCTTGATTACTTAGTATAGTATGCTTATGGTAACTTCTTATAGCTACATTATATATTATAAAACCTATCTACCTACAATGCTTATGATCACGTTTTTTTTTTATATTATAGGGGGCAAACGAGCAGACGGATCACTTGATGGTGGGTAATTGCCACCGCCCATGGACACCCGAAACACCAGAGGAGTCACAGGTGCGTTGCCGACCTTTAAGATGGGAGTACACTCGTTTTTGAAGGTTTGAATGTCGTATTGGTCCAGAAACAGCGCAGGCGACAGTTCATTCCACAATTTTAATGTGCGATGCAGGAAATTTCGGTAAAAACGCACTGTTGTGGACTGCCAACCATCTAAGTGATGGGGATGGAATAATGACTGTCCGAATTCTACGTGCTCGATAATAGGCTCTTATTTAAATATGCTGGCCAAGCTTATCTCTGTATAAATTCTATCAATTCGTTCAATTAATATATGACGTAGGAATACCAGTATACAATGTAATAATAATATACTAGTGATTCATAGTTTTTATATGTTTTTATATTTTATTCTAATTAAAATTAATAGTATTTTATATCCTTTCTCAAACATAGTGGACCAAGAGCCCAGAGCCGCCAGACCTACGTCATTAGTGCAAAGCTGAAATTTTCAGGATTATTAGTACAATGTCTTGTTAAGATATATGTGTACCCATTAGCTTGAAAGCGGGGCCGTTTCTGAGGTAGCGCGAAGTACAGATGGATAAAAACCTTACTTACGTACGATAAAGGTGCAAAGCTAATATTTACATATTTTTTCAAGAATATTACTTAAAATTAAAATTCATTACGGCCAGACACTTTCCTTGGGCCATTACTTCTGCCAGACGTCTTGAAAGTTGTGAAAAAATTAGGTAAACTACGTTATAGTAGCAAACCTAAATTTTATACATATTATCTAAGGTACTATTTTAAGACCCTTTGTATGTGGCCAGACCAATCATCCAGTCATCATCAGGCCGGCAGTGGACTGCGATGGCCTGATGATGACAATGAGAAGACATAGACATTATGGGCAAATAAATAAAAGTAAATAAATGAAGTCCAAAAAATTTTTTTTCGGGAGTTCGTCATGGTTCTGTGACACAATTTTTTTTTCTTTTAAACGTATCCCCACTGCGGCTCTCAGCTGTGTGATGTATTGGAATCAACTGACTAAAACCTCACGGTGTGTCACTCGGCACCTGAGATGGGAGAGATCGAAGTACTCTTGTTATTATATCTGGACCCCTCCCAGTGCCTGATGAAACTGACTCAGGTTCCACTGCCTTCTGTATCTCTCAATTTAGTTCATTTGTATCTGTTTTATTATTATGAACTAAACTGAAAAAAGGAACCCTAAAAAACGAGAAAACTTGTCATTACACCTTGTAATTATACCGTACTATAGTGCGTAAGTATATTTATTTAACCCTAAATTCATTAACATCACTTCATTTATCATCATCAGTTCAAATTTAGCTGCTGAATTTATTTCTTCAGTTGATTCAGTCATTTCTTTGATGATTTATTTCGTGTATAGTAACTTGAGTGTAATATATTTACAATCATCATCATTGAGGTTGTGTACAAAAAACTCAATATTTATTTATTTATTAACTAGCTGAGTCCCTCCCGTTTAAATGAATCCAGTTATTTTAGAGATGTAAGGGGAGGGATGTAAGGGGGCGAAACACAATCTATCGCTTCAAGCCAACCTCACCTGCTCGTGGTACATCCTGCTGAATGACGAACGAGGCTCTGGCGACCGACCGATGGCGGTATACCCATCCTAACAGGCGTAGCTAAATCAAACAGGCCGGTGACGGGCAGCAGCGTCATCGGTACAACAAGCTATGCCCTGCGATCACCAACCCGCCTGCCCAGCGTGGTGATTAAGGGCATTAACCTCCATGCGTAAGCACCAAAAGCCACGGCCCCCAGTTCCCGGTAGTCCCGCTATTCCTGGTCATGGTGGCGACCACGGTTACGGCGGGACAGGGGGTGCTAATCTCCGGGTTACGGAAGGCCACCACAAAAGACTGACCCTGGCAACATTTAATGGCCGCACATTACGGCTAGACTCGCATCTAGCACAACTCGAGGTGGAACTTGGGAAGATTAGATGGCATATCTTGGGGTTATGCGAAGTCCGAAGAGAGGGGGAGGACACCATAACCCTCGACTCAGGCCATCTTATGTACTTCCGTGAGGGAGACCAACAATCCCAAGGTGGCGTTGGGTTTCTGGTTAACAAGTCCCTTTCTAACAACGTTGTAGAAATGTCTAGTGTGTCGAACAGGGTAGCGTACCTCATAATCAAGCTCACTGAGAGATATTACTTGAAGGTAGTGCAAGTGTACGCACCGACCTCGACCCACTCGGACGATGAAGTGGAAGATATGTTCGATGATATATCGAGGGCCCTCCACTTCACGACAAAAACCCACTACAACGTTGTTATGGGTGACTTTAACGCCAAAGTGGGAGTACAAAATTGCAGCGAATCGGTAATAGGATCCCATGGGTTTGGAAGCAGGAATCATAGGGGGCAAATGCTCGTCAACTTCCTCGAACGAGAGGGGTTGTTCTTGATGAACTCTTTCTTTCAAAAACGGCCCCAAAGGAAGTGGACGTGGCGGAGCCCCGACGCTATGACCAAAAATGAGATTGATTTCATCATGACGGACAAAAAGCATATATTCAGAGACGTCTCAGTGCTCAACAGGTTTAATACCGGCAGTGATCACCGACTTGTCCGAGGCTCTCTGAATATCGACTTCAAGGCTGAACGTGTCCGCTTGATGAGATCTAGGCTCCGACCAACTCTGCTCCAAGCCACGATGGGTTCTGAAAAATTCCAGTCAAATCTGGAAAACCGATTTGCTGCCATGGAAACCACAAGAGACGTTGACCAGAAACTCCATAATGTGGTTCGGATCATCAGGGAAGAAGGTTCGAGATTTTGTAAAATGCAGCGTAAGAGCGGGAAGTCAAAGCTTTCAGAGGGGACTCTTAGGTTAATGAAGGAACGACGTGAGAACCCACCTGTCACTTCGTTAGGAAAACGGACTCTGAACCGAGAGATCAGCAAGCGTGTAAGACATGACCTCCGATGCTCCAATACTCTTTTTATTGAAAGAGCGATCGAGCTGAATCGGGGGCCAAAAGTGTTCGCGCAATCTCTCGGAAGAAGCCACCTGACGAAGTTGACCACAGCAAGTGGAGTAGTCGTTACTTCCAAGCCGGCCATCCTCTCGGAAGTGGAAGGCTTCTATGGCGGTTTGTACGCTTCGCACGCATCTCGACCTGATCCCGAAAATGAGGATCCTAGAGCCAAATTAACACGCCACTACACCGAAGATCTGCCAGAAGTCAGCATTGACGAAATCGAGATGGCTCTTGGACAGCTGAAAAATGGAAAAGCCCCGGGAGAGGATGGCATTACAACATGCCATCCTCTCCCGGAAATACGGGTAAACGTGTTGTTGAAAGCTGGAGGTAAGCCCGTACTGAGGGAGCTCCAAAAGCTTTTCAACGCTGTCCTGTTCGAAGGGAGAACTCCAGAGGCGTGGAGTAGAAGTGTGGTCATTTTGTTTTTCAAAAAGGGTGACAAGACCAGGTTGAAGAACTATCGACCCATTTCCCTCTTAAGCCACGTCTATAAGCTGTTTTCAAGAGTCATCACGAACCGTCTTGCGCGAAGACTCGACGAATTCCAACCACCGGAGCAGGCTGGGTTTCGGAGCGGATATGGCACCATAGACCACATCCACACAGTGCGGCAGATTATTCAAAAGACCGAAGAATATAATCAGCCCCTGTGTCTAGCATTTGTGGACTATGAGAAGGCCTTTGACTCGATCGAGATCTGGTCTGTTCTGGAGTCCCTGCAGCGCTGCCAAGTAGACTGGCGATACATCCAAGTGTTGAGTTGAGGAGGACTTGTTCAAGACGCTGCACTGGAAAGGACGTGGCATAAACATCAATGGTGAACACATCTCACACTTGCGATTTGCAGACGACATCGTCATCATGGCGGAGACGCTGCAGGACCTACAACAGATGCTGAATGATCTGACTGACTCTTCTGTACGCATCGGCCTACGGATGAACTTGGACAAAACCAAGGTCATGTTCAACGAACATGTACTACCGGAACCGGTTGCGCTACACGGTACCGTTCTCGAAGTTGTTCAAAAATATGTGTACCTCGGGCAGACTTTGCAGTTGGGTAGAAACAACTTCGAGGACGAGGTGAACAGGAGAATTCAGCTGGGTTGGGCGGCGTTTGGGAAGCTTCGTCGGGTCTTCTCATCATCGATCCCACAGTGCCTAAAGACGAAAGTCTTCAACCAGTGCGTCCTACCTGTCATGACATACGGAGCCGAAACGTGGACACTCACGGCACGGCTGGTTCACAAATTCAAAGTCACGCAGCGTGCTATGGAGAGGGCTATGCTCGGAGTTTCTCTCAGGGATCGTGTTCGAAACGAGGTAATCCGGCAGAGAACTAAAGTGATCGACATAGCCCACAGGATTAGCAAGCTGAAGTGGCAATGGGCTGGCCATATTAGCCGCAGGACCGACAACCGTTGGGGTAAACGTGTTCTTGAGTGGAGACCGCGTCTCGGCAAACGTAGTGTAGGACGTCCACAGGCCAGGTGGAGTGATGATTTGCGCAAGACGGCTGGCAGGAGCTGGATGCGAGTCGCCGAGGATCGAACTGAGTGGCGTGCAATTGGAGAGGCCTATGTCCAGCAGTGGACTGCGATAGGCTGATGATGATGATGATTTTAGAGATTAGCCGGAATAAACAGACATACCGACAAACATTTAAAAATTTACCTTTTGATGTATTGTATAGATATGCATTTAGTAAAAAATGTTTATTTGATATTACATATAAATACTCTAACTTTATTTTTTTGTATAGATTAGGGCAATTACAACAGTTAACAAACAAGGTATGACAGTTTTTGTACAAATAAAAATAAACAAATATATAAAAATATACGGCTTGGCACCGATTGATACACTTTCGTAATCACACAGCATAATCAATAATGATTAAATTTTAAATGCAATCATGCCTACATATTTTAAGATACCACAAAGTTACGAATGTTTTATATTAAGAAGTTACCAACCACTTACTCTAGCATTGCACCTGTGCGACATCACTAATTCGACAGGCTTTTGAAAAAAAAGGAAGAACACAATATCTATATCTTTATATATACATTTAATTCTTGTGTGAGTGTGTATGTCACTGAACTTCTCTCAAACGACTGGACCGATTTTGATGAAATTTTTTGTGTGTGTCCAAGGGGATCTGGGAATGGTTTAGATTCGCAATTGGACCCGGTAGGTGGCGCTGCGATCGAGTTCTGGACTTTTAAAGTTGGGCGGTACGAAGTTCGCTGGGTCAACTAGTATCACCATATTTCTATCGCTTCACAACGTAAAAGATCAAGATTATATCGTCAGTACTCTGTTGCTAGTATCACTGACGCCGTGAGAAATCAACTCTGGTAATGAACAGGTTTACATGTTTATTGACTTAAATTATATTTATTTGACTCTTTTTCAATTACGTTTTCACTGTCATATCTTTTTTCTCAATTTAAACTAGGCGTAATGTTTATAAGGGCTTTTCTTTAAAAGGTGTAGTAAATAAGGTAGTAAGTAATAAATAAATTATTTTAAATATTTATGGATGGATTAGAAGTGTCAATATAAAAAATGTTAGACAAAATCAAGGCACACTACAGCTCTATTTTAGAGTAAGTAGATTGTTCATGTTTCTCGTCTTTTGAATCTGCTTTATCAGGGTATACTTTCTGGAGATGGTTATTGGCCGTAAAGAAAAGTTTCAAGAAAGCAGCTCGCTCGTGGAAAGGCCTAGATTTCATTTGCAATTTAGTGTTAATATCTAAGTAAGGAAATCCAGATTGCTTAGTAATTGGAGTCCATTCAACTGGTATAAGATCTGATTTATGAGGGGCCGGATTACTGAAAAATAAGTTAAATTAGTTTTGTAAAGATAAATAAAAATGAAATTGATGTATGTTTCAAGTACAACTTACCCAAATTTTATAAAATTAGACCAAATCAATGTCATTAGATCTACCATATGTTGATCTTCCTGAGTCATGGGAATATGTTTCAGAAATATCATATCAAACAAATAGCCCATATCATCGCCATGTTGAGAATGACAGTTTGTTGCATTCCACAAAACACGTACAAAATTTCTCTGACCAATATATGAAAATACTAATAGAAAAATGTTTCCAGCCTCACTGTCTAAATACCTTTCGATGGTCTTATAGGCTGGATACAGAAAATAAGTATCAGAATCAAAATTAATTACACTTTCTCGAACTGCTGAGCTGGGTGGTTTATCTCCAAAATAAAAATTGTGTACTAAATCTGCCATACCCTCAAAATCTTTACTTTCCTCAAAAAACATCGAAATTTTGTTTTTAACGCTGTTCTGGTAATCTTCTTCTGTGTAAAATCGATAATATCCACACATCTCATCATAAGTAATACCAATTATTACTGGCAAATGTTTAACTTTGGGCACTGCCCCTCTGCGCCAATTTTTGGTAATAAAGCTTTCAACACCATCAAATTTTTTTTCTACGCAAGGTTTAAATTGATCCAATATTTTCAAGCTTTCAGCAGCAGTTATCACTAAATGTGTGTCCTGTTTTGCAAGAAAATTAATTGCTGCATTCAGGTCATTGGTTGGGAATCCTAAATATTCTGACAGAATTATTGGTGCTCTTTTTATTGGCTCATTGAAAATTGGTAGTAGTGATGTACCACTTTGTAAAATAACTTTATCATATAATATTTCAAAATTGGATTGTAAATGTAAATCTATAGACACTGCACCAGCACTATGACCACCTAATGTTATATTAGTATCATCTCCACCAAATGCACCGATATGTTTTTTAATCCATCGTAAAGCTAAAACCTGGTCTTTTAATCCCTGGTTACCAGGTACTTCAGGAGTATCCAAACACATAAAACCGTAGGGGCCACCTCTGTAGTTAATACTTACTAAAATAATATCATGCTTAGCCAAAAACTTTGCACCGTATAAAAATCTATCATAGTACCCATCTATGAAGCTTCCACCAAAAACATAAGCGAGCACAGGAAGACGGTTTTTGGCTGATGCTGAATATGGTACAAATATATTTAGTTTCAAACAGTCAAGTGAGCCGACTAAAGTTAGATTGTATTCTTCTCTTTGTGGGCAAGGAGCATAATCATCGTATGCCTCAAAGACGTTTTCAAAACCTGGATGTGGAATCGCCACCTGTAAAATATTAAAAACGACTTATAAATTTCATTTATTGGCGTATGTTCATCATTAAACTAAAATTGCAGTTTTTTTCTAAAAGATTACTGCCGCATTTACAATATATACGAAAAGGTCATAAAGTACACCCAGACTTAGAATAACAATTTCTTGATTACACAAAGTGTTTTCCTATGTAGGGTTTAAAGCCACAACACTTGGCGCAGTAGAGACCGTCATGGCGGCCACTTAAGCCACTAAACCAACCGTGCAGTCGATGAATCAACAAAATATTTAGTCAATTTATCAGCCCGTTTCAAAAGTATCAGTATATATTCATTAGCGCAGCGGAGTATGGTTACCCAATGTTATTGAACCAAATATATACAACCCTAGTATTTATAATTGACGCATCCCACGCACAGCCTGTACTGATGCCCCGTAGTGAAGGCACCCAACCAAGCTTTACGACTGTTATCTCATGATAACAATCGGGACCAACTGCTTAATGTGGCCTCCTAATCACAGAAACGCTCATAACAAATCATGCCATCCACTGTCACGCATCTAGGTACTGACTGTGCCGTAGTTGTTTACTCTTGGTGATTGTTTCTGATCACCTGGGGCAACTTGGTTATGAGGTTTGTATGTCGTCGAATTAAGAGTACCGAATGTCACCACACCAGTTTATGAAATGAGTGGAGTAATAGTCGATTCAGAAAGCAAACTATGCATTACAAATTAGGACGGTAAAGAGAATAAAAATTTAAAACAAACTCTGTACTATTCCATTTAATAAACTAAGGAAGTTCGTCCCAATCAATTATTCTTTTAACGGTGTAACAGTCTTTAATAGCTTGCAGGACACCGAGATAACCGACGTCACCAGCGCGATCCTTACGTATACGTATGACTATGTAATCCTAAGGAAACAATTCGGCGTCGTTTACAGAGCTATTCAATTTTTTTTTAGTAACAGTAATTAGGTCATAAGAAC
Organism: Phragmatobia fuliginosa; assembly: GCA_932526445.1. Lineage (NCBI taxonomy): Eukaryota > Metazoa > Arthropoda > Insecta > Lepidoptera > Erebidae > Phragmatobia > Phragmatobia fuliginosa. Next base: position 2,192,940 of record OW052063.1, on the reverse strand, counting down.
ATGAAGCAATGCCATTCAAGAACATAGTCGTTTTAGATCGCAGACCAAAATGCTATTATGGTAATATAATAGCATTTTTTTAGAACATTTATATTTCTTGCAAATCAGTTTATTTTGACGGGGAATTGATTTACTTTGCATTCCCTTTTTACAATTAATATTATTCCCGAAATAACTGAATACTTTCACAAAATTAATTCTGCCATATTAATTCTGCGATAAAGTTGCAGAAGAGCTGTTATTCTTACATAATATGTCAAAATTAATATCATTCATCATAGTGATATTAATATTTTTAATGCCACCCTTATGGCATTAAAAATATATACTACAAGAACAATATGGCCCTGTTCTATAAGAAAACATGTCAAAAGGAAGATTACGATTTGAGACAAAAAAATACGCATATGAATAGTTTTGGATGTCAGAATATAGCAGATTATTAAATAATTCAATTTTATAATGATATATAAGGGATCCGTATACATAAACGGGTGTACATAATATGATATTGGTATGAGTAATGTGCTGCAGCGATTCTCTAATAGACTTTATCAGCTCAGTGTAGTTACATGAACGTTTGAAATCGCTTTCCCCAATCATCACGATACAATAATTGAGCATACTAAAATTTAATAATATATTTCCAATATTTTTAATAAGTTGTATAATAGTGCAATGTGGAGTGATATAACGACAGTAATCAAACTTACGACCAAAGATATTGTCCAAATCTGAAAGCATTCCAACGTGACTACTGTTTGTTAAAATACACTACAATACAAATACAATTTGTTCTTTCTACACTTTTTTGACTCTGCAACAGTTGCATTTATAGAAGACACAGAAGATATTTCCATATCTTCTGTTTTCTTTCACCTGAAGAGATTTCTGAAGAACGGCAATTTTCTCAGTGAGGGCTGATATTTCGCTTTTTTCGCTAGGTGTAGCTGTTTTTGTAGGTCAGCTACCCTTCGTTGTAGGGTTGAGACAGTCTCACTGGGCGATGATTCTTTGCTACGTTTCGTTGAAAGTCCCGGCGGTGTGAAGAATGAGCGCATATCTAAATGTAGCGAAGAGGGTCTATAATTTTTTACCGAAGTAGACTTGTGTGGCGATTGCGTTAAAAATTCCATAAATGTTATGTTTTCTTTAGTTAACCTAGATACCTGTATACGCAGGTCGTTGTTTTCCAGTATAATATTTTCTAATTCGTTCTGTGAAGTAGTAAGCTCCGTCTGAAGCTGTTCAACAGTGTCTTTCATTTCCAGGACCGAAATCATACTAGTGGTAGTTGTATGATCCATACTTCTTGACAAGACTGGGTCACCTGTGATATGATCAAGTGTGCAATCTGTAAACGGGCAAGATTCATCCTTTTCACTAAGAGCATTCATTGGTGTTGAGGCTGGTGTGGTGCTGTGTGACATCATTGCTATGTTATGTTTAGGTGATCCTGTTTTTTTTTCTAGTTGTGACAAAGCAGGGTTCAATAGGTGATGATACTTGTACCTTTCTCTTACCAGGTTGTTGCGACTTGAGCCCACTATGTTTCGCAACTTTAGTTTTTGACGACATATTAATGTAATTATATTATTTTTTTATTATTATAATATTTTGCAATTTACCCAGGTCAATTCTTTGTAGGTAATCTTCGTACAGCGGTCAAGAAAAAAAGAAACTAATATGGTAATTTAATTTTTTGTGTGGTATCCCTTTTTTAGTACCGCTACTCTCCGCTCCAGAAAAGAATGACATTAAAACACACAAAACAGTAATTTTGATTTTCATATGGCTACACTTTAGTTCTGCTATTCACCGCTTTAAGCGCTAGATGTATAATTTTAAAAAACTTTGTATACTTTTACAAATTTTCAAGTTTGATATTAATTCATCTTATGTGTTTATTGTTCTTTTTAACTTGTTTAGTACTACACTTTATTACTATTTGTGGGTAACTGGAGATTTTTCTTAAAGAATAACAGTCATTGTTTGAAACTTGCTAGTTCATCATTATACTATCAGGGGGGTGTCACTCCGCAGTTTAGGTATAGTCGGTCGGCTGCCTGCCGGGGCAAACATGCCGGTCGTATAGACATCGTCAGAACAGTTAAGAGTTACACGATAGAAAGAGACGCAATTGTAGGTAAATATAATCGTAGTGATTCGGCGCTGTGCGATCTGAATTGAACTTAATCTTTTGACACCGAGGGTATCTATTAATTAAATTTAGTTTTCGGAGTGAGTCTTCTGTGCTGGTACTATTATGTATTCTTTGATACATAATAGTACCATATAGTCTTATAAACACAGGATTAAAGCCGTCACCAACACTATCACATTATCTTCATATGCTTATCACTGTTTTCTCACATTTATTTTACTTATAGGAGTCAGATTTTATAAATTATTACAAATTAAATAAGAATGCAATGAAAACAAACCCAGGGTTGCCAGGGTAATAAATAATTATCTCGAGTCATGTTTATAACGTGATTAAATAGGTCTTCGCTTGAACTTTGTCTTTCAGTGATAACGGTGCCCTTTATATTTCAATTCATGGGCCCAAACACGTTTGATTTACGTGGAATGAAGTTTTGTTTCCTGTTCTTGTATAACTCTACTGATTACAAAATTAGTAACAAATTACGTGGTTTCTATATTTTTTTATGAAGGCTGATAATAAACAAACACTTTTATGGTATACGGACAAGCAAACATACTTTGCTGTCCTCTTAGTGCCTCAGTGCCTCTGAGAAGTAGTGAAATTCTGGCTGCGGTAACTTCGACTCTTATTGACAAATAACAATTTCTGTAACATTTTTTTCTTATGCAAGAAAGAATCGTTAAACAGATTTAGCAGTTTTCTTTATTTTTTCGTGCCTCGGAGAGCACGTTAAGCCGTCGGTCCCGGTTGTCATAAATATCTATGACAATCGTTATTGGGAAGTCTATGCCCTCAAATATACTGCGAATTATTCCAGCCATTGAATTTCAGTTCTCCTTCAAGGTTGCGGAGGTCCGATATCAGAAAAACTGATATTCAGGTAAAACTGGTTGAACTGGTAGCCGATCCCAAATAATCTTAGAAATAAAGGCTAGGTAGAAGTATTATTACTTGAGCAATGTGGTACGACTAGATATCATACCTCTGATCGACCCAACATTTATGTACATGCCAAAACATTCGTCTTTCACTTAGTTATAAATTTATAACCTTAATGCATTTTTAAGTATATTAGTTAGAAACTGAAATATAAACAGTAGCCCTGAAGTAAAATTACATCAACGTGACAGTCCCTGGCTTAATACAATAGTTATTCATAATATTATGCAAATTGGAGTATCATTGAACTTTTTTAACCCATAACATTAATGTTGTTACAGTGTGAAACAATTATAATCTAAAACAATATACTTACTCCGAAAGGATTGGAGGTATTAACTTGTGCGAAGGGTACCCCAAGAAACATTGCGTAGTCGCCATCGTCAGCTCTTAGACCTTTGATGGTTCCAATATCGGTTTTAACTATGAGATTATTTGTTTCACTGTTAACTGTACAAACTAAAACTATCAATAAAACACATCTTTCTATAAACATAATGTACTGGGTTCAGTAGTTTAAATGACTCTCCACAGAGTTTGACGTAAATTATATTGTGATGTTGGTAACTAGCTGATCGATGCAGCGCCGTCTGTGACTGCCTTGTTCGTCTAGTGGTTTTCGTATGCGGCTGCTGATCAAGAGGTCTCGGGTTCGATTCCCAGGTCGGACTAAATATTTGTGTGATCCATAAATATTTGTTTCGGAATCTGGGTGCTTTATATCCATATCTCCATTTATAAAACCTTTATCACTGATGCTCCGCTCCTATAGGTCGATGATGGATTTTCTATCGGGTCTACTTAGTTTCTAAAATTAGCGCGTCCAAATGAACAGACAAATTCTCCAACTTCATGTTATTAGTATAGTTTATGTATGTGTGTTTTACAGAAATCATAAAACTCACTATCAAGAATGTTATTATCAGGTTAAAGTTCATTGACATCTGTTTATGATCTATTAAAAGTTTTAGAATTTATAGAAGATTTTATTTAAGATATTCTAAGATTTTGGCATATTTATAACGCAAGAACAAGTCCTCAGACATAGAACTTTCTCGGTGCAGAACACACACAAAAATTCGAAATTGGCGTATTAAGCGTTAACTGAAAACTGTCCTCTTCTTATTTTCATTAATCTAGTCCCAAGCTAAGCAGAGCTTGTATTATGGGTACAAGACAACTGATATAAATACATTAACATACTTTATTTTTTGTAAATTCTTACATATTATACATAGAATAAATGTGTTCGGATTTATATGCTTCTGTTGTTGTTGTATGTTTTTTTATAAATGAACCTACCTAAGTGAACCAAGGTTGAGTGGTCTCCACACTCATCGCTAATGCACACAATGCAACATTGCGATCTTCACCATGGCAGTCTGATGAAGTGATTCTGCATTATTAGGTCTAAGGTTTCACACTCACCAACGATGAAAACTTCAATTTTATAAATGACTGCACGGCCTAGTGGTTTAAGCGGTCGCCACGCCGCTTTTTACTAAGCCAAGTATCGTGGGTTTAAATCCCACGTGGAACAAGAGAAAGTATGTAGAAAGAACAAAGAATGTATTCGGGTAAATAATGAAAGAGACCTGTTTCCTATTGGTATGCATGTATATTTTCTTAACTCAGGTAGTAAAGTACCACTTAAGATAAAAGTGACATAGATGTTGTGACAAACTACTTAGTGCGAAATAAATGTTGAAATTTAAAAAAAAAATGATTATAATCTTTTTTTTGCACTCGGTACTTTTAACCACTATCATTTGAGTCAGGAGCTTGCACGAGTTTTAAGTGATCCTTATTTTATTTTAAAATTATTAGACTGACTGAATTAATATGGTAAACTGTACAGTACAAAAAAGAAGGTTAATTAGATGCATATACTGAGAACCAAACAAGCAGAGAGAGGTAGACGGAAACGGATTCAAGTAGGATAAATACAGACAAGGAATGATTTCATCACTTTTGGTTTTCAAAAACAAAGAGGAAGAGTCTCTAGTAAAATCTGAAATTTTGATTGTTTATTGTACTAACAAAGTCTGTTGATAATGCCAAATGTGTCAGATAGATACAATATTATTTTGTAAAGTACATTAATATGTAAGTAACATACTCAGAAAATTTTGTTTAAGGTTAAATAATCAAAATTTTATTATTACGCCGGGTTTGGTATCAGATAGGCCAATACCTCCTTTTCAAGGAGAGGCCTATGTCCAACAGTGGACTGTTAAAGGCTGTTGATGATGATGATGATGATTGGTATCAGACGCAACCGCCTTGTGTGGTGTGCAACGACTTGAAGAAAAAAAGCGGTCAAGTGAGAGTCGGACTCGCCCATGAAGGGTTCCGTATCACCAAGTAACATCATATAAAAGTTCTTGTAGTCCGTTGTAACTTCATCATCATCATCATCTGTAACTTGGATCGATGTTTTTTTATTGGTGTGTTGATTGAATGAAAGGTAAATTGCAGGTTACGATTTATAACATATTAAAAAAAACTACTCACTAGATCTCATTCAAACCAATTTTCGTTAGTAGTTTGCATGATAATGTACAACGTTGTTTAGTTTTATAACTCTCTTATTTTAGAAGTTACAGGGGGGGGGGACATTTTTGCTCTTTGGAAGTATCTCTCGCGCAAACTATTCAGTTTAGAAAAAAATGATATTAGAAACCTCAACATCATTTTTGAATACCTATCCATAGATACCCCACACGTATAGGTTCGATCAAAAATTTTTTTTTGAGTTTCAGTTCCAAGTATGGAGTACCCCCAAAATGTAATGTTTTTTTTCTATTTTTATGTGAAAATTTTAGTGCGGTTCACAGATTACATCTACTTACCAAGTTTCATAAGTATAGCTCTTATGGTTTCCAAAAAAAGTGGTTGTGACATACGGACGGACAGACAGACAGACATGACGAATCTATAAGGGCTACGGAACCCTAATGACTGCCATCGGTTTGAGGCGGACTGTCCAAGACCGGGATGTTAAGCATGTGGCGACTTCCACATACAGCAAAAGCAAATAACATACAACAGTGCCATCTACCGAAGAAACATAGAACTACGAAGAAAAAGACGTAACGATCTATACGGAATAAATACTAATCCTGAATCGCGAAAGAGAAATTCTCGTGCCGATTAGCATTTATACAACATCCCAACATCAACTGTATCTCTGATACAATATCTGTAAAAAGATTATCTTGAAGAAATCAACGTGAGCAATAAGGCCGCCTATTGTAATAACAAATGTAAACTTATATTTATGTTTGTGTACAAAATTTGATTCTTTATTGCTGGGCAATGAAGTTATAAAATTAAGTAAATAAATAAATTTTACCTCTTAACTCAAGGTAACCCTGACTCATGTAGCGTCATAATCGTGAATTATTTTTTTTGTGTATTTTTAGGGTTCCGTAGCCAAATGGCAAAAAAACAGAACCCTTATAGATTCGTCATGTCTGTCTGTCTGGCTGTCTGTCCGTCCGTATGTCACAGCCATTTTTTTCCTAAACCATAAGAGCTATACTTTTGAAACTTGGTAAGAAGATGTAATCTGTGAACCGCATTGAGATTTTCACATAAAAATAGAAAAAGAACAATACATTTTGGGGGTCCCCATACTTGGAACTGAAACTCAAATTTTTTTTTTCAACAAACCCATACGTGTGGGGTGGATAGGTGTTCAAAAATGATGTTGAAGTTTCTAATATCATTTTTTTCTAAACTGAATAGTTTGCGCGAGAGACACTTCCAAAGTGGAAAAACGTGTGTGTAACCTGTAACTTCTAAAATAAGAGAGTGATAAAACAAAAAAAAAATATGTTGTACATTACCATGCAAACTACCAACGAAAATTGGTTTGAACGAGATCTAGTGAGTAGTTTTTTTTGAATACGTCATAAATCATAAACCGCAATTTAACTTTTAATAAATCAATACACTCTTATAAAAAGATCGATCAAAGTTACTCCAAACTACAAGAACTTTTATATGATGTTACTTGGTGATACGGAACCCTTCATGGGCTAGTCCGACTCGCACTTGGCCGCTTTTTATTATTTTTTGTTGATCCATCTATGAGTAGTACAATTGCTCTCTGTTGCATAACACAAGTTTTTGTTACATATCTCGGAGATTTACTTATCTAACCTTAGCTGATCTCTGATAGTATCTGATATATCCAACATAGAGATACAAATTTAAAACGAAACTGAAAAAATACTCATTCTAGTTCGAGAATTCGGTTAACATTAACTAAGATGTTTTTACATAAATGTCTTGGTTTGGTATTTTTAATTCAAATAGTTAGTAGCAAAATAAGAATAGATCCTTTAGTTAATACTAATGTTGGTTTAATAAGGGGTTTAAGAGCTAACGATGGTGACTACTCAATGTTTCTTGGAATACCGTTCGCGAAAGTTGATATGAATAATCCATTTGGTGTAAGTATTTATCATAAAATATACTGCTTTTTCACTCAACCAAAGTAACATTGATTAAATCCTTAAAGGGTGTCGGAAGCCTAGTAAACGACTATGTATTTTATGTAATACTAAATTGAAATATGTATGAGTATGTCTATATGTATGTTTATATATTATTGCATATTTTAACATATGTAATGTTATATATGTATATTACATTTATGTAAAATGTATGTTTGTTGGTCGTATTATATGTCATATGAATAAAATCGTTATGTACCAAAGAAAACTTATCTTTGCACCTACCGCATCTTATTTTTACATCACCGTGAGAATGCCTCATGTCATTAACTCCGCTTTTGTACAACAAGTGCAACAAGTTTTAAATTAATAAATAATGCATTAGAAATGCAACCTGATAATAAGCTTTCTCGTTAATTTTATCTTCTGTTCTATTTCTACTTACTCACAGATACTCTTTCTCATTATTTATTGTAATCATCTTAGCCAAACGACGAACTCTAAGTTTTATCCCGGAATATTCACTACGAGAAAATCCGATCCTACATCATCTTTTTTCTGCTCTCGTATTAATTCCTACTAATATTATAAATTCGAAAGTAACTCTGTCTGTCTATCTCTTACGTTTTCACAAACTGCTAAACTGATTTTGATGAAATTTGGTACACAGGTAGTCTAGAGTCTGAGGAAGGACATAGGCTACTTTTTACCGCGATAACCGACATATACGAGGGCGGAGCCGCGGGCGAAAGCTAGTATGTGTATTAATTAAGTCGTAGAATTAAAGTGACACGCTTCTTAATCGGTTTCCCACCTTTATCTTTCTGATACCCCGCGTACCAATCATTTGTGATGAAATATTTCAATGTTTATACTTCTGAAAAAAATGAATAGAATGGAATTAGACTAAATATATATCTTCAAGTGTTAACCAAATTAGTGCTATTTCTGTTGTTAAGATCACTAAAATTCACCAAAATTGTAGTTTCATTCTTGAGTTGAATTTCATTTGTTTATTGGTATCAAATAGCAAATTATTTTAGATCTTGTCAGCTTAGTGCAAAGGTATGTTTACAATAAGAGTATTCTTCGTCACAAATCACATTGTAAATCATCATGTGTCTTATGACTTATTTGGTATACCTGTAGGGGCAATTGTTTTAAGTTTAAGAGATTTAAACTTATGAACAAGTATGTCCTTCATCAACTACTACTGAACTAAATACAGTAAAAGCTAAGATTGGAAATAGTGGAATATAAAATGAACTATAAGCACATAAAATTTAAGTATATAATTCAACAACAAATTTTAGTGAATTTCAGTTAGGTGAACAACCGAATCAGCACCTTAGTCTATCGTCTTTTGATGAATTGAAAAATAAAACTACAATCTGAGAAATTAAGTTTGAAAACCTTTTTTCAGCCATCGACACCATATCCTGAGTTTGAGGATACTTTTGAAGCATACGATGACTCTGTAGTTTGCCCACAGGTTGAAGAATTCAATAACACCTTAGTTGGATCTCCTGATTGTTTAAATCTTAATATATTTGTACCATCATCTGCTACTTCTAATAATCTTCAACCAGTTCTAGTATGGATATATGGAGGAGGTTTTCAAATGGGCTTCAATAACAGACATTTGTATGGACCCAGTTTTTTGATCAAACACGACATCATCTTAGTCACTATTAACTACAGACTTGGACCTTACGGTTTTATGTGTTTAGATACTACTGAAATACCAGGAAATCAAGGTCTAAAAGATCAAACTTTGGCTTTAAGATGGATAAAAAATAATATTGGAGCGTTTGGCGGAGACACAAATAAAATAACAATATTTGGTGAAAGTGCAGGTTCCATTTCTGTAGACCTACACCTACACTCAAATAATGAGAAATTATTTGATAAAGCTATACTTCAAAGTGGTACAGCGTTATCACCAATTTTTTCAGAACCTCTCAGGAATGCTCCTATCATAATTTCAGAATACTTGGGTTTTCCTACAAGTAGTTTAGAAGATGCACTGGAATTTCTAACGCAAGTAGATAGTCATTTAGTCATAGCCGCTGTAAATGCTTTACAAATAGGTGATGAATTCAGGCCATGCATAGAAAAAGAGATAGATGGGGTTGAAAGCTTTATAACAGAAAACTGGATAACGTCAAGTTTAACAAAAATACATAATGTACCTATTCTAATTGGATTTAATAATGACGAACGGTATGGGTATTACATCTCAGAAGAAGATGAGTTTTATAAAGACTTGACCATTGTTAAGGATTATCTGGCAATGGGTTTTGACGTTAGTGATTTAGATTTTCAAGTTATGGAAGACATGGTTCGTCATTTTTACTTTGGCGATGAACTAATGAGCGCAGCAGTCAGACAGGGTATAGCCGATTTTACATCAGACTTTAGATTCATTCATCCAACTTACAGAAGCATCAGAAAGTACTTAGATAACAATATAGGAAATGTATATTTATATTTGTTTTCGTACGTTGGAGAAAGAAACTTTGCAAGACAGAAGGACAATGTGACAACTGGCGATGGTGCTTTGCACTGTGATGAAATAGGATACTTGTTTGATATATCGTATATGAAAGGACTTCCAATAACTCCTGCTGATCAATTAATGATTGATCAAATTACAAAAATGTGGACTAATTTTGTGAAATCTGGGTAAGTGATTCCTAAAAAAAATGTAAATACGTTATGAAATATTACTTTATAAGAGTATTATTATAAAACATGTCATTTTATGTTTGCAGCAATCCTCAATTGGACAACGTTCCAGTACAGTGGACTCCCGTTACCAATACCTTAACACTACCGTACCTAAATATTGGTGCTGAATTAACACTCAAATCCAGACCTTTTACCCAACGAACGTCATTTTGGGATCTTTTTTACAAAGTTAATGAACATCTGCAAATAGTTTATCCTTCCGCTAAAGTGGAATTGTAATAAAGTATTGAAAAATAAAATCAGTTATTGCATTTAATGTTTGTGTTTTTTTCCTTCTTTTTCCAAACATTTTATTTTTGAATATAATATCTGTTTTAAAGTTATGGTAAAGATGATAGAATGTTAATTTATTGAAAATGTGAGTTGGACTGAACTTAATGCTACTTCTTTGAAATTTAAATGTGTGTTTTTTTATTTTAATGGAATTCCACAGATCACGAGAGATCTTATCATATCTAATGCTCTAGCTTGCGATCGTGGCTTATCTGATATCGTGCCAAAAAGTAGAGTATGTCCCTCTATGAACAAGATCTGATCTATTTCTATACAGAAAATCTTCTAAATTGATGAAGCAGTTTTGCCGTGAAAGCATAACAGACAAACAGAGTACTTTCAAATACTTTTATAGCAGGGATCATTATGATATATAAAAATATGTCCTCTAATGTCAATATATTCTAACTAATACAATAAACCATATCGGTTAGTGAGACAAAGACAGACATCTTAATAATAATTTTATAAACATATAATTAAATAATGTTATCGTAGTCGATTCCGGCAGTTTTATGATTAATTAGTCCACACCGATTTCTAAACCAGTAAGTACAGTCAGTCCTATAAAATGATATTTTGTGATCACATAACGTCTTTTTAAATTGTCACGAGGAGAAAATAATAAGGAAAGGTAACGACAATAAATGCTATGATTATGATTTATGTAGGAAATATTTTATTTTTCCTAGAAATTTATTAAAACTTTTCTACTTTCAAAACACATGCATTACCATTGTCGCGTCACCTCGTAAAACAAACAATGACAGATGGAAATTAATTAATCTTGATCTATTCAATGTTTAAAAAAAAAATCGAAGATTGTGATAGTCTTAGTGATTTCTGATTTGCTCGAAAACGAAGAAAATGAACTAGTTGTAAGTTAATTCGAGGGCACTGACTTCCCAATAACGATTGCCATAGATGTTCATGACAACCGGGGCCGACGGCTTTGCGTGCTCTCCGAGGTAGGGGCATGAATCACCGCCAAACTTCCTAACTCCGGGCTGCTATTAGGAATTTCCTAAGAAAAACCCAAAACCACTTTTTGGCCCGACCCGAGATTAGTACAAGAGACCTCTTGTTTAGCAACCGCATACGCTATCCACTAGACCAATATATGTATGTCTATATTTATGGTTATATATTATAGTATATTTTAACCTTGGTAATCTAATATTTATTTCATTTATGTAAAATGTGTGTATGTTGGTCGTATTATATGTCATAGGAATAAAATCGTTATGTGCCGAAGAAAACTTATCTTTGCACCTACCGCATCTTATTTTTACATCACCTGAAGGTTGAATGGGAGAGAATACCTCATGGCATTAAGTCCGCCTTTGTACAACAAGTGCAACAAGTTTTAAATAAATAAATAATTCATTAAAAATGCAACCTTATAGTAAGCTTTCTCGTTAATTGTATCATCTGTTCTAGGGCTTCTGACACACACAAATACTCTTTCTCATTCTTTATTGTAAACATCTCTGCCAAACGACGACCTCTAAATTTCATCCCGGAATATTCACTACAACAAAATCCAATCCAACATTACCTTTTTTCTGCTACCGTATTAATTTAGTCCTTGAATTAAAGTGACACGCTTCATAATCTGTTTCCCACCTTTATCTTTCTGATACCCCGCATTCCAATCATTTGTGATGAAATATTTCACTGAATACTTCTATGCTTCTGAGAAATACGTATAGAATGGAATTAGACTAAATAATATATTTAAGTATTAACCAAATTAGTGCTATTTCTGTTGTTGAGATCACTAAAATTCACCAAAATTGTAGTTTCATTCTTGAGTTGAATTTCATTTGTTTATTGGTATCAAATAGCAAATTATTTTAGATCTTGTCAGCTTAGTGCAAAGGTATGTTTACAATACGAGTATTTTTCGTCCTAATCACATTTAAGTAAATCATCATGTCATCTCATGACTTATCTGGTATACCTGTAGGGGCAATTGTTTAAGGTTTGACAAGATTTTAACTTATAAACAAGTATGTCATCAATCAACAACTACTGAACTAAATACAGTATAAGCTAAGATTGGAAATATCGATAAATGAACTATAAGCACATTAAATTAAAGTATATAATCCAACAACAAATTTTAGTGAATTTCAGTTAGGTGATAATGATAACAGAATCAGTGCATCGTCTTTAGATGAATTGAAAAATAAAACTTCAATCGTAGAAATTGAGTTTGAAAATCTTTTTTCAGCCATCGACACCATATCCAGAGTTTGAGGATACTTTTGAAGCAAACGATGACTCTGCAGTTTGCCCACAGATTGAAGAATTCAATAACACCATAGTTGGATCTCCTGATTGTTTAAATCTTAATATATTTGTACCATCATCTGCTACTTCTAATAATCTTCAACCAGTTCTTGTGTGGATTTATGGAGGAGGTTTTCAAATTGGCTTCAATAACAGACATTTGTATGGACCCAGTTTTTTGATCAAACACGACATCATCTTAGTCACTGTTAACTATAGACTTGGACCCTACGGTTTTATGTGTTTAGATACTCCTGAAATACCAGGAAATCAAGGTTTAAAAGATCAAGCTTTAGCTTTAAGATGGATAAAGAATAATATTGGAGCGTTCGGCGGAGACACAAATAAAATAACAATATTTGGTGAAAGTGCAGGTTCCATATCTGTAGACCTACACCTGCACTCAAATAATGAGAAATTATTTGATAAAGCTATACTTCAAAGTGGTACAGCGTTATCACCAATTTTTTCAGAACCTCTCAGGAATGCTCCTATCATAATTTCAGAATACTTGGGTTTTCCTACAAATAGTTTAGAAGATGCACTGGAATTTCTAACGCAAGTAGATAGCCATTTAGTTATAGCCGCTGTAAATGCTTTACAAATAGATGATGAATTCAGGCCATGCATAGAAAAAGAGATAGATGGGGTTGAAAGCTTTATCACAGAAAACTGGATAACGTCAAGTTTGCCAAAAATACAAAATGTACCTATTCTAATTGGATTTAATAATGACGAATGGTATGGGTTTTACACCTCAGAAGAAGATGAGTTTTATAAAGACTTGACCATTGTTATGGATTATCTGGAAAAGGGTTTTGACGTCAGTGATTTAGATTTTGAAGTTATGGAAGACATGGTTCGTCATTTTTACTTTGGCGATGAACTAATGAGTGCAGCTGTCAGACAAGGTATAATCAATTTTATATCAGACTTTGTATTCATTCATCCAACTTACAGAAGCATTAGAAAGTACTTGGATAACAATGTGGGAAATGTATATTTATATTTGTTTTCGTACGTTGGAGAAAGAAACTTTGTAAGACAGAAGAACAATGTGACAACTGGTGATGGTGCTTTGCACTGTGATGAAATAGGATACTTGTTTGATATATCGTATATGAAAGGACTTCCAATAACTCATGCAGATCAATTAATGATTGATCAAATTACAAAAATGTGGACTAATTTTGTAAAATCTGGGTAAGTGATTCCTAAATCCTACTAATCCTACTAATATTATAAACGTGAAAGTTTGTGAGTATGTGTGTATGTGTGTATGTGTGTCTGTGTGTATGTTTGTTGCTCTTTCACGCAAAAACTACTGAACGGATTTGGATGAAACTTTACAGTAATATAGCTTATATATCAGAATAACACATAGGCTACTTTTTACTTCAATAATCGAGATAAACGGGCGAAAGCTAGGTTATTATAAAAATATATTAAATCGTAGATGTCAAAATGTATCACTGTTTATCTCCTGTCAAAACTTCACAGGTTGCTAGGCATAACACACTTGCTTAGCAACCATAATGATGGTTTGTAAATGGCTAATTTAAAAATTTAGAAGTGCATTAGTAGAAGATATCTTCCACAGATTTAAAAGGTTGGATGAAATCAACGATGATCTATGTTTAAATGAAGTACTGACACTTATTGAGGATAAAATCATAACAATTTCCTGGAAGAAATTGACCGACTTTGGTATGCCTTCACCGCAGTATCGAGGGGAGCTGTCGACTGATTTGATCAAAGAACTAAGCTACGATACCGCTTTATAAGATGTTCAGATACGCGAAACTGAACCACACCTGCTACCCGAGCAAAAAGATATATATAAAAAAATATTACAACGCGTTGAGCTTGGTGAAGGCGGCCTTTTCTTTCTCGATGCCCCGGGGGGTACAGGCAAAACATTTTTGCTTAATTTGCTTCTAGCAAAAATTCGTCAGGATCGCAATGTTGCATTAGCAGTGGCGACCTCCGGGATCGCTGCTACATTACTGAGTGGTGGACGGACTGCACACTCGGTTTTTAAATTACCTCTTAATTTGGCGAGTGAAGAAACCCCAACGTGCAACATTAGTAAGAGCAGTGCCCGCGGCGCTCTGTTGCAGCAATGTAAACTGATTATATGGGACGAATGCACAATGTCACACAAACGTGCCATCGAAGCGCTTGATCGCTGTCTACAAGACATTCAAAGCAATTGGAGATTGATGGGTGGTGTGGTTGTGTTATTGGCAGGAGATTTCAGACAGACTTTACCTGTTATCGAAAGAGCTACCGCAGCAGACAAGATTAATGCATGTTTGAAAGCATCATATCTGTGGACTAAGGTTGAAAAGCTTCATCTTACCACTAACATGCGAGTCCAGATATTCAGCGATGTCGATTCAGGAGCATATGCACAAAAACTCCTAGAAATTGGTGAAGGCCGCCTACACACCGACCAAGAAGGTATGGTACTTTTCACAAACCAATTTTGCCATGTCGTGGAGTCGGAAGCCGAACTCATTGATCAAGTTTTTCCGAATCTACAGCAACATATTCTTGACGAAAAGTGGCTATATGATAAAACTATACTGGCACCAAGAAATGAGACTGTTGCAAAAAAAAAATAAAAAAAAATTTGGACCAAATAACCGGCGAAATGTCAGTATATAAATCCATCGACACAGCCATGTCATCCGACGACACTACGAGCTACCCAGTAGAGTTTTTAAACTCTTTGGAGCTATCTGGGGTGCTATCACATAAGCTGGAATTAAAAGTAGGTGTACCCGTTTTGTTAATGCGAAACTTGGATGCGCCAAGATTATGCAACGGTACCCGGTTGCGAGTCACTGATCTAGGTAGAAGGTAGAATGCAAGGGAGACAATGTTTTTATACCGCGTATTCCAATCATTCCCAATAATTTGCCATTTAATTTTAAACGTCTGCAGTTCCCATTAAAAGTTGCATTTTCAATGACTATCAACAAATCGCAGGGTCAAACCTTAAAGGTAGCGGGCATACATTTGGGCACACCATGTTTTTCCCACGGCCAACTCTACGTTGCTTGCTCACGCGTTTCTAAATCGAGAAATTTGCATGTTTATGCAGAACAAAATAAATCTTATAACATAGTTTATAGGGGTATATTACAATAGCTAAATCTAACTAAACAAACCAATTTATCCTTACAAATTAAAGATACAGTAGCGTTTTCATCATAAATATACCAAAATTTGTTTCATTTACATACATTACATACTAGATAGTTAACACGTAACTGGTCAACTCATGATTTTAATTTGTTGGATTTGTCTCAGTCCTGAATAGAAAAATAATATGAAACATTGAAAAATTTCTGAAAAAATAAAATAGATACATTCTAATAATTATTATCACAATTTTCTATAACCACGCGGGTGAACCCGCGGGGCGTAGCTAGCTATAAAATAAAGTCCTCCGCCGCGTCTGTCTGTCTGATCGCGATAAACCTAATAACCACTGCGCCAATTAAAATTAAATTATTTACCCAGCCAGATAGTCTAAACTTGAGAGAGGGCATGGGCTACTTTTTAACGCGATAACCGACATAGACGCGGGCGTAGCCGCGGGTGAAAGCTAGTAAAATATAAACACGTTAAGAAAAAATATGACTTTATGAAGTGTTTTATATAAAAAAAATATGTCATTTTATGTTTGCAGCAATCCTATGTCTCAAAAATTGGACAACACTCCAGTACAGTGGACTCCCGTTACCAATACCTTGGAACTACCGTACCTAAATATTGGTGCTGAATTAACACTCAAATCCAGACCTTTTACCCAACGAACGTCATTTTGGGATCTTTTTTACAAAGTTAATGAACATCTACAAATAGTTTATCCTTCCGCTAAAGTAGAATTGTAATAAAGTATTGAAAAATATAATCAGTTGTTGCATTTAATGTTTGTTTTTTTTTTCTTTCTTTTTATAAACATTTTCTTTTTGAATATAATGTCTGTTTCAAAGTTTTGGTAAAGAAGATAGATTGTTAATTGATTTAGAATGTGAGTTGGACTAAACTTAATGCTATTTCTTGAAAATTTCATTGTGTTTTTTTATTTTAATGGAATTCCACAGATCACGAGAGATCTTATTATAATTAATGCTCTAGCTTGATATCGTGGCTTATCTGATATCGTGTCAGAAAGTAGATTATGTCCTTCTATGAACAAGATTTGATCTATTTCTATACAGAAATTGATGAAGCAGTTTTACCGTGAAAGTATAACAGACAAACAGAGTACTTTCCAATACTTTTATTGCGAGGATCATTATCATATATAAAAATATGTCCTCTAATGTTAATATATTTTAACTAATACAAATGCACGAGAGGAGCCTCCCCGAGCGACGTAAAAAAGAGGACAAGAGTCCCGACGTCCGGCGCACCCTGGACGCCTAACACTCGGTATCGCAGAGTTTAGGTGACAAATCCTCTCACCAAAATGGATCAACACAAGGCCAAACGCAATCCGCGTTGCCGAGCACTAGGCCAAAACCATGTAAAGTATTGCCATTGATATGATAAGAAGAAGACTAATACAATAAACGATGTCGGTTAGTGAGACTTGAGACAGACATCTTGATAATAATTTTGTAAACATAACTTATAATAAATTTATCGTAGTCTATACCGGCAGTTTTATGATTAAATATTAGATACCGATTTCTAAACCAGTAAGTACTGTCAGTCCTAAAAATAGTATCTTGTGATCATGTCTTTTTTAATTTTCAAGAGGAGAAAATAATAAGGAAAGGTAACGACAAGAATTGCTATGATTATGATTTATGTAGGAAATATTATATTTTTTCTAGAAATTTATTAAAACTTTTCTACTTTCAAAACCCATGCATTGCCATTGCCGCGTCACGTCGTAAAACGAACAATGACAGGTGAAAATGAATTAATATTGGTATTTTAAATGTTTAGAAGAAATTGTCGAAGATTGTGATAGTCTTAGTAATTTCTGATTTGGTCGAAAACGAAGAAAATGAACCTATCCTACCTACCTAACCTATAAGGTACGCCTCCATCAAGTCTCGCAGGTAAAGGGGCAACTGGTGCCTCTCTAATCACCCACCACGGCAAGAGTTAAAGGTGCTAACTATGTCAAGACTGACAGCCAATGCCACTCCCCCCCGACAGACAGCCTCGTCCATCAATCGCATCTAGCGTCAAGCGTCCTTGTTGGCAGCCAAATAGGCTGTCTGATAAGTCGGGGCCCACTCACAACATGCGCTGCTTGATACGGGCAGCGATAACCTCTTTGAAAGAGTTTCGCCGCCTCGTCCAAGTGACATATCGGTCGGAAAGCCGAGGGAGAGATACAACTCATCTACAGTGTATGATTAAATAAATTCTACTACTGATCTTACATATCTAGTTACTAAGACGATATTTTAGATTAGAATTTATCAGGTAGTTGATCTCTGGGTTTTCAATGATACTAACAAGATATCTTCAAAAATATTTATCCTTGTATATTTTATAAGTTTATTACAGTAGCTACTTTAATAAAATACCAATAAATCAATTATGGAAGAAATTCCAAATTTTAATATTAATTTTTTGGTAGGAAAAAGAGATAGTATCTTTTATATTTGTTGTGCTCAGCTTCTTTTATTAATTTCACATAAGTGTATTATACTATAACTCTCAGTAGAAAATTAAGGTGTCAAAATTGCTGCCAAATTCTATACCTATGGTTTTTGTTGTAAAGCGGGATTTATTATTGATAAAATTATTTCAATAGATATTTTATTTACTCCTGTTACTCTTCACACATAATCTATTTTACACTTCTCTTTAAATTTCAAAACTTCAAATTACAATTTCAACATATTTTGTCTCTAAAATGAATATATATTTTCGGATAAAAACAATCAAAGTCAAGTCAAAAACTTTAAGATATTTTCTTAAAATATCTTAACATGGGACCTTTTCTCCTACTTAAGAAATATATTTTTTTTCTTTTAAGGGTTTTGCTGTTACTTTGCGATAGGCACCTGGTAAGAACAAAGATCTATTGCAAATCATAGACTATAAAATCAACACTAAAGAATGACGATGATTTCATTCTTTCTGTTCTGTAAGAATTGAAAAATAATAATTTTGATATCAACATTCCTACATTGACTAATTGCTAACAAAGATAGAGTCAATAAAATTCTACTCATGGAAATATAAATGGTTATGAAATGATGGAAATTATAAAAAAAAAGTTGTTTAGAGTTTAGTATGTAGATATTTATTTTTAAATATGAGTTTACATTCTTATGGCGCTTAATGACGGTAATACAATATTCTTTTCCAACTTTAATTTACAAATATTACATAGTCTCTTAACCTTAATCTTCTTTAGTCATCTTCGCAGCTTTGAGACAGTTTTTTGTGATCATAGAAAAGGTCCCAAAATGCCATTCGTTGATGTAGCGGTCGTTTTCCAAGTGAGAACTGAGTGTCGATATTTAGGTAGTTATAGACGTTTTTTGTAACTGGTTCCCAAATGACTGGAAGGAGTTCACTGATGACCGGAGTTGGGTTACTGAAATATTAATGACTCTTTTAGTTTTTCGGTTTGAAGATTCACACTACATTAAAACGTTAAGATGCCTGGCAGGAGCTGGATGCCTGAGATCGATCCAAAATTGTACGACGGATGAGGCCTGGCCAGTAATGAACTACGTTAAGATGATGATGATGAGAAACGGGACAAAAAATATTGATTGAAAATTTGAAAGTGTTAGATTTTATTATACTCATTTAGTTTGTTTCATCAATGCAAAGAGAAGGAAAACTTGAAAACAACCCCGGGCGCCGGCGGCGGATCGGGTCCGATTGGATGGCATCCTCCCGGGCCTTCTCCGCCACCTCCATCTTCAAGATTACATCCTCGCAGAAGGTTGCGACCGCGGTAAAACAACTGTCGCTGCCGGTCATCGATCTTATGACGGCCGGCAGCGAGAGATCCCCTCCGATGACTGCAGTGAGGGCTCGGCGCTGCGTCGCCCAAGCGGGGCAGACCGCCAGCGTGTGCTGGGCCGTGTCCTCACTGTAGTCGCAGTGGTGGCAGGCGGGACTCGGATCCCTCCTAGCGACCGAGTGCAGGTACTTTCCGAAGCAACCGTGCCCGGAAAGTACCTGCGTCAGCCGGAAGGAAAGGGTCACGTGCTGCCGCCCTGCCCACTCCGCGATGACCGGCTGAAGAGCCTCCACGGTGACGAAGCCAGCGCGTGGGGTCTCCAGCCGGAACGACCATCTCAGCATGGTGGCTCGGCGAGCGGCTTCGCGCCACTCGCGCACGTCCTCGGGCGGAGTCGCCCTCTCCGCGGCTCTCCGCCCGGAAGTCAGCCACTCGCCGATAAACTTCGGCGAGCACTTCCGCCTCCAAATCCCACGGGGGTGTTCCGGCCAAGGCACACGCCGCCTCTGTGGACACCGTGCGGTATCCACGTATGGCTCTGACCGCCAGTAAACTCTGGGGGCGCCAGAGGCGCGCCCTGTTCTGGGCGGTCAGAGCCGCCGCCCACACCGGTGCACCGTAAAGTGCCATTGACCAGACAAAACCAATCCTATACCAACCCGTCTGGCCAGCGTGGTATAGTAGGCCAAGGCCTTTTCAAGGAGAGGCCTATGTCCAGCAGTGGACTTTTAAAGGCTGTTGATGAATTAAAAATTAAAAATAATGCTTGAGGCATACCTGTACTTAGCAAAGTTAGTCCACATAGTTGTCATGCGTTGCATAGTTAATATATCAGCTTCAGAAAGTGCAGGTTTATTCTGCATACTGAATAAATAACCAAGGTCATCAGTATGAGAAGCACAACATAAACGGCTAGAATCCATTTCATCATAAGTACTAGTTACGAATGTATTTCGACTTCCAACATACGAGAACATGTAAAAATATATTGGACCTGCGCCATTTTCTAAATACTTCTTTAGAGTTCTATGAATGGGATGTATATACATGAAATCAGAAGCAAAACGAACAATATCCCATTTCACATTACTACCGATCTTTTCATCACCGAAGTAAAAGTGTGAAATTATATCTTTTGGATCTCTCACTCGTTCTTTATCAAAAACTTGAGTCAAACTTTTGTTAACTATATAAAAATTATTGAAATATTTATCATCTTCTGAATAAAGCGTTGCCATTTCAAGATTAGTGAAACCCATTACAATAGACATATTTTTTACTTTAGGCACTTTAGCATAAATCCAAGAGTTTTCTATAAAAGGCTCAACATCGTCGAATAAAGTTTCCACGCAAGGTGTAAATTGAATATTTAGTTTTACTCCTGCATTGACAACTAAATTTGTTTTAACAGTTGAAAGATAAGATACAGCTTTTTCAATATCATCAGTTTCTAAACCAATGTACCTAGCCATTTTCAATGGCGCTAACTTATCAGGGTCATGAAAAACTGTTAATGCTTGAGCGCTTCCACTTTGTAATATAATGTTATTAAATAATTTTTCCTTAGTAGACACTAAATGTAAATCGATTGAATGTCCTCCTGCGCCTTGACCAAATAAAGTTATTTCATCAGGATTACCCCCAAATGCTTCTATATTGTCCTTTATCCACTTCATGGCCAGGTATTGATCTTTCAGACCTTGATTGCCAGGAACTTCAGGTATGTCAAGACACATGAAACCAAAAGGTCCTGTTCGGTAGTTGATAGTCACTACTATGACATCGTGTTGAATAAGATAATTTGGTCCAAATCTGTATGTACTAGAAAAATCATTCTGAAAAAGATCTCCATAGATCCACACCATTACAGGGAGTAAAAAGTCCGATGAATTCACGTTGTTAGGTACGTAAACGTTAAGTCGCAAGCAATCGATGGTTCCAACTGTATTTTTTTCTTGGTTTATTTGAGGACAGACTGCTGAATCATCGTAGGCTTCAAATAAATCATTGATAACATAAGGGATTCCAGGCTGAAAAGTAATTGTATATTTTGAATTTAAAATGGAAAATTTAAATAGAAATCTTAAGGGGCCCCCGGAGGCTGAATTGTCCATACAAACGGTATACCAAGATCATTTGCAGTATAAACATATTTCCACAATGATATGTTCATATTCGGACTTAGACTGTATTTATTTAGGTTATAACGTCTTTATTTTTAAAAATAAACTAATCTAGAATAAAATATAATCAAATTAAATTTTACATATTTTACATTGTAAATGTCATGTTTTCATTTTGTATATTTCTGTCTTAAAAACAAAAATATTTCGAATATTGTTTAATCAATAACATATCTCATATTATTATGCTACTACTTACACAAAATAAATCGAAAAAATATTGAGTTTTCATTCATGATTTTCGATAGTACGAAACACATCCATATTTTCACAAATTTCAAGCAATTAGTAGTGCTATCGCATCAAAAAATATTTCAATGTGTGTGTGATTCGTGTCAGTCAAATAATGATAACCGAACCTTCTACGAGAGAGTCCGAATTACTACGAATGAATGTCAATCCACATACACACATACAGCGGTGCACTCGTATCTACGTTGTATTTTGTCAAACAGAGACAGTAATATTTTATGAACAAAATTCAACTTGCAGTTTCGAGTGTCGTACGCCGGCCTCTTAAGATCACTTTATATATAAGCAGAGTACTAAGCAGTGTTCTGTAGTTCAGGTATTTAAGAACATGATTGCAATCATCATCATTATTACAAACCTAGTGATTTATATATAAGTGATTAAAATTTAAACATTGCATAGGTTACTTACTCCAAAATAATTATTTTCGTCCACTTTTGCGTACGGTATTCCCAAATACATAAAATAATCTCCATCGGGTGCTTTTAATCCTTTTATTGTCCCTTCACCAACATCAATCATTGCATTTTTACCATTTAAAGTTGTATCATTTTGCAATATTAAGAAAATACAACAACTGGAATTAATTGCATTTAACATTGTCATAACTATTACAATAAATTTGATTTAAATTGACAACTTAAGTTTGTTCCTAGCAAAATCGAACTAGCTTCTGATATTGTTTAACAATCTACAAATAGTTTGCGTGTCCATGAATGTCAATCTTTTGGCTTACTTGTCATCTTTTTTCATACCTGCAAAAAATTTTTTCCAAGATGTGTAAATCCGAGAGAGAGTTTAACATATAAATGTTTAAATATAGGAATCATGAAAGTTCACTATTATTAAAGTTGGTATAACACTAGAATAACTGGAAGCATCATTTTACATCGATATTTCACATATTATTCTTAATATGATTAGTTATTTAAGCTATTGCATAGCTTTTATCGCGGGCTTTGAGCGCGACGACCGAATCAAGAACTTCCGTAACGAAAAAACCTAACACCCCGTGTTAAAAAAGGATAGACAATATGATTGTAACTGCAGTTGCGACAAGGACAAATAACGGGGGTCTGGCATGCGCCATAGACTAATCAAATAGAAGGGATATTGTAGGCACAATACATAGCGTCTGCGTCCTCCAGTACTGTCTAATTGAATCTTAGTGTTTTTATATCCATAGATTCTATCATATTACTACGTTCCCTGTTTAGTTGTCCTATTATGGTTAATAGGATGATTATATTGTTTGGCAATAACAGTGTTAGATTGAATGTATGTTGGTAAAAACATATGTTGTGTGTATTGTTTTGTAAACTTTAATAAATATTAAAGAAAAAAAATACTGCACAAAATAAAAAATAAATCTATATATATAAAAATGAAACCCGTTTTCCTTGGTCACGGCATCACGCGTGAATGGCTGGACCGATTTCACTAATTCTTTTTTTGTTGTATTTGTTATTATTAGGAGAAGGTTCTTACGGAAAAAAATATTAAGAAAATCTCTCAGAAATATTAAAAAATATACATTTAATTTTGAATATTTAAAAAAACGCGAGTAACGAATGTCAATGTCATTCACAGCCATTGAATGACGTTGAATTGGCGGTACGAAGTTCGCGGGGTCAGCTAGTAGGTATATAAATATAATTGCATAAGTTGATAAAAATGCTATGCAATAGTTTTACCGCGGCAGTCCCCGAGTGCCAAACGTATTTTTTTATACATTTCGGCCTATCAAAGTGGCTCTACTCTATCTGATGGAAAGCATGAGTAGAATTAGAGAGTAGGCGCCACCATCCTCATTGGCCCACACCATTAGTCTCCCGGCCTATGGAGACTAGTAAAATGAAGCAAAAAGATTGGGAATCTGGGTATAGATAATTACATCCTGATAAAACCATATATTTATATAAATAGATATAAATATAAAGTTTTTTATTATGAAAAATAAAATAATACATTCTAAAAAAAAAAAAAAAAACTCGAAACTTTGACTATCTCACTCTGTTTATTGTTTACATTTTGACAGGCTATAGTTTATTTGTTATACTATGTAAATATTTTTCTTTTGCAAATATAACACAAACACAATTAGATAATGCTTGTGTCTTAGTTAGTGTTAATTTAGAATATGTCTAGATGAAAGGTCGTCTGAGTCTTTTTTTTTTCCTTGGAGAATACGTCGCAAGTAGTACGATGTAGTGCTTGCGATGGCGATCTTAGCAAGTTATTTAAAATTTATATTCTTAATAGACAATAATTATCAGAACATAAGAAAAATAAAATTTATCTTTATTACTGACGGGACAATTTTGTTCGAGATCATTTTGCTCGGGAACAGTTTGTCGTCTTAGAAAGTAAGATGTCCGGATGAGGGTGATTCATATTCATAATGTCTTGGAGAATAATAACTTTTCATTGATCACACGCCTTAAATTCAGTAGCTGTTTCATAGTGTACGTAAGTTAGCTGAAAATTGAGTATTAATTTTTAAATTGGAGCTTACAGAATATTTACATATAAGCGTCAAACAGCGTAGGTAGTCCGTAGGTTTCCAAAAGACTGGCAGCATTACCACGTTGATTGGCTGTGCTTATTCTATTGGTATGGTATTTTACACCGGCGCACCGCCTGGTACTTTACAAGGTGTAGGTTCATCCGAATTTGGAATACTGTTCTCATCTTTGGGCCGGGGCACCACAGTACCAGCTTCTCCCTTTGGATCGCATTCAGCGGAGAGCGACTCGAATCGTCGACTGCTGGGATATTTCAGATCGGCTTGATCCCTTGGCACTGCGTAGAGATGTAGCATCACTCTTTATCTTCTATCGCTTATACCACGGAGAGTGCTCCGAGGAATTGTTCGAGTTGATCCCTGCCGCTTCTTTCCGTCATCGTGGCACGCGACAGCATTTCCATCCCCATCACTTAGATGGTTGGCAATCCACAACAGCGCGTTTTTCCAGAAATTTCCTGCCTAGCACATCTAAATTGTGGAATGAACTGTCGCCTGCGGTGTTTCCGGACCGATCCAACCTTCAAACCTTCAAAAAAGAGCGTACTCCCATCTCAAAGGCCAGCAACGCACCTGTGACTCCTCTGGTGTTTCGGGTGTCCATGGGCGGCGGCAATCACCTACCATCAAGTGATCCTTCTGCTCGTTTACCCCCTTATAATATATATAAAAAACAAAAAAAAACTACATGTTTCAAAGCCTTAATATATAACAGTTAGTTCTAAAAAAAGTTTTTTTTTTTTAAAGACAACTTTTTTTTAAAGAAAAAAAAGAAACAGACACAAAGAACACCCAGACTCAGAACAACAATTTGTGAATCACATAAAGTGTTTCCCACGTGGGATTCGAACCCGCGACACTTGGCGCAGTAGAAAGCGGCGTGGCGACCGCTTAAACCACTAGGCCAACCGTGCAGTCAAAAAAAAATGTTGTACATATTACCCAATGTTCGTGCGATAATAATTAATAAATTATTAAATTCAGTTTCTTACACAAACATTTACCCATATCACACGTAGTAATTTTTGTTACATACTTTAATAGCCATAAAATAATTTCAACTGTAAATGTAATAGTGCCGTAAATATTTTTTATCGCAATCACCAGACGGGCGTTATATTTTAAAACACATTTCAAACATACAATTTCGGACATTTTAAATACACCTTTTATTAATTGGTAAAATGTTTTTAACAAATTATTAAAATAAATTAATTTTAGTAAAAATAAGCAGATTAAGTAAAAAGTGTATTTTATTGTAAAATTTACGCAATACAACATCAATGCAAAGAGAAGGAAAACTTGAAACCAACCTTATACCAACCCGTCAAGCCAGCGTGGTATAGTAGGCCAATACCTATGTCCAGCAGTGGACTGTTAAAGGCTGTTGATGATGATGATGATGATTGTAAAATTTTTATATTAAAATTGTACACCTTTCTTATGAAAATCTTTATTATTCACCCTGTTCGATAAGTTTGGACGAAATGAAAAATGTGGATTGTATCATTTTAAATCCTTATTGATTCTAGAGTGTAATGAGAAATACACCTAATAATATTTTTCAAATAATTATTTAAAGATGACATAGGTCATGGAATTTTTTTCTGTTCACATGAACCGAATTATGCAAAAGCATCATACTAAGCACCATGGTGTAAGTCACCATGCTACATTGTCAAAACTCACAGTGAGGATTATGGCTCCTTTTCTTGAATTGTACTCATGCTTCGAATTAGATAAAGTAGAGATACTTTGGTAGGTTTAAATAAATAAATATTTTGGACATCTTACACACAACGCCATCGAGGCCCAAACTAAGCAGAGCTTGCATATAAAACACCCGAACTCCGAAACAAATATTTGCGGATCACAGAAACATTTGGTCTGACCCAAGAATCGAACCCGAGAACTCTTGATCAGCAGCTGCATACGCTAACCACTAGACCAACAACGCAGACAAAAAAAAGCCAAATCTGATTGCAACTAATGTTTTTATGTTATTATATACATTTTAGGCGATAAAGAGATTTATGGATTCATTACCAAAGAACTATCTAATAAAATACAGCCCTAGAAACTACCTACTACCAGAAATAAACCTTCTAAATTAAGAAGTCATTTCTTGCTAGAGTAAGGTCGTAAACAGAAGCTTATCAGACAAGTTGATCCTATTTGAACCCTCAAATGTACAATTAATATTCAGACCATAAAGTTAAACTAAAACAAGCTTTCTTTGAAAGCCGCACACCACCCATTCCGGCAAGTACTTCGACCCGGGGTGAAAGAGGGTGTATTAATAACTTATAATAGGAGCCAGGTACAGGTGTTCAAATTCCCCAACTCGGCCAAACAGTCATCAATTACGAGAGATTTTCGGGCTTATTGTCTCCTTACAAATTAATAAAACGCTGTATACTTTTTGTTTGTTTCTTATTAACTACAAAATTATAATTTATTTGAGTTGTTTATTACTATATTTAACCCTAAAATATCGTTGTTCAAATATTGTATTTTGTTTTCTGACCAGATTCTAACCTGACCTGACAGAGATTGAATGCTATTGCTGAGATAAACAAGGTGAGAAATAAATACATACTAGGAAGTCTGAAAGCGCCACTGGATGAAAAGTTAAGAAGCAATAGGTTACATTAGTATGGACATGTCATGTGCAGGGACAGGGATAAGAAAAATGTGACGAGGAAAATATTGGGCATGGAAATGGAAGACCAAGAGCAAGAGGAAGACCAAAGTAAAGGTGGATGAATTGTGTGAAAGAAAATATGACTAGGAAGGTAATTAACAGTGAAATGACGAGTGATAGAGTAGAATTGAAGAACAAAACATACTGCTTTGGTTTCACCGTTTAGGAATCCCTACCTGAAAGTGGCCATCTGCAAACCGTAGATAGCAGCCTCTTAATGTGTTTTAAAGACCTTTCTAATGATGACCCAGACGATGGGGTAGACACGAGAATAAAAACATTCTCACTTTATGTGTAGGGGTGTTTTTTCAGTAATTTTATTGTAGCACTTTGTTGACGTGACAAAAACACATATTCATGCAAAGTTTCATTTTTTCAGCACTAACCGTTTGGACGGTAAGTCGAGGATATGACAAAACTATTACGGTACTGAGATATGAACCGCGGAAACTTAAAAAGGGAACTTAAAATTTCCAAAATCCAAACTATAGCTGTGGGATCTCAGAAGTCAGATTAATATAATTGTAGGAGTACTAAGGCTTAACTTTCTAATGAGCACTGAGTCATAAATTTAGGTCGTTATCTGAAAGAGTCTTAAGTTGAAACTTGATGTTAGTAGCATTACTACTTGTTATAACTTTTATACTGTCATAATGTTGTGTAAAAAACCCGTGAACTTTTTTTGTTTTATTATATTTATAAACTTTATGCACGAAATTTGTACAGAGAATGCCTTGGGCATAAAGTCCGTCTAGACTTAATGTCCAAGGCATTCTCTTCCAGTCAACCTTTGGGTGGTGTAGAAATCTTATAAAGTAAGTGCTTAGAGGTTAAATATTAAGTACACTAGAATGTGTTTTACATAGTTCACAATACATTTAAACTTACACGCAATATACACAAATACATAATAATGACAGCATAATCATAAATACAAATATACAACATGCATAAATTGAATACAAACATGAAACATATTATTTATTAGTGCTTGAAATGTTTTTGGATGATGCTTATATTATTATTTTAAATGTCACAATCCTTTTAAAAAAGAGCACGAAAAAGCGATGGTAAAAAATTTTATGCGTCGATAACAATCTATAATTCATACTAATAATATCAATTCGAAAGTAACTCTATCTATCTTTCTGTTACGATTTCACGGTTAAACCGCTACAGTGGAATTTGGCATGGAGATACTTTGATTCTTGAAGAAGGACTTATACTGTATACATAAGCTTCTGTTTACAGCGAAAACTAACGTAAAAAAGTAATATTATTTTATTAAAAGTTTAAGATTATTACAGACAGTGACTTTTATATTCGGCACAATGGTATGGACACAAACGACAGTCATCTGACGACGATAAATTTATAATATCATTAATTATTGTCTACTATTATTAGGGCTTCGCTATTTCTAACAAAGTCGAAAAGAAATAAAGTTTGTCTTTAATTTATTTGAGATTTTTACTAGTTACATTTATTAATATAAGGTGTCACCACCCCTATTTTTGGGTGTCGTAAGAGGCGACTAAAGGAACAAACATCACTAAGCAGCTAACATCACTGCCAAGAGAAGCAAAACTTGAAACAAACCCTTAGCAACCCGTCTGGCAAGCGTGGTATAGTAGGCCAAAACCTCCTTTCAAAGGAGAGGCCTATGTCCAGCAGTGGACTGTTAAGGGCTGTTGATGATGTTGATAATGATGATTAACATAAAACTTTCATCAATCATGCACTGACTAGGAAGTTTTTTATTTGGTACCCTGTACGTTACTTAAATAATTTTAATTTGATATCAAAATAGCATCCTTAGGAATGAAGTATGTAAAAAATAAACTGCACTATAATTTGATATTATAAATTCACTATACCTAGTTGGTTATATCATTACAAATATGAACATTAACCAAAGGTAATAGAGCCACGCTGATTTCAACACGAACGGCCCGGCTCGTCTAGTCTTGTGTGACCGTCTCACAGAAGACGCACCTAAAATGACTGCATTCGTGCTATATTGAGTACGAGGCTCAATGATGAAGAAGAATCTCAATAAGCCGGTGTAGTGTGGTAATGAATATGGTGACTACCTCTCTCGTATTCTCTTATTGCTTTCCATCAGACAAAGTAGAGTCTCATTTGCGGGCTTGTATATAAAATAAATAAGTGCAGGAAGGGTTCCATATCATGTATATCTTTATATATATAATTCTTGTGTGAGTGTGTATGTCACTGAACTTCTCTCAAACGACTGGACCGATTTTGATGAAATTTTTTGTGTGTGTTCAAGGGGATCTGGGAATGGTTTAGATTCGCAATTGGACCCGGTAGGTGGCGCTGCGATCAAAGTTCTGGAATTTTAAAGTTGGGCGGTACGAAGTTCGCTGGGTCAACTAAAGCCGGTTCCAAAAATAACGGGTCAGTCACATAAACCCGAATATCTCCCGAACTACGTATGCCATCCTAATGAAACGAAGACTGTTCAATTGAGAATTTAATTATACAGATAAAAAATAAAATAAAACTTAGTTACACCCACAATATTAATCTTAAATTAAAAAAAAACTAAAGTAGTCATATTTTTCTTAAGATTAAATTTTTTTTATGATTGTTTTTTTGCTGTTTTTCATCACTTTCTTCATTTAATACTTTGTATTGCCTCCACGAGCTCTTCTGACAGCTTCCAGGCGATTAGGCATGCTGTACACCAAATTTCGGAGCCGGTGCTGAGGAATACCTTCCCATTCCTCCACCAGTGCTTGTATGAGCTCGGGAAGCGTGATTGGTGGGGGGTTTCGACCTTTCACGCATCTCTGAAGCTCGTCCCAGGCGTGCTCGATGGGGTTTAAGTCCGGGCTTCGCGCTGGCCACTGCATGAGTTCGATACCGACCTCTTCAAGGTAGTCATGTACAATTCTGGCGGTATGGGGACGCGCATTATCATGCATTAATATGCCATGCCGGTCCATCCTGGCCATGAAAGGACCTACATGTTCATTGAGGATCTCTTCCACGTACCTCTCTGCATTTAGAGTTCCATTTTGAATGAGCACCAGCTCGGTGCGGGCCTCAGCAGAAATCCCAGCCCAAACTTGTACGGAGCCTCCACCGTACGCCACTTTTTCCTCCACACACGCTTGATGGAAGCGCTCCCCTGGTCTTCTGTACACCAACTGCCTACCATCATGCTTATAAAGCATGAATTTAGACTCGTCCGTGAACATTACCCTAGACCAATCGTCTAGTGTCCAGTTTAGGTGTTCGCGCACGTATCTCTGTCTTGCAATTCGATGTCCCCGTTCCAGTTTGGGGCCATTTGCGGGCCTCAATGGTTTCAAATTTGCTTCAGCAAGACGTCTTCTTACTGTTTGAGCGCTTAAATTGCCACCTCCAAAGCGAATAAAGTGAGTTTTTAGACCAACAGCAGTTTGAAAACGATTTCGGAGCATTGTAGCCACCAGTTGTCTGTCTTCCCTGGCCGTTGTGCATCTTGGTCTGCCATTTCCTGGTCTTCTAAGGTGTGATCCGGTCTCTTGGTACCGCTGGACTACCCGCTGAACAGTCGACAAAGATACACCAATGTTTCTGGCTGTTTCACGCTGGCTCCGCCCAAGTTCCAAAAAAGTTAGGATTCTGGTACATTCCTCTAGCGTGACTGCCATGCTTCACCTCACAGAATAATAATTATGCACGTGGAAGACGTTCACGATAATTTTTTTTGTGACAGAATAGAAATGGAAAGCATCCATAATGACATGAAACAAAAATTTTGTTTTTTTTTGAAGTTCGCGGGGTCAGCTAGTTATTTATATATTTGAAACCGAAAACCTGTTGCCGGTATTAATATTGAGCAAAAAATCGTTAAAAAAAAATTTTACTTGTATGAAATATTTTTTTTTAATGTTTGTTGCAACAACGGTAACAATAGTATTATCTGTGAAAATTATAACTGTCTAGCCATCACAGTTCATGTGAAACAGCCTGTTGACAGACAGACAGACGGACGGATAAATAGACAGTAACAGAGTCTTTGTTCCGTTTTTACCCCTTCCTCACACGTTTTGTTTTCACTTGACGCTATGAAACTGTGTATGGACGAATGCAATCACGACCAAAAGAAAACAAAATAAAATTGTAACCATTAAAATAAAGCATTTATTAATAAAACTACATTACAATATTCACTCAGAGAACAATTACAATCAACGAACAGTACGAATATTAATAAGCGTGTACAATAAAAGCAATAATAACATTGAATTACATCGTGTGAGCACATTTCAGTGTCATGATCCAGGCCATAACACTAAATTGTATTTATTGCCTCGCGGGAAAGTACACATCTCGTGAAATAAATATATAACAATACAAGGGGCTATGGGCAAATGACTGCGTAATGCAGTGTGTATTCTCTACAGACATTATGCTTGTAGTAGTACTTTCATGGATTTTAAGTGAAAAGTTGTTTATGCAAAATTACAAAGTGACATTTCCATTTTATTTATTTTTAAAAAAGGTTAAAATTTTTTTTTATTTTAAATTAAAGCATTTACCTCTCAAGTTGTCTTCAAATCAAGATTTTTGTATAGAAAAGGTGATAATAAATTGAAATTTAATTTAATTACTTTATTTCAGAGCAACAGTTCCAGAGTAATTCCTCTAGAACTATTTTGTAAATTTGAATATTACTTTTGTAGCTTTTCATAGAGAATTTTTATAAACAAACGAACGTTACATAGCGGCCCTTAGAGACATTTAGAATTTTTCCAAAAATCACAAATAGGCACAAACCAAGAACACAGAACGACTGTCGAAACAGAATTGTTACTGTAGGACGCAAAGGGCCCATTCACCCTTGGCCCTATCACCTTGTATTCCATTTATATAGTCTCTATCCGTTAGGGTTTAGCAATTTCAGTCTGACATGCGAAGTCAGGGATTGTATACCTAATCGGATCATATCAACGATTTTAGAATAAAACCTTATGAATACCTATGTAGGAATGTTCTTACTACGCTCCATTGAGCAATTTGAATAAATTTTAAATTAACTAGATGCGACAATACTGCCAGGTATACAGATACTAGGTTTTTATTCGGGTACGAATTGGCGGCAAGGGAGTGTTTGAAATACCCTGTTTCGTTGTGGGGACCGTGTAGACAAGGAATGGTTGAAAGAGAATATTAGGACGCACGGTTGGCTTATTGGTTTAAAAGGTCGCCACGCCGCTTTTTACTGCGCCAAGTGTCTTAGTTCAAATCCCACGTAAGATAACCTAGTCCTCGACTTACCGTTCAAACGGTAAGTCGAGGATGGAGTCATAAACTTCGGAACTCTAAAAGTTACTTTTTTGATGTAATTTTTGATGTCATACTTTCATATGCATTTAATAATAGCAGTGCATTTGATATTACAAGCAGACACTCAATTTTGATTTGGGGCGCTTTCATTAATAAGTCAAATATTTTTTTTTTTTATAAATATTTCGGAATTTTTTACACACAACGCTATCTAGTCCCAAACTAAGCAGAGCTTGTATTATGAGTAACTAGACAACTGATATATATACATAAACATATTTTTTTTGTAAATACATACATATTATACATAGAAAACACCCAAACTTCGAAACAAATATTTGCGGATCACTCAAACGTTTAGTCCGAGACCCGGGAATCGAACCTGAGACCTCTTGATCAGCAGTTGCATACGCTAACCACTAGACCAACGAGGCAGATTTTAGTATGTATGTATACATATAGTCATATTTAAGTTTTTAAGTCCAAAAAAGTCCAATGAGTAATAAAATTATTAAATAGCATTCTATATTTAACTTAATGCAAATATATTTGTTCTAATAAATAAATACATCTGAGCGGTATAAGTTTTTCGTTGCGATATAAAAGCGGATCTTTAATGCACATAAGCAAATTAACATATAAAACATCATCGCCACAGTAACTAAGCTGCCCAATGCGTTGTCTGAGTAGATGACCCGGATAATGAAACCCGGATTCCATTAGTATTTTGTTCAGACTCACGCCAGCTTTCACTAAATATTGTCTAAGAGTGATTGTAGGCTACGATCCGGTTGAGTGTAATCCGGTTACGATTGTTATATAACGTGAATGATATCTAGGAAAATAGTCGTGTAAACGAATATTTTTACAAAGCAAATGAGTAGTTTCAGTTTAAAGAAAATTATCATAGAGAAATCTGTAACTTAAAATTATACTACATTTCATTCTGTACACATACAAAATACCGAATGTCATGAATAATTAATAAATGTTTTTCTTATTCAAAGAACACAAATAAAGTTAAATTGTATAGTGAGAGAATGATATTAATCATTGCTAATATTATAAATGCGAAAGTA
Source organism: Phragmatobia fuliginosa (assembly GCA_932526445.1). Taxonomy (NCBI): domain Eukaryota; kingdom Metazoa; phylum Arthropoda; class Insecta; order Lepidoptera; family Erebidae; genus Phragmatobia; species Phragmatobia fuliginosa. The sequence continues at coordinate 2,159,042 of OW052063.1, read as the reverse complement.
ACTCTGTCTGTCCGTCTGTTTGTCTACATGTCGCGCTTTTACGCCTTAACTGCTAAACCGATTTGAATGAAATTTGGTACACCGATATTCTATAGCCTGAGAAAGGACTTACACGCGAGCGGAGCCGCGGGCGAAAGCAAGTATATTATATTTTAACAATTTAATCGAAATTTATACAAAAACTGAATAAAATAAATGTAGTAACAATCGGACTAAAATGCCAATAGGAACGATTATTTTAGGCTGAAGTAAATTACTCATATTATTTTTAAGTGAAATGTTTCACTCAAGCGACCGGAACAACTGGACCGACATCTAATGTATAAGTACCCTAATTGTAGTTTACGGGCCGTTTGATAGATGGAGCATTTTGACACCTCAGGTTTTTTAGTTACACCCTGTTAATGGTAGCAAAATGGTGAGTAATTTGGGAAATTAGTAGTTTCATTTTCGCTTTGTTATAATGAAGGTCCTTTTTGTTGAAAGGGAAAACTGCTACTTTTGTTTGACAAGCCGTATACTGAACCATTACATAATATGTTTTTTTATAAATATAATCTCGCTCCGCTCGCGTCCTAGGGTTATGAAAAATAGATAGTAGCCGATTCTCAGACTTAATGAATATGCATAAAAAAATTCATAAGAATCGGTCAAGCCGTTTCGTAGCATAATGGGAACGAACATTGTGACACGAGAATTTTATATATAAGACTAGCTGATGCCCGCGGCTCCGCTCGTGTCCTAGGGTTATGAAAAATAGATAGTAGCCGATTCTCAGACTTAATGAATATGCATATAAAGTTGCATAAAGATCGGTCAAGCCGCTTCGGAGGAGTATGGCAACGAAAACTGTGACACGCGAATTTTATATATTAGAAGACCAGCTGATGCCCGCGGCCCCGGCATCCTTGGGGTATGAAAATAGATATTGGCCGATTCTCAGACTTACTGAATATGCATAAAAAATTTCATAAGAATCGGTCAAGCCGTTTCGTAGGATAATGGGAACGAACATTGCGAAACGAGAAGGTTATATATAAGATAGTATATGAGATTAAATTAGAAGGTATTTTAATACGTAAATAATAAACAAATAATATTTATTATCTAGTAGCTGACCTACGGTGCCCCTTCTGTCTTTTCTTGCCCGTAGCATAATGTTATACACAACTAATTTGATGTAAGAAACTTGTTTCCCTTAAAAAATGTCATATAAAACCCCCGCGAGTTTGGAACATTCTTCATTGGTGCTCCGCTCCTATTAGTCTTGGCGTAATGATATATACTCTATAGCATTTCTCGATAAATCGAATATCTAATACTGAAAGAATTTTTCAAATCGGAGCAGTAGTTCCTGAGGTTAGCGCGTTCAACCAAAGAAACAAACTCTTCAGTAAATCTTCAGTATAATTAGTATTGATTACTCTCCAGCATTTCTTACAACTCACTCTGGAAAGAAATGCTAAACAAACTATAGAGGTGTATTTTTTTAATTCCATTAACAATGATTAAGTTTACAAACTCTGCTTAGTTTGGGACAATATGGCGTTGTGTGTAAGATGTCCGAAATAGTTATTATTATTATTTATCGTATAATAAAAAAAAATATTACTGCACGGTTGGCCTAGTGGTTTAAGCGGTCGCCACGCCGCTTACTAATGGTGATCGCACACATAGTCGCGCCGAACGCGCTGAACGAACCGAAGTCAAGGAGTCCTCGCACACTTATCCCCAGCGGAAGAATCGACCGCGCCGAAAGCATCGACTGCGTCGAAGAAATCATTTCAAGAAATAGTACTCGCGCGTTGCTCTGTCATACGCAACTGATAGAATGCGGGCGCATCGATCGAATTCGTCTCGGATTCTGGGGTTCTTCCAGATGCGGACGATTCGACGCGGACAAGTGTGCGAGGTTTCATGAGATTTCATATAAATAATTTTAAAATTAGTTTCGTTCGGCTCGTTCGACGCGTTCGACTCTGATAAGTGTGCGATTACCTTAATACGCTAAATTTCGTGGGTTCAAATCCGTAGGACAACACTTATTGTGATTCACAAATTGTTGTTCTGAGTCTGGGTGTTCTTTGTGTCCATTTCATGTATGTTTGTAAAATCCCCCTCGACACAGGATTTATATTTCTAGTGTGAAAATTGTAATACTAAACGAGTACTTGGTTTGGGTTTATCTTTTGAAGAAAAACATTTTTTTTGAGTCAGTTCGTCCATATGAAAGCTAGCCATCAGAAATGGGGGCAAACGTGTAGATGAATTACTTTTATTTATTTGAACCTGCCTAAGTGATACTAATTACTCTTACCTGACGAAAAGCATGAACTGAATCTAATATTAATGGTTACAATATTTTTTTCAGTTAGTTTTAAATAAAAAACGTGTTTTTTCTATTAAACAGACTTAAAACTTTCAAGTAAACCAAGGCAAAACACGGTACATAACAAAACTCTAAACTAACCATGCTTTTGTTCACCATTATAAATACATGGCTTCAATGGCTTGAGAACAATACGAGAATAGCAAAGGCTCTCAGTGACAAGTCAAGCCTTTCTCACTAAGTGTGCCAGCAAATTTAATCTTAGCCGAAAACAAACAATACACCTCCGTAAACCACTGAAATTCCGAGACCCTTTACTGGAGGAGTATTCTAATTCTGTAATTTACGATACCGTTTCTACCTCATGTAAGTTATTAACGTATTAATATTATAAATTTGTGTTTGGTCGAAGGTTTGTGAGGATGAAAATACGGATGTTTTCTTCTGTTTCTTTACGAAAACTACTAACTACAACTATTATAATATAAACGCAGATAGAGTCGAGGGCAAAAGTTAGTTGAAAATATTTTGAAAAACAATCTGTACCTTCTACTAAACGGTATTAGATCAACCTTTGTATTTTTTTGAAAGTTTTTTTTTTACCTTTTACTAAGTCCAATTCAAAAAACGTTCGCAAAGTATTTTATTTTATTGCATTAATTTCAATATTCATGTAAATATTGTCAAAGAGTAAAATCGAGGTGTTTTAAATAAACACATAAAACAGCCAAGTAAATAACAAGCAAGGTGCGTTAATTTTCATTAGACAAGCTTTTCAACCGACTTCAAAAAAAAGGAGCAGGCTCTCAATCGACTGCATTTTTTCTTAAAACTTTCAATTGGGTGAATCAATTTTGATAGTTCTTTTTTATCTGAAAGCTGATGCCTCCCATGTGGTCACATGATAAGAAAACAGGATCTGACGATAGGATCTAAGAGAAGTTGAGGGAACTCTTCAAATATCATAGGCATACCTGTCGCGATTTGGGTACTTAAAATATTTTTTTTTTCAGACGTTGTTTTTTATTAAAATTATTAAGGTACAAAGAACAAAATAAAGTGACGGTTCAGACAAGATTACTTAATTTACTGTAATAATCAAATTGTTTCTAAATCATTTGGATAATGACTACAACCGTTAAGATATTGTATATAGGTATAGTTTAATATATTTAATATAACAACTGCCTTGTTGGTCTAGTGGTTAGCGTATGTGACTGCTGATCAAGAGGGTTCGATTCCCGGGATGGACCAAATATTTGTGTGATCCACAAATATTTGTTTCGGAGTCTGGGTGTTGTCTATGTATAATATGTATGTATTTACAAAAAAAAAGTATGTTTACGTATTTATAGCAGTTGTTTAGTAACCAATAACACAAGCTCTGCTTATTTTGGGTTCTAACTTCTAGATGACGTTGTATGTAAGATGTCCGAAACATTTATTTATATATTTAATATAATTTTGTTTCAAACTATACTAAAATAAAGGGTTTACAGAATACCGTATAATAGCTAAAAGCTTTGCACCTTCGGAAAGTGGTAGACCCTTGTCAAGGCGACCAGCAATCAATATTCGCGGCGGGCTCTTCGCAAATATTAACTTCTTAGCTCCACGCATTATGTGAACTGAATTTAGTGCGATATCATTTTGGTATGCTGAAATTTTTTAAACTTTGTTTCTTTAATTTTGAATATATCAACAACCTATAATGTCCCACTGCATGGCTCCGGTCTCCTCCCAAAATATGGTTAAGGCAGTATGTTGGGGAGTGGCAAGACACGGTGTCCCTACGTAATCTTAACATTGGATGTATTATTAAGCCGCCCGAAGGCTTCCAACTGAGCTTCACGACTGCTATATTATGATAACAACCGGGATGCGGGACAGAATCACGGAAACGCTCATGACATATTATGCAATAAACGGTCACCCATCTAGGTCTTACCGCGCCGTCGTTACTTACCCTCAGTGAATGTTTCTAATCACCTAAGGCTACTGGGGTTCATACCACTTTATTTATTGACGATTGATATATATGATTTTGAATATGTTTTCGTTCTTTTTATTAAAAAGTTGGGATAGTATGCCATTTTGGCATAATGAAACAAGTTGTAAATATTTTATACTGTCGTCATCTGAAAGACATTTACTGTTGTTTATTGGTCCACCTCGGTTAGCCACAATAACCGGTAGTAAACATACTATGCTACTCATATCCAACGGCTTTCCGTGACCTTCATCAGCTCACATAGCCAAGTTACAATCGTTCTTCGTTTTCTATTATATTTCCATAATCCCTCGTTTCATTGGCCAATGTCATCCGATAGGCATAAGCAAATGTGCCAGGCATAAACAAAATTGTTTTCTTAGGAAAATATTACATCTTCATAATTATATATTATCTAAACATTCTGATACCCTAAATGCTACAAAAAACGATTAAATATAATATATAAATAGTTATAAAGTCTACGAATATTAACACATTCACAGTCCTATGAGCCCACATTGAGCTCACACACCCATTGAGTAACTTGTTCAGTTTTTTTTTTCGCGAATATACACCAGTTAGGCCTTTTAAGATTTAGGACTTGTGACCAAGGTAGATATTTGATTTGTGAAAACCATCAAAACAGTACATAGTCACTAGCTGTTTGGACTTAGTGATAGTTTTGTACTATTGTATGGGGACTGTGAAGGTGTTAAGGAACTAGCTATCTTCCGCGTTGCGCCCACATCTGTGTTGGTTATCGCGGCAAAAAGCCTATGGCCTTTCTCAGACCTTAAGCTATCTGGGTACAAAATTTCATTAAAATCGGTGTAGTGTTTTTAAGTTTTTCGCGAACAGACAGACAGACGTGGCGTAGGACTTTATTTTATAATATGTAGTGATAATAGTTAACGAATTAAAAATAAATCTCTATAAAGATTCTCGATTTGATCACAGAAAGATACTTATACAGTATGAGATTTTAAAAGACATTCTACTGTTTGATGAATTCAACCAACACTAATCTCGACCAAGAAGCAGATTGCTTCAACGTTTATAATAGATAGGGTATCCATTCTATTCTATTCAGAGATTGCAACCGATGAATCGCATAACTTGATCCTTAAAATGAACCATCGACATGGAGATAATACATAGTACATATAATAGAAGCGGATACTAGGTATACATTGGAGAAAATGTATGACACTGTTGGACTGGTTTGTTGGTATGATATATCTTGTTTATTGGAAATTTGAGACCTTATGGTACGTGATATTCCTGAATAAATTCTAATGAGTTCTACGAATAGTTTCGATATGAAGTTCCAGTGTAGTTTTCTTGTAATAAAAAATATTTAGTATTTATATATAAAACTGGCTGACCCGGCAGACTTCGTACTGCCTCAATCTATTAAGAGAAGACCTATTTTTTTTAAATACACTTAAAACAAACAAAAGGAATTCGTAATAAATAAAAAAAACAATTTATTTTTATATATTCACCTTTAAAAGCTTCTCTGGACTTCCACAAATAATTAAAGACTAAAATTAGCCAAATCGGTCCAGCCGTTCTCGTTTCAGTTGTTCTCGTCAACGAACAGCAATTCATTTTTATTTAAATAAGATCTTTGTTTGTTGGCAGATTATATATAACTTGAATTGCAACTTGAATACAATATTTTACCAGTGCATTTTGCAATCGCAACAAAATCTTTAATTCTTGAAAATATAGTTGGTCGAAAGAGAAAATGAATTTAGATATACTTTTTTTATTTATTTTAAAATTCAAATAATATGTAAATGTGTAAATATCGGCATCGTTACATTGTCCTCACATTTAACTGTTTCCTAATAAAATGCCTAAAGCAATGTAACCTAAAATTGTAAAAACTATGTTGGAAAAGAGTGTCCAATGAGTTTCTTGCCTGTTCTTCTCCATAGGATCTACGAATTGGAACAGACAATTAGCTTCATGACAGACTACTGACTGACTAAATGACGTTTCAAAAGTGCCTTTGTATTGGTTTATTTGAAATAAAAATTGTTTGATTTCATTTGATTTGTTAAATTTTACAATTTGTAACTTGAAATAGTATTAGTCTACATAGACTAATACTATCTCAAGTTACGTCTGCGGTTCACATATATCGCAGACGTCACCGAAATTATAAGAGTTTAATTCCTTTTTTCTTTTCTTTAATAAAAAGACAACTCCCGCATTAGGAATATATATTCCTGTGTCGCGGGGACTTTACAAACATACATGAAACGGACACAAAGAACACCCAGACTTAGGAACAACAAATTGTGAATCACAGAAAGTGTTGTCCTACGTGGGATTTGAACCCACGACACTTGGCGCAGTAGGAAGCGGCGTGGCGACCGCTTAAACCACTAGGCCAACCGTGCAGTCAAATGCAGTCAATTCCCAAAACAATCTATTCATTAAACGTGTCAGCGGTCATGGTTTATGATTATGATGGAACGACAACGATTCCCACTATCACGCACAGAAAATAAATAAATATTTGGGACATTTAACACACAACACCATCTATAATCAAACTAAGCAGAGCTTTTAGTATGGGTACTGATTTAAATACATACAATTTTTTTTTTGGTTAACACATACATATTTACATAAACATAAAACACCCAAGCTCCGAAATAAATGTTTGCATATCAAACAAACATTTGGTCCAACACAGTATTTGAACCCGAAACCTCAAGCACAGCAGTTGCATACACTACCAGTGCGCCAAGGCAGTTTTATCTAAACTGAATCAGTATTAAGTATTTTTGACGTGACAACATCTTATAATTCGATGGAGCTGGCTGCACGCACGAAAAAACATGACTCATGCGGCGTTACCTCGGTATGAGGCTTTCCATGTAATGCTTAAAGTGCAAGCGAGAGCGCGGAACGAGCGACAAAGAGGCACAATCAGTATTTTCATGATGTTGTCACGTTCAACTATCGTCAGTAAACTGACTTTACAGACAACCGATTTTTTAAAGTGTGGTATCAATCATTATTATGTATCATATCAAAAAAACCATCAGCTTCTGGTGCATAATTTATTAAAAAATCGGCCAAGTACGAGTCGGACTCGCCCATGAAGGGTTCCGTATCAGCAAGTAACATCATATAAAAGTTCTTGTAGTTCGTTGTAACTTTGATCGATGTATTTATAATAGTGTATTGATTGAATTAAAGGTAAAATGCAATTTACGATTTATGACGTATTAAAAAAAAACTACTCACTAGATCTCGTTCAAACCAATTTTCGTTGGTAGTTTGTATGGTATGTACAACATATATTTTTTTTAGTTTTATCACTCTCTTATTTTAGAGGTTAGAGGGGGGGGGGACACATATTTTTCCACTTTGGAAGTGTCTCTCGCGCAAACTATTCAGTTTAGAAAAAAATAATATTAGAAACCTCAACATCATTTTTAAACACCTATCCATAGATACCCCACACGTATAGGTTTGATGAAAAAAAAAATTTTGAGTTTCAGTTCCAAGTATGGGGAACCCCAAAATGTGTTGTTTTTTTTCTATTTTTATGTAAAAATCCTAATGCGGTTCACAGAATACACCGACTGACCAAATTTCAACAATATAGCTCTTATAGTTTCGAAAATAATTGGCTGTGACATACGGACGGACAGACAGACAGACAGACAGACAGACAGACAGACAGACAGACTTGACGAATCTATAAGGGTTCCGTTTTTTTGCCATTTGGCTACGGAACCCTAAAAAGAAACACAATTTAAAAAGAACTAGACTGCTAGAGAAGATAAGCCTTCTCATTTTAATTTCTCCTCATAATAAACATCGACAGCAATTTCACTCAAAGACAGTAATTGTGATTCAATTACCTTGCCTACCTGACAATATCCCCTGACATCACCGCCGGCTTATCCAACATACAACTAACTATAAAGCTTATTACTAGGGTCAGCTTGCAATCAAATTAAAATGCACTTTGCGTTATCCTACGATGGACTTCATAGCGCTCACAAATTGAAACTTGCATTCTGATTCATATTTAAATTGAATGACGGAAATTCATTTATAATAAGTAGCTTTACCGTAACTGAGTAGAGTTAAAAAATAAAATAGAAATAGTAGAAGATTAGTAAATAATAAATATTTCGGACAATTACACACAACGTCATCTAGTCCCAAACTAAGCAGAGCTTGTATTATGGGTACTAAACAACTGATATAAATACATAAACATATTTGTTTTGGTTTGTGGATCACACAAATATTTAGTCCGACCCGGGAATCGAACCCGAGACCTCTTGATCAGCAGCCGCATACGCTAACCACTACACCAACAAGGCAGTCAGTAAGAAGCTTTTGAAGCTCTCTTAGCCAAGTGGCCTTAGGTGATTGGAACCAATCACCGAGTGCACGGTTGGCCTAGTGGTTTAAGTGGTCGCCACGCCGCTTTCTACTTTGACAAATGTCGTGCCTTCAAATCCTACTACACACCTAGTGGGAAAACACTTTGTGTGATTCACAAATTGTTGTTCTGAGTAAGTGTATCCTTTTCAGGTATGTTTGTAAAGATCCCGGGACACAGGATTTATATTTCATATGTGGAAGTTGTCTTTCATAAAAAAAGGTAATATTATTTTCATACGAGCATCTGAAGTGGTTGTCAATAAGTAGGAGGCCTAAAAGTCCGACTAGTCTTTCACCAGAACTTCAATATCACCGAGTACCTGAGCTACAGAGGTATGACGTCATTTGCTCATCGTTCATTATCAATCTAGGTTCAGCGAGTACATACCGTATTAAATAAATAAATAAATAAATATTTGGACAACTTACACACAACATCATTTAGTCCCAAAGTAAGCAGAGCTTGTGTTATGGGTACTAAACAACTGATATAAATACATAAAAATACTTTTTTTTGTAAATACATACATATTATACATAGAAAAACACCCAGACTCCGAAACAAATATTTGTGGATCACACAAATATGTGGTCTGACCCGGGAAGCGAACCTGAGACCTCTTGATCAGCAGCCGCATACGCTAACCACTAGACCAACGAGGCAGTATTAATTTATAAGTATGCCAATTAGTTCTAAACTAAGCAGAGCTTGTACTATGGGTACTAGAACTGATCTATGAACGTAGAAGTAATTGTATACATTTTCATTTTTTATAAAAACATCCATAGAAAACGACGCAACTCCTATACAAAAATTTCCATATCAAACAAACATATTTCTTGGTACGACACGGGAATCGAAATAGAGACCTCAAGCATCACTGCGCGAGCGAGGAAGTCAAAAATGATTTCAAATTAGTTTGAGTAACAACCAATAGGAAAGCTATTTATATTTAAAAATATAAAATTGGAGTATCTGTGTGTAATATCAAATGAACTTAATACATGTCAAAGAATGTCCGTATATATTTTGATATGCATTTAGTTTAATCATCAATACATAAAAAAGGAAAATTTATAATTTTAGTCTGTCTGCCCGTGTGTGTTTGTTCTGGCTAATCTATGGAACGGCTGGAACTTTCTCTGGCAGAAAGCCGAAGACATAAGGAGTAACTTATGATATTTTTTAGACTAGCTTCGTTCCGCGGCGTTACTCGTGATTTATAACAATAAGATTTACAGTAAATAAGTATTTTTGCGCAAGTCTTCAAGCTCAGTATTGCGCACAATGTTAGTAATCGCAAAAGTAAAGTAGATAAGTATAATAAGTATAATAACATAAACGATACAAATTCCGCTATCACGAATACCGTTACGCCAAGAGCCGATAGCGATAAACTCTTAGTATCTGTGCCTAATGGATTCCTGCAATCTAAAGCCACTTGGTAACAATACGAGCAAAGCCACTTGAAGTGCGTCTAAACAAAAATACAATATAATGCTACGATACTAATACTATATAACGAGGCGGTGTGCCCGGTAATGTTTTTACTTTTTTGAGAGGATTGGAGTATTTCATTTTCAGAAGAACTTAAAATAAACTTCACTTCAACAAGAATTCTCTTTTAATTAGTATTGATTACAAAGCTTCGAATATTTCACAATAAGTTAGGTGTTTGCTGTCCGACCGCAGACAAACGAATCCTCACTCCGCTGCAGCGGGCGGCTTTTTATAGGCATTGTAGTGGGGCGGTCGACCGTTGTTTACGTCAGTTAGAACACGTGCAGCGATGACGTAGTTCGTTGAATGTTGTGTTGCGCCGATATATATAAAAGACAAATAATTGATATCTATACTAATCAAAAAAATTAAAAAAATAATAATGCATTTAAAGGTACGTACAGTAGAGTAATACCTCGGACTTACACGATAGGTGGGACCAAGCGATAGCCGCGTGACTCGAATTCGCATAAGTCGGGGTTTAATTTTGCATATAAATACGTATAAAGCTTTTGGGAAATCTCATTCCAAGATTGTCCAATAATTCTTAAAGCATCTAAAACATTGAATAGCTTCCAAAAGTCTTTAACAAAAATCTCGTTATTTAGTCTCATAGCTTCATTTAGATGTGCAAATGATCGCCTTGTGTAGTAAGCTTTAAATGTTTTAATAACTCCCTGGTCCATTGGTTGAAGGAAGCTGGTAGTGTTTGGTGATAAAAATATAACTTCCACCCATGGATCGAAATTATTTAAAGTAACGATAGAGTGAAGTGGGCTAATGAAAAACCGTGAATCTTCGAATTCGCGTAAAACGGGGTAGGGTACTAAAATTTTTTTTTGTCTTTCTGTCTGTCCATCTGTCTGATTGTTCTGGCTAATCTTTGAAATGCTTAGAGCGATTTTGACTGAAATTTCACTGGCAGATCGCTGACATATGGAGAAACTTAAGACTAATGGACTAGTTTCGTTCTACGACGTTACCCGCTGTTGTATATCGGGGGCCCAGTTCGTCTTAATATGATACTTAGCTGTAATTATTTTTGTCTTGTAGGGGGTCAAACGAATTTTGGAAATTGGTTTGACCCTCATTTGGCGCTCATAGGTAGTAGAGCCATGCTGATTTCTGCCACGAATGGGCTGGCTCGACCGGGGCAGTACTACCCTCACACAGAATACCATCCTAATAATGACAGCACTGTTGTCTTTCGTTGGTGAGTGTGAGGCCGGAGGCCTAATCATTATGCATCATTCTCCCGATCTCCGGAGGCCGGAAGAATGATGCAGAAGCATCTAAACCGGCCGCCATGGTATGGGTCACCAAGCTGCATTGCTTACCCTCACAATGACAATTGTGACCTCTACTCCCGGGTTCTACTTATGCTTTCCATCATGCAGAGAAGAGTCCCTTTGGTAGGTTTAATTTTATTTAAAGAGCCAATTTGCCATCGGTGGTTATGTTAAGTAATGTTTTCGTGATTTAATTTTATCGTTAACGAAGCTTAGTTGGAGGTTGGAGCTTCTTAAAAATATCCAACAGCAAGATTATATAGCCACAACGTATCTTGCCGCACTCGGTCATGCCTTGATCACACGTACCGAGCAAACGGGCGAGACAGTGCTCTCGGCCAAGTACTCGGTGCGTGCAAACAAGGAGCGAGCGCTCGGCGCTATGTTTATACGCACCGAGTACTCGGCCGAGAGCACTGTCTCGCCCGTTTGCTCGGTACGTGTGATCAAGGCATCAGCGTATGGACGTATGGCCTTAACCCTTTCGTGAGAGGAGACCCGAGCCCAGCAGTGGGACATTAGAGGTTGTTAATGATGAAACAATTGTATGCTTTTGACCTATTATACCTACCTAGGTATGCTCTAGAACTTCTGACTAGATTTCACTTCCTTCGGAGATGATTTTCATAATGTTTATAAATTTCTATATTCTCACTAGCTGATGTCCGCGGCTCCGCTCGCGTCTTAGGGGTATGAAAAATAGATGTTGGCCGATTCTCAGACCTACTGAATATGCATATAAAATTTTATAAAGATCGGTCAAGCCATTTCGGAGGAGTATGGGAACGAACATTGTGACACGAGAATTTTATATGTAAGACTAGCTGATGCACGTGGCTCCGTTCGCGCCCTAGGAGTATAAAAAATAGATGTTGGCCGATTCTCAGATCTACTGAATATGCATATAAAGTTTTATAAAGATCGGTCAAGCCGTTTCGGAGGAGTATGGGAACGAACATTGTGACACGAGAAGGTTATATATAAGACTAGCTGATGCCCGCGGCTCCGCTCGAGGTATCAAAAATAGATGTTGGCCGATTCTCTGACCTACCCGATATGGAGACGTTTCGGAGGAGTATGGCAACGAAAACTGTGACACGAGAATTTTATATATTAGATTAGATTTTTCCCGCGGCTCCACCTTTGTGTATGTTCTTGCTAAAGAGTCAAAGTATCTTAACACTAAATTTCATAAATGGTTTAGTCGTAATAGCTTAATAAACAGAGAAACATACATAGTTATATGTTATATATTGTTATATATAGACTGCACGGTTGGCCTAGTGGCTTAAGCGGTTGCCACGCCGCTTCCTACTGCGCCAAGTGTCGTGGGTTCAAATCCCACGTAGGACAACACTTTGTGTGATTCACAATTTGTTGTTCTGAGTCTGGGTGTTCTTTGTGTCCGTTTCATGTATGTTTGTAAAGTCCCCCGCGACACAGGAAGTTATATTCCTAATGCGGGAGTTGTCTTTTAAAATCAATCAATCAAATATTTTTTACGTCTATTGGTTTGCTCAATAATGATTGCTTATAAAGTATTACTGATTAAAAAGATTATCAGATTTTTGTTGGAAACTGGTAAATAAATGTATTCAAATACAGAAAACCAGCAGCTTCAATTAAGGCGAGGTTATAAGCAGACATTCGGCAATCAGAGGGGGTGAGGTGCGGCACGTAAGCTCCGCCTACCGGGGGGACGCCGCCCGCTGTCGAGAGCGGTAACCACGGACCGCGGGTCATCGAGACTTGTATGTTAAACTACGGCCGATATAATCTTGGCGAGTCCAAACTTAGCGTAGATGGTTCCGCAATAACCTTTTTTTAGGAACAAAATGTTGGCATGCGGCGACGTAAGAGGGCGGTGGTCTAGGCTAGAGATTGACCTAAGTAAACACAATCGACCCTTTATTCAATCAAATATCGTAGTTCTTGGTTTTTGTTTACATAAGATATAATGGATTTACAAATATTAGTAAATTTTGAAGTGAATAAACGAGATTTCGACTATTATAAAAAATACTAATAAATCTTTGCTGGGATAAAATATATCCTATACAGTGTAAAAAACAATCATTTATTAAAAAAATATTTTTTATAATATTACTAATAAAAAAAAATAAAAAAAAGTCGTGTGGCACTCGAGGACTGCCGCGGCACAGCTATTGCATAGCATTTTTTATCAACTTATGCAATTTAATTTTTTTATTTATTTATATAGTATTTTTTTTTCTTTGATATTAATTCAAGTTTACAAAACAATATACACTGTCTTTTTACTAACATACATTCTAACAATATTATTGCCAAACAATATAATTATCCTATTAACCGAAAGACAATGACAACTAAACAGAGAACATAATAAATAGTAATATGAGCATATCTATGGAATGAAAAAGGAAAATAAAAAAAAAGACTTGAGAGGTGTCAAGTGACACCCGGATGGAACGAAGTTACACGCACGGCTTGCTAAAATGTGTCGGTATACAGACGAAACCTCATACTCTACTAATATCATTAAAACTTTTCTAAACACGCTACAATTAAATTCTACTCTAGTACTTGTAACTTAATATTTTGCTTTGTTGGAAATACATTCATACCATATAGTGTCAAAGTACTCGTCAAGACGAATCAAATGAGCCCAAACTCGATGGGGTTCCTATGGCCACCTTCTAGCTCCATCATCAGACCCTGGTTACCATATAGTGTCAAAGTACTCGTCAAGACGAATCAAATGAGCCCAAACTCGATGGGGTTCCTATGGCCACCTTCTAGCTCCATCATCAGACCCTTGTTACCATATAGTGTCAAAGTACTCGTCAAGACGAATCAAATGAGCCCAAACTCGATGGGGTTCCTATGGCATCTTTCAGCTCCATCATCAGACCCTGATTACCATATAGTGTCAAAGTACTCGTCAAGACGAATCAAATGAGCCCAAACTCGATGGGGTTCCTATGGCCACCTTCTAGCTCCATCATCAGACCCTTGTTACCATATAGTGTCAAAGTACTCGTCAAGACGAATCAAATGAGCCCAAACTCGATGGGGTTCCTATGGCATCTTTCAGCTCCATCATCAGACCCTGATTACCATATAGTGTCAAAGTACTCGTCAAGACGAATCAAATGAGCCCAAACTCGATGGGGTTCCCATGGCATCTTCCAGCTCCATCATCAGACCCTGATTACCATATAGTGTCAAAGTACTCGTCAAGATGAATCAAATGAGCCCAAACTCGATGGGGTTCCTATGGCATCTTTCAGCTCCACCATCAGACCCTGATTACCATATAGTGTCAAAGTACTCGTCAAGACGAATCAAATGAGCCCAAACTCGATGGGGTTCCTATGGCATCTTCCAGCTCCATCATCAGACCCTGATTACCATATAGTGTCAAAGTACTCGTCAAGACGAATCAAATGAGCCCAAACTCGATGGGGTTCCTATGGCATCTTTCAGCTCCATCATCAGACCCTGATTACCATATAGTGTCAAAGTACTCGTCAAGACGAATTAAATGAGCCCAAACTCGATGGGGTTCCTATGGCCACCTTCTAGCTCCATCATCAGACCCTGGTTACCATATAGTGTCAAAGTACTCGTCAAGACGAATCAAATGAGCCCAAACTCGATGGGGTTCCTATGGCCACCTTCCAGCTCCAGCATCAGACCCTGGTTACCATATAGTGTCAAGGTGTCAATAGTTAGTTTCTCACTTTCAATCATCCATTTCTTCCGATTTTGCATTTATTACCCCATAATACATGTTTATAATTTGCAATAACACTATATCTGTTTAGACTTATGGACCTTACTATTTATATTAAATAAATAAAAAATTACAATTTACAATGTAAAAAAATAATAAAAGGGAGAAAACCCACACGAAGACAGTAGTATGTGAGCCAAGCGCTATGTACTTGCGCGTCAATAATATTTTGGCACAGAGCGTCCGGAACCGACTTCCCACTTCGAGCATTGCTCGCAGACTGATTCGAATAGCGTAGCGAATATTACGTCTACTAGTGACTCGAATAAGGTTGAATATCATACGCTCTGTTTGTTGTGTTTTTGCTCGTGAGTCTTTCTTAGGCGCTTACGTTTGTTGATTAATGGGCTTTTCGATTTATTATGACAAATATATTAATATAAATAAAAAAATAGCCAGTGATCGTTTTAAATTATCATATTTTTTAATTAATTATTTAAAAAAATTGTACTGTTATCGCTTAAAATACGGTGTATTTCGACGATTAAGTGTAAGAGAAAGAGGCAAAGGTTATAATTTATTATGTAATTTTAGTAAGTTAATCTTAAAATTAAATTCGGTAGAGCTTTTGTGTAGATCTTTATCTATACATGTTATTTTTCTTATCTCAGTACCATAAAGCTGTACTTCACACTTGACGTTAAAAGATAGTGCGTTTTTGACAAATCCCGATTAAACCTCGCCTTAAATCGTAACACTTAGAAGTCGTTTTAATTCGGAATGTTTCAATACGATACTCGAAATCGAATTAAAATCGATTCTCATTCGTTCCGCGCTGGATTTTATTTTTCCCGCACCCCGTATCGCTTTGATGTTGCATTTGTAATTATTTTTCTAATTGGACACAAATTAGTTTTGTATGCGGAATTCTATGGAATATAAAACTCATTTTTATACGCTTCTATTTTTTATCTCTCTTCTTCTTTTACCTACGTGAGAAGCTACCGACTTACATAGATACATAATATGACTTGTATAGCTTCTCACGATACACATAATATGACATGTATAGCTTCTCACGATACACATAATATGACATGTATAGCTATTGACGATACACATAATATGTATCTAGACAGTAGCTTCTTAGGTAGGTACAAAATGAAATAAAAACAACTGCCAAGTGTGAGTTGGACTCACCCATGAAGGGTTCCGTAGAAGCAAGTAAATTCATAAAAGTTCTTGTAGTTCGTTGTGACTTTGATCGATGTTTTAATAATAATAGTATATTGATTGAATGAAAGGTAACGTGCATCTACTTTTTCGGCCTTTAGGGCAACCATTAAAGCCCGACAGACAGACAAAGCTACTATCGCTTTTATAATATTAGTAAGCAAGTCAGGATCGTGATGGTGGCGATTATTGTAGTGAAAAGTACCCTATGTGTTATTCTGATATATAAGCTATATTACTGTAAAGTTTCATCCAAATCTGATCACGCATAATGCGTGAAAGAGCAACATACATACGCACATACACACACACACACACACACGCACACACACACACACACACACACACACACACACACACATACACACACACACACACATACAAAATTTCGCGTTATATATTATTAGTAGGATTCCCAAACTGAATGGTCAAATTAACATGTTTTGATATTCAACGATATCTAAAACTATTTCTTATACTCAACTTCTTTTTTGGAAAGCTTGTATAATTTAATAGTAAGAAACTTAAGCTTTGTATAACACTCTAAAGTTAAAAATATTTAGATACTAAAACATTGATGTATTAAAAAACCCTATCAATGTACTAAAATCATTAATTTTACGAATCAATCTGTTAGTTTGTTAAGAGGAATCCGTTTGATGGCAACGGGCCTAAATTGGTAACTTAATTAAATTGGATACTGTATACGGAACTCAAAAGCCTCCATGACATTCGTCCATGGTGATAATTGAATTGTGACTTGTTACCCGCTCGGAAACGAAGGGCGTTGAATAATCACGCCACTTTTACACTTGCTGTCTCTAGCCTTAATTACAAGTCTTGTTTACTATTTCTGACTTCGTTTTGTAGATTATAACTGTACAAATTAATAAAATGTAACTGTCAGTTTGACATTCAAAATAACAGCTATTCATTATATGCATCTTCGACATCAACCTATCGCAGTCCACTGCTGGACATAGGCCTCTCCAATTGTACGCCACTTAGTTCGATCTTCGGCTACTCGCATCCAATTATATGTATATGAAACAATACGCAGTGTTATACCAAAAAATTTTTTTTTTAATTTTTGTCTTCCTGAGATATCGAAACAATAAGGGTTCAGAGTCCGAACTACGGAACCCTATAAAATCCGGGTCTAACCCTATAAGTCCTACATAAATCGGTGCAACGCAGCCACTCCAGAGATTAGTCGATCAAAAAGAATTCCAAAATTTTTTAAATTGATTTTTCGACGAAAGTAATTTTTTTTATAAATAAGCCTACCAACGTGACTCTACTCTGCCTGATGGAAATTATGTGTAAAATTCAGGAGTAGGGGTTTCCATACTTATTGTGAGGGAAAGCAATGTAGCATGGTGACCCACATCACGGGGTCTGGTCAGATGTTTCTGCATTATTCTCCCGGCCCCTAGAAACCGGGAGAATGAGGCAGAATGATTGGGCCTCCGGTCTCACACTCACCAACGAAATACGACAGCAAGAATGCTGTCATTATTAGGATGGTCTTCTGTGTGAGGGTAGTACTTCCTCAGTCGAACTGGTCCATTCGTGCTGAAATCAGCGTGGCTCTACTACCTACGAGGTAAGTACATATTTAGGTACACATTTATATGCATGTTGTAAAAATTTAAAATTTGAAATTTTAAAGACATTTCATAGATATATTTATTCGTATAGATAATTCAATTCTTGGAAAATAGAATTACAACTGTATAAAATACAGCTATGTTTGACTGTGTTTAGGGTTAAAACTATAATTCTAAATTCAAGTTAAATCTATATCACGTAGTTCATCGTTTATATTTGTTATAACAGAAACTCCATCGGTTATATTTTTCCAAGAAATAGAAACGTTCGGCCTTTTGTTATTTGAAAATACGTGACCACGTTATTTCATTTAAAGCTGAAATGACAAAAAAGTGTTTTCTAGCATGATATTTATTTTGCTATTGTATACATTTGTTTTTAAAAGCTCAGAGCTTTGATATTTCGTTTAGCGTTCCATTTGATAGCATAGCAATTTTTGTTTAGCGAATGCGACTGAAGATTATTGAGTTTTTCTGATTGTCGAGCCCGAAGTTTGGAGATCAATATATTAACCCCATATCTCGGAGAGAATTATATTCACCGGTCCTGTGATTGATCTCTTTTTTTATTATTATGCTTACCAAACCAGTCAGGAGCAGAGACATTATTCTTATGCATTGTGAGTGCAGAAAATGCAGCATGGCAACCCACACCATGGCGGCCTAGTGATATGTTCTTCTCAGTCATGTGGAATTGTAATCATCAACAACAACTCATAATGTCCTAGCTAGCTGAGTACGGGTTTGGGACTGGCAAGACACGTAGTGGCCCCACAATCTTTGAATGAAATGTTTTAAGCCACCCGAAGGCATCCAACTAAGCTCCACAGCTTCAAGCTGACTCATGGGCATTAGTACTCGTAGTTACTTACCGTCAAATTATCGCCCCACTCATTTCCTTATCCCATATAAACTGGAATTAAAATTACCCAGATTATGGTAGCCCGCTTAGGTTTCGCAACAAAGACTGTCTTTGAATAGGTTGCATTATGGAGATTCTTGCTAGTTTCTATCATAAGAATACCATTTTGGAACCGTGCTATTAAAGTCCGTAATGAAATGTTTTGAAAACGTCTGTAAATATTTGTTTAAAATAAAAGCCTTTTAATTTAAAAAATCGGCCAAGTGCGAGTCGGACTCGCCCATGAAGGGTTCCGTATCAACAAGTAACATTATATATAAAAGTTCTTGTAGTTCGTTGATTAAATGAAAGGTAAATTGCTGTTTACGCTTTATGACACATTAAAAAAAAACTACTTACTAGATCTCGTTCAAACCAATTTTCGTTGGTAGTTTACATGGTAATGTACAACATATATTTTTTTTAGTTTTATCACTCTCTTATTTTAGAAGTTAGAGGGGGGGGGGGGGGGGGGACACACATTTTTCCACTTTGGAAGTGTCTCTCGCGCAAACTATTCAGTTTAGAAAAAAATGATTTTAGAAACCTCAACATCATTTTTGAACACCTATCCATAGATACCCCACACGGATAGGTTTGATGAAAAAATAAATTTTTGAGTTTCAGTTCCATGTATAGGGACCCCCAAAATGTATTGTTTTTTTTCTATTTTTATGTAAAAATCTTAATGCGGTTTACAGAATACAGCGACTGACAAAATTTCAACAGTATAGCTCTTATAGTTTCGGAAATAATTGGCTGTGACATACGGACGGACAGACAGACAGACAGACAAACAGACAGACTTGACGAATCTATAAGGGTTCCGTTTTTTGCCATTTGGCACCGGAACCCTAAAAAGGTGTTTTAGACCATTTCACTTTGAAATCGTCTTTATTCTCAGGCCAAATAATATTAATTTTAATATTGCTTATTAGGGTTCCGTAGCCAAATGGCAAAAAACGGAACCCTTATAGATTCGTCAAGTCTGTCTGTCTGTCTGTCTGTCCGTCCGTATGTCACAGCCAATTATTTCTGAAACTATAAGAGCTATATTGTTGAAATTTAATCAGTCGATGTATTCTGTGAACCGCATTAAGATTTCTACATAAAAATAGAAAAAAAACAATACATTTTGGGGGTCCCCATACTTGGAACTGAAACTCAAAAATTTTTTTTTCATCAAACCCATACGTGTGGGGTATCTATGGATAGGTGTTCAAAAATGATGTTGAGGTTTCTAATATCATTTTTTTCTAAACTGAATAGTTTGCGCGAGAGACGCTTCCAAAGTGGAAAAATGTGTGTCCCCCCCCCTCTAACTTCTAAACTAAGAGAGTGATAAAACTAAAAAAAATATATGTTGTACATTACCATGAAAACTACCAACGAAAATTGGTTTGAACGAGATCTAGTGAGTAGTTTTTTTTTTATACATCATAAATCGTAACACGCAATTTACCTTTCATCCACTCAATACACTAGTATAAAAACATCGATTAAAGTTACAACGAACTACAATAACTTTTATATGATCTTACTTGCTGATACGGTACCCTTCATGGGCCAGTCCGACTCGCACTTGGCCGCTTTTTTTTTAAATTAATGATAGTAGCAACTACAATGGCTTGCAATTTATAAATTAACATAATCGCAATACAAACAAAATCTCAAACGAAATTGAATCTTGTGTAAATAGTATACTTATGTTGGTAAACAAAATCGTATCGAAAAAGGAAAACAGTATGGAACCAGAAGATATTGTAAACAGAGTTCACAGCGACACGGCGCTGTTCAAACATTGCATTGAATCAGAAAACAATTATTTTAGGAAAACATGACAAGAGTCCTCGTATTGTTTAGTTGTAGGGACACCATCGTTTGAAATATAAAGAGACAGAACAAAATAATGATAATCTATTTTGTGTGATGCCCAAAAGTGTTTGTAGATGTACTTGACTTGGTAGCTGCATTATTAGTAGTACATATTAAATTATTAGTATTAAAAATTCGAAAGTAACTCTATTTATCTACAATGTGTTATGCTATCACGGCTAAATCAATGTCCCGATTTCAATTAAATTTAGCCAGCAAATACTTTGACTCATAAAGAGCTATATTGGCTATTTTTATTGTGATAACTGACACATACGCGGGCAGAGTTTCTGGTAAAAGCTACTTATAAAAAGTTGGATATGGCTTAAAATTTTTTTTCATGTGCGGAAGTCCGTTCGGAGACCACCACCACCACCATCCGAATGTCGAACATGAACTGACTAAAAACCACATAACCGTCTCAAAGTCGGTCACTAGTAGCTACCTACTAGGTGTAACCTGGAAAGACTCTGGAAAAGAAAGCTCTGGATCCTCGGCGTACCTTGGGCCATCTAATCCCGTTCTGAGTAGGAACTATAGTAATCCTGAACGAGCGCACTACCATCTCAGACTGTTTCTGCTAGGGTGACGGATGGCCTCACTTGTCATGCTTAGTACATTTTATTTGCCACACATTCATCAAATTATTTCTTCTTATAGTCGTCACAAAACAAGAAGCCCGTTTTGACATTTGTCATTTGACATGCCGCATGTAAGAAATTGAAAAATCAAATTCTTAATCCTATTTAATTACTATGTTATCCATACACTATCACAACGCATATCTTAAATAAGCATCAAGTTTAACTTGATATTGAAAAATTGCACTCAAAAACACGAATTAATCGTATTAGTTACGCCACGATGACAAATGTCAAACCGGGCTTCTTATTTTGTGACGACTATAGGCAGCTCACGTAGCTCATGTAGAACAACGATGTGGTTATTCATAACATAGTTTTCCTAGTTTTCAAAAATGTCCTAAGTCTTGAATATTGAATATTGCCACACTATCGTATTATGGAAAGTATTTGTTTTGTTTAAATTTCTACGATTGTAGATTTTTATATTTAGCAGACCAAAGGTTTGTTCTGTTTCTATTAATTTATTGACAATACTTACGATTGTTGGAGAGAAGTTAATAACACAGATACTTACTGACTTTCTGAGAAATGTTTTGATAAACGGTATCATAGATTTTGGAAAATAAGGTGTTTATTCTTCATCGTAAATGGAAATTATACAATTTATGATTACAAATTAATACTTTTCGTAACAAAATAAATAATTTGAAATGGCATTATTTAAAAATATTAAAACATAGTACCCTCAACAACTCACTATAGGGACTATAGAGATAAATGTTTTTATCAGCGGTTGTAATTATTTATTTTTAAATAAGCACTGGTTCTTTTTTTATATACATGTTGAAGCCTAAGAAAGTATGAGTCAGATGTTTCTGCATCATTCTCCCGGCCTCTGGAAGCCAGGAAAATGATGCAGAATGATTCGGCCTCCGGACATAAAAAAAATACATTAGAGGTATAAAATACAAAAATTAGAATATAACATGACGTCACGCCTACTTTCCAGAGGTAGGCAAGATTTATCTGATTTATTGATCTCCACTTACCTCTTTTGCATAAGTAGTACATGAACAACAATATTCATATATATAAATCTTCATTCGTGAGTTTGTAATTGAAGACCTAAACAGCTGGACCTATTTTGATAATTTTTTTTGGGTTTTTTCAAGTGGGTTCGACAATGAATAAAGAATTTTGAATTTTATAATTAGAGCTGTACAATTTTATTCAGAAATAAAGGAAATATAAAATTCGAAACATAATGTAATTTTGAAAAATCAATCTAAGTTGCCTCTTTGAACCGAGAAAAACTTGCAAGAGCTTGTCACAAAAATATGATTTCTATAAAAATCAAATGAAAAAGTTTTTATTCATTATTAAAAACAACAAAACAAAATAAAATAGTAAATCATACCTACAGGTTAAAAAATATATTTTATTACAAAAACTTTTGCAAATAAAATTGATATACCACCTCCATACACCCCAATAAGATTACAAACTAAGCAGAGATAGCACGGACTGGCACCGAACACCACACTGACGTTTGAATTTCGAACGGCATCAGTGCGGTCGTGACTGCCAATCGTATCCAACCAAAATGGCAGCTAGAACAGGTGACAGGTCGAAATGGAGACGAAGAAAATGCTCAAAAAGTCCTTCAGAAGACGACAACGATTGTGCAAGCCTCGCATGGCTGTTGAATTTCAGATTAGATGATTTCGTGAATATTAAAGTGCCTGATGACGAGCCTGCAGTGAAAGAGCCAAAAGTTGATATATCTGACACACCAACAGCGCCGAAGAAGCCCCCTTATACGTACCCTGAGTTGATTGAGAGAGCTCTGAGGGAAAATGGGGAGTTGACAGTGTCTGCAATTTATCAATGGATATCGTAAGTTCATTATATTCATTGTAATTATTTATACAAAATAATGTCAAATCAATCTCTACACATTGATTTTCTTATTACGTTGGTCGCTAAAAACTAGATGGTCATGGCTTCCAATTCATTATAAAATACAGTTTAGTATAAATTAGAAATTTATATCGTACCTACCTACTACCTACTTCTACAATGATAGAAAATTCTCACGCAATAATAAGTTTATTGATAGTCCTACTAATATTATGACCGCGAAAGTTTGTGAGTATGTATGTTTGTTGCTCTTTCACGCAAAAACTACTGAACGGATTTGGATGCAACTTTGTAGTTATATATCTTATATATCAGAATAACTTATAGGCTACTTTGTACTGCAATAATCGAGATACACACGGGCGGAGCCGCGGGCGAAAGCTAGTAGTTTCATAATTGTGCCTGCACCAAACTTTTAATTCTGAACGACAAAAATTCTATTCTTATAAGGTGCTCATAGTATTACTTTACTTTGATTAGATGTTTACAAATGAAGAATCTGGCGCAGTGATAGCGTATGCAACTGCTGTGCTTGAGGTCTCGGGTTCGATGTTTCTACGATCTGCAAATATTTGTTTCAGCGTTTAGGTGTTTTCAATATGTAAAAGTATAATATGTATTAATATCAATTGTCTAGTACCCAAAGTATAAGCTCCGCTTAGTTTGTCACTAGATAAATAATAATAATAAATAAATAATAAATATTTCGAACATCTAACACACAACGTCATCTAGCCCCAAACTAAGCAGAGCTTGTATTATGGTACCCATACCCATACCATACCCACAACTGATATAAATATAAAAACATACTTTTTTTTTGTAAATTCATACATATTATACATAGAAAACACCCAGACTCCGAAACAAATATTTGTGGATCACACAAATATTTGGTCTGACCCGGGAATCGAACCCGAGACCTCTTGATCAGCAGCCGCATACGCTAACCAATAGGCCTTGTTGGCTGTCAAAGATGACGTTGCGTTAGATGTCCAAAATATTTATAGTTATTTATTTTAACTGTTTTCTATAATATTGATGATCATATTTGAGCACCGAGTATGTTTGCGGTGTTAAAAAAATATTTATGAAAATCTTTGCCTTTCAAAACCATTAGTATTAATATAGTGTGTATAAAACAAATATATAAATCGAAAACAAATATTGCTATTGAGTAGACCTTTTTGTATTCACTCACCACTTACATTATTCTAGACTTAAGAACATCAGACAGTTCGATATCAAAAGCAACCAAGCACCAATACCCAATTATACCAACAATGAAAATAGTTTCGATGTTACTTTGTAATTTTCGGAAGTGAGTTACCTATTTCATTTGTCTGTATTATACCTTTCTAAGTATTATTGTCGAGCTATTGTATCACAAGAAGCTTTGTTGGGGGGATTATTTGGAGTAATTGTGGCCTCAATTTGTATATTATACCTATTATCAGTCAATACAATAAAGTACTACAGCTGTTCTTTAAACGTTGATCTTTTTAAACAATAAAATGTTTAAACATTAACATTAGGTATTACGATGTGAGATTTGTATAGCATGTAACGTGTTTGTTTTTGCGTGTTTTACTGCCAAATTATTAATCACTACATACTACTAAATTTCCGTGTGGTGACGGATTAAGAATACAGAGTGTCACCACACCTATTCATCCCACGCGGGTGTAAAAGGCGACTAAGGGATAAACTACGCAAGACAACATCAATGCAAAGAAAAAGAAAACTTGAAACCAACCCTATACCAACCCGTCTGGCGAGTGTGGTATAATAGGCATATACCTCCCTTTCAAGGAGAGGCCTATGTCCAGCAGTGGACTATTAAAGGCTGTTGATGATGATACTACTACATACTATAAAACAAAGTCCTCTTCCGAGTCTATCTGTTGGCGATAAACTCATAAAGACCTACACGGATTTAAATGAAAGTTTTTACCCAGATAGCCTTTAGCCTAAGAAAAGACAAGGATACTTTATAACGTGATAATCGACATAGATGCAGGTGGAGCCGCGGGCGAAAGCTAGTCTATTATATACACACTAGGTTTATCATTTCCGTCCGTCCGTCCTAGATTTAGTTAGTGCTGCAAAGATAAAACTTGTATGAATGTGTTTTTATCACGTCGATAAAGTGCCACAAAAAAATCATGAAAAATATTTTTATTTATGCTCCCTCCTCTACACGTACCGTGGGGGGGCTGATATTTTTTTTCTCGGGTCTGTGGATTACCGGTAGATAGGCCTTTAAAAACATTAAGATGTTTTTTTATTTAGGTATCTGTTTGCGAGTAATTTAACTTTAAAAAACATTTTTTTACAACGTCCCTCCCTCTAGAAGCTAAACGGCTGGCTCAAAAAATCTTAAAAAATTCTTGATAGTAGTCCACATGTTGAACTTTCAAGGAAAACTATAACGGCTTAGATAATTTTGTAGTTCATGAGTTATAAAGGTCTAACTTGTGTAATACGCTTACTTGGAAAATTTCGTACAAAAGTAACGAAATATTAAGAAAACAAAATAAATATCTATTAGTCTATTATTTCTATTATTATGGTATTCTATATGACTACAGAACCCTATTCTATGCTTGGCCTGACTTGCCCGATTTTTACTTGTTTTTTAACGCTGAATCTGTCTAGTCGATCATTACATTTTTTTTTCAAATGTATATTATTTTCTGCCTATCACGCATAAGCCAATAAAAGCGTATTGACGTAGACAGATACGTGGGTCAGCTAGTCAAGTAAAAAGTCCCTCAGACAGCTGCCATTCCATATACAGTAATCCTCTAAAGCAGGTGAACCTATTATTTAAAAAAAACATTTAAAACCGTAGAAAGCAAAGTGTTTCGAATATACAAGTCTTGTCTCAGTATTTAATGATAATCTTATAAAATTCAAAATTAACTGAAAAATAACTTGAAAAAGCCAAAAATAGAATTAATGTGTAGTTCTGGTAACAATTAGTATTTAAATGAGTTTTAAAATTTGTATTTGGTTAGCCAGTTTTGAGTCTGTGGTCGAGAGATTGAATGTAATATCTACAACTAGTACTAGTTGTAGTAGTTAACAGATCAAGGAAAGACAAACGAAACAGGGCACAAAGACGCAAAGTAAATTATCTCAGCCTAGAAAAATGTAATCGGAATTTTTCTGCCCATATATGTAAATTAAAATCAATCGCCAAATGTGTCGCTAACCGCAAAAATCGAAAACTGCTCGGTCAATGTGGTTATTTTTCTAAACATTTTCGTTGACAAACAATAAAGGTTTTATGTAGAGGAAAAATATAAAAGTTTTGAAAGAAATGATAAAATAGACACAAACTTACTTTACTTAAACTTTTTCCTTCACAAACCATAGAGCAATATTATAATAAGACATCTATAGGATTTCGAGGGGACTGGCAAATATAAATATTTCGGACTTCTTACATACAACGTTATCTAGTCCCAAACTAGGCAGAGCTTGTATTAAGGGAACTAGACAACTGATATAATGTATTAACATACTTTTTGTAAAATAATATGGATTCATCTTGATAATCACATTTTTAGGACTCCGTATTGGCAGACAGTTAAAATATAAAAATATAATCTTTATAGCATCAATCGTGGATGGATTTTTCCGTTTTAAAAATGAATTTATTCCGAGTAATTTGCACCGACGCGACTTGATTTTAGAAATGCTCATTTTTGACGTCATTTTTAAAGTCAAATTACAAAAATATGTTTACTTTTAGGATTAGTATTGTTTGACGCTTTTTATAAGTAATTATTACTTTTACTAATATTACAGCCTTGCACCACTAAATTTTTATTGATGGAATTGAAAATCAATTTGAATCTGTACCTTTAATGATGAAGAAGCAAAGAGTGTCAGATGATTCCAATAAACAGACCAACATCCTATGAAATTTTCTAAAACATAACGTCAATAAAACATTACTTATCTATACTTCTATACTATATTATAAAGAAGTAAAGTTTGTGTGTTTGTTAAATTGTAAGGGGTAATCTCGGGATCTACTGAACCGATTTTAAAAATTCTTTCACCAATAGAAAGCCACATTATTGCTGAGTGTCATAGGTTATATAAAAAACCGAAAAATAAAAAGGCTTTTACGTCTTTTACGTGGTAGTCCGTTTTGCAAAGTGAATCGGAGAAAAAACGGTCGAATGAAAGCGTTTCTTACGAAGGCTGCCTTAACTATGAAAGATATATTTTTGAGTTCTAGAGAAAAGATGTGGAGCTTGAAAATGCCTACTAAAAAGTCAACGACAGCATATGTCTAAATTTTATATTTAAGATATGCCCAACGAAGTGGGCACGGGTCAGCTAGTATTCAAATATTTTTATGGAGTCTAAATTTACTACGATATCTACGAACTATGCGTAAAATTATCTAAAAAGCTTTAGTTTCGCTATTTAAATAAATTACAGAACTCTCCGATGGTCTTTCTACCTAACCTACCTGATGTGGGTCTGTACTTTGTATTTCTAATTAAAACAAGGTTTAACAAAAAATAGACTCGGGAATATTACAGCAGACTGGTCACTAATTTCAGTATAAATTCGAACTCCCAAAACAAACAGTAAATAGGTAACAATTTCGCTTTAAGTTAAAAAAAAACTTGTTTCTGAAAATCAATCCTCAGTATAAAAATACAATATTTCCCGGAAAATATTTCTTTCATTAAACATATCTATTGCTAAATAATCTCTTTTACGTAAATATTTTCGGAGAATTATCTTTCTCAAAAATACCTTTCCACAATTTATATAGAAAAAAAATATTTATAGATTTTCTTTTATCATATTTAAAGATATCACTTTAATGGTATAAAGATATTTACATCGGCCAGCTAAAGATGTTTTACGCTGCGATATTGGCTGAAAGGGAATACTATAACACTCGTTTTAATTATTTTTTAACCTGTTGTGGTACTTCGTATATTAGTACTATATTATATTTGAGAGCCCTGACTTTACAATAACGATTGCCATAGATACTCATGACAACCGAAACCGACGGCTTAATGTGCTCTCCGAGGCACGGGCGTGAAACTCTGTCCAACTTCCATACTCTGCTTCTTGTTAGACAAACCTAACATTACTTTTGGAACCCATCCTGGTATGGAATGCAAGATCTTACACAAAATGAGGCAGCCTAAACCTAATAATCAAATGTAATATTATAATTGAATTATTTAAAAAAAGATCTTTTGAAAAGAAACAAAGAAGCGACTCGAGTAAATAACTGTACAGAAAGCATCAAGAAGAAAGAAACCGCAATATAAAATACGCGTATATGACAATCCATCACCCTACTTATTTGAATACACCTGCTATCGTACAATTAAGTATAGCAATAAAGGGGAACGTGTTTTGTTTGCGTTCTACATCTTTGTAATACATCATAATAATTTTGATTATATGAAGGGAACATTGTAATATTTGTCTGTTACTGTTACAGTGATAACTTGACGCGTGTAACACAAAAGACTATTTTTTAACCCCCGACGCAAAAACGACGGGGTGTTATAAGTTTGACGTGTTTCTGAGTGTGTGTATGTGTGTGTGTATCTGTGGTATCGTAGCACCCGAATGGATGAACTGGTTTTGATTGTTTTTGTTTGAAAGGTGAATCAATCATAAGTGTTCTAAGCTAGGTTTGTTGGAAATGGCTCCAATCATTCGGAAGTTTTTTAATTTTATTTGTTTTGTATGCAAATAAACTTCATCAGCAAACGGTATCGCACCATTGCTACACCGTTTGCTGATGAAGTTTATTTGCATACAAAACAAATTTAAAAGGTATTTTGATTTGGTTGGAGTCGACATATCTCCACGCGTTATGTCGACTCGAACCAAATCCAGTCTCGGGTTCATTCAGAGTGGTACTCCAAGATGGAATTCTCTAGTACCCCGACAGATACCTGTCAAACAACGGCTTTCCATTCTACTTCCTAATAAAGGAACTAAAAATACCTAGACTTATTAGGAAGCCTACATTTGGGTGGTGGGACTGCAGCAGTCAGTCACACTAAATATGAGACCACAACGGGCCAATCAATATTAAATAATCCGATATCCTAACGAAAAGTATGTTCATATTTGATTTGACCCTTGTCTATACTTTGGTCATACAAATATCAATGGCAAACAAGCCTCGCCGCACGCTCCTGACGATGTCTAATCAAACAGTTTGTTTCCCACAAAATTCCTCTGTTAACCCTAAACGGCGTATTGTAAACACTAACGCGATAATAAATTAATAATGTAGCCCTTCGGTACCCCACGGTCACGCTGCGATAACCATCTCAACTCTCCCGTGTCGACAGAAGTACACTGATAGTGTAATTGTTACTGATTATACAAAATTTTATGGCTGAGGGGATTTATACATGGCTATTTAATATTGTGATTTAGGTTCGTCCTTTTCTGGATGTTTCACAAAAAAGTTCTAATTACTATAAAGTTTTATATTCATTTATTTCACAATAATACGCATTTGAAAAACAGAGCTTTCAAATGCAATACAGCAACTTACTACTGATAAATTATCATTTTTTACCTAGTAATCGGTAAATTTAGAAACGAACGATAAATTAAAGAGAAAACACATAAAAATTCATGCCTCGTTATTAAATCAGTCTAGCATAATATCTTATACATGCAAACATGATGCATATAAAATCCTTCAAAGCACATTATTGAACAATGCAACGGCCTCGGTTCAGAGTAATCGATCACGGTGCCATTCGGCGACGGGACGCTCGCCCTAGCTTCGCGGACCGGGTCGCGTGTGCCCCAATGTCACTAGCGACCTTTATGGGGTTAAGTGTTGTACAGGTGGTAGAATTAAATGTTTTGTATTAAATTGGGTGGGTTGTTTTTGCTTTTTTACACACTTTAATGCCTCAGGTTTGTTATTCAAATAAGGCTTGAGTTTTAAACAGAATATTGAATATTAGAGTTTTGTGAAGCTACAACACCAATCGTTAGTTATCTACTCTAATGAATTGTATGTAGTGTGAATGTAGTATGTAGTATGAATACATATGTAGTTATAATCCGTGTTCAACACAGTTTCGGGTACCCATGTCCGGTATATTACTCATATTAATAAATACTATAAATCCCTACTTATTATATTTACTAAACACGAAAGTATGTTTGTTGTTTTTCCACGCAAAAACCACTGAATGGATTTTGATGAAAATCCACAATAATATAGCTTACATATTGGAATAGCGCGTAGGCTACTATTTACCGCCATGACGGAGGGCGAAGCCGCGGGCAGAAGCTAGTATATCTATTTACTTTCCTCGTACTCCAAAAGAAAGATGCGAAAAAAAAACCGTTTTGGCAATTTTATAATCATGACATCTGTAATGTAGTTACAGATAGACAGTAACACTATAAAATGATAGAAACTACAATTTTATTTATGCGTATTAATTATTGTTAGTCACGTTTCAGATACTCACTACTTTATAAAGAAGTGAGTTTACTTGTGAGTCATGGAAATTATACGAAAAAAAACTACAAAGTTGTTTGCATTTTTTTGTATCTCTGAAATAACTAATTTCTCAAATACAATATTGTATAAAGCTTCATCATCATCAATGATGCTTAGTATAAAGCTTAAAATGTTTTAAATCGTCTTCACATAAATTTGATGTACAAAATTTACCTATGTATGTTTACCAATCTCAATACAATGCGGATGATGATGATTTTTAAATTTGTTAAACCAAACAAATTTCATATATAATGTAACATAATTGTCAGTTACTTTCAATTGTATTTATTTCAGAGACCGCTTTCCTTTCTACAAAGCAAATGACGAGCGCTGGAAGAATTCAGTTCGGCACAACTTGTCGATCAATCCACATTTTCGTAAAGGTGCACGGGCTTCCCAAGGCGCCGGCCATCTTTGGTCTCTTGCTGCGAATGCAATCGATCTCCTGCCGTTGAGGGACCGCATCAGCTTTGAAGATAAGAAATCAAAAACAGAAGTTGAGAAAACTAGAGTTATTGGATTCCCTAAAGTGAGTATTTAAATGTATATTTATATTTTATTAGGAAAGAAACAAATACAAGATAGAGAAATAATTAACAAGTGATTTATCATTCATAGTCGAGTTGCCTTAGGTTCTTGCAAGCAACCATCGAGGATAAGCAACAAAGGCGTGGTCAGAACTAGAGGGGTGGTGACCGTCTGTGGCATGATATAACTTCAGGGTTGGCGTAGTGGTTTAAGCGGTCTATCTCTCGCTACCGGCCGTCATAAGATCGATGGCCGGTAGTGACAGTTGTTTAACCGCGGTCGCAACCTTTTGCGAGGACGTAATCTGACCTATTTCTGACCGGAGTCGGTGCCCGCAATAGTGCGGGCAGGCGCTAGGAGGGGTCCAGAAGGATATAACACCCTGGCCCCCTCCCTAAAGATAGGCGAAGAGAGGTCACACCGTGTGGTTTTAGTCAGTTCGAGTCCGACACCACCACCACGCCGTAAATAACGGTCCGCAAGGAACTCAACACTTTAAAAAAAAGCGGTTCAAACGGTCGCCACGCCGCTTTCTACTTCGCAAAGTGTCGTAGGTTTAAATCCTTCGTGGGAGTTGGAGTCTATTCATAAATATAACAAAGAGATCTGATGGCTGCCATTGACAAGGTTATCAGTGTCCGCGTCCTGAGCTAAAGAAGAAGCAAGTGGTTCTCTGTACCTTATATTCAGAAAATGGCGGGTGTAGTTTATTGTGTTATTATTACTATCAAAGCGAGGTCTTATCAACTTTGTATATAGTCGCATTAATAAGTAGATTTTTATATTATATGCAACTTTTGGTAACTAGCCGGAAAATCACTTCAGAAATATGTTGAAAAGCAGGCCTGATGGCCGGCTTCAGCCAGACCATGTAGTTTTATAGGTATTTTAAGTGTCCCCAGAGGAACCCATGTACTTCATCCCACAATCAACTCTGCGCTTCCATCTTCAAGAGAAAAAGATATTAAAGGAACTGTTTTAATTTAATTTCAGGTGATCGTGCTTGACGAAGCAGCTATTGCAGCTGCCAGCATTATTCCAGATCAAGACTTATTTACTGGTAGTACAAGTAAGTATATAGTGTATCTTTTTGTAGATTATAAGTACTTATAGCGTTGCTTATTTATCTTATACTAGCTGACCCGGCGAACTTCGTACCGCCTTAGAATTAATTCCTAATAAAGTACTGTGTTTAGTTATTATCTGATAGTGAATCGACAGCAGCGTCAACTAACGGGCCCCAGCCGGTACCGCCATAATCGCTTTGTTCCTGCATTTTAAATCTGTAATATCTTTAAAAGTATTAATTTAAATTACAGACTGTGCAGGGCCATATTAATCTATATTAAATACACAATGTATTTAAGTTATTTAATTGGATAAGGATTAATACTGTATTGTTTAAAATCGCTTCGTAAATAAGCCATTATTTCTCGTAAAAATAAAAAATAAAAAAATGGTTATTGTGGGTTATGAGATAGACATATACTATTGCGGACTTTTATGTAGACCTTTTTAAGATGTACAATACTGTAGTACAATATTTTGATCTATCTCGTAGGGTACAGCCAGCGTTTGCAATGTAAGCGTAAAAAAACACACATTAGAAACCTCTAAAATTATTATCTACTATATTATACATGTATTATACATAAAAACCTTCCTCTTGAATCACTCTATCAATTTAAGAAAATTGCATCAAAATCCGTTACGTGGTTTTAACGATTTAAGCATACAAAGGGACAGAGAAAGCGACTTTGTTTTATACTATGTATTGATACATTTTTCATACATTCGCATACATATTCTTTTTAGTTTATTAAACTTAAGTTAAAATCAATATGATTGTAAGTGTAATTTTTAAGTATGGGGTGCCAGCGCGAGCGCTTCAAACAGCACACCCCTTTCTTTTGGGCAGAAAAGAAATCGGGGTTCTCCCACAGGGGACCATCAACGAACTAACTATAGATGGCCTGAGGTAAGTCGAGGTTCAAGGGATTTCCTTTTGAGGGTGCACCTGGTTCCTCGGCTTCTAGTACCCGTGACGGTGCGTAGTTTTTGGTCAGTTCCCGGATATCCACACAGATAAAAATAGTGTAATTTTAATATAATTTATTATTGTTTATTGTATTCAAAATTATATTTAATAATGATTTATATGAGTTAGAAATACTACGATTATAACCTTTAAGAGCGGAGTTCACCACACCACCACCACCAACAACCCATTACGTCCCACTGCTGGGCTCAGGTCTCCTCTCAAGAGAGGGTTGGGGACTGGCAAGACACGTTGTGGCTACGTAATCTTGCTGTTGGATGTTTTTAAGCCGCCCGAAGGCCTCCAACTAAGCTTCACGACTGCTATCTTATGATAACAACCGGGACCGAGCGGAGTACTGACCATAAAATGATATAACGTTGCAGCATATAAGGCTTTGTGATATTGGACACACATAATTTCCCTAAATATTTATGTTTCGGGATTGTTGTGTTTAATTGTACCATAATTAATTAATTTGTATATAAAATTAGTCTTAGAAGTAAATTTTAAAATTATGTTAATTATTGATAAACGAAAATTGTTATTTTCCAGTGTTCTTAAATCCGGTCTCGACGGAGCAAGTTGTAAGGGAATGTGGACTTATCACCGTGGATTAGAGACTATAATCGTTCGTGTCAATTTAGTATTATTAATACCCGGCATTTTGTTGATGTTTACTGATAGCTTAAAACGTTATTATATATATACAGCTAACATCTAATTTTAGTATTTATAGTTTAACAATAACTTTCATAGACACATATATATACCAACCGTCGGCACTAGCAGGTGAATACACAATCGAGTTGATCAACATCCAAAGCTTACATTCGTTAAGTTTTGGTTAAAATGTTTTTGGTCTACTATATAACGCTAGGGAAATTGTTTGGTTATGGTTATGGTATAGGTATCAAGTTTTCCATCGCTGTGAGTTCTCCGTCGTAATTTACTTCCAGAGCTGCATTTCACAATACCAACAAACTCAAAGGTAGCATGCATACCTTTGAGTTGTATACCCTTCAAAATCAGAGGGAGAGAACGGAACGCTGGAATTGATGCTCTCGGAGATCGGTATCGCTTCGGTTAAGCCAGCCCCTTGTGCTGAAAGGTAGCTCGCGTTAGGATTTTGTATGTAGTGTTCCTTATATTTGCACTGCTTTATACTTGGTTCGAGCTCTGGTGTTCTCCATATTTATGTACGGTGCCGAAACATGGAGCTTGAGAAGCCGCGATAGTAATAAGGTCGATGCTTTCGAGATGTGGTGTTGGCGAAGGTTGCTACGTATCCCCTGGACTGCGATGCGAACTAACGAGTCCATATTAAAAGAGCTCAACATCACGACGCGGCTGTCTTCACTTTGTCGGAAGCGAGCCCTAAGCTTCTTCGGGCATATTATGCGGTCCTCAAAGCACAGTCTGGAGAAGCAGATCATTGTCAAGCAAATGGACGGCAGGCGTGCTCGAGGCAGGGCACCTACACGTTGGAGTCAGTGCCGGATTAAGCCAGCGCGGGGCCTGTAGCAAATTCTAGCGCGGGGCCCTATGATAGTTTCAGGATATTATTGTTAGGATTTATAACTATAGACACCTTTAAACACATCATGCTTTATGGATAAAAGTGATTACCAATGGTTATTTACTGATGTTACAATTATGTTTCTAAAAATCAGATAAGTGCGTGTCAGGCCACGCATAGAATAGGGTTCCGTAGTCACCCATAATGGTACGTGGCTTTTGAACCGTATCCAATAGAAAATTGTTGTTTATTTATTATTTTTATACGAACATTTTCAAGTAAGCGTATTTTACAAGTTAGGCCTCTATAACTTCTTTTTTTTCGTGCGGAAATACCATTACCATTTGGATGGTAAGTCGAGAACGGACGGACATGACGAATCTATAAGGGTTCCGAGTCATGAACTACGGCACCCTAAAAACGGTACAATAAAGTCTTTTATAGTAATACTATTTATATCAACCTCTCTAAGTAAATCCTTTCCTTTTTCATTGAAACATGCCAAATTGCTTGGGTCACCGTAATGCGTAATGCTCGCTGTTGCAAGTGATCTAGATTATCAAGCATACACTGCGCGTGTCAGGACATCGTCAGTGATGATTACAGTACTTCACGTACCAGCTTGTGTCTTGTGTGTTGCATACGAGATGCTCGGGTGAAGAGAACCATCTCACCTTATTCTATCAATGTCCTCTCACGGGTTGAGATCCCGACCAAATATCCATTTCAGTATACCGAGCCCAGCCTATGCAGTTCAATCAAATTAAAATATTCATCAAAGTAAAAAGATTCAGTTCATCGTGTTTCTGAGTTTATTTTTACTGTCGAAGATCATTAACCACTAGTGGCTGATCATATGCGACAAATTCATGAGCTAAGTGATTCCAACGTTCGGGTAATAAGATTGCATAGAATGATTATATTAAGTTCTTGTTTCTATCTGTTGATTACACACCTACTACAGAGTTCAGCAATGCATTGAACTACACTAATTCATGGCCCAGGCTCTCCTCTCTCCCCTCCCCGATCTCCACCCTTCGACATTTTGGCCGAAATGAACTGTCGGTCGGAATGGCGAAGAGAGAGGCAAATTGCATGTACGCATGTTCTGCTTAATTGATAGGCACGTCGACTGCCTTGCGTGGGAATCAGTGTCGAGTCTTGGTCGGACTGAACGAACGAGACCTTTCACCAGTCAGTATTGATCGCCACAATGCTGGCAAGTGGTGAGGGATGGGAAGCCGCGGTCTTCTTCCGTGAGGATGCTACGCTCCAGAAGGAGTCCGCGAGTAAGAGATAGGGCTGATCACGCTCAAAGGAGGCTATGAACGGGACGTAGCAGTGTCCGCTAGCCCCCCGATTATCACCTAAGGGTCGCTGTGGCCACATCTTCGGGAGATGTGACCACTGTAAGCGAACCGAGAGGTGATACCCCGGTGCAGCCCGGAGGTGTCGCCTAAGGTGGTCGTTTTGCGCCTCTTACTGCGTAGAGTGGTGAGAGACACGACAGCGTTCTGACCCGGGATGTACCAAAGTCGTGGGGTACGGCAGGGGGGACTCCAGAAACCGTTGATGCGTTCCTGGCGTTCCTTCGAACTGCCGATGTACGCCACAGCGGTGTTATAGGTAGACCGGTACCTCGGAGTCCCTCACACGTGCGAAAAGCATTTCTAACGTAAAAAAAGGCTACCCTCCAAATCATCTGCAAAAGCACTTACTATGAATTATATTTCTACGTTGTCTGTTCTAATGAAAGAGATTAAAGAAAAAATATCCTTATGAGGCGAGATAAAGTAGTCCATTTATTTTTATTCCTTTTTAATTTTCCGAAGTTCACGACTTATGGAACTCTTCTAGTTTCGTCAATGTCCATGGTCCGTCCTCGATTTACCATCGAAACGAATAATGCTAGAAAGATGAAACTTTGCATGAATATACATTATGTTAATATCGCATCGACAAAGTGCTATTTTTTTTGGGAACCTTAACTATTCGTAATGTGGAGATATTTTTTGTTTTTGAAATTTAGTAATTTATAAATAACATCTTCGAGTCATGGAAGAGAAAAAGCAATCTGCTCATTTACTAAAACTTGACTGTTGATATACTTATGTATGTACAAAGCAAATGATTTTATTATGTTAAAATATGCATATATTTTTTTTGAACTAAATATATTTTAAACAATAAATATGGCATGTTAAAGCTTCAAAAAATAGAGGCTATGGAAGCTAACAGTATCATAATTTTGTTTTGCTTGATTAAATCTATTAGACAGACAGGGAGACCGCAATGCATGAGTATCCCACAACACTTCACGCTTTTTCACGATTCGATATAAGTAGATTACTTTTTAGCAGTCAGAAATCTTTGAAGCGCGGGGCCCCAAAATGCGCGGGGCCTGTAGCATTTGCTACTCTTGCTACGTGGTTAATCCGCCACTGGTTGGAGTGATACTGTGAAGGAGGCGGTGGGCGGCAGCATGCACCGTGCGGTCCACTCTGCGTATAACCGAACGAAGTGGAAGCTTGTTACTTGTGGTCGCGATCCTCAGCATTGAGGGAACGACAAAGAAGAAGATACTTAATAATAATATCTACCATTTGAGAGGCTTATTAAAAAATAACAACAGTAAACATCAACAAAATGGTTCGAGTTTGTTAAATATAATTATTATCCTTAGTAATAATATACAATGAAATACAAATTAATTATTTCTGCGATCTCATACAGATAGTGTATTGTAAGACGATTATTTGATAGTGATTGATTTTAATAAATAATTTTAAAATACATTTATGCTTGTTTTGTTTTTATAGACTCTCTATGTGTAGATTGGATTTCTTGATAAATTTATATCTTTCAAAATATGGAATCTCTGATGAAGCAAGAAATTTATATACATTTCATCAGCATCATCAGCCTATTGCAGTCCACTGCTGGACATATGCCTCTCCAATTGTATTATATACATTTAGGTATGATATATCTCGACATATTTAAGATTTATCGGAAAAAGTTTCATGTTCTTGATTTACTCTGGACGGAGTTCAAACCCTAAACACTAATGCCAGAAATTTTGGTCACCCATTAATATCTAGATACTTTCTTGAGATACATTATTCTAGGGCATCGTACGCTATATTACGTATCCTTTGTTACAAATGCCTAATACAATTTAGATGTTACACAGGCATATCTGAATATTACATTCTTGGACCGAACAACGAGCCGTCAGAGAAATGTCGTGGTTTTATTATAATGGTATATCACGTTTACACGGTGCGTTAATCTAAGACGCATTGTAGTTGAAACAGAAGTTTAAGTATAACTCGTGCGAGCTAAGATGGCACCTGGCTCAAAACGAAACATGATACCGTTCCCTCGCCTGATACCCCTCTGTCATCCTGCGAGTAGCGTTAGCATCACTATTACCGTTGCAAGAATTTTTCCATAATAATTTTAGTTTATTAGGTATTACCTAATGTCATATAAATCACTCTACGAATTTATTTTATAAATATATCATTAGATTCGTCTGGATAACCCAATTGTTTTAAGAAAGGTCACACGAAAAAAAACAGCATGACAAATATGAGACGCAATATAAAATAAAGAATATCCATAATATGGATATTCTTTATTTTAAACTATTGAGTCAAATAGTCGTCATGCTGTTTTTTTTATATTCTATTATACATATGATTTTCAGAGACTACGATTAAAAGGCTTATCATGACGATTTTAAATTATATTTTATAACCATATTTCAGTTCCTCATTTCATTTAAAATGATATTAGGTATTACCTAATATTATTTAAATAACTGCACGAAAAATGCATTCGGGTAAATTATGAATGAGGCCTGCTTCCTATTGGTATGCATATGTATTTTCTTAACTCCGGTAGTAAAGTAACACTTAAGATAAAGTAGTATGTTATGAGAAACTAATTGAAGCAAAATCAAAAAACTGAAATTAAAAAAAACAAATTACATTTTTCTTGCACTCAGTACTTTAAACGACTGACATTTGAGTCAGGTGCCATCTTAGGTCGCACGAGTTATATGTAGGTAGATGTTTTGTAGAAAGAACATCACCATCATACCATAATCACCATCTACATTCTCAAATTTTGATGCGCTCGAAGTCGAAAGATAATAGAAGAAAAATAATTATTGCGTCGGTCTTTAACATATTTTTTATTGTAAAATAATCTTTGCCTTTTTGTAGCTAACCGCCTGCCTGAAATACGAAACAATTTTAACGAAAAGAAACCGACTTCAAAGAAAAACTATTCCGAGTACCCAAATCGCGACAATTGTGCCTATGATATTTGAGGAGTTCCCTCGATTTGGGATCACCAGATTCCGACATGGTGACGATGGACCACCTGTGAGCTATGGCAAATCTAATGAAAAAGATTTTTTCATCGGTTCATCTACGACGATATTATCGCTAAACATCTATAAAAGAAAGATTCCGACGAATTGATTACCCCCTCCTTTTTTAAAGTCTGTTAAAAATAAAGGAAAATGAAAAAATACAGAGGCAGGCCTATGTACAGCAGTGCAATAGGCTGATGAAATTTGAAAAAGAAGTTTTTCCTTTTATTCTTAATTCAGATAAAATTAATTTAAAATGGATCGACCAGAGAGAAAGATAAATATACTAGCACATTTTTTATTTATTGAGATACGTTTCATTTTAATATCCATCAGCCATATGAAAATCAATTAAATAAGCTATATAATATCAAGCAAACAGTCATAAGTGTTCTGTGAGGCAGTAATCATAAACGTCAAATTATAGCTGCTATCATAATTTTTATGCCAACATATTTATAGTCAACGGATGAGCAACAGTTGCACCAAACGGCTTAAATTTATTAGTCCAGTAAGTCGTTGAAAAGTGCAGTGTTCAGATGTATTGTCCAACGGGAAACATTCAGAAAGCTTCAACAGTATGATGCAGATGGATGCATCTGCATCATAGTGAGATGTCACTAAGCCGCCATAGAGTGGGTCACCAAACTACATTGTCTGTATTTACCCATACCCGTGTATGGTACCCTACTCTTGGATTTTAATCATGCTTTTCATCAGGCAGAGTCACTTTAGTAGGCTTATATATAGAAAATAGAAAAAATATAGTGGAAACAATATTTATCGTGCCATGTGCCATGATCTGCAGTGGGTAGGTTGTCATTACGGGCACACATTGTACTTAGGTGTCGCTCAAATCATCGCCAAAAATATATATTGTAAAGCAGTGCGCTGACGGGTGACTTTTGTCGCTGCGACAAAAAAGTTTTTGTCATGTCGCGTCGCGTCTTAAAATCTGAGTGCGCACACGGCGAATGACAGTCACGAAACATTTTTGTAAATCCATGGTTCATTCAACGATATGCATTTGGAGGAGACAGTCATTATTTGCGAATTCATACGTCGTAAAAGTTTTCGAATGATTGCAGAAAGTTTTAATGAATTACTGCATATTTTCAAAGTATTCACCACATAGTTTAGTACACTTTTCCCTTCGCTCAAACCACTAATTATAACATTTATTCCACTTTAAAGTTGGGGTGTTAAAAATGTTTTGAGATTCAAAATTTAATCACATTCGAATATAGAACTGTTTCAAATTCAAAATTGCCGTTAAATATGGAAACGACAGAACTTCTGTATTTACAATATAAATATAAATCCATTTTATGAAAAACAAAAATATTCATTAAACAATCTGTGGGATCTCTTATCAGTAAAATCATCTATTTTTTAGTTCAAGGAATTCGATTATAAGAATTATTTTTATTACCTATCAAATTAATACATTCAGCTAATTGTAACTATTGTAAATATTTTTTATACCAACACAAAAAATCGACAGTCGATTTTCAAGGGTAAAAATCGATTCAGTACAAAATTCAATTTTTTGGGCCGAAACATAGAATCTTCGATCATTGTGTTATTCTCAAAATTAAATAACATCTTGTAATCTTTCAACCAGTGTTAACTTAAACAAATTATATCATATTTCATTTTCTCTAAAACAATTCAAGCTCTAGTAATTTCGAAGAAAACCTTGAATATTTTATTAGAACAACTTCAATGCATACTGCTTAGACCCTTTATGATAATGTGGTGATTGAACGCTAGGAGACACTTTTGTTTTGATTACAATTCTATTTCAAGTTGTCTGAAAATATAAATAAAAAGTTAATCCTTTCCGCTTTCCGCTTTTGGCTTAGGGCACAGGCAGAAACTGTTTCGTCACTCGTGCGCGCGCTTCTATCAAACTCTAGCGGCGCGGTGACAGTTTTGTCGCAGGCTTCTTCGCAGGCACAAAACAGTTTTGTCATCTGATTGTCACGTCGCAACGTG
The DNA here is from genome assembly GCA_932526445.1 of Phragmatobia fuliginosa. Classification (NCBI taxonomy): domain Eukaryota; kingdom Metazoa; phylum Arthropoda; class Insecta; order Lepidoptera; family Erebidae; genus Phragmatobia; species Phragmatobia fuliginosa. Next base: position 2,117,651 of record OW052063.1, on the reverse strand, counting down.
CGCGCATCTCCATATAATTATACAGCCATAATGAAAGTGACAAAACAGTCACAGTGACAAAAGTTTCCCGTGCGCGCAGGGCCTAACATTAACATAATTTTTATTTAGGTTCAAAATGCAATACTTTTCATTTTTATTGAACACAGTTGGATTACTGTACATTTTCTGTTAGGTCCTTTAAATTGTGGTAGCAATGCGGTTAACCCTTCCGTCACGACAACGCCGCAAACCTGTCCTTGTACAATATTCCTTGATTTAGCACAGGGCTATGAGCCTGTTCATATATTTTAAACGTGCATAATACTCGTACATGTACATCTTTGGAAATACTCTTGTTATATACATCATCATCAGTCTATCGTTGTCCACTGCTGGACATAGGTTCTCCCATTGCACACTACTCTGATTGATTTCTGGCTTCTTTTTTTAATAGCTGTAATGGAATAGGCGTTCGTCTTCCATCTCACCTGATGGAAAGTTTAGATGAAGATGAAGGTGGTACACGCCCATCCAAAAGACACCTGTACATTCTACTCTTAAAGGCTCCAGAGTTCCACCTATCAGGAAATATTCTTGATCACATTTTGTAAATAACTGATTTGGTTAGTAAAGCGATTGGTTGGATGGTAACTAATCATATTATTTGGGTTGTTAAATAAAACCCAGGAATTTATATGACCATACCAGAGAGACCATAATGTCTTCGAGATTAGCTTGTTATTCAGTCGTTTTAAAAAAAAACGACGGAAAATAATATTATTTTATTTATAATAAAGTTTTTGAGTAATTTTTAGAATGCGTTGTATTATACCATCAGAGAATGAGCTTTTTTGGAACTTTTCCGTGACTAGAACGTAAAATATGTTTTTCATAGACACAGCAATGCTATTTCTTTTCACAGTGCTATCTATTTATTAATTTATATAGTTTATGCACAGATACACGCAGCGGTGGTCTTAATGCCTTAGGCATTTTCTGCCAGTCGCTTCTAGGAATACCTACTACCAACATAGCATTATGATTATGTGGAAAGTGGATGTTAAGTAGTCCGTATTTTTTGATATATTATTATATAAATACTTTTCTGAAATTTATGTTCACGGTTTTTATAATCTTCCACAATTTAAATTGTATTCGATTTCGCAGAATTTGTAATCACTAATTAGAAAATATAGCTTTATATTACAAATTCCCTGCCCAACCCACCTGAATTCTTCTGTTCTACTTCGAGAACGAGGTAAACAGAAGAATTCAGCTGGTTTGGGAAGCTTCGTCGGGTCTTCTCATCGACGATCCCACAGTACCTTAAATCGAAAATCTTTAATCAGTGCATCCTACCCGTTATGACATACGGAGCCGAAACGTGGATACTTACGATACTTACTTGCTCAGAAGCTCTTAACAAAGTCGAAAATTTTGTTTTTCATCAAACTCATACGTGTTTCTATGGATAGGTCTTCAAAAATTATATTGAGGTTTCTAATATCTTTTTTTTCTAAACTGAACAGTTTGCGCGAGAAACACTTCCAAACTGGAAAAATGTGTGCCCCCCCGCCCCCCTATAGCTTCCAAAATAAGAGAGTGATAAAACTTAAAAAATATATGATGTACATTATCATGCAAACTTCCACTGAAAATTGCTTAGAACGAGATCTAGTAAGTATTTTTTTTAATACGTCATAAATCTTAAACCGCAATTTACCTTTCATTCAATCAATACACTATTATTAAAACATCGATCAAAATTACAACGAACTACAAGAACTTTTATATGATGTTGCTTGCTTCTACGGAAATTTTCATGGGCGAGTTCGACTCTCGTCGCTTTTTTTAGTTAATATTCATTCAATTGCAGCCGAAAGGTGACCCAAGTGCTGGTTTATTTTATCAATCTGTTATAATTGTGCAGTTGTATTGAAATGAAATAATGCATTTCCTTTTCGTAACTTGTGATAAGTTCCAGACTGTGATATCAAATCACAGGAGAGTGAATTTTTTGCAACTATTTCGGAGTTTGGGTGTTTTATTTGTTTAATATGCACCTACAAACTCTGTTTAGTTTAGTACTTTATGGACCATCGAAATGTCCAAAATATTTTTTTATCATTTACTTGATTGTTTCTCTAAATAGTTTAACTTTTGAACACAATTTCAAAGGTATAGAAGTATTTTTAAATACAATATGGCAACATTAATTCTAAAAGAAAAGGTAATTTCTGTATTTTTAAATTCAAGTCGCGTGCCAGAATCTTCTAACGACTATGTAATTATAGCTGAAGTGGTCCTGTAAAAAATAAATAAATTTCATAAACGATACGTGAGCTAACTGAGTTAATAGTCACTTTCGATTCATTACTAAAATAAAGAACATTTTGATGTATTTATAGGGAGTAGTAAAAATAAAAATAATAAATATTTCGGACATTTTACACATATCATCTAGTCCCAAGCTAAGCAGAGCTTGTATTATGGGTACTAAACAAGTGATATAAATACATAAACATACAACGCGACAACAACATACGTTTTTTTTTGTAAATACATACTTATTATACATAGAGATCACCCAGACTCCAAATATTTTTTAAAGGTTAAAATTTTTTCTTAATTAAATAATAATAATAAACATTGCGAACACAACGCCATCTAGTTCCACACTAAGCAGAGATTGTATTATACGTATTAGATAAATATTAGATTTTTTGATGTTAAACGCTTGGTAGCTAATAAAAACAACTTTTCTAGTAAGTAATTAAACAACCTACCTGCTAGAAGTAAAAAAATGTACAGTTATACTAATTTAATTTATTAAACACTAGCGTTTGTCCTCAGCTACACCCACGCGTATGTTGGCTTTCAAGGTTTAGACATCAGTCATAATAGACATAATCTATTCCGAATATGTAATAAACGATAAAAAGTAGCCTATGTCCTTTCCCGAGGTCCTATATATCTCTATACCAAAATTCATCAAAATCGGTTAGGTGGTTTAGGCGTGAAAACGTAACAGACAGACAGAGCTACATTTGCATACTTTTGCATTATAATATTAAAGTAGGGATTTGTGAACACAAAACATTTTCTCTCAACTTCCTAAGACGTCTGTAAACTAGTGCATTTGAAGAAATCTAAGAAAATAAGTTAGAAGAGGATTTTATAAGGTTCAGTAGTAAGCATGACTATACTGGTATTATAATTAGAGATCAAAATAAACACTTTAGTAACGTGGTTAAAAAAAGTTTTTACGCTTTTTTTTTAATTACCGATTAAATAGTTATTCCGCGTAATTAGTCCCCTCTCCGTCCTTTAGTTACCTGTTTTTTAAGCACCCACGTATTGCCAATTATAATTTTAGCCCCATTTGAATAATCCAAAAAAGATATGCTTTCACAGAATGTGAATTTTAAATTCGAATTGTATTCGTGATTGAATTGAATTGTAGTCTACCTGTGCCTAGTTATTGGATGACAAGACCTACAGTTCATTTGCTTCACTGATTTTGAGAACTGCTGAATTCATCTATTCTGAAAATATATAAGTATATAGAAAAACAAACATCATCCTCGTAGCCATTATTCCCAAGTTTATTTGGGGTCGGCTACTAGTTCAACCGGTTTTACCTGAATTTCAGTTTTTCCACGGAGCGACTGGCATCGGACCTCCGAAACCCTAAGGGAGAACTGAAATTCGAAGATTGAACTAGTTGTCAGTATATTTGAGGGCACTGACTTCCCAATAACGATTGCCATAGATGTTCGTGACAACCGGGACCGACGGCTTTACGTGCTCTCCGAGGCACGGGCGTGAATCACCGCCAAACTTTCAAACTCCGGGCAGCTATTAGGAATTTCCTAAGAAAATCCCAAAAACACTTTTTGGCCCGACCCGGGATTTGAACCCGAGACCTCTTGATTAGCAGTCGCATATGCTAACCACTAGACCAACGAGGCAGTCAAACATATATATCTATAAACAAACATATATATATTTATAAACTCCGAATCCAAACCAACCAAATCTGATATGTCTAAAAAGTTACTGTAACTATCCAACGATTCACAAATTCACTGCAGTTAATGTTCAAAAGGCGTGGCTTGCAGTCGTCCATTACCGGTTTGGGTCACCCACTTTAATTTACAGCGTTGCCCTAAGGCTGCCCGTAATGTTCTCATACAGGATTATGTCTCATCCACCAGTATTATAACGGTCCAAATTGATTTACAATAGCTAGTACTAAGATTTAGTAAGCTTAAGTGTTAATCCTAATGGTCCAAGAGCCCAGAGCGATCAGACATAACTTATTTTCACATGGATGAAACCTTAACTACTCAGTAGCGTCTAGTGTACTTTTAAATACCTGCGTGTTTGTGGAACTAGATCTGTGACACCTGGGCAGATATCAGGTGAGAAAGGTAACTAAAAATAAGAGTTATCTAACTTATTTTAGTATGGCTGATCTTTATATATATTTTGTAGAATATTATTCTAAACTAGTTTCATAAAGTGTCAGACACTTTTCATGGACCAGAGCTTGTGTCAGACGCTTTAAAGATCGACAAAAAATTAATGAACTTTACTTATTTTTACATGTCTGATTTTTGGGTTCCGTTGCCAAATGGCAAAAAACGGAACCCTTAAAGATTCGTCATGTCTGTCTGTCTGTCTGTCTGTCTGTCCGTCCGTATGTCACAGCCACTTTTTACCGAAACTATAAGAGCTATACTGTTGAAACTTGGTCAGTAGATGTATTCTGTGAACCGCTTTAATATTTTTACACAAAAATAGAAAAAAAGCAATAAATTTTGGGGTCCCCATACTTAGAACTGAAACTCAAAATTTTTTTTTTTCATCCAAGCCATACGTGATTGATGATCTATGGATAGGTCTTCAAAAATGATATTAAGGTTTCTAATATCATTTTTTTCTTAACTGAATAGTTTGCGCGAGAGACACTTCCAAAGTGGTAAAATGTTGGTCCCCCCCCCTGTAACTTCTAAAATAAGAGAGTGATAAAACTAAAAAAAATAATAGAAGTACATTACCATGCAAACTTCCAACGAAAATTGGTTTGAACGAGATCTAGTAAGTAGTTTTTTTTTTAACGTCATAAATCGTAAACTGCAATTTACTGCAATTTTTTTTTTAATTTACTTATTTATTTATTCTAATGACTGCGTCGATGATTGCGATGATTAGGAGATATTTGCTGTAATTAATTATAGTGATATTTTTGTGGTAGTGGTAATATTTTGTTTATATCTTTTTCTAACTGGTATCTTTTTTACAATAAAATAAAGATATTTGCATAAAAAATAAAATGGATCCTCATATATTCACCTATCACAAATACATGCAATAAATGAATTCACTTTAATATTTAATAATTAACAACTTAATGTTGAAGCCCATGTTATTGAAACAAGAATGCGAAAATCTTAGATTGAAATTAGTAAGTATTTTCATTACATTTAATTTTTTTACTCGATGGGTTCGATGAAAAATTTTTTTGAGTTTCAGTTCCAAGTATGGGGACCCCCAAAATGTATTGTTTTTTTTTCTATTTTTATGTAAAAATCTTAATGCGGTTCACAGATTACATCTACTTAGTTCAAAAGTATAGCTCTTATGGTTTCCGAAAAAAGTGGCTGTGACATACGGACGGACGGACAGACAGACAGACAGACAGACCTGACGAATCTATAAGGGTTCCGTTTTTTGCCATTTGGCTATGGAACCCTAAAAAACGGGATCCAAGTTGCTGTGGACGTCTCACTCGCTCTGAAATAACATGATGATCGCACTCCCGGCTGAATAATTTTTGTGTTTATGATTGTTGTTTGATGTTTGGTCACTCGAATTTGTCTGACTGATGAAATGTAACTTTGTAATAGTTACTTTAATAACATATTAAAAAATCAGACATGTAAAAATAAGTAAAGTTCATTAATTTTTTGTCGATCTTTAAAGCGTCTGACACAAGCTCTGGTCCATGAAAAGTGTCTGACACTTTATGAAACTAGTTTAGAATAATATTCTACAAAATATATATAAAGATCAGCCATACTAATTTAAGTTAGATAACTCTTATTTTTAGTTACCTTTCTCACCTGATATCTGCCCAGGTGTCACAGATCTAGTTCCACAAACACGCAGGTATTTAAAAGTACACTAGACGCTACTGAGTAGTTAAGGTTTCATCCATGTGAAAATAAGTTATGTCTGATCGCTCTGGGCTCTTACTCTATAAGCTCAAAGATCAGTGACGTTTATTTAATGTGTATTGAACAATTGAAATTGGATTGAGGGTGACGATTATTAGCTTATTTCTGATGGATACAACATGATTAAGCTGGCCATGATTCTGTATATTTTTAAACACGCATATATTAACTTCAGCGGTATGTTTGTATCGACCTTAGTAAATGTGTTTTTAGGTATTGTTACTATATTTTAAGCTTTTTATAACTATGCTTGCAAACCAGGAGTCAAAAACACGTTCACGACCTTTGAGTAAGGAGTATACTTTTTGCTTGAAAGTTTGAAGCTTGTATTTGTCCCAAAACACCACGAAGAATATTTTTTTGCGTAGAATAGTTGTACCTTTAAAAGTTCCAATAAGTTTCAATTGATATTCTAGAAAGCATAAAGACGTCTGATCTTAATTTCTCACATAACTACTGTCTTTGAACAACTTTGGAATCAACACGTTGTTCATCGTTACTGAATAGTTTGATTTTGTAATTCAAACTTAGGTAGTTTCTAAAGGTATAATGATTAAAATATAGCCAACCTTAGTTAAGAGAAAATGTATTAATAACACCAATTTTTTTTCGTCCAAGCTTTTTTTTTTCTAAACTACTATCATCCCATCGGCTTTAATTATTTAATTACTATCGGTTAATTACTTGATATTGGCAGAAATAGCTTATACTCGTCTGGTTGCCATTTCATAAAAAGAAGAAGAAGAATATTTGTACAATAATTTTCAGATGATGTATCGATTATCGTATGCTGTCTAATAAACTGTTTTTATAAACAAAGTAGATACACTACCGCGTTTATTTATAGCAGAAATATTTATTACTAATCATATATTTTAGTAAAAAAACATAAAGAAATTCAATTTTTATGTGACTCTACTCCGCCTGATGAAAAGTTATTTTTCTTATTTATTTTATGTTTCTTAGTTCCTAGTCATAATTTCCATCAGGCTGAGTAGAATTACCATAACAGTCTTAAAAGTTAAAATAAAATCCATTTTCCTTATCAAATACTCAATGCATCCAACGGTTCCTTAAATAGTTTCAATTTCATCTGCTAACAATTGAATTTCCTTATATGTATAACGGCTATTAAAGTAACCGGATGAAACTTACCTAAAATGATACATATGACTTAGAAAAAAATTGTGAGACGGGCACAATTTTAATGTATGTATGACAACCAATTTTTAAATTCAAAAGCATGGCTAGGTACGTATATAAACATTACATACATAAGTTCTAGCAATCCCGTTTCCACGACACAATTATGAAAATCTGGGTGCATAAAATAAAATAAGAAATCTTATTTGAATACTTTAATTTTCATAATAAAGTTATATTATTTTAAAGTCATACTTATAATGGCTAGTACCAACATCAAATATTATAAAATGTAAAACAGTACTCATAAAAATCCTGACCAATGTAAGATGGAATAAAAGGCGCAATAGTATGTAACAAAATATTCAACTAATAACTCGTGTTGTTTCTAAGATATAATATAAAATCCAAATTACTGTGTACCTGAATGTCTTCTATCTGATAAAGAAAAAGAATCTCTAAGCGATTTTCGACGCAATGCCCTAGAATCGTCCATAGTAGACGGCAATGCTACATCTTTCGTCTCTGGCAATGGATAACAAAAAACTGCTCCCAAAATAGCCGCTGCACCAAAAATTGTTCCAGCTACCGTTTGATTTAATGCATTAATAGGTGGTGCAATAATCATCCCTACTCTAGAAAGAACAGACAACACACCTAAAACAGAGTTTCTAACTCCGGTAGGAAACAGCTCCACACTGTACAAAAATATTATTATAAAAGAAATAAAAAAACAAGTATTTGAACACGATGCTACTACCATTTTTGTAATTTTAAGATCAGAAGATATGAAAATTACTGCTATCATTAAAACACCTGCAAACAAATTAGATAACATTAAGAATATTCTTCGACTCAACAATCTCAGTAATAATATTGAAATTAAGGTGCCTGGTATTAGGATTAATCCTGAGATTGCTACGTTGGTGTGTATATCGCCACTCATGCGACCAATATATTGAGATACTCCATAATAACCCATTCCGATAATGAAATATATAGAAGCCATGCTAGAAAAATTTATAACCAGATTCTTGTATTTGAAGATTTGAAAGAAACTTTCTTTCTTACGGGTAGTTTCCGGTAGACCTGCGCGGTACTGTTGCATTTCTATTTCTATATTATCGCCGTTAGATGAATTATTGCTGTAAGAAAATTAAATCATTTTTAAAATTTAAAATTCAATACGAATGTGCAAAGTTTTGTTTAACTAGAATTAAAACACAGTAACAAAATATATAACAGAAAATTCCATATCTATAAAAAGAGAGTTATGTTATAGTTTAAAAATGTATAATACACATTTTGATTATAAATAAAGAAAAATGAGCAACGCATTCAAAGGAAACTTTTAGTTTACCTTGAATTTAGAAAGGAAAAATTATAAAAGAAGATTTTATTGGGCAGTATATAAACATCAGAGGACCCGATGACTCCTGCAGGAGACTATGAGGTCGTTATTTAGTCCATGGCCTTATACGAGGCCCCGGAATGGCCGGAAGCTCTGAACACCCTCATTCATTCTTGCATGCATTCATTCTTCATAATAGGCCATTATAAGAGAGTACCGAACTATCTCTTTTAAGGCGGTGAGTCTCCTGGCTGGAAATCCACCATATGACCTAGAGGCGAAAGTCCTTGCGCCAATTTCAGTAGCGTGGCGCAAACGCTTACTTGCGCCAGAGTGCGTTAGAGTCCTGAGATTTGAGAAATCGAAACATAATAATCCAAGCTAGTCCAGACCCTCCTGGAGGAGTGTAAGGGAGCAGTGGGCAACTGAGCACTGAACACGATGTTATTGCGTCGTTACAGAGTTATAGAGGATTGTAATATACTGATTCACAAAGGTGATCAGTGAAAAGGGACGCTTTGAAGATCATCTGTGTCTGCTCTGTTAGCACCACGACAAGGCGCTCCACAAGTTGGTAGAATGTCCGGCGTAAGAGGAGCCGAGGCGTTACCTCATGGTGGCCATCGGGATGAAGAACAAGAGCTCGTGGAACTCTGCTGTCTCTTTTTGTAAGCAACTTATGTTGCTAAAAAGACAGAAATATAAGCTGGAACGAGAAGCGAGACTGGGAGAGGATCTCCGTCCTCAATAAGCGCAAGCCTAAGGGTGACAGATGAGAAGATCTCTCACCCTAACAGAAGTAGGCCAGGGTTTCAGCGTGAGCGTTACAAGAAGCGCGTGCCTTTTTTTTTTGGGCAGGAAAGGAACATAGGAGGGGTCCATGTACAAGGTGGCCCAAATTTCGTAGGGGTCCCGGGAATTTACTTAAGATGGTATACCTGGTTTCTCGGCTTCTAGTACCCGAGATGGCGTGCGGTTTTAGTCGGTCTGAGTCCGACATAGCCACCAAATGGTGGTTTCTGGGGTGATTTCCGCGTAGACAAAAAAAGGGCAGTATTTAAAATATAGTATATTTGTTATGATCTTATCTCTTTCTACTATAATATTAAAACTGATAAATAATTTAAAAGTTTCAAAATAAACAACTGTTATACTTACAACTTATCGATCTTTTTTATGACTTGTGCCGCTTTATCAATTTTCCCGCTGTCCATCAACCATTTTGGTGATTCGCATATTAATAAACACGCGAGTGCCACAACAAACACGGGAACAGACACAGCCAGTTGAAACCCATAGAAATCCCTTATCAAATACGATACTCCAGCTAAAGTCACATGGCCGATTGTTAGAGGGATATGATATAGTGCTGCTACTATATCTCTGTATCTTGTACCGCAGTATTCCACTATGTATACAAAACCAGTGACAATAGCTCCTCCAGTGCCTATTCCTTCCAAACATCGCATAATAATATATGAAACTGCAGTAGGCATGATGCTTACGAAGCATCCTGTTACAGCCACACCTAGACAGGAAACCGCAAAAGAAAAAAGACGACCATATCTGTAATACATAATAATTTATTATAAAAACCAAAATTTGAGGTGCTTTTGTAAATTAATTGGAAATATACAATGATATTCATCAATATTTTAAATAAATTTTAGTGAAGTTTAGGAATTGCTCTATTGACATCAATAAATTACAACCACATTGCAAATTGCAATATTTAAATGTTGTTTGTATTTGAACTATATTTATAATAAACATTGATGCATCCGTTAAATATGCTCCATCTTATACAATGTGTCCGGTTACGGACTAGCGATATTTTAGATACTTATAAAACAACTATTTCAACATTCAAATACAGCTTAAACTTGGGTCCAACCCACCTCCACACTAAATGGCAGCGATTTTGGTTTTTTTAAAGAAATTTCTCTACGTGTGCAAAAAACATCATATCAGGAAAAGTTTGAGTTTCAATGGGATAAAAATAGGCTTATTCGCCGGGTAATAATACTGTCTGTCATTTACATTATAAAAGAAAGTGTTTAGTAATAAATAGTGTAGATAATAAACACTTTCTTTTATAATGGGTTCGACCCAAGTTTATGCTGTATTTGTATATTGAAATAGTTGTTTTATAAGTATCTAAAATATCGCTATTCCGTAACCGGACACATTGTATATCTAAATATATTACATAAAGGGGCACTTTATTGCTACTTCGACAACAATAGCACTATAAACCTATTATTTATTCACTGAGTTTTCTGTCAGATGATTCTTATAAGTGCTTCCTTAGTCGAGAAAAGATTTTACATTGTTATTCCACTTTCAGCATTTAGACAAAGAATTATTTAAACACTTACTTATCGGCCAGAAATCCAAACAACAGGGATCCAATCAAGGTGCCCACATAGAGCATACTCTCAGAGAAGCTGATCATCCATGCTCTGTCACATAATAAATTAAATTTTGTTTGTGCAGTATCTGTAAAAACACTCCTATTCCAAGAAGGACTATCACAAGGGCATGCACCGAGTTGTTGCTGTTTATGGGTAGGGCATTGAAATTCCATCGGTGGACTTAGAAATATCATATTCATTAGATGCCAATATAGTGGTACTTTAGCCACAAACATGATACCCAAACATAAGAAGTGATATCGGGTTACATGGTGGAAGAAATTCTCAATTGGATGATTAGTTCGCTGCATTTTAGCAAATGGTAGTAGTATATTAAAATCTAGTTGGTTGCAATGTCATAATAATTTTTGGTACTTTGGTTCTGATTTTATATGTGTTGCCGAAATGTCGTTTCTTGTAATATTTGTTTGATAATTTAATCGTTTATATGTCTATACTACTGAAATGTAGAAGAAGTAACAGAAAGTAAAGTAGATAATATAGTCCTTATTTTTAATGATTCTGATGATTATACATATCTTAGTAGTTACAGGTTCAATTGAACTAAAAGGCAATTCCACAGTACTTGACTTAAGCCTGTCATTATTTGTAGAACTTTGACTGTTTCATTTTTATATTGCCTGTTATTTAATCAAATATAATATCATTTAAAGAGCATTTCTTGTGTATTTATTTATAAATATTTGTGTTCTTGGAAACGGCTCTAACGATTTAACTGAAATTTGGTATTTGGGGTGCTACCTATGTGCTTTTTCGAAAGTTTATAATAAGGTTCCACATGCGGCCAAACTCATTTCAACAGGAGTAACATTCGTGTATTATTCTATTTGTGATTTTGGTATTGAAATTTAAAAAGTAACAGATATACATTAATATTAATGTGTACGTACATGTATTTGTTACTTTTTAACAATTTTACACGCTTAAACAGTCGAATTAAACAATTATTTAAGTGTTTAAAAATCTCTCATATTTTAATACAAACCATTTTATTCATGTTATTAATCTAATACAATAATTATTAGGAGAACTCATTTATTTAAAGACGACAAAGTTCAGCACCGAAGAATCTATTGATATCTAATAGTATTGAAAGTATTTCTAACAAGAATCCATTTCATACAAACTATTACACGGATTTTCATATATTATTATACTAAAATAGAGCTAAAGCATGGCATATGAATGAGTGAAAAAATCGTTCCTTATATAGAGCACTTAAAAGCATATCAATCAATTCTGACTACGGCAGCACTCGCATCATACATTATCAAAGGCGTTACTTGGACGTCTTCCATTCGGTGATATAGAATTGTTCTAGATGTCGCTTTACTTATTAAACATTAGATCGAATAAACTTAACAACTCCAATAATACCTAGACTCTAGTTTAAATTGGATTTTTATTGGTCATTGTCTACGACATAATATTAGCCGGAATATTAATTTCTTTTGGAAATATTTTTTTAAATTTTGGTTAATACTATAAAAAATCCCTTTTGAATTCATACGTAATCAGGGTTATAGGATACAGCAGTGTGAGATGTCACCTGAGGCGTCTTACTCTGGGAGGATTCGTAGCACGTCAGTCGATCAGACCTCCATCCCATTTATACCACAGCCATTATCAGCCCTGTCCAAAACCATATCAACAATCTTTTTCTTGAGCAAAATAGCTTCACAGAGGGAGACCACTGCACTCATCACACATTAATCTAGTCATGCTTCTACTTATGCTTTCCATCATGCAGAATAGAGCCACTTTGGTCTGCTTAGGCTAAATATATATAAAAAAAGTCTACGTGTAAGAATCTTACATAACTTGGGATTTGTGCTAGTTCCATTGGTGCCCTTAATTGCTCTATAAGCTATACAGCTTATAGAGCAATTAGTATACAGTATATTAGTATACACTCGTCATGTTCGTGAATAACATGTATTTAATGACTTATATATCATCTAGCAATTTACTTGTTAACAGTTCTTAGAAAAACTTTGGTTTTATAATTTTGTGATGTTTCTAGTTACTTTAATTCTTTGTAGTTCCAAAATTCCTTGCAAAGTTATCTTTGCTTTCCTCAAACTTCACATCACCTTTATGTTCTGTACAAGAAAGTCTAAATTCATTTGAATGTAATAATTGAAATTTCACCATTCACTTAATGCCCTGAATGCTATCTCGAGAACGTTATACTGTAGCTGTTAGCAAATGTTAGCGATTTGGGTGTTTAAATATCGGCCCTGATCTCGCCGTAACATTTGATGTGGATAATATTTGCTATGTAGCTTGTATTACACGTCAAATGAGGAGTGAACGATGTCAATAGCATGACATCAATAGTATAATAATGAGTTTATTCAAATTTAAAAAAAATAAAAAAAAAAAAAAAAAGACTGCACGGTAGGCCTAGTAACACTTTGCGTGATTCACAATTTGTTGTTCTGAGTCTGGGTGTTATCTGTGTCCGTTTCATGTATGTTTGTAAAGCCCCCCGCGACACAGGAATTTATATTCCTAATGCGGGAGTTGTCTTTTTAAAAAAAAAAAAATGTTCTGAAAATTTTCATCTATATCCTACTAATATGTAAGTTTGTATGTATGTATGTTTGTTGCTCTTTCACGCAAAAACTATTGAACGGATTTGGATGAAACTTTAGAGTAACATAGCTATCACAAAAATCACATATTTACTTTTTATCAAAAAAATATGCGAGTAACACCACGGGGCGCAGCTAGTACTAAATATTCTAATGAGTGCGACACTGGGAGCGAATAATGCACAAAAAATCTCACTAGACCGCGACAGTTTGGGTCACTATTCTGCATTATTGCATTTTCTGCGTTCGCAATAAGTTTGCTGACCCTTGGATTTTGCATACAGTCATACATCTATACAAATAAATAAAATTGGAGTGTCTGTTTGTAATATTAAAGTAACCGCTTATTACTAAATGCATATGTATGCATACACGGTACTTAAGTCAGAATATTTCTTTTTACAATTTTTGTCTGCCTGTCTGTCTGTTCGTTCCGGGTAATCTCTGGAACGGCGTGTCAGATTTCGACGAAACTTTCACTGGCAGATAGCTGATGATATAAGGAGTACCTTAAGCTATTTTTTTTTCGACTAGCTTCGACCCACGACGTTGTGTTGTGTTGTTGTGTTGTGTATAATCTCTCGGTAATATACTGAAAGGATTCAAAAAGATATTTTACAATTACAAAGCTACATTATTTGTAAGTATTATAGGATCAAACCTAAAAATGAATAAAATAGTATTTTCAATTTATTAAATTTGATCATCATTTTATTACATCACTTTATGATTTATAGTCATAAGAGATTAGTAAACTATCCCTACTAATATTGTAAATGCGTAAGTAACTCTGTCTGTTACGCCTAAACGGCTGAATCGATTTTGATGAATTTTGGTGTTGAGATAGATGGAACCTTGGGAAAGGACAAAAACTACTTTTTACCGCCATAACCTACATACACGTGGGAGGAGTCGCGGGCTAATGCTAATAAAATGTAAATGCCATAACTTTTCTATAAATCATTTGAATCCTGACTGGAAGTAAGTTCAAGTTATTAATGATCTTCGTGAGCTTACCGCAGAGGAGTGACGCGGACATCATCATATACGAGGATGTACATTAAATTTATTCGTTTGTCTTTGATAGATATTTGTAGGAGTTGTAATAAATAATAAAAGTTTAAAATAATCAAAATGTATACGTAAATTGGATTTTCTTGTTTGTGTAAAAAGTTTTAGTTTCATATTTTTTTTTAATCAATTTAATAAAAATGTTAAGTAAATAGTATACTTAATACATACTTAAAGTGGAGTTGCGGATGCCCAAAATCGCTAAAAGTGGTGTGCAATGGGAGAGGCCTGTGTCCAGCAGTGGACTGCGATAGGCTGATGATGATGAGTAAATTTTTTTTTTTTATAAATGATCAATTTGTTATTGTTAGTTTTATTTTTAATATTGATAAAAATAAATATTATAAAACTAAGATTTTTTTACACAAACAGAATAACCTAATCTACGTACACATTTTTAATATTTCAAATTTTATACACTTAGATACCTTATTGGTAAATAGCAAACAAAACTGCGAAAACAAAATACTATTATCGTCTTGAAAACAAAAAAATCAAACAAAGCTAACAAAAGCTTACGTTAATAATACTCACCTTATTTTACATTCACAATATCTCGTTGGTCTAGTGGATAGCGTATGCTACTGCTAATCAAGAGGTCTCGGGTTGAAATCCCGGGTCGGGCCAAAAAGTGATTTTGGGTTTTTCTTAGGAAATTCCTAATAGCAGCCTGGAGTTTGGAAGTTTGGCGGTGATTCACGGAGAGCACGTAATGCCGTCGGTCCCCGTTGTAATGAATATCTATGGCAATCGTTATTGGGAAGTCAGTGCCCCCAAATTTACTGCCAACTAGTTCAACCTTCGAATTTCAGTTCTCCCTTAGGGTTGCAGAGGTTCGATGCCAGTCACTCCGTGGTAAAATTAATATTCAGGTAAAACCGGTTGAACTAGTAGCCGACCCCAAATAATATTAGGAATAAAGCTAGGAAGATGATAAACGTCTTTAAACACGTCATAACGTTTTTAAAATAAAAGTAAAAATAAATCCATCAGAAACTGTTTTCCAAATGTGTATTTTGGTGATACTCTAAAAAATAACAAACAAAAGCTAAGTGCTTTTCTAGATCTGATCCAAATGAATCACTTTGTAACCCATTTTATCCTAATACTAAATAAATAATCGAATACATACAAGTAAAAGCGCTCAGGGAAATGTCAGTGATGCCACTTTAGTGCTGAATGCTGGAGTGCAAATGTCAAACGAGAATTCTAAAAAGTCGTGTGAAATTTAACCTCTAAGCTTTTAAATATAGTTTGCCAAAGCCATAGCTTTAAAAGTCACAGTGAAAGAATTTGTATTCTATGGAGATTTATTATTGGATTTGAGAGAACCCTTTCAAACTTAACTTTTTCATAGTAAAGGGGTCAACAAACCAACAAGCTTTAAAAAAAAAGATTCCGACGAATTGAGAACCTCCTCCTTTTTTTTGAAGTCGGTTAATAAAGTGACCCACTTTATTTAAAGTGACCAGTACCACAAATGCACATCTGAATTGCAAGAGTCACAACTTTCTCTTTCAGCCCCCAATTAGGGTCAGGCTTTGGTTCGAGGTTTATTTTTTATTTTTTATTGAAGACTAACAAAGTGACTATACTATGCCTGATGGAAAGCATGAGTAGAATCTAGGAGTAGGGGTAACCATACTCTTTGTAGGTGCAGACAATGCAGCATTTTGACTAACAATATGGCGGCTTAGCTTTTTTTATTATGTAAGCCTACCAAAGTTACTCTACTCTGCCTGATGGAAAGCATGAGTAGAATCCAGGAGTAGGGGTCACCATCCTCACTGCAAGTGTAGGCAATGCAGCATGGTGACCCATAACATAGCGGCCTGGTCAGAAAATTTTGCATCATTCTTCCGGCCTCCTAAGGTCGGTTGAATGATGCAGAATTATTGGGCCTCCGATCTCACACTCACAAACGAAACACGACAGCAAGAATACTGTCATTATTAGGATGGTCTTCTGTGTGAGGGTAGTACTGCCTCGGTAGAGCCGGCCCATTCGTGCTGAAATCAGTGTGGCTCTACTCCCTACCAATTAGTAAGATTGTTCTGCAATATTGGGCCTCCGGTCTCACGCTCGCCAACGAATTACGAGCGTACGAATGGTGACATTTAAGGTTGGTCTTCTGTGTGAAGGTACTGTCCTGATACCGGCCCATTAGTGCGGAGAGTACCACGTCTCTACTACATCCAATTTTTAGTAATTCTCAGTATGTATATTAGATTTTTAGAGAGAAAATATCTATTAGTTTAGTTTATAGCTATATTAATAGGATCAAGTGACACTGCTAAATAGAAAAATAATAAAATTATATTGACTGAGTAATTGCAATTGGAGAGACCTATCGCCCTTCTCACCGAACAATATCGTAATGGCAATTTCTAAATTTTACAGGAAAAATTAAAAACTGTTTTTGAGTATTATCTCAGCAAGGGAGCATCGTAAGGTAACCATTTATGTGTCAAAACAAAGTTAATTTAATTACTTTATTTTTTCTTTTGGTTTTTTTTTGTAATAGTTTTCAAAATAAAGTTATTGGCGAAAATAATATTACCAAAATAGCAGCTCAAAAGTATTTTGTGTAATGCATCATTGCCATATTGTTCGCGTGTAAATCCAACAATTTTAGTCAGTATTAGTACATTACAGTAATATTCGTTAAAATGTGCTGTTGAAAATGTTAACTGTAATATGATATTACAAAATTATTTGCGTGAAATCAAATTGATAATTTAAAAAGTTTATCTATATGATACCGTTAACAGCACTACGAATTTTCATAATTATCTATCATGTATTGTAAGAAATCATTACCAAATTGTGTAAATAAAAATAAAACCCTAAAATAATTGTTTTACACCTTACATGAAACACATACGTATTTCTTCCACGAATAAAATGGTAATAGTCATTTATCGAAAATATTAACTATTACTTAATCAGTATTAACTTGTTTTAGTATTATTCGTGTAAAAGGGTATGTTAGATTTTAAACGAGTAATATTGTTATGTTCATCACGGGGTCATTGAAATAGTGTACTTTTCTAATTATCCATATAAAAAGTACAAAAAAAATTTGTAAGGTGTAATTAGTGTTCTAAATACCGAATATGCAATATAACGTAAACTATCGTAATAGCACATTATCATATTATTCGCTGGGGAGGGCGCTATGTCCAGCAGTGGACTGCGATAGGCTAATGATGATGATGATGACTGAGTAAATCATTATAGGACTTGCAAGTAAGCATGTTTTGCTCAATGAAGTATTGTATTATATTTCCTCGAATATAATTCTTCGTTTTGGTGTTGCATAAATAACTTAATTTATTTTTCACTCACCTGCGCTACTAGAAGTGTAATGTAAAATACTAGAAGTAAAAACATGAGTATGTGTAAAAGTCGCGAAAGTTTAAAAACAGTTAGAAGTGTAATGTTTGTCGAGTCTATGTTTACAGTACACAGTTACGTTTATCAATTTTAGATTTTTTTTTTTATAAAGAATAGTGATAATTGTGGTCTTGTCTTGTCATTTAACTAAAACATCCTTTAAATTTAGTTAAACGATTACCCATATGCTTTTCTTTACACGCTTTATATTAGCTTCACCTGTATGTTTGTTTGTTACCGACTCCTTTGGGTGCGATTTTGACCCCCTTTAAACAGCCAGACCAAAGACACTATTTTGAAGAAAAAAAAAAAAAACGAAAATAAAAGATTAAAAAGTAGAAAATAATTGTAATGTAACAAAGCGTGGTTTACTTTCTGAAAATATTTCAATAACGTTGTCCCACGCTATGTTACATAAAAAATATTTTCTACTTTTTAGTTTAAAAACGTGTTTGTTTAGTTTTTTAAAACTATTCTTTTTTATGGTATGAATTTAGATGGCTACTATTTTCTGTTTATATTTCTGTTTATCTGTTTATAATTATATATGCATATCTAGACAATCTAGACGTTTGACGGGACAAAACTTTTGATTTTCAACAATCAATTAGCTCTGTTTCACGTTGCACTATTTTCAAGTTGTCGTGTGTTGTTTTAAAAATATTCTTTTATTCAGAGAAGTGTCTTGGTATAAATAAAGTTTCATTCCGAAAAACTTTAAAACAGATACCTGTAAGGTGATCGCGTTATCTCCTTTATACGTTGCTATATTTATTTAATGTGATGAGAAATGAAACTTTGCAGGTTAATAGAGTATTTTTTGAACAGAATATTAACAAATGGAGGAATTTAGTATATTCAAGAACTGTGAGGTTCATCCAGTTAAGACTCAATTTGGATATAATTCAGACTTCTATTCCGTTGGCAAAATGTCAATCACATGTGCATGTATGTGTAAAAATGGATATAAATTATAGTCCTATGGGGTTTTCTGAACAGGAATATAGTTTACACAATCATATTGTTTGTGCATACCTAGTCCATATTCTAAAATTTCACTTCTATGTTCAAGCCTGTGGCAAGAAATTTGTTGACCTCTGTTCTATGATTGATGATAAAGGAGAGACAGTTGAAAATGTCGAAGACATGATTTTACTTTATTACGGCTATGAATGCCTTAAACTTAATCTGAAAATTCCCATTTCATTAATTTTTCAATATTCATTTTAAGTACTCATTGGTTACTTTGCTTGATACAAAAGATGGCGCCACCATACTCACTGCAAATGCAGTCAGTGTGGCGAACCACACTGTAGTAGTCAATCGAAATGTTTATTCACGCCCCGCTTAAAGAACTCAGGATCATAGTAGAAAGGTAACGTATGAACTAGCAGTAAGTTTTAGTTTTTCACTACTCGGAATAGCAAAGAAGAATCGAATAATTTAGTTCTAGTACGTGTTTCTTACACTCTTAAAAGGTATATCATCACAATTATCTCCATAAGGTTCTTCACCAACAACCAGCACTGTACTGCCAGTGTGCTGTAGATCGTAGCGTGGATTTCTAAAATCCAATAATACACTTCTAAAACCCCATACTGTATAACACACCATATACAACTAAGATGACAGTATATTGCAAGTGAAAAATTTAAACATTCCCTATATTTACACTGTCAACAACCACCAAACCCTTATCTTAAATTTAATTACCGCCACCTGAAGATAGCACGTGAGGATGGTCATAAGTCATGACGTCACATAAGTTGTTAGCCAGCGGACGCAGGCACTGGTATCAGGGCTAGCTAGTGATTTATGCACTGTGAACAGAGAACCGCCCGATAAGAGACGTTGAAGGTCCCACGTAATTTAAACTCTAAGCGGACCTTGTGATGTTGGATAGTTATACTGTGGGGGTAAAATTGAATTTGTTTTAGATATTTTGTTATTTGCACTAAAAGTGCAATTTCTTTATGTAAATTAATTTTTTTTTAATAGATTACAATAGCTAAATTATATTTGAAGTGATTTTAAAACAAAACTATCACAACTTGCCATATACCAAATTGCAGACAGTATTGATATTTTAACGTGAATAATAGGCGACATAATAGACGTGTTTATAATATTTTTAGTTGATTTAATTAATTAATTTAAATAAAGTCAAATGTAGTAGCATCTGAACTAGAAGTTGTTAAATAAAACATGATAAATTACTTTTTATAGGACCAAAATAAATGGTCAAACTTGTTCCATGTATAAAGGGATACCTTGCTACCGTAAAATACGTTGATTGTCCTAGTTTATAAGAAGAGCGTTTTACTATAAAAATTATATCCTTAGAATAAAATAATGAATCGAGAAAATAGGCCAAAAATTTTATCCCAAAAACTTTGGCCGAACTGACATCTTACATTTGACTGTTTTCTTTAAACATATTTACTCATAAAGTTAAAAGTATCCATTAACTTGACAACTACATAATCATCATCAACAGCCTTTAACAGTCCACTGCTGGACATAGGCCTCTCCTTTGAAAGGAGGTTATGGCCTACTATACCACCCTGGCCAGACGGGTTGGTAAAGGGTTTGTTTCAAGTTTTCCTTCTCTTGGCAGTGATGTTAGCTGCTTATTTTGTTCCTTTAGTCGCCTCTTACGACACCCATGGACTGAATAGGGGTGGTGACACTTTGTATTCTTAATCCGTCACCACACGGAACTACATAATACAAACTCTTTATTTATAAATAAATATTGACATGATTTAATTTTACTTAAAATACACAGTTTTATACTAGCATTGTGACAGCCATTTCACTATGAAGAAGTTCGCGCACTTCTGTCTTGAATATAAAGCGGTTTATGGACATGCTGATGTCGCCCGTCCCTCTAAGTAGAACGGTGGTGGTGCTGTGACTGGGTCTGAACCCAGGTTATAAAGGACTAAGAAGATTGTGCTGAAGTGTGAGAGCTGCTTTTGTACACAGGGCTCTAGCCAAAAGATCATGAATCGAGGAAAAAAATTATGATATGAACTATTGCAGGTAGAATTTAATCTAGGGTGGTAACAAACAATCATGGGGTGCGACAATTGATGACGTTGATGCATGGACAGGATGGCCGTTTTGATATCCTTAGACGACGTTGGAGAAAAGTCAAAGGATTGGATATTAAGATGGATTAAACTATCTATCTACTTGTAGAGAAATCAATGCATATTAACCGCTATCTGTTGTAACTTACGCCAAATTTCGTCTGTATTGAATACCATCGGAAGCACGACACACAAAGCACTCACCACTGCACCGCTGCTGACAATAGCCGCCTCTGACCGTCGACACCAGCACTTATAGTCTCACTGCGTTTTATACCTACACCAGCTCTCTGCAATTAGCTCTACTCAAGTGTTATCTTATCCAAAGATATTTAGCGATATAATATCTAGTCATGAAGTAACTTTATAATTATTATTATGTAATTTTGTGTTTAACTTTAAGTTAAAGCATTATGCAGCTGAATATGTTATAAATACATGTGTAATGAGACGATGAATATTTGTAAGCCCGTAATTGGTAAGTGTGTAAGGCATTAGTACAATCTGTCACTTAAGGTTTTTCAAAGCTCGTGTATGTAACACGAGCTTTGAAAAACCTTACCATAAAATAGAAATATATTATATTGCTTTTGATTCTTGATTGAAGTAATTAATTTAAAATTAATATATCAAATCACGGCGGATTAAGAATATCCTACTTCAAATATTTAGAAATATTATTAGTTCAAAAGTAACTCTGTTCATCTGTGTCTCTCTGTCTGTCTATTCTGCTTTATGACTAAACCCTTGCGCCGATAACCGAAATACACGCCTACATGTGTCCGTGTGGTGACGGATCAAGAATACAGAGTGTCACCCTATTCATCTCGCGGGTGTCGTAAAAGGCGACTAAGGGATAAACTACGCAAGACAACAGCAATGCAAACAGAAGGAAAACTTGAAACCAACCCTATACCAACCCGTCTGGCCATCGTGGTAAAGTAGGAAAACCTCCAAACCCTCCAAATCCTCCAAAACCTCCTTTCTAAGGTGAGGCCTATGTCCAGCAGTGGACTTTTAAAAGCTGCTGATGATGATGATAACGCATAAATGCAGGTGGGTTTCACGGGAGCCAAATTATCTTCAAATGCCACTAACGTCACCAGTCCTATTCATACAGTGAATGTCATAAGCTGCGATTAAACTAACAGATTATGTATGATAATATCACTACGGCTTACTACATATATATAAACTTGACTGGCTAATGTAGTACAGTAGACCAAAATCCCCTTTCAAGATGGATGTGATGATGTGCATCAAATTGAAATTCTGTATACATATACATTATTATAACCTAATCACTAGCGTAGCTGGATGCGAGTAGCCGAGGATCGAACTAAGTGACGTGTAATTGGAGAGGCCTATGTCCAGCCGTGGACTGCGATAGGTTGATGATGAAGCACTAGCGTTTATTTCAAAACAATAGAATATTATTAAAATGATTTTACTGGACTTTAATTGTATCGAGGTGAGTAATTTGCCCAAAGTAGTTATTCTTAAAGAATTTGTAATGTCAAGATATATTTTAAAAGTAAAAGTGTAAAATTCGTGCCAAGTCTACTTGAGCCGACTGGTATTGCAAGAGACGATGGCAAGAGACCAGACGGTATGATCTTGATTCCATGGAAGATGGGCCGGGTGCTGGTATGGGATGCCACCTGTTCAGACACGCTGGCCCCTTCCCATCTACATGGAACCAACAACAGAGCTGGTGCGGCTTGTGAAGCGGCTGAAAAAGCTAAAGCATGCAAATACAAGGGTCTAGGCTCCGAATATGATTTTGTCCCATTCGGTGTCGAGACCCTTGGTCCGTGGGGTCCCAGCGCTATAGCGCTTTTTAAAGAAATATCAAGAAGGTTAGTCGACGTCACAGGGGACCGAAGAGCTGGCAGCTACCTCGGACAAAGAATTAGTATAGCTATTCAAAGGGGGAACGCTGCCAGTATCTTCGGAACCTTGCCTAAAGGGACTCCTTATAATAATATATTCTAGTTTTATTATAATTTTTAAGGTTTTTAGTTTTTAGGTTCATTGTTCATGTATATTTATCTTTATTATATCGTAATATATAAGTAGAGTAATTTTAATAATAATAATCGTTCACTCATTATATGACATACTTAATATCACGCGAAATAAAAAACGAGAAAAGAAAATTATTTTTAGGGTTCCGAAGTTTATGACCCATATAGATTCGTCATGTCCGTCTGTCCGTCCGTCGTCCTCGACTTACCGTTCAAACGGTAAGTGCTAGAAAGATGAAACTTTGCATGAATATGTGTTGTAATTACGTCGACAAAGTGCTACAATAAAATTATGAAAAATATTTTTATTTGGGGTAACTCCCGTACATGTAAAGTGGGGATGATTTTTTTTTCTCGCAGCTACCCCATCGTGTGGGGTATCATTAGATAGGTCTTATAAAAACAGTACAGGGTTTTTAAGAAGATTTTCTGATTTAAGTATCTGTTTGTGAGATATTCCACTTTTTTGTAAAAATAGGGCGTCCCCCCCTCTAAAAGCTAAACGGCTGGCTCAAAAGATCTCGAAAAATTCGTGATGGTGGTCCATATAATTAACTTTGAAGGAAAACTATAATGAATTATATGACTATTAGTTCAGGAGTTATAGAGGCTTAACTTGTAAAATGCGCTCACTTGGAAAACGTCATACAAAATTAACGCATTAATACGTAAACATAATAATTATCTATTGGATACGATTTTAAATCCACGTTCCATGATAGATGACTGAGGAACCCTTTCTTGAAAGTGGCCTGACACGCACTTGGCCGATTTTTTTATATTTGGTTCCACTAAAATTACTACTCTGCCTGATGGAAAGCATGAGTAGAATCCAGGAGTAGGGGTCACCATCCTCATTGTGAATGCAGAGAGTCCTGCATGGTGACCCTCAATATAGTGGTCTAGTGCGATGCAACTGCATGAATGGGCCTCCGGTCTCACACTCGCCAACGATATATGACATCACGAATCTGTTATTTTCAGTTGGTCTTCTGAGTGAGGTTTAGTTAGTTTTTGACTTGTTAATACCTTTTTCACGATGGTATTATCTTTTATATATATATCTAAACAATAACTCGTAATATATATATTATAAGAGCCTTAATCCTTGGTTATATAAGAGTAAAACCAAATTATATTACGCGTACCAAGAAATACGAAATATTTTTTAAAATAATCTTGGCTATCTTAGCCTCTTTTAAAAAGTTACGGACTTCTAAGAACATTAATGATTTTCAAGGGATTTCTCTCTGACTAAATTAAATTTACATTTTATTGTGACTTCCAGCCTACAACCTTCATTTTAATTGGAAAAGTCTAGACAGTAACTGAATTTGATTTTTTAAACTCTAATTAATATACTTGGTTTTTTTTCATCATCGTCGTCATCGTCATCAGCCTGTTGTAGTCCACTGCTGAACATAGGCAAGATGTTTAGGCTTAGTCTCTTTTCATTCATACTGCTATTGTTCTAAGCGCAATATAAACTATTCTGTCTAAGCCATGTCGGCAAAACACATTTACATAAAAAAAGTAAAAATAAATTTGATAGTTTCGAAATTTTTGTAGACAAATATTTATGCAAAAATAAATACTATTTAGTAAACACATTTAATTGTTCGTTATAAATACACATTTTGCACTCGAAATACATACTCGTATACATACTTCTTACGGTTTAGGTATCACAAAAAATGATAAAATTTTGGATTGTGAGGTTTTTCTAAAGGGTTCAATTAATTTTGGCTTGTGAGGTTTTTTATGTAGTTATCTATAAAGTATGTGACAATTATCGCGTTTTTTAAATATAATAGTATGTTTCTATGTAACGCGTGATATCGACTTTTAAACTTTTAAATGTGTATCTCTATACACTGAAAATTGTGTCCTGACATTCTTGTTCTATACTTTATCAGCGCCGTTTTTATCGTATTTGGGTTTTAGTTTTTACTTTTTTTACCTTTAAGATACCGTTGATAAAACTAGAGATTAAAATACACTCACATAAACACACGAGCTCTCATACACCACTAATAGTTCAAATAACACTAGCTGAATGCATTTAATCTTCAGACCGGCAACGGAGCGTAATATCGCCATGATGAGCTACCAACAATGGGCTCTCGATCTCTAGTGGATATTAAGTTTCCGTTGATACCACAATGAAATGCCTAGAATAGAACAGCCTCCGAATGAATTAGTCTACCCTATTCATGTCACTTTGATTAACTGCGCTTTATATTGGGTAACAATTGTATTGTATTTAAAAAAGACAACTCCCGCATTAGGAATATGAATTCCTGTGTCGCGGGGGACTTTACAAACACACATGAAACGGACACAAAGAACGCCCAGACTCAGAACAACAATTTGTGAATCACACAAAGTGTTATCCCACGTGGGATTCGAACCCACGACACTTGGCGCAGTAAAGAGCGGCGTGGCGACCGCTTAAACCACTAGGCCAACCGTGCAGTCAACAATATTTATGAATAACACCTAGACTGCTTCTAATAGGTATAAATACTAATACTTTTTTGTGGTATTGCCTGTATGATTTACACAAAATTACTTTCTTCGTATAAAAAAGCAGTAGTTGACATATCAAACAGATATAAGCAAACATTTGGGTCGGAATAAACGAATGTATTTCAACAAGGAAAATAAGAAATTTATATAATTTATCAGCACGGAATTTAACAAGAATTAAGGTGACTGGTGATTCCCTGACAGGTGGAGAAAAAAAAATAGGTATAGGCCTAATTTATAATGATTCTTCGCCAACTGAGGGATACCAATTACTCCGCCCCAGATAAAAATGCGGTCACAGAAATCTATCTATCTAGAACTATCATAGTTCATGAGATTAAAACTAGTAACATACGAACGAACAGTCGGACTTTAAACCTTTGAGCATGAAATTCCTATGACTCACAGTTATTAACATTATTAGTGATTTAAGTACCTTAGAATTCACCATCAGTGAAGTCGCACACTTCAAATCGTGTAAACTATATTACATAACACAGACTTGTGAAAAAGAGACAACAAAATATCGATAATTATGAAAATAGAACCAAAATATAGTGTAAATAGATCGAAGTGTATACCATCTGTAAGTAAATACTATGCCTATTCCCCTGAGCGATATCGTCTCGGTCTATTCATAACAGCAATAGCTACCTGAAATCGTTGCTAAGCCAAAAGCGGCCGTATCTACATATATGTGTATATTATTTATATTACTACACGCTTTTGTGTAATACTATAGATCAAATATTCCATAGAATTTCCCCATACAAATCGTATTCAATAGTGTCCCAATACGTGCATGGAATATACCATCCTAATAATGATCATACAATAAATATTCCTGTAAATGTATATCATAATGGTTTGATGTAAATACTGCAATATCTGTAAAATTAATAGCGGTAATACTTTGAAATGGAATCATACGAAATACGACTCTATAGTACTTATTAATATTATAAATGCGTAAGTTATGGTCTGTCGTGCTTAGACGTTAAAAGTACTGAAACCATTTAAATTATTAGTAGTTCCAATAAGTAGTTGAAGAGCTATGAGGGAACAAAATGAACATGCATACATACATTTAAAAGGTTTTGGTGCGAAGTCTTACCGGGTTGTTAGTATACTCATATTTAATAAAATTATTATACGTAATATTTTTCATACCATTCAGTTAAAAAACTCAAACATTACTGTATTATATTATACAAATATGTATGTTACTACTATAGGCCGACCGTTTATCTGAGTCCTCGCCTGCGCGGTAACAGGGGCGCGGGGGTAAGACACATAACGCTATCTAGCCCCAAGCTAAGCAGAGCTTGTATTAAGGGTACTAGACAACTGATATAAATACATAAACATACTTTTCTTTTGTACATACAAACATATAATACATAGAAAACAACCAAACTCCGAAACAAGTATTTGCGGATCTCACAAACATTTGGTCCGACCCGAGAATCGAACCCGAGCACAGCACGCACATACCGCTACCACTGTGCCACCGATACTGTAAATTATAATTGGAAACTGTAATTTTCTAAAGAAAACGACTGTTATTGAATTTAACGAAATATTATCCATTTATTTAACTATATTAAACGTACACTACGTAATTTTCAGCATAGAGAAAGATTGGACTTAGAATTTCGGAGAGAGCTTACTTTTCTCGCGATAACTGACTTACATGCAGGCAGAAGCTTGTATCCTATTAGACCGTGGTATCACCCGATCGAGCCGGTTTCCGCACACCTTAAATTCACTCCCCCAACAAAAGCATGTTTTTCGTCGAACATAACAAACATTTATCTAGATTTGTAATGTAAAATAAAGCACCCTAATTGCCCATTACACACACACTTTGCCAACAAACTTTGCCAATATCAACTTTACGAATTATTGGAGGAAGTTACAAATCGTTGCCAGAAAAAAAAATAAGTGTAAGTTGCAAACAAGAGTGTTAAGCTGCTGTAGCGCCACAATAAAATAGCCGCGACAGTTTAGCACTTACAGTTGGGCCATAAAGTATGCGGAAATATATATTTCTTCTGAATTAATTTAAGCTTAGGGAGTAGATCCACGGTGATTTCAACACGAATGGGCCGGCTCAACCGGAGCAGTACTACCCTCACACAGAAGATCAACTTCAAATGACAGCATTCGTGCTGTCGTCTTTCATTACGGAGTGTGAGACCAGAGCCCCAATTATTCTGCATTATTCTCCTTATTGTCCGTGTGGTGACGCATTAAGAATACTGAGTATCATTACCCCTAATTATCCCTCGGGTGTCGTAAAAGGTGTCTCAGGGATAAAATACGCAAGACAAAATCAATGCAAAAAACTGTTAAAGGCTGTTAATGATGATTCTCCTTAAGTCGCCCTAATGCAGCAACATCTCACTAAGCCGCCATGGTGTGGAGCACCATGCTGCAATATATGTACAGTGGGGATCGTTGTCCTTACTTATGCTTTCCATCAGGCAGAGTAGAGTCACAGGCTTTAACATAAAAAATAAACTTGATACTTTGTAAATTTAATTGAGGATATTTTTTCTTTGCACTTTTTCTGATTCTATTTCTATTTCATTTTTCTAAATTAATATTGAAAGTGTTAATGTGTTCTTATTTGTAAATAAATAAAAGTATTGAACCTTTTAGTATTAAACTCTGTATAAATTACATTAAAATGCTATTTAGAAAGTTTAGAGTTTAGAGTATTGTTTCTTTTTAAATTATGTATTAAAGTTTATAATGTTGCTCTGGAGTACTGAAATATTAAAAACCTTAATTTATAGATTTTATAAAACATATTAAAAACCTTAATTCCCATAGCTCTACAAACCTGAAATATTTAAACATGTTGAGAATTTTAATTTTTAGCAGCACTCTTAAGTTTCATCTGAAGTTCACTAAAACGGAATTAAGACCTACATTTCAAAAAAAGTAAACTTACACTTATCACGTGGTCGAACAGAAAACGCTCGCTACTTTAAGAGCCACATTTCAGTTGCGTAGGTAATGAAAAAAGTAGTCTCGTTTCAACCACGGTCGCTGTTAGCGACCATTCTGTTGCTGCTTCGCTCGCTTAGCTTAGTGCTTCTATCTATTTTCTGCTGACATTATGTCGCTTGGTAGTGATATATTTATAATGAAAGGCTAGGATTTCTCAAAGAGGTACGATTGGGATAGCTTATAAAAGATATAACTGCGCTAGACTGGAATGACAAGCCTATTGATTTCTTTTTGCTTGACCAATGAGAGATACTGCAATCTTTCAGAAAACTATTGTAAAGTAATTCTTTTGTTGTTTTATACCGAGTAAATCAGTTTGAAGTCTAAAACCTCGTATCTTAATTCTGGAATTCCTACAAAATGGAGAGGCACTTGTAGCTTAGTTGTAATTCAATGAGCACTTTTGTAAAATAACTCAACTCTGCCTGATGGAAAACTCAAGAAATGCGGTCTCCCCCCTCATTACGAGTATGGACGATGTAACATGCTGACCTTCACTACGGTGGTCTAGTGAGATGCCTATTAAAATGCTTACTATTTTTTTTTATATTTAAGCATATCAAAATGGTTCCACTATGCCTGATGGAAAGCATGAGTAGAATCTAGGAGTAGGGGCTCATAGTGAGTGCATACAATGCAGCATGGTGATTCACAAAATGGCGAATTAGTGAGATGTTTCTGCATCATTCTCCAATGATGCAGAATGATTGGGCCTCCGGTCTCAGACTCAAGAACGAAATATGACAACAAAAATGCTATATTCTGAAGTCGGTCTTCTGTGTGAGAGTAGAACTGCCTATTAGTGAGTAGGTCGAGCTGGCCCATTCGTGCTGAAATCATCATCATAGTCCACTGATCGACATAGGCCTCTCCTTAGAAGGAGGTTTTGGCCTACTATACTACGCTGGACAGACAGGTTGGTATAGGGTTGGTTTCAAGTTTTCCTTCTCTTTGCATCGATGTTGTCTTGCGTAGTTTATCCCTTAGTCGCCTTTTACGACACCCGCGGGATGAAAAGGGGTGGTGACACTCTGTATTCTTAATCCGTCACCACACGGACAATGATGTGTCGTGCTAAAATCACCATAGCTCAACTATCTCTAATCATGCTCTTTATCAGACTGTCATGTAACTCATTTGTCATTGAATCTCTCTTCTCTCTAATTTAAACTAATACCTATCGCCTACCAAATTGAATACGACGAATATTATTATCCGTCGTTCGACGGTCATCAGAGCGGTTAGCACGTGACGTAGCTTAGTGATAATTTGATTGACTTCGACAACCTATGTTACGTCCAATTCTCTATAGCATTTGCAAAAGAAACACCTGTAAATAAAACTCTATAGTTGACTTAGATAAAACACTAGAAATATACTATTAGTAATGTATTATATTATAACTATTAGTTATGAGCTGACCCCGCGAGCTTCGTAGCGCCTTACAGTCGATTCAACGTCACTCAATTCTTTTGTATTCTCGGAACCCCTCAAATAAAACTTATCAGATATTATTTTTTCCTAAGAACCATCTTCGTACTTCAAGGAATATTATAAAAAAAGAATTAGCGAAATCGGTCCAGCCGTTCACGCGTGATGGCGTGATCAATGGAATATCTGTAGAAGCTAAATATATGCAAAAAATAATTTTCATCCTGTAGCACGATTACAAAAATGATTTGTGTTGAATGTTATTAGTAGAATGATATTCAACACATCATTTTTGTTAGTAAACCTTCATAGATATTCACGTCAAATTGTCCAGATAGACGCCACCAATATTTCCTAAGACTCATTAAAGGAAGAAATGCGGCAACCAAGTCCTTTTTACGTCCGTTGACTCATCAAATAAATTGGACTTTTGAAGACACGTCCAAAGGTTTGAATCGACCTATTTATAATGTAGATGGCATACGAGTTCAAGTCATCGAGTTCGCTATTTGGGTGTGCCGTAGAGGCCTGAGAGACAAGAAATATAGGAGTGCCGAAGTATGATGATCATAAAACTACTACAGTTAATAAACCATAAAGTAAAGATTAGATAGCAACTAAATTAATGTAGTTCGCTAGCCACAGACCACCGAGCACATGAACATTTGTTCAGTGTTGTGGTTTGAACAATATTATAATAATACCTTATTTGTTCGTGAATTATTTAGTGCCTATTATTACGCAATCACCGGCCAGAGTATACATATTAAATTACATAAATAACTCATTCACTTTAATTTAGTTGCATATTTTCAGCCTAAATGATTAATTCGATTAACCTAATATCTTCATTTCGTGATACACAATTTTCCGGGTAGTTTCATAGATGTTTGATTGGTGCGTTTGACAAAATGAGTTCAATACTTTTCAATAGCAACCTCAGTATTCCCCTGCGCACTCGTCTACTTCAATGCTACATTTGGCCCATGGCCCTTCATGGTTGCGAACTTGGACTATTAAAGAAGACCTTCGTAAACGTATTGAGGCTTTTGAAACGTGGACTTACCGACGCATGCTCTCGATCAGCTAGACTTATAAAATATCCAATGTTGAGGTTTTAACACGTGTCGGTCAAACCCGCAAGTTGATACAGACCATCAGAACAAGAAAAGTTGCCTACCTCGGTCATGTCTTCAGACACGAGAGATATGATTTACTGCAACTTATTATGATGGCCAAAATTGCTGGGAAACGTCGAGTAGGCTGTAGGAAAAATTCCTGCCTTCGATACATCCGCGAGTGGATCGAAATCAAGAGCGCCGCTTACACCTCGCCAGGGACAAAGCGAGGTTTTCAAGGCTGATGACCTAGAATAATTGGAGAGGAACAAGAAAAAGAAGAAGAAGAACAATTGGTTCTCAATGGTCATCAACATCAACAACATATAAGATCCCACAGCTGGTTTCGGGTCTCCTCTCAGGAGAGGGTTAAGGCCATACGTCCCCACGCTGGCCGAGTGCGGGTTGGGGACTGGCAAGACATTTATAACCTCCAACTTAGCTTCAAGACTCTTATGATAACAACCGGGAGCGACTGCTTAACACGATATCCAAATCACGAAACGGCTCATAACATTTCATGCAACAAACGGTTACCCATCTGGGTACTGACCGGGCCGTCGTTGCTTACCCTCATTTATCGTTTCCAATCACCTACGGCCACTTGGAATATCACTTTTCATCTGATGACGCGGCTCCTAGTTTATTTGTTCAAAGATAAAAATAGAGTCAAAATAAAATGTAACAAAAAACCGTGAGCTGTTGTATTCATATCGGTTAAAAATATAAAATTTTATCCACGTATGTTTAGAAAATACATGCACCGAAGAAGTATAAAGTATCCTTGATATATTGGTCTACGTAAACATCTGATTAAAATGCATTTCTATAATACAAAAAAAAATGTTTTAAAAAAACTAAACAAACTATATTTTTTTATTATTTACACCGTTTAAAGTGGGTCAAAATCGCACTCATAGGAGTCGGTTACAAACAACCAAACATACAGGTGAAGCTAATAAAAAGCGTTTACAAATGTGAACGTGTTTTATACAAGGTATTTCTTTTACCTCGAGGGAGATAAAAATAATCAAAGTTTTACATCATACTCGACAATCTAGAACAAAATATTGTTAGCAATGTACATATACTAATATATGATTCAGCCTGTGCATAAACCGTTCTAATTTAATATAATAATGAAAGTATCGATGAAAAATTCCCAAACGCGACGATGGGAAAGAATGCATGAATGAAAATTTATGAAATTCCCAATAGGGTAATAAACTATTGTGCGATATGAGTTGAAAATTGAAACGCCACAGCAATCCCGGTACGACGATATATTGAAAAATGGTTTTAAAATTTGTCAGTTCAATTAAAATTTTTAAATTATATACACTACGCTTCATAAAAAAAACGCAGTGCAAGATTTTAATCAGGAATGTTGTCGAGTAACAGAAGGTTTTTTTAATTCCGCTTCTTATTAACTCACGTAATTTATAAAATTCTCGTGTCGTGGTGTTTGAAATTTAGTAATCTGAGAATCGGCCAACATCATTTTTTTATCTTACCCCTAGAACGCGAGTGGAACCGCGGACATCAGCTTGTCAATCTGTAATATGCAACACATGTAATATGTTGCTCAACGAAATGAAAACTGTAACTAAGTCTTTTCCGTAATTAAAATTGTAGTAGAGTGTTGTAGTAATATAGTGTAGTATTG
The DNA here is from genome assembly GCA_932526445.1 of Phragmatobia fuliginosa. NCBI lineage: Eukaryota > Metazoa > Arthropoda > Insecta > Lepidoptera > Erebidae > Phragmatobia > Phragmatobia fuliginosa. The sequence continues at coordinate 2,084,553 of OW052063.1, read as the reverse complement.
TAGTAGTGTAGGGATTTTGTGGTTCAGGTTGCATGTCTTAGAGTTACAGAAAGGACTGAAATAATGATAGACTTATGTGTTTTTTATATATATGTATATGTCGTGGATTGATCGTGAACCAATAAATCGTTACCGGAAATGTCGTGGATTGATGCTATGGTGCGACGGACAGCGCTATCTAAGAATTACTTCAGTGAATTAATAAATCGTCACCGGAAACGCAAGTGGCGCCCTCCCGCTTGGACGCGATCGTCGGTAGAGTGGATGCAGCGATGACTGGCTGGAAGATATGGCGGTGATCATTCTACCTCGGACAGTCTTGGCATACGCTCAGTACCAACGCACGTGTTTGTTTCCATATTGTAAAAACCTTTAGTAAAATAAAGTTATTGTTGTGATTTAAATTATCTTTCGTTCGAATATCCAAGTCAGTGCCCACATTTATCAAAAACTATGTCGGATCATGATGAAGACCCGATGCTTCGCATCTCGGCCACCCCTGATGCGACATATATAAATAACGCCTGTCGAGGTGACTTTGCTATGCCTGGTCGCCATACTCACTGCAAATGCGAACAGTATGGCGAACCACATTATGGCGGCCTAGTGAGATGCTTTTTCACGCCCCGCATACAGGACCCGGGATAGTAGTAAGGAAGGAAGTACATTACATATATATAATTGTACTATATTGTCACATGACAATAGAGTACAATATATGTAAATATAATATTACATTCCTTATTCTTAACAATTTCTAGTGTATTATAAATTATAACTCACGAACTAAACTTCTGTCCGTGTGGTGACGGATTAAGAATACAGAGTGTCACCACCCCTATTCATCCCACACGGGTGTCGTAAAAGGCGACTAAGGGATAAACTACGCAAGACAACATCAATGCAAAGAGAAGGAAAACTTGAAACCAACCCTATACCAACCGTGGTATAGTAGGCCAATACCTCCTTTTCAAGGAGAGGCCTATGTCCAGCAGTGGACTGTTAAAGGCTGTTGATGATGAACTAATCTTAAGTTTAGACTTATACAGATAGTATTTTACTAAATACTTCTTTGTCATTGTAAAATTCATTTGTAGAAACAAACCATTTGCTTAAAAGTTAGTCAAACAATTTACATTGAAACTGGTTAAAATTAAGACATTTGAGTCAAATTTTGCAGAACATCGTTGGGCTGGGCTCAGGTCTACTTTCAAGAGAGGGCTAAGGACATACTTCCCAAGGCTAGCAGAGTGCGGGTTGGAGATTAGCAAGATACGTTGTAGTCACGTAAATCTTGCCCTTGGATGTCTTTAACCTAATCTTCATTCTTCCCGAAGGCTTTCAACTAATCTTCATGACTGATATCTAAGGGCCACAGCACACTAGCTACTTTTAGCATCGGCGATCGGCAACTAGTCGCTTTTTAGAAGCTAAATACGGCGACCGAACGCTCTACAGCGCACACTTAAAAACGCCAAACGCGGAGATTGAGTCGCTTTTTAGAAGTGCGACACAGCAGCTGAACGCTACTCTCCGCACACATTCGGTTGCCGGTAGCATCGATTTGGCATCTGAGCAGTCGCTAAAGCGTGCGTTTCCGATACTGCGATCGAACGCAGGTAGTCGCTAAAACGCGATGCAGCATCGATGGAGTCGCCAAATCGCTGATTGCCGATGCTAAAAGTAGCTAGTGTGCTGTGGCCCTAAGATAACTAACGTGACCGTAATTATAACTCACGTGACAATTACGAAAATGTTCATAACATATCATGCCACATACGGACACCCAGGTACTGACCGTGCCGTTGTTGCTTACCCTAGGTGACTGTTTAAAGCATTAACTCAAATCATTTAGGTATTGTTGAGTTAATGTCCCTACCGTATTTGGGAGGTACGAGTTAATGTTGAACGAACAATTATTAGAACTAGCCATTTAAATAGATAGTCAATACACATTTAAAAGTACAATACCCATAATAAGGACCACAAAATATGAGCTAAAAGAGCTGTAGATAGTTATAGGTGTCATAAAATATATTCTGTAAAATTGCAAAGCTCAGTATTTGCTAAAACTGGTCAAATGCCGCTGCCGGTTTCAAAAACAATGTAATGTAATCACATTAATTTTGTTCGTTAGTGGGCCTTGTTTGCATCAATGTTTTGCATGATTGCATGGACATGACTGTATTTATTTAGGTTGTTGTAAAAGTCAATAAAAATATTGTAATTTATTGCTGTTTTTAAATTATCAAACCTCCGAGTTCAGTGGTTTGTAATTACATAATTGCTTATGAATAATTTAACGGGGGTGAGTGAAGGATACCATGGCCTTGTAGGGGAACCGTATTTATAAATTATTCCGTTGCTTTTTTTTTAGTATTGCAAAATTACTATACTGTCTGATTGATGGAAAGAATGGGTAGAATCATAAAGTGGTGGTCACCAGTGCAAATGTGGACAATTTAGCATGAAGACCTACACGGGTGGTTTTTTCAGGTCCCGCTTAAAAAACTCAGGTTTATAGTGTAAGGGAAAAAGGTATAGAGGTAGTGAATTCCAGGATTCAATTAATACGTGCTGAAAGGAATATTGGAACTAATTACTTCAAAAGCAAATGTCTAGCACTTAAAACGTCTACTACTTTGTCGTGTAGGTTTTCATTGCATAAGTGAAGTTCCAAGAGCCCAAACTGTGATTCTAGAGGGATTATATTTTTAGTCTTGAAGGCTTTGTTAGTCTTGAGTTGCAGAATTTTCAAAGCAAGTCATAAATTGTACTCCTAAAACGTCACATCAACTGGTTTAAATATATCTAACCATTGATATATATAAATACACGATTTGTATTTCCTTTTACATAGATATTGAAACCATTCAAAATACCAGCGAACTAGTTTCATTTTCTTGTTTCAGTAGCAAGAAGTCCACGTGTCTGTGTGCGTTAACCAGCAGTTGTTAGTGTAGTTGCCGCTTAAGACAAAAGATGGGAACGATGAGAATGCACTTTAGCGATGTTTCCTCTAGAGACTTATTCTGAACAGGTGTTGGTTTGGAATTGTGAAAACGTTGGTAATATTTTACCTGTTTACTAGTAGGTACATAGTGATTTCAACATAAATGGGTTGGCTTGACCAAGTACTACACTCACACAAGACAAGCCTAAAATGAAACTCCATGGACACTCTTTTCCAACATAGTTTTTACAATTTTTAGTTACATTGTTTAAGGCATTTTATCAAATGTGAGGACAATGTAACGATGCTTATATTTACACAGGTAGTGTCCAAATATAATTAAATAATAATATAATATAGAAATGTCCGTGTGGTGACGGATTAAGAATACAGAGTGTCACCACCCTTATTCATCCCTCGGGTGTCGTAAAAGGCGACCAAGGGATAAATTACGCAACACAACATCAATGCAAAGAGAAGGAAAACTTGAAACCAACCCTATACCAATGTATAGTAGGCCAAAACCTTCTTTCTAAGGAGAGGCCTATGTCCAGCAGTGGGCTGTTCAAGGCTGTTGATGATAATATAGATGTTGTGAGATGACCAGCCCCGACTGACAACATTCGTGATGTCGTATTTCGTTCGAGGGATACCGGCATCCCAATGATGCAGGGGGCATAGTGTGGGACAACATACTGCGTTGTCTGCTCTTACAATGAGGATGGTGACTCTTGAATTCTGTTGACACTCTCCATCAGGCAAAGTAGAATCACTTTGGTAGGTTTAAATATATACAAAAAATCACATCCACTACCATTCATTTCACTCCTATTTTCATTAAACTTCACACTCTTAAAGTAAAAAGTATATTAAGCTGTATAAAATCGAGTGCTTTCAATCATGGTTTTATGAAATATTCTAATTAAAATAGCTAGAAAATTCTTGTCCGCGTCTAAATGCCATTGTAATAATACCACAGAAGAAAAAAAATACCAAAAACGTTCAAAGCGTCCATTGAGATTAATTATTTTTAGAATTTCATTCAAAATAGACGATAATATAGTAGATAAATCAAATTTAGATGAACAAGATAAATTATCTTATAAATTATTTTCAAAGACCTTTGATAAAACACAAACTCTTCACTTTGTGTATTAATCTCTTTTCAAAGATTAAATACCATTTTTGAAAACAAAATTATGTTTAAATAGGTATAAAGAGAACTCAAAACAAAATGTTTGAAAGGCATTCATTAGATACAAAACATTTTATAAGGTTTACGAAACAGAATAAGGCTTCGGAAACACGGCTCCATTCCGTGAAAAGTTGATGGAAAGTGTAATAGGAACACTTACATCTGAAGTAGAAATGATGTGATGCAACGGATACTATTGTACATTTAGAGGCTCAATACAACTACAATTACTAAAACCATAATATTATTTATGAAACTTTGAAGACTAAAATAATTCACTTTCAAAGTTAAATTGTTGCTTTGTAGTTACTAAAAGCTTTAATTTAATTTAAACTTTTTGTGCCTTGTATCTTTTTAATGCTAAAATTTAATAAAAAATATATAGTTAAGTAAATTACGAGATAATATATAGGAATAAATACAATTACAAATAAGGTAATTGTGTTATCAGCGACATTTACTACATAGCTTAAATAAATAATAAATAAATAAATATGTCGAACATCTTACACACAACATCATCTAGTCCCAAACTAAGCATAGCTTGTATTATGGGTACTAAACAACTTATATAAATAAACAAACTTTCTTTTGTAAAAACATACATATTGTACATAGAGAACACCCAGACTCCGAAACAAATATTTGTGGGTCACACAAACATTTGGTGACACCAGGGAATCGAACCCGAGACCTCTTGAGCAGCAGCCGCATACGCTAACTAATAGACCAACAGGGCAGTAATCATTACAGGGTTTCTTTCTTTGAGAGCATTTCAACTATGTATATTAACACTATATAACATGGTACTGCCATATATACTGCCTTGTTGGTCTAGTGGTTAGCGTATGCGGCTGCTGATCAAGAGGTCTCGGGTTCGATTCCCGGGTCAGACCAAATATTTGTGTGATCCACAAATATTTGTTTCGGAGTCTGGGTGTTTTTCTATGTATAATATGTATGTATTTACAAAAAAAAAGTATGTTTATGTATTTATATCAGTTGTTTAGTACCCATAACACAAGCTCTGCTTACTTTGGGACTAGATGATGTTGTGTGTAAGTTGTCCAAATATTTATTATTATTATTATTATTATTACTATCGTAGTATTGACTGTTTGATGGATGGATACATACATACAGACAAACACAATAATCGATAAGTTAACAAAAGGTTAAGATATTTGATAATAATATATTTTTTTAAAGAACTAGGACGTATTTCCACTAGATCAAGAGTACTAAAATGAAGACGAAGTTAAGTTCCTTATTGGATACGAGTAAATTAAGTAAGGAAAAGGATTTTTAATATATATATATATATTTCAATATAAAGGTTTGTATTGTATTCTATTGTGAATACGCGTAAAAATAGATATAACGTTGTTTTTTACTATATTAAACAACTGCAAATGAAATCTCTGATCAGCTGATATAAAGCGATTACTGCTGTGAGTACCGCAAAGTTTTTATTGCAATTTTGTAACTCTCGTTTCCTTATGTTACATTCAGATTGCAGGCTATTGAAAATTACACTTTTCTGCATGTATTTAAGTTACCTTATCATAATGTGGACATTTTTAAAAGTATATTTATCTGATCGGCTGCCCTAGACGTTTGACGTTTAACGGCTCATATTTGATTAAAATACTTAACAAGGTTGCCCCTCTTAGGATATTTGGTCGCGCTCGAGTAGGTCCCTAAATCACTTTAAGGGCTCCCAAAGCTTGATTATTCCACATGCAACATTTAGCTTTCTTTTTCAAATCTTGTATCACATTTATCGTAGGCCTTATTATTTGTACCTCAAACACCACAAAGTTATTTAAAAATATCAAAAAAGAATTGCTTTTAAAGCATCCGTTTGTTTGCCGACATGGAACAATGTTTGTTTAGCTACATTGTTGTAGGCATACGTGTATTGATGTCAAATATTTGTGTAAAGTTAACCGTGTGTTGGTAGGTCTGTGTTGACTTAGTAAATAGGCAAGCTACAGAAATTGTTACAGTTGAGGATGGAACTACCGAATGTGTGCTGGGAAATGTTGCTGTTGCTTTGATGGAAACGATTACTGTGTAACTTGTATTTATTTTCGTCCTAAGATTGGTTTTGCTTTTTAAGTATTTGTTTGGTTTCTAGAGTCTAAATTGCATGATGAAGAATTTGTCTTTATTGTGGGAGTGATGTGGTGACTTCCACATACAGCGCGATTTAAACATACAACATCGCCATCCAGCGAAGAAACACTGAACTACGAGGAAAAACATGGAATGAACTAAACGTAGTAACTACTTATCCTGAATCGTGAAAGTGACATTCTCGCGCCGATTAGTATATACAACATCCCAACATCAACTATTGGGCAGTGGCCCACCAGGCATGATCACCTCGCCTGGGCGGAGGATCCTCTCTTTGTGATGGAGGATCACAACACCCGTTCCTCTACAGTGACACCGAATTTATGAAACATTTAAAAATCGAATTAGCTTTTACATAGTTGAAACAAAAAAAAAGTGACAATTCACTGTGTTTTTTTTTCACGAAAATTAGGTCGTTTGTTGGATTTAGAAGTAGAAAATTTTGTAAGTTATATGCTATTGCCTTATTGCTATATATTATTATGATCAATAAATTAAATATCTTGTTTTTCCTGTCCGTAACTTAATTACAACATTGATAAACCTATTTATGCCTATATATGTAAATTATCATCACAAAAACATTCTTGAATCGATATACAAATCACTTTTGTAGTAGTAGTATGGGGAAGATGGCGCTGCTGTCTACGTAAACATCACCTCCGTAATAAAATTAGTTTAAAAATAGTAAAATTGTGTTTAGAGCATAAAAAACAAGTGAAAAAGTAAAAGAATAAGTTCATAAATACGTGACATTGTTATCCAGATTATATATAAACATACAGTGAAGTTTAGAAGGCAAAAAGTTTTTTTTTGTAAAAACGTAACGGATATTCTCAAATCCTTGAAACTTTTCAGTATTAGTGTGCATGTATGTGAATAGGATAATCATTAAAGTGACGTGTTGCATGTTCTTGTGATTAAGTATGAAGAATTATGTGAATTATCTGTAAATGAATGCGATCGGATATTTCAAACTATAAAATTTTGTATCACCTACAGTTTTATTTTAACTCGAACAAGGATTTGGACTTTGGACCTATCGCCGGCTGATCACACTTCAAATATTTATTAAAAATAAATAAAAATCTGAAACTGCAAAAGCAAACACCTAATTGACGTTGTAAGTTAATGTGCTAGTGCCGAGTTTGGTTCACTTAATACTTTTTACCATACAACGATCAATCAGCTAAGCTCGGGTTCGAACCTCACTAGACTTACAAAAACGTTTTTTCCAGTTTATATTTCGGCATTAATATTTGTACTTTTATAATGAATTTTCTGGACAACATAACATTTCGCAAGCCACTTTCAAAGTCATTATCGGAAACACTGGAAGAATGTAGTTCTAATAACTCGTCAATAGATGGCACCACTAATAGTGTCCCATACATACCAAGCGATGACAATGAAGAAATAGAAGAACTGAAGTGCCAAATAAAGGAGTTGAACTTACAATTAACGACAGCACACGAGGAAGTAAATAACCTTTTGATTGAAAACAGCGATCTTAAGAAAACAATAGAACATATGAACAATAAGCATGACTTAGTAAAGAGAGTGACTAAACAATTAACCAGTAACATTGGTACTCCACTAAAAAATAAAAAGATATCAACTCCGAATAGAAAAACACCATCTAAACAACAACAAACTGATTGCTCAACAAGATGCATGGCCCCAAGATCAATCATCTGCCCTGAAATCATTCCACAAGACAGTATATGCACCACGAGTAACAACACGATCGATACTCCGAACGTGAAGAACAAATTATGCATTGTCAGTAGCAACAAAACAAATAAAATTTTAGCTATATCCGAAAATACCTTTCCAAACTACAACACATGTCATTATCTTTTACAGAATTGTGGTATAAAACAGTTACTGAATAATATTACTACAAAAATAAAAAATTATAATTTCAATGACTATTGCGTAGTATTTGTAGGTGAACAGGACTTTAAACAATCTATTAACTATTTTGACTTGATTACATATATACGTGAAACATTGTTAACTATTAATCATACTAATATTATTCTATGTTTACCCACATATAAATATAACTACTATACAACTATTTATAATTTCAGAATAGAAATGTTTAATAACTTATTATATCAAGATAACCAAATATATGATTATGTAAAACTTCTAGACTCGAACCTCGACCTCTCCTGTGACTATACTATGTTTAAACGCAATGGCCAATTAAATAATTACGGCATGATAAATATTTTTAAAAATTTAAAATACCTAATCTACACGGATGACAACTTAGACTTAGATTTAAACAATGTAACCGACCATGTAAATATAAACAAAAACTCTTTATATTCAGACTTATACAATGACTCGCCACGTTCCTTTCGCTCCGCTAGGAGTTAATTCAAAGCTTATCATTCTTCATCAGAATATTGCTGGTCTTTTATCAAAAAGAGCTTTAATAGAAGTGGCTTTACATGACTTAAACACCTCTAACAAACTGCCAACGATACTCTGTTTTTCGGAAACATTTATCAAAAAAGGTTGTGAAGCAAATGCAAAAATCAGTGGATATGTCCTGGCCACTTCATACTGTAGAACTAAATCTCGAGGTGGGGTATGTATATATACTAACGTAACAACTAAAGCTCAACCACTGAACTTGTCAGATTATGCTTGTAAAGACACATTTGAGTGTTGTGGAATAGAGATGAACGAGCAAAATATAATTATTGTTTGCATTTATCGCACACCCCACTCAAATATTGACATGTTTTTCAATCAATTAGACTTACTTCTTTTCAAGTTGTTATTTAGAAAAAAACATAAGATTATTCTAGTAGGTGACATCAATATTAATACTTTAAAATCCGGAAAAATCGTCCAACAGTTAACCGATATAGTTTTTAATTATAATTTGACATTTTACATTAATGAACCGACTAGACAGAACTCATGTATTGACCACATCATAGGAAATAAATTCAAGAACGCTCAAAGTGAAGTGATCAGACTAGGCTTATCTGATCACGATACGGCCCAAATGTTGTATGTACCTATCAAAACAGAAAATAAACTGCCCGATACCGTATTTTTTACTAAAAGAGATAATAACCCGTATAATATCAAAAAGTTTTGTGATTGTTTGGGAAGCCTTAGCTTTAGTGATATTTACAACGAAAATGATGTTAATAAAGCATTTACTAACTTTCACAATGATCTAGTGTTGTACTATAAGTTGTGTTTTCCTATGCTGAAATATAAGAGTACTAATAAAAGACGTAATCTTAAGTGGATCACTAAGGGAATACGGCGTAGTTGTCGTACCAAACGAATACTACGTTATAGATTTTACCAAAACAGGACCTTGCAAAATAAAATAAAATTTCAAAGGTATTCAACAATTTTAAAACACTGCCTATCCAAATCACAAAAAAATTTTAATTACAAATTTATAAGCACCTCAAAAAATAAATGTAGGGCAGCATGGTCAGTCATAAAAAATGAAACTGAAAACTACCTTTTGAAAAACTCAATCACTAGAATTAAAATAAATAACGAAACAATACGGAACCCAACTGAGATAGCTTGTAAATTTAACGAATATTATATAAGATTGAGCAATTCTCGAAAACATGTTAATAATACCAATAAAACTATTTTGCAAAACAGCATATTTCTGGAACCACTAAGTAATACAGAAGTGTATAAAATTATAATGAATCTCAACAACAGCAACTCTGTTGGGTATGATGAAATATCTACATTAGCCCTTAAAAAAAGTGCTGTATATGTTACTCCTATCATAACGCACCTAATTAATCTGTCGTTTGAACAAGGACTATTTCCAGAAGTTTTAAAGAAGTCAGTCATAAAACCTATTTTTAAGAAAGATGACAAGTTAAATTTGTCCAATTATAGACCGATCACACTCATTCCGATTTTATCAAAAGTCTTTGAAAAAGCAATGCACTCACGACTTACGTCGTTTTTTAATAAATTTAATATTATAAAGCCAGAACAAAATGGTTTTCAAAGAGGAAAATCAACAACCTTAGCAGCTTTTACTCTGATTCATAATGTGGTGACTAGTATTGATAAAAAGCTGACAACGCTAGTTATATTCTTTGATATGTCCAAAGCCTTCGACTTTGTGTCACACGAGTTACTCTTACAGAAATTGGAACAATATGGAATCAGAGGACCAGCTCTATCGTGGCTCGAATCATATTTAACCAACCGCTTGCAAAGAGTGGACATACAGCATATAGGACACAACTCGGATCTAACTACCAGTAGCTCGCCATTTAAGATAAATAGCTTTGGGGTGCCTCAAGGCAGTGTACTGGGGCCGCTGTTATTTCTTCTGTACATAAATGATCTCCCTGAAATTACAAACCACAAAACAGTTTTATTTGCTGATGACATTTCTATAATCTTGACATGTAATAATTTGACTAATCTTAATGATCAAGTAAATGAGACGATCCATAGGGTGACAAAATGGTTAGAAAATAATAATCTAAATGTTAATTTAAGCAAAACTAGTTATATACGATTTCAAAACATACGGTCTCCAAATTTGAGCTTACAACACATTACAACAATTAAAGAACAGGACCACGTAAAATTTTTAGGAATCACACTTGATAAATATGTAAACTGGAAAGCACATATTGATGATGCATGTAGCAAAATGAATAGATTTGTTTATGTCCTGAGTAATCTTAGGCAAACCTCAACACAAGAGACCACTATTCTAGCATATCATGGCTACGTAAGCTCTGTGTTGAGATATGGTTTGATACTATGGGGGAATTCCTCGGAAGCAAACAGATGCTTCATCACACAGAAACGATGTGTCAGAGCCATAGTCGGAATCGCACCAGATCAAACATGCAAACCGCATTTCAAAAGCTTGGGCATACTAACTCTTTATTGTATGTATATATTGGAGATATCGATTTTTGTAAAAACATACCCAAATTTGTTCACCAAAGCGAAAGATAAATTTCCAAGAAACACTAGAAACCCAAATCGACTAGTTTTGGAATGTACTCCAAACACAGCTCTATATAAAAATAATTGTTACTCAATGTGTATAATAGTGTACAATAAACTTCCTGAATACTTCAAGGAATTACCGTTGTGTCGTTTTAAGAATCGTCTCAAAACATGGCTCTTGGAAAAATCTTATTATTCTCTGAAAGAATTCCTAAATTAAAAAAATTAAATTGTAATAGTTTATTGACATAATATTAGTTTTAAATTGACTTTAATTGTTAAATGATGACGATTCGATTTTCGATAATGACGATACATATTATTTAACTTAAGTTTTGACCAAGACATTTTATTTTATTTTTTGATTTGAATTTTTTTTAATGATTGATGATATGAATCGAAATTAATATTTAATCCAATTATAATTTAAAATTAATTAACAATTATGTAATAAATAATCAAATTTCCAAAGGCCATCCCACATTTTCACATGCCATCTGTGGCTAAATGGACGAACTATAATATAAATATTGTAAAAACACCTTTGTACTCTGTTTAATGTGAAATAAAAATCATTTCATTTCATTTCATTTCATTTTTGTCTCTTTTACACAACCAGTGACAAGAAACGTTAATTTCCAGCATTCAGTACGAATTTAAAAAGAACATAAAATACTATAAAAAGCACGCCACTCTAACGGATTAAAATGTTCATAATATTTTACAATTTCGAGCGAAACGTAAATGGTCGAACGGGGTGATAAACGGGACCGAGTGTTCACGAAACATGCCGAGTGGGTGTGCAAATGGATTCGGATGCACTTCTAAATGCTGGCATATATAGACAATGCTGGAAGGTGTTGACACTTTGCTAGGGAAATTATTTCTGCCTATAAAGGAGGAATACACTGTTAATGTGTGTACTGTACTGTGTTACTGTGACTGCCTTGTTGGTCTAGTGGTTAGCGTATGCGGCTGCTGATCAAGAGGTCTCGGGTTCGATTCCCGGGTCATACCAAATATTTGTGTTATCCACAAATGTTTGTTTCGGAGCCTTGGTGTTTTTCTATGTATAATATGTATGTATTTACAAAAAAAACTATGTTTATGTATTTATATCAGTTGTTTAGTACCCATAACACAAACTCTGCTTAGTTTGGGACTAGAAAAATTGCAGTAAGCAATAGCATGGAATAAATACATAAATAAATATTTTGGACATCTTACACACAACGCCACCTAATCCCCAAACTAAGCAGAGCTTGTATTATGGGTACTAGACAACTGATACTTTTTTGTTTTGTAAATACATAGAAAACACCCAAACTCCAAAACAAATATTTGCGGATCACACAAACACCAGGGAATCGAACCCGAGACCTCTTGAAGTAGAAGCGCTAACCACTAGACCAACGAGGCAGTGGTTGTATGTCGTTCAGTGGGTGAAGTTAAGTTGGTAATGGGTACTTAATTCCCATCAGATGACACGTTTGATCCTTTGACTTTTCCCTATAATTTCTACTTCTATTCTATTATTTGTATACAAGTAAAAAAAAAATGGGCATACTTAATATCATAAATTTGAAAATGACTATCTGTTACTAGTCCAGTCAATAAAAGCTTAACTTTGCCATTTTGGTTGAACACCTGCAACCAACGCCAAAATTTCCGTAAGTCTTCGTAGATTAATATACTAAAATTGCAGGGTGCTGCAATACCGGCAAAGGGTGCAAATACATTGCAAAAGGGTGCAAAAACAACTTTTTCGTCTATATCTCGCGATTGGCTGGAAAAATAAAAAAAGATCCTATTACAAAATTGTAGGAAATTAAATCCCCTACGAAAACTTGCAAACGTATTTTTGCGTATCTCTCATAGTTTTTGCACAAAATGCATTTAAAGGTGCAAAATGAAAAAAATGTTACTATTAATCTTTTTTTTTCATATTGAAGTGATACTACATGTTTCATTGGGATTCAAATGATATGTTTTAGGCATTTTTTTTATTTATTTACACCTTTTTTCAATTGCCTAATAATCTTGGCAAAACAACCATTCAAATTTTATTATATGACTAGCTGACCCGGCAAACTTCGTACCGCCTCAGAATAATCATTAACATATTATGCTTAGTTATTAACTGATACTGATAAATTGACAGCAGTGTCACCTAACGGGCCCCGGCCGGTACCGCCACAATCGCTTTGTTCCTGCATTTTAAATCTGTAATATCTTCAAGAATATTAATTTAAATTACATACTGTTAAGAGTCATATTAATCTATATTAGATGCACAAAGCATTTAAGGTACTTAATTGGATAAGGATTAATACTGTATTGCTTATAATCGTTTTGTAAATAATCCATTATTTCTAGTAAAAATAAAAAGAAAGTATTGTAGAACTTTTTAAGGTGTACGATACTGTAGTACATTATTTTGATCTATCTCGTAGGGTACAGCCAGCGTTTGCAATCTAAGCGTAAAAAAATGGGTTTATTTACGACATCACATTAAAAACCTCTAAAATTATCAATGTTTCTCTATTTTTATGCATGTTTTATACATATAAACCTTCCTCTTGAATCATTCTATCTAGTAAAGAAAGCGGCGTCGAAGTCCGTTGCGTAGTTTTAAAGATCGAAGCATTTATACGGACAGAGAGAGAGTGGAAGCGACTTTGGTTTATACTATGTAGTGATAATTTAATTTTAGTTTTTTTTATGCCATTGGATTCAGAGCAAAATAGCATTTGAAACGTATATTTGCAGTATATATTACCGCTCTATTTACCCGAGCTATTATAAATTTCATTTTAGGGGACGTTTATAATAATATATCACTGGCGGAGAAAGCGTGGTATATTTTATATTATTCTTTTTACTACTATTCTACTCTTTTGCTCCCACTGATTCCAATTTTCTATATAAGAGTCTTCAATATAAGAGTGAATAGGGAGAATAAGACAAATATGAGACCCTTGCGCTCGACGTAAATAGTCCCATTCAAGATCTATAAGGATAGGATCGAAAAATAGGACCCATGTGCTCGAATAAGGCCATAGGTTTTCTAATAAGTGCGAAAGCGATAGAGATTTAGACAAAAATGAGAACCCTGCGCTCGACGAAAATAGTACCATTGAGAACACACACACATGCGCTTGTTTTTCTATCTTGCTGAGTGCAATGAGTAAGACTGCAGCAGAAAATGCTCAACTAACTGTTTGTCACTTACTGTCACTATACTCCAAACTGTCGTTTCAGGGATATTTCGTTTTTGTGCGTCTAACTGTCCAAAAGTGATTTTATGCAAAATAAACTTGATTCACTGTTTTCAATTTATAGGAAATAATGAATCCTTCATTTTTATGTTCTATGTGTATGAAGAAAACGTAAGATGCAACAATTGTTGTGAAAAGTATGCAATCCTCTTAGGATTGCATACTGATTGTAGTGATTGGTATGGTAAGAGTGAGGACCTCAGTGAAATGGCTAAGAAAACAATTATCACTGTATGTGGAAAAATTTTACAGGACAAAATAAAGGAAACTCGTTACGAAACAAAAAGTTTATCTACAACCGGACAAATTCCCTGATAACATCATCAACAGCCTCTAACAGTCCACTGCTGGACAAAGGCCTCTCCTTGAAAAGGAGCTATTGGCCTACTATACCCTGATAACTTTGTATCAGAAATACCTCAACTATTAACTTGCTTCCTACATAAATTATTATTAAATGATGAAAATATCTTGTCAGATGAATGTCCTGTTATCCCAAAAAAAGATACTATTGGCTATAGTATTATTTCAGCACTTCGTCCCAAATCCTTCGTTCGTTTCTTCAACTAGTTGTTGAGACATACATTTATCGAAAAACAGGAACGATGTTAGTTATCAATCTACTAAGCAAACGGGGTGTTTGCACATCATACCATAATATTCAGATTCATGAAGCTTCATAAATAATTTAACCTCAGAAGACTATAATTACTGATGCTTTCCTTCAATATGTCTTTGATAATACTGACCGTAATACAAGGTGGGCCAAAAGAAATCACCCTATTGAAAGATGCTCTTATTTTTTCAAATAGCGGCCAATGTCAAATCTGTTTTGACATTTGTAAACTAGACAGATGTAGAATACAAGTGAACAAGCCATGGAGCGATACACTCCCAGCGGAATGCGGAATAATCGTGTCTATTCTTTTGCGTAATAATTCGTCTGTGGCGTTGGCGCAGCGCGAATTCCATCGCCGATTCCCCGGTCGACCGGTACTAACTGCGCAAACACTGGGCCGTTTGGCCAGGGACCACAAGAGACGCTGCCAAGAGTGGTCGGCCCCGGAGCGTCTATTCTGCCGAGAATATTGCAGCTGTTGCTGAGGATGTCGAGCTGTCGCCTGAAACATCAACCAGACGCCGTACCTCACAATTAGCCATCAGCCGGTCGTCTCTAAGGTGAATTTTGGTCAAAGACCTGCGCATGTCCGTGCATCAGATGCTGCCTGTCGACCACCAAACGCATGTAGCCTACGCCCATGCGATTCTCAATCTCGAGGACGAAGTAGACGATTTTTCGACCAAAATAATAATGAGCGATGAGGCTCTTTGCCACCTCAGCGGGTACGTGAACAAGCAAAACTATCGCTTCTGGGGCACCGAAATTCCACGAGTGTAGCACGAGGAGCCATTACATCCGCGAAAAGTGACTGCATGGTGCGCTGTTCAAGCTGGAATAGTCATTGGTCCATTTTTTTTCGAGGACGCCGCTGGTCAAACGATAAAAGTGAACGGTGCGCCCTATATGGCCATGTTAAGCGAGTTTTTTCTGCCACAATTGAACGAATTAGAACTGGAGGACATGTGGTTCCAACAAGACGAAACAACAGCACACACTGCGCGAGACACAACCGATATTCTGTAGGCGGCGTTCCCGGGTCGCCTCATCTCTAGTTTTGGCGATTTGCACAGGCCCGCAAGATCGCCCGATCCATACTTTTTTATGGGGTTTTTTGAAGTCCCGTGTTTATATGAACAAGCCCGAGACCCTGGAAGCCCTCTAGGACAACATTCGACATGAGTGCGAGAATCTGTCACCCGAAGTTCTCGCTGAAGTGATGAAAAATGCCATAAAACGAGCCCGTATAGCAATCGATTGTGGCTGCGCCCATTTGGCCGATATCATCTTTTCGACTTCACTATTAAAATTCTAAAGGTTCAAATACCTAAACATAACCAAAAAACAAAATCGAAGTTTTTCCTTTAGAAAAAAATTGAAAGCCAAACAAGATCGGATGACTTCTTTTGGCCCACCTTGTATAAGAACCTCAGGTGGTCAGGAGACTTTTCATTGTTTAGGAGGCATAGCAGTGTACTCACCAGCAAGTAGTATTTGATATAAAAGAACTCCAATCAAATGAAAAAAAATCTGCAGCGCAATTAGCATATGCAACAGATATCACCGATGAGATGTAAGATGAGAGATTGCCTTCTGGATTAAAAAACATCACCTATGCAGATCCTAGTAAACGATGTTTAGGCATTTCACCTATTGTATCACCATCGTATATAACATTTCTATCAGGCATATTAAATGCCTCCCGTTCATCAGATGAACATCCTCCCAAATTTGAAAATTTGCAAATTTTCGCTGAATCCGATGGAATAAAAAAATATAAAATAAAAATATCATTTAATAAAATTGAAATGAATTTTTTGTCAAGATTATTAGGTATATGAAAAAAGGTATAAATAAGTAAACAAAAATGTCCGAAAAATATTAATTAAATCCCAAGGAAACATGTAGGATCGCTTCAAAATGAAATAAAAAAGAATAATAATAATATTTTTACATTTTTGCACATTTAATTGCATTTTGTGCAAAAACTATGAGAGATACGTGAAAATACGTTTGCAATTTTTTGTAGGGGATTTAATTTCCTACAATTTTGTAGTAGGATCTTTTTTTATTTTTCCAGCCAATCGCGAGATATAGACGAAAAAGTTGTTTTTGCACCCTTTTGCAATGTATTTGCACCCTTTGCCGGTATTGCAGCACCCTGCAATTTTAGTATATTAATCTACGAAGACTCACGAAAATTTTGGCGTTGGTTGCAGGTGTTCAACCAAAATGGCAAAGTTAAGCTTTAATTGACTGGACTATACGCTCTCACGGCTAAAGCAGGGAGAGAAACAAAAAGCTACTTTTTAATCACAATACACGCCAGTAGAGCCGAAGGCGACAGATACAATTAAATTTAGAGAATAGTTATATATTGATTAATTGAGGAATGAAATATTTGTAAAATAAATAAATAAAAAATAATAATAAATATTTCTGACATTTTACATACAACATCATCAGGTTCCAAACTAAGCAGAGCTTGTATTATGCGTACTAAACAACTGATATAAATACTTAAACATACTTTTTTTTTTTTAAATACATACATATTTTTTTCTTCCGAGCCTTATTCCCAAGTTTATTTGGGGTCGGCTACTAGTTTAACCGGTTTTGCCTGACTTTCAGTTTTTCCACGGAGCGACTGGCATCGGACCTCCGCAACCCTAAGAGAGAACTGAAATTCGAAGATTGAACTAGTTGTCAGTATATTAGAGGGCACTGACTTCCCAGTAACGATTGCCATAGATGTTCATGACAACCGGGACCGACGGCTTAACTACATAACTTAAATAAATACACATTATACATAGAAAACACCCAGACTCCGAAACAAATACTTGTGAATCACACAAATATTTGGTCTGACCCGGGAATCGAACCGCATACGCTAACCACTAGACCAACCAGGCAGTCATTCAAATCTTTTTCATTCGTAAAATTAATATTATCAATCAGCAACCCATGCCCACAATCCAAGCCCAACTGCTGGGTTTGAGTCTCTTCTGAGGAGATGGTAAAGTCCATATGTGTCCCTACGCTGGCCAATTGCGGCTTGGGGACTGGCAAGACACGTTGTGGCTACGTAATTTTACCTCCAATTTAGATTTACGACTGCTATCTTATGATAACAACCGGGACCAACTGCTTAAGGTGACCTCCGAATCACGAAAATACTCTTAACATTTCATACCACAAACGGTCACCCATCTAAGTACTGACCACGCCCTCGTTGCTTGCCCTCAGTGATTGTTTTCAATCACCTAAGGCTATGAGAGCTTCGAAAACATTACTAAGTAGATATGTTTTCATATATTTTTTTATGCCTTCACCAGATTTATATCTTTGTTCTGTGCATGTAGTAATTTATTGCCACTCATAATAGCTATTTTAAAATTTAAAAGCCCTCAACACAGTGGCAGTTGCTAATTAATTAAATTAGTAATTATCACTTTGCATTTAATTAAGTTCGTGATATTTTAATTTCATACATCAAGTTATGCTCACTTATTTATTTATTTATTTATTTATTTATTTATTTATTTATTCAACTTAAAAAAATTATAAATGTAAAATTATAAATGTCATGAAATGCATAAAAAGCATTATTAGATGTTGAGGATGTTATTCAACTATCAGATTCAAAAAATAAAGTGGAATAATCTTTCGTTATGTCCGTGTGGTGAAGGATTAAGAATACAGCGTGTCACCACCCCTATTCATTCCGCGGGTGTTGTAAAAGGCGACTAAGGGATAAACTACGCAAGACAACATCGATGCAAAGAGAAGGAAAACTTGAAACCAACTCTATACCAACCGGTCTAGCCAGCGTTGTATAGTAGGCCAAAACCTCCTTCTAAGGAGAGGCCTATGTCCAGCAGTGGACTGTTAAAGGCTTTCAACCTACCTCCTAATTTATAAGATTCATAAATAAACGAAATTGGAGTGTCTGCTTGTAACATTAAAATAACCGGTTTTTACTAAATATATGTATGGTAACGGTATATATGTCAAAAAATATTTTTTATCATTTTTGTTTGTTTGTTTGTTCCGAGTTATCTATAGAACGGCTGGAACGATTTCGACGGGACTTTCACTGACAGATAGCTGATGATATAAGGAGTAATTTAGGCTACTTTTTTCAGATTAGCTTCACCCCGCGGAGTTGCCCGCCGTTGCAACAACAAACGCGGGTAACACCGAAGGGCTCAGCTTGTCATTCATACAAATGTTAAACTCGTGCTCGATGCTTTGCTTTCACGACTAAACGGCTAAACCAAATGAGATAAATTACGATTTAGCAAAATATTCAGAAAGGATCTGGATGAAATTAGGCACAGAGATAACTTATTATTTATTCCAAAAAATGTAGTATGGATTGGATGAGTTAGGTACAGCGAGTGGGCTTAGCAACAGTGTGTAGATGCAGTTAATGTATAAATCTATAAATATTGAGAAAAACGTGTGGTTCATCACCCCTATTCATACCGCCGGTGTCGCAAAAGGCGACTAAGGGATAAACTACGCGAGACTACATCAATGCAAACAGAAGGAAATCTTGAAACAAACCCTTTACCAACCCGTCTGGCCAGCGTGGTATAGTAGGCCAAAACCTCCTTTCTAAGGAGAGGCCTATGTCCAGCAGTGGACTGTTAAAGGCTGACTGATGATGATTGATGATGATTGAGGAAAAACCTTTTTCCTATTTTTAAAACATACAGTTTCAAAGTAGTTTTTCTGCGGGCCAGTTTTTATGAAGTTAATAATGTTTTCCTTATTTCTTGTCCTTGCAGTCAAACTTTTTTAAATTTTTATTTCTTAGTTAAAAAATCTCAATAAGTACATATAGTATTCATTGTGTGAAGTGATATTGTACTACCATAGCCGAGACATAAAAATCATTTTATAGAACAAATCATTGGACGGGAACATTTCTCTTCTTCTTCTTCTTCTTCTCTTGGTGAAATTGCAACCAGCCGAATATCAGCTATTTCTGCCAATGTCAAGTAGTTAAAGTCTACAATTATAAAGTCTTCTGGACTTTAAGTCTTCGTCGTAATTAATTTAATGATAGGAAATGTGGATGCCATAAAATGGGGACCGTCTTGCGAAAAAACAAAAAACTATCTCCCAACATTTCAAGAATTAGTTTGGGACTTGATGGTGATGTGACAGATGTCCAAATTATTATTACACAAATATCTACTCTTGATATCGAAGTCCCTTTATAGAAAAAAACTGGGTCCAATAATACGGTAGCATCTCAAAATTTTGCCTTATGGCAGCATTGTACAGGCAACATAGAGTGACCCACATTATTGTGGGTCACTCTGGTCATTGTCTGTATTCGTAATGAGTATGGTCAGTGGAGTGAGTCTTTTCAACAGGTTTTTGATGGCAACATATATTTCCATTTAATTTCATAATATTTCAGTTATATCATGAGAATTAGGCGCCTAAATAAAAAAAAAACTTTTCATGTCTTTATATACTGTTACGACTTATGAAGTAGACGCCGCCAGTCGGGGCTGATAATCTCTTATCTGCTATATTATATTATTATTTAATTATTTTTGGACACTACCAAATATCAGAGTCGTTACATTGTCCTCATATTTAACTGTTTTCTTAATAAAATACCTAAAACAATGTAACTAAATTCTGTAAAAACTATGTTGGAAAAGAGTTTCCGTGGAGTTTCTTGTGAGACTACTTGACGTTTCAAATGTGCCGTTGTATTATTTTATTTCCTCAGTTTCCCATAATAGTACCTGGATTTAATATCGTATCCAATAGATAATTGCTATGTTTACGTATTAATGCGGTAATTTTGTAATTTTGTATGATGTTTTCCAAGTGAGCGCATTTTACAAGTTCAGCCTTTAAAACTCCTGAACTAACCAAGTCATCTAATCCGTTATATTTTTCCTTCGAAGTTCATTATATGGACCACCTTCGATGCCCTTTATTGTTTTTAAAAGACCTAACTAATGATACCCTACACGATGGGGTGGCCACGAGAAAGAAAACATCCCCGCTTTACGTGTAGGGGAGGTACCCCAAATAAAAATATTTTTAATAATTTTACTATAGCACTTTGTCGGCGTAATTTCAACACATATCCATGCAATTTTATCTTTTTACCACTTACAGTTTGGACGGTAAGTCGAGGACGGACGGAAGGACATGACGAATCTATAAGAGTTCCGAGTCATAAACTGCGGAACCCTAAAAATGGTTTCATTTGATTTGATTTGAAGAAAAAGTCTCAGTTTTTCTTTTCATCCAATAATCTCTTATACGAAACACTTGTTTATCAGAATAGCAGTGTACTAAACCGGGCGTACAGATTACAGTCGACAGGCACTTGACTACGTTCGTTACAACCGAAGTAAACCTTTATGCTCGGTAATGGAGAAAATAAACATTCTTTGTACTTTTAGCAGAGATTTGGTTCAACAGACTTTTTACATATTATCAAGGGAAATTGAGTCTCAAGAGAAACGAGTTATCAATGTTTTTATTTAGGTTAATCTTGCTAAAAAGAAAAAATAAATCTTTAATATAATGCAGATGGATTATGAAGCAATGGTCTTAGAGGCTTTTTGGTATGTAGATTTCCTGTACATTGGTAATTTACCTGAATATAAACTAAGTTTAAAACACATGTAACTCGAACAACATTGGAAAAGTATAAAATCGTCCTAAAAATGTAGGACTACAAAAGCACTCATAAATTTAAAATCAATGAGAAGATTTTTTAAGGAACAGTTAAAGATGACATGCTATTTACCTAGATTATAAAGAAATTTTACGAGTATTGATTAGTGTAGATTATTTCAAAAAATGATTTGAAAGTTATTGTGTAAATTTTATATTAATGAATGCAAATACATATTTACATGCAGATCTAGTTCATGCATGCGTATGAATATAAAATGACTAATGTAATAAATCCTTAAATTTTAAAAACTTCATTGAAAGAACTGAAAATATTTAAATGCAAAAATCAATAAATTTGATATCTTACATATTATTAAACAGAACATATGTAACACTTCTTGAAATACGAATCGAGTTTCTTGAACAAAATAAAGGAAAATCAAAACATTATTGCTGTAATTGAGGTCAGCTTCTAAAATTGCATTTTTATAACTTAAGATTTTACTAAAAGTTTATAGTGTCATAAAAGTGGGGGTTTTAGATAACCACAGCTTATATATGTGTTGAGTAGTCAATCGTAAGAATACAATAATCATTTGCAACGCATTAGCGATTCACATGACTTCAAAGGTCCAGGTCCCAAGATTTCAAAGATGGTGCTCTGTTTAGTCTATCTTTATTCATTTTTAATCTTGTTTAAGTATAAAATTCAGTATTGAAATATACCTAGCCGGTATTACACTCACTATTAAGACCTTGTTAAAATTATAGTTAGCAAAAATGTGTCATAAGCGCGGTCGTGTAGGTATAGAGGAACGGGTGTCGTGTTCCTCTAATACAAAGGGAAGATCCTCCGACTAGGCGAGGTGATCGTGGCTGGCGGGCTACTGCCCAACGGTTGATGTTGGGATGTTGTATATAAGGTAATCAGTTTGAGAATTTCTCTTTCGCGATTCAGGATTAGTAGTTACTCCGTATAGATCATTCCGTGTTTCATCGTAGTTCAATGTTTCTTCGGTAGATGGCGCTGTTGTATGTTTAAGTCGCCACATATTGTGTTCGGGTGCAAATTTCTATTGGTTAACACATTTTGTAATTATAAATTAGAGATACGTATGGCTCAATTCTAGAATCAAACCATAGTATATGCTGTGTAAAGTCATTATTACAGTACATTATTTTCTTTCAATTATTACGATCAATCAAACAATCGCATCGAAAAATACCAACAGAAGTCCATCAGACTAAGTCTGTCGAAACCAGTTGCTTAATCTAATACTTTATAAAAAAAAAAGTCTTTCTATAAATATTTTTCGACATTAAAGAAAAAAGAGGTTTTATTATCAAAATAAAAATTGGGTTCGTTCAATGTGGGGATTACTCGGGAGGCATGGATGTAAAGCAAGGCCTTACGCCTTCACTTAAATCTATGTTAACATTATATCTCAATCCATCAACTTGACACATTCAATTTTCCCAACCGTCGTGTAGATTTTAGAGGATGTCGAATCATTTTTGTCTCAAATCTTTGACATTTTCTTTAGGACGTTCGTTGATAAACAGTTTGCTTTTGTTTCAATTTTGTCTTTTTATTACATAAATCATCTTGTCGACGTTTCAGGACGTAATCAATAAATACTTTTTTTAAAGTACATCGCTTTGTTCTAAGCAAAATTTTCATTATAATTGTAATTTCAAGAGTAAAATTCAAATGCCTACCATTTGATATTATATTTTTTAATTGTTCTTTACGCTATAAATCGCTAAAGAAATCATTACTACTAAGGTAAAACTAATAGAAAAGTTAATAAATGTATGGGCAACACAATCCTAGAATGAAACAAAGTGCCCAGACGGATCGAAGCGCATATAGAAGCCAAGGGAAGTGTAACCGAGTATCAATAGTTTCATAGTACGTACTGTTTCTCTTGCTTTAGTTTTTTTATAGCTTATGTAATAATATAACGTTCTTAAAAAACTAAGTGAATAACTTTTAAATATTATTAAAGATGATTATAACAAAAACGCCCAGTCTTTTATGATTTTTCGACCAATATAGTTGAAACTAGGAATACTGACTGTCCCTTTGGGCAACTACTGTATTTGAAAATTTTATTCACATACAATTAATTGACAGGCCTGTTGGTATCATCAACAACCCATAACGTCCCACTCCTGAGCTTGGGTTTCCTCTCGGGAGAGCTTAGTTATGAGCGGCGACTCGTGGCGTGCCTCGTACATTTTTGTATTTGTGGGTGATCTCATACAGTGTTACATCATCCCCAACAGCTTAATAAAAGTATATATATAATTTTACAGAGCAACAAGAAAGTTAACTCTCTTATCTAAACACATTTCGAAACGCAAGCACTGCGTTTTCCCCTCCTTTGCACCCTTTGCGCTCACAGGAGACTACAATTTCGCATTAAGAACTATTATAGAATTTAGCTCTGTTCGTTATAATATAACTTTATTGCACAGTACGTGTTTTATCTCTAATCGAGGTTTACAACTGTGGTAAAACACACATATGATACAACTCAACTGTGGTACCTTTATTGTAGGTTCATACGTCCTATTAAGTAATATAGCATCATCATCATCATCAGCCTATCTCAGTCCACTACTATGCATAGGCCTCGCCCATTGCACACCACTTTGATCGGTTTTAGCTCTTGCCAGCCATCTTGCGCAAATCATTACTCCACCTGGCCTGTGGGCGTCCTACACTACGTATTTAATAATCAATTGACTGAGTCCCGCGATATTATAGGCGGTGTTTTTGTTTTAAATCGCGAGTAACGCCGCGAAGCAAAACTACTGTTAAAATTGGTCAAGTGCGTGTCGGGCCACTCATGTAATAGGGTTCCGTAGTCACCCATAATGGTAGGTGGATTAAGAATCGTCTCCAATAAATAATTGTTGTGTTTACTTAATATTTCTTTATCTTGTTCGAAATTTTCCAAATATGTGCATTTTGCTAGTTAGGAAATAAAAAGTTAGCAAAACCGCTAGTTTTCCTATGAAGTTCAATATATGGACTATTGCCATGAATTTTTTCAGATTTTTTGTGCCAGCTGTTTAGCTTCTAGAGGGGGGAGGGGGGGGGGGCGACCTGCAAAAAATGCGCTTTAAAGTTGAATAACTCGCAAACGGATACCTAAATCGCAAAATTATTAAGCAATTTCGCAATGTTTTTAAAAGCCCTATCTAGTGATGGAGTGATTTTGGGCTCCTCGCATTCAGCTCCTGCCAGTCATCTTACTCAGGTTGTCACTCCACCTCGCCTGTGGTGTGCCTTTAATAGGTTCATGTAATGCATAATAATCAGCTGTATACGAACGGATTTATGAATAGGAAAAAGAGGAGTTTAAGATATGGTTCATTATTGTTCTGGGTGAAAATCGAACCCATTACTCATGGTTTAGTAGGCAGTATCGCTAGCTACTAGACCTTTAGACTGATTTGCTTTTGCTACATCGAAATCAAAGCAAACAGTAGTCTTTTCTCAGCATCTTCAATACAAAATCAATCGAAACAGAATGGGTATACAATGTTATTGAACCATTGAACAAATGTTATTGAATTAATATAATTTAAATTACATCGTAACAATCTCATCCCTCCAGCAATATTATAATGATACCGATTTATATTAGCAATTCCTTTCTTATTTTTATCCTATATTTTTCAAACTGAACAAGGGAGTGCAAATATTATTATTTCTTCCTAAATTAACATTGAACACAATTTTTTTTTTTATTAATCTATCCCATTATAAATAATCTTTGAATACATTGCTTTAGAAAATAAGTATTTTATAATTTTATATTTAACAGTTCTTGAAATGAGGATATAATGTAAAAAATATCAATGAACTACATACTGAACTCAATCGAATTAATATTTTTAATATTTATCTATTCATCAACAGCCTTCAACAGTCCACTGCTGGACATAGGCCTCTCCTTAGAAGGAGGTTTTGGCCTACTATACCACGCTGGCCAAACGGGTTGGTATAGGGTTGGTTTCAAGTTTTCCTTCTCTTTGCAACGATGTTGTCTTGCGTAGTTTGTCCCTTAGTCGCCTTTTACGACACCCGCGGGATGAATAGGGGTGGTGACACTCTGTATTCTTAATCCGTCACCACACGGACAATTTATCTATTATATCTATTAAAATCTAAATACTCTCATTTTATAAATAAAATGGGCCAAGTGCGTGTCGCCAGGCCCCGCAGAATACGGTATCGTAGGCGTTCATGAAACCGTATGGATTTAAAATCATGTCCAATAGATAATTGTTATGTTTACCTATTATTTCGTTAATTTTTTAACAGGTTTATATTCCTAATGTGGGAGTTGTCTCTTTTTATAAAAAAAGGAAAGAAGTCAGTTACTAAGTTCAAGTCTTATGTTAGTTCACATGTATTGTAGTTGCATAAAATAATGAAATAGTAGTTTTATTAAACTGTATTCGTTAAATGTACGGAACTTATGTTGCTATATCTACGAAAACTGTACATGTGAAGTTTCTACTTATTTCATAATATCAAAGTTTCTTCCTTGTCTAATTGTATTATATGTTATCCACTTAATATTATCCACCTAAAGTTTAAGATGCAAATATGTCTGAATTTATTATAAATTCGTAGATTAATTTTGACATCATGGATTATTGTAAATACCTATTTAATACACTAAAAAATATAAAATACACTAAATACAATATAAAGTTTGTAGGTAGCTAGCTAAATAGATAACAAATACCACTATAATACCACAGTCGATAAATAATACAATCGTCCCACGAAGACGTCTAGACAAGGCAATCGTGCGGGGCGTGAGGGGTGAGACGGTGGAACGGCTGTCCCGAGCTGCATACATTTACAGTGTTAGCAGCTCGGGTCTCGGGTCATAACTTTCAGGGCTGTCGTGTGTCACTTTAAAATATTATTCTTTTGTAAAATAATTCAAATGGTGCATACGACTTGTGTTGTGGAAGATTGCAGGTCGTCATCTCGCAATAATAAAAAACTGCGTTTCCATCAATTTCCGGTATGGGACTTCCGGGATGAAGGTAAGCAAATAAATGTTCATTATTTGATAGAAAGAAAATACTACTTCGAAAGTATCTCGAACCCTGGTTTTTGGCGCTGGTGACGACGGTGAAATGAAAATCCAAGATGGCGCCGACGAAAATTTGCAAATTTCTCGACATGGGTATCATGTCCATAGTTTACGAAGTCACTTAAAACGATTATGGGGTTGAAATAAAAATCCAAGATGGCGCCGACGAAAATTTGCAAATTTTTCGACATGGTTGTAATTTTCAAGATTTGCGAGGGCCCTGAAAATAAAAATTAGATCAAGTGTCTTTCGCGGAATTTTTTTTTCGTTGTTACGTGCAAGTGTACTTGATCCAAAATGGAGGACATTATTAAAAAAAATATAGTTATGAGTGTCAATTTTGAGGTTTTTTGGGTTGACGATTACAAAAATAACAAATTTTTCAAATCCAAGATATCCAAATCTGGATATTTCTTTAAATTAAATTACATATGTTTGAATCTAGAATACCAAATTTCAGACTAATCCGGCAACAGGAAAGGGGTTAACCCTCTTATATATTTCAATTACTTGATTTGACCCAAACGAATAAACAAACAAGACAAACTAAATGAAACTGTTAAAAAAAACCTATATTTTTGATCATTTTTAATTATTGCTTATAATAATAATCTTAATGTTGATGACGATGTTGATCTAAAATAAATAAATTTATTAATAAATATTGTTTACTTGAGACAACCCTAGCAGTTGCGAAAATATCTAGACGTCGTCGGTATTTACCACGGGATCAAAGGCGTCGTCCTACTGTATGTTTCTTTATACTGTGATAATACTTAATAATCATTTGACTCACAATAAGTCACATCAAAGACAAATACCACTATGATACATAATAATCATTTGACTCACAATAAATCAAATGATTATTATGTATTATAGTGGTATTTGTCATCTATTTAGCTAGCTAGCTACAAACTTTATAATGTTTCTCTTTTGTAGCCATTAAAAACATTAACAATTATAGGTTCAAACAAAGTGTTAATAAATCAATTAAAGCGCGCGTTTCGCGGATTTGCTTATTATCCGTATTTATTTCTTGCCAATCAATTCTATTTTAGCAGCTAATTGATCATTAAGTAATTCAAAACTTAACATATTCATAAAGATATCAAAACAGTAAGTAATAAAGCCACGTTTCAGTACGAATGGGCCGGTTTGACTGCGGCGGTATTACCCTCACAGAAAAGACCGATGTGAAACGACAGCACTCGGTCTGTCATTTTAGGTCGATTTCATTGGTGAGTGTGAGACCGGAGGCCAATCAAGCAGGGAGAATGATGCAGAAATTTCACTAAGCCGCCATGGTGTGATTCACCATGCTGCATTGTATGCACTTACAATAAAGATGGATGGATGGATGGATGCCCCCATTCCTGAATTCTACTTATGCTTTCCATCAGGCAGAGTAGAGTCACTTTGGCAGGCTTAAATATTTCAAAAAAAAGAACAGAATCATCATCAGCGTATAAGAACCTCATTATCATAGGCCTCTCCTATTGCACGCCACTCTGATCAATTTTGAGATGTTGATCATACATCGTGTTCTTTTTAAACATCTTATTTTACGAAACGGCCTGTAATATATGTATAATACGAGCAGTAAAAAGGTCGTTATGACTGTATCTTCACATGGTAAGAGGAAAAATATCGTCGTATCATTCGTTTTGTCGGCATCTGCATTATATTCAATATCTCTGACGATATTGGGGTCAGAAATGTTTTATTCATTGTGTAAGGTCACAGAAAAAAATATAATACTTGAAAGGCAGACACAGAAAGTTGGCATATGATAGTTGTTGGCCGCCATTGTGATTTATCATGGGTTATGTTAAATGACTCAAGAGATTTTCTTCTAATAGTTTGAGAAATGAGAATATTTTGAAATTCTGTGTTGATAGAAGACATATGACATTAAAAGATATACGAGTATTTACATAATTAAAAAGTAGTTAAATAATAAAAACGAAGAGACTGATAGCATTAATGTTAGGAATAACAAAGTCGTATAAACATACCTCATTGGACTCCAGACATGAGACAGAGACTTCGGCTTTTCCAAATCAAAATCTTTGGGAAAATAGCAAACATATTTTACATATAATAAACACTCTCGCTTCTTATTCTGCAAGGGACAGGGGCCTATTCAATGTTTACAGGTTACCGACTATGATAATATATTTAATTTCTATTTTCTTGACTACCGCAGGAAACGACCACTGCAACTCAAGCGGAAAAGTGTATTACGACACTGACTTTGATAGACCGATGTTCGGTTGTTCAATATTTTTTTTGTTTCTTTCAATCTATTTTCTATGAAAATGAGGTAGGATACAAACTAGTTACCTCGACCGCAGGCTATTGGACGATAAATATGTCTACGGTGTATGTAAAATCATAAACATAAAACTTTTTGGCACAAAATTAACTTTTATTACTTAACCTTAACAAAATTCTTGAACTAGTGTAAGCATACCTATATAATTATGAGCCAGTTTCATACAATCAATAAAAAATTAAAACTAAAATACATAACTATAAAGAAATAAGTAATTCTGATTAACGAACAAGGGCGTGTCATAATGCTTTACGTAATTAATGATTTTTTTTCTTAAAAAAATTTTTTTTTCAAGAAGTTAGTTATTAAGGTTATGTAATAATAGTGTATTATTTTCCTCTTTCTAATTTTTTGGTAGTTTAGTTTTTTGCATTTTTCTTTTGGAGTTCTATTCTACTAATTACTACATGTATATTGTTTTACATTTTTCGAAAGGCTACCTACTACCTACTTTACTTCTGCTATACTAATTGTTCTCAAATCCTACTCTGTAATTCATCTAATCTAAAAAATATCGTGTCTGATCAGTTAGTTATCAATAATGCCTTATTACCTTACCCTTAAGCCCTTTAGGTTAGGTTTAACCTTTCAAAAAAAAAACGAAATTGAACTACTCTGTAAAAAGTTGTGCGTGTTTAAATATAACAATCAGTAAGTGATCAATCATTTCCTATTTTCCCATCCTCAAAGTTAGTTTTTTTCTTATAAAATTATAAGGAACTCCAGGTGTACTCTTTATAACAGAATATAACGTAATTGGACTACTATGTAGAAAGAAATGAGTGTTCATACATAAAAAGAAAAATAACGCGTCGAATTAAGAACCTGCTACGTTTTTTCGTCGGCTGAAAATAGTGCTTTAACTTCTTTTAGCTAAGCAAAGATTATTATACTCGATATACAATATTCCAAATTATTCTTTAAATAAGTCTCCAATAAAATTTCAAAGAAAGCAAGGTAACGACATTTGAAGGTAAAGTAATAATGTGCCTATTATAGTAAAATGAATAGAAAACTTTGATCAAAGCAATTTTGAAATTTATTGAAATTCGAAATAAGTAACTCTCTAAATTTAACCACTTAAGTAAATTTGCATCTTAGGTGGTCTGACTTTTTTAATCTAACTTATAAAGCTATGTATACATATCAATCAACTGCCTCGTTGGTCTAGTGGATGGCGTATGCGACTGCTAATCAAGAGGTCTCGGGTCGAGTTATAAAAGTGTTTTTGGGTTTTTCTTAGGAAATTCCTAATAGCAGCCCGGAATTTGGAAGTTTGGCAGTGATTCGCGTCCGTGTCTCAGAGAGCACGTAAAGCCGTCGCTTCCGGTTGTCATGAACACCCATTGCAATCGTTATTGGAAAGTCACTGCCTTCTTTACTGACAACTAGTTCGACCTACGAATTTCAGTTCTACCTTAGGGCTGGCCGATGCCAGTTGCTCCATGGAAAACAGATATTCAGGTAAAACCGGTTGAACTAGTAGCCGACCATAAATAATATTAGGAAAAAGGCTAGGAAGAAGACATAGCAATAGTCTCACTATATGTATATTTATATTATAGTTGACTATTGATAAAACACTGACAGGCATGTACTATATAATATTGTATATATATTTAAAATTATATTTTTTTTCGGACATCTTACACACAACGCCATCTAGTCCCAAACTAAGCAGAGCTTGTATTATGGGTACTAAACAACTAATATAAATACTCAAACATACTTTTTTTAAAAAATATATATTATTATACATAGAAAACACCCATTCTCCGAAACAAATATTTGCTGATCAAACAAACATTTGGTTCTACCCGGGAATCGAACCCGAGACCTCTTGATCAGCAGCCGCATACGCCAACCACTGCGTCATCGAGGCAGTACGTATATTGTATAGTACTTCACTGTGAGCGATAAGACCACCGATTGTTACGTATATATCCCTACTAATATTACATATTCGAAAGTTACTCTGTCTGTCTGTCAGTCTGTTACGTTTTCACGCCTAAACTGCTAAACTGATTTTGATTAAATTTGGTACGCAGATAGTCTAGAGTCTGAGGAAGGACATAAGCTACTTTTTACCGCATAACCCACATATACGCGGGCGAAGCCGCGGGCGAAAGCTAGTATATCTATAATTTTTAACTCTATTTTTGTTCTTTTGGTTTAGTGTGTGTACAATGAAGTTTTTACAGTCATGTGATTTTAACTAATTTGTTTCCCTAGTCGCCTTTTACGGCACCTATTGCGTCTCTGTATAAATTAATAGTATTTAATATCATCTTCATCTGCTGCTTCATCGCTGCAGGACATAGGCTTCCCCAATTAATTAATTCGTTATAATTTTCTTTTCGTTGGTTTTATTTCTTAGTCCAGTCAACAAAAGCTTAACTTTGCCATTTTGGTTGAACACCTGCAACCAACGCCAAAATTTCCGTAAGTCTTCGTAGATTAATATACTAAAATTGCAGGGTGCTGCAATACCGGCAAATGGTGCAAATACATTGCAAAAGGGTGCAAAAACAACATTTTCGTCTATATCTCGCGATTGGCTGGAAAAATAAAAAAAGATTCTACTACAAAATTGTAGGAAATGAAATCCCCTACAAAAACTTGGAAACGTATTTTCGCGTATCTCTCATAGTTTTTGCACAAAATGCATTTAAAGGTGCAAAATGAAAAAAATGTTACTATTAATCTTTTTTTTTCATATTGAAGTGATACTACATGTTTCATTTTGATTCAAATGATATGTTTCGGGCTTTTTTTTTATTTATTTACTCCTTTTTTCAATTACCTAATAATCTTGGCAAAATAAAACATTTAAATTTTATTATATGACTAGCTGACCCGGCAAACTTCGTACCACCTCAGAATAATCATTAAAATATTATGCTTAGTTATTAACTTATACTGATAAATTGAGAGAAGTGCCACCTAACGGGCCCCGGCCTTTACCGCCACAATCGCTTTGTTCCTGCATTTTAAATCTGTAATATCTTCAAAAATATTATTTTAAATTACATACTGTAAAGGGTCATTTTAATCTATATTAGATGTACAAAGTATTTAAGGTACTTAATTGGATAAGGATTAATACTGTATTGCTTATAATAGTTTCGTAAATAAGCCATTATTTCTAATAAAAAGAAAGAAAGTATTGTAGAACTTCTTAAAGTGTACAATACTGTAGTTCATTATTTTGATCTATCTCGTAGGGTACAGCCAGCGTTTGCAATGTCAGCGTCAAAAAATGGGTTTATTTACGACATCACATTAAAAACCTCTAAATTTATCAATGTTTCTCTACTTTTATGCATGTATAATACATATAAACCTTCCTCTTGAATCATTCTATCTAGTAAAGAAAACGGCGTCAAAGTCCGTTGCGTAATTTTAAAGATCGAAGCATTTATACGGACAGACAGAGAGTGAAAGCGACTTTGGCTTATACTATGTAGTGATAATTTAATTTTAGTTTATTTTTTATAGCATTGGATTCAGAGCAAAATTGCATTTGAAACGTATGTTTGCAGTATATATTACCTCTCCATTTACCTGAGCTATTATAAATTTAATTTCAGGGGGACGTTTATAATAATATATCACTGGCGGAGAAAGAGCGTGGTATATTTTATATTATTCTTTCTACTACTATTCTACTCTTTTGCTCCCACTGATTTCAATTTTCTATAGTTAGAGTCTTCAATATAAGAGTGAATAGGTAGAATAAGACAAATATGAGACCCTTGCGCTCGACGTAAATAGTCCCATTCAAGATCTATAGGATAGGATCGAAAAATAGGACCCATGTGCTCGAATAAGACCATACGTTTCCTAACAAGAGCGAAAGACATAGAGATTCAGACAAAAATGAGAACCTTGCGCTCGACGAAAATAATACCATTGAGAACACACACACATACGCTTGTTTTTCTATCTCGCTGAGTTCAATGAGTAAGACTGCAGCAGAAATTGCTCAACTAACTGTTTGTCACTTACTGTCACTATACTCCAAACTGTCGTTTCAGGGATATTTCGTTTTTGTGCGTCTAACTGTCCAAAAGTGGTTTTTGACAAAATAAACTTGATTCACTGTTTTCAATTTAAAGGAAACAATGAATCCTTCATTTTTATGTTCTATTTGTATGAAGAAAACGTAAGATGCAACAATTGTTGTAAAAAGTATGCAATCCTCTCAGGATTGCATACTGATTGTAGTGATTGGTATGGTAAAAGTGAGGACCTCAGTGAAATGGCTAAGAAAACAATTATCAATGTATGTGCAGAAATTTTACAGGACAAAATAATCTCGTTACGAAACAAAAAGTTATCTACAACCGGACAAATTCCCTGATAACGTTGTATCAGAAATACCTTCACTATTAACTTGCTTCATACATAAATTATTATTAAATGATGAAAATACCGTGTGAGATGAATGTTCTGTTATCCCAAAAATATATACTATTGCCTATAATATTATTTCAGTTCTTCGTCCTAAATCCTTCATTAGTTTCTTCAACTGTTGAGACATACATTTATCGAAAAACAGAATCGATGTTAGTTATCAATCTACTAAGCAAACTTTGTCTTTGCACATCATACCATAATATTTAGCTTCATGAAGCTTCATCAATAATTTAACCTCAGAAGAGAACTATAATTACTGATGCTTTCCTTCAATATGTCTTTGATAATACTGACCGTAATACAAGGTGGGCCAAAAGAAATCACCCTATTGAAAGATGCTCTTATATTTGCAAATGGTGGCCAATGTCAAATCTGTTTTGACATTTGTAAACTAGACAGATGTAGAATACAAGTGAACAAGCCATGGAGCGATACACTCCCCGCGGAACGCGGGATAATCGTGTTTATTCTTTTGCGTAACAATTCGTCTGTGATGTTGGTGAAGCGCGAATTCCATCGCCGATTCCCCGGTCGTCCGGCACTAACTGCGCAAACACTGCGCCGGCCAGGGACCACAAGAGACGTTGCCAAGAGTGGCCGGCCTTGGAGCGCCTATTCTGCCAAGAATATCGCAGCTGTTGCTGAGGATGTCGAGCTGTCGCCAGAAACATCGACCAGACGCCGTGTCTCGCAATTAGCCAT
Source organism: Phragmatobia fuliginosa (assembly GCA_932526445.1). Lineage (NCBI taxonomy): Eukaryota > Metazoa > Arthropoda > Insecta > Lepidoptera > Erebidae > Phragmatobia > Phragmatobia fuliginosa. The sequence goes on along the minus strand of OW052063.1, from coordinate 2,050,123 downwards.
CAGCCGGTCGTCCCTAAGGCGAATTTTGGTCAAAGACCTGCGCATGTCCGTGCGTCAGCTGCTGCCTGTCGACCACCAAACGCATGTAGCCTACGCCCATGCGATTCTCAATCTCGAGGACGAAGTAGACGATTTTTCGACCAAAATAATAATGAGCGATGAGGCTCATTTCCATCTCAGCGGGTACGTGAACAAGCAAAACTATCGCTTCTGGGGCACCGAAAATCCACGAGTGTAGCACGAGGAGCAATTATAATCGCGAAAAGTGACTGCATGGTGCGCTGTTCAAGCTGGAACAGTAATCGATCTAATTTTTTTTCGAGAACGCCGCTGATCAAACGACAACTGTGAACGGTGCGCGCTATATGGCCATGATAACCGAGTTTTTTATGCCACAATTGAATGAATTAGGACCGGAGGACATGTGGTTTCAACAAGACGGAGCAACGGCACACACTGCGCGAGACACAACCAATATTCTGAAGTCGCCGTTCCCGGGTCGCCTCATCTCTCGTTTTGGCGATTTGCACTGGCCCGCAAGATCGCCCGATTTAACTGTTCCCGACTTTTTTGTGGGGTTCTTTGAAGTCCCGTGTTTATGTGAACAAGTCCGAGACCCTGGAAGCCCTCAAGGACAACATTCGACACGATTGCGAGAATCTGTCGCCCGAAGTTCTCGCTGAAGTAATGAAAAATGCCATAAAACGAGCCCATATAGCAATCGATTGTGGCTGCGCCCATTTGGCCATTATCATCTTCTCGACTTCACTAATAAAAAGACTTCTAAAGGTTCAAATAAACATATTCAAAAAACAAAATCGAAGTTTTTCATTTAGAAAAAAATTGAGAGCCAAACAACATCCGATGACTTCTTTTGGCTCACCTTGTATAAAAACCTCAGGTAGTCAGGAGACTTTTCATTGTTTAGGAGGCATAGCAGTGTACACACCAGCAAGTAGTGTTTGATATAAAAGAACTCCAATCAAATGTAAAAAAATCTGCAGCGCATTTAGCATCTACAACAGATATCACCGATGAAATGTATGATGAGAGATTGCCTTCTGGATTAAAAAAACATCACCTATGCAGATCCTAGTAAACTATGTTTAGGCATTTCACCTCTTGTATCACCATCGTATATAACATTTCTATCAGGCATATTACATGCCTCCCGTTCATTAGATGACCATCCTCTCAAATTTGAAAATTTGCGCTGAATCCGATGTAATAACAAAAATATATAATAAAAATATCATTTAATAAAATTAAAATGAATTTTTTGTCAAGATTATTAGGTATATGAAAAAAAGTATAAATAAGTAAACAAAAATATTAATTAAATCCCAAGGAAACATGTAGGATCGCTTCAAAATGAAAAAAAAAAGATTAATAATAATATTTTTACAATTTTGCACCTTTATATGCATTTTGTGCAAAAACTATGAGAGATACGCGAAAATACGTTTCCAAGTTTTTGTAGGGAATTTAATTTCCCACAATTTGGTAGTAGGATCTTTTTTTATTTTTCCAGCCAATCGCGAGATATAGATGAAAAAGTTGTTTTTGCACCGTTTTGCAATGTATTTGCACCCTTTGCCGGTATTGCAGCACCCTGCAATTTTAGTATATTAATTTACGAAGACTTACGGAAATTTTGGCGTTGGTTGCAGGTGTTCAACCAAAATGGCAAAGTTAAGCTTTTATTGACTGGACTATCTGTGGATCAAAGAAACAGTACTTGTCATTTTTGTAACAACTGGTGATAAACGAACCCACTGTCAGGCTCAGGCCTGGATCTTAATGTTTCATATTTTCCACAATTAATTGCTTCACTAATACACGCTATTACCAGAATGAGGCAATTACTCAACAATTAGTGATTGTATCGTAACGAAATGAGGGGTAACAGTATTCACTGAATTTATATAATATTATTGATTAACTGCATTGATATAATATGATTGATTAACTGCTTTATATTTATTCTATGTCATGTTCGTGTATTACTCACATACATTATGCATCTCTTTATACCTGTAGAAATTTAATTCAGAAATTAATAAAACACACGCGTTTAAAAAAATAATTAAAACCTTGTTATTGGAAAAATGATATTATTCTGATGATGAATTTACTAGCAAATTTTTAGCAAGTAAAATCATCCACAGATAATTATTAAAAAATTTTTTAGTACTGGAAATCAGCATAATATTTGTTTTGACAGACTTCGAAGTTTCTTCTCTATCACCATGTTCTTGGAGGCAAAGAAGTCAAAGGTTTATTGTATTCAATCATTAACAACCCATAACGTCCCAGGGCTGGGCTCGGCGGAGTGCAGGTTGGGGACTGTTAAAACAACCTGATGGCTACGTAATCTTGCTATTAGATGTTTAAAACATTATACACCGAAAGATATACCAGTATATTTATAACACTATGATTTCTGAACGCTTTTCCTTTTAACGTGCTTTATTTATATATTAAATAGCTTTCGCTCGTGGCTCCACCCGCGTGTATGTCGATTTTTGCAGTTAAAATTACTCTATGTGTTATTCTGATCTATAAGTTATATTGCTGTAAAGTTTCATACAAATTCGTTTAGCAGTTTTTGTCTGAATGAGCAACATACATACGTACTCTCAAACTTTCGCGTTTATAATATGTATTAGCAAGGAAGTCTTATACTCCAATAGAACACGAAATGTTTATTTTAAACTGAAGACATTAAATTGGGTTGTAGTTAGTATATATTCAATTACATAGTTAAGTTTAATTTAACTTGTATCTTCATATTTGATATATAACAACTTATTTGATCACTTTGACTTCTAATACAACGTTAATTTTCTATGAATTGAGAATTACATCGATGTTAAAATGAAAATAATTCCGTGAAAAACACAATCTCATGTTGGGATTAATACTTCAGTGCTTATAACATCGATTAATATTATTTTAATAAAAATATAAAGAATTGATCCATGTGTTTAGAGGTGTTAGAGATAAATAAAGAGACAGATAACCTAATCACGGTTCTTCTGTATTTTATGGGTCCTCCTCACAGAAAAAAGATGGAGAGTATACCCCATTATTCCTTCCGAGCTGCTCCAGATACACCAAAGCATGGCTATACCATTATTAAAACATCATACGGTCCTAAAGGACGTTAGGACTCCTATAAATACTCCAATTGAATGTACGTAATAACGATAACAAAAATTTAGAATAATTTAACAGTTGGAGAGAATGACTAGATATATATTTTGCAAAGTAATCTAGAATCACTCGTTAATACAGCAATAACAATAGCAATTCCGCGATCATTAATTTTTCATTTACCAGCTAAACGATACCCGGGTGCCGATTAAACGAATAGTCGATTTAGCATAATAGTAATTACAACACTAAAAGGCAATTTATAAGGGAAACCTGGCGAATATTGTGATTCAAGATGTTAAACAATTCTGTTTAAGTTTCATTGAAGTGCTTCGTGTATTAAAGGTTTAATAGCTAGAATATAAGTAGGGTGAGTGTTAATGCATTGTATTTTATATGAAATCTCATTCAATTTCGATACATTTCTTTTAGGATATTGTGGGTCGTTTTCACCAACGTCCTCAAATTTTGAGGGAACACTTAGAGAGAGCTTTAGAGGACACCTATTATTTTAGATTTCTTTTTAAATTTATGTGCTACCAACGTTAGTTGGCTCCTTGTAAAGAGACGGATTAAGTATAGTCGGTAAAAACGGACATTAGAGTTACACAAATCAATTTTTCTAAGCATTTTTTGTTGGTCCAGTGGTTGGCGTATGCGGCTGCTGATCAATAGGTCTCGGGTTCGATTTCCGGGCCCGGACCACAAATATTTGTTTGATCCACAAATATTTCTTTCGGTGTCTGAGTGTTTTTCTATGTATAATATGTATGTATTTTATGTATTTATATCAGTTGTTTAGTACCCATAACACAAGCTCTGCTTAATTTGGGACTAGATGAAATTGTGTGTAAGAAGTCCGAAATATTTATTTATTTAATTAAACCTTCTGTACTCTCTCTACTCTGCCTGATGGAAATCATGAGTAAGATCGAGGAGTAGTAGTCACCACCCTCATTGTGAATGCAAACAACGCAGCATGGTGACCCACACTATGAAGGCCTAATTGAGATGCTTCTGAATATTGTCTGGACTTTAAAAGAGACTGCGATCCCTGAGTTTGTTTCGTCCTTTCTTCTCAGGGCCTGTCCAGTTAGGAAAGGCCGAACTCATCTGCTCAAAAAAAAAAGTGTAGCTTGCAAAAGTGTTCATGTAAAATAATTGCAGATTGCATTTGATTTGATTTGATTTGCATCTTGAACTCACTAACGGAACAGAATAGCACGAGTTGAGGTTTGGATGGATTTGAGGTTGGACTTCTATATGAGGGTAGAACCGTACTTTATTTGCAAGGAGGTTAAATAAAGGAGGAGTAAATGTTCAATGAAGATTTAAAATTCATATCATAAAAAGAGGAAATCACTTCAGGCTAGCAGTTGACTATGAAAGACTGTTGATGATGATGATGATGATGATGATGATATCTTGGCAGGTTACGTAAAAATATACTACAACTCAGTAGATCTGTCAAAGAGTTAAATTGAAGTTAAATATTAAATTACGAAATACATTTATAATAATAATTTATAAATTAATAACGAGGAAGATTTTTCAATCAACATCAAAAAGATTATCTCTTCAACTCAGCTCTGAGTTTTTCGTATTGTTTGGTGGAGATATGTATTTAAATAATGGAATTTATGTCAGTAAAATCTCAATGGATGGATAATATGTTCTTGGAAAGAATGGATGTAATGACATTTCATAATGTTTAAACTTATAATTTTGACAACATCCGTGGTGCTTTATACTACTATTGGCACTTGAGGCTCGGATTTGATTTCTGGTTCAGACTAAATATTTATATAATCTGAAAATATTTTTTTCTGAGTTTAGGGACCCCTATGTATGCTTGGAGACTGTCTGTTGCGCACTTGAAAAAGGTGATGGTCACTGTTTGGTGGTATAGTGCGGGTGTGATTCACCACAGCTTTTTACGAAACGGCATGAGCATTAATGCAGATGTGTACTGTGAAGAACTGGAGAGAATGATGGAGAAGCTTGCACATCTGCAACCAGCTTTGGTCAATCGGTCGTCCCCACTGCTCCTTCACGACAACGCGCGACCCCATACTGCGCAACAGACAGTCTTCAAGCTGCAAGAGCTGGGGTTGGAAGCTCTCCCTCATCCGCCATACTCACCAGACCTTGCACATACCGACTATTACTTTTTCCAAAATTTAGACAACTTTTTAGTGGGTAAAAAATTCAATTCCCGAGAGGCAGTACAAAATACCTTTGAAGAGTTTGTTGTCTCCCGTCCAGCTGATTTTTACAAGAAGGGCATCAATAAACTGCCAATGCGTTGGCAAAGATGCGTCAATTGCATGGGTGATTACTTCGTATCATCATCATCAATCATCATCAACAGCTTTTAACAGTCCACTGACACAGGCTACTTTCACAGCTAAAACTAGTGCTGAAAGAATAAGAAATAATAGTAAGCTACTACCGCTGTTCATTGACCAGTATTCATCAATCATCAACAGCCTTTAACAGTCCACAGCTGGACATAAGCCTCTCCTTAGAAAGGAGGTTTTGGCCTACTATACCACGCTGGCCAGACGGGTTGGTATAGGGTTGGTTTCAAGTTTTCCTTCTCTTTGCATCGATGTTTTCTTGCGTAGTTTATCCCTTAGTCGCCTTTTACGACACCCGCGGGATGAATAGGGGTGGTGACACTCTGTATTCTTAATCTGTCACCACACGGACAATATACGGATAATACTTCGTATAACAGAAATAAAAATAAAATTAAAAAATAAGTACTTTCACTTATTGCATACAAAACGGCAATTCCATAGTTAAAGACCTAATATTATATAAAGTAACACAATACATGAAACAAGCTATCAAGCAAGAAAAGTTCAAAGAAGCTTGTAAGCAAAGCGAGCTATTTATAAAACCGAAGATTTAATTAGCACATTCGCCCCTACATATTACACTGGCGCGGCGACCCCTAACGATAAAGTAGAGAAACAATACGGAGTTACCGGATTGTGTAAAATGCGGTAAAGAGTGGTAAAGAGGGGTTAGTTTTTACCGCGTAAACGACGGTCACTTGACGGTCGACATTACCCATTGTTTTATCGTTAATGAGGTGTTAGCGGTCAATGGATATACTCTTGGCTAGAAACGACTGTTTTTATATTACTCCCTATAGGTATCCTACTTTGGTAGATTATTAGGCTAAATATTGCTGATGATTAAAAAACATCGCCGAAATCCGTCATCGAACCAACATCCGTCACATGATTTACACCATATGTAATAAATCTATTTTTAACTGACGTCAAAAAAGGAGGAGGTTATCATTTAGTGGGAATATTTTTTTTATGTATGTTCAGCGATAATTTCGTCGTTTATGAACCGATTTCAGAAAATATTTGCATTGGAATGGGCGTAGCTTACAGGTGGTCCCATCGTCACGATATCGGGATCTGATAATAGTTTTTCTTTGAAGTCGGTTCCTTTTTGTTAAGATTATAATTTATTTAAAGCGAATTTCAATATCAAATGGACACTTGATAGTTTAAAATAGATATTTAAAATAAATATTTCAGATATCTAATAATATTGGAAAATAATGTATATGCTTAATAAGTGATCTGCGCAAGACAAAATCAATGCAAAGAAAAGGAAAACTTGAAAGCAACCCTATATCAACTCGTCTGGCCAGCGCGGTATAGTAGGCCAAAACCTCCTTCTAAGGAGAGGCCTATGTACAGCAGTGTACTGTTGAAGGCTGTTGATGATTGATGATGATGATGATGATGATGATGATAATAAGTGATCAGATTGTCTTCTACGATGCTCGATGATAGACAATGAATACTTACTACTGAAAAAATATTTAAACATCGAAAATCGATTTCCATCAGGCAGGGCAGAGCCATTTTGGCAGTATGTATAGAAAAAAAAAAAAAAATACTACGCATTTCTCGATAATGTACTTTTCTTAAATAGATAATTTTCATATATTGGAACCAATTTATTAATGTTCAAGTCAGCCACGAGAAAAAACGTTTAATATTTTTTTCTAACGAACGAAGCTCTGGGAAACTATAAACGCTGTTTTAAATCAATAGCACTTTTATTTTTCCCCGTAAAAGGATATTTAATTACGTTTGGCAAAGTAACAGGAACTAAGATAAAAAAAAAACTTATACAATTACAAATAATTTCCTTCCCCTTATTAATAAGCAAAATTGGGAATGAATAAAATATATTGTGCATTTTATGTATTTAACGGAATTAAACCCAGACTGAGAACAAATTATAGTTTCTCTTAGAATTTGTCGTATTATTTAGACTGACAATGAGTCAGGGCTCAGGAATGTCACGTATTTCTACTTGACCGTAAAGCGTGGGTCGGTGTCGATTTTAGGGAGACTTGAAATAATATGGTCCGAGTCCTTCTCAGACCTGAAACCGGTTTTTAGTGCAGATACGCCACATATCTGTGTCTCCCTAGTCCTCTGAGATAGAGAAATCCGAAGGAATTTTGCACCCATCAAAAAAAACAGAATGACACTTCGGTTTTCAATACTTTTTAATGGTAAACATAGTTGTAGTTGACTACAAAACAAATTGGATGATGCTCTTCATAATTTATAATTACAGTGCTGAATTTTCTTATTCCATTTTTCTCTATCATTCATCGCTTCACTGCCTATTTTCTTTTATCTATATCGGTCAAGTTACATACATAAATCTTTTTAGATCGTATTTTAACTGACAGTAAAATAATGCCATCCTTATTCGAATTCAGCTTAGTCTACATAACAATTCAGACACTTCAAATCTCCGCACATCTATGGCTTCTTTTGTCCTGAGGCTGTAGTCCTGAATAAATTCAGCAGCTTTAGTCCCAGAGTGGACGGCTTAGTATCCAATTTATTATAAATTCATATGCTTTCGGCGGCGCCGTTGGATAAATTTTCATGGCAAAGGTAAACACAGGGCTGTCAACCCTTCATGCAAGGAAAATTGATTTTGTATCCTTACTGACACCTCTCAGCTATAGAGAATTCGTATTTTTTTCGAGACTTTGATAAAGGTATAGTACAAATAATGATCAAGAAGCAAACAACAACGTTACCTACACCCATAAACACTTACGGCTCAAGGTCACAAGAGGGTCAAGTTTCAATTTGAGAGTTAGGTGTTTATATATCGATTAAGTTAAGAAGCTTAACAATAGATGCAGTGAGGCCGTGGTATCATTCCAGTCAAACCGACTTAAATATAACGAAGCATGGCTTGCTCATGCTCAACAGCCTTTAACAGTCCACTGCTGGACATAGGCCTCTCCTTTGAAAGGAGGTTTTGGCCTACTATACCACGCTGTCCAGACGGGTTGGTAAAGGGTTTGTTTCAAGTTTTCCTTCTCTTGGCAGTTATGTTAGCTGCTTATTTTGTTCCTTTAGTCGCCTCTTACGACACCCATGGAATGAATAGGGGTGGTGACACTTTGTATTCTTAATCCGTCACCACACGGACGTAGCTGTATAGACTCGTTAATTTTAGTACAACTAAATATAGATAAGTTATTTATCCCTGGGAAAAAAAAATTAACTAAATTTCTAAGACATACATTATTTAACTTACAGTAGGTTTACATACGAATGTACGTAATTCTGAGAAACTCAATTTTAAAGCAGATATCTTCAACCGATTGACCTGAAATTTTGCACGCATAATATTGTGATAGCCTCGCCTTCACAACAATATTAAAATATAGAAACTAATTTATTACTTTCAAATGCGACAAGTGGGCGCCTCACTACTATTCACAAAAATAGATTTGACCCTAATAAAACTAATTTATTGCATCCTTTTAAAATGAATTCTGTAAAAACATTTGAGTGAGGATCTCTGAATGGTACTTCAAACATCTGTAAGACATAAACTATTAAAAGTTTGCAGATTGACAAGCCAATTGATACTGTGATTGTAAAAAAAAGGGATAAGTCAGGTAGTCGGGCAGTTTTGGTGTATGACGCGGTCTTGAACTTAGGGACATTCGGCTGAAAGCGGCGGAGGTGAACGGAGCTAGGAGAAGTCACTTGCGCGGTCGGTAGAGCAGTCGAGTAGATAAGTCTTTTATTGAGTAAGTTGAAATACGTTAGCTTTGGAGAAACCCAGGTGAGTTCGTGCCTATTATTTCCAATTTGTATTTATAGGGTTAGGATAAATGTAATTACTTGTATTTCGGTCTGAGTGTTGTAATTATTAGTTATTGAATTATTTAAAGTAATCTAGGTACTAATTTACTGCATTGTAGTTGGTTTACCTTTGAGTGAGAAGTATGTGGAGGCCTAAGTGGAAGGCGTGCAGTGTATAATATCGAGGTTCGAATGAGCAACGAGGCCCGATTGATCACCGTTGGCGTTTTAGTTTACATTCGGATTATCGGTAAACTATCATTGTAGTGTCCGACTACTTCAGGTCAGGAAAGTCAAGGTGTCTGTAGTGCATTTAAGCTTGGGTTCTAAAGATTGGATACTCAGGCTCAGTTGCACCCCGTTAAGTTTCTAAATCGGTCGATGGTTCTGGGAGATCCGCGATCCGGGACGTTTTCTTTAGCGGCAACCGCTTCTCGGAAGCCAGGGCGTCTAGCTTAATTAAAGCAACTAGACCCGACTTCTTTATAGGCTTACGCCCTGTGGAATAGAACCATGAGTAGAAGAAAGTTAGTTCTCCAAGATTTTAAATGTACGAACGAATGAAAGCGAGAACATTAATAAACCAATTAGAATGTATTAAATGTACGTAATCACTACTAGCTTCCCTTTGTTCGCGGCAGGCCTTTAAAGCCGATGGAGGGACATCGTGTCATTAGGCTGTGTCTCACAAGATAGTGCGAGGCGGGGGCACTATCCCAACAAATCTCTGTAGAATGATGCCTTTAAGAATAGAAAACTCCTCCAGACGAACTATTACTTACTTCACTCAGACTAGGGTCGAGCTAGGGACCATCACATGTGGTGCCGTGACCAGGATTCTCGTCAGTAAATGTACTAAGTCGTAGTCATTACGCTAGTGCAACGAGAATGAGCATAAAGAAGGGTTACTACAAATACAAACATAACGTATTCATAGACAAATCACATCATAGGCCATAATTCAATCGATAATTATATCATTTCAAGTTATCTATCTATACTAGTTAAATTAATAATCATTTCTTTACATTTGTTAATTTATGTAAAAGTTTTATATTATTTATAATTTACGAGTATACTCGTAAATCTATTAATAATTATTATATAGTATTTTGTTGTAGTTGATGATGATGATAAACTGGTGAGTGGTAGTTTTAATCTTATTTTCTAGATGCACCATTTCTAGTTATTTTACAAGGGTTGTGGGTTCAAATCTCACATGGAACGACACTTTGTCTGATTCACAAATTGTTGTTCGGAGTCTGGGTGTCCATTGGGCCATTTTCATGTATGGTTGAAAAGTCTCTGCCACATAGGATTTATTCCTAATGCGGGGGTTGCTTTTATAGAAAGGAAAGCCGTTTAAATACTGTAGCTTTAGTTGATCTGTACATAACGTAGAATAATATAAATTAATTTTATATTGCTCTGTAATAGAGTTCAGTAATAGAAAAATATAATTAATACTCGTACAGTAAATGTTCTGTATCGTTTAAAGTGTTAATCGTTGCAAACATTAGTGGCTTCGACGCCCGGATGTATTAGTCCATCATCACGACAAGAGTAGACATATTCTTCCTCGAGGTTTAAAGTGTCCACTGCAAGAGTTTATTTTAGTTAGTGCAGATGTCTTGCCATGAGGGCATAAATGTACGAAAACTGAAATGTGTTCTGTAAAGTCAAGTTTTCTTTTGGGTTTGACTTTGAATAGTAGTGGGTTCGACTCCCTTATTGAGAATAATATTCTATGTTGAACAATACATTGAAGACTAATACTTATATTCATAAGTGTTTAATTAGGTATACTGTATTTTATTACAAGTTCGGTTAGGTTTAACTTTAAATACGAGCGGGCTGGACTCCTAGGTTGACAATATGTTCTATGTGATTAGAATAATACATTTGTAATTGTGTTAACAATGAGGAATTAGTTGGGTCATAAAGAGAGGGGGGAACATTCTTAAACGCAAACTTCTAGTGTATGTCAATTATTCGGTTCGATTTCTCAACAAATATTAATATGGTGTGAATTTTATATTACATTTTGTCTGAGTTACTGAGTCTCACTCTCAATAATAAAATCATTGAGTCTAGCGGAGAACATCTGTGTAAACAATAGATGGTTTTGTATTGTGTGCAGTCAAAATTGTCACCCGCAGTAAAAAACTAAATTACGGTTTATGTCTCAAGATGCAATATTCTTTTGACGAACAATGAAGTGCCCATCTGGCGCCCTTGACCTAAGAATAGGAAAACAAAAAATATATTGACCATTGCAATTCTTGTCAGATGAAATGTGAAAGTTAAACAATCAAATATTCCCGGTTTCGATCCCGAAGTTGCATTGTTTATAATGGGTCATAATGGTATTATTTGTAAATACTTATGACTTCACTGAATTGTAAAGCATTAAGAATATATGTACATATGTACTCTAGCAAATAACAAGCAAGTAGGTATTGGTAATCTGGATTATGGTAAATCTATCAGGCTGCAGAATACTAGGCAGTTGAGTCACTAGTTGTTGACTGCTAATGCAAAATCGGTTAAATAACAATTAGAATTTAAATTATGGTCACAACAGGTGTGACATGGAAGTAAAGTCGTGTACTATTGAAAGTAGGTATTAGATGAAACATATGATGAAGAATATTACAAGTGGAAAGGTTAGATTGATGGATAGCTAAAGGTTACAGTCTCATACTGAATGTGGGAATAATAAATAAAAATACACTACGAGTGGAGTAGTTAAATTGATGGAAAGCCAATGTAACTACAATGAGTGCAAGCTTAGTTAGTTAATTAAACGCACACTGCTCGACTTACAGTAGCACGAAACGATAATAGGTAATTTGGTAAGAGGATATTACTGATGTTGTAGTCTAGAGGGTGTCAAATATATAATATATTTATTAATACTTAAACAAATTAGTTGTTCGTGTATGCTGATGAGATAGACTTTAGTTGAACTTGTTGGTTAGACAAATAATTATTTGGCAAAAGGTTAAAAGTAATTTATAAACGGAAACGATATTGTACGTAAAAGTTAAATCGGTGGATGCCAAATCACTAGATGCGTATGAGTGCATACAGTTGATGATGATGATGAACACATTTAGTAAACTTAAGGTCTACTTAATAAGTTTGTATGAGTATACACAGGAGACGATGATGATGTAGAATATTCTTAAGTAGGGACTGGAAGGGTCGTTGCCCAACTATTGGCGTGTATGAATACACACAGATGATGTTGATTTATGTGACATTTGAGTAAATATCAGTTATAAAATGTACCAATTAGCTGTAGATTGATGGGGAGTAATCCTGTGTATGTTAGTCATTCTGTGTTTAAATAATTACGGATGAGATCAATGACATTGATGATGGAAACAGTGTTGAAATTAATGTTAGATGTTGGTGATAGGAGCTTTGTTAAAGTTATAGTTATATAACTAACTTTAAAGTTGGATGTATGTACATACATACATATACATACACATATGTATGTACATTATGCATTTGTGTTGATATCACGCTTTGTTATCGTGGATGTCAATCCGTACAAAACAAATCTTTTGCTGTCGTATTATCACGTTCCAGTGAAGGGGGTAATTGCATATTAGCAATGCGAACATCACAACGGGAGACTACTTCTTCGAAGCCACGACGTAGACCATAGGCGGAGATGCTTCATGAAAGGCAAGACTACGGCGAAACCCGAACGGAGGCATAAACGCGTTGCAGACTGGTACCACGGGAAAATTGGAGATCTATGCAAATAGCATACAGGCTAATTGTATTGGGTAACCTTGTATAATACTTGAAAGTTCGAGGTATGTAAACGTCTTATGATTCTAAGTTAGGAGAGCTAGGGATGGTTAAAAGTATCAAATTTATATTATTACCATCGATAGATGTAATGCAAAGCAGTTGAATAATTGTGATATAAAAGCTACTTTAGTTACTTATAAGTGTAACGCATGTAGAGTAGAGTGAGGAATACTTAGGAAACGATTCTATATTGCAGTCCACGTTTGGATATATGTGTGGCATGTACCATACCGTACACACATAGTCGTTAAATGACTCATAAGGAAAAGGAAATAGTCAGTGGGCTTATAGGACTTGATAGAACCAATATTTTTGAGTTCACTAATAAGAATCAAATGAACTTATTAGAATTGAGTAGACTTATCAGAATTATATTTAAGCTTATAAGATTCAACCATATTATTTTATATGGAAGTTACGATCTTTGTATGTTGAGCCACTCGTATATGGTATCACAAGTCTTGTTATATTGGATATGCGAATCCGCTAAAGGAATAATGGATAATATCTACTTGTTAGATTCGAGCTGGACTTAGTAAAGTAAGCTACTAAGAGTGACATATGAATACTACCTTGTTTAAAATTAAAGGTTGTATAGGAGAAAGCCAATGGGACTAACTTGTCTTTACGAATTCAATTAAGACAAAACTACAGAATCAACTCACCTATTTTCAAATTGGAAAAATGGAAATAGCTGGTCAAATCGTAAGGAATTTATCGAACAAATACTTAACATTGGTAACGGAGTGCCTAACGTACCCAGGATTCTTACCATGCCTATCATTCCACTGCAACCATATATTGGAAATCTATTACAAAACTTACCTACGAAATATTCCAATACAGCGGCTTGTTCTGGAAAACCAAGTACTGCTAGGAAAGTATCCCGATAAAATTGGACTTGAAGGTGTAAAGGGAAACCTGGGCCGTGACAGCCAAACCGACATCATCACATACTTATACGACCACACTAATTCATGCGATTTGATTAGTTAGAAATAATTTATTTAGACAAACGCTTCATTCAATCACTACTCTCAATTCAAAAGATAAGTGAAATCCCATACGCTTATTCTTCGCATCTGGGTTTCACTTGGGGGGAAAATGTGATAGCCTCGCCTTCACAACAATATTAAAATATAGAAACTAATTTATTACTTTCAAATGCGACAAGTGGGCGCCTCACTACTATTCACAAAAATAGATTTGACCCTAATAAAACTAATTTATTGCATCCTTTTAAAATGAATTCTGTAAAAACATTTGAGTGAGGATCTCTGAATGGTACTTCAAACATCTGTAAGACATAAACTATTAAAAGTTTGCAGATTGACAAGCCAATTGATACTGTGATTGTAAAAAAAAGGGATAAGTCAGGTAGTCGGGCAGTTTTGGTGTATGACGCGGTCTTGAACTTAGGGACATTCGGCTGAAAGCGGCGGAGGTGAACGGAGCTAGGAGAAGTCACTTGCGCGGTCGGTAGAGCAGTCGAGTAGATAAGTCTTTTATTGAGTAAGTTGAAATACGTTAGCTTTGGAGAAACCCAGGTGAGTTCGTGCCTATTATTTCCAATTTGTATTTATAGGGTTAGGATAAATGTAATTACTTGTATTTCGGTCTGAGTGTTGTAATTATTAGTTATTGAATTATTTAAAGTAATCTAGGTACTAATTTACTGCATTGTAGTTGGTTTACCTTTGAGTGAGAAGTATGTGGAGGCCTAAGTGGAAGGCGTGCAGTGTAGAATATCGAGGTTCGAATGAGCAACGAGGCCCGATTGATCACCGTTGGCGTTTTAGTTTACATTCGGATTATCGGTAAACTATCATTGTAGTGTCCGACTACTTCAGGTCAGGAAAGTCAAGGTGTCTGTAGTGCATTTAAGCTTGGGTTCTAAAGATTGGATACTCAGGCTCAGTTGCACCCCGTTAAGTTTCTAAATCGGTCGATGGTTCTGGGAGATCCGCGATCCGGGACGTTTTCTTTAGCGGCAACCGCTTCTCGGAAGCCAGGGCGTCTAGCTTAATTAAAGCAACTAGACCCGACTTCTTTATAGGCTTACGCCCTGTGGAATAGAACCATGAGTAGAAGAAAGTTAGTTCTCCAAGATTTTAAATGTACGAACGAATGAAAGCGAGAACATTAATAAACCAATTAGAATGTATTAAATGGTACGTAATCACTACTAGCTTCCCTTTGTTCGCGGCAGGCCTTTAAAGCCGATGGAGGGACATCGTGTCATTAGGCTGTGTCTCACAAGATAGTGCGAGGCGGGGGCACTATCCCAACAAATCTCTGTAGAATGATGCCTTTAAGAATAGAAAACTCCTCCAGACGAACTATTACTTACTTCACTCAGACTAGGGTCGAGCTAGGGACCATCACAATATGTATATTGTATGTAAAGCTGGGAGGTGAAAGGCACTCTGCACTATGACGCAAGTCGCAACCTCTTCGAGAAATTTGTTTGGTTTTCATGTAATAATCCTCTAAAAGAAATGTCAGTTCGATATGACAGTCTTTTATTATAAGGAGAAAGCAAATAACATTATTGAGAGAACTGAACAATAAAATGAGAGAATGATAAGTGGTAAGAATATTCAAGTTAGTGGTAAGCACTTAAAAATGTGAAGTGAGTAATCTTCAGAATATTATAATATAGTTATACAGGAATCAATCTAGTAGCAGCTAGGTATTTATAAGCTGAGAGTTTCTGTGGCCCTGGTACTGACATAGCTTCTTATTTAATGACATGAAAGAACTCAAAGAATTGCAAAGCATTCTTGACCTGTGAAACTGGTGTACATGGGTGATAGTAAATACCTTCTGTCCAAAGACCCTCCCATATCTATCATAAAAGAAAACTCTTATCAACATCATCAGCCTATCGCAGTCCACTGCTGGACATAGGCGTCTCCAATTGCACGCCACTTAGTTCGATCCTCGGCTACTCGCATCCAGCTCAAAAATAAATAATAAATACTTAAAATTGTTAAGAGGCTAGCATAACTTCTTCCCCACACATATGTAATGAATTCAGTGGTCACAAGTTTTGTTCGAATAAACTAAATACATAAATCAGCTATTCAAAAGAAGGTATAATGAGAAAAACTTGGAGTCAATATATACGGTATTGTAAATAAATATTGATCATAGACTCGTATTAAGTAGAGGACATCTCATTCTCGATATTATATTTTTCTTATGAATTAGCAAATACTCGTACTGACTACTTTAAAATAATACGAGTATTATTGTCACTAGTACTACAAGTATTAACAATAAAGCATTAGTATCGTATCACCTGTTTTACGGAAAACTGCTTTGCAAGAATATAACTTTTGTATTATATTTAAAGAATCGTCCGTGTGGTGACGGATTAAGAATACAGAGTGTCACCACCCCTATTCATCCCACGTGGGTGTCGTAAAAGGCGACTAAGGGATAAACTACGCAAGACAACATCAATGCAAAGAGAAGGAAAACTTGAAACCAACCCTATACCGACCCGTCTGGCCAGCGTGGTATAGTAGGCCAATACCTCCTTTTCAAGGAGAGGCCTATGTCCAGCAGTGGACTGTTAAAGGCTGTTGATGATGATGATGATTATATTTATCTCGCAAAGAATTTCACAATAAGGACTACACAATAACAAAACAAAAAACTAACAAAATCAGATAATTAAATGCATCCTTAGTTATAGAAGAGATCAATTAAGATCACAAGATGCATTTGATTAATCGAACACATATTATTTCAAAATCCAAATTAATAATTTAATATATAACAAAATAACCCATTAACACAATGTTTGAATTATAGTTTTGAAGTTATAGTTTTAACTAAAAAAAAGAAATTTTCTTCTAATGTGTGGTTACCACACACGCTTTAACATCGGAGGATGAGAATAGAATGATTCCATGTGTATTCATAAGCACATAAATATGTAACAAGTCGACGGAACACATTTCAATCCAGTCATGCTTATGTTATGGTGGTTATGAAGTATCGGTTTAATGATGTATGACGCTTTTGTGTTAATAGTATAAATCTATATTTCAAAAAATCTATATGTGTCAAAATTCTTTGTTGATGATGAGATGAAACATATGTTTCTTAGTAGCACTAGAATAAAATATGACTATGTTAAAGTTTAAAGCGAACTCAGAAAATTTGCGTTGCAGGAGACAAAACTGAAAAAAAAATTGTAGTTTTTTTGAGTAAAAGTTACGAAATAGATATATCTTACGGTCTGAAAGTCCATCACTAAATATCCAGCATTTTTTTTTCCGACTTGCTACTATTTCTTCGTTTTTTAGGATTCCGAAGTTTATGACTCGGAACCCTTATAGATTCGTTATGTCCGTCCGCCCGTCTTCGACTTACCGTCCAAACGGTAAGTGCTAGAAAGATGAAACTTTGCATGAATATGTGTTGTAATTACGTCGACAAATTACTACAATAAGATTTTGAAAAATATTTTTATTTTTATTACCTCCCTTACACGTAAAGTGGGGATATTTTTTAATCTCGCGGCTACTTCATCGTGTGGGATGTCATGAGACAGGTATTTTAAAAGCAATAAAGGGTTTCTAAGACGATTTTAATTTCAATTATCAACTGGATACGATTTTATATCCACGTACCATTATGGATGACTGAGGAACCCTTTCCTGTGAGTGGCCTGACACGCACTTGGTCGATTTTTTCAATCTAATTTATTACTTTTAAGCTTTAATCGCGGCTCCATTTTAGTTGATTATGGAGGAAAAGAGTAGTATAAGTCTTTCTTCAAGAATAAATGTATCTCCCAGACAGAGTTACTGTCTATTAGTGTAAGAAATAACTTTGCGTGAACAATTCTTATATTTCATGCAAAATAATCATCATATTTCTAGAACATTGTAATATAATTACGAAATATAAAACTTTGATCGAAATAAAATAAAAAAATAAGCCAAGGCCCATATTTAGACTTTTATATCTACAATTTATCAGAGGAATTTCTATCCTTTAAGCAAGTCCTGTTTTATTTTAAAGCAGATTCCCGTTGCATTGGAATCCTTTTAGAAAACGCCTGGAATTTCAACTTTCAGAACAGAACGGATGTTAAAAGTAGATACCTATACTGCGATACAAGGAATTTGAAATGGATTGCAGGCGAGTGAACTCTCTCTGAGTGATAACTAACTTATACATTTTTAGCCGGAAATTTTATTAGTTCAAAAATGCGAGAATAATGAAATAGCTTTCCCCTGATCTAATCGTGCTTAAACATTTTTATATATCTTGAAGAGATTGGGAATAATCTGTATTGGAAGGAACTTATTTGCAAAACCACAGTAGGAATGACTCGTTCATACACTTTTTCTTTGTTTCCTTATTTTCACCATGTCCATACCAAGAAAACCTATTACTTTTTAACTTTTCATTCAGTAGCGCTACTTTTTGACTTCCTCGTATGTATTCATTTCTGACATTGTCCAACCGAGTCACAATACATATTCATCTTAGCATTCGCTTTTCATTTACTTTCAGGTGTCTCATATCTGCTTTCACAACCATACAGGGCGGCGGGTCTATTGATATTTTTATAAGCCTATCCTTTAAGTTTCAAGTCCCCGTTACCTGCCGCCACTTCACATATGCAGAAGCATAGTTTGATCGATTTAGATGCACATTGCAGCAGGAAGCCGAGATACTTGAAATTATGAAAGAGCTTACTGTTGCTGTCCCATTCAGCGAAATGATTTCAGGGTTGGAAAGACCACCGAAATCATAGAAGTCAAGATTCTTCAGCCTTTGTTGCTGTTTTTGCAGTCTGCTCTGAATATAAATATAGGTTGTATTAAGTACAATAATTAACAGTATCTTCTTTAGCATTAAATAAATTAATGATCATTAATATTTCGTGAAACCGTGATACAAATAAGCAATCTATATATATATAGTTAGGTTAGTTTATCTTCTACTGCTAGTAGCTAATCCACACAAAGCTGTACATAAATGCGTTATTTATGATAATAGGACATGAATTATGAAAATGAGATACTTTCAGTGAAATGATCTTCATAGCAAAATAAAATCGATATTTTCATCATCTTACACCATTGTTTTCGTATTATTGCATTGCGTGGAATACGAAAAAATTTAATACTACTGCTACTACTACTTACTACTAACAACTATGTCCTTGCACTTCAGTACCATACAATACGTGGAACAAGGTTTTTTAAAGAACAACATGATTTATATATCAATTAGAAATAAAGGAAATAAATGAATACGAGACACGACCACTGACGTCATCAAAAGAACATACAAATGGTAAAGTTTGAATGGCTCAAATCTTATCAATATGTTTAAATTTCACTTTGAAAAATCATTACTGATTTCTCTCTGATTTCTCTCTGATATAAATAAACTAGTTGACCCAGCGAACTTCGTACCGCCCAACTTTAAAATTCCAGAACTTGATCGCAGCGCCACCTACCGGGTCCAATTGCGAATCTAAACCATTCCCAGATCCCCTTGAACACACACAAAAAATTTCATCAAAATCGGTCCAGTCGTTTGAGAGAAGTTCAGTGACATACACACTCACACAAGAATTATATATATAAAGATAATTATATTTATTGACGTAAGTAATCTATATGTATAAGATATTAAAAAAATCATGCATACCTATTCCCAATTTTCTGAATATTCTAAGAGCTATTCTCGGAGGCTTCCAGGTAGGAATCCTCCGAGAATCCAGGTTCTAACCAAATGGTTGGTGACCTTCTTTTTGCACTGCTATCGCTTGCGAAAGTTACTTAATTAGTCAGCTCTCATGACACTCATGGCATGAATAGGGGTGATGACTCTTGAAATTCTTAATCCGTCATTAGGTACATGGAGAGTCTGAACGCGTACCTGGAATTTGACACCTAATTTTCATAATACACACACTACCGTCAACCAATAATGTACTGGCAAAGTATCCTTTCGGAGTTGTTATTCTTTTCAAATACGTTTGAAACTACAAAATATTGCTACCACGCACTCAACCCGAATAACAAATTCACTTAGAATAACAAGAGAACTGTGATATATCATGTATATAATCAAAGTTGGTGTATCTATCGCTAACTTTAAGATTCAATTTCCGTGTAAAACCGTATTCTGTGACGTTATAGAGTAACTTAGGAGAAGCGAACCTGTACTACAGTTTTAGTACTTTGTCGAGGTGAAGTTTCAAATTCTGAAAATCGATTTCATTTATATGAGATAATAGGAAAAAGTTCGAGCAAAATGTGTCTTCATGTTGAAAGAATTTTCTTATTTTAAGATTTCGAATTCGATTATTACGTAGTGTTCAAAAACATTCTAAATAAAATCGATATTTCATCGCTTAAATTTTGTTAGTTTTTTCATTAATTTTTTATTTTCACAATACTTTCGAATACTTATACAATAATGACTTGAAATATCCTATACTTGCTCGTGAAATCCGAAATCAGGAAGTTCCCGTTTTGTGGAAATCTATTTTGCTAATATACCTTATTTGTGTACCTGAAACTTAAGCTTGGAATCACAGACCAAGCATAGATTTAATTGGATCTGAAGCCATCTATACAAAAACACTTTTGGCTTTGCATCGCCCTAGGGTGGAATGGCAGAAAATGCCTACGGCATTAAGTCCGCCTTTGCATCGTCTCTGCATAAAGTATAAATAAATAAATACACATTACTCATAACAACATCCACAGCAATTAAAACTATGTACATGCTTTTATGACCCTACTAGCACATGCAATAACACTTAAAACTTTATCGTGACCCCAACCGCTTAAATTGTACACAACTGTGAAAGTTCTCCCGCGCAATAGTTTTTTTCTTAAAAAATATTTTTAATTACTGTGCAAGGCACGGTATATTAGAGCCAAAGCAAGAGGCTGAGGTAATACAGCGACCATTAAAAACTAGTTAAGTTCTTGCATAATAAATAACTGTGGGTTCCGTGCCAAATAAAATAGTAGAAAAAAATATTGCTATTACATTGGGTTTTTTCTTATTTTATGAATGACCTAAAATGGGGTGAATACAGACGTCTTAAATGATTATTTAATCAGCTACTTAAGTTATCTTTAATTCTTAGATAGAGAGATAGGTGTTTATTGTATGTTTATATACGGCAATCCCAAATTATTATTTTTAGCTGAATGTGTGTGTATCTGGTTATCTGATAATCTGTATCGAAATTACCAGGAATTTATTATGTTCCTCTTATTTTCAATATAGATTAACAAGGGCTTCAAATAGATCTTGTGAAACTTGCACTCAGAAATCAAATTTCAAAGAATTTGAGATTTGATTGTTATAATATAAATCCCTTAAAACGAAACTACAGAAAAATCTGAATAAGAAAAATTCTAAGAAAAATCTGAGAGTTGGACTTTAAAACGAATGTACCCATTTTCCTTTTTGAGACAAATAAATTCCACTAATAATAAACATAAGAAAACCGCTCTATTAAACAATAATAGTAACGATTAAACCGGTCATATTATTGCAAGTGTCTACTGTAGTGCAAGGGTTTCAGCAACTGAAGAAACATTTAAAAGCTGGCTTTGGATGTCACCATTTAAGCTTGAAAAACAATTTTTTTCGTTTAAAGACTAAAGTTTATTTTCTTACCTGTGCCATTAAAAAACCAGAACTCACTACCAGCGCACATGTTAGTTTCGCACTTAAAAAACCCAGGATCATAGATCTCGGATTCTATAAGCGGGATTTGAGAAGCAAGTCACTAATAGACGTAGTGTGTGTCGCTATACTGCATCACCTGCATTCTCAAGTTTTTTTCCACTAATTAAATTAATAGTGCCATACCAAAACTGAGCTATAATAATATATATATATATATAATTCTACTAAATTCAATACAGGTTTATAGATTCGACCTCAAACGGAGGAACTAAATAAAAATAATGATCCAAAAAGCCCCAACTTAGGCAAACACATAAATTGTTGCGCTAGTTGAATCCTTTGCAGAGAATGAACCAATAACTTTTAGTTCAGGCTAAAACGTACCGTAGTATAAACAGGCAAGCTTGAAATTCGATTGAGATGTAACTTGTAACATCTTCAATTTGATACGTGTTTTAGGCAACTTAAACTTGCGGTGGTAACATACTCTATTCAATTGACGGAGAGTTTGTTTTTGTTTGTTTATTGTTTTGATCTTGTAAGGACATGTTAACGCCTTTAGAAGCGATGAGATAATTTATTAAGGGTTTGTTGCTACTTTTTTCCACCCTTTCACCATTTGTTCTTAACTTTTGTAGCTGCTAGTGATTTTTAGGAGACAGTTTATCTTCATGACATATTATAAAATGTTATTTTCGTACGTGTGTTTAGGAGTCGAGAGAACGAGGAAGAAAACTTTTTCATGTTTGCTTCTATAGAACTTTGATCACGTTTTCTAAGAATCCTGTTTTTAAACTTGTTCTGTTTACATTGGGTGTATTTACTTAGTAGCTGAATCTCGCGATTGTTATTGTTAATCGCGAGCAGCGAAGCTTGTCTAAAAAATTGGTCGTATTCACTCTAAATGTCGCCAGCTTTTTGGCAGTGACCGACAGACAGACAGGTAAAAATGTTAAAAATGAATTTTTCGATGTAAATAACATATTTATTTTTAAAAACATTTTGTAAAATATGTTTATTTAATATTACAAACAGACTTCAAATTGTTTGTATAGATAAAAGATAGGGTTTCTTATTAGAAAATGCAAGTAATATTTTCTATAATGGCATCTAGTTCATTTATTATTAACGATTTAATGTGGACCGACAATTTTACTAAAAGTGTCTAGAAGTAAATGGACGTGAAGTGCAAAAGTCTGCGATTGTTTGTGCTCTTTGGGAAGACCTTTTTTCAGCAGTAGACGCCAATATGTTGATTTTGATTTTTTGGGACAATCTGCAATAGATGAATTAAAAAAAGCTTCCAAGCCCGAGTTGGACTCGCCCATGAAGGGTTCCCTAGCAGTAAATAACGTCATATAAAAGTTCTTGTAGTTCATTTTTGAAGATTTTTTTTTGAGTTTCAGTTCTAAGTATGGGGAACCCCCAAAATTTATTGTTTTTTTCTATTTTTATGTGAAAATATTAATTCGGTTAACAGAATACATCTTCTTTCCAAGTTTCAATAGTATAGTTATTATAGTTTCAGAAAAAAGTGGCTGTCAGACAGACAGACATGACGAATCTATACGAGTTCCGTTTTTTAATCAAAATTTAAAAAAAAAACATTAAAAAAGAATAAATCAAACTATAACTGATAGATGTCTGTAATGAAATGCGAGGGATTGATTGATATTTCAAATATCACTAGATGATTTGACATATTGCTGGCGATTCGATGGATATTGCCTGGGGTATTGGTTAAGAGATTTCGATTTTAATCTCCAATAGGATAAAAGATAGTGTAATAAGCACAGTTATTTATTATGTCATTAAAGTATGTTTACATACAATTTTTATATTTAAGCCTATTATAGTGAATGTACTCTACTAGATGGAATGCTTGAATAGAATCCAGGAGTAGGGGTCACCATCCTCATTATGAGTGTATACAATACAGCATCATGGCGGCTTAGAGACGTATTTACATCATATTCCCCGCCCTCGGTAGACCACGGGAGAATGATCGGGACTCTGGTCTCACACTCTTTGAAGTTTAAATTTCCGTTATTTAAAATTGATAGTTTTTCACTAAATGCACATTGAAGTACATACATCATCATCATCAACAGCATTAACAGTCCACTGCTAGACATAAGCATCTCTTTAGAAAGGAGGTTTATGAAAGTACATGCGGTAAGTACATTTTTTTTGTCTGTACGAGTGAACAGGAGAATTCGGCTGGGTTGGCCAGCGTTTGGGAAGCTTCGTCGGGTCTTCTCATCATCGATGCCACATTGCCTAAAGACAAAAGTCTTCAACCAGTACGTCCTACTCGTCATGACATACGGACCCGAAACGTGTTCACTGACGGCACGGCTGGTCCACAAATTCAAAGTCACGCAGCGTGCTTTGGAGAGGGCTATGCTCGGTGTTTCTTTAAGGGATCGTGTTAAAAAAGAGGTAATCCGGCAGAGAACTAAAGTTATCGACATAGCCCACAGGATAAGCGAGCTGAAGTTGCAATGGACTGGCCATATTAGCCGCAGGACCGACAACCGTTGGGGTAAACGTGTTTTTGAGTGGAGACCGCGTCTCAATCATTCACCATCATTCACCCGGCCTCTGAAGTTCAGGAAAAATATGCAGAAATATCTCATAAAGCCGCCATGGTGTGGGTCATAATGCTGCTAGTGCACCATGCACCAAGATGGTGACCCCTACTACTGGATTTTACTTATGTTTTGCATCACGCAGATTAGAGTCACTTTGATTGGTTTTAATAAAAAAAAAATAGTACCATTGAATAATGAGGGATGAATTTGAGAAAATTTATCACGTATCCATGATTTTCGTAGCGTGAAAGTCGGTCCCTAATACTGCCATAGCGGAACCCGACAGGAATTAGTTGGCGCAAGGCCAACCACGGCTAGTTACAATTAGCCCATGCACAACGATCGTCTGTTGCATACTAAATGACAATACGAAGACAAAACTCCGAGAGGGAAAAGTTTAAGCAACTTTTGTTCAGCGTTCAATGTTCTAGGGATTATCTCGTTGAGACTTTTTTTGGACAACTTTTTTTGCTGTTTTGTGTTTGAGAGTTTGGATGTTTGATAATGACTGAGAGACTATTAATACTTTTTTGAGGAGTTTAAGCGCTACTAGGGTTTAAATAACGTAATTTATACAACTCAGAGCTATGTGTTGTAGTTCTATTGGTGATTCTGATTTTTTGTATGTGATCATTACGTACTGATAAATTGTCTCTGATCTCAATCACAGTGACATGTTTAGTTCCAAATAGATGTCGAAAATCTTTTATATCTCTTATTCAAAAAAAATGTATTACTTTATGTTTTTTTTTACTTTTTTTTTTTAAGTTATAGCTAGGAGTTTGGTGTTTTCTATGTATGATATATGTATGTATGTATTTATAAAGATAAAGTATGTTTATGTATTTATATAAGTTGTCTAGTAGGTACCCATAATATAAGCTCTGCTTAGTTTGGGACTAGATAGCGTTGTATGTAAGAAGTTCGAAATATTTATTTATTTAATTGTAAATTAAGAAAAAGTACACTTTATCTGAAATTATAATGCTGTTTATTTTAGATAATTTGTGTTCGTGAAAATACAGTGAAAATGTCTTTCTAGATTAAATTATAAATACATAGAGACAGACTAATAGCAAAAAAGCGGCCAAGTGCGAGTTGGACTCGCCCATGAAGGGTTCCGTATCAACAAGTAACATTATATAAAAGCTCTTGTAGTTCGTTGATTGAATGAAAGGTAAATTGCTGTTTACGCTTTATGACGTATTAAAAAAAAACTACTTACTAGATCTCGTTCAAACCAATTTTCGTTGGTAGTTTACATGGTAATGTACAACACATATTTTTTTAGTTTTATCACTCTCTTATTTTAGAAGTTATAGGGGGGGGACACACACATTTTTCCACTTTGGAAGTGTCTCTCGCGCAAACTATTCAGTTTAGAAAAAAATGATATTAGAAACCTCAACATCATTTTTGAACACCTATCCATAGACCCACACGTATGAGTTTGATGAAAAAAAAATTTTTGAGTTTCAGTTCCAAGTATGGGGACCCCCAAAATGTATTGTTTTTTGTCCATGTTTATGTGAAAATCTTAATGCGGTTCACAGATTACATCTACTTACCAAGTTTCAACAGTATAGCTCTTGTAGTTTCGGAAAAAAGTGGCTGTGACATACGGACGGACAGACAGACAGACAGACAGACAGACAGACAGACAGACAGACAGACAGACAGACAGACAGACAGACAGACAGACTTGACGAATCTATAAGGGTTCCGTTTTTTGCCATTTGGCTACGGAACCCTAAAAACGATAATAGAAACCTCAACATCATTTTTGAACACCTATCCATAGATACCCCACACGTATAGGTTTGATGAAAAAAAAATTTTTGAGTTTCAGTTCCAAGTATGGGGACCCCCAAAATGTATTGTTTTTTTTCTATGTTTATGTAAAAATCTTATTGCGGTTCACAGAATACATCGACTGACCAAATTTCAACAGTATAGCTCTTATAGTTTCGGAAATAATCGGCTGTGACATACGGACGGACAGACAGACAGACAGACAGACAGACAGACTTGACGAATCTATAAGGGTTCCGTTGTTTGCCATTTGGCTACGGAACCCTAATATCTCAACAAGTTGCCATGGTGTGGGTGCTGCTAGTGCGCCATGCACCAAGATGGTGACCGCCACTCCTGGATTTTACTCATGTTTTCCATCAGGCAGAGTAGTCACTTTGATTGGTTTTAATATAAAAAAATAAAGTACCATTGATAGTGAGGGATGAATTTGAGAAAATTTATCACGTATCCATGATTTTCGTAGCGTGAAAGTCGGTCCTTAATACTGCCATAGCGGAACCCGACAGGAATTAGTTGGCGCAAGGCCAACCACGGCTAGTTACTATTAGCCCATGCACAACGAACGTCTGATGCATACTAAATGACAATACGTAGACAAAACTCCGAGAGGAAAAAGTTTAAGACTAACTAACTAAGTTATTAATGACTTAGATAATTATAATTATTTTTGAGGAGTTTAAACGCTACTAGGGTTTAAATAATGTAATTTATACAACTCTAAGGTATGTGTTAATAATTATTGGTAAATCCGATTTTTTGTATGTGATCATTCCGTAATGACAGATTGCCTCTGATCTCAATCACAGTGACATGTTTAGAAGGGGTTGTAGAGACGATCCAGTAATGGATCAAGTCTCCAACCTCCTGGTCCAGACGAACCTCAACCACTGTGCCGCGGCGCAGGATCTCCTCCTGCAAACGATGGCACAGTGGTCGATAGGTGTTGCCGTAGTCGCGGAGCCCTATTTCGTCCCTCCCCGTCCAAACTGGATGGGTGACTGGGACGGCTCCGTGGCAGTCGTCAGCTCCACGGCGGCTCATTCCCCGCCCTTGTCGCTAAAAGACAAGGGTACCGGATATGTTGCCGTCGAATGGGGGGGAATCACCATTTATGGTGTATATTTCTCCCCCAACCGGAGTCTGAGCGACTTCGAGGTCTTCCTCAACAACTTGGAGACCTCGATACGGCGATTGGTGTCTGGGCACGTCCTCGTGCTGGGGGACTTCAATGCAAAGTCCATTGCGTGGGGTTCCCCGGCGACGGACGCCAGGGGCGAAGCCGTCGAGGAATGGGCGGCGTCGGTGGGCCTCTGTTTGCTGAACAGGGGCGCCACCAACACGTGCGTGCGACAGCAGGGGGGGTCGATAGTGGACCTTTCGTTCGCTACCCCTGCAGTCGCCGCACGAGTAAGGAACTGGAGTGTCCTGGATGAGGTCGAGACGCTCTCGGATCACCTTTATATCCGATTCGAGCTCTCCCGGTCCCAGGACGCCAGTAGGGGTCACGCGGCGCGGCGTGCCTCCCGTTTTCCGCGGTGGGCTGTCGCCAAGCTGGACAGGGACCTACTAGAGGAGGCGGCCATTGTTTGCTCTTGGCTGTCTCCGCAGGCCCCGACCGAGGAGGTCGACGTGGGGGCTGGTCGCTTCGCCGATGCGTTAACGCTCATCTGCGATGCGGCCATGCCCCGCGTTCGTGGCCGTCGGCCTCCTCGGAAGGAGGTCTACTGGTGGTCCCAGGAGTTGGCGGACCTCCGTGCGGCTTGCGTACGTGCCCGGAGGTCCCACACCCGGAGTCGGCGACGTCACCGCGGAGACGGTGAGGAGGTGGACCGGCTTCACGAGGAGTACCGAGCAGCTCGGGAAACTTTGAGGCTGGCCATCTGCCGCGCCAAAGACGCGTCTAGAGAGGAGATGCTGGAGAGTCTCGAGCGTGACCCCTGGGGTCGGCCTTACCGTGCGGTGCGTCAAAAGCTCCGCACACAGGGCCCCCCCCTTACGGAGACTCTCCAGCCCAGCTTCCTGCAGGAAGTGGTCGAGGGCCTATTCCCGCAGCAGGCGGAACACACACCCCCATCGATGGCCCGTCGTGGTCGTCGTCGGGACAGCGTGGGTGATGTTCCGCCTGTTAGGGAATCGGAGGTAGGGGCGGCTGTTCTACGGATCCGGTCCAAGAACACCGCCCCCGGGCCGGACGGGGTTCCAGCCCGACTGATGGCCCGAGCCCTCGACTACATGTCGGACCACCTCAGGGGAGTGTTGGACGCTAGCTTGGCGTCCGGACGCTTCCCTGAGCGCTGGAAGTGCGGGAAGCTGGTGCTCATCCAGAAGCATGGCCGGCCTGCCGATTCGGTCGCGGCCCTGTCCTGTCGGACGCCCGATTCGGCTTCCGAGAAGGGCGTTCGACGGTCGACGCGATCCTGCGCCTGAGGGCCGTGACCGAAGAGGCGGTGAGAGACGGCGGAGTGCTGTTGGCGGTGTCATTGGACATCGCCAACGCCTTCAATAGTCTGCCATTCGGCTGCATCAGGGCCGCACTCCAGTACCACGGAGTGCCAGGGTACCTGAGGCGGCTGGTGGCAGACTACTTAGAGGAGCGTACCGTCGAGTACGAGGACCGAGGTGGCGCCTTGAGACGCAGGGCCATGTCGTGCGGTGTTCCACAGGGGTCTGTCCTAGGACCACTCCTGTGGAACACGGGATACGACTGGGCCCTACGAGGGCGTCTCCCCCCCGGGCTAGGTGTGATCTGTTACGCAGACGACACCCTGGTCACGGCCCGGGGGGCAAACTTTGAGGAGGCGGCGCGCCTGGCCACCACGGGAGTCTCCCGGGTGGTCGGGCGCATCGAGGCGCTGGGTCTGCGGGTGGCCCTGGACAAGACGGAGGCCCTGTTATTTCATGGGCCCCGTCGCGGTCCGCCCGCCAGCGCCTCGATCGAGGTCAACTCGGTCCTCGTACCGGTCCGGGCCCAGATGAGGTACCTGGGTCTGGTCCTCGACGGTAGGTGGCTCTTCGACGAGCACTTCCGACAGCTTGGCCCTAAGTTGGTGGGCACTGCCTCCGCCCTAGGGCGACTTCTGCCCAATTTGGGCGGGGCCAGTGTCCCCACTAGGCAGCTGTACACGGGGGTTGTCCGGTCGATGGCACTTTACGGTGCACCGGTGTGGGCGGCGGCTCTGTCCGCCCAGAACAGGGCGCGCCTCTGGCGCCCCCAGCGGATACTGGCGGTCAGAGCCATACGTGGATACCGCACGGTGTCCACAGAGGCAGCGTGTGCCTTGGCCGGAACACCCCCGTGGGATTTGGAGGCGGAAGTGCTCGCCGAAGTTTATCGGCGAGTGGCTGACTTCCGGGCGGAGAGCGGATTTCGCCCTCCGCCCGACTACGTGCGCGAGTGGCGCGAAGCCGCTCGCCGAGCCACCATGCTGAGATGGTCGCTCCGGCTGGAGACCCCACGCGCTGGCTTCGCCGCCGTGGAGGCTCTTCAGCCGGTCATCGAGGAGTGGGCAGGGCGGCAGCACGGGACCCTTTCCTTCCGGCTGACGCAGGTACTTTCCGGGCACGGTTGCTTCGGAAAGTACCTGCACTCGGTCGCTAGGAGGGAACCGAGTCCCGCCTGCCACCACTGCGACTGCAGTGAGGACACGGCCCAGCACACGCTGGCGGTCTGCCCCGCTTGGGCGGCGCAGCGCCGGGTCCTTACTGCAGTCATCGGAGGGGATCTCTCGCTGCCGGCCGTCATAAGATCGATGGCCGGCAGCGAAAGTTGTTTTACCGCGGTCGCAACCTTCTGCGAGGATGTAATCTTGCAGAAGGAGGTGGCGGAGAAGGCCCGGGAGGATTCCATCCAATCGGACCCGATCCGCCGCCGGCGCCCCGGGCGGCGGAGGCGCGCATACCTGCGTCTCATGCCGCCCTGAGAGTGGCCGCGGATGGGCGGGACGGGTTTCCCGTCTGTCCGCAGTAGAGGCCAACCGCGAGGGGGCGGCGTCCGCGTGTGACCGGACGTTGCCCAATAGAGAGTCGAAACTGGAGTAGGTGCCCGCAACAGTGCGGGCAGGCGCCGGTTGGAGTCCAGAAGGAAATCCCCTCCCTGGACTCCTTCCAATACACAGGCGCAGAGAGGGTCACACCGTGTGGTTTTAGTCGGTTCGAGTCCGACACACCACCCCCCCGACGGGGTGACGGTCCGCGGGGATTTCCACAGCGTCAGCGTCAGCGGAACCCGACAGGAATTAGTTGGCGCAAGGCCAACCACGGCTAGTTACAATTAGCCCATGCACAACGAACGTCTGTTGCATACTAAATGACAATACGTAGACAAAACTCCGAGAGGAAAAAGTTTAAGACTAACTAACTAAGTTATTAATGACTTAGATAATTATAATTATTTTTGAGGAGTTTAAGCGCTACTAGGGTTTAAATAATGTAATTTATACATATGTCTAATTCAAAAAAATTTATTACTTTATGTTTTTTTTTTACTTTTTTTTAAGGTCTGATTTGAGCTAGGAGTTTGGTGTTTTCTATGTTATATGTATGTATTTATAAAAACAAATATAATACAAGCTCTGCTTAGTTTGGGACTAGATGGCGTTGTGTGTACGAAGTTCGAAATATTTATTTTTTAATTTTAAATTTAGATGAAGTACACTTGATCTGGAATTAAAATGCTGTTTATTTTAGATAATTTTTGTTCGTGAAAATGTGTTTCTAGATTAAATTATAAATACATAGAGACATACTAATAGCAAAAAAGCACAGTTTGGCAATAAGCCAGTGTCCTGTTGTTACGTTTACTAAATGCAATATTTTATCATCCTCTGGCCCTCCCTCTTCACTTACGACCTGACAGGTTTTTAATTTACTTTACGAAAGAGGATTTATTTGTTAATTTATTGAGCTCTCACCTTTTATTCGCAAAATTGAAATTGCGGTTCGAAATTTTAAGCGAACTCAGCAACAATATTGTTATTGTTCGTCAAATAACAATAGTCCTACGCTAACAATATGAATATCGAAAATTGAACAATAATTTACGCTTTAACTATCAAACAACCACTGTTTGCTGTGATCCTAGTGTTTTTTTTTAATCATACTTAGAGGATAAAACTTTTACACACTTCAAATGTAGTATTTATTGACATTGAATTCATCAACAACCCATAACGTCCCACTGCTGGGCTCAGGGTCTCCTCTCAAGAGAGGGTTAAGGCCATACGTCCCCACGCTGGCCGAGTGCGGGTTGGGGACTGGCAAGACACGTTGTGGCTACGTAATCTTGCTGTTGGATGTTTTTAAGCCGCCCGAAGGCCTCCAACTAAGCTTCACGACTGCTATCTTATGATAATAACCGGGACCGACTGCTTAACGTGACCTCCGAATCACGGAAACGCTCATTACATATAATGCCACAAACGGTCACCCATCTAGGTCCGACTGCGCCGTCGTTGCTTACCCTTGGTGATTGTTTCCAATCAACTAAGGCCACTCGGCTATGAGCGCTTCACAGACAGACATTGAATTAGTGGCCTAAAAATAAGTTGCCAACTATTTGCTCTAAAGATGACGATAGTTCCATACAATTTTTTATCCCCCTTTCAAGCCCTTGCAACCGTTTTTTTACGTTTAAAACTTGCTTACGTACTTTTTCAAGGTCTAGACTATCTGGTACTAATTTTTTTTGAAATCAGTTCAATAGTGTTCACGTAAAAGCGCAACAGACAGACAGAGTTACTTTCGTATTAATCATATTAGCAAAGCATATGAGCTTCCCAAAGTAACTTTAGTTTGCCTGATGAAAAGCCTAATGAATATCAAAATCAAGTTGTATTCATCATATTGTAAATGGAGACAATATCAAAATGCAGCATTGTAACCACACCATAGCGGCCTATTAAGACTATTCCGAATTATTTTGCGTATATTCTGATTATGCATTCAGTTATTAAATGCATCGTCTTAGTTCAGTCTAGTAAAGTCCAGTAAGTAAAATCTTTTGCATTTATACATAACGGAATAAATATTGAAACAGTGAGTTTCTTGCGACGTCCCAACGTACTGTGTCCATCCAGATTCCCAAGGCACCTTTACGTTTTAGCAAAAGAAATTTCCGTATATATATTCTTTTTATTACTATATAAATTTGAACTTAATGTCACATGACATTATCTACCAATCAACATTGATTCAGTAAGGGACAAGGCAGGTAAATTTGTATAATAGAAATAAGAGACAAGAAAATAAAAACTTGAACCTGCGAATTTACAGATGTTAATAATACGTTTTAAAATACTTAGACGAATACACAAGTTAAAACTTCCTACTCACTGGGACTAACGGCATACAGTTCCGACTCACTGGGACTAACCGCATACAGTTCCGACTCACTGGGACTAACGGCATATAGTTCCGACTCACTGGGACTAACGGCATATAGTTCCGACTTACTGAATCAAGCGGCACTCAGTTCCGACTCACTGGAACTGCTTATTGACGGGACGTAATGATGACCAGCATTGTCGTTGTTATTGCGAACAGTCAGTCTCCTCATGGAGGTCGTACTAGACAGTCAAATATTAAACCGTGGGGCTTGACATCCCAGACTAGATCACCTTGCCTGGTCACACCTGGACACGGCACCCATTCCTCCACATGTTTAATAGAAATAAAATGTTTCTTATTAGAAGAAAAATCTTTAGCGTGTAGATTTACAGATAAAAATAATAATTTTAAAATACACAAACTATAATTCATATATTATGTACACTTAATACATATAAATAAATACAATAACATTTGAGTTTCTGAACATTTATATTACTGAAAAATATCAGATATGTCTGAATTATTCGCGATTAATTCTCACTAATAATATAAATTCAAAAGGAATCCTATCTGTTTGTCTATTATAATATTGTCCTGGCAAAATCGCTGCACCGATTTTGATTAAATTTGGCATGGCATACTAGATTATTGATTAAAGACATAGACTTACCGCGATAACCGTCGGGCGCGCATTGGGCGGGGTCACAAGCAAAAGCTAGTAAGTAATCAATGCGTATAGTATGTTTGTTTCTGTGTCATTGTATATTTATAATTAGTTACAGTACCACGCTAGCCAGACGGGTTGGTATAGGGTTGGTTTCAAGTTTTCCTTCTCTTTGCATTGATGTTGTCTTGGGTAGTTTATCCCTTAGTCGCCTTTTACGACACCCGCGGGATGAATAGAGGTGGTGACACTCTGTATTCTTAATCCGTCACCACACGTTGTTCTAAAAATAAAATATTTCGGACATTTTTATACCCAACGCCATCTAGTCCCAAACTAAGCAGAGCTTGTATTATGAGTACTAGACAACTGATATAAATACATTAATACAATTTTTTTGTAAAGAATAAATAATAACTATAAATATTTCGGACAGTTACAAACAACGTCATCTAGTCCCAAACTAAGCAGAGCTTGTATTATGGGTACTAAACAACTGATATGAATACATAAACATATTTTTTTTTTTGTAAATACATACATTTTAAACATAGAAAACACCGAGACTCCAAAACAAATATTTGTGGATCACACAAATATTTAGTAAGACCCGTAAATCGAACCCGAGACTCCTTGATCAGTAGTCGCATACGCTAACCACTAGACCAACAAGGCAGTCAATAAGTCTAAATAAATACTTATTATACATAGAACAAATCCAAACTCCGAAACCAACACAGTGCGAGTGAAATGTATCAAACTGATGGGAGATATATTTAAATAACAAGTAAAATAGATGTAATAATAGCAGCAATGTTCTTATAATTCAATACCAACATACAACTGGTTAAACTGTACAAATTCAGAGTCAACATATCGAACAGAAGTATCACGCTTTTAGAAATAACTCGTACAAATAGAAAATAGACGATTCTTCATAACACGGCATGATCTGCATCACAAACAACTGAGCAATTTTTCTGTTGAGGCGACGACTCGCAACGCACAGCCAGCCACATACATTTTCATGAAGTTTTGCATTTTTGATGAACTAAAAAAAGATGGCAGGTCTCGGTGGAAATCGTTGGTTATTTTCGGGGCTTTTTTAAGTCAGTTATCATGTTACAAATTTTTATATAACTTTTTAGGATCCGAAATAGATTTAGTAAAACTTTTTACATATAACATGCACGATTTTTGCATTAACGGCATATATAACAGATGTAGTAAATACCTACCCTATTTACTATGATGTTTTATATAATTAGAGAACAAAATATGAGTAATCAAAATTACTCGTACCTTAATTTTTGTGATTTCCATCTGCATTTTTTTCTAATTGTTAATTAAATATTTAAGTTAATATCAGCATAGTTAGAATAACTATTCTAACTATGCCTAATAGGTGGAATTTATCTATAACACACAATATATATATATATTACTAGCTGATGCCCGCGGCTCCGCTCGCGTTCTAGGGGTGTGAAAAATAGATGTTGGGCGATTCTTAAACCTACCCAATATGCTTACAAAATTTCATACAAATCGGTTCAGCCGTTTCGGAGGAGTATTTGAACGAACATTGTGACACGAGAATTTTATATATAAGATAATTTAAAAATTTAGTTTATGTAATAATATTTCTTCGGTAATTGTTGTGAGTGTTAATTGTAGTATGGTATAATAGTAAACCAAGTGCGTGTCAGGCCACGCTTAGAATAGTGTTCCGTAGTCACCCATAATAGTATCTAGATTAAAAATCGTGTCCAATAGATTTATTATGCTTACTTACTATTTCTTTATTTTTGTACGACATTTTCCAAGTGAGTGTATTTTGCAAGTTAGACCTATATATCTCCTGAAATAAACAAGTTATAAAAACCGCTATAGTTTTCCTTTAAATTTCATTATATGGACTACTATCGTGAATTTTTTAAGATATTTTTGATTTCAACCGTTTAGCTTTTCGAGCTGTTTTACAAAAAAATGCGCCTTAAAGTTGAATAACTCGCAAACCGATACCTAAATCAAAAAAGCAGCCAAGGGCCAGTCGGACTCGCCCATGAAGGGTTCCGTAGCATCATATAAAAGTTTTTGTAGTTCGTTGTAACTTTCATCAATGTTTTAATAATAGTGTTTTGATTGAAAGAAATGTTAATTGCGGTTTATGATTTATGACGTATTAAAAAAAAACTACATACTAGATCTCATTTAAACCAATTTTCGTTGAAAGTTTGCATGGTAATGTACATCATATATTTTTTTTAGTTTTATCACTCTCTTATTTTAAAAGTTACAGGTGGGGGGGGCAACATTTTACCACTTTGGAAGTGTCTCTCGCGCAAACTATTCAGTTTAGAAAAAAATGAAATTGGAAACCTCAATATAATTTTTGAAGACCTATCCATAGATGAACACGTATGGTTTAGATGAAAAAAAAAATTTTGAGTTTCAGTTCTTAGTATGGGGACCCCCAAAAATATTAAAGCGGTTCACATAATACATCTACTGATCAAGTTTCAACAGTATAGCTCTTATAGTTTTGGAAAAAAGTGGCTGTGACATACGGACGGACAGACAGACATGACGAATCTATAAGGGTTCCGTTTTTTGCCATTTGGCAACGGAACCCTAAAAACGGTTTTAACGATAAACGCGAGAAAAAAAAACATTCCCACTTTACGTGCCCCAAATAAAAATATTTTTCCTAATTTTATTGTAGCTCTTTGTCGACGTAACTACAACACATATTCATACAAACTTTTATCTTTCTAGCACCAACCGTTTGAGCGATAGGTCGAGGACTTACGGACGGACGGACATGTCGAATCTATAAGGGTTCCTCATGATCCGGAACCCCAAAAAAATCGAGGCATGTATAAAAAAGTTATTTTAATTTACATGAATTAATGAAAATAAAGTAGGAATATTAATAAGCAACTATGTATTTTAATGGATTTTCAAATGAAAGGGTCTTAAAATATATTATACTTAAATTCTAAATAATTAGCTACAAAGATTTCATATTTTGAGTTTAATTAACAGAACATTAGACAGCTAAATAATTTTTATTTGAATTCAATTTCGTTTTCAATTAGATGAATTAATTACTTTACTAGACCCTTATTACTCATCTAATTATTATTATTTAGTTTTGTTATTCTATTTACTTATAATAAAGCATTGTAAGTTATTTTAAATATTCAAATTAGAATAGAAAATAGCTATAAGAGTTGTTACATAATTAACATAAATATTAGTACATTTTGTGTTGATTTTTGCGATAAAAAGTAGCCTGGAAATTGAGTTTTCAATAGGATAAAAGCAAAAAAATATATATTAATAATTAAAATATACAAGTTTGCGATTTCATCAGTTTCTCAAATATTCTAAAACATTATTTCCAAGCTGAAGAATTCCTTGACCCGATCACCAGTGAAACAAGATTTTGAGTAATGATACTATCAAATTTTTTTACCCTTATCTCGAAATATCAAATTATCGGAAACAAAGAGCGGAAATATAATTTCCTACCACAATTAAGAACAGAGCTATTTCAGTAGAAAGTAAGTCAGCTATGACAGCGATTAATAGATTTTGAATGTATTCAACTTGCTGAAGGGTAAGGTGCTTGAATAAAATGATGCCATTCGAGTTGCGTCTTTCGATGATATGTGTGAGACCAGAAGCCCTATCATTCTGCATCATTCATTCAGCCTCCGGAGACCGAATAACTGATGCAGAAAAATCCCACTTAGTTGCCACAGCTCGCCATGCTGCATTGTATGCACTCACAATCGATGGAGGATGGTGACCCCTCCTCCAGGATTTTACTCATGCTTTCTATCAGACAGAGTAGAAAGCTTTGGACAGAATAGAGTAGAGGATTATATAAAAATAAAAAATAAAAAATAGTTATATATTCGGCCAAATAAAATATTTTTAATGTTTTGCGTGGTACTTATATTAATACACTGTAAGTAATGAATTGTATACTACCTCGTTGATCAAGCAATTAAGGTGTATGACTATGAATCAAGAGGTTTCGAAGTGTTATTGGGTTTTCCTTATAAGAAATTTCTAATGCTCGGAGTATGGAAGTTGATTTCCACGGTGTTTTTCGTCATGCCTCAGGAACAACGCTATACTACCAGTCGCGCTTGTCATAAACATCTACGACAATCGTTATTGGGGAACATAACAGTTTGCTCAAATATACTGTCAATTGGTGCACTAGTTGTCAATGAAAACAACTTTTGCAAGTTTCCCATTCAGTTTGCCTTAAGGGTTCCAGTGGTGAGAGTCCAGTCACTACGTTCATGAACTGGTATTCAGGCATAAATCGGTTAAACTGGTAATGGATTCCAGAGAGAGACGAACTTCTGAGCAGCCCGTGGATTCACCGTGCGGGTGCCGGGTCCATCGTGTGGCAGAGAGAGAAACCCAGAGTTCCCAGGACTTGCGACCTAGGTGTAGGTTTAAGGAGAACATGTACCTAAGAAGAAAAAAATGTACCTAAGTAATAAATTGCTGGCTCATCAGATTGATTATATTAATAGATAGTATTGTGCCTGAACAGAAATTTTTAGAAACACCATTCTGAGAGTCTCAGTCCTAAATCAAAATCGGTTACAAAAAAAAATCAAAGAATAACTAAATTTGACTGTATAAAACGAATATTTATAAAAATCGTGGAAAATATTCTTTCGTTACGCAGAAACGTAATCTAAAATGCAAATCTGCTCTCAAAATTACGCTGATTTTTGCCACGCGCTCTGAACCGACTTTTTTATTTTTCAAAACTTTGGTTGCGTTTATATGAAGTTATTTCTCGATTTAGAATATTATATTAACATTGAGATAATACTTACTGGGTTTTAACTATGTATTTATTCAATAATTTATCATATTTAAAACAATAAAACGCTAAATTAGTCAAGCAAATTGAGTTTATTAATATCTTTTATAAAACATTTTCAAACGTTTTAGTTTTTATCATGTTGTCAAATCCTCAACCCGCACTCGGCCAGCGTGGGGACGTTGTGGGTTGTTGATAAAACAGCATACTAATTAAACTAACTAAGTAAACTAAACTACATGTGCTACTCTATACTTCAATACAAACATATGGGTCATCCAAGACCATACCCAAGCTTGTCCCAATCTAATTAACTAAACTAGATTGGAATCCGGGATGTGTACTACCACACCGTACATTGAAGGTTCATTTTTCTTGACAGTGGTCATTCACAGTTCAAACTGAATCTCAAGAATGTATTTTTAGTATGCGGTTTTATAATACCATCTTCAATCTTTAAACTACCAGGAATAAAAATGAGGAGCAAGATTGTTGAAACAATAAATTCTGATTTCACTGGAGAAATGTACTAAAAAGTGAAAAAGTGTATGCACTTTTTACTTTGATAAATCAAGCCGAGCTCTCTTGAAATGCACGCCACTCGTCGCCTGAATTTTATCTGCATATGAACGTAAGTGGAAATATTTTGAATTCTTCTGCTGTGCATTGTTTTGATTTTCAGTTTTGAAAAAATATACTTTTGAAATTGTTATATTGAAGCGTGTACCTTGAGTAAACACGCACTACATTCAAATATATTGTTGAAAAACGATGGTTAGTGCATTTTATAGATAGTAATCATGGTGTTAAAACACACAGAAGAAAAATGCTTCATCCTACTGTTAACTTTGATTTAGGGCTTCTTTGAACACGTATTAAGGCAAATCCGTTTACAAATATAACGAAAAGGGTAGTTTACAAATTTTGCTCACAAATTAATGGCTCACCCTTTTTTTCGACACTTTTACAACTTTCATTATCCATTTATATATAATCAAGAATAATCTTTAATAATTTTATTTTGGACATCAAATGGTATTTTTCAAAAGTATGTATTTCAAGCAAAAAAAAATTGCGGTTTTAGATGTACGGTTGGCCAATTTTTATGTTGATCAATCATTCGGAAACCAAGAGTGCTTCAATAATGGGGTTCGCAAACAAACTTTGATTTTAAGTTAATTCGTTTAGATATTCCACTGGGAATGAAAACTTTATACTCAAGTATTTTGGTATTCAAAAAGACAAGTCAGTATTTGATCCCTATTCAACCAGACAGCGGATAAAGGATCTTGTAATAACCTATGATAATCTAATCTCATTGACTATTAACCAGTTAAAGAGGCTATTCAAATTCGAGTCGTATTCAAATAAAGATTTTCCACACGAAGTACGGAGCAATGATCATTTTCTTCTTCTTATTCTAAAACTTAAATCCCATTTAATGTGTACTAGAAAAAAATATTTTATCACGAGCAAATTATTTTTCTAGAAATAAACCCACATAAAACATAAAATAAATATTTCTGACATGTTACACACAACGCCAACTAGTTTCAAACTAAACAGAGCTTTTATTATGAAACTAAATAAATTGATAGAATACGTATACTTTTTTATAAATACATACCTCCATATTATGAAAACACCTAAACCTCGAAACAAACATCTGTAGATCATACAAACATTTGGTTCGACCCGGAATTTGAACCCGCGACGCGAGCACCACAGTCGCATACACTACCACTGAGCCACCGAGGCAGATAATAAACAAAGATTGCAATGACTGTAAGAAAGAACAACACTTTGTGCAACCCAAATTGATGTTCTAAATCTGGGTGTTCTTTGTGTGCATTTCAGGTATACGTATAAAGTTCTGCACGACACACACACACACAGGATGTATAAATATATCCTTTGTAATGCGGGAGTTGATTTAGAGCAAAAATTTGTTTGGAGATAGAATAAAGAAGGTTATTTTTTATTATTTTTAGGGTTCCGTTGCCAAATGGCAAAAAACGGAACCCTTATAGATTCGCCATGTCTGTCTGTCTGTCCGTCCGTATTTCAAAGCCACTTTTTTCCGAAACTATAAGAGCTATACTGTTGAAACTTGGTAAGTAGATGTATTCTGTGAACCGCTTTAATATTTTTACACTAAAATAGAAAAACCCTTCATGGGCGAGTCCGACTCGCACTTGGCCGCTTTTTTGTAAGAATGCAATTGTTCCTACATAAAAGATTTCCCATTATTAATTTAGTAAAGTTAACATAATATTCTAGAACTATTTCAAAGATTATCTTGTGTGAGTGTTTAATGTTTTTGACAATGACTGATTTATATATCTGCTATAATTCATGTCATAAGTTACTTCATACTGCATACTTATTGTGAGCAGTATCATTGCCGTGTTTCTATATTAAATTAAGAAGCAAAACAGATAAATATAAAGGGCCCGGTAAACGATCAAATTTGTTGGTCAAACATCACGTTTACGTCAAAAGAGCCCTGTTAACGATCAAATTTGTTTGACAAACGCGTCAAACACAGCAGCACACGATCAAATATTTTGACAAACACGTAAATTTGTCAAACAAATTTGATCGTTTACCGGGCCCATAAGGCTTTTGTAACTAGTGAAATATCATATAGCCGTAATTACAGACACGGCTTGGATAATGACTAATGAATTTTGAAAACAGATAAATAGATAATAATTGAATTCTAAACCTTCATGTCATTTTGGACTTGATTAAATAACTTGATCTCAATATTTTAACTTTTAAGAAGAGTTATAGCAAATATCACATTGGTAAGTCGTCCAAAAAAGTAAAATTCGTGTCCACAATTAATAGAACTTGTCAGTTAAAGAAATCTGTATATTTAACTCTGACGTTTAATCTTCTATTGTTTCAACTGTATCTTGTTCGGTGACATTTGATTTATTTATGGCGTGTATCGCGTTGTAATGGATGCCGTTTAGAATAAAATGCAATAGATATCCATTAGCCAAATGTTAGAATCAGAACGTGCGACGGTAAAAAAAATATAGCAAAACTATTTTTTAGTTTATTGCAACCAGCAATTGTTATATGTGTTTCGAAAATAAACATTTTAAGTTCTAAAAGTATTGAGTAATCATAATATATACAATGTGTCCGGGTAGGAACTAGCGATATTTTAGGTACTTATAAAACAACTATTTTAATATACAAATACAGCATAAACTTGGGTCCAACCACCTCCATGCTAAATGGCAGTCTTTTGTTTTTTTTAATGAAATTTCTATACGTGTGTGCAAAAAACATCATATCAGGAAAATATTGGGTTTCAATGGGATAAAAATAAGCTTATTCGCCGGGTAATAATACTATCTGTCTAAAAACTTAAGAAAAAAATATGAAATTGAAAAAAAAGGGCAAAAAAAATACGTAAATTAACAAATTATTGCAAATGACTACAAAATCACTCCCTATAACCCATTTAATGTTTTTACTAGATCGATAGTTTTTGAGCTAAGCTACAATACAACATTAAATTTACAACTGTATGTCTATTAGTTTAAGAATTATTGTCATTTAAACATAATAATAATATCAAAGACATCAGAATTTCTCTTACGTATTTTTAAAATAAATTATTTTTACCATTTGAAACAATATTAAATACCAACTATTATACATATTAAAAAATAAATATTATAAAAATTATAAAAATAAAGAAATAAAATGAATTTTAATGGAATAAACTTATTAATATCAATTTTAAAAGACATGACGTTTGTCGACGATGTCAAACCAATATGCACAATACAGAAAGCGAGAAATTATAAAAAAAGATGTTAACAAGAGCTAGACGAAAAGCACAAGAAACAACCCCGGACTCGTCGCTCCGCTCCGCCTTGCCGTCAATGGAAGAAACCAAAGAAGTTCCGACTGGTGAAGAGGCGTCGAGCTCTACTTCTAGCGACGAGTTTTTCTCTCCGCCGACGTCGCCAACACCTGTACGTCGGCAGGAGAGGACCCGGCCACCAGACAGCTTAGGATCCCGAGGACCACTGA
Organism: Phragmatobia fuliginosa; assembly: GCA_932526445.1. Lineage (NCBI taxonomy): Eukaryota > Metazoa > Arthropoda > Insecta > Lepidoptera > Erebidae > Phragmatobia > Phragmatobia fuliginosa. The sequence goes on along the minus strand of OW052063.1, from coordinate 2,007,958 downwards.
CCTCGAAAAGGGTCCCCGCTACCGGTGGTGGTGTGCGCCGCATGAAATGGTCACATTCAATAAATGAGAACGTCATGCGGGCATATTTTCGGGCTACAGAGTTGGGAACAAACCTTACTGAGTACCGTGTTCGACTAGTCTCTTTGTTTCAGGAGCTTGAACCAGCCGTCAACGTATCAGCGCAACGATTGTCGGATCAAGTACGAGCTATACAGCGCTGTCACCTGCTGGATGATGCTGTACTTGAGAGGATTCGCTCAGACATACGGAATAGCTTGACTGTCCCTTCGGTGTCGCATGTTCTGAATGTGGTACCACAAGACGAAGATGTTGATGCATTAGTGGACGGTGAAATTATATCCGTAAGTACCCAGTGTAATAATAGGATAAGGAGCGCTTTGGAGGATGCGATTCAGGAGTACCGACATGTAAATTATAACAACAGACCCCGATTACCCCGTTTGCCCATTCATAAACGAAATTAAGCGTTGATGGGTGCCCTGGATTCGTTATTATCAGATTATTTTGATAATAGTGTTACTACTACTCGATCCAAAAATACTTTGCCAGCTTGGCAGTATAGAATAGAACGTCGTATTGCTGAGACCAGGACACTCATCGCCAAATTAATTGCTTTTCAATTTGGTAATACGCGACCGAGAGTCATGCGCTTTGTGAAACAGGCATTCCTAGGGACTGCTATTAGTCCTCAACGGTATATGTCATGTGTCACAGAGCGCATAGACTTTCTAAAGCAAAAAGTTTATGCATGGGCAAACAGAATATGGCGGTATAGAAAACGAGTAGATCGGTATAATCAGAATCGGATGTTCCAAAGTAATGAGAAGTGGGTGTACCGAAGATGGGAGGAATCGAATCCATGTGTGAATGATGGGCACTTTCCAGATCAAAATACCACAAATACATTTTGGCAAAACATCTGGTCGGTGCCTGTCATTCATACAGATGGTGATTGGCTTTGGGATGTCAAGCGTTCATGTGAGCCTATAAAACCCATGGAACCTGTGGCCATCAGTCCAGAGGACGTTAGTTGTGCAGTCCGTTCATTACCGAATTGGAAATCACCTGGTCCAGACGGACTGCACAACTTTTGGCTTAAGTGGTTCCGTAGCTCACATGCGTGTTTGGCATCGCAATTTCAGACATCGTTGGATTCGAGTTCATTACCCCAATTTTTGACCACTGGCAAAACCCACTTACTCTATAAATCTGGTGCTGCCACGGATCCCAAAAATTTTCGGCCTATCACTTGCTTACCAACATTATACAAACTTCTTACATCTATTCTGAGACTCAAAATTACCACTCACCTTAATAATAGTTCGATACTTTCCGTATTTCAGAATGGATGTAGAAGTGGGACCCGTGGCACTAAAGAGCTCCTTATCGTGGATATGACCATTAGCCAACAGGTACGTCGTAATCGTAAGAGTTTGGCGACATGTTGGATAGATTACAAGAAGGCATATGACTCGGTCCCACATTCATGGCTTTTGAAGGTGCTGGAGTTGTATAAAATTGATACAACTCTATGCACTTTCTTGAAGTCATGTATGGGGCAATGGAGGACAGTCCTTCGCTATCCTGGATGTCGCCAAACTGCGGTAAACGACGTACTTATAAAGATCGAGAGGGGCATCTTTCAAGGTGACAGTTTGAGTCCCTTGTGGTTTTGTCTGGCCTTGAACCCTCTTAGCACTCTCTTAGAGGGTTCAGGGTTAGGCTATAGGTTACAGAAAGATGATCAAGTTATATCTCACCTTCTTTACATGGATGATTTGAAACTTCTGGCCTCCACTAAATTACAATTGACAGCGTTACTGAAGGTCACTGAAAACTTTAGTAATTCTATCAAGATGGAATTTGGTGTAGACAAGTGTGCAGTCATGTATGTGAAGAAAGGTGTAATTGTGGAATCTGAAGGAATAGAACTTTCAGATTCTACAAAACTCAGATCTCTTTCTGCCACCGAAGACTACAAGTATCTAGGTTTTTCACAGTCCTTGGGAATACCAGAATCTGATATGAAACAAACGTTGCGGGAACGCTTCTTTGGCCGCCTGAAAAAAGTACTTAAGAGTCTTTTATCGGGGGGTAACAAGGTGCGAGCCTACAATGGTTGGGTCATGCCGGTTCTGATGTATTCCTTCGGCATACTTAGATGGACTCAAACTGAATTAGAAGCCCTTGACAGGAGAGTCCGTACTTTACTGACTGCATTTCGAATGCACCACCCACGTTCGTCGGTTATGAGATTGTACATCCCGCGAAAGTTTGGGGGTCGTGGAGTTTTAAATATCAAGACCCTACATAATCGCGAGATTTACAATCTCAGAGAATATTTTCTTAATACCGATGTGGGAGTGCATCGCAATGTGGTTGCAGTGGATAACGGATTCACTCCACTCGCTCTGGCTAAAGAGAATTGGCGCAAACCTGTAGTACTTAGTACTGATGATCGCAAGGAGGTATGGAAGGGCAAAGAACTTCATGGTCGGTTTTATCGGGCTTTGAACGGGCCCGATATAGACTTTAAAGCATCGACTTCCTGGCTACGGTATGGTGATCTCTTTGGAGAAACCGAAGGTTTTGTTTGTGCAATTATGGACGAAGTTATCATGACGAATAACTATCGAAAATATATCCTGAAGGATGGTACGGTTGACATATGTCGGGCATGTCTCCGTCCCGGGGAATCTATCAGGCATATTATTTCTGGTTGTTCTCGTCTTGCTAATGGTGAATATTTGCACAGACCCAACCAAGTAGCCAGGATCGTGCACCAACAACTTGCCCTTAAATACAAACTTGTGAATTTGGAGGAGCCATACTACAGGACCCGAGTGAGCCCGACCCAGTTCTCGAGAATGGTCGTGCTACATTATATTGGGATCGATCTGTTTTCAGACAGGACTATTGTTGCCAATAAGCCTGATATTGTGGTGATAGATCGATTAGAGCGCCGCGCAATGATTGTCGATATCGCTGTTCCTCATGAAGAAAATCTCGTGAAAGTTGAAAAAGAGAAACAAATCAAATATTTGTATTTATCTCACGAGATTGTCGATATGTGGAATGTGGATTCGGCGATCATTGTTCCGATAGTTGTTTCTGTTCATGGTTTGATAGCCAAGAGCCTCGACCAACACCTTAAGAGGCTCACGTTAGATGGCTGGATCAAGGGTCTGATGCAGAAGGCAGTCCTTCTTGACACGGCACGTATAGTGAGGAGGTTTGTCTTCTAGTCTAGTCTTTGGAGCCCTAACCACCGGTTTCTTGGTCCCTGTACCCGAAGTCGGTGGTCTACTATTTTTTATATTTTTAAATGTACTTTTTATATTTATATTTAAAAATGTAATTTATATGTAAATATTATGAAATAAAGAGAATAATAATAATAATTAAATAATTAAAATATTATTATTATTATTATTACTTTAAGAATTATTGTCATTTAAACATAGCGTATGCGCAAGCACAAAGGCCTTTGTTAAGTGACATCTGGTATACGCTGCATGACATTCGAAAAAATGGTAGTAATAAGATTTGCCATCAGCGGGAGTTAGTGAAATGGGACATACTGGCACTACCTGGAATAAAATCAAATAGTTTTAGGGATGTTGAATAGTTAAATTAGTTGTCCCTCGCGCCGCTTGTAATCGCTAATCTCACTTACTGTCCGTGCTGTTTACGTTCTGTATTGGTGATTAATTAATTAATCCTGTGATACGCATATCACAAATCGTTAATATTCATCGCAACATATTGCCGATATACACTTCGTGTATGGTTATTGCAATGGGAGTGCAAATCTGGCTGTACAAGAATCTATCTTCTATCTATCCTCACTCTGAAGACCGTCCTAATAATGACAGCATTGTTGATGTTGTATTTCTTTGCTGTGAGACCTTAGAAATATCTGACCATTTCACCATGCTGCTTCGCCTACATTACCAATGAGGATAGTTACCCCTACTTCTGGGTTCTACTCATGCTTTCCATCAGGCAGAGTAGAGTCACATTGGTGGACCTATATATGTTAAAGAAAATATATAAAATAAATATTTTCGACACACAACGCCATCTTGTCCCAAACTAAGCAGAGGTTGTATTATGGGTACTAGACAACTGATGTAAACTTAGAAACATATTTTTTTTGTAAATACATTCATATTATACTCCGACACAAATGTTTGCGGATCACACAAACATTTGGTTCGACCCGGGAATCGAACCTGAGACCTATTGATTAACAGTCGCATACGCTATCCACTGAACCAACGAGGCAGTGAAGTTTATATTCATAATATTAAAATGAAGGGTTATAATTATATCGCATAAAACAATTCTCTTTCAACCAAACATCCATTTGCGAGGAAAACAAACATTAATCAAAATTATAACTCAAAATACTGGGGATATCTCATCCCCATAGCTCATGGCAGTATTCTTAGTACGTCACGCGACGAGTTACCCCTTAACAAGCGACGAGCGGCCATTTAAACGGGAAATTATTATAATAAATCGCATCCGTTAACTGTGAAGACAGTGGCGCCCCCGTGTTATTGCGCGGAAACATGCAATCGTCGTTTTAGTTCTAAAGAGAGTATTTATTAAGTAATACTCTCTAAAGCGTTGTGTCATGTTTAGATATTAGTTCATTTGTAAAGTAAATTACATTTGCTTGAAATGTATTTACTCGTATTTCAAAATTTCTTCATTTATATACCACTAGCTTTTACCCGGGTCTCCGCCCTAGTGAATGTCGGTTATCGCGGTAAAAATTAGCATATATGTCTTTTATGGAGCTCTAAACTATCTCATCTTCCTAGCCTTTATTCCCAAGTTTATTTGGGGTCGGCTACTAGTTCAACCGGTTTTACCTGAATTTCAGTTTTTCCACGGAGCGACTGGCATCGGACCCCGCAACCCTAAGGGAGAACTGAAATTCGTAGGTTGAACTAGTTGTCAGTATATTTGAGGGCACTGACTTCCCAATAACGATTGCCATAGATGTTCATGGCAACCGGGACCGACTGCTTTACATGCTCTCCGAGGCACGGGCGTGAATCACCGCCAAACTTTCAAACTCCGGGCAGCTATTAATTATTTTAATTTCATTTTAATCGGTCTATTAATTTTGGAGTAAAATCCGGATAGTCAGACAGACGGAGCTACTTTCAAATTTTCATTATTAACTAGCTCAGTCTCGCGGTTATTGTTGTAAATGGCGAGTAACGCCGCGAAGCGAAGCTAGTCTAAAACAAATCCCAAGTTACTTATTATATCATCAAATTACGAGATTAGCTGGAACAAACAAACAGACTGCACGGTTGGCCTAGTGGTTTAAGCGGTCGCCACGCCGCCTCCTACTGCCACAGAATACATAATAGTACCAGTACAGAAGACTCACTCTGAAAAGTAAATTAAAGTTATAGATACCCTCGGTGTCAAAAGATTAAGTTCAATTCAGATCGCACAGCGCCGAATCACTACGATTATATTTACCTACAATTGCGTCTCTTTCTATCGTGTAACTCTTAACTGTTCTCACGATGTCTGTTCGACCGGCGTGTCTGACCCAGCAGGCAGCCGGCCGACTATACCTAAACTGCGGAGTGACACCCCCCTGCTACTGCGCCAAGTGTCTTGGGTTCACGTGGGATAACACTTTGTGTGATTCTGAGTGTTCTTTGTGTCCGTTTCATGTATGTTTGTAAAGTCCCTCGCGACACAGGAATTTATATTCCTAATGCGGGAGTTGTATTTTTAAAAAAAGAAAAAAAAAAGAAAAGACAGACAGTCAAAGCTTTGAAAAATTGTTCTTTTGGTGTAAGTTCGGAATTATTTTCTAAAGCATTCAATAAAAATTGTTAATTTGATATTACAAAACAGACATTGCAATTTGATTTATTTAAAGATGTATAGATAATAATGAATAGTAAGGATTACAGTATCTATTCTATAGGTAACATTTCAGTTCCTGGGTTTGCTTAAACACATAAAATTTTAATTGCTTACACTCTAATAGCTTGCTATATTTCAACTAATGAACCATATATATAAAACGTGAAACAAAAACTTATAGTTTAGGAGGAGGAGGAATGCAGGAAACTATTTTTTTTTTAAAACATCATATATATATTAACACACACACTGCCATGTATTTGACACCCATAATAGATACTCTTTTTAACCGACTTCAAAAAAAGGAGGAGGTTCTCAATTCATCAGAATCTTTTTTTTTATGTATGTTCAGCGATAATTTCGTCGTTTATGAACCGATTTCACAAATTATTTTTGCATTGGAATCAGCGTAGCTTACAGGTGGTCCCATTGTCACCATATCGGGATCTGATGATGCGACCCCAAGGAAATCGAGGGAACTCCTCAAATATGATAAGCATAATTATCGCGATTGGGGTACTCGGAATAGGGTTTCTTTGAAGTCGGTTCCTTTTTGTTAAAATTATGTCAAATTATCATTGTAGCGTAGCCTTGGCGAAATCCGTGATTATAGAAGTTTAGTATTTGACAATAGAACTTTAACTATGTTTCCACTTATATATAATTAAAATTAATTATTGTCGAATTTCGACCACAAGTACATATAACTCCAGCAAAACTAATGTTTGTATATTTGCGCCGTTTGTAATGTATTTCTCAGAAGTAAAATGTTGGTTTATATTTAAAATACAGGCATTGTTGTTCTAAAAGGGTTCCTAGATATACTTGTGTTATTTCTACGTAAAGCCCAAAATACCCGGTAAAACAGGGTAGCTTGAGCGCCTCTATTCTCATAACTTTAGCTTATGGTTAAGTGCCCTCGAAATTATAATTGTTAATTTCAGAAAATACTAGTTTTCTTTCGTGGCTTCATCCGCGTATGGGTTGGTTATCGCGGTTAAAAGTAGCCTATGTCCTTTATTAAGTTCTGGACCTGTGTACTACTACACAACAATACTAAATCGGTAACGTTCGCGTTTATAATATTGGTTGGGATAGGTACAATACTATTCTCCCGTCCGTCCGCAGTAGAGGCCAACCGCGAGGGGGCGGCGTCCGCGTGTGACCGGACGTTGCCCAATAGAGAGTCGAAACTGGAGTAGGTGCCCGCAACAGTGCGGGCAGGCGCCGGTTGGAGTCCAGAAGGAAATCCCCTCCCTGGACTCCTTCCAATACAAAGGCGCAGAGAGGGTCACACCGTGTGGTTTTAGTCGGTTCGAGTCCGACACACCACCCCGCCGTAACCCCCGACGGGGTGACGGTCCGCGGGGATTTCCACACGTAAAAAAAAAAAAAAAAAAAGGTACAATACTATTCCCGGGCGGCGGAGGCGCGCATACCTGCGTCTCATGCCGCCCTGAGAGTGGCCGCGGATGGGCGGGACGGGTTTCCCGTCCGTCCGCAGTAGAGGCCAACCGCGAGGGGGCGACGTCCGCGTGTGACCGGACGTTGCCTAATTAGAGAGTAATTTTTGAGATGGTGCCCGCAACAGTGCGGGCAGGCGCCGGTTGGAGTCCAGAAGGAAATTCCCTCCCTGGACTCCTTCCAATACAAAGGCGCAGAGAGGGTCACACCGTGTGGTTTTAGTCGGTTCGAGTCCGACACACCACCCCGCCGTAACCCCCGACGGGGTGACGGTCCGCGGGGATTTCCACACGTAAAAAAAAAAAAAAAAAAAAGGTACAATACTATTGAAGCAAATGTACCAAAAGTCCTATGTCCAGCAGTGGACTGCGATATTCGGATGATGATGATTAACCATGATGATGATTTACTAGTAAGTTATGCGATATTGTTCTATTTGCTGATGACACTTCTCTTATATTCAAAACCAATCGCAAAAACGATTACTCTGACGAAGTAAATAGGTCCCTCGCATTAGTCCTTGACTGGTTTACATCAAATAACTTGCTTTTGAATTCTAAAAAAAACAAATGTATTAAGTTTAGTTTGCCAAATGTAAGGAATATCAGTACAAATCTAGTTTTAAACAATGAAGTTATTAATTTTGTTGATTCAACGGTTTTTTTGGGAATTACTTTAGATAGTAAGTTACAGTGGGGCGCCCAAATATCGTCTCTCGCAGGGAAACTCAGTTCTGCAGCGTATGCTGTCAGCAAAGTCAGACAGCTTACGGATGTGGAAACAGCAAGGCTAGTATATTTCGGTTATTTCCACAGCGTCATGTCGTATGGCATTCTGCTATGGGGCAAGGCAGCTGATATTCAAACAATTTTCATTCTCCAAAAACGTGCAGTGCGTGCGATTTACAAACTAGGTGCACGAGTTTCCCTTAGAGAAAAGTTTAAAGAGATAGGCATTATGACAGTTGCATCACAATATATATTTGCAAACATTATGTTTATAAAACAAAATATGCATTTATATCACAGGAATAGTGACGTTCACTCGGTGAACACGAGACATAAGCATAAATTAGTAGGTCAATATCATAGGCTACATAAAACGCATAATTCATTTATGGGTCTTTCCGTGCGATTTTTTAATAGGTTACCAGCTAGTGTTATGAGTCTATCAGTGGAAAAGTTTAAAAATGTAGTCAAAACTTATCTTATACGTAGAGGTTATTATACAGTTGACGAATTTTTAAATGATAAAGAAAAATGGATTTGACTACTTGCTCCTAATTCTACTCATGTGAAAGTTGTTATCACATTGCTTAAGAGCATGATTTTACTTTTGTAAGTAAAGATTCTACGTGACGAATAAAGGCCATTCTTCTCTTTCTTTTGATCTTATAATTAATATTTTATATTTAATCTTTCGTTACCAGTAATTTGGCCAATATTTGAGCACATATAGTTTTTACCTTTGTTGTAAGTAGATGCTCCTACTATGTTGTACCCACTGAGGCTGTTGTTTTTTTTTTTTTTTTAAATTAGCTTATGTTCTAATTTTTAATCACTATAATTTGCATCAGTCCTCTAACATGGTGTATAGTATATTAGTGGCATCACCTTACCCCCATATCAGGTTTATAAACATTAAAACTATGTAAACATTGGCGATTTGAAAGGAGTGGCCGCGAGTTTTTATTGCCATGTTCTTTTCTCCGGCTCTACCTATTGTTTGCGAACATGGCATAAATGTACATGTAGAATCTTGACCTGTCACAAGAGATGTATTGCATCCTAAGTGAATAAAGAATTTTGAATTTGAATTTAACCTTAAGAGAAGGAAAACTTGAAACAAACCCTTTACCAACCCGTCTGGCCAGCGTGGTATAGTAGGCCAAAACCTCCTTTATATGGAGAGGCCTATGTCCAGCAGTGGACTGTTAAAGGCTGTTGATGATGACGATGATTATTAACCAAAAGTCATCAACCATTACCGTGCGTTAGATATTTTTTTGGTTTAAAATTAAACTGAAATATATGATTCAGTATTTTGAAGCCTTGTCGGAATATTCTTTAGCGAAATAGAAATTAAAACTAAACATATATCAATGAGGTTGGTTTTGTAATGTTTAGGGCTTTATATGTTCGTTAATATCTGTTTTGAATTTTAATTTGATGACTGCCTTGTTGGTCTAGTGGTTAGCGTATGCGGCTGCTGATCAAGAGGTCTCGGGTTCGATTCCCGGGTCAGACCAAATATTTGTGTGATCCACAAATATTTGTTTCGGAGTCTGTGGGTTTTTCTATGTATAATATGTATGTATTTATCAAAAAAAAAAGTATGTTTATGTATTTATATCAGTTGTTTAGTACCCATTTTTTTTTTTTTTTAAAGTGTGGAAATCCCCGCGGACCGTCACCCCGTCGGGGGTTACGGCGGGGTGGTGTGTCGGACTCGAACCGACTAAAACCACACGGTGTGACCCTCTCTGCGCCTTTGTATTGGAAGGAGTCCAGGGAGGGGATTTCCTTCTGGACTCCAACCAGCGCCTGCCCGCACTGTTGCGGGCACCAACTCTTCTCTCGACTCTCTAATTGGGCAACGTCCGGTCACACGCGGACGTCGCCCCCTCGCGGTTGGCCTCTACTGCGGACGGACGGGAAACCCGTCCGCCCATCCGCGGCCACTCTCAGGGCGGCATGAGACGCAGGTATGCGCGCCTCCGCCGCCCGGGGCGCCGGCGGCGGATCGGGTCCGATTGGATGGAATCCTCCCGGGCCTTCTCCGCCACCTCCTTCTGCAAGATTACGTCCTCGCAGAAGGAGTTGTTTAGTACCCATAACACAAGCTCTGCTTACTTTGGGACTAGATGATGTTGTGTGTAACTTGTCCAAATATTTAAAAATAACAAATAAAAAAAATTATAGTAGAGTTACCTACTAGTAATTATATTGTTTTTCTCACACAAATACACAACAAACCCTATGTTGCCTATAATAAAATAATTTATTATATAATATATGTCATACATATAGCCTTAATTAAAAGTGTAGTACCTGGTTGACCGAGCTTTGCTTTGATTCTCTTAAGTAGCTGTAGTGTTCCTGTGTTGAAGTACTAACTACCAACTAAATATTAATAAAAGAGTAGTAAAGATGTAGCAAGAAATATTAAAAGTAATAAAGAAAAAGCGGCCAAGTGCGAGTCGGACTCGCCCATGAAGGGTTCCGTATCAGCAAGTAACATCATATAAAAGTTCTTGTAGTTCGTTGTAACTTTGATCGATGTTTTTATAATAGTATATTGATTGAATGAAAGGTAAATTGCGGTATACGATTTATGACGTATTAAATAAAAACTACTTATTAGATCTCGTTTAAGCCAATATTCGTTGGTAGTTTGCATGGTAATGTACAACATATATATATATATATATTTTTAGTTTTATCACTCTCTTATTTTAGAAGTTACAGGGGGGGACCAACATTTTTCCACTTTGGAAGTGTCTCTCGCGCAAACTATTCAGTTTAGAAAAAAAATATATTAGAAACCTCAACATCATTTTTGAACACCTATCCATAGATACACGAATGGGTTTGATGAATAAATTTTTTTTGAGTTTTAGGTCCAAGTATGGGGACCCCCCAAAATGTATTGTTTTTTTTTCTATTTTTATGCGAAAATCTGAATGCGGTTCACAGATTACATCTACTTACCAAGTTTCAAAAGTATAGCTCTTATGGTTTCGGAAAAAAGTAGCTGTAACATACGGACGGACAGACAGACAGACAGACATGGCGAATGTATAAGGGTTCCGTTTTTTGCCATTTGGCTACGGAACCCTAAAAACGCACAAAAACTCGCGTTTTCATAAACATAACACAAATCTAGATCGATTTTTTACCCCCGAAAACCTCAAAAACCACATTTCATCGACTTTTTTCATACATATATGGACAAAAACATATCAATGCAAATGTTACAACGTACATTCAAAACCGCTTATCGAATGCAACAAAGACTCGTAAAGCTCCGTGAAATTCAACTGAAAATATTTCAATGCATTACATCTTCGAGTCACAGTCGTAGCTTGGAAAGAGGAATGAAACGCGCAATGTTTGCGTAAGACGATTGTTGGGAACGGTCTTTGTACTCGTCTCGCATTCTCGCATCCCGTCCCAAGCACCGACGTTGGATCGCTCTCATACCTTCAAGAATTAGTTGTGGGAACGTTGATGTAAGAATGCTCCTAGAGGAAGTTTAGAGATAAAATGCTTTGTATTTAATACCTCAAAGTTTGTGGTTTGATGAGATTGAGTGAGCTACGTAAATCTAAACTGACTGTCGTGTTATGCGCTTATTTGAATTAAGATTGTTTAAATAGCCTGCTATTATTTTATTGGTCCATACGTAAGCATATTTTGCAAATATAATCATTTTATTAACTGACTTCAAAAAAGGAGGAGGTTCTCAATTCTTCGAAATCTTATTTTTTTTGTATGTTCAGCGATAATTTCGTCGTTTATGAATCGATTTCAAAAAATTTTTATGCATTAGAATAGGCGTAGCTTCCAGGTGGTCCCATCGTCATAATATCGGGACCTGATGATGAGATCCCAAGGAAATCGAGGGAACTCCTCAAATATCATAGGCACAATTGTCGCGATTTTAGTACTCGGAATAGTTTTTCTTTGTCGGTTTCTTCTTGTTAAAACTATTTAACTATATAAGTATTTAACTATTTAAGTATTTAAATATTTTGATACTTTTACAAATCTCTCTCAATTTGTTAGAACCTTTCATGATATTTAAAGTTTTGTGCAACACAATTTTATATTAAATACTTTACTTGTTTTCTAAAACTGGGTATCTGTCTACTCAGGAGTTCACCCCGGGGGAACGTAGAACAACTTTCCATCACAACTTTTCCCATCGTACAAATTTTCAATTAGTGAGGTACTACTGCAAGTGGTGATTAAGGGGATTTGTCACCAGCCTCTAACCACCGACAACTATTTTCTAATTTAAACTTTGATCCCTGTTTGATCGCTTGCTGAAGAATGCAACGAAATGTTTTGTTTATAAATTTTAAAATCTATGTCTTACTTTTTCTTATAGAATTTTACTTTATTTGCCATGTTTTGGATGAGAGGCATCGTTGTCGAAATTTCTTGCCCTTAAATTATTTTCTATATGGACTCTAAGCATCTTTATAAGATTTGTTCGCAAACGGAAAGGTAGATAACTGTGCTTTTGCTCCTTTTAAAACATTAAATAAATATTGTTTTAAAATAAATGGTTTGATATTTTTCACGAATCAAGGTCTGATCTTTTGTTAGATTCCTTTGTCGTTGTCATCTATGACTTAATTAAATTTGAATTAATTTCATTAAAATACAGACTTCTTAATTTTATTATCATTTGCTTATCTTTCTTCCAAATTAATTCTAATATAGGCTTTCGTCTACTCTATGTTTTGTTAACATATCTATTGCTAATTAGCATGTCGCCTTTCTTAAACTTCAAGGACAAGCCACATCAGAATAATTTGCAACTTCTAAATTTTTCAATTGATAATGCTTCGTTTAGACTCAAACTATTCGTATTTATATATATATATACATGACACATCTATTGAATATCAGCTATAATACGTCACCTTTCATCCATATATTCTATTTATGGATTAACATGCAAACCCATTCAGAATGGGATACCAAATGAAAACTCCACAGATAAAAAATCTGTTTTTGAATGATTTTGATTATTATAAGAATGACTTACACTTATTCATTCAAGTCCGTTATCTTTTCAATGAATAAGGTCATTGATAGCTATCATGATATGATTAAATTAATTTCTAAGGACACATTCTCTTTACGTACAATCGAAAAATGAGAATTTAAATTCGTAACAACCTCGAATATTTAATCAGGTGAAGTAAATTCTACTGAACTCAACAACTAAACTTCACTGTATTAGAGTTTCTACTTGTTTTATATCAGAAACGCCTGCACAGACTTCGAAGTGCTGAACAATTTTCAGATCGTTTTTGTATTTAAATTTCTAACAGTTTCAACTTCATTCGGAAGCATAGTATTTGCTATAGCGCTTAACTATTTTGGAACGGTTAAAATAACATTTTTAACAATAAAACCATAGAATACTTCTTCTTCCTAGCCTTTATTCCCAAGTTTATTTGGGGTCGGCTACTAGTTCAGCCGGTTTTACCTGAATTTCAGTTTTTCCACGGAGCGACTGGCATCGGGAACCATTCAACCCTAAGGGAGAACTGAAATCCGAAGATTGAACTACACACATCAAAAGTGTCTAGGGATCAAGCATTTTTATGCGGATTTCTTGAGATTGAGATGTGGCTTTGTAATAAATTTATGATTTTATAAATTTATATGGATCCTTTTTGATGCATTTCATAATTTGAATCAGGAACTGTCAATCAAATTCGAGTAAAAGATGAAAATCAGCTGCCAATATTTTCCCTATAAAAACATACAACGCATTGAAGAAATTATTAGTGCTACTGTTTCCCTACTACTGATTAAAACCAACGTTATTATGGAGCGGCGACGTCATTTAAGCAGGGAAGAAATGCTCAGAGCCGTGGGAATGATAGAAGCTGGTTCCCGGCAACGTACTGTGGCTTTAGCTCTGAATACAAGTCAGAGTGTTATCAGTCGACTTTGGACACGTTACCGAAGCACTGGTACCGTGGCTGAGCGCCATGGAGGACGGTATCGCTGCACCACACGGAGACAAGACCGATACATTCAAATCTTAACTCGAAGAGCTCCAACAATAACCGCCATGATGTTAGCCGTGAGGCTTCATCACTCTTCAGGGAACTTAATTAGCGACCAAACAGTCAGAAACCGCTTGCATGAAGTGAACCTTCATTCCCGAAGACCGCTACGGGTACCACCTATAGCAATGCACAATCGTAGGATTCGATATCAATGGGCTCTTGAACACAGAAATTGGGCAGAAGAACAATGGCGTTTCGTGTGCTTTTCTGATGAGTCTCGTTTTGGTATGAGACCGGATACAAGACGTATACGACACTGGAGAACCCCTGGACGCCAACAGCGATTAAAATCCTGCCAGGAAGTCCATCCTTATAGTGGTGGAACCATCATGGTATGGGCGGGTATTTGGATCGGCGGAAGAACTGAGTTGATTTGGATCAGAGGCAACCTCAACGCTCAAATTTATGCTGAGACGATTGTATCAGACGTCATCGTTCCTCTACAAGTGCAAATCGGTCCCTTATTTCAGTTAATGCATGATAATGCACGACCGCACACCGCAAGAGTTGTAAGACAGACTCTCGCCGCAGCTAACATCAATGTCCTGCCCTGGCCTGCTCAGTCGCCAGACTTGAACCCGATTGAGCATGCATGGGATATGCTACAGAGAAGAGCTCTGCCGAATATGGAGGGTATCCAGTCGCAAGAAGACCTTTTTTTGTTGTTGCAACGAACATGGGCGGCCATTCCACAGCGTGATTTGGATGAACTCATTTTGAGTATGCCAAACCGATGTTCTTGTGTTGTTAGTGTTCGCGGTAGAAACACGGATTATTAATTGTTTAAGTTACCTAATAAAATTTTAAAGAAAACTGTTATTTCAGTCTTTTTTTCGAACTTTAATGTTAGTGGTTCAAATGTCAAAAATCCCTTTATTAGGAAAATGGCAAATTTCTTTACTAATGCAAAGGTGACTTGGTTTATCGTTACTGTGACAAACGAAAACACTTTATTTGATGAATCCTTAAAGAAATTTTTAATTAATATCAATCAGGAGAAAAGTTATTGCAAAAATATATGTTGATCCCTAGACACTTTTGATGTGTGTAGTTGTCAGTATATTTGAGGGCACTGACTTCCCAATAACGATTGCCATAGATGTTCATGACAACCGGGACCGACGGCCTTACGTGCTCTCCGAGACACAAATGCTAAATCTTGTTTTGCTAATATCTGTTTAAATTTAAATTGACGTGCCGCTTTCTAGTTTCAAATTAATAGCTTTTACTAAATTTTATAAAAAAATCATTTTCTTTTCATTTTGCTCGTCTGCTTGTTTGTCTGTCTATTCTGGCTAATCTTTGGAATTTTTGGGTCGATTTAGAAGAGACTTTTACCTACTGATAACTGGTGATATAAGTAGTAGCTAAAGCCATTATTTTAGACAACAACAATCAACGCCTTACGAAACTGTGATATTTTTACAAAGCTAAAATTTCTATTTATTTACAATATTTTATGCATAATAATGTCCTATAAATAACACAAAGCATAAAACTATCTATTTCCTATTCATCCCCAGTGAAACGACCGGGTTCAGAAATTACATTTTATAAAATAAAATCAGTATCTTCTGGACAAAGCTAATACATCTCCAATAGTATTACGACCCACTAACATCGTTACGTTTCAATAATAAAATACTGAGCTTTATTCAACGCTGTAAAATCTCAAATGTCTGTACAAAAGGTGATTTCTGTTCGAGTGAAATCCGACTCCATACCTGGGATATAAGGTTCAATCCTGAATGATAGTGATATTCCACTTGTTGCGAAATCTAGCATTCTGTTGTGTTGAGATTCAATTTAAAGGATTAGCAGCATTATTAGCTGGATGTCTGTGGGTGATGAAACACTACGCCACGACGTAGTATGTGTTTAGTATTCTTATTTGGAATCTGTGAGCTCCAAACGTGAAGATAGATTTATGGTTTTAGATTAACTTTTTTCTGGAGAGTCGAAATCCAGTAGAAAGGTAGATCCATCCGACCAGATGAGGTTAACGTGCCTGGTGGGCCATGGTCCAACGGTAGAAGTTGGGTAGTTGTATATAGGTTTATCGGTGCGAGAACTTCTATATTGCGATGCAGGATGCGTAGTTAGTTATAGCGTAGTTCGGCCTGTCTTCGATAGATGACGCAGTAGTGTGTTTTTATGGAAGTCGCTACAAATGATGTCTAGAAACCCCTATATAAAATTTTACTGATGTAATCTACCGAATGATTTGGTGTGGTTGGACTATTAGTCTTGAACTTCATTTCTATTCATGTATAATAGTTATATACTTAGGTTAAATAATTTTAATTGAATTACGTAGCATGTAAAATTTAGTGAGGATGTTGTCAAAAAACAAACTTATCATTATAATATCATTAGTAAGCATATCAATTTACCCAAATAGCAAAGCTCAGTGACGCCATGCAGCATTATTTCGACTGAAGCAAATTGAATTCATCATCATCCAAAAAACATTCATGGCTAGACGAAAGTCTCTTTCTCCTCTTTAACTGCTGATTCAATTAATACTTGATTATTAAATTAAATATATTAACATTTAATTTCCTAATATGAAATTTCGTAATCATATTAGATACCATGTTCAGCGTTTAAAACCAGCATACGAGTAAAAGGTATAGGAAAATAATACAAAGAAAATAGGTCAATTGTTTATTCTCAGTACATTCAAAGCATTGTCACGTGCCAAAGTCTATCTTATAAACATTATTTACATCTTATTGTAGTATTAAGTATTGAGACCGCTCGCTATGATGTTCCGCCTTTGTTGGAAAATATTTTTGAATAATAGAATATTGACAGTATCATAAACGTGTGAATAGAGTTAAAATATAGCTTTCCACATACATTATTATAGAGCAAGATCCCAGAGCCGCCAGACCTACGTCATTAGTGCAAAGCTTAAATTTTCAGGATTAATAGTACAATGTCTTGTTAAGATGTATGCGTACCCATACGTACCAGTACGTACTATTTTAAGACCCTTTGTATGTGGCCAGACCAATCCGAATTGCCAATCATCTCCCCAGACACCTTTAAATATTTGTAGTAATGAGAAAGCTGGGGTATATCATCTTTGGTATTATTTCAAGAATAGAATTGTAAAATATTAAGTGGTTTTTACACGCTTTTTATTAGCTTCACCTGTATGTTTGTAACCAACTCCTTTGGGTGCGATTTTGACCCATTTGGACCCACACACACACAAAACGTGGGGTGCTTTCTCCATCCATCTGTACTTCGCGCTACCTTAGAAACGGCCCCGCTTTCAAGATAATGGGTACGCATACATCTTAACAAGACATTGTACTAATAATCCTGAAAATTTCAGCTTTGCGCTAATGACGTAGGTCTGGCGGCTCTGGGATATTGGACTAAACGTTATTGTTAGAAATAAATAGATTATGTAGGTAAATATTTATAATTGTATTTCTATTCATGGCAGAACCCATAGGGCCAGTTTTGTAAGTGAGTGACGTGACATTGTCGTACCTTTCAGAAAGCGTACTGTGGTACAATCCAATACTGATCAAGGCCAAGCAGTTCTGGTTACTAGCTATGGCACAATCCTTAGCTTTACTATCAACCATCGGAATATGCTTTTCTTTAACTATAGCGAAATAATAATTCCTACAAAATTTTGTTTCAAAGTGCCTTACCTCCATAATACGACAAACTTATTTTTTTATTTGATAAACTTTAAAATTGACACTATTAATAATAATAGCAAAATAGTAATAGATTCAACTCATAATTTCCAATTAAAATATTGTAACTGTTTGATTTGTAAAAACGACAAAATATTCTAAGTTATTTAAATGGTTGATAGCAATAATTTAAGTTACTAACGCTAGCGTACAAATTTTGTGCAATTTCATATAAATCCCACCACTCTCTGACAAAAATAGATTGTTTCTCATTTCATTATCACTACACATTGTCTACATTAGTTTTCTATCTAACAGTACATCCATTTTGGTAAAACCAAAAAAGCTGAAAAGTTCCAAAGTAGATGTACGCTCCATTTATATAACCTAACTTGCAATATTGTCGGCATATATCTAGAACTAATCATTAAAAATAACTGCCAAGCGTTTATCTACATGAAAATCAACGCTTATAGATAAAATATCACACTCCAAAATAGATTAATGTAATACAATCATGTAAAAAGATTTCGTTTAAAGTCGAGTTCGCAAGTAATTTGCCAGAGGTATTGTGACAGACAAGCCATCAAGACTCACATTCAAGAATAAATTCTGTAATAACTTTACTGAAATTTGAATGTTGCAAAAACCTTTTACGACACCAGTTGCCAAAAATTACAAACGTAAGAGAAGTATTCACTATAATATCCAAGTCGCAATATACAAAAATTTAAAGTTAAAAAATGAGATTTAAATCAAATTTCAGGAACATACAACAAAAATAGTGACAGTTTTCAACCATCACATCTCATTATTCATGATGATTATACAAATAAGTACTATAGTATTGGCTTCTTGTCTGTTTATAAAAAAGTCGTAACATTAATATGTTTTCATTAATATGTGTTCCGCAAGAGGTGCCCCCATATTAGCTAAAACATTCTTCTTTTTTTTATCTTTTCTATGCAATGTACACTTTTTGTCTTTCATTCCAATTTCGGATTTGTTGTGTGTTGTTTTAATTTGTGACGACACAGACAAATTACGTTTTTTGGACCCACACGGCGTATTGTCACTGTTTTTTTTATCACTTGTTATTTTAATTACACTTTTTGTGTCCACTATTTTGTTTTTATCTTCTTTTTTGAGTGTTTTTTCTTCATTGGACGTAACTGACAGCTGTGAGGGTTGAATACATTTTGTTGACCTCTGTGAAAAAAGAAGATTATTTTAACAACTTAAACTAATAAAATGAATACTATTTCAAAGAAACTGTATTTTAATTTGAGTTAATGTTGATTTTAGGGTTGTCAGAATAAATTAATAGCAGCATTACTACTAGTAGTATATGTATAGAAGGTTATTATAAATATGTAAAGTACTAGCTTTTGCCCACACTCCCCTTGCAGGTACGACGGCTATCGTGATTAAGAGTAGCTATGTCCTTTATCAAGGATCAAAGTAAATACATGACAAAGTTCATTGAAATTTTTAGCCATGAAAGCGTAACTTTAACAAAGACATAGTTTTACTTCAACAGAATTACTTTCGAATTGATAATGTGGATTTTATTTGCATGGAGGAGAATAAACACACAGTTTACAATTTGTTACAGTGTCACCGACCTATTAAATTTAACATAACCAATTTGAAGATGTCGTATTATTCTGTGTCCATTATTGCAACGCAGTCACCTGTGTCTTACTTACACTTGCTATTTCTAAGTGCTCCATAGTAGCAAGTATGTCGGTTGCAACAGAGTCTGCATCAGTCTATTTTATAGCAATATTGTTGGCAGTAGTAAAGTGAAGTGTTCTCCTGAATTTCAATAGAAACCTTAAAACGTTTGATAGACGACTATGTTTCAGATTAATAGGAAATTTGCGTAGCTTACTGCTTAGAATATTTTTGAATAGGAGAATTTGTACTCAAAAGTACTTTTTTGAATTTAAGTGACTCTAATCTGGCTGAAGCTCTAGATAAGATCTAATTTGCCTGAAAGCATGAGTAGAAAAGAAGAGTATAGGCCACCATCCTCATAGTGAGTGCATACAATGCAGCAAGGTGACCCACACCATGGCAGATTAGTGAGATGTTTCTGCATCATTCTCCAGAGAATTATGCAGAAGGATTGGGCTTCCGGTTATCGTCTATCGCGCTATCGTCTTGTTATCGTCGTGAATGTTACATGGCGATAACAAGACGATAGCACAAATGTAGTCATTTTAGGTTGGCCTTCTATGTGAAGGTAGTGCTAGTCCGGTAGAGCCGTCCCATTCGTGCTGAAATCAGCGTGACTTTACTACCTATTGTCATAATGTGTTTGTTCGAGATCAAGATTTGTTCTGGCTCCTGTTTTTTTTTTTTTATTAATGTTTTACTTTCATTGTCTGTGCAACTCGGTGAAACATCAAGTATATGTAAACTTAAATCTCTCGTTGAATATTTTTTCTATCAAAAAGGAATTTTAAAATGTTTCTGCACTTTTTATTGCTTAAAATTCATTTTCGATTTGAGTATAACTTACAGTTGGATTACCAGCCTTGGAATAAAGTTTTGCACGACCAGCCAACTCCATCTTCAGTCGCCAGTCTCTTAAGTACATGTGTGCTGCAGCAGAACTGGGCCAACCTCGCCGCCAAGTATGCCACCTAAGAATATAACATTATATTCATAACTACTAACTTCAAACTTTAAAATGAAAGAGATAATATCAAAGCATCATAAAAGTTTCTGGTGCAAAGGCATTATGGAAAGCGCAAAGTTAAATAATTTAAAATGTACAAAAATAGTTTTAAAACACAAGTTACGAGTTTAACTATTGTTTAAATTGAGACAGAAGTAACTTTCATCGTAATGTAATACTTTTTTGTTTAGTTATTTAATAGTTTTGTATTCACTAACCTCGTTAACAACTGCAGACTTCGTGATTTCTGTCCCAGTGAGCGATACATAAGTGCAGTATATCTGAAGGTGATTAGGTCTGCTCTTACTGTTCTTTCTAAGCCCCGAGATCTGAAGCTTAGTCGTGTTGCTTCTAAGTAATATTTGGCTGCAGGCGCTGGTAAGCCTAAAGTTGAAATTGTATTTAAGGATTTTATCGAAATTCTAGAAGACTTAGTGGACTACAAGATCCAACGACGTAGTAAAAGTCATGGGAAGCCATTGGATTACAGCAGCATTTGTTTAGATCCTTAGGACTGCCTATGTTTAGCAGTTTTTTTGAATAAAATGATGATAGCAATGATGATTACTGGATTGCTATATGCGAAGTTTTTTTTTCACAAAATACATTATTTAGATAAATATTTCAGGAACTTGTCCAAACTCTTGAAAAATTGCATTGACATTAAAGGAATTAATATTTAAAATATATGAGTATTGCAATTATTACCTTTACTTCTTAACCAGTCACCATACAACAAATAATGTTCCCAATTATTTGGCTCCAATCTCAGTAGCTTTGTAAGTATTCTCTGCTTCTCATTTTCAGGTTTCATCGTCAGTAGTTCCACGTGAGCTTGGACAAACCTTGGCTGGAGCCATATGCATTTTTCCAGCATTATAATTGCTTGGTGTGTTTTGCCACTTTTTCTACAAAATATTTTTCAAACATTTTTGAAATACTTTTTGAAACAAATTAAGATTTGTTTTTAGTCATACTGATTTAGTTAATAAATGCCTTATAACTATTATTGTTCCTAAGTTTTTAATAAAAATACTTTTTGTGTTACATTTTCTATAACTTTTTGTTATACTTTTATTCTCATAAAATATTGTCAAAAAATATTAAATTAGATAATAGTAGCCTCGCTACTGGCATGGTTGATTTAATTTAAATCTTGAATTTCAATACACTCACAATTAAATTTACACATGTATTACTTAACACTAAAATCTAGTTTTCTCTATTGGGAACCTTTATGTTTTGCAATACATTTGCTCGGGAAAATGACCGCACCTATTGGTGCGGGCAGAATTGTACACCCACTATTCCAATTTTATCATAATTATATATCAATGCCGCATCAGCAAGCATACTGTGTACTAACTAGCATAAATAATCACTATTTTATATAAATTACTCACTTATAAAGCTTGCCAAGATTGTAGTGAGCATTCACGTGGTATTTATTATATTTTATTGCTTGTAAGAAATGATGTTCAGCGTTATCGGTGCCTGAGACCAAAGTACCAATGTTGTTGTGGGCGCTTGCGTAGCTCGGCCACAGCCTGCAACAATATCCAATTAATACTTCTGAAACATATGATAGTTCGCTGTTCAGTCCCATGTTTAACCATATTATGCAGTTGGTAAACGAAATATAATAATTTTGTAACATACAGCCTATAAAGTCATCCTTTTCTCCAATCTGAGGCTTGGTTGCGATGTTGACCTTTTCTGTACTATATCTGTAAACTTAAATTATATAAACATACATGATACGATTCAGGGTGGGTAGTAAAAGCACTGGTACCTACTTTGAGTTGTGTTTATGTTTGTTTGCTCGTATGTTTGTAATGGATATATATGTATATAAGTACCAATATGATGCTCTTTCACTGTCTTCTATTTTTATGTATTTACGATATTTAGAGACTGGTTGTTATGCGTGAGTCACTTTAGGGCCTAGTTGAAAATCAGCGTCAGGCTTCGTCTGGCATTTGCTGAACTTGGTCCTATTCTGACACGTTCACGAGACAATCTTCGCTCGGGTGTTTATTTCAAAGTGTGTTTTGTTTTAGTTTATTACGTATGTGTTTTAGTTCATATGTGATGTTATGTCTCTCTTCTTCAAAGAAGATATAATTTTCTTTCTTCTTATTTCTTTCTTTCTTTAAGTTAGACTTGACGTCTGACTCGATAATGTTACTCTTCAATTTTACTCGTATAACAACCTGCCCTACCATAGGAGGCTGCGTAATATTGTAACCCAATACAAAATACAATAAAAAGTTATCAATGCCCGTTGATTGCACATGTCGATATGAGTTTACAAAAGTCAATAAATTGACTAATTATTGTTCTTAAATAATATTAGCTTCTGAATTTTTATTTGCAATATACTATACACCCGACTTCGGGATGCAGAACGGGATCCTACAGAGAGAATTTGTTATTATCATCCTTATTAGACTCCTTGTAAAACAGTCTTAATGCAATCAAAGACAATGACAAAATATTATTTTGCAACCGAATTGGCAGGGTAATGCCACTACACTCTATTATACTTAAGCATACTCATTAAAAATTTCGATCAAGTTCGAGTACCTAGAAAGAGTTTAAAAGACCTAGAGAAAAGTCCAGGAGAAGAATAGAAGGTAACCTAGGTAGAGCAAAACTGGTCAAATTTTGCAATCTTCACAAAATTTTATACATGTACGACTAGAAGACAGTGAGTTGCTCGTAAAGTTAGATATATATTTAAGACTTAGCTTCAAGATAAACTCCGTGTACAACATCTTGAATACATGACGAATTACTTAATAAACTTCCCACGAATCACTACGTAGTAGTTTGCGTTAAGGCAAACGGCTTTATTACCTCAGAGCTTCGTTGTAATGTTTGATGGCGCTTTCTTGTTGCTCCGTCTCGCGAAGAAAGTTCGCCAAGTTGTAGTGCAGTTTAGCGTTTTGCGGCAAAGTCACTAAATCCGCTCTGAAACAAACAAAACACATTTGGAGGTAATTTACGCTTGAATGTGGCGTCCGTAACTGGAATATTGCAACTCTTATAAATTGTGGTTACAATTTTGTGTCATATTTTATACATTCCTCTTAAATGTTTTTAGAAATGAAAATTTTCCAGGTGTTTTTTTTTGTGAAATTTATTAGTCTTTACCGTAAACGATTTCTGGAGTTAAATCATGTTTGTTTTAAGTAAGAGGGTGTTGTATCGAGTTTGAAATTAGGTCCACATTTGTCACTTGGAGGTAAAAAAATGTTCCTTGGTTGTTTAGAAATTCACAAATTTTCAACCGACTTCATAAAAAGGAGGAGGTTCTCAATTCGTCGGAATCTTTTTGTTATAAGTATGTTTAGCGACAATTTCATCGTTTATGAACCGATTTCAAAATCCTTTTTGCATTGGAATAGACGTAGCTTACAGGTGGTCGGGAATATCGGGATCTGATGATGGGATCCCAAGGAAATCGAGGGAACTCCTCAAATATCCACAATTGTCGCGATTTGGTTTTCTTTGAAGTCGGTTCCTTTTTCTTAAAATTATATTATTTACAAAGTGTTAACGTCTAAACTAATATTTTTCTTTGAACATGAATAACATAATTATGCTCTATATATATTCGTATATGTTCCACATTTACCAATACAACTAAATAATATTATTATGAAACACTCATTTATTCTCAGTTCCCTATAGTCTACGCTCTTGTCCGATATATACAGAATAAGTTGAAGCTAAAATTTTCGGCCATAAAGGAGTTTGTAATAGAAGTTTATCTTGCACTCGGAATGCATTGAGTTTTCGCAGTCGGCAAACTTTACTTGTGAATAACGACTGCCCACCATACTGAATGCGAAAGTTACGGAAATAAGCATCCACTCACTTTGGGCAAGTTCTCTACAATAATTTATAAACAGGTTGACTGCAGAAGCTATGTTTGTTGGTGAATTCTAAAGCAGATGCTAGAGTATTTAACCAAATATTTTATTCATCTAAATTTATTTTCACACACTAACTTTTGTAGTTTGGGAAAAGGTTAAGAGAAAGACTTGATTTGGACAACGCGTTTGATATTTTTTTTTTTTTAATAATAATAATGGTTTATTCACAAACTTTTTTACATATATCCTATGAAGTCCCTGACTTCTGAGCTAGGTAGAAACCTGTGATACAGAAGTCAGTGCCCTCTCCCATTTTGGTTGAGACAAATTGTGAATAAGACAATTTCAATTAGTGATAGGTTAAATTTTAGTACGCGCGCGCGCGCGCGCGCGTGTGTGTGTATGTGTGTGTGTGTGTGTGTGTGCGTGTGCGTGCGTGCGTGTGTGTGTGTGTGTGTGTGTGTGTGTGTGTGTGTGTGTGTGTGCGTGTGTGTGTGTCTGTGTGTGCACGTGTGTGTGTGTGTGTGTGGGTGTATGTGTGTGTTTTTAAGATACAGGGGATATTAATTGCTAACCAATAGCATTTCTGTTTGCTCGTAGTTTAGTTGAAGCAACCAGTTTTTAATTTTGATTTTAGTTTCTCGCATAGTAAGAGGATGTATGTTAATTTTTTTATTAATTCTATTATATAAGTAAGACAACCTAAAAGACTGCTGTCGTCTAGCCGTAGCCGTCCGACATTTTACAGGTAGGCACACATTATTGATAACACGTTTTCTCTTATACTCATTTTCATTGTAGGGTGTTAGTGCATGTTGTTTCGTTAGAATTTGGAATATATACAATTGTCTAATTGTTAGCAGTTGGCAATTTTCATAGAGTTGTTTAGTTGGATATCTATACGTTTTGAAAGTCATTACCTTTAGTAAAGACCTCTGAGCCCTTTCCAGTGGTATCATATGGGATTTGCAAGCACCACCCCAGACCCCCACACAGTATCCCAGTATGGATTGAGCTAAAGCATAATATATATTACGGAGGAGAGGAAACTCCGCAGCATGTCTGAGTTTTTTGAAAACCCATATCAACTTCCTAGTGCGACCAGTAATAAGATTTATATGTTGTTCCCACGACAGTCTCTCATCTAAGATAACACCCAAATACTTGACATGTGAGACCTTATTAATAAAAAGACAAGCGCAACTAGTACTATTGGGACGATTGCAAGAATGGACTCTAATATTGACATTTTTAAGGCTAGTTTTAGAAAAAGAGAATTGTATAAATGACGTTTTTGCAATGTTGAGAGTTAGAAGGTTGGCATTGAGCCATTGGCTAAGTTGATGGAGGCCATTTTCGGCAATGCAGCGCACCTCCTCCCAAGTTCCTCCATGGAATACTACGGCAGTGTCGTCTGCATATGTAAATATTTTGCCGTTGTATAGTGTTTGAAGACATAAATCATTGATGTATACCAGGAAGAGACTTGGTCCGAGGATACTTCCCTGAGGAACGCCGTAGACAACATTTGTAGCGGAACTAATATGTTTGCCAATCTTTATCTGTTGTTTACGGTCACATAAAAAGTCCTTGAACAGTTTCAGAGCCGTTCCTCTCACGCCAATAACATCCAGTTTGTTAACGAGTGCAGGAATCGGGACCGTGTCGAATGCTTTGGCCAAATCAAGGAAAACACCTATACACTTTTCATTTCCATCAACCCTAGTAGATACGAAATCAGTAAGCTGACTAACTGCATCATCTGTACTTTTTGACGCTCTAAATCCAAATTGTGTGGTTGCCAAAATATTATCATGTTCAAGAAATTTAATGAGTCTATTATTAAGTGTTTTTTCTAGAAGTTTTGAAATTGATGACAGTACAGAGATTGGCCTATAATTCGACGCCTCCTCCCGATCCCCACTCTTGTGCACAGGTGTAATGAGAGCTCTCTTGAACACTTTCGGAAAGACACCTTGATCATAACAAAGTCCAAAGAGGTAAGTGAGGGGAGGCACTAAAGTCTTTTTACAAAATTTGAGTAACTGAACTGGAATAGAGTCCCAGCCAGTAGCACAGTTATTTTTAAGGTTTAATATCAATGCTTCAATTTCTGCTTCATCCGGGGGTAAGAGGACAATTGAATTAAGGTTGCGCGGGATCTTAAAATTATAACTAGGTGTATGTGTAATAGTTATGGTATCAGCAAGCCGCTTACCCACCTCCGCAAAATAATTATTAATAGTATTAATATTGTTAGAATTTGATTTCAATAACTCATCAGCAACTGTTTTATCTTCAGTGTAATTTATAATGGATTTTATTGCAGTCCATGAGTCTTTGGGAGTTTTGGCGTTTCGTAATAAAGACTTTTCATAATTTATTTTTAGTTTTCTTAATAGAGAGTTACAATAGTTCCGATACCGTTTATACGTAATTTCTAGCATATAATTATTAGGACTCTTTTTGTGTTCTTTATGTAGTCTATCCCTTTGTCTAATACAACGTAGAAGCCCACTCGTAATCCATGGTTTTAAAATCCTTTTCTTATTTGTAATTTGGTAAGCCTTAGTATTCACTTTAATAATTTCTGATAGTTTATGTACAAAAACCGTGGCGGCCTCGTTCGCATCCGAAATGGACTCAATAAAGGAGAAATCGAGAGCCTCTATTTGATCTATACATGTTTTTATGTCTAATTTATTAAAACTAAATTTTTTGGATGTCATCACATTTTTGGACATACTTAATGAAACTATCACCGGAACGTGGTCCGTTATAAAAGAGTCAAGAACGCATACTGTTGCTGGATATATACTTTTCATCATGATGTGATCGAGGCAGTTATGCATTCTGGTTGGATAAGTATGAGCAGGTAGCAAACCAAGTTCCGCCATCATATTCAAGTATAATGTACTATGTCTGTCTGTGCTATCAACTTTAATGTCAATATTAATATCGCCGACAAGCAATATATTTTTATTATTATTTATTGGCCTCAAAATATGTTCTAATGAGTCTAAGAAACTATCTATACATTGTATAGACGGGGATCTATATGAAGCCAATATAAATATATCGGGTAGTATGTGTAACAATAAAAAATTGGCGCCGAAACATTTCGGTTCCACTACAGAACACCTAATAGATTTTTTTACATATATTACGATACCGTCGTTTTGATTAAGGTAGTTGTGAGAAATATATGTGGTATAGTTTTCAATAGATGGGACACTTTTATTTTCTTGTAGCCAACACTCCGTTAAAATAATTACGTCGTTTTCAAAAGTTAGACTGTGCAATAATACCAACAAGTTGTCCAGATTTTTATATATACTACGAATATTTAAAGAAAAAATCTTTCGTGATTCATTTTTACTAATGAGGGTATTACACTTTAATGCGTCACAATTATAAGCATTAGCAATGCTCAGTTTATCTATTTCCGAAGAAGTATTTATAATTGAATTAGTCATTGTAAAAGTAAACAAAACAAAGTTACAGTAAAAGTGTGAACTATATTATTATCTGTTAACTGATAACCAAGTTTAGACAAAATACTATATGCAACATATTTGTATATTAACCCCGTATATTGAGATGTTTTTAAGAAGGTAATATTATATTTATTGTTTTTGGTGCATGTGTGTGAGTATTTGTGATATAGTGTTTGTTGTGAAAGTGTGACATGAATTAAATGCAAAGTGAAGTAAATAAATAACAAAAAAATATTAAGAAAAATAATACAAAAAGAAGTCCCTAGTCACTTGTCTAGACGAAGGTTGTTCAGGTCCTCCTCGTTGCGTATGGGAATTTGTTTTTTACCTTCGGCTTGACGGAGATATATTTTTCCAAATGTCGTCCAGCAGTACTTATAGGCATTGTCCCTTGCAAATGTACGTGCAAGATAATATAAGCGTTGAGCCTTTAGGGTTAACTTTTCAGTCACATAGATTGGTTTTGCAGGGCCTTCAAGTCTTAAGTGAGTTGTGTTTAACTTACACTCCTTGTTCCTAATATTAAATTGTTTCACCCCTTTTATTATGGTTTCCTTGGTAGAAACGCTTGAGAACTCCACAATAACTTGTGACGATAACGGGTCATCTTTTTTGTTGATACGGAACACGTCTTTGATGTCCTGATTTAGGATTGGAGTGCTTATAGCAGTAGCCGTTGCCCTCACAAGCTCACACAAATCATGTCTGCTTTCACCTGGCTTTTTAGGCATATTTTTTATTGCAATCTTAGAGGAGCATAACTGCCTCTCTAAGCTTTCAACAGTTTCCTCCAGACGTTGTATTAGGCAACGGTCCTCCCGACGCTCCAACTCCAACCGGTTCATTTTGGCGATCATGTCGTCATACTGCTTGGATATAAATGCAATGCTGTTTTTTATATCCTCATTTTGAGAGCTAATGGCTGATATTGACGCATTTAATGCAGCGTACTTCGAGTCAGATTGTACCGCAGCTTTAGTTAGTAATTCACGGATCTCCTCCATGCAGATATGCTCATCGTCCCGTTTACGTTTGAACCTAGTGATGACATTTTCATGGTCAATGGCAGTTAGATTAGGGGTTGAACCGGATTGGGTCACCACACGAGAAGAGACGTTGGGTTCTACCATTTCTTCCTTAGAAGGTGTATTGGGAGGTGTACGGCGAAGAGGCATAGTCAGTAGTATAATAAATCAGCTTAAGCAAAAGCAAATAATAACATCAGACGCGGTTAGCACAAAACGTCGCAAGCTATAGCTCACTATAAGTGCGCGTAGGTAGTTCAAAGAAATGTCCGTAGTGAGTGACGAGACAAAACACTGTCACACCTGCACGAGCGAGCGGGATGGCACAACTCACATTTAAAATAATTAGTCCGAAGCTACGATATTGTACACTTTTAAAGCGATCTTAAGAGCGAAAATACTCTGCGCGGAAATAGGCACATTAGATATAAATTAAGTTTACTTTTTACACACGTCCACTCGTGATCACGGTTCGGGGCGAAGGGGATATTATTACTTTTGTTCTTAATCCAATAAACAACAACTTTTAATCTCCTCATACTTAACGAAGCTAAGACAATCCTTATATATCATGAAAAATACAAATTGATTATATAAGTCATCAGATTGCTTCGGTAGGACAGTAGGACGGTAGGTTACTGTGTCTGAGGTCTTCAGTTCGATTACCGGGACGAACCAAAGGTGTGTGTCATCATCAACAGCCAATAATGCCCCACTGGAGGGTTCAGGTCTCCCCTCAGGAGAGAGTTAAGGCCATATTTCCTCACGCTAGCCGAATGTGGGTTGTATTTATTTTGAGATTGGTATTAAAACATTTTTTTTGGGGTTTGGGGGTTTCTATTGATATTACCCATAGTTTAAGCTCTTCTTAGTTCGGGACTAGATGGCGTTGTGAGTAAAATATCTGATACATTATTATGTTACATTATTATTCCCGCATTACATTTAACAAAGCGGATTTAATGCCATATAGTATTATCTTCTAGTCTACCTTTATATTACGTAAATTATCCGAACTTTCAACACATAAATACTCCAACAATTACATAAGCTCATAAAGAGATAAAAAACAAATTTAACAGTCATAAATAAATTTATAAAACCGTTTCTATAGTAATATTGAACAGGACCGTAAAACCACCAACAGAATTTAATATTACAGATATTTCATTATGGAGTATTTTATGAAGTTACCGGCTTGAAAGAGATCAAAAATAAATTCAATATGAACTGACTCAAAGGAAGCCAAGAGCGTACCTCGTGTTCGGTAAAGAATCGAGTCCATGATGTACGGCTCTCCCGTTATAAAATCTAACCACTGAAACTTACTTTTTATAGAAAAAATGGTTTAAAAGTTTGATAAATCAATAACATGCCTATAAATTAATTTATCTAAAACACAGGTTTCTAATACGCACCAAAATATGCATACATTTCAAGGTATTGCTATCATAAAATGTATGCATATTTGGTATTTTTACGGTTTTAATTTGCGTTTGATTGCTTTTCTAATGATACTCAATGAGACGATACTTCCTTAATATTTTGTTGAATAGGCAAAGAGGATAAAATACCAATTGCCATGACTCTGATACAACGCACGCCTCTTTTACGTCATTTCCTTCATTAGGTCTTTCGTAGAAGTTATGAATTATGTTTATTATACTTTTCATTTTTCCTGCCTTAACTTTATCCTGTTTTACCAACTAGTAAAACTTTATAATGGTATACTAATCCAATCATTATTTTCCAGGCTTATTAAAAATAATTGGAGTCGTTAAAAACTTAACCAATATTACTTCTAAAACAATTAAATTATTGTTATAGCTCCGAAGAAAGTCATCGGCCCATAAAGTAACAATTCTGGGCAATTAAATAGTTTTGAAGTTCTGAACTAATAGAAGTAACTGTCCAAAGTTATTATACTTGTATTATGTTTTGTCCCGTTTGTGTTCTACAATGTTGGGGGTCACATTCAGGTTATAATCCTTCTGATAATTGGGAAACTTTGATGACAACCAAAATGTTACAAATGATTTTTGAATGACAAAAGTATTTAGGAAACTTTTAGGTTTATATTTCTCATAAGTTTCAACTGTAAGATTTTGACTATTTCATATGAAGATCAATTAATATGAAGACACGGGTCACAAATTAAAAGCGAAAACTGCCACCTATGGATCCGTTATATTTAACATTTTTAAAGGACTTGAAGAGTTTTGTAACACTTTTATTCCTTCATTAGTATGCTCACCTCAACAACGTAGCGCGATCTCTCCAATCTGCATTTCGTCTGTATGTCCTCGCCACTCCACTCCCGGCGAGTATCGCCAGACCAACAACTAGAATCATCTTAGTACCAGGTTTTGAACACCACATTAGTTGTACGCCATACGCTGTGATGATCACACTGCCCACACTGTGAATAATCAGATGTATAAAAAACGAGAAAAAGGAGTCATCAGACATCAACAACAAAGACTTCGCTTTTAACTCTCGGCAGTAGAATAGAGTTTTTAGCATTTAATTATTTTAACGTGTCAATAAAATTTTGCATGTTTCTGTAAGAGCTCTCAATAGTTCCTTTTCGCCATCGTTTGTACATTTAATAGCTTATTTGCTCAGATAACTTTAACAGCTTTTAATGAGACATGACATCAAACAATTTCGCAAATTATTCCAACACTGCCAATACAGATGGTGAGGAGACACTTGTGTATTTATCCACCGTTGGTCTCGTAGACGGTGTCGTATAAAACAAAGGCAATGGAAATCATAAACCAGCCGTATCTATATGCCTGCGTATAAGTATAGTGCAAGGCAATCATGTGCATGAAAGCGAATGACAATAACGTAGCTCTCAGAATCTCAGTACACAATAAATCTGGATTGAATTCCGATACGGATATCACAATCATGGATAGCTCGGGACGAATTACACGCTTCATCATGATAACTGGCAGGCAGAGGTAAGTACGGTTTAACGTTTCATCAAATCCAATGAAAAGGAATGAAATTGATCATTAGCTCTGTTTTAAATCTGCTAAATCTTTTATTGGATTGTTTCAAAGTAATATTTGTAGATTTTTTTGAGACACAACAAATGTAGTCAGTAGTATAATTTCATTATCTTGATTGGTGAATATTTTAGTAAAATTATTAAAAAAAATGTTGTATTCAAGTGTATATTTTAAAGTTGAGAGAAAAGTAAATGATTTTTTTTTAATCTTATTAGAATTATTTGGATGGAGCTGAGCTGAAGGCTACCAACGGGGTCACAGGTGGCGGATAGTGAATGGCCACCAGATATGGTGGTTAGCTGCGAATATACTGAATAAGCAGTCCCCGACCGACAGCGGCAAGGTTACCAGGATGTGGTGGGGTGTTTTGTGGGAAAAACACCTCTTTAAAATGCTACTAAAATCCATAGACAACCTTGTGACGTGGCGAATCAATGCCGCCACTAAATAGGCATTCCTCTGGTGCCAGGCAGCAGTGGTACCAGTACTAGCAAGAGGCGGAGGAAGCGGATTCCATAATGGCTCTTGACCGGATAACAATAGGCAGAAATCTCTGACTAGTGTACTGCGGCGTGGAAGGCAAGTGGGAGAAACCACCACACAAATATTTTCCTGAAATGGAGCAATGAATATGTCACAAAAAAGAGAAATAGTTCTTGACAACGGGCTTCCACGATGTAATATTCCGTGGCGGTCTGAGTCCGGCAGGGTCAGTAACAAGGCTGACACTGTCGTCATCATGCGAAAACCTTGTAAAATAGGAACTTGGAATATTAGGACATTGTTGACACCTGGAAAAGTGGAAGAAGTAAAGATGGAAATGGAAAGATTAAATATAGATATACTGGGATTGAGTGAGGTGCGATGGGAAGGAAGTGGCGATTATTGGAGCGATAACTACAGAATTATATATTCAGGGGAAAATCAGGGAGCTAACGGTACAGCGGTAGTCCTGAATAGGTCTTGGGGGTTACAGATAGAGAATACAATTCATTTAGGCGACAGAATTACAGCTTTAAAATTAAAAACTAGTCATACAGATTTATTTATTGTCCAAGTATATATGCCTACTGGTAATCACGATGATGATGAAGTGGAAGCTATTTATAACAACATAGACTCAATTTTAAATTCAGTTAAAGATAAAGACAATTTGATTGTCATGGGAGATTTTAATGCGGTAGTAGGAAAAGGTTCAGAAGATAACATAGTTGGGAAATTTGGATTGGGTCAAAGAAACTGCAGAGGAAGACGATTAATACAATTTTGTAAGGAGAATGATCTTATTGTAGCAAATACGATGTTCGATTTACCGAAAAGGAGGCTATATACATGGAAAATGCCTGGAGATATTGGAAGATACCAGTTGGATTATATTTTAACAAAAAATGGGTACCGTAATCACGTCAAATCGTGCAAAACCTTACCAGGAGCGGATCTGAACACGGATCATAATTTGCTAGTCAGTACATTTATTATAGATATTAAGAAACAAAAGAAGAAGGTTAAAACAAAACGTATAGATCTCAATAAACTTAAAGATAAGAATTTTAAAGTGCAATATAGTAATAAGTTGGGGATTGGTCTACAAAAATTAAAAGAAAACTGTATAGAATTAGAGTATAATAATATGGATATAGAGACCAGGTGGGAAAAAGTTAAGGATATAATAAAAACTAGTGCTGATGAAGTACTACAGAAGGAGAAACTGATTCCACGCAAGAAATGGCTTACACCAGAACTTATTAAATTAATGACAGATAGGAGAAAATTAAAATGTAAGACTGACGAATTTAGTATTAGATAATATAGGCAATTAACTAATAAGATAACATCAAAATGTAGAGAGCAAAAGACGAAATACTTAGAAGAGACCTGTAATTCAGTAGAAACATTAATGAAACAAGGCAAGATAGATAA
This sequence comes from Phragmatobia fuliginosa, assembly GCA_932526445.1. Lineage (NCBI taxonomy): Eukaryota > Metazoa > Arthropoda > Insecta > Lepidoptera > Erebidae > Phragmatobia > Phragmatobia fuliginosa. The sequence goes on along the minus strand of OW052063.1, from coordinate 1,974,058 downwards.
AGCGTATAGTTTAATAAAACAATTAGATAACAAACCTAGGTCAAAAAGTACAGCAATCTTAGATGAAAAGGGTAAAATATTGGTTAATAATAAAGACATTGCTGAACGCTGGAAAAGATACATTGAAAAATTGTATAGAGGTCAAGGAATGAAAGAAGATGATATAGAAAAGGTAGAACTTGTACCAGAAGACAAATTGGGTCCAGTAATATTACGGGAGGAATTTATGAAAGCTATGAACTCTATACAACATGGAAAGGCTCCAGGAGAGGATCACATATACATAGAACTAATTAAATATGCCGTGTGTGATCCTCTCTTAGACGAGATGTACTACTTAATTGGGAAGATGTACGAAACAGGCACTGTACCGCAAGATTATCAAATTAGTAAAACAGTTACCGTACCGAAAAAACAAAACACACTCAAATGCGAGGAGCACCGAACCCTTTGCTTAGTTTCTCAAGCATCAAAAATTTTACTTAAAATAGTACAAAACAGAATAAGACCACATATAGAAAACTACTTAGGGCCTGACCAATATGGTTTTAGACAAAACAAGGGCACGAGAGAAGCTGTTCTAGCCTTACGTTTAATTATTGATAGACGAATGGATCTAACTCTCCCAACATGTATAGCATTTATAGATCTAGAGAAGGCATTTGATAGGGTAAACTGGACAAAAATGATGGATATTCTAAAGGAAGTAGGCATAGATTACAGAGACCGGAGAATAATTTACCAACTTTACAAAAACCAGAAAACAGTAATAGAAGTAGGAGAAGAAAAACAATACGCAGATATTAAACAAGGCGTAAGACAGGGGTGCCCTCTGTCACCTTTAATTTTTAATATTTTTATTGAATATGCCATAAGAAAAATAGTAGAATCGGGTAAAGGAGGGGTAAAATTTAATGGGGAAACTATACGTTTTATTAGATTTGCAGATGATATTGCAGCAATAGCCGATACCACGAGCAATTTAGAACAACTGCTAACAATAATGAATAGTACTTTTGAAGACTTTGGATTAAGTATAAACTGCAATAAAACCAAAATTATAATTACCTCCAAATCTCAATCCATAGCCAGCCATATTGAAATTAACAACAATCACATAAAACAGGTAGAAAGTTTTAAGTATCTAGGTAGCCGAATAACACAGGACTCGAGATGTTCTCCGGACATAATAGAGAGGATTGCAATCGCGAAACAAGCCTACAACCGCAAAAAACATCTATTTAAGGCAAAGATTAACATAAACATAAAAAAACAGCTCATCAAAACTTATATTTGGAGCATTGCGCTTTATGGCTGCGAAACGTGGACGCTGACTCAAAGAGACAGAGATAAGTTGGCAGCATTTGAAATGTGGTGCTGGAGGCGGATGATGAACATCAGTTGGACAGAGAAAAAATCCAACGAGGAAGTCCTACTAATGGTTAACGAAGAAAGGAGACTTCTGAATACTGTTGACAACAGAAGAGGCAAAATGGTTGGCCATTTGATAAGACACGACAACCTTTTTAAAACCATTCTAGAAGGAAAGATAGAAGGCAGAAGAAAACGCGGAAGGCCTAGATTGGCGTATATACAACAAGTAAAGGAGAAAGTAGGAGTCGTGGCCTATCAAGAGGTCAAACGGATTGCGGAAAACAGACAGGAGTGGCGATTGCTCCACCGACAAGGGACTGACCCTTAAATTAAGAAGAAGAATTATTTACTAATGCAACAAGGAATAAATCAACACTCATGTCAAATCGAGATATTGAATCTTGCCTCCAGATAGGGTCGTTATTTCGATTTTAGCATGTGTGTGGATTGGGTCCTTAATGCTTATTATATTATGGTCCAGTTTGTTTCATATACTAAACTGCTTCGTTGGCCTAGTGGATAGCGTATGCGACTGCTAATCAAAAGGTCTCGGGTTCAAATCCCGGGTCGGATCAAAAAGTGTTTTAGGGATTTCTTAGGAAATTCCTAATAGCAGCCCGGAGTTCGGAAGTTTAGCGGGTGGTGATTCACGCCCGTGCCTCGGATAGCACGTAAACTCGTCGGTCCCGGTTGTCATGAACATCTATGGCAATTCTTATACGAAGCCAGTGCCCTCAAATATACTGAAAACTAGTGTAGTTCAACCTTCGAATTTCAGTTCTCCCTTAGGGTTGCGGAGGTCCAATGCCAGTCGCTCCGTGGAAAAACTGATATTCAGGTATAACCGGTTGAACTAGTAGCCAACTCCAAATAATATTTTGAATAAGGCTAGGAACAAAAAAAATTGGTCTGGAAAAAGTTTTACCTTGGTATATATAATACTCGTTCAGCGATTACAAAACCAACTGTCACCAATAAGTTGCTTGCTGGTACAAACGGTAATACCATAAGCAGGAGCCCAATGACCGCTGGTGTGTGCTTTTGAACCTGAGGAAGAAAAATATTAATCACAAATAATGTTATGATTAGAGTTATTGATAAAAATCATAAAGAGTTTCTGAAGTTAACAAATATTTCAGTTGTTTCAGAGTTTGGGTGTTTTCTATGTATAATATGTATGTATGTATTTAGAAAAAAAGTATGTTTATGTACCTATAATATATCAGTTGTCTAGTACCCATAATACAAGCTTACTTTGGGACTAGATGACGTTGTAAGATGTACAAAAATGTTTATTATCATTATTGATGATGATGTTTTCCATATGTTTGATACCCGTGCACGAAAACTTGACATAGGAATAATTTTAACAAAAAGGAACCGACTTCAAAGAAAAACTATTCCGAGGACCCAAATCGCGACAATTGTGCCTATGGTATATGAGGAGTTCTCTGATTTCCTTTTGATCCCATCATCAGATCCCGATATGGTGAAGATGGGACTGTAAGCTACGCCCATTCTAATGCGAAACTAATTTTTGAAATCGGTTCATAAACGACGAAATTATAGCTAAACATACGTAAAAAAAAAGATTCCGACGAATTGAGAACCTCCTCTTTTTTTTAGTCGTTCAGTGAAATTCGAAAAACTTGTCTGCAAAAAAGTTTTGAAATCTGGAATATCTTTCATCATGTAAATAGGAGCAATTAATACAATTGAAACAGAGCGGGCATCCTCACGACAAGTTGCATGATTCAAATTAACTAACTCTTGTCGGTTCTGTTGAAAGTTAATCAGAGTACTAGATGTATTTGGTATTTGATTAGTTTCTATTGTAAAGGATGTTGATATCCTTAAATGAATTTCCTAGTTTGTAGAATATTGTGGCACAATTCTCCGTATTTAACTACATTGTTGGTCTAGTAGTTAGCGTATGCGACTGCTGACCAAGAAGTCTCGGGCTTGATTCCCGGGTCGGACCAAATCTTTGTGTGATCAGCAAATATTCGTTTCAGTGTCTGGGTGTTTTCTATATAAAATATGTATGTAGGTATGTTTATGTATTTATATCAGTTGTCTCTAGTTCCCATAATACAAGCTCTGCTTACTGTGGGAATAGATGAAGTTATGTGTCAGATGTCTGAAAAGATTTAATACTGTTTTATTTCGAATTTGAAAGGAAAAAAGTGATTTTCTCCTGATGTTTAAATAAAAGTAAGTTTGATTATTTGTTAATCCAATTTTGATACATCCATATTAACGCCGATGAGGACTTAAGCTATCATTTAATTAATTTAAATACATTATATATTTTGAAAAGGTTATATTTTAAATGAGGACTGAAATGAGAAGTATCAAGTACAAGAAACGGACACAAAAAACACCCATATTCAGATTAACAATTTGTGGATCACAAACCACTAGGCTAACCGTGTAGTTAACGCAATATAAATAGTTATATGAGTAATTGAAAGCGTGGATTACACTTGAACTAATCTTACCTCCATATCAGCGATAAACCGATAGCACAGTAGAAGCAAGGCCCCGAAGGCCGCGCAAGTGAGAAGGTTTCTTGGATCCCAGCCGCTGGTGATGAGAGGGACCGAGCCCATCTGCCAATCATGGCTGAGCGTCCATGGGCATAACAGCAGCCACCAGTTGAAAGCCGCCAGATAGCAGAAGGTCATTAACCTAAGAAGAAAAAAGTAAATCATATGAGCTCTCTTAGTAACTGATGATGGTCTAGTGGATGTTGACTTTGATTGCGAAGTCAAAAGTCTTGGGTTCGACGCTCACTTAGGACATAATTATAGTATACTACTACCCACCCGCGACTTCGTACACGTCGCGACGTGAAGTTAGTTATTTGCACATATTTCTAATTGGTTCACAGTAAAATACTTTTATTGTTATAATAATCCCTCCATATAAGTAGTTTTTTTCAATAATTCTTATACTTATAAATATAACCATTTAAAATCCTTCTGCTATAATTAAACCTTAACTTTAATAACATCAGTGTTTAGGTGTAATTTATCTATAATTTGCATGTAGGTAAATTAATGTAAATGCTATCATTGAATAAACTCAACATTTAGTATATTTCATAAGATTTAATAGGGTTTTGTGATAGATTTAATTTACATTATTAAACCAAAAACGAAATAATTACTTTCAATAAAAAAAAAAGTCAATATTTACTTTCATTAAATCTAGCACGTATAATATTTTTATATTTCTGATTAACAATAACTAGTAAATGAACACTTTCTTATAATTATTTTCATATTATTATGATGCTCGAATATTAGCAAAAGCAGCTAGTTGGCGTTGTGTGGAAGATGTCCAAAATATTCCTTTATTTATTTTATTTATGACTATTATTACTTTATACTAATAGTACTGAGAAATTTCTTTGACTACTTAATATAATATTGAAGTATTGGAAGTACTAAGTAATTGTAAATGCTTAATTCCAGGCCTAACATTTTTCCAAATAATATAGCAATTTAAAAGTGACTTGTTAGTCTTGTGCTAGTAGTTAGCGGACTAGACTCCTGATCTAGAGGTTTCGGGTTCCAGTACTGATTGGATTATTGTTGGGTTTTTCCTCACAAGAAATTTTTAGCAGTCCGCAGTATGGATGTTGGCGGTCTTTCACGCCCGTGCTTCGGAGAGCACGTTAAGCCTTCGGTCCCGGTTAATACTTATGGCAATAGTTATTTAGCAATGCCTTTAAATATACTGACACTGATTAACTTTTTGTTTTTACTACTTTTTAGCTTACTTATTAGTTTGACGTGTCTGAGTGTGTGTCTGACTCTGACAAGGTAGCACCCGAACGGATGAACCGATTTTGATGTTGTCTTTTTTGGTTCAAAGGTGAATTAGTCGGGAGTGTTCTTAGCTATGTTTGATGGAAATCGGTCCATTCAGTTTGGGGGTTTATTAATTTTTTAATTTTACTTGTTAGTAGATACTTTTACTAGCATCTACTAAAAAGTTGTAAAAATAAAATGTAAACAGTGTTAGTCTTACCCAGAACTACCTTTATTACGCGTAACACTTCACTAGCTTTAAATTTGACATCCAAAAAAAAAATTGTGTGCAAAATTACCTTACAAAGAAACTGGGATGAAAAGCAGCAGGGTTATCCTGAGGTGAGAATGATGGCCAAGTGCCTTGCAGCAGCGCCAGTCTCAAACACACTAGCAGAGCTAATGACACGATAACCTTCACAGCCCGGACTGACAGACCATTGCATTTCTTCTCGATCTTCAAGGAGCATATGGACCTAAAAAAATATGACACTTAGTATGGAAACATCATTTCAGATCCTCAGAGTTTCTCTTAGAGACCTCAGAGGATCTTTTGTCTTTTTTTCTACGCTGGGAATTCTTGTCACACCATACCCTGTGATGGAGAAACGAAGGGCATGTTTGAGACTACCAGAGCACCTGCTAAGCCCCGCACCCTCTATTCGTACTTCGGCAGTCATTAGAAGAGATTATACAAAATTAAAAAAAAATACTCTAAGCTGGAAACAAAAATTACTTAATGATACTGTGTAGCTTGAAGTAGTTTGTAAGCTGGGTACATGTATAAGATCTGCTTCAATAATAAAGACCACAGTAGAATGGTAACCGTAATATTTAGAATAAGTAGGTTAAGCATATTTACCAATGTGACTTTAATAATAATAAAGCAGTTGTTTAAGATTATATTATTATTTTAATCGTTTTTTATTCGTATAACAATTTAATCTGTATTTTTGTTTGGAGTTAAAATGAAGGCTAACATTTGTCATTAATAACTACTGCTGATAAAACATTAGTTCACTCATAGCTTCGATCCAGACAGTCGATAAGCGTAGTTGAAGTCTTTCGGGCAGCTTAAAATATCCAACCGCAAGAAGCCTCAACGTATCTTGCCAGTTCCCAACCCGCACTCGGCTTGCGTGGAGACATTTGACCTAAGCCCTTACCTGACAGAATACCCGAGCCCAGTATTGGGACATTATGGGTTGTTAATTAATATAATATTGATTAAAAAGAAAACAAATCAGATTCAAATTTCAATGGTCAGGGAGTATTTAAAAGATCAGTCAAATTGAAACACATAATTACATACATATTAGAAAAGATCAAATACCGTCGTCATTGTTCAGAACTGTTTTCATTTTCTTGCTTGTAAAACGTTTAGTATTATTAGTATTGATTTAAAAGTTTTATAAGAACATAAATGTCCACTGCTGAAGAAGCTCGTAAATGTTATAGCGGGCTTCTTGGCTGAATACAGCGGTAGGGCTTGACCGTATCGGTTTTATTTACAAATAGCTATTCTCCGTAGATTCACCTGCATTTATCGTTACTACTCTACTCCTGAGGGTAATTTTAAAACTATAAGGCTCTAATGCTTATAAATTGTATTATCTTACAATGTGTAATGGTAAGATAATTGTATTATCTTACCATTCACAAAATGTAATTATCTTACAATCTTACATTTTGTGAATGGCGTTTAGTACAACCGCCCCAATGTTATATACATTCGATAGTGACTCGATCGTCAATAATACTTGGTACTAAATAAAATAATAATATTTTTTATAGCGAAAACCTTCACAAAAACAATTAGCTAACAGATTAAAATAAATAAGAAAGAAAGATAAGAGTTTCAAGAACAGGCTTATTTTTAACTTTTGTATACACCTTCTTAATTAAGGCAAAATTAATGACACGTCGCAAGCCAAAATCCTATTTTTTGTAACATCGAAACCGAAAAAAGACCGTTTAGTAAATTGGAGGAAAATATCACTAATATTATTAAAAAAATACATCGGTATCCAACCCTGAATCAAAATTAAGCACATCTAGTAAATAATTTCAGAAACTTAATGAATGCCACGTACATAACAAAGTTCCTTGATTCAAGTTCGCATGACTTTAATCCTAGGTCTGCGCCAGCTTTGTTGAAATAATCATAGCCCTTTGTATGTCGGCAAAGAGTTATAAAATATTCATCACTTACACAAACATAGGCAACACAAAGTACAAGCATTGTTAGAAAAATCCAATGTGCTACAAACGAGAAGCAAATAAACGGTACAAGTGCTCTTCAGGGGTGGAGAAACAGAAAAGGTCGCGTGGACCTTCTACTTGTTGAGCGATTGTGGTGTTAAATATTTAGTTCTGTTATAATAGGTGACTTTCAAGTATCTTATAAAATTTGTGTTTGAAAATAAACTTTTAATCTGAAGTGATGAGGTAATTGGGCGTATGGTTTACTTTGAGTTGATTTTCGATGTCTTGGTTAAAAGCGGGAGTTCCTAGCTCCTTGGGGCCAGCAGTGGATAACAATAAGTTGACTTGTTTCATTTATTTAAGAATTTAAAAACTTAAGTTAGCTATTAGTTTACGTGCTGGAATTCTCTGATCTAAAAACACTCTTCAGTCCAATCTTCCCCAGGGCTTCTGAATTTCATTCATCGAGGAAGTTTTAAAAAGGACAATTCTATCTTCTCCAAACTCTCTTCATTAATAGCTAACTTTTTATAGAATTTTACGCAGACTGAGATTAGTCAGTTTACCATATTTATACAGCTTGTTCATTTCCATTACAAATACTTTTCATTCTATGCATTTTTCAATTTAAACTACTCATCTCAAATTAATGTTGAAGTAAAGACGTGAAATGACAGACTCAGAATACAGGGTGTCACCAACCCTAGTCATCTCGTGAGTGTCATAAGACAGCGACAGTAAGTAAACTATACAGTACAACAGAACTACAAAGAGAAGGAAAACTGGAAAAATCCCTTATATCAATCTGTCTGGTCAGTGTGATATGGTAGGACAAAACCTCTTGTCTATAGAGAGGTTTATGAACAGCAGTGACTGTTAAAGATATTGACATGGAAGTAAATCATGTCATTTAGAGCGTGAATTAAGAAAATGGTGGGAGATCATTGTTTCGTTTTTTTCGGAAGACGATTCCTATTTCATCTCATCCATATTTTTTATCATTAAATTCATTAAAACGACGACTTGAACATGTTAAATGCATTGGCAAAAATAGCTGATATATTAGGCTTGTTGCCATCTCATCAAAAGCAGAAGAAGAAAATGATGAAACTTAATTTTTGTAATTGTTATTAAGATTTCACAACAATAATAAATTGATGACGTAGTTTCTAATGTTTGAGTTATAAAACAAAACTGTTGTAAAATAGTTACGTTAAATTTTATGAATATGAAACTCATATAAAGTGTGTTGTGAGCGCTAGAAAAGGGATAAACGTCCATTAAAGTGAAATAGCCGTAAAACGCGGAGTGCTTTTTTATTTACTCCTGGCTAAATTGAATTTTTCCTCAGTCTTTTTGTTTACTTATTTATATACTTAATATTAGCTGCACTTTCACGGTTCATCCACAGTTATTGTTATACTCTTACAATTAAACCGCGGGTGCCACCGCGGGGCGTAGCTAGTCAAAATAACAATAGTAACCTAACGGCCCGTTTACGACCTTACCGCTGTGAGCGGTAGCTAAGCTCATAGCTAAGAGCGGCGACTCGTGGCGTGCCTCATACATTTTTATAATTTTGATATTACCGCTCGGCGTTTCGCTCTTAGCTACCGCTCACAGCGGTAAGATCGTAAACGGGCCGTAAGGTTATTCCCTATATTATCAGCCAGTAATGGTCCCGTTGAAGTCGGTCCAGTCGTTTCAGAAATAAGCAGGAACAAATTTTAGACTGAGTCTTGAGACGATCAGTTTTGTACCTCGTTTCTAAACGTTCTTACCTATAATCAAGCGTAATTAATAGAAAAAAGAAACCTAGTACTTTGTTCAATTTGTCCATTCAAAGGGCACCTGGAAGAGATTGCATTTAGCAATAAGGCCGCCCATTGGACATACATATCAACATTAATATTCAACTGCGACAATGTATATGGTGTACAATAAAGTTTATTCTAATCTATTCTGTATTCTAGTACTTATACATAGAAAGATTTGGCTATACACCATTAAAAACTATGACAAAAGATACCTCGTTATCAATTCAGTGAAAATACTAGACTGTGTACATAATTTTCAATTTAATCCTAATAACACTGGCAATCCCTTTGAATAACAAAGTATCCAAATCAAAACGATATAAAAATCTAATCAGCGTAGATCGTTCAAGAAATTGTCCCTAAGATTCAATCTCTTGAACTCCGAAAGTCAATTTGTCACTTTGATAGACAATTTTAAAATTTTTGCTCCAGATTGCATGTTATCCCAGTATATCCAAAGTATATCCAAAGTATCCATTAAGTAAAATTTCACAGAAGATTAAAATCTATTACAATACCTTTTAACAAACGGCCAGCATCTATAAAAGTCGAAGACAAGATTCAGTATAAATATCATGATGCCCGTCTCCTTCGCCAGCATACTGAGAGCTCCAAGCACCACGCTAAGCCATACGCACTTCTTGTTACTTGTAGGCCTGTGAACAATGGGTAATGTTTTATATGCTATATTTATTAGCACGGGGCTCTAAAGCGAGCGGAACGAAAATTAAGAGGTGTTCGCTATGATTTTTTTTATGATCTGTAAGTTACTGATTTACTTATTCAGTACCTTAGAAATTGTACCTACAGTTTTCATTTACCTACATAATTCCGTGTAGAATAAAAGCGGCCAAGTGCGAGTCGGTCTCGCCCATGAAGGGTTCCGTATCAGCAAGTAACATCATATAAAAGTTCTTGTAGTTCGTTGTAACTTTGATCGATGTTTTTATACTAGTGTATTGATTGGATGAAAGGTAAATTGCGTGTTACGATTTATGACGTATTAAAAAAAAACTACTCACTAGATTTCGTTCGAACCAATTTTCGTTGGTAGTTTGTATGGTAATGTACAACATATATTTTTTTTAGTTTTATCACTCTCCTATTTTAGAAGTTAGAGGGGGGGGGACACACATTTTTCCACTTTGGAAGTGTCTCTCGCGCAAACTATTCAGTTTAGAAAAAAATGATATTAGAAACCTCAACATCATTTTTGAACACCTGTCCATAGATACCCCACACGGATAGGTTTGATGAAAAAAAAATTTTTCAGTTTCAGTTCCATGTATGGGGACCCCCAAAATGTATTGTTTTTTTTCTATTTTTATGTAAAAATCTTAATGCGGTTCACAGAATACATCGACTGACAAAATTTCAACAGTATAGCTCTTATAGTTTCGGAAATAATTGGCTGTGACATACGGACGGACAGACAGACAGACAGACTTGACGAATCTATAAGGGTTCCGTTTTTTGCCATTTGGCTACGGAACCCTAAAAATGCGGTGTGGTTACTATGAAACTGTGGATTTATAACTATTGATTCTATTTCTTTATTTTTTTCCATGATGAGGGGTCATATCTATATATATATATATAAGTGTTAACCTGCTAAGTCCACTTTACATCGAAAATGAGATTTTAATCGAATCTGAAACTACAGGCCATTACCCATATAGTGGTGTAAAAAATACCTCATAATTCAACTTAATAAGGCTAAAAACCGATGTCCGTCAAACTGCTTTAAAACCAGCCACCAAAAAACACACAGAAAACCTGCCAAATCCTTTAATCCTTCCCAGTATCGTACTAGAAATGGTCGGTAACGCATGAATTTACTTTTTCATAAATTTAGTATACTCGTACATAAGTAGTTAGAAGTGATAGTAGATGATAAAGGTAAGTTTTCATTTGTTATATAATTCATAAACATAATTAAATTTTTCACTAGTAACGATATTCACTCAATTTTTGTTTACAACTTAAACCTGAGGGTTTGCGGAAAAGAATAAAACAAGACGAGAAGCGGGGAAAAAGTATTATGGAAGAGAGAAAACAGTAAGTGTATGGAATAAAATAAGCCAAGTGAGGCTCGAACCATAAAATCTAGGTGCCCTTTCAAGGTACTGACTAATAAGAACTGTTGATGAGAATAGAAGAAGAACTATATTTGAACGCTTTTGGACCCTAACTTGGGGTGATAAAAAGACTTAAGTTAATGAGATATGAATAAATAAATATGTCTAAAATACCATTAGCGAGAAAACAGAGAAAACATTAGTGTATCACCTGAAAGTAACTGAAAAATGAAGAAGCTATAAAGTGATACCGGAAAATGTTCTTGAATACTTTGGATATAGGAAGATGGACACTAGCATCTGTGGAACAACAGCCTAGCGTGATTAGGTCTTAAAATCTAACAGGACAGTGTCCAGAGATGAAAAAATCATTATTTCCTCGAGTAGTTGCCTGTGATGGAATCGCACTATTGTCGCGCAATTTCACAAAAGTTATACCTCTTACCAGAACGGAAATCTAAGGAATGTCTGTACCGTTTCTATGCGAATGACTGATGCAAAGAGCAAGATATAAAACCACTTTCGAACAGTCTTTTTTCTTATGTATTTGAAGATATGAATTTCGCATTGTTTAGACCCAAAAGGGATCATGCGAATAATGCGCTGGCTTTAAAGTAGGAACTATTACAGAAGAGATATATCGTAGTTATTTAGAAAAGAAAGACCAGGGAGAGAAGAAAAGGAGAATGATTAAAAAGGGGATCATTATGTTTTTACGGTTGATTTGCAGGCTGATTCAATTCATTGCTGATTCAAAGGCTGGCGCCCAAATCCATTGTTAGTACTCTATCTATACTATAAAACTAAGATGCAAGTCTACAATCTTTGCTTCTTTAACTTAAAGAACAAAAACGGATTTATTCAGCTATCTCTGGAATGAAATTGAAGGTGGAGTAAATGCAGAAGAATTTGTTTCCATTTGGGTAGGCTTTACGTTACGAACCAAAATGAACCATATTAAACAAGACTAATTTAAAGATGTGTTGCAAACTTTACCGCAACGGTGAGCTCTCCAATGGATTCCTTGTAATATAACTGATGTGCCGGATAATCTAATATAATTAACAATTACAAAAATACCAGACTTATTGGTCTGGTATCTTTGTGATTGATAATTACTAAGTCAAATTATCTGTTTGTTTATTATAAATAAGATTAATTATGTTTTTAAATGAATATTAAAGATATTTATAAATTTTTGTTACTATTTTTGATGCCTACATTATTATTTTCATGTACTAAGTTTATAAAGACATGCTAAAAAATTAAACACGAAAGCCTGCTAAATCCCAAACAAAATACAAATGTCCAAACGAATACCAGCTATCTCCTTTTTTTCAGGTTTTTACCATTTTAAATAAGCATTTCAAGGATTTTTCAATATGAAAATGATTGATGGACGTATTCAAAGAAACGGGATTTAAGAAATTTCGATTAGTATAAAATTAAAGAAGTTATTCAGTTTTTTCATCCTCCTGTAAAGTTCTCTAAAAGTGACTTAGCAGGTTAACATTTTAGGCCGACGATATGGTGAATTGTTAATGCACCTGTTTCTGCAACTTTGCCATAAATAAGTTGCCGTCCTATGAGTTCCTCCTCTTGGGGAAGGAAATAGGAAGAGGACTTAGATAACCCTATATATTATAAATAAATACGGATCCTTTTAATTTGTTCAAAGCCGTATGGTCAGTGATCGAAGAAGAGTTGTCCCAATTTATTCCATGGGTATCGTAAGAGGCAACAAATTGCGCAGATTAATAGCACTGTACAGAGAGGGGAAACAGATTACAAACACTATCCCACCCACTCTGCCGAGCGTATCATAGCAGGACAAGCTCTTTTCGAACGAAAGGAAACTAAATTTCGAATTCGGCTAATGTATACGTACGTGTACATCATCATCAGATGATTTAAACAACGTTACTGTGGCAATTCTTGGCATGACTTTATTGTCCAATACGAGAGCGGCATTGGCGTCCGCACGATCGACACCGAAGTAAAGGATCCTGAGTTATTAGACTAGGTGAAGTTTCTATCGTGTTCTTGTTTTTATGCCGCCTCTCGCGCTTTTCGGCCAAGGACTGGATCCCATCCTTGTCCTGTATTCTGCAGCCCTCGACCAAGGAGCCCCTCCAACCGCCTCGGTTGCTGGCGAGGTCTTTCCATTTCTTGGGACTGATCCCAAAAGCGACCATGTCACGCTTTGCACAGTCCTTGAACCGCAACATGGGTCTCCCCAGTCTTCTCGTGGCAAAAGCGATTTCAATTAGTAAAGTACGCCTCGGTAGTCGAGTTAATGTTTAATAAAGGAATTTCAGATCATCGATATTAACAGTCTTTGATGATTCACTGCCTTGTTTTTTTTTTAATATCTATAACTTTTGCCATACTGACTGACTATAAACGAAGCTTTCATGTAAATGTAAATGAATCTAAAAAAGTAAAATTTATTCAAATACAAGAGAATTCAGTCACCATTTTAGTAGCTTCAATCTAATATCTAGTCACCTGATACTTGTTCAGTTTTCACATTTACTACTATCAAGGGATTAAGCGAATGGTTCTCATCAAAAAAGAAACTTAATCTGCTTTTTAATAGAATTCGAAACTCAATGTAAAAACAATTTTGAAGTACGTATCTTTGCTTTGTAAGTTTTAACGGCGCATAATGTTCAATTTTGTACTTTTATTATAAAAGTAGCTGATGGCTGCGGCTTCGCTCGCGTCCTAGGAGAATGAAAAATAGATATTGACCTATTCACAGACCTAACCGAGATGCACACAAAATTTCATGAGAATTAGTCGCGCCAATTCGGAGGGATTTTTTTTTTTTTTTTTTTTTTTTTTTTTTTTTTTTTTTTTTTTTTTTTTTTTTTTTTTTTTTTTTTTTTTCAACATCATCAATCACAAACACCGTGACAAGATAATTTTATATATATTATAAAATATATAGTATATTAATAGTTTCAATGTGTATTTTAGAAGTTTATTAGTTTAACGTTTGACATTTTATACCTTAAATTAATATCTAAAATAGCTGGATAAACACAGTCGTAAAAGGAAAGCTACTAAAAGCTAAGTAAGGGAGGAAAATTATTTCTGCTTTTCTTCTACAGATATTTTAAAGGCTTACATCAGATTCCACACAGATTCAAATACTTTATTAAAATATACTGTGATTTACGTCATCTGATTATGAACTCTACGCAAAGTAAATATAGTTAATTTATTTTATTTAGTGAAAGTACTGATACATGTTTTTTAAATAACAATAATAAATAAATATTTGGGACATCTTACATACAACGTCATCTAGTCCCAAACTAAGCAGAGCTTGTACAATGGGCAGTAAACAACTGATATAAATACATACACATAATTTTTTTTGGCAATACATACATATTATACATAGAAAACACCCAGACTCCGAAACAAATATTTATGGATCACACAAATATTTGGTCCGACCCGGTAAACGAACATGAGACCTCTTGATGAGCAGCCGCATACGCTGATCACTAATCACAAGGCAGTCGAAAGTGATTTTAGTATTAAGTAAGAAATTTTAATACCACAATAAACTGAGTTCGAATAGAACTCATTACTAGTGTAACTATAGCTAGTAATATTTTTTATGAAAAAGAGTGCAAGTAATTAAATAAGGCACCTATTACAAATGAACTAAAACTATCTATGGAAACTGCAACTGGGAAAAAGTATACATATATTAATTTTTAAAATTTGAGCTCAGCTCCCTTAGCAAAGTTGTTTCGGTCGATTTTCTTTCTACCATTGCTAACATTCTTAAACTATTGGGTAATATTTTGTTTAACTTAGCTTTGAGACACATCATTCCCAGATATGTGTTAGTTTTTTATTATCGTTTACGTTTGTCGAATGCAATTTGATTAAGATTGGAAGTAACCCAAAACACTCGATGAAAATATATGAAAAAATCGCATTGTATTTATATAACACGAATGATTTTGATAGTTCCTTGTCATAAGGATCAAAATCATTTGCACGTTCTAAATATACGATACATGGTATTCGTATAACAGTAAACTAACAGCTTTGATACTATCGTCTTTAAACATAAAAGCTATTTTGAGCTCTATAAGATATTTGTTGTGCGTCATTTCATCAGGTTACCTAAGAACGTAGTACCTCTTGAAAGCCTCTCCAATTAAGCTAAATACTCGCCCTAGTGGGTTTCACGTTAGTTGTATATTGAATAAGATTTAGGCTCTCTGCTTTCATGCATTTGAGTAGCCAAATTGCTCATAAAATATCAATATTTTTTAAGGGTTTCGCTGCCAATATTGTAAATAAATCTTTGAGTAAAAATCACAAGTATATTACCATTATGAATCTGTCTACTTCCAAGTCTTATTTCAAGGCGTTGTTAGGGCTATTCATCGACATAATATGTATTTATTTGTCACTTCAGTGGGGACTGGAATAGAACAAACTGTGGGGTAAATACGGGTTTGTTGCGTTATCTAACGCTTTTACGTGGCTTTAAGTTGGTACAATATTAGAACAACCTCAGTGTGTTGTATATGAGTTTTATTGCCACCAAAGGACTTGTAGTTTATCGTCTTTATTAGCAATAGTATAACTAATAAAAACCTCACTCGGTAATCTTCATCTGCTAACTCCTGACTTAATAGTACCATAATGTTGAAGAATTGGTTCGGGAACGAATGGTACTTTATTTTGACTTGTAAGTATCCGACCAATCATTATGTTTAGTACAGAGATTTATTCATCAACTAAATATTAAAATTTATCCCTACGTATCTAAATACAGACCCTTTGGTCTAGCCGTTAGTTTATGAGACTGCCGATCAAGAGATTTCGAATTCAATTTCTCGGTTCGGTTAAAAAAGTTTTTTGTTTTTTTAAGTGAGTTGTCATTCCATTGCAAAACTGATATTCAGGTAAAATTGGTTGAACTACTGGCCGACTCCAAATGATCTTTGAAATAGGTAGTGAAGTTTAGGAAGATGATGTGTGATGTCAGAAATACCATTGAATAACTAAAATAACTTACCTATGATAAACTAGAAGTGAAGATAGGAAGAATATACATGCTAATACATCGGCTCTGCCCACTACTCCGGCTACCTGTCAGAAACAAAATGTTTAATCAATATTGGAGTTGAACTAAAATATCATGTTCAAATCAAGTGTCTTTGAAATAATGTTATGCATTAAATCTCGAGTAGATCGAAAATATTACTATAAATTGCACGAGTTTTAAATATGATATTAATAGTACATTGTTCACCGAGGGAGGAAAGGGACCGATTACTAGCGAGGGAGCAGTTTGTGGCCCGAAGGCGCAGCCTAGGGCCACAATACTCCCGAGGCAGGAATGGGACTTTCACCCGAGTGCTACACAGTGCTTTATACTACACCTGTGAGGATCATTTAAAGTATTTTTAAAATAAAATCAAAACGTAAGACACCATGTAAAACACAATTTAGCTTAGAATTTGACCAATATTTCGCGCTTCTTTTGTTTTTTTTTATTCTTCACAAAAGGATGTCAGTTGCACGGAGATTCCATATTTAAATTATATGAAAACTCCTTGTGCAGGCGCGCCATAGATAAGATAACACATGAGAAATGAAAATTCATACAACTTTCTCTCCCGCTAAAACACGTTAGAAATGGATTTTCATACATTTTTTCCTCCCGCTTATTCAGGTCAAAGAAAAGACTAACGTTCTCTTTTCATTTTCAGGGAATATTGACTACTGTTCCGATCAGGTGTAGTATAAAAGTTATTTTCCTTTTACAATCGGTCGTAAAATTAAATAAATACATCAATTGATTATTTATATCTGTAAAATCAGTACCATTGAAAAAATCTATTTTTATTTTTTTTGTTTCTGTCTGTCCATTTGCTTGTTGCGGAACGGCTGTACCGATTTTGACGGGCCTTTTAATGGCAGATAGCTAATGATGTAAGTAGTAACAGAAGCAACTTTTTTATTTGTTTAACCCTGCATCGTTACTCACAGTTATTGTACTCTGAAAAGTATACAATATTAAATAAACTAGTGATTTAACATCCGAACTTTACCTTTGTAAGAGACTGGTGTCTGATATAGGCTTAAAAAAGAAACTTATGTATATCACCAGCCCCTCTATGCCATAAGAATAGTAAAGGCATATTAGAACCGAGAGAATTGATAAGCAACGACGTCGCGATCAGACCTAGATGGGTGACCTTTTGTTGTAGGCGTTTCCGTGATTCGGAGGTCACGTAAGCAGTTAGTCGAGGTTGTTATCATAAGAGCCGTGAAGTTTAGTTGGGGGCCTTCGGGCTGCTTAAAACATTCAACGTTTAGATTATGTAGCCACAATATATTTTGCTAGCCCTCAACGCGCACTAGTTCAGCACGGGGACTCGCACCAGCCTCTCATGAGAGATGACCCGATCCCAGCAGAGGGACATTATGGGCTATTGTCGACATATATCTAGAATTTATAAGTATAAAATACTCACCGCCTCAGTATGTACAGGATGCACAGCGAACAGCAAAGCAGCAAGTGCAGCAAACGGTCGCTGCAACCGTGCGATCGTAACACATGCTCGTGCAACGAGCGCGCAACACGCCGCGTGCAACACGACGTTACATGCATGCCACCACCAAGGCCGCAGTCCTGCTAGTGCGTGATTTAGTCTGTAACCAAGAGATAGATTGTCTTAAAATATTGGAAGAAACTTATGAAACTTTAAAAAAAAAAACCATTTCATTTTGTTTTAACTTTTCATGAACCATGATTCTATTTATCTTTAGTACAGAAAGTGCATAGGTTGACTTACGCCATTCTGGGTGGGCACTTTTGAATTAAGAACAACTAAGTGTAGTATTTTTGACATATTTTTAAAATATTTCATTTATTTAATGAATAACACTATAATGTACAGTATTTCTATAGAAAGTTATAATTAAATTATGCGTCATGTTAGAATTTATAAGAGACATACGCGCGCACATATACACACGCGCACGCTTTAATAGAGAGAGAAATTGAGACGATTGTCATATTTCTTCATTATCAGCCTATCGCAGTCCACTGTTAGACATAGTCGTCCCCAACTGCACATCAAGTAGCTGAGGATGGACCTAAGTGTGCTCGTAAAGTTAAAAAAAATTTTTTTGAACATTAAGAATTATGTCAAATCTGTAGGACTTATAAAAGTAAAAACAACAAGAACTTGAAATTTTTTGCCTAGCCCCTTTTTTGAGAACAAAAACACAAACAAAAAGAGCTGCCGGCTTAAAACATAACCCATTTATCGCCTGTACAGGTGTCAGCGTAACAAAAAAGCCGTATTTTGCTGCGGCATTTTATAAGGATCGCACGTCTCCAAGTAAATTGCCGGGGAAAAGGTCTCGCCACGTAGTTTACTTACGACGAATTATGTACGTGCATAAGTTACAATACCTTCTGCCTACTTTTGTGAAGGAGAGTGAAATAGTGCGTCCAGTGGTTGGGAATTTTTGATGGAGACAAAACAAAAAATTATGTCGTACTTCTGCTTATACGTGACGTTTCATTTTATTTTTCACGTTGAATTTTGCTAATCCTAGTCCATTTGTTTTAGAAACCGGTGGCTAAAACAAGTACGACAAAATGTGAATTATACTTGCTAAAATTACAATAATATTAATATATTCAATATTCGGGTCCAGCTTGTCCATCTTTAGACATCATTTTTGGTGAAAAATATCCTACGTTATATTAGATATTTCTGAGTGTGTGTCATAATAATCGATTAAAGCCTTAAAGTACTCACAAACTAGCTTTAACATTTTAGTATATTGGATATTTAAGATGAATTTCATATTAAATCAGAAACTGTCGATAGAAAAAAATGAAATTTAAACAGTTTAATTTTAGTCAATATTAAAATAATAAAAAAAACACCATAAGTATAATAATAATAAATCAATAACAGTCTACATAAGCCTACACATTCTCATATTCTTGTTCTAAATGGGACTTATTCGCGATAAAATTAAACAGGTTACGATACCTTCTACTTTTCTACGTTTCGAACGGGTTATAACGCTCGGGGTCACGTGTAGAGTCCTATCCGTCGCATAAAAGTCGTGAAAGTCTAAAAATTGTTAAGCCTACATCATCATCATCATCAGCAGCCTTTAACAATCCACTGCTGGACATAGGCCTCTCCTTGAAAAGGAGGTTTTGGCCTACTATACCACGCTGGCCAGACGGGTTGGTAAAGGGTTTGTTTCAAGTTTTCCTTCTCTTGGCAGTGATGTTAGCTGGTTACTTTGTTCCTTTAGTCGCCTCTTACGCCACCCATGGAATGAATAGGGGTGGTGACACTTTGTATTCTACATAAGCCTACATATGTATAAATCATTAAAGACTTAAAAAACAAAAGTAAACAAGCTACACCACATAAAGAAAAAAACAAATAAAATAAACTGTCAAATAACAAAAGTAAACCATAAAACCGTACAACAATAAAATATAAATGGAAGTCGAATAGTCCAAAATATAACGATAGCAATTTCAAATGTCACCAGTTATTCAGTAATTGGTCCATTACAATTACTATAGAACATGGCCGCGTAAAACTTGATTGTATCGTTTCGTGATGCTCATAAAAATAATACAGCTATCATATGTACGAACGCAGCTGTCATTACTGTTTCCTTTTCATTTTGATAAATCCCTGTGGACGTATCAGTTTCATCTGTACCAAGAATTATTATTGGAAGTAAAATGATCACTTTTTGAGAGCGAATTGGATGAGATTTTTCCGACGATTGAGTTTTGTATGCCACTTGGATGACTTCTATGAAATTAGTTTGTGGAAAGTAACATTGTTGCAAAAAAGTTTGTTATATTTTGTTAAAGTATAAAAATTAACGTTTATTTTATACCTTAACCTATAAAATAAATATGCCTAATTATGCCTTCGTCTCCTGAATATAAAGCACATACTACAACTTACGAATAATCTTCACCAATTCATCCATCATCATCATCATCAACACCAACCCATATAGGTCACCTCAGGATAGTGTTGTAATCTTGCCCAGCCGAAGGTCACCCATCCAGGTACTTGCCGTGTCCCTTCGGTGTACCTTCGGTGATTGTTTTTAGTCACCTGGGGCAACTGAGCTATGAACGGCTCATTAACCAAATAATTTACTATTTAGCAGCACGTGTTGTAACAAAATAATCCTATAGCTATTTATAAAATATTTAAATAAAACAAACAAACAGAAAGATGATCCTCAAAAGGAAATCCATTAGGAACAAGTTCAAACAAGTTAATTAAACTTAATAATTTGAAGTTAAAACGCCTTTACCTATTTTTTTTAGTAAAATCCCTTTATAAGAGCCTTACAATTGATTCGAAAGCTTTCGTCAACTAAGTAAGCAAGACAAAGTTTAAAGTTAAATTAACGAGTTGAAAATGGCGGCGGCTTCCCAAACAAACAAACAAGCACCATTAATCATAAAACTCAGACCGAAAAGGGTTCTGTGCACTCAATGAATGGAACCCTAAACGATTTTGATTGGAAATTAGGTGTTAGATGTAGATTTATTGTAGGGTTCATTATAATATTATTTTCATGAAGTTTCTTTACAATATTATGTACCTAAATAATTTTAACAAAAAGAAACCGACTTCAAAGAAAAACTATTCCGAGTACCCAAATCGCGACAATTGTGCCTATGATATTTAAGGAGTTCCCTCGATTTTCTTGGGATCCCATCATCAGATCCCGATATGGTGACGATGGGACCACCTGTAAGTTAAGCCCATTCCAATGCAAAACATTTTTTGAAATCGGTTCATAAACGACGTAATTATCGCTGAACATACACTATTCCGACTAATTGAGAACCTCCTCCTTTTTTTTTAAGTCGGTTAATTACATGCCTCAAGACAACTGATAGAGTTGATACTCATTTATTGGCAGAAATAGTGATACCTTGAATTATCATTATCATAATTGGTCCATCAACAATCCATACTTCAGAATCACGGAAACGCTCATACTCGTATCAAGCCACAAACTCAACTGCCTTTTTGGTCTTGGGGTTCGCGTATGCGGCTGCTGACCAAGAGATCTCGGGTTCGTTTCCCGGGTTGGACCAAATGTTTGTGTGATCCGCAAATATTTGTTTCGGAGTTTGGAAATATGTATGTATTTACAAAAAAAAAAGTATTTTTATGTATTTAGATCAGTTGTCTAGTATACCATTATACAAGCTCCGCTTAGTTTGGGACAAGATGGCGGAATAGATGTCCCTCTGTAATTGCCTTTTATGGCCACTTGACTATGAAGCGCCTCTGTCATACACGTTATCTATAGTTTAGAGCTAGACATGGGGTTTTTTCATAAGGAAATCGTTTTGTATCGTAGTAGTATAAACTACATTATCTAAATGGCTTGGAATAGAATATATTTCAGATTTTCTGTCTCTGTGCAGTGCTGGTTTGCACCAGAATTTTTATTTTTATTAGGCTCTTACATACGGTATGAGTTTGGGCGGTGACTCTCTATACTACTGTGGTGACTTCCACATACAGCGCGACGAAAACATACGACAGCGCCATCTAGAAAAACACGTAACGATCTATACGAAGTAACTACTAATCCTTAATCGCGAAAGTGACATTCTCGCGCTGATTAGCATATATACAACATCGCAACATCAACTGTTGGGCAGTGGCCCACCAGGCATGATCACCTTGCCTGGTCGGAGGACCTCCCTTTGTGTTGGAGGAACACGATACCCTTTTCTCCACACTACTAGCATCACACTAGTCATATAAGCAATGTATTTCAGCCCACTTGTACAAAATAATATCACCACAATCAGAATAACTATTACATTTATTGCACAATTGGTTAAAATGTAGCATGTCGCTAAATGTTTTATAATGACACTGTCATTTAAACTTTTTGTTTGTACCTTTTTGTGGGTATTTACAATCGAAGTAATGGGTTTGGTTGGTTGACCGACATTTTGGTTTTGTCTGTGTATTTAAATGTAAGTTTCTGTTTTGACACATTATTTTATCGTATTCAAAGTTGATTGATGATATGAAGTTATTATTTTAATTGTTAGACCAGGGATTTTACCTCTTAAAATAACAAAAAGTGAACATAAATTATAGTAGGATGAAACCCATTGTAAAAGGAGGAGAATAGTACAAAAATTAAAGGAAAAATAAATTACGGGCGATCTGAGGTCGGGAAGGGGGAGAGGGGGGGGTTTAAGGGAAAAAAATGGCTTATCTCGATTTCCGGCAAAACTACAAGTCCTATGGAAAAAAGTTAAATGGCAAAGTTGTAGGTAATAAAAAGATCTACATCTTTTGCATTTACACTTTTTTCACATAACCTCAAATTTTATGTGAAAAATTCTAAAAACCAAGTTTTTGGTTTTTTATTTTTATCTTTTACAAATAAAATTATTTTTTAATGAAATTTTGTGAAAACCTAGCTTTTCATGTCCTGAATACACCGTAATTTATTTGATTTGAAATATCTATTTTTTCATCTCATTTTGACTGAATACCGAAAAAAATCCTTGATTTACAATCGAAAAATCGTCCGTCAAAATTTCAACTTTTTTTAAAAAAATAGGGTGCTTTCTATTCGATGAAATCTCTACTTTCCGATGGTGTAAAAATATATATATATTACCATAGTAAATATTCTCAGAAAATGCCAAAAATAAAAAATCGTTATTGAGGTATATTTATTAAAATTTACACTTTAATCACTCGAAAACGTAAGATTGCATGTTACAATGATAAACAAAAATATTGCAAATCGAAATATACTACTATAATTAACAAACAAATAAATAATAAAGTTAATATTTAATATAACATCTACAATATTATGAGAAAGTTATGGAATCTTCTTTAAATTATATGTGTATATGCCTATTTATTACTATTTTTAGATAATTTAATACCTGAGTGACCTATAAAAATGACTCTGCCTGATGTATTATGTCAGTTATCTCAGCAAACAGTAACCTATGTACCTAATACCTCAAAAACCAAAGAATTTAATTTGTAAAATTCATCCAAATTCATTTAGCGGTTAAACCATAAAAGCATAACAGGGAGAGTTATTTTTGATTTCATGAATTAAATATGAATATAATATATATAGATATATATCTCTTCCTAGCCTTATTCATTATTTGGGATCGGCTACTAGTATGAATGCAATGGTATATTCATTTCAAATAGTACTTTTTAGATACATTTTTTTAGTTTTAAGTACTAGCTTTAAAAGTCACGCTTGCTTTTTAAACGTCACTTTCTTATACTAATAAAAATATATATTTTTCTATTAACTACTATTTCTGAGAAATTTCGATTGAAAAGAATCACATTCTTCATAAATATCATACATATAAGTATTTAGTTTCAAAAATGGTAAGTTGTGTGCTCTTTTAAAGTAAAAAATAAATAAAATTAAAGCTAATTTAGACCTAGGATAAATCCCAAACTTGGCATCTTAAGAACAAGACCCTCAAGAATTTTAATTAAATAACTTTCGGAGCTAAACCGTAATGTGGTGATGCAAAATTTACTTAATGTTTAAAGAAAAAAATATCCTCTAAAGAAAAACATTGAAACACACAGAACAGGGTTACAAACTCGCACAGTTCGCCCTAGTGGGTGATACGTGGCCGATCACGTATCACAAAACGACGATCAGTTTGCTCACAGCAATACCGGGGTGCCTATTAAAAAGCAATCAGTGGACACTCCGTTAACCTGGCCTCGTACGTAGAACTGATACCTTTCAATTACACAAGCACAGTTGCCGGAATATTGTTTTTGCTTTCAACTTTATTTTTATTCTTTGAAAATTGAAAATGTTTTCTTTTTTTGTTACACAACTTAATAGCTAATTTCGTTAGGTATTTTTTAAGTAAAATAAGAAAATAAATAACGGCGGATCTAAGGCATTCTCCACCGGCCTTCTTATATTATAGTGGTGTGGAAATTAACGAAAAGGCGTCATCAACAGCCTTTAACATGCCACTGCTGGACAAAGGCCTCTCCTTAGAAAGGAGGCTTTGGCCTACTATACCACGCTGGCCAGACGGGTTGGTAAAGGGTTTGTTTCAAGTTTTCCTTCTCTTGGCAATGATGTTAGATGCTTATTTTGTTCCTTTAGTCGCGTAGTAGTGAATAGGGGTGGTGACACTTGTATCTTAATCCGTCACCACAACTAACTAACGAAAAGGTTTTTTTTTTTTGTTTTTTGTTTTTTTTTGAAAAGACAACTCCCGCATTAGGAATATAAATTCCTGTGTCGAGGGGGACTTTACAAACATACATGAAACGGACACAAATAACACCCAGACTCAGAACAACAAATTGTAAATCACACAAAGTGTTATTCTACGTGGGATTTGAACCCACGACACTCGGCGCAGTAGAAAGCGGTGTGGCGACCGCTTAAGCAACTAGGCCAACCGTGCAGTGCAGTGCAGAAAAGGTGTGCTAATTAATTAATTTTTTGTCCTGTAAAGTGGTGCGCAATAAAGTTTAAATAAATAAAATAAACTGTAAAAAGTGTGTAAATCAACTAGAAGTGAAAATTCTTGATTTAGTTTAGTATTTTACTGAGTCAGTGAGATTAACAAAACAAACAAAACAACAAAACCTTGAAGAGGGGGAGCTCAAACATCATCTAGTCCCAAGCTAAGCAGAGCTTGTATTGTGGGTACTAGACAACTGATATAAATACATTAACATCATTTTGTTTGTAAATACATACACATAGTGATAAAAACACCCAGACTCCGAAACAAATATTTATGGATTACGCAAATATTTGGTCTGACCCGGGAATTGAAGCCGAGACCTCTTGATCAGTAGCCGTGTACGCTAACCACTAGACCAACAAGGAAGTCTAAGTCATAGATTCTTGTGTAGTTGCATCTACATTGGGAGGATATAACCATAATCCTATTGTATTGTGTATTATAACCACAGGCCAGGTGGAGTGACGAGTTGCGCAGGATAGCTGGCAGGAGCTGGATGCAAGAAGCCCAAAATCACTCAGAGTGGTGGAGAGGCCTATCGGTGATGAAATCAAAATCAAGGGTAATATTTTTGAGTGTCTACCTACGTTTGTAAGTTCCACAGTACCACTTAAATTACTGAGCTGATTTTAATTAACGATGTGTCAATAAATTCATGATTAGAACCCAAGTGAAATAGACTGTACAAATTATATCAATAGCTTTTAAGTTGTCGGGTTGTGATTTTTTTTAAGTCTTTTATATCATATAGTGTTATTAAATACATCAATACAGTTATATATATTAATACGTTACTATTACTCATCATATAATATTCTCCAGAAAGCAATCTTTGCGTGTTTACGTAACTAGCAAACATTAGGAGTAATTTTGGCGTAGGGCCTTTGCAATTCAAACTTAATTACTTTGTGGGAAAGAGTTCTTCTTGGTGAAACTCGGTGTCAGCGAATAGGAAATATTAATACCACTAACATCACGCGAAGTTTCAACGTCTATTAAACTTTAGAAACAATAAAACGATTTCGAGGAAAAGCGCTTTGAAGTATGCAGTATTATTAGGAATACATTGCATAATTAGTTATAATTCTAATCATAATATATTTTACAGCAATAACACACAATAATACGTAATATATTTTTATTGTTTGCAAAATTTCACCTTCATTTATTTAACAGGAATTTTGTAAATTTTATTCAATTTATATTACAGTTGTAGCCTACCTAAACTCCCATCATTGCTCGCTATCTCTTCTCGCCAGTCTTGGTTGATAGATTTATAACAATATTCTATAGTCGGTTTATTGCAAAACAAGCGATTTCATCATCATCAGCCTATCTCAGTCCACTGCTGGACATAGGCCTCTCCCATTTTGATCGATTTCAAACGATTTAAATATACTACTAGCTGATGCCCGCGGCTCTGCTCGCGTCCGAGGGGTATTAAAAATAGATGTTAGCCGATTCTCAGACCTACCCGATACACACACCAAATTTTATACAAATCGGTCCAGCCGTTTCGGAGGAGTATGGCAACTAAACTGTGACACGAGAATTTTATATATTAGAAGATAATATTGAATTTTGATATTCTGAAAATGCTGAAGTCAACAACCAAGAAAACGATAAACACTTGAAGCTATATTACCAAGTTCATTAGATGGAAAGAACCCTTGAACTGACACTCGATACTTCAGTATTCTGTCGATTTGCACCGCAGCCGTCAGTTCTGAATATTGAGCAATAAACCGACCAGACACTCGTGTAGGGGCCAATAATACGGAATGAGATATACTAGATGAAACTTGAGAATAGTAATAGTGGAAAAGAAATTGTTTATGCATATACATTGTACAGTTTTGGTGTTTGATATCCAAATAAAGGGTGGAATTCCTATAAATAATGATATTTAAAGTATTTAAACTAACCAAGATACAAAATAATATTGACTTGACTTCATTCTGCATGATTTTAATAAATAATTAATAAATATTTCGGACATCTTCCACACACCACCATCTAACTCCAAACTAAGCAGCGCTTATACTATTGGTACAAGACAACTGAATAAATATATAAACATACTTTTTTAAACATATTTACATATAGAAAACAACCAAACTCCAAAACAAATATTTTCGGATCACACAAACAATTGTTACGACCCGCGAAACAAATTGGATACCTCTTGATCAGCAGCCGCGTACGCTAGCTACTAGACCATTAAGGCAGTCAAAAACGAGCATGCAAGCATGAGTAGAATCCAAGAGTAGTGATCACCATCATCAACCTAAAATGCCCAACTTCTGTTCTCGGGTATCTTCTCACGAGAGGGTTAATGTCATACGTCCACACGTTGGCCGAGTACACTCATTGCGAAGTAAGAATTGAGATTGTATTGAATCATTGGACCTCCGATTTCTAACTCATAAACGAAACACGTAAACACGAAAACTGTCATTTTAAGGTTGGTCTTGAAAAGCGCTCATAGCATAGCCGAGTGGCCTTAGGTGATTGGAAACAATCACCCACGGTAAGCAACGATGGTGCGGTCGAACCTAGATGGGTGACCGTTTGTGGCATTTTATGTAATGAGCGTTTCCATGATTCGGAGGTCACGTTAAGCAGTCGGTCCCGGTTGTTATCATAAGATAGCGTCGTGAAACTTAGTTGGAGGCCTTCGGGCGGCTTAGAAATATCTAACAGCAAGATTATACATAGCTACAACGTGTCTTGCCAGTCCCCAACCCGCACTCAGCCAGCGTGGGGACGTATGGCCTTAACGCTCTCCTGGGAGAAGACCTGAGCCCAGCAGTGGGACGTTATGGGTTGTTGATGATGATGATGTGATTTAAAAAGTAGTACCGCCCCGGCCGAGGCTGCCCTTTCGTTCTGAAATCAGCATGGCTCTACTGCCTTGAAGATGTTTAGTTGCTTTTTAAACAACTGTTTCAAATCTTACCTAAAGTTTAAATAATTTAATGTGTATTCGAATTAATAAACATTAAATTTTAAATATTAAAAACTCACTGTAAATATTAAAAAGCACTTAAATTCTGTTGGGCTCTTGCTGATATCAGTAAAACGTTCTTTCATTTCCCTAGGCTTTTTTTAAAATTATAAATTCTCTCCGCGTCAATTCCGTTAATCTATTTTGCATCTAAATCGTTGGAGTAGCATCCAAGTGACGTTATTTAACATTTTTTTCTCTTTCCATAAGAAACGCTGGTGAAATTACATTTCGGCCATTTCTATTAAGCAGACCCCTGTCACTATCAACGAATGGTGGACAGCGGTCGTGTTTATGGTGATGTTAACCCCCTCTGTCTGTTTAACTCGTTTTTATTAAGATCTCAACTTGAATTGAAACTATTGAAGTACCTATCGGTACCAGTTTTATGGCTTTTAATGAGTTTTAATTGAGGAGAATAAATGAGGAGGAAATTATAAAGTAATGCAATTATAATTATATAACTTGACGTATCTTAACGTCTCGCGGACTTAACAGAGCTTGTAGCATGTTAAACAGATTACTGATAAATAATATGCATAATCTTAAATACGTACATCAGATCAGACAGACAGACAGATCACGGGAAGTCAGATGCAGGATACACCAGGTAGTCATTTTAATTACTTCCTCAATTTTAGATCACGATTATCTGTATAGATACAGCTGATCGATGGTAAATTGAATGAGAAGTAATTTATTTATAGTGCGTGTGGTGAAAGATTAAAAATACAGAGTGTCACCACGCCTATTCATCCCGCGCGGGTGTCGTAAAAGGCGACTAAGGGATTAACTACGCAAGACAATATCAATGCAAAGAGAAGAAAAACTTGAAACCAACCCTTTACCAACCTGTCTGGCCAGTGTGGTATAGTAGGCCAATAACTCCTTTTCAAGGAGAGGCCTATATCCAGCAGTGGACTGTTAAAGGCCGTTGATGATGATGATGAATTTATTTTTTCACCAGAATCATGTTGTTCTCATTTCATTACACTTAAAGTCGTTCGTTTATTCACAATCATCTTTATAGATTTCTCATATATATTTCTTATGAAATGGCTTTATATGAGCAAGGATACCTTTTGTTATATGGTCATGAATTTCTAATAGAAGTAAGGGAAGCTTTTTCTATATATTATTATATTTCTATTATATAATAGTTTGTACATAATATACAAAATGTTACGATGAATAGTCATAAGAAGATTAGGAATGAGTAAGTAATTTTTCGAAAAATATTTTATTTCAAAGACAAACATTAGAAATACACATTTTATTTTACAAAGAACACATTCAATTCAGTCGAACGATTTTTTCTATATTTATTTTGCTCCAATAACCGCATCAACTTTTTGTAAAAATGTCTGAGTTCTAAATGTGTTTGGATTGTGAAAAGACTTTATTGCCATTTTATATATAAATTTAAAATGTTTTTAGAGATTTATTTTTAGTTTCAACATCAGTAAGCTCAAAAAAATATTTTATTTTCTTTATTGTCTGGCATCTTTTGTTGA
Organism: Phragmatobia fuliginosa; assembly: GCA_932526445.1. Taxonomy (NCBI): domain Eukaryota; kingdom Metazoa; phylum Arthropoda; class Insecta; order Lepidoptera; family Erebidae; genus Phragmatobia; species Phragmatobia fuliginosa. The sequence goes on along the minus strand of OW052063.1, from coordinate 1,944,645 downwards.
CAATGTTTATTGAAATGAAAACTATAAGAAATGTGTAGGTTTAGTTGGGGCGTGACTGCCTCGTTGGTATACGCCCCTACCTCAGAGAGCACTTTAAGCCCTTGGTCCCGGTTGTCATGAACATCTATGGCAATCGTTATTGGGAAGTCAATGCCTTTAAATATACTTATAACAATTTAAACCTTCGAATTTTAGTTATCCCTTCGGGTTGCCTAGATCCGTTGCCAACCACTCCATGGTAGAACTGATATTCAGGTAAAACCGGTTGAACTAGTAGTCGACCCCAAATAATTTTGCGAATAGAGGCTAGGAAGAAGAAAACTTGGGGTGTTAATTCAGGTAACTCTGTATCTTCAGCGGTGTTCATGTCTAATGGGTCGTGGCTCAGAACTTTCTTTGCGCGATTTAGGATTAGTAGTAACACGATCTGTCTTAATAAGATGGCGCTGAAGTTTATTATTTATGGAAATAAGAGAACAAAGAATCGTGATAGATACATAACAATAATCACTGACTATGTATCTCAACTACACTCCTCATCTAAACTACAGCTAGTTAAATCAATAACATCAATTATGAACGACGTATAAAATATTAGCAGAACCGTTACAAATCCGCTCATTCATGAATTCCCCAGAAACGGCATGCACATACACATTTTCCCATTTTATAGTAAGACTTTTATAGTGTCGTATACAACGACCGCTGTCTCTTGTACGGCTCGGCGATGGGACTCTGTACAACGATATATGTGAAGTTTTGGATTCAGACGAAGGATAATGTGAGCTTCGAAATAATACGTGTTTATATAGGTTTAAGAATACGTTGATTGTCAATGCGTTTCTTATTGATATATCAATAGGCGTATTCAGACAATTGGCATGACACATACAAATTTATTTTATTATCGATACATCTTTATGACCTATGTCCAGCACTGGACTGCAGCAGGCTTATGATGTTGATAATGATATATTTTATGTATACTATATTATATATTAGTTGACCCGGCAGACTTTGTACTGCCTCAATCGATAAATAGAAGACCTAAACTTTTGTACAAAATAAACTACAAACAGAAGGAATCCATTATTAATAAAAAAAAAATCAATTTATATATTCACCTTTTAAACCTTCTCTGGACTTCCACAAATAATTCAAGACCAATATTAGCCAAATCCGTTCAGCCGTTGACGAGTTTTAGCGAGACTAATGATCAGCAATTCATTTTTATACATATATAGATGTACTAGTTTTTGTTTCTTTCTATACTACTACTATAAAGCGTATTTAGTTTCCATATGGATATTACGTTACTCACGGGATGAAAAGGTGTGGTGATAGTCTGTATTCTTAATCCAGCAACACACGGATGTTTATAATCATATATTTTGGACGGTAGGAAACAGATATATTCATACAGTTACTTAGTAATTAGTAAATCACAGCTAACGAAGGAGGCTTTTAGTTTGCCAACAAAAGGAAAAAGGTCGAACAATTTTTCAAGATAATTGAGTTAAACGATTCAATTCATCAATCGTCTTTAATATTCATGACAAAAAGAAGCGGTATTGTAGCCTCTCCAGGAGTGTTTGGATTGAACTAATCTTACTTATTTGAAAACAGTCAAAGAATTGCTGGAGACTGATTTTTTGTACGACTGCGATTAATTCTGTCTAGGAAGTCTATTTCCTTCTTCATTCCTATTTCTTTTTGGTTCAATAAAAATAGCTCTCTAGTACAACTGCTTAGTTTACACCAGTGTAATCGTGACCACGACCGTTATAACCCATTCAAAACATTAGAGAAAGACGGTATTGTTACCTCTTAAGTAATTTTATCTGGAAAAGTCTCGTGAGATAAAATTAATCATTTGTACTGTATAAATGCTCCTTTTAAATGGAATCGTTATGTTATTTTAATTTATTTGTGAACATCCTAACACTTTAGGAAGGCTTGCACAGAGTAAAGCCCAGCTGATGCAATAAATTAGGTTCTATATAATACCTATTTTTTATTATTATTTTTATTTCTTAAAAAAGAAAACTCCCGCATTAGGAATATAAATTCCTGTGTCGCGGGGGACTTTACAAACATACATGAAACGGACACAAAGAACACCCAGACTCAGAACAACAAATTGTGAATCACACAAAGTGTTATCCTACGTGGGATTTGAACCCACGACACTTGGCGCAGTAGGAAGCGGCGAGGCGACCGCTCAAGCCACTAGGCCAACCGTGCAGTCAAATCAAACCTATAATAATGAACATCCATATTTATCTGATGTAGTCGTTTCACATTTGGTTGTTGATTGGCTTTGCTATTAATTTCCGGATACCGTCTACGGTGCTAGAATTCTAATGTTGCACTAAATTGAGTGTTTGATTTTGGTATCTAAACTAAAATTTCTTTAGGCGCTGCAGTATTTTGCATTAACAAATATGAATGGCCGTACATTGACTAAAAATCTATCTTAATGTATAAATTTTTATGTGTTTTTTTTTTAACTTTCCGCACTTTCTAGGGTTCCGAAGTTTATGACTCGGAACCCTTATAGATTCGTCATATCCGTCAGTCCATCCGTCCGTCCGTCCGTCCTCGACTTACCGTCCTAACGGTAAGTGCTAGAAAAATTAAACTTTGCATGAATACGTGTTGTAATTACGTCGACAAAGTGCTACAATAAAATTATGAAAATTAATTTTATTTGGGGTACCTCCCCTACACATAAAGTGGGGATGTTTTTTTTCTTGCGGCTGCCCCGTCGTGTGGGGTATTATCAGATAGGTCTTTTATAAACAATACAGGGTATATATATATAAAAAAACTGTAAATTACGTACTTCTTAGTTCTCATAATTTTCGTAAAAAGAGGGACAATTTTTTGATATATTATGTAGACAGATACTTACAAGACTGAAATTGAGAAAAGTTTGATTAAACTGAAATAAACAAATGTTTTATGTGGCGTTACTCGCTATTAACAACAATAACCTTGGCTAACACCGAAGATTCGTTATACAATAAAGATAGTAGAGCTATGCGAAAAACATATTATGTATCTCTTCGTTTATTTATATTTTAATACTTAAAACCAACAAAACAAGAACATATAATTATAGTTTGATGTTATGTTTGTATTTCAATAACTGGTGCCTGTTTAATTCGTAACAACTATCAACGTTTACATTTATAATGTATTCGCAATATCGTGCGACAAACACCAACTGCTATTGGTAACATGAGCTATCTGGTTTGCTACCAAGTAATGTTTATTTATTTCTTTGTGTCCATTTCATATTGATTTGTAAAATCCCCCGCGATACAAAATAGATATTCCTGATGCGGGAGTTGTTTTTTTTTCAAACATTAAACTACATTCACGAAATTGAAGGATAATAGAAATATAATGAAATGAATGATCGGTTTGTTAATTACAATTGTCTGTGATTTTATAATCTATATCTAGATCTTTATAATCTATATCTATCTTAGATTTTGAACTTCATTGGTTTTATTGACTTCATCTTTGTAACTTATGTTATTTCCAATATTGATTTGAAAAATGATGATTAAAAAAAAAAAAAAAAAAAAATTAAATACATACATTATGATGTATGTATTTATTATTATTTTATTTGACTAGATGGCGTTGTGTGTAAGACACACAACGCCATCTAGTAACAAACTAAGCAGAGCTTATATTATGGGTACTAAACAACTGATATAAATACATAAACATACTTTTTTTCGTAAATACATACTATATTTTACATAGAAAACACCCTAACTCCGAAACAAATATTTGTGGTTCACACAAATATTTGGTCCGACCTGGGAATCGAACCCGAGATCTCTTAATCAGAAGCCGCATACGCAACCCCATAACCACTAGACCAATAAGGCAGCCATGGTTACTTATTCAGATATTTCTACATTATTGGGCCTCTGGTCTAGTACACACCACATAATAGGACAGCTAGAGTGCTGTTATTTTAAATTGGTCACCTGTGAGAGGGTAGCCTCGCCCTGGTCGTGCCAGCCTATTCCTGATTAATTTAGATAATTTTACCTTACTATTTTATTGTCAAGCCATAGAATAAGTTCCTACATAATAAAAAGTAAAATGTTACATAGAGTACGGTTGTATTCATCTAGTCAGTATACTTCTTAACTGACAACGATTGTAAGAACGCTTTTCTCCTTTCATTAAAACTGTTTTTTACGAAAGCCTTTTGTTTCAAAGTGAGGCTTAAACCAGATGTCACCACCTAGCAAGCGTTCATTTATCAAAGTCCAACCACTGTTGTGGAGTTGATTGTCCAATAGCTTTTGATAAAAAGCTTTCTTACGTACTTCGCATAGTACCGTGGAATAATAACTTGAACAGTATTAATATAATTAAGGAATTTTCTTTCACTAAAAGTAACTTTAAGTGGCAAAATTTGTAAACGTACTTTTAAAGAACATTGAAGCGTAGTGGTGATACCACACACTCCTGCGTAAAAAATTTTTGAAACCCTACTAGTATATCAATTTTTTGGTCATTAGGGCCCACTAGTTTTTTGTTATTAGAAAGACATCCTTGGCAAATACTACTGTTATTTATTGCATTGCTAATGGTTAAAGATATCACAAACCCTATACCCCAATACAGCTTCATAATTTGATTTAGTTAACATAAATTCTTACAAAACTCAAGTAGCTATGACCATTTCATCTAGAACATAATTGCTAGAAATTGAAAATTAAAAAATATTGAAAGTTCTTTCTCTTCGCAGTTTATGTATTTTTTTCGTGTGGAGACAGTTGAACAGTAAGTTCCTAAAGAGTTTCATTCTGATGTATATGTATATACTATAGTATAGTAGAATATTTTGTCAAGTTTGCCTGAAAGAAATGGCTTTTAGCGATAAGGCCGCCACTTGTACATAGTCATACTTTTGATGGACTACGGAATGTAAATTGAATAAGTATGTGTTTAACAATAAATATTATTCTATTCTAAATTGTAATACTCAAAGACTTGTTTGACTTATTCGAATCTTTAAACAGCCTTTTTCACTTAAAAAGAAATTTATAAAAAGACTAGTTGACCCAGCGAACTTCGTACCGCCCAACTTTAAAATTCCAGAACTTGATCGCAGCGCCACCTACCGGGTCCAATTGCGAATCTAAACCATTCCCAGATCCCCTTGAACACACACAAAAAAATTCATTAAAATCGGTCCAGTCGTTTGAGAGAATTTCAGTGACATACACACTCACACAAGAATTATATATATAAAGATTTGAATGTATCAATTTAAAATGATTGATTCGAACCCATCAATAGTTCTTTAATATCAAGTATAAGTAAATAGTTACTTACTAAAATTTAAGCTGGTAAATTAAAATACACATGTAGCTATCACGTACCAGTAAGTGATGATTCGGGGTTATTTCTCGACACTTGTATGTAATTATTGTAAATGTTCTTTGAGTAAATATTGTAAATATACAATTTTGATTCTTTAGTGTGTATAAAAAATCATAACGGATATATATTAATACAATTTGTATTGTATATCGAAAGTTATTTGCGATAAATGTATGAAATAGATTATAATACCTTTTATAACCTACCTACCCGGTGACCATGAGCGGTAGAACTCATTCAAAACGTCGGATTATAGAAGGTATCGCAATCTTTTAAGTAGTTTTATCGTAAATAAGTTCCGCTTAACAAAAACTATTTATAAAAGTTGAAAAAGTCTAATCAAAACAGTTATCAATATAAATGTTTACAGTATAATGGTTTACGTATTTAGAAAGTCCGCATAAATACACATTTATTTATATACAAAACAATTTTTCAAACGCTCAAAGTAAGCAAGGTGAACTCCAAACAAATGTAACCACTGAAGCGCTGCGATATTGGACAGATTACTTACAGAAGGTTAAATATTTTATTTGATAGCATTACGGTACGCATAGTTCGTGTAATGACCGAGACCTTGTGGCGATGGATTAAGAATAAGGAGTGTCACTATCCATATTCATCGTATAATCTGGCTACTGGAGAATAAGACGAAAGAAAAAATTTAAAGAAACTCCAAAAAAAATTATACACTGCTGAACATAGGCCTCTCCTTAGAAAGGAGGTTTTGGCCCTGGTGGTATAGTACCACACTGGACAGACGGGTTGGTATAGGGTTTCAAGTTTTCCTTCTCTTTGCATTGAATTTGTCTTGCGTAGTTTATCTCTTTGACGCAAACAAACCTCATACCAACCCTACATGTATAATCAACCCGTGTTATAGAGCGTAATATTTATAATCAAGATGAAATCAATGTGTGCTAAAGACTATTCATGACACTATACGTAAAATTAAATAGGAAGAAACAAAAGAAATTCATATTATAATATTTATCTAATACTGACTTTTGCCCGCGACTGCGCCCGCGTGTAGTTCCGTCGTGGCGGTAAATAGTAGCCTATGTGTTATTCCAGTATGTAAGCTATATTATTATGCAGTTTCATCAAAAACCATTCATTAATTTTTGCGTGAAAGACATACATACATGCTCACCCACTTTCGCGTTTTTAATATTAGTAGGATTCACATAGATAAGTTATAGATATGACCATTGTGAATATATTTTTAATAATTATGTTATCTATGTTTATATTAATATATATTAAACTCATTACCGTTTCAGCAAAGTTCCCTAAATTTAGAGAGAGTTAGATAACTCGTAGTGACATTTTCGATTATATTAATCTTCATGTCCAAGTGCGTAGATGTCACTTAAAATTTATGGTACTTTGGAAGTTCCTTTTAAGGAGACGGTTTAAAAATAGTTCACGAAGACGAGCACCAAACTTTTAAAAATGTAGCATTATCTTTGCACTAATATTACTGTGATATTTCTGTCGAATGAGACACTTTCGGTCATGTTTTTGCAAACACGGCTGTTCGATTGATAAACGAGCTTTGATTTCACGTGTCACTACGAGCCAAGTGACAGAAAAGATCGCGACGCAGCCTTCCACCGTGCCCATATTCTATATAATGTATTTACTCAGCCTTGTCAGAAAATGGAGTAGCTGTCATGTAATTTCGCCGGAGCTGTTATAGATAGAATAAATCGCTATTCTTGTTTCGAAAAGTCATAGCGATGTTGTTTCGTCGAAATTTCTAGGGCATGTAATTGTGAAATCACTGGTTTCGTACGTAATATTCTTTTATTAAATAGTTTCACCCTCGGGTATCGTATTTTTTGTATGATTGTGTTATATAATACAAAATGTAATTTTTTGCCGTCGTCATCATCATCAGGCTATCGCAGTCCACTGCTGAACAGTGCAAACACTGCTCTTAAATTGCACGCCACTATGTTCGATGATTGTGTTATACAAAATGAGATTTTTCAGCGTGGTTATTCGCAGTTGCGTTGCAGTCCGTGTGGTGACGGATTAAGAATACAAAGTGTCACCACCCCTATTCATTCCATGGGTGTCGTAAGAGGCGACTAAAGGAACAAAATAAGCAACTACATCACTGCTAAGAGAAGGAAAACTTGAAACAAACCCTTTACCAACCCGTCTGGCCAGCGTGGTATAGTAGGCCAAAACCTCCTTTCTAAGGAGAGGCCTATGTCCAGCAGTGGACTGTTAAAGGCTGCTGATGATACGCAGTTGTCATGCAATTTTCATACCATATATCAAACATTTAGTGTGTTTTAAATATTTACTACCTATGAATATACCTACGACGCGCTTATAGCCAAGTCTCCTTAGGTGATTGGAAACAATCACCGAGGGTAAGCAACGACGGCAAGGTCAGACCTAGATGGGTGACCGTTTGTGGCATGATATGTTATGAGCGTTTTCGTGATTCGGAGATCACGTTAGGCAGTTGTTCCTGGTTGTAATCATAGTAGTCGTGAAGTTTGTGGCGTTCGGGCTGGCTTAACAGCATCCAACGGCAAGATTACGTAGCCAAAACGTATCTTGCCAGTCCTGAACTTGCACTCGGCCAGCGTGGGGACGTAAGGCCTCCTGAGATGGACCCAAGCCCAGCAGTAGGACATTATGAGTTGTTGATTGATTGATATGTACCTATATTTAAAAATCATTAGTCTTGTTCTTTTGCCAATTTTGGATCGGCTGAATGTACTTCTATAATAGTGGTGTGAGAAATTAGAGACCAAGAAGAATGTAATTGAGGTAACGAAAGTGAATTTAGTGAAGAACATAAAGTACGAATCGTACCTTGAATTGGAAAGGGGACTAAGAGTGTAGTATTTTGTAAACCATGGGGACTTAAAATACCAAATTTCATAAGTAACGGACTTTTTAGATAACAAATCTATGAACTGAGCAAGAGCAATATACCTTCATGGGTTATATTCATAAATAAACCAGCAAATTCTAAGCTTTGGTCTCTGTGAAATTATTAAAAAAAAATGTTTTCTAAAACAAATGTACTAAGATTGAAATTAAATTGCTTTGAAATCTAATCTAATCTAATGACATCTGTTGACGGATTAAGAATACAAAGTTTCACCACCCCTATTCATTCCATGGGTGTTGTAAGAGGCGACTAAAGGAACAAAATAAGCTGCTAAAATTTATTTTCAGATTTGAACAGCAAAAGACATAAAATATGTACACCTAGAAGTTTAGTATGAAATAGGACACATAATAATTAGTTTTAGTGAAGACAGCGCTGTTAGAAAATAAGTGTACCAGCAGATGTAGAAGTCAAAGAGTGCGAGTAATTGCGCGTACAATAGCGACATTAAAGCCCCGCTGCGCTTATTAAAAAAGAACAATGCCGACTAACTTCCTAGATTGTGGGGTTTGTTCGTTTTGTGTGTTCTAAGTTTTTTTATTTTGTACTACTGTTAGTAAATTGTACTAGCTGAGGGATATTGGGATTTATACGTATTTGTTTTCCATGTTGAACAATTGCGTATGTACATTAATTTATCTTTCTAACTAACTCAACCTTTAAATTCAGTTTTCTCTCAGGATTTACAAGGTCAGATGCCAGTCGCTACTTGGAAAAACTGATACTTATGTAAATCAATCAATCAATCAATCAATCAATCAATTCTTTATTGTGAAGCATAGGTATAATTAATGATGTTTACATAAGTGTCAAGGATCCGCTATGTTCTGCCATATAGGCCTACAATAATTTAAAATTTTATTCAATCATGCAATAAATAATAATATTTTAGAATCTAAGACAATATACTATAACATTTGAATTAAAGAAAAATATACAATGCATCGTCAATAATGTCAATTTCTATCAAAATTTAAAACTTAATTTACATGCAATTTACAAAATATGAAAAATAAGATACAATAAGATATAGTAATGTCAATCAATTAGTTTAATTTTTATTAATCAGCTATCATTTACCATTCAAGAAGTCTCTTATATCATAATAACACTTGTCTATGAGAAATTCGCGTAGTCGTTTTTTAAACAATATTATATCAAGATTTCCTATGGTAACAGATACTTTATTATATATAACAGGTGCCATACAGAATATACTTTTGTGCATTAACGCTGTATTTGATTTAAGTATTCTGATTCTATTTCTGTTGTGAGACCTTCTATTGCGAATAACAGTTTCAGCCAAAGTTTCGAATAGATCCGGGTTTGTCTTTACGAAAACTGCTGTTTCAAAAATGTATAATGATGGTAATGTCATAATTTTATACTTTTTAAAATATGGCACACAACTATCTGTGGATTTTAACTTGAACATGGCTCTTATGCACTGCTTTTGAGACTTAAAAACCATATCTTTATTTGTTGAGTTTCCCCAGAGTATGATGCCATACCTGAGATAGGACGCAGTCATCCCATGATATGCTATAAGAATGCTTTCATCATTAAGAAGAGGCGCAAGTTTAAAGAGAGCGTAAGCTGTATTGCTAATTTTTTTGCATAAATCTTCAGTATGTGATTTCCAATTAAGTTTGCTATCAATATTTAGTCCTAGAAATTTCGTAGTGTCGGTTTCATTTATTCTTATGTTATTATATGTGATATTCATATTTGTAACTATGTTATGTCTTTGCGAAAATTGTATCAAAAATGTTTTAATTAAGTTAATTTTTAAATTATTATTATCCATCCATTTTATAATATCATACAAGGTATTATTAATGTCCATTTCGTAACAAGCGCGATTTTTACATTCTACAATGACTGTGCTGTCATCCGCAAATAAAGTGACAGGGTGAATAGTGGCCTTTGGTAAATCATTGATGTACGTAATAAACAGTAACGGTCCAAGGACACTACCTTGCCCCACTCCACAATGAATTGTCCGTAATTGAGATGTGTAAGTTTCTTCTTTTTTGTTCATAAAGTTAATTTTTTTGAGCTCTGTGTATTGTCTCCTATCTGTCAGATATGATTTTATTAGGCAATTGACATTACCACGTACTCCGTATCTATCTAGCTTATCCAGTAGGATTTTATGGTCTACGTAATCAAAAGCCTGTGTCATATCGCAAAAAATGGCACATACTGGTATTCTATTATCTACTTTAGATACAATCACACGTAAGAATTCATAGATGGCTCTGTTTATACTTTTATTATGTCTAAATCCCTTCTGTTCTACTGCAAATATGTTATGTTTTTCAAAATAGGAGTAAAGTTGCTTAGAAATAAATTTCTCAAAAACTTTTGAGAATACCGGAATTAGTGTGATTGGTCTATAACATTCCATACTTTCTTTACTTCCTTTTTTGAATATGGGTTTAACCACTGATGTTTTTAATTTATCTGGATATATACCAGTGTCTATACTAAGATTAATAATGTGACTAATAGGCTTTGAAATAATTGGCCCAACTGATTTAATGACTTTAGTGTGTATTCCGTCATATCCGACACTATTTGTGTTTTTCAGACCCTTTATTATTGTATTAACGTCCATTGGAATGCAAGGTGACATAAACATTGATTTTGTGCTGTTTTTTATTGTATTTATAACATTTGTGCCGCTTGTATGAATGGGTTTAACCTTATCTATAAAATAGTCATTAAAGACGTTAACAATGTGTTGTGGATCGGTAATTTTTATGTTCTGATCCGTGACTATTTTTGATATAGGCTCTTTTGGAATGTTCAGTTTCGTTTGGTTTATAATTTTCCAAGTAGTTTTTGATACGTTTTTTGATGTTTTTATGTTGTGAATGTTTTGTGCCCGTTGAGTCTGTCTTATAATGTGCCTATATCTTTGCGCATATTTTACATAATTTATCTTATTGATTTTGTTCGGATTTACTCTATATTTCCAGAAAAGCTTTCTTTTATTTTTACTACATAGTTTAATGCCACGGGATATCCATTTAGGTTTATTTGTTGTTTTTATTATAGATATTCTACTTGGAAAGCACAAATCATAGAACAATTTAAAAATGTCCAAAAATGACTCATAAGCTTCGTTGGGATTGTTTGTGTGGTATACGTCATTAAACGATAGACTTTTGATACATGATTTAAATTTATAAATATTAAATTTGTTTAAATCACGTTGGGTTATTCGCCAATGTTTGGTTTCTACATTGGGGATTGGACATTCAATAACCTGTGCAGTATGGTCAGACAGTGAGAATTCAAAGATTTTTGATTTACATCCTCTTCGAAAACTATGACAAAAGTTATCAATACATGTGTTGCTCTGTAATCTAGTAGCTTGCTTAAACTCTAATTTTAAGTTATATTTATACAATATACATTCAAAATCCAACACAACTCTATTCTTTTTCAAAATGTCGATATTAAAATCACCTGACAAAACAATACTTTTTTTATGTTTCGAGCATACAATTTTTAAAAGTGATTCTAACCTACTAAAAAATATGTTTATAGCATTCATTTTTGGAACCCTGTATATGCATACTATGATTAAATTACTCTTTATTATTTCGATGGCACAACATTCAAATATCCCAGGTAATGATAATTTTTCTATTTCTTCTAATTTTCTAAATTGAAGTCCTTTCTTTACCAATATGCATGCCCCACCGCGTCTTCTATCTTTTCTACTATATATTGCAGCCAGATTTTAGTTACGCAGAGTGACATATTTCTCCAATCCTGACATGATGAAGTGTTCTGTTATGCAGATTACATCAACATAAATTTTATGTATTTCCACAAGTTCCTGTATACATACAGCTAGTGCGTCAGATTTGTTCAAAAGTCCTGCTATATTTTGGTGCATTATGTGTATATTTTTATCACAGAAAAAACGTCATGTCGTTTTTATCATTATTCTCCGGTAATATTGGGGTGTTAGTACCCTCAATTTCGTATGATTGTATATTGCATATTAACCCTTCGGGTGCCTGGTGCCTAAAAATCACTTCGCATGCCTGGTGGGTTTGTGAGACCCGTAAACAAAATGCTTGGTTTTTACCTACTTAACGAGTCAGAAAGCTAAATACAGGGTTTTTATTCATTCTCACTGACATTTAAATTACATGATTAGAGAAATTAAAACTAAAGTTGTTTTACAAAATGTTTATTACCTAATTTAAAATTCTCATATTTTACGTAACGAAAATTCACAATTATAAAATTATCTAACCAGACCACCGTGGTAGTATGCGTTTCCATGTTACTTTGCCTACCCTCACAATGAGCATGATGGCCCTTACTCCTGGATTCTACTCATGCTTTCTATCAGTCAGAGTAGAGTCACTTTGGTAGGCTAAATTATAAAAAGAAAAAAAAATCGACGCGTGAGACAAATTACTCAATGGCTGGGACATCTCAACATCACTGTCATCACTTTCACTATTATTGGGTTCAGCATGGACTTCTGCTACTTCCTCAGCACTATCTTACCCATGTGGTACATCCAAGTAGACTGATTCATCTCCACTATCATCAAAAATCACATCTTCGTATTCATTTTCTTCTAAATCTCTCTCCAAAGCTTGACAGATTTCAAAATTCATTACTAACCATTTTTAACTGAAAAAAAAATATTTTCGAAAACAATTTACCACACAAAACATAATAAACAAGTAAAAACAAAAGTAATTACTTACGGAATGAAAGTTACGCCGCGTGCCTGGTCGGGTCCCTGAGACCCGAGCGCACATAAAACACGTATTATCTGAATGCGTGTGCGTCGCGGACTACGGAAGAGGAGGTAAAATGGCTGCTAGTTCATATCGCGAAGCTACTGAGAAGCGCAGCGCGTTAGTTTAAAAAAATTCAAAAATATCGTCGAAGTTTTGAAGTGATGGGTCTGTCAGACCCACCAGGCACCCGAAGGGTTAATTCACGTAGGTCCTTAAAAACAGTATACAAGCCACTTTTGTTGATTAGTCCAGATCTCATATTGAACATAGTATGGTCATAATTTAGATGTAGATTTGTGTCCAGTACATACGCGTATTCATGAGTTGTTACGTCTAAGTATAACAAATTATTAAAATGTTCAATTCTCCAGTTGTACATAAAGCCGGTTGAACTGGTAGTCATCCCGAAAATTCTTGGTAATAATAAAGGCTAGGCAGGTGTATAATTTATATTTGTAACTTTAAATAATAATTATAAGAGAATTGTACTAACGGTTCAAACTTAATACAAATACGTATAAGTTTCAGAAGCTATTTTCGATCGAGCTTTTACCATAAATTGCTATCGGTAACAGTTATGTTCTATAATATTGGTAACACAATTTCCTACGTCGCCACATTGGCCAATGTTGGTTAAAAGGTATGATTCTTCTTGTATTTTGATTTATAGTTATTGCTTTTAAGTACTTTTGCAATTGCTGTGAAGTTATAGTATCCAGAACAGTGTTACAGCAAAGGTTGTGTTGTGAACTAGTATTTTAGAATTGTTGAATGTTTAGTATATTACATCTTTATACTTTATGTACCACTAGCTGCGCCCCGCGGTGCTAACCGCGTATTTTCGGGTTAAAAAGTTGCCTACATATGTGATTATCCAGAACTTATTTTTTTTTACTTTTTTACTACATTTACAAACTATCATTATGGTTGCTATGGAAGTTTGTAATGCATAGCATCCTGTAAAGTTTTGACAGGAGTACAGTGATACATTTTGACATTTACGATTTATGTATGTTTTTAATCACCTAACTTTCGCACGTGTTCCTTGATTATTTCAGTAAAAACTAAGCTATGTGTTATTCTGATATTATATAAGCCATATTAATGTAAAGTTTCATCCAAATCCGTTTAATAGTTTTTGCGTGAAAGAGCAACAATCATACATATACACATACATACATACAAACTTTCGCGTTTATAATATTAGTAGGATTATGTGCATTATATAACTATTAGAGGAACTTGGGTCAGTAAAGTTCCCCTATGTTTCTATCATTAATATTTAAATCACCAATTTACTAAATTAAACAAATAAATCAAATTTCCTTCACAATACTAGTATAATATTTTTTTGATTTATTTTTAATGTTATCACCATTGATGTTTAATTCCTGTTCGACAGATGTTCAGACCGTGGCCTCGAGCACAAAAATTGTCAATGACATAATTAACAGTACCTATTTCACACTGAAAATAAAAAAAGATTTTCTAGTGAAATACATTTGGACACAATTTATTTTGCAATTTTAAGTGCTTTTTCGTGTAACTGCTATGTACATGACTTTTAATAATTAAATACTATTTTAAAATTGGTTTCATGCCTTTATTTTTAATTTGAGTTTTCTATCATTATTATTTGATGCTTATGATTATTCCTTTCTGATTAATACTTTTAATTTTTTTTACGTGTGGAAAGCCCCACGGTTCGACACCACAACTGGGCTTGTGTCGGGGTGGTGTGCCGGAGTCGGACTGAATAAAACCACACAGGAACTTGGAACATCCGTTATTAAGTTAACCGGACTACTCTAATTACTACTTATTCTAGCCTCTAAATACAGGATCGGACAAACACCTATGCAAGCACGTCTAACTCGATCTATCACATTCTCAAAATTTTAACTTTGGAATTGAAATTGTAAGTCTGTGTCTACATCATTTTAGACCATTTAAAAAAATGTTTTTAATTATTTTAAGACTTTAATATATTATATTATGTTAACATTTAAAGTTAAACATTAAAAAAATATATGTTAAATACAGGAGACTCAAGCCAAGCAGTGGGGAATTATGGGTTGTTGATGTAGGCTTTTCATTGTGATCTGAAATTAAAACTATAGTTTACAAGTTAGAGTGGTTTTTCATATAATTAGATCTTCTGTGATGATTACCTTATGAATGTGTGAACTATTTCTCCTTGTTAACTCACTAACACAACTAGTCTGACAAATAATTATATGAGTTATATCCGCCCCACGTCTCCAACTTGCGCTTTCAACTGTGAACGCGCAATTCATTGTTATTATTGACATCGTTCGGAAATGTTACGTTTTCCTTTACATTTTATTGCCAATGTTTGTCAGAAATTCTGCAGTTAAGTTTAACAATGGTCTATAATTCAAACAGCAAGGTAGAATTTGGGACACAATTAAATTATTTATCATTGTAAGTATAGCAAGTCTTAACGAAATTAACACTTTTCATCTAACATACAACGCCAATTAATTAGTTACAAACTCAGCAGAGCTTGTACTATGAAACCTAGATTAACAATGACAGTCGTTATTGGGAAGCCAATGCCCTCAAATATACTGACAACTGGTTTAGCCCTCGAATTTCAGTTTGCGCTCAGGGTAAGAATGATGATGTATGTAAGAAAGGCTCTACAAATAAAAAAAAATTAAGACCATTATTTTTCCTTTTTTTTTGACTTACAACTTACTTTAATGGGATCCTAAAAGTATCTAACTCACGAAATTATGGGACCTTGTTAAAATGATACCCAAAAAAGAATACAATAAGTCTCACAAGATCTTACACAAATAATATTTAACTATACTTATATAACGAGCCGGCTCGAACAGAGCAGTATTACCCTCACACTGAAGCCTAACCTAAAATAACAGCTTTCATACTGTCTTCTTTCGTTGGTGAGTGTGAAACCTAATCATTCTAGATCGTTCTGAATTATACAGACATATGCAAGAAAAGCAAGCAATGTTGATAAAAAATACTATGCAATAGCTTTAATGCGGCATGCACCGAGTGCCACACGACTTTTTTATATTTTAGCCTACCAAAGTGTACTAGTGTGTAGTACTCTGCTTGATGGAAAGCATGAGTAGAAATTAAGAGTAAGGTATATTACTGCGAGTATAGATGCAGCATGGTGACCAACACCATGGCGGCTTAGTCAAATGCTTCCATATCTTTGAGTCTCCGGTCTTACACTCACCCACGCAATACGACAACACGAATGTTGTAATTCTTGGTTTGGTCTCTTGTGTGAGAGTGGTAGCCCTGATTAGGCCGGTCTATCTGTGCTGAATTCAGCACGATGACTATTATTATCTACATTTGATACTTATTCCGTTTATTTTATTGGAGTAGAAATATCATTAAACAGGTATTTGTGTGTTTATCGCCGTAACTGCACACCTTTTTACATTAGTAGTATTTACAATGAGATAGAAAACATTATTTTTTAATCATCTTCCTAGCCTTTATTCCCAAGTTTATTTGGTGTCGGTTACTAGTTCATCCGGTTTTACCTGAATCTCAGGTTTTCCACGGAGCGACTGGCATCGGACCTCCGCAACTCTAAGGGAGAACTGAAATTCGAAGATTGAACTAGTTCTCAGTATATTTGAAGGCCACTGACTTCCCAATAACGATTGCCATGAATGTTCAGGACAACCGGGACCGACGGCTTTACGTGCTCTCCGAGGCACGGGCGTGACTAACCGCCAAACTTCCAAACTCCGGACAGCTATTAGGAATTTCCTAAAAAAATCCCAAAACCACTTTTTGGCCCGACCCGGGATTTGAACCCGAGACCTCTTGATTTTCGAGGAGACGAGTTTTTTAAAACATTAATTTTAATAAAGTATTTAATTCAGATCGTGAAATAAAAGTAAGTAAAGTACTAAACACAATACGTATAATTATAAGCACAATTTTAAATAGAAATGTAACATTATATTACGCATAAATCTCTCCAACCATGACTTGCTTTGTCTTTCAAAACTGCATAGCAAACATCAGCGGCCGTCACTCCACAAGTCCATTTGCCTGATGATACTTGAGAACGGGATCATAATGTTACTTTAAATTATTACGTATTACATCGCTGAATCCAGCTTTAAATTGTCAAACCGTTAAGCACCGGGTTCCATGTCAACGCTGCAGCGCTAAGCTGGTACGAATATTTTGTTACCAGCTGGGAATTTTTGAAAATACAGACATGGATTTTGTGGCGACGACTTATATGGGAAAATAATGTAATGCGTTAGTATGGATTAAATGAGTTCAAGCTTCATAAAGTATTCAGTATTCAATCCTGCATCATAGTATAAATATTTTTGTTCAGACTTACCTATTGCTTTTAAATCTGTTATCCTTACTAATATTATTAACGCGAAAGTTTGTGAATGTGTATGTATTTATTGCTGTTTCACGCAAAAACTATTGAACGTATTTTAATGAAACTTTACAATAATCCCTACTAATATTATAAATGCGAAAATAACTCTGTCTGTCTGTTACGCTTTCACGCCTAAACCACTGAACCGATTTTGATAAAATTTGCTATGAAGATAGAACTGAACTCGGGAAAGGACATAGGATACTTTTTTTTTTAAGGTAAAATGTCGCACGATATAACCGAATTCCACGAGAGCGAAGCCGCGTGCGGAAAGCTAGTATAGCTAATATATCAGAACAACACATTGGCTACTTTTTATTAGCTATTTTTGTATTATACTATTAATAATTATCATATTGTATGGCCTTAACCCTCTCTTGAGAGGAGACCTGAGCCCAGCAGTGGGACGTTATGGGTTGTTGATGATATATATATTTCTTGTGTCACATTGTTGCTCATGATGAACTCAAAATCTATCTCACCTCTTCTAGCATTTTCGTTTTATACTGGCTTTCGCCCGCGTCTTTGTAGCCTATATCCTTTCTCAGGCTTTAGACTATCTGGGTATAAAATTTGATTTAAATGGGTGCAGTGGAGGACTTTATTTCATAATATGTAGTGATAGATATGTATTTCGTTTCGATAGTTAACATCAAGCTTAGAACAATAGGAGTCGAAACTGAAAAGAAACGCAGGCAAAGTACCGTGGTAACTTCATATACCTAAAGACACTCGGTTTTTAGTTAACTCGTTTTGTGTATAGTCTTCAAATCGTTGAACTAGCAGGAAACATGATTTTAAATTAAATTAGTTTTTTTTTGCGGTTCCACCCGTATGTATGTTAGTTATCACAATAAAACATAGCTTATGTTTATCCTCAGGAATCAAATTATCACTATGCCAAATTTAATTGAAATCCATATAAAAATTTAGCCGTAAACCATAACAGACAGATAAAGTTACTTCTGAATTTATAATATTAGTACGGTTTTTAAACTAAAATAAATTTTGGAAACAACATTTATATAAACGTTGATTTTAACTTTTTATAAGATATTTAAAATAATGTTTACATTAAGTTAACAATCAGAGATAAAGTTAGAGTAAATTCAACTGGATCCTAAAATATTCACTACTATTTAAATAATAAAACTGAAATGTTGTAAAAACTTGCTACTGTACTTCGAAATAACGACCGTAAACAATTTGTAACTCCCTAAAGTCCAGTCGACACTTTGTTCTACTAGCACTACGTTCATACAGTTTATACCCGCAAATGTACCGCAAAATTGTACGAAACTACCGTTGAACAATGGACATTATAGTTTAGCTAACGACTAAATCTCACTAAAATAATGTTTCAAATATTTTATGGGAACCTTTGAACTGATCCCTTTTATTCGCTGCTGTCATTCTTTGTAGGACTTTAAATATTTGTTTTGTGAGAATAAGTTATTGATCTGCTATTTAGATGCAGACAAAGGCTTTATTGACTAACGCAGAGAGTTAAAGCCATACATATACACATCATTACACATAAAAATTTTTGTTAACTGCCTCAGTGGCGCAATGGTAGCGTTGGTAGGTAGAAGTTTCGGGTTCGGTTCCCGGGTCGGATCAAATATCTGTGTTATCTGCAAATATTTGTTTAGGACTTTGGATGTTTTCTATGTATAATATGTCTGTATTTACAAAAAAGTATTTTTATGTATTTATGACCATTGTTCAGTACCCATAATAAAAGCTCTGCTTAGTTTGGGACTAGATGGCGTTGTGTGTAAGATGTCTGAAATAATACTATTATTATTAAAAATAGAAATAAATTAAGAATATAACGTGAGTAAAACATAAGTAAGCCAATGTAAAGGTAAAAGAATGGGCTGGTCACATATGGAGCAGAACTGATAATAGCTGAAGTAAATGTGTTTTGAAGTGAGACAGCATCTTGACAAACATAGTATGGAACGTCCTCTGGCGTAACCACCTACGTAAGAGGCAGCGTCATAAAGCAGCAGAGAATCGAAATGTTCCTATAATACATGCCTCTCATGTCCAGCAGTGGACTGCAACAGGCTGATGATGATGGTAACGTGAAAGGCTAGTTGCATAATGATTTCAGTAAGCCAGAGGTTGTGGTTTGTATCCACACCCAAGAATTTGTGTAACTTAATTTTTTTAAATATATATATTTTTAATATAATATAGATCGTGAACTAATAAATCGTTACCGGAAATGTCGTGGATTGATACTATGGTGCGACGGACAACGCCATCTAAGAATTATTTCAGTGAATTAATAAATCGTCAACGGAAACGCAAGTGGCGCCCTCCCGCTTGGACACGATCGTCGGTAGAGGGGATGCAGCGATGACTGGCGGGAAGATATGGCGGTGGTCATTCTACCTCGGACAGTCTTGGCATACGCTCAGTACCAACGCACGTGTTTGTTTCCATATTGGTAAAACCGTTAGTAAAATAAAGTTATTGTGATTTAAATTATCTTTCGTTCGAGTATCCAAGTCAGTGCCCACATTTATCAAAAACTATGTCGGATCATGATGGAGACCCGATGTTTCGCATCTCGGCCACCCTGATGCGACATATATTTGTCATCAATCTCATCACGTAATTGTGGATACATTAGTTTATTTTGGGTCCAGGAGTTCGTGTGTTATAGTTGATTAGTTGGCTAAGTTGTTAATTGATACGAGGTCGAAATAGAAGCGAGAGGTGTACCAGCAAAATCTCTCTATAACCTTCTGAAAGACCTTGGCCTGTCGAGAACTGCAGTAAGTTCTATATTAGAACGAGTATCTAAGGCTGCACTAACAGGTTCCTACCAAATTTGGCTAGGTAAGGCGGGCAACTCGAGCAGTGAAGGTGAGCGTTGATGCGCATCTCAAAGGGGGCCTCCTTAAACCTATGCCTAGGTCGCAAGTCCTGGGAACTGCTCTAGGTTTCTCCCTCTGCCTCACGATGGACCCAGCAACCGGACGATGAATCTATGGAATGCTAAGAAGTTCGTCTCCCTCTCTCTCTCCCCCATTATAATAAATATTTGGCAAGGGTCACCATGGACGGTAACCCCTACTACTCCTTGGAGAACCAAGCCTGAGTAGAAACTCATGCTTTCCATCAGGCAGAGCATAGTCACTTTGGTAGGCTTAAATATACTAAAAAATACAACTCAACTGTCTGGCAAACGATGTATGATCACCCTATAGATAATTGAGCAATAATCGGCAATGGTCAGTGAAATTCAACATCAATTAAGTATATACCGTTATATGAATATATATCTATTTCTAGATATCGGTAAGGTGGACTTTGTTTCGACAAAATCAATTAGCACTATGTCTCGGTGTCGAGTTTCTAATTGGAAATCACTCGATTTGGAGTACTTTGGCAATATTTACGTAATTATATTTTGCCAGTGGTTGTTTTTACTTGTCAATATTTTTTTATTGGCAATATTGGAGAGAGATTGTTAGGTCCCTTCAACACAGAGGCATAAGTGATCAGACGAGGTATTCTTATCTGGCTTACCACCGCTCAATTAATTATATTAGAAAGTTACATACAGAATGTCTCAGCATATCATTCGATAATACTAAACCATTTTTGTTTCATGGTGTGTAAAAGTCGCCACAATCATAGTGAAAGAAAGATTTTTCAACAAACATTGGAAGTGTCATAACTGTGGTATGTATACTTAGTTACATACAGTTATATATCTGGTTGAAGTACTACGTATTACGTTGGTATACTTTGATAATCGATGTCGTATAGTCATTATAAGCTTGCAATGTTGTTTTGGGAATGAATCCTGTTAAAATATTGTAAGAGTTTTGAAATAAATAAATAAATAAATAAATATGTATATGTTAGTATAAGTATATATAGTTTGTTAGAAAACGGAACGCTTATTTAATTAATATCATTTTTGTACAATTTGTGTAACATATTTTAAGATCACTTCATATCTGTACTTATTATTTCTTGTTATATTAGTTATTTTAGTTTTTTTTTTATTTTACTCAGATTACTTTTTGAAATAAATAAACTGAGTTTGAAAGATAAATTCATTACATATAAAAAATATTTATAGATATACAAAAACTAAAACAGCTGATTTACAACAATTGAACTGCACGCATCTTTAGCGATTTATTCCGGTTATACATGAGCTACTCATACACTCCTTAGGATGGGGGATCTAGATGAAAAGTTGGGCAACACTACATGACGTATGTATACCTCTTAACGGGAGCAAATGAAGCCAGTTTATCACTCGAGTTGTTGTACCAGGTTGACACGGGAACGTATTGGTGTAGCGTTCGGAGGTTCGATTGCGTTCGCACGGAATCCCATGAAATATTACCGCCGTTGTGCTGAGGTAGCATTTGGCGTAAATGGTGTGTCAGAATGCCTTTTTTTCTGTAGGAAAGGAAATTGTGTGTAGCGTATTGCTTGCTGAATTGCACTGAGAAACATATGTGTTGGGTTAGATTGGAATGAATGTTGAACAGTTTTTGTGTAGTTATTTCAGATTTATTGTGAAATATGTGTGGGTGTGTATTTATATTTAACTAGCGTTTGTTTCTATGGGTTATCACTGTATTTTGTAGCTTAAGTCCTTTTTCAATAATATCGGTTATAAGATCCGACTCGGCCCGAATTTAAATTGTTTATCGCGGTAAACAGTAGCATATAGTTTTCCTCAAGAATCAATTGTAAATCTAATCCAAATCTTTTCAGTAGTAGTCGTCAATGTGTAACAGATAGATAAAGTTACTTTCGATTTAAATTTTTAGATTGGATGGAGCAAACCGGTAGGTGATTATGGACGCCTATGAATACCTGCTACTCTGGAGTCATAAGTGCGTTCTGGCCGTGTTATTCTCGTAAGCCTCTCTCAGAATCAGGTGAAAAGTGATTTGTACTATATTAACCGCACTCACTTGGAGAAAAGCTACGAAAAAAATGCTAAAAAATCGGATTTGTATGAGGCAGTAGTTTCTTCAGTTGAGCCAGCTCATTTATGTCCAAATATAAGATTTTCTTAAGGTTTAATCTATCTCTACCCGAATTCAAACAAGCGTACCGACAGATAAATATTTTATCAAATTTTAACATAAGCATAGATATGTATTTGTTTTAAAAATGCACGTCTAAATTGTATTTGCATCTGTTAAAATATGTATTTCAAGTGCTACTTCTTTTAAGTTCCTAATTTACATCTTTATTGTAAATTTGCAGTAGCTTACTGCATAAGAAACAGCTTAGACCTTACGTCAATGTATTAAAAATGCAATGAAATTTTGCCCCTTTATATTGTCTTATGAAGGAAATCTACATAGCAAAGAGACGGTATTCAAAATATGAATATAAAATATTGTGTCAGTGTGTAATATTCAAGAAATACCGTGCCAAACACTTGTACCAGTTCCTAGGGTAGTTTGGGAATGATGAAATAATAAATAAGTATTTCAGATAACTTACACACAGCGCCGTCTAGAACCAAATTAAGCCGAACTTGTATTATGGGTGCTAAACTATTGGTTTGAATTATTGAATACAAATACTTTTTTTTGTAAACACATACATAGAATACATAGAACACACCCACGCTCCGAAACAAATATTTGCCGGATCACACAAAAAATTGGTCCGACCCGGGAATCGAAACCGAGACCTCAAGCACAGCACTCACATACACTCCCACTGATCCACCGAAGTAGATATGTGAATGGTAAATTTATTTGCAAAAACACTAATAGATTATTATAGGGAATCAATATAAAGAAAGAATTGAGCTTCTCGTACGGTTTCTGGCTGCATTCTAAAATAAAACAGCCTATACTCAAAAGCATTTGATACACAACTTTGTACTCATAGACTTTAAACTTGAAGTCACAATTACTCCGTGGTATTTTTTGTTTTTTGTTTTAGAATAGAATTCTAGAAAGATTTAAACCTAAGATATACATAATTATTAACTAATTCTGCCCTTCTTTAACGGATAAACCACTGAACTGATTTGAACGAAAAATCTAGTTATTCTACAAGTATATTAATATTTATATGAGACGTAAAATGTATGTCAAGAAATGTTCTTTGCGTTAATTTTGTGGCTCACTGATAAAATATTTTATCAAATATAGTATTACAAAAATAGAGCTCTTTGTTAAAAGCACTTTCATATAAATGGAAATATCTGTAAAAGTATGTACAGAGATATTCGAAATAAATCTAATTCTACCAATCTTTGAACGTGGGGATAAAAGAAAATAACAAAAAGGTGTAAGAGGTATTATTTGAAACTTGAATACAGAATATACAATTGGATAAAAAAGAGGTATATTTAGCTCAAGAAGCTTTATTCTCTTTTCTAAACCATTCATCAGATTGGAAACAAACCAACCATCACTATTTCATATAAAAAAACTTAGGTGAAACATACTATTTTAATGACGAAATGCTAATAAAGTATTCACACCTAATACCTAATGTTATTCTCGAAAAGCGAATATCGATAATTAGATTGAATGCAGCTTCATTTCAACTCACAATCGATATTTGTTCACTATAAACATTTAATTTTAGTATTGGGTAACACTCCCAATTTTCATTACACATCTAATCAAGACAGCGCCGATTGCAATTCCTGGGGCGATCCAACGGAACAGCCCGGATCGTTAGTTGGACTTTTACTTATTGCTTACGTTGCGGACTTTACCCTATACAATTTGTCGGGCGATCGCTTGCGACGGCAGAAATTGCTTTTTTAAAGACAGAGTATCTCTGAGAATGAAGTTCGCAAAGCTGTTTTTGTGAATAGTAGCATCTTCTAAGTTTCTTTGGATAATTTTATCATTTGTCATGTGTTTGCTGACAGATTAAAAGTGCAGAGTGTTACTATTCCTATTAATTCTATTATGTATTCTAAAAGGCGAATAACAGAAGAAACTACGTTGGATAACAAAGAGAAGGAAACATAATATAAACCCTAAATCAACTTGTTGGGATAGCGTCGTATTCCAAAATCTTATTTCTAAGGAGAGGCCTATATTCTGAAGAGGTCTCTTAACGACTGTTGATGTTGATGAGATTTAGATTGTAGTAATCTATAGTTTCCTAATTTGTACCTGGATTATAAAACTCTTGATCGTACTTTTCAAACCATAATTGACTTAGGATGGAAAGTTCTGAACTCCAAATCAATAGACAGTACATTTTTGAGTTCATTGCTATTCCAGTACTCAATTATAGAATTAAGTAGTACTATAGATACTAGAAAAAAATGGTAATTGTGAAACGGGAGTCGCTATATATATATAAAGGTCTTGCTTTGAGATATCATTTTTTTATGATTCGTTAGTTTGAATAATTTTAACAAAAAAAATCCACTTCAAAGAATAAGTATTCCAAGTACCCAAATCACGTAGTATCGAGTAGCCGAGGATCGAACTAAGTGGCGTGTAGTTGGAGAGGCCTATGTCCAGCAGTGGACTGCGATAGGCTGATGATAATGATAACTTCACGTCAGGTGTACCTATGATATTTGAGGAGTTTCCGTCGATTTCCGCAGGATCCTAACATCAGATCTTAGTTTCCTTATCATAGACCACATCGGAGACACTAGATTTCAAATATTTTTTTTTATCAAAATCGGTTCACCCAATAGACAGTTAACATCGATTCGATTCGATCGATCGAGAGGTAACAAACATATAAGTCGAATTGAGGACCTCCTCCTTTTTTGAAGCCAGTTTTAAAAAGGAAGTAAAAATGTGACCGTTATTTATGTTATGTATAAATGAACACTTTGCATGCTTGTTTTTTGTTACTAGTATTGGTCACAAAAATGTTTTTAAAGGCCTCTGAATGTTCAGTGACAAAGCTTCACATTCTATACATATTGGTTGGAGTTCCGATTGAATGTGTACAATAAAAGTGTGGTTAGAATTTTACCTGGAGCTACATCAAAAACGTTTGTGGAATATAAAACTGCAATGGATCATGGTTAGATGTGAATGCCGCACATTCTATGGACGTTGATGTTTTTTTCGTATTGGAATTCGGTATAAAGATAAATTAATCCCTACTCATATTATAAATGCGAAAGTAACTCTGTCTATCTGTCTGTTACGCTTTCACGCCTAAACCACTGAACCAATTTTGATGAAATTTGGTTTGAAAATAGAACTGAACTTGGAAAAGGACATGGGCTATTTTTTACCGCGATAACTGACATACACGCGGGCGGAGCCGCGGGCGAAAACTAGTAGTAAATAGATTTGAAAAGTTTTGGTACTGTATTTGGTATTTCTTTATTTTTCTTGAATATTTAACAAAAATAAGTTGACAAAAAGTAGATGCTGGATGCCACCTCTTCTTCTTTATAATACAAGCACATATACATACATATTATGTTTAATGTATATAAGAGCAGTTAGCTAGTTGGATAGCTTCATTAGGGAAGTGATTTAATAAATTAATAAATTTTTAGCTTTGGTTCACGGCTACGAAAAAGTAGCCTATGTCAAATTTAATTGAAATTGGGGTAGCTGTTTAGCCATAAAAGCGTAAAAGACAGACAGACAAAGTTACTTTCGAATTTTTACGAGTATTATTAGTATTTATGGATTTCATCCTTGCGACATGGTTACAATTTAAAAAAATGTACATAAAACTATCAAATTTATTTGTTGGATACTATTTACATTCATTACATTCATTCTAGCGAATAATAAATTCTCTTATTTGTAACCTGGAACAGCAATTTTTTAATTAGTTGCGAGACAATATCTGCTACAAGGAGATCTGAGTCGTTAACAAAAGGCTGACACGAGATACCAATTTTAATTTACCTTTTTTCATTGGAACAATTGTCACTCGCGTAATAAGCCTGCAATGAATAGTATATACAATCACATAGCTCGCATCGCATCGCTATATTACTATTCAACGTGTGCTAATTAAGTCCCCTTTACTAGATGTTGAAACATAAACAGCAAGCTATTGAACAATGGATTTCCGTTTCAAATGTGTAACTAAAATTATTGGATGTAGGATTGAATGCTAAGTATGAAAATTGGTGTACATTTGAACATACGTGCAATTTATTGACGTTAGTATTGTATACTAGCTTTCGCCCTCGTCTGCGCCCGCGTGTATGTCGGTTATCGCGGTAAAAAGTAGCCTATGTCCTTTCCCAAGTTCAGTTCTATCTTCATACCAAATTCCATCAAAATCGGTTCAGTGGTTTAGGCGTGAAGGCGTAACAGACAGACAGACAGAGTTACTTTCGCATTTATAATGTTAGTAGGGATATAGGTCTCCAATAAAATAACAGGCGTATTGGTTAGTCATCTTAACTATTGAGTACTTTACTTTTAGAAATAAAAAATATAAAATAAAAATATATATAGCTTGATAGACTATAGTGAGGATCACTGATTATAAAATATACTTGTAAATGCCAAATTTAATTGAAATCCGAGTAGCACCAGCAGTCAAAGCGACAGACATAAAGACAGACAGTGTTACTTTCGAA
Organism: Phragmatobia fuliginosa; assembly: GCA_932526445.1. Lineage (NCBI taxonomy): Eukaryota > Metazoa > Arthropoda > Insecta > Lepidoptera > Erebidae > Phragmatobia > Phragmatobia fuliginosa. The sequence continues at coordinate 1,917,541 of OW052063.1, read as the reverse complement.
TTTATATTATAAGTATGGATAATATGGATATTACGTAACCTTGATCGCTTGACATTTTCAAACTTCATGAAAAAAGTAATTTGGTTTACATTCAATATTTGAATTTGATATCTGATATTATAATTTCATTTCATTTGATAGAAAGTTTGATAAAAAAAATTAGAATAGTATAATAATAATATAGTTTTTAGGGTTCCGTAGCCAAATGGCAAAAAACGGAACCCTTATAGATTCGTCATGTCTGTCTGTCTGTCCGTCCGTATGTCACAGCCACTTTTTTCCCAAAAACCATAAGAACTATACTTTTGAAACTTGGTAAGTAGATGTAATCTGTGAACCGCAATAAGATTTTCACGTAAAAATAGAAAAAAATACAATATATTTTGGGGGTCCCTATACCATACTTGGAATTGAAACTCAAAAAAATTTTTTTCAACAAACCCGAACGTGTATATATGGATAGGTGTTTAAAAATGATGTTGAGGTTTCTAATATAATTTTTTTCTAAACTGAATAGTTTGCGCGAGAGACACTTCCAAAGTGGAAAAATCTGTGTAACTTCTGAAATAAGGGAGTAACTTCGCCCCTGTAACTTCTAAAATAAGAGAGTGATAAAACTAAAAGGAATATATGTTGTACATTACCAATCTAACTACAAACGAAAATTAGTTTGAACGAGATCTAGTGAGTAGTTTTTTTTTATACGTCATAAATCGTAACACGCAATATACCTTTCATCCAATCAATACACTAGTATAAAAACATCGATGAAAGTTACAGCGAACTACAAGAACTTTTATATGATGTTACTTGCTGTCACGGAACCGTTCATGGGCGAGTCCGAGTCGCACTTAGCCGTTTTTTATTTTAATATCAAAACTTTTACTGTGTATATTTTTAATAGCCTCATTATCAAAAAATAAAACATTTCTATAACTCCTTTTTTTAATATACCTAAACAGAGAAATGTAAGTTTTTTTTTTACATATCTTTGTACACGTATATTAAAACATAAGATGAACTCCTTTTTAATGTAATGTTACATTAGAAGCTCTTAAATGTGTATGTACAATTAACAGAGTATACACATTAAGAAAATCATATTTGCACATGTAGGGAAGCCGTGTATTCAAACCAAGCCACGAATTTAAATCATTCGTAGTTAGTGTAGTACGCAGACTATTTACATAATCGTAAGCACTCTGAAGTAGAAATGAATGTATATATGTGTGTATATATGTGTATATGTGGGGTGAAAGCATAGAGTCGATATATTTTAGTTAAGACTAGCGTTTGCACGCGACTTCGCCTACTTGTTATTCTGATGTATAACTTTGATCAAAATTTTAGGGATGGTTTTTTTTTACTATATCCTGCACTTTTCCTCTTGTTCCATTAAAAAAAACCAACCCACTTCTAAATTAATAAAAAAAGTTAAGATTCTGACATTTTATAATAACATTAACAACACTACAAAAAGATGAAATAAATCGATTTTCAGTAGTAGAAGTAAGTAGGGTACCGGAGTCTTAAACCGACATCATCATCATCATCATCAGCCTATCGCAGTCCACAGCTGGACATAGGCCTCTTCAATTGCACGCCACTTAGTTCGATCCTCGGCTACTTGCATCCAGCTCCTGCCAGCCTGTCTCCTTAAACCGACACAACTCCTAAATGTCTCAAAGCACTAAAAAGTAATTGATCATCTAGTGACCTATACTCTATTGCCCCAAATAAAATAGACAAATTGAAACGTATTCTCAATTCCAGACAAAAAGAAAACAATTCCAAACTTGATAATCTAAGTTCTTCATTAAAACAAAGACAAGTTAATCTAAGTACACCAACTCAAAGGCTTCAAACAATTGGCACGACAGAACAACCCACAATCGAACTGTGTACAATTACCACGACAATAGCTGGCTCGAATTAGGTGATACTGGTGTGTGAAATTAATTTTCTGACGCAATCCCCTGGCTTCGATGGGTTAATGTGTTCTATTGTCGAAGTGGTTTGTTGTGTAAATCAACGATAATGGGTTAATAAGCTGAATGTTTACATCACTTATAGTTATATTGGGTTTAATTATTATTCGATATTTCTGACTGCGTAGTAGGAATAAAGAATGATGTTGAGTTTTATTTTGATATTTTATTACATTCATGGAAATGTTTTTTTAGCCCAAAAAATACCAATAAAATGATTTGGTTTCTATGAGCTTACAATTTGTTATTTTTATATAAAAAAAATGTTACAAAAAAATGTTTTAAAAACAGTTGTTTTTAAACTACAAAGCCGAGGATCGAACTAAGTGCTGTGCAATTGGAGAGGCCTATGTCCAGCATTGGACTGCGATAGGCTGATGATGATGATGATGAAACTACAAAGTAGAAAATAAATTTAATGTAAAAAGCGTGGCGCGACGTTATTGAAACATTTTCAGGAAACACCCCACGCTTTGTTACATTTAAATTGTTTTCTACTTTTTAGTTTAAAATCGTATGTGTTAAATGTTTTTTAAACTATTTTTTTTAGAAAAACTAACAAGGACTAATCTTTTTAACTTTTTTTCGTTTTCATTTAAATTAGTGTATAGTCATCGGTCCTCGATAAATCTACAAAGTTTGAACGAAATCTGGCCGTTTAAAGTGGGTCAAAATCGCACCCAAAGGAGTCGGTTACAAACAAACAAACATACAGGTGAATCTAATAAAAAGCGTGTAAAAACAATGGATCCTCGCAACTTCGTTTGCGTCCTTTTTCAATCAATCTTCTATTGTTCTAAGCGTGATGCGAAGGATTCTATCTTACGCACGCCAGCACTAGATAAATAAAGTAAACTTGAATATCGTTTAAATACCTTTGAAGTTCATCAAGAGCAAAAATGTGACACGTAAATAATCCTTACTATTACATTAATATATTAGTTTTATTTTTAGTAATATTACGGCCTGTTTACGACCTTATCGCTGTGAGCGGTAGCTAAGAGCGAAACGCCGAGCGGTAATATTAAACGTATAAAAATGTACGAGGCACGCCACGAGTCGCCGCTCATAGCTAAGCTCAAAGTTATATACCGCTCACAGCGGTAAGGTCGTAAACGGGCCGTTAGTATTAACATTTACTTTGAAAGTAACTCTGCATCTGAAACGATTTGAATGTAAATTGGTTTACTATTTGTGTATCTACCGATCTAGAGCCTCAGAAGAAATATAGGCATATTAATGTATAATAATATATTTAGTTTTGTAAGTGTTTTGGGTTTTTCTTAGGAAATTCCTAATAGCAGCCTGGAGTTTCAAAGTTGTGGTGGTCACACACGCCCGTGCCTCGAAGAGCACGTAAAGCCGTCGGTCCCGGTTGTCATGAACATCTATGGCAATCGTTATTGGGAAGTCAGTACCCTCACATTTACTGACATCTAGTTCAACCTTCGAATTTCAGTTCTCACTTAGGGTTGCGGAAGTCCGATGCTAGTCGCCTCAAATTGATGATCCACATTGATGAACCACACATTTTACATGGACGCAAAAGTATTGTTCTTTTGCTTAGAACGAATATTTTAAGCCATCGAAGCTTACAAACTAGTAATTTATATTCAACCGAGTTATAAGACTATATATATAGGATCGTGAGTGTCACACAGTGCCAAGTAGTACCGTCTTGTAACTATTACATGCCTTTACTGTTCTGAAACACGCAATCGAAAAACCAAAATGATTTTGCGGTTATACACACAGCTTTCTCTACGGAAAAATATGTGAAATTTGATTCCAAGCCGCAAAGTTCATTAATTTTATGTTTCGTGTTTGTGGTATTGACATTTTGCTGTTTATAAATTATAATATTAGAGTTTTTTGGAATGGTAGTAAATTAGTTTGTTTAATACTGACGTTTTGTTTACGTTAAGATAGACTGTAATGTAAGTGAAAGGTAAGTAGAGAATATGCGATGGTATGAAAATAGTTAATTGTTAAATTTCTAAAACTTTTACACAAGTCTATGAAGAATATAAAACGAAAATAAAACAGAAAAAAAGAGTAATAATTACCATTACAAAAGATGTGTAATGAAGTAAACATTATATATCTTACCTTGACCAAGAACAACGGTATACCTATGAGGTATTTATTAGAAATAAGTAAAAAAAATATCAGAAGTCAGAATATCAAAATCTTGGCTCTTCTTAGAATATAATAGAATAAACTTTATTTTGCACCAGTTAATACGATATAATATGTAAAATAAAATAGTAATTAACAATGTCTAAGTACAAATGGCAGTCTTAGCGCTAAAAAGCAAATTGCTTCCAGGCAACCTTACAATGGAAAAAAAAGATTATGATAAAAAAAAACAAATTCATGGGTACTTCTGGTACCGAGGAGAAAAAAAGAAAAAGTCAGAGAATATTAATGAATTAGATAACGCTAATAACAAATTAAATATTGATAAATAAATACACGCATAAACATCTATATTTTCCTGTACAATTTTATTTGTAGAATACGTTTTAAGTGCATAGAAAATGAAAATGAAAAGTAATATTATGACAGAGCTTATTCTGTTCCATTACGTATATATATATATAGAGAAGGTAAAAATGAAATCTCTGAAAATCAGAGATACAATATATATAATATATATATTGTATCTCTGATTTTCAGTAGAGTGATTTATTAAAATACCAAGAATTTGTATATCTACTTTTATGTATGTACACTGTATGTAGTAGTAATGATAGTTAAATATTTACTCAATGCAATATTTGTAAGCGTGAATTCAATGCCGCTTATGTGAGTCCTCGCGAATAATACTCGTTAGCGAAATTCTAAGTAGAGTATTCGGTATTTGGTTTATCGCTATTCAATCACATGGGCTAATAACAAGTGTTTTTATTTTATACTACTATTCAACCTCAAGTAAAGTCGTGAAGTGAGGCTAGTGTAAAAAAAAATTAGCCCAAGTTACTTCCTATGTCATCAGCCATCTGCTAGCGAAAGTTCGGTTAAAATCGGTCCAGCCGTTCTAGAACTTCCCGGAACAAACAGACAGACAGACAGACAAAAAATTAAAAATTCAATTTTGGTTGTCAGTACCGTGAATAATTTAATATGAAGTTAGCAAAAAACTGGTTATTTGTAATAAAAAACAAATACTCCAATTTATTTATTTGTTATAGGTGTATAGACTAGCTTTCGCTCGCGACTCCACCCGTGTATTTCTTGATTATTGCAGTAAAAAGTAGCCTATGTGTTATTCTGATATATTAGCTATTTTACTGTAAAGTTTTATCCAAATCCGTTCAATATTTTTTGCTAGAAAGATCAGAAACATATATATATTTACAAACTACGTTTTGTTTACATATGCATACCAATAGGAAGCAGGCCCCATTCATTATTTACCCGAATGCATTTTTCGTGCAGTGATTTAAATGATATTAGGTAATCATTAATCATAATTAGCTTTTAACAGTCCTTAGGTTTTGGAGGTTTTGGACTACTATACCACGCTGGACAGACGGGTTGGTAAGGTGTTTCTTTCAAGATTTCCTTCTCTTGGCAGTGATGTTAGCTGCTTATTTTGTTCTTTTAGTCGCCTCTTCCGACACCCGCGGGATGAATAGGGGTGGTGACACTCTGTATTCTTAACCCTTTAGCACACAGTTACACAACACGCTCCTTAACCCGACTTGAATCGTCGATTGACAGTCGCATACGTTAACTGCTATACCAACAAGTTTCGAAAAAATAATAATTTTTCTATTCATTTTTGGACATGAATATTATATAAAATTTATGTCCCTGAGTTCAAAGAAAACAAATAAACCATTTGTATTTAGACCTTTGTGCCATAAATTAAATATAAAGCAACTATAATATTCAAGTCAAACACTACAGGATTTATAAGAATATTTCTGTGACAGTCACTGAATGGCACACGCTTCCTATGGTAAAACTGACTGCTTGAGGAATGGTCCAAGATACAAGCGAAAAGACCGAGTTACGCAATAAATATTAATATTTTATTATGGGCACATTTGTTATAGTCGTATTTGTATTATAAATGGAATCATATAAGAAAATAAGCACGTTAAATGGTATAAATAATTTTTCATTTATCATACTCAGGCAATACTTGGTTCTTCCAGGCTTCGAAAAGCATAATAAACTGTCGGTCCCGATTGTATAGGGTTCTTACGAACGTATTAAAAGGCAGTGGACTGTAATGCTGATATTTTACTCGTCAAGGTATGATACAAAGAATAAAGGGAAGTCGGTCCGTCCACGGTGAATCCAAAAGGCGAGTGTCGGTCGTTGGATGCGATGTCGAACCCGTGGGGCCGACCCCACCGCTGTCCAGTTAGTTCCGCCGCACGCCGCGGCGCTGATGCTCGCTACAGTCCTCTGTAGATGTCGCAACACGATTGTTTTGAACATGTATGGTGATCGTTATTGGAAAGTAAATACATTCAAATATACTGACTAGTTCAAACTTAGAATTTATTTTGCCCTCAGAGTTGAGGAAGTGCCATGCCAGTCGCTCCATATTGAAATTGATTTACAACATAATATTGTCATATAATCTTTTAAAAATTGTCTTTTAAAAAAGAAGAAAAAAAAAGAGAAATCAAATAATATGTGAAATAATAAACGCACGAAAGGAGAGATAGACTCAATCCTTAATCTTCTGAATACCTACGAAATAAAACAAGTCACAATGAACTAGACACTAAACTCACAAAAAATTATGTAATTTCTTAACTTCCGCGAAGATCTTATGACTTGAACCAAAACATGATATAAAAATAAGGTTCGCGTGATCCTTACCATTAATTTAGTGCGTGAAAAGAACGAGACGAGGAACGGAGACGACACGACTCTTTGAATGAATAGATGCCCTTTGAGCTGAATTATACGACTAATATTATTACTAGACTATTTTGTGGAGGTCTTCAATTTGTTATATCCTTCTATGGCAGTGAACCACTTTTTTATTTTGTCTGGTCGTAGATTTATGTGTGTAATGTCAATACTGGAATAAATTTTGTTAATTGAATATATGTGATATTTTCTTGTTATTTGTACAATTTTTTTTTTGTATTTCATCATTATCAGAGTATAGACTAGATATTCTGTAGAGTATCACTGCTGGCCATAGCCTGTCCTTAGAAAAGAGATTTTTGCTCACTAAAAGGTATTAAAGGGATGGTTTAGGTTATATTTCAAGTTTTTATTCTCTTTGCAGTGGTTTTGTCCTTCATCGTTTGCTCTCTTAGTCAACATGACTTTAGCCACTTAATTTTGTATACCTCTAAGGTACATAACTGTACTACGTGGCTACATTCATATCATAAGCTTTGATGTGTTAGATCTTTGTTCTACAATCCAACTGGTAGTTACTTTCTTTACAATACATATTGTAGTTAAGATATCATATTATAGTAATCGTGAGGTATTTACACATATAACTCGTGCGAGCTAAGATGGCACCTGGCTCAAAACGAAACATGATACCGTTCCCCCGCGTGATACCCCTCGGTCGCCCTGCGAGTAGCGTTAGCATCACTATTACCGTTGCAAGAATCTTTCCATAATAATTTTAGTTTATTAGGTATTACCTAATGTCATTTAAATCACTCTACGAATTTATTTTATAAATATATCATTAGATTCGTCTGGATAACCCAATTGTTTTAAGAAAGGTCACACGATAAAAAACTAGCGTGACGACTATGAGACGCAATAGTTTATAATAAAGAATATCCATACACATATGATTTTCAGAGACTACGATTAAAAGGCTTATCAGGACGATTTTAAATTGTATTTTATAACCATATTTCAGTTCCTAATTTCATTTAAAATGATATTAGGTATTACCTAATATTATTTAAATCACTGCACGAAGAATGCATTCGGGTAAATAATGAATGTGGCCTGCTTCCTATTGGTATGCATATGTATTTTCGTAACTCGGGTAGTAAAGTACCACTTAAGATAAAGTAATATGTTATGAGAAACTATTTGAAACAAAATAAATGTTGAAATTAAAAAAAACTAGAATAAATTATATTTTTCTTGCACTCAGTACTATAAACGACTGACATTTGAGTCAGGTGCCATCTTAGGTCGCACGAGTTATACACTCGTTTATACTTGAAATGGTTTGAAAATTGCCTCGTCTCGCTGGTCTAACGGTTGTCCCATCTCTAGTTTAAAAAAAATTGAGAAAAATATTTATTTCACAACTAAAACTTGATAAGAAAAACATTGGTCAGGGTCACTGTGCAGCTAATTTTTTAAATTTTGTTAGTGGAACGCTTTTCTAATTAGTTTTATCAACGCATGGGGCAGTGAAAACGTCTCCATTTTAAGTACCAAATTGTTGTAGAGTTTCTTTACTACAAATTTGTAAAATTTGTAATTTAACCGACTTCAAAAAAAAGGAGGAGGTTCTCAATTCGTCGGAACCTTTATGTATGTTCAGCGATAATTTCGTCGTTTGTGAACCGATTTCAAAAATTCTTTTTGCATTGGAATGGGCGTAGCTTACAAGTGGTCCCATCGTCACCATATCGGGATCAGATGGTGGGATCCCAAGGAAATCGAGGGAACTCCTCAAATATCATAGGCACAATGTCGCGATTTGGGTACTTGGAATAGTTTTTTATTGAAGTCGGTTCCTTTTTGTTAAAATTATCGGTATGGAAGTTTGACGGTGTGTCATCCCACTGAATTGAGGAATAGTCAGTGCTTATAAATATACTGACAACTTATATCTTTGAATACAGTTCGTCCTCAGGGTTGTAGAACGTAAACGTTACCGAATATATGCATGGCCTGACATGCACTTGCCCGATTTTTGTATTGTGATAGAAAAGTATTTGTATGTAACCACTATTTATAGTTCTGTCTACTTTATACAGGAGCCATAAATGGGCTTGAAAGAAGTCTCGTACTTGAAAAAAATGTAGCAGATTGCGGAAGCGACAAGAGAATAAAATATCGTGAAAAAAATGTTTTTTATTAATTTATTTTTATTTATTTTTTATGTTCAGTCTTTATACATTGTATACTTATCGGGTTTGTTGGCAGTAGGCCGAGTTCTGTGGATTTTTCAGAAACCCGGTGCGTATGACGTCAGACCAATATAGAGATCCGTAGAATAACTTAAATGTTTTTATATTTTAGTAAGAAAATCATGAGAACATTAAGTAAATGTGGAAAGTAGAAAATTTTAAATTAAATAACCACTTTCAAGTTTGCTGTAAATTTAAATTGACGGGCTGCCGGACGTATGATATGTTTCTATATTATTTTGTTAGTGGCAGTGTATTACTTTAACCGTTAGACAAGTTAGTTAGTTTTAAGTTCATTGCCGGAGTATCTTAGAATCAGTACCTACAGGCCTAGGCCTATCTAGGCTAACTCCTTCATTTAAATAACCCAAAATGAGAACCTTTATAAAATGGAGTTTTGAAATTTTGTATGGAATAGAAAATATCATCTGCTTGCTATACTGTACTATCAATTCAATCGATTTGTAACAAAAAATATAACAATTTAAATAGCACCACCTTGTACGTTGACTATAAATATTTAAATAGGTCATTACATTAATAAGCGGGGGTATTTTTTAAGAATGCCTTTGATGTGGGGGTGGTCGAGTGATCATTAAATTAATGACAACTATAGTTAACTGTTTCAAGCTCTCATTAGCAGGGGTTGAAAGTAAAATAATATTTCATTGAAGAATCATGTTTTATTTTTAAATTTATTTTAGTAAATGTAATACAAATCGTAATCTCTGGCTCAATTTTATCTTGCAAGTGGTTTAGTGAATGATCGAACTTTCTATATTTGAAATTTATTTCAATTTTATATAACTGGCTGATTTAGAATCGAAAATAACTCTATATACCATAAGTATAAAGAATTATTATAGTTGACAAAACATAGGTATTTAATACGCCTCTTTTTAATTTCTCTAGCATATAGGCGTAAGTAGGTATTTGGTGGTATGAATCTGAATACATACGAAGCAAATACTTATGATTATGATCTATATGTAACTTTGAGGACACCAAAATCATATATATAAAATTCTTTATCATCATCATCATTTTTTATTTAAAAACCGTTATAATGACTTGTCTCACTCTATGCTTACGAATGTAAACCTCCACATATAGAAATTCTCACGTCGAATAGAACCTGTCAACTCACTCCTTCCATTTGGAATTCAACCGAGGCTGAATTCAAACATTTTAGTGCCGACATTCATTCGCGAATGTCATTATAATACGAACAATTACGTGGAGTCGTTGCTTCTGTTGTAAATTTTGTAATTACTGTGCTGTGGTAGGCCGTGCCATGTACCGCGAGTATGACTTACCCACCTAGAAAATATAAAGTATTATTCAAGAAGTAGAGTAACTAGGTATGCGATTTATATTCTCTACTAGCTAAGCCCCGCGGTGTTACGCGCGTTTGTTGTTGTAACCGCGTAAATATACCTCCAAAGCTGACAACTGTAGAGTTAACTATGATCTATTTTAAATAACCGAGAAGTCAGGATTTTTACTTAACAAATAAATTGCATCAAACTATGTGTAAATTAAACTATGTGTAGGTACTAGAGCCACGCTGATTTTAGCACAAACGGGCCGGCTCGACTGGGCGCAGTACTACCCTCACACAGAAGACCATCCTAATAATGACAGCATTCTTACTGTCTTATTTCGTTGGTGAGTGTATGATTGGAGCCCCAATCATTCTGCACCATTCTCCCGTCCTCCGGAGCCCGGGAGAATGATGTATGAACATACTTTTTTTTGTATGTAACATACATATTATACATAGAATACACCCAAATTCCGAAACAAATATTTGCGGATCACACAACCATTTGGTCCGACTCGGGAATCGAACCCGAGACCTCTTGATCAGCAGCCGCATACGCTAACCACTAGACCAACAAGGCAGTAAATATTAAACTCGTTGAAATCTTAAATATTTTTCTTAAAATTATTTATTATTGTGGTTTTTATCAGTAAACAAAAACAAATTTAGACCAGAGGCTTACTTTGAAATACATTTAAATAAATTTTATACTAGGTATTCCTGCGTCATATATTGTTAAAGTAATTGATGGAATTAATACTCTGAAATATGCTTGGTCAGCATATTTCAGAGATGTGTCTATTATCGAGCACGTAGAATTGGGATAGTCATTTCCTCATTGAAATCATGACGTGATTATATGCAGTGTAGCGATAGGTTTTAGAATATATAATGTAGCTGTAAGAGCAAAATACATTCATAACTAATATATACCTTAGTAAATAATATTAGAATAATAAACATGGCTGCAAAAGAGTACACTGTTATTGTTATTCGCTATCCACCTGTAAGTTCGCCATGATTGTTGACCCCGACGACGGAACAAGCCTGAAGATATAAGTTCGCTATACTAGGCTACATACTAAGTCTTATAATTATATCTAAGAATTGGCAATTAATTACACTTTACTTTAATATTTCTATTTGACATTTTATGTACGTCTTAGAATAAGCATAGTATTCATTGCTAATCTTCTTATAAAAGTAATAATCCTAAAGTAAAATCGAAGAATACATTTTTATTTCTAAGTAATATTATCTCAAAAAATATTTTATTTTCACATAAATTGAACGCACTTTTGATTGTAAGAAGCTTATAAAAGTTACGTAATTGGTCTCAAATAAAATCGATGTGTAGTATACTTATAAAATATTATGTTGACCGCCTCGTTTATTTAGTGGTTAGCGTATGTGACTCAATATACCAATCAATAATTGACCAATAAATTGATTGATTGATTGGTCTTGTGGTTAGCGATGTGACTACCGATCAAGAGGTCTCGGTTTAGATACCGGGTCGGACCAAAAGTGTTTTCTTGCGAGTGTCTTCTTCTTTCTACTCAAAAGGGGTTTTCTTACGAGAATTTGTTAATAGCAGCCCGGAGTATGGTACTAACATATAGTTTGGCGGCGTTTCATGCTCGTGCCACAGAGAGCACTTTAAGCCGTCGATCCCGGTTATGGTGAACATTTACTGTCAAGTCAAGGGAAGTCAGCGCCCTCAAATATACTGATGACTTGTTGATTCTCGAATTTGAGTTCTCAATCCGGGATGCGGAGGTCCTATGCCAGACGCTCCGTGAAAAACCGATTGATCTAGAAGCCGACCCCAAATAATCTTGGGAATAAAGGCTAGAAAAACGTGCTTACATTTCTTTTAAATGTATCTTTATAGATTTTTACTCCTGGGTATTTGATGTTGTTTTCCTTTCAAGTCCTGAAATAAAATATAACTTTGGTATATAGGCAGACATAAAATATTTAATAGGTATTAAATGTTACTTTTTGGCATAAATTATAAGTACTTGAGTTGCTTGCTAAATAATAAGGACGAAGAGTCGAGATAATGACTGGGGGCGGGTAATCTCTTTCGAAAATAACCACTTACTCTTAAAATAAATTAATTCCAAACTATTATATAACAAACGCCTTAACCCTCTCTTGAGAGGAGACCTGAGCCCAGCAGTGGGACGTTATGGGTTGTTGATGATGATATAACAAACGAATAAGAGATAATACTATACAATTTCATACCCGAATGAATGAATGAATCTGTTCTATAAAACCAAACCAGAAATTAATACCGAAACATAATATTATTATATACAAGTAGTGCTACGATATTACTACGAAAATGCTACAAAAATGCTACGAAAAGTCTACGAAGAATACTACGAAAGCATTCCCCGAGGATCTACCGTACAATAAAACATAACATAAACTCCGTTACGGGGTGCCTTCCAAAAGGCTATTTTAATTCCTACAATGCTCATACATGTTATTTATCATTCTGGGTTACTTGTAAATTGTAAGCTGTTGGAAGCTCTTTGTTTGTTGTCATACGTTAATGGTTTGTACAAAAAGTATGTTACTGTTGTTTTTTCGTATTATTTTAGGAAACCATCTAAATGTTGAGATTCTTGGGTTTGGTAAATGGTTCGTGTGATTTTTTTAAATGCCTGAACTCTACATAGAAAGGTAATGATGAAGAAATCAGTGTGAATGTGCTTTATATAGGACACGGTATAAGTGATAGGTTTCTTTAATCTGTCATAATCTGTTTAATCAACGTTAATCCCTCACCAAAAGACTTTAGATACTGGAGGTGATTTCCGACCTCACTGTTCTGAGGAAATAGATCTCAAAAAATATTAAACGTTTCAAACTCAGACCTCAAATTAGATCTATGTAGTACTTTTGGTAAAAAAAAGCCTATTTGCTTTTCCTGTAATCAAAATCTTTCCCTACAAAACAATCTAGGAAAATAAATGTAGCCTGTAAATTTCATCAAATTCGTTTTATTCATCAACACGTAACAAAGAACCTCACATTAACATTTATAATATCATTTAGGGTTTAAATACAGGTACACATAGTTATATTTTTAAATATGTGACGAATTTTTAAATTTGACGTATTTTTAAATGATAAAGAAAAATGGATTTGACTACTTGCTCCTTGTCATTTTATTCTACTCATGAGAATGTTGTTAGCACATTGTTTAAGAGCATGATTTTACTTTTGTAAGTAAAGATTCTACGTGACTAATAAAGGCCATTCCACTCTTTCTTTTGATCTTAAAATTAATATTTTATATTTAATCTTTCGTTACCAGTAATTTGGCCAATATTTGAGCACATATAGTTTTTACCTTTGTTGTAAGTAGATGCTCCTACTATGTTGTACCCACTGAAGCTGTTGTTTTTTTGTTTTTAAATTAGCTTATGCTCTAATTTTTAATCACTATAATTTGCATCAGTCCTCTAACATGGTGTATAGTATATTAGTGGCAGCACCTTACCCCCATATCAGGTTTATAAACATTAAAACTATGTAAATATTGGCGATTTGAAAGGAGTGGCCGCGAGTTTTTATTGCTATGTTCTTTTCTCCGGCTCTACCTATTGTTTGCGAACATGGCATAAATGTACATGTAGAATCTTGACCTGTCACAAGAGATTTATTGCATCCTAAGTGAATAAAGAATTTTGAATTTGAATTTGAATTTGAAAATATAGTGAATACGAGAATGTCACAATTAAAAAACCAGTACAGTTGCAACATTGTACTAGAAATAATAACGTTGCAGAACGGAGCATATGTAGACCATAAATTCTATCCAAGTATATGTCAGTCATTAGAATATTACAAATCGCAGTATCTTATTAAATGGGGATAAACTCCAACGTAATGAAACTCCAGGAAAACCGCAAACTACGAACTCTTACCTGGCATAAAGGATGAACGTATACAGACTATGTTTCATTTTCTGTGGGACAAGTGACAAGCTTAGAGCGACAAGTTTAGTTTTAAAATCTTTATATGTTATTTAAAATGGAAATTTTTGATGCAATATGTAGGGAAAGTTTTAGTTATTCTTAATCACAATAAAAAAAAAATTGTATGTTGAAGCTCAAAATCGATCAAAGTAGTGTGGAATGGGAGAGGCCTATATCCAGAAGTGAAATGCTGATGATGATGATGATCATTATTTATTTTATGTTAAGAGTAAAATCGCACCTTGGGAAACATAGTGTAGGACACTCTCTGGCTAAATGATATGATGACTTGCTTATGAGAGCCGGTGGCGAGTGGGTGCAGAAAATAATAGACCGGGCTCTGGGGTGTGAGTTAGAAGATGTTTATGTTCAGTATGATGTAATGATGTTAGTATCTGATGTTAATGATGTTAAGATTATTATAGTCATTTACTTTCATGTGATGAGAATGTTAAGTTCAACAGCTATTTCATGACTTTTACTATATTTTTTTTGAAGACGGATGTTATTATCATTTTGAGTCTGTACTATGAGTAATAGACAATTGGTATAAAGATAAAGATAAAGATAATTTTATTTGCATAAAACATGTGTAGAAAGATGTCATGGTATAAACAAAATATGGTACAGTACTTATAAACATGTTTTGCCATAACTGGCGTACAAATATCTATAATAATAAAAAAATACAAAAGTCGTATTTCTTAATGTAGAAATGAGGATTATATAGTGACAATCACACACAAAAATAATTACGAGACTTAATTTATAGGTACAATATTATCAGTCAAAAACTCCTCAATGTTATAATAGGCTTTCTTTATGAATATTTCCTTAAATTTAATTTTAAAAATGTTTTTATTGAGATGTTTGTACTGTGGTGGTAGCTTGTTAAAAATTTTAGGAGCCATGCAAAAATACTAAACTTTATTTTTTATAAAAATGTATTTACAAATACAAATCCGTCTTAAGGTATCGTAGACTCGTATACTTTATTAGGTGCATATAGAAACATCGATACCAAATCCAATGTGTATACAAACGTTCAACTTGAACGAAACCACGACCTTAGTTGTAACAGTCGATTATACAAACCACTACTAGATCGAGCCGTCAAATTTATACAGTTATTGTATTATACATGTGTTTGAATAATTACTTTAAAATAACCATATTGTTCTTCCTAGCCTTATTCCCAATATTATTTGGGGTCGGCTACTAGTTCAACCGGTTTTACCTGAATATCAATTTTTCCACGGAGCGACTGGCATCGGACCTCCGCAACCATAAGGGAGAGCTGAAATTCGAAAGTTGAATTAGTTTTATCAGTAAATTTGAGGGTACTAACTTCCCATTAATGATTGCCATAGATGTTAATGACAACCAGGACCGACGGCTTTACGTGGCCGAGGCACGGGCGTGAATCAGGCTGTTATTAGGAATTTCCTAAGAAAACAAAAAAAATTTTTGACCCGACCCTTAATTTGAACCCAAGACCTCTTGATTAGCAGTCGCAAACGCTATCCACTAGACCAACGAGGCAGTAAAGTTAAAAGAACCATATTATGAATCATAAACAGACTTGAATAACAATTAATGATATAACAAGGTATTTATCATAATAATTCTACTGTATAATTTATTTATATAGTATCTAAGTATACTTAAATAGCCTTCCCGCTATTACCTTGTCACTTGTAGCCCTGTAAACTGCAGAGCACTTAGGTATATAATATTTTTATTGCCGCCCCGACCCCTCGGAGAGGACACGGCTAAATAAAAATATATCCCAAAGAACACTTGTATTGTGGTTACGTCACTGACATTTCTATGGCTTTTTATACGAATGCTTTTATTATTTTATAAGGATTTATAACATAATAGGGAGCATGACGAACTTTTTACGTTCAATGAAATTTCTTACAAAAAGGATCACGTAAAAAACGTAAGCGTGTGATGGTGAAATGAGAGAAAGTAATGTTATTTGAACACGACTTTTTTGTGTAATTTTAATTATATCTTTGAGTGTTGTAAGCAAATTGGACAAAGTTTTACGTATTTATTTATGTGGACGGTACAATGGACGATTTTTACCCTTTTCTTGTACTATTCGTTCATTCATCATTTACTTGACTCTGTTTTAGTGTGAGTGAGTAAAATCATTTTTTAAAATATTTTAACGTATACAGCTGCTGATCAAGAGATCTTGGGTTCGATTTTTAGGTCGGTCCAAATATTTATGTGATCCGCAAATATTTGTTTCGGAGTCTAGGTGATTTCTATGTACGTATTTGCAGCGGAGCTTGTATTATGGGTACTAGATAACTAATATAAATACATAAACATACTTTGTTTTATTTGTTGTACATATATATAACACATTTTATGTATGTATGTATATAACACATTCTATGTATATTATGTATGTATTTACAAAAAAAAAAGTATGTTTATGTATTTATATCAGTTGTCTAGTTACCCATAATACAAGCTCCGCTTAGTTTGGGGACTAGATGGCGTTGTGTGTAAAATGTCCAAAATATTTATTTATTTATTTAAAACCCCGAAACAAATATTTTTGGATTACACAACCATTTGATCCGACCTGGGAATCGTACCCAAGACCTCAAGCACAGTAGTCCCATACTGCACCACTGAGGCAAGGCAGTCAAGCATGATGCAATGATCAAATGAAGCATGGCGTATCCTAATTAAGCCGCCGTCATGGCTAAGACCTGTATTCGAGTATTAACAGCTTAATTCACTTAAGCACTGAGGAATATTAATTAATAAAATGTTGTAGTTAATACTAAACCAACGTCATCATCTTCGTAGCCTTATTCCCAAGATTATTTGGGGTCGGCTACTAGTTCAACCGGTTTTACGTGAATTTCGATTTTTCCACGAAGCGACTGGCATCGGACCTCCGCAACCCTAAAGGATAACTGAAATTCGAAGGTTGAACTAGTTGTCAGTAAATTTGAGGGCACTGACTTATCAATAACGATTGCCATAGATGTTCCTGACAACCGGGACCGAAGGTTTTACGTGCTCTCCGAGGCACGGGCGCGAGACACCGCCAAACTTCCAAACTCCAGGCTGCTATTAGGAATTTCCTAAGAAAAACCCAAAATCACTTTTTGGCCCGACCTGGGATTTGAATCCGAGACCTCTTGATTAGCAGTCGCATACACAAGACCAACGAGGCAGTTCTACTAAACCAAAGTAAGGCTAATAAATTAGATTCAAGTTGATTTTATTACGCAGTAGCTGAGTTCGTGGTGTAAGATATAAACCTCTTTTTAAATGAACCATAAAATTGAATTTCAAATACTTTAAAACCCGCTTTGATTCGATTATGTTTCAACTGGGTGTTATATTGATGTCTATATATTTAGCCTCATATATTTTCAAAATAATAAAAAAAACTGGATTTAAACTTAGCTGTACGTAAGCTAGAAGAAACTTTAAAGACCATATACCGACTATATAAAAACTTTTGATATTATTTAAGCCTTTATCATCAAGGTATGTATTAAAAATCTAAGTCGCTGTGGCTTAGTTGGGTAAAACGGCTGTCTAGTAAACAGGAGATTGCAAGTTCGAATCACGCCGGGGCCGGATTCTTTACACTTTTAACAGAAGGGCAGGGTTGAGGCGCGAGCGCTACAAAGCGGGCGCCTTCAAATTAATGAGTAGTATTCCCACACAGAAGGGGGGCATCTACAAGCGGTAGGTGGTCCGAGGTACGTCGGGGTTCCAGGGACCTCCTTTCCTGGTTCCTCCTACATGTGGTATCCATTGGGATTTCCGCATGAAAAAGATAATACAAATCTTTTGAAACCTCATTCATTAAAATACGCTTAGTCGTTTAGGAGCTACGGTGGAACTTACAAACATACATAGTTTGCCAAAACTTATCCATTCTTTTATCGGATGATATATAATTTGAAGAGTCTCGTCTCGTATAATATTAATGGAATACTGGATATAGTACACTCAGACACGGATTGAATTATTATATTGTAATCATTAACCAAATTATTGATTTAAAATAAAACAATTTCATCTTAAACATAACATGAAACTATATGAGTTTATTAAGCTCTAAACATAATCACAGTATAAAAGCAAGTTTCACAACAATACATTACGTGATTCATTACACTGAGAATACCTAACCGCACGCCACGAGGTCCCGGGACCAAAAGAGACCCAGCTTGACGATGCTGCTCAATTTATAGTCTCCTTCGAATGACGTCACACAACGTGAACATAGGTACAGAACATCGGCGGACTTCACTCAATGTTGTTACCGCCTACAATATATTATGTGTATTATTATAGACATTCTAGAATTATCTGTCTCGATTAGTAATTCGATCATTATCACTGGAGACGTACTCGCATCCGTTCTATTTGTGCCAAATTTTTCAACCTAAATTTAGGTACACGATGCTTATAACCTATACTATGTATACATATGTTGTATCTACACACTTGTATTGTCCACGCTAGCCAATTACGAGCCATCAATCAATCTAAACGAAGTATCGTTTTCAACCTGAGCTTAGGTAACAAAGGGCTCAAATGTATTCACGGCTCACCGAACGTAATTACTTGGAACTAGATCTCCCGGGTTATCATAATCTCAAATGGAAGGAGTATTGTCTTTTATGTACATTTTTTTAATCTATCAAAAACTAGCTTTTTCCCACGGCTCTACCCGCGTGTATGTCGGTTATTACTACGTCATTTAGTCTAGTTGGTCTAGTAGTTAGCGGCTGCTGATCCAGAGGTCTCGGGTTCGATTCCCTGGTCGGACCAAATATTTATGTGATCCACAAATATTTGTTTCGGAGTTTAGGTGTCTTCTATGTTATATGTCTATACATACATATAATTATGTAATGTTATATACATACATAGGCGTTGTGTGTAAGAAATGTCCGATATATTTATTTATTTATTTATATAGTACCAGCTTTCGCTAGCGAATTCGCCCTTGTGTATATTGATCACCGATGTAAAAAGTAATCTATATCCTTTCTCAGGCTCTAACCTATCTGTGTACCAGATTTTATGAAAATGAAATTCAGTAGTTTTGGCGCGAAAACCAGATAGACAGACAGATAGTATTATTTTAGCATTTAAAATATTAAGTAAGGATTTTAACAAAAATACACAAATTTAAACACCAGTACGCAGTGTTTAATTGATCTACCTATTTTGGCATCCTTAAAAATTATACGCCAGACACCAAACGTCTCTTCTAGATACTGTAATTGCGGTCTTTTTACCATCCGTCAGTTGTTGACCTTTGATCTATTTATAAATTCATAATCAATGATCTGTATACGCAATACAACATCGATGCAGAGAGAAGGAAAACTTGAATCCAACCCTATACCAACCCGTCTGGCCAGCGTGATATAATAGGCCAAAACCTCCTTTTTGAGGAGAGACCTATTATGTCCAGCAGTGGACTGTTAAAGATTGTTGATGATGATCTGAATAGCAGTTCATGTTGAAAGACTTCAAAAAATTAATTTACGAAGTCAATTTGAATTTGCAAGACACCAAAAAAAAAAACAAAGTTTAAATAAAAACTACCGCTCATAATCACTATATAACCTAATTGCCCAATAGCGTTGCACACATCACAACATCATGATCATTCAGCCATTCCCCTAAACAGGACAAGTGAACGCAATTGAGAGCAATACAAGGCAATAACGCAATCGTGTTGTATGTCGCGTTGCCTAATGCGTGTGGTTTGTTGTAAATTGCGTGCTGATAGTTCGATTCGAATCGGTTTGAATATTACATTTGTAGATTGTTCAGATACTCAATTCTATTTGGATTTTGCAATGAAATGTTAGGATTTAGATCGATAGAAAACATTTGTTAGCACACCATGTTACAGAAATACATAAGAGTACATTAATAACTGATAGATGAAGCTAAATTTCGGATTCAATACATATTTTATTTGTGTACCTACTACATCAGATTCTGCATCACCTGAAGGTTGAGTGGAAGAGAATGCCTAATGGCATTAATTTCGCCTATGTACAACATGTTCAATAAGTTTTAAATAATTAATAATTTTACAATTAACGCTTTAGGAATATTCATCCTGACACGAAGAACACCCAGACTTTGGAACAACAATTTGTGGATCACATAATGTGTTGCCCCTTGTGGGATTTGAATCCACAATACTTGGCTTAGTAGAGAGCGGTGTGGCGACAGCTTAAAATACTAGGCCAAACGTGCAGTCAAAGTATTGAGGCTTGAGTAGCAAGTCACAGTCAATAACAGTAGTGGTTATCTACCATTAAGTTATCAATCTATTAATTTCCCCATAAACCGAAAAAACAGACTGTTCGACTTTTTACACGCTTTTTATTAGCTTCACCTGTATGTTTGTAGGTTTGTTTGTATGTTTGTAAAGGAGTCCCTTTGGGTGCGATTTTGACCCACTTTAAACGGCCAGATTTCGTTCAAACTTTGTAAATTTATGGAGAACCGATGACAATACATTAATTTGAAAACAAAACTAAAAAAAAATTAAACAAATTAGTATTTTTTAATATTTCTAAAAACAATAGTGCTTTCTGAAAATATTTCAATAACGTCGTCCCAGGCTTTGTTACATTAAAATTATTTTCTACGTTTTAGTTTAAAAGCGTGTTTGTTTAGTTTTTAAAACTATTTTTTTCTTTTTTCTTCCAATACACGTATGATATTGTTACCACACTACCATTCGTAACGTCAAATACTAAATAACTGATTGAAAAATATATATAATATCCACATTCCGAAGTTTGTCACCTATGTATTTGTATTATTTTGGCCTCAGGTGCAGATTCATCCATCACTCCCTAAACTTTATAGAGTATTAAGTGACAAAGATTAATATACACCAATTTATTCGGCCAATGCTGCGGGCTGTGGTCTCTTTAATTCGGTCGGTTTACGCGGTTACCGCACCCGGAGCCTATTTATCAATGCTGGTAAGTATTAAATGTATCGAGTTCCGTCTTTTTAGAAAACATTTTGTTACAGTACTGAAGTGTATTTATTGAGTTTCAGCGTTGGGTTCAGATTTCTGACTCAGTTTTATTATGTAACTAGCTTTTGCCCGTGGCTGCGTCCGCGTCCATATCAGTTATCGCAGTAAAAAGTAACCTATGTTTAAATAGTCATATTTAAAGATAGAAACGTTATGATATTTTGTCAAGTTTATGTGAGATTATTATTATACAAAATATTCACATTTCTATAAAAACATAATATGCCAAAGCTCAATGCGTCAACCCCGCGGGTGTTCAATAGTGTTGGCGCCATGTTGTAATCCCGGCATGAAACGATTGACCGGAACTTGTCAGTCCCACGGGATTGAGTCTTATTTTTTGTGATGTCCTAACGTGCGGTATCTATTTTTCTATGAATTTGAAATGTTATTTCTTTTTTAATAAATAAAAATAATAAAATTGGAGTGTCTGTATGTGTAACATCAACTGAACAGTTTTTTACCAAATGCATTTTAAAGTATATAATGTATGGTAATAACATCAAAATTTCAATTTAATTTTCTTAAATGATATCTGTATGTCTGTTCCTTTAATCTCTGGATCGGCTGGATCAATTAAAACCATTTACTAGCTATAAAATAGTTTACTAGCTTCTCTCCACAACTTTCCTCGCGATTAACAACAATAACCGTGGTACTTGACTTAGGAAGTCTAGAATTAAGTCAAGTAATTTCGGCAATGACAATGTCTTCAACGTCAAGTATTATAAATATGTATACCATATTTACTTTAAATAACACTAATTAGATTTTATATTGAACATTGATCGACTAAATATTAAAACACATAAAATATAGAAAGAATGAATGCATAAATATTGTAATTACTTATTTAAGTTTAATGACAACAATGCTACATAACTTAAAATATTTCGCTATCAAAATATAAAGCATACTTTAAAAAGAAAAGTTTTATTTGAATAAATAATAAAGTCGCATAAAATTAAAGCCATGAAAATTCAATTCCGAAATTCATATAGCAACTTACTAGAGGACCATTAACTTGTATTCTTCCCACGCTCCCTAAATACCGCATTTCTCGGTCCCAGGTTTCACAACAACACTATTTTGTCGCCGCTATTGGTTTTTGCTGAAAAGCGTCCCGTGTAATCCGATTTTGGCCGCTTTCGTGTTTGTTTTCATAGTCTTAGTAAAGTTATGCGCTTTGCGGTAGTTTAAGTTTTGAAAATATTACGTTTCTGTTCATGCAGAGGCTTAAATGTGTTCCGACTCTTTCATTTATTAGCTTTGTATGAAGTTTGTAAGGGAAATAAGCCCAATATACGCGGTATACTTAGTTTTATTCTGGAAAATTATATTGCTTTATTTATAAAACTTTAGTACATACAATGTTTTTTACTGTACACAATGTTTAGCACAATGTTCGAAGTAAAAACAAAATAAGTATTATTACAAAAAGTTAGTAAAACTTTTTGTACAATATCGTCTACATAAATTAAGAGCTTGCAGTTGTGTTAAATAGTTGTTTTAAGTTTTTTTTATATATATATATATATATTTAGCCTACCAATGTGAATCTACCCTGACTGATGGAAAGCAGGAGCAGAATCCAAGAGTGGGGGGAGGCCACACATCATTCACATACAGTATAGTATTGCGGCCCACATTTTACATGTTAAGACGTTCAAGATAAGCTTGATACTTGCAGTAGTTTTTAGGGTTCCGTAGCCAAATGGCAAAAAACGGAACCCTTATAGATTCGTCAAGTCTGTCTGTCTGTCTGTCTGTCCGTCCGTATGTCACAGCCAATTATTTCCGAAACTATAAGAGCTATACTGTTGAAATTTTGTCAATCGATGTATTCTGTAAACCGCATTAAGAATTTTACATAAAAATAGAAAAAAAACAATACATTTTGGGGGTCCCCATACATGGAACTGAAACTCAAAATTTTTTTTTTCATCAAACCTATCCGTGTGGGGTATCTATGGATAGGTGTCCAAAAATGATGTTGAGGTTTCTAATATCATTTTTTTCTAAACTGAATAGTTTGCGCGAGAGACACTTCCAAAGTGGAAAAATGTGTGTCCCCCCCCCTCTAACTTCTAAAATAAGAGAGTGATAAAACTAGAAAAAATATATGTTGTACATTACCATGCAAACATGCAAACTACCAACGAAAATTGGTTTGAACGAGATCTAGTAAGTAGTTTTTTTTAATACGTCATAAATCGTAACACGCAATTTACCTTTCATCCAATCAATACACTAGTATAAAAACATCGATCAAAGTTACAACGAACTACAAGAACTAGTTGGGAAGGAACTGACGGTTGTATAACACACTTCACTCTCGCAAACTCGAAAATTTATTGATATAATAATTCGGACCATTGTTTTATTTTGATGCACTTACTTCAAAGTGAAAATATGAACATCTTTCATCATATCTAATATGCAGTAAGTATACTTTCCTAGAAATGTAACACAATTTCTTTTGAGTCTTATTTTTACTTACCATTAGCTAAGTAAGTTATTCTATAGAAATAACAGGATTTACACGTATGATTTTCCTGAATATACTTGTATATTAATATGTAATTTAATACTTCTCAGCTTTAGCTACATATATAACTCCTACTAAAAATAACTTTTCACCGTCACAAATATTATAGAACTCGAATGAGAGCTTCATAAAGTTATAACTTTGTTATTTCCTGTATACAAGAAGATGTTAACATCGTTAAATTTTTGGCTGAGTAAATTATTACCAAGAAATCGAAAAGGTAGCAAAGTTATATTATAACGTGAATAAGTATATACGATAATTAGATTTATAACTTTGTCAATACTTACGTACTTATTGCTAGATGTCATTTGGGAGGTTTATGGTAGGCTTCAAATTAAAATGATATTAATGGATATAAATATGACAATCGTTATTGGGAAGTAAATGCTCTCAAATATACTGACAACTGACTTAACTTTCGAAATGAGTTCGTCCTCATTGTTGCTGAGATCCGATGCCAGTCGCTTTGTAGATAGATATTTAGATAAAACCGATTGAACAAGTAGCCGACCCTATTAATCTTAGGAATAATGAAGATTAAGATGTAGGTCTAAATAGATGGTAGAGCCACGCTGACTTCAGCACGAATGGGTCAGCAGTGATGCCCTCACAGAGAAGACCAGCCTAAAATGACACCATTCGTGCTGTCTTTCGTTGGTGAGAGTGAGACCGGAGGCCCAATCATTCTGCATCATTCTTCCAGCCTTCGGAGGCCGGGACAATGATGGTGTGGGGCACCATGCTACTCTAGGATTCTATTCATGCTTTTCATCAGATAGAATAGAGTACCTTTAGTAGGGTTTTTTTTTTTTATAAAACCACACATGTACCAAAGGCAAAGCCTGTACAATTCTAACTAGACTAATGATAAGTATACCTACTTTATCATTT
This sequence comes from Phragmatobia fuliginosa, assembly GCA_932526445.1. Classification (NCBI taxonomy): domain Eukaryota; kingdom Metazoa; phylum Arthropoda; class Insecta; order Lepidoptera; family Erebidae; genus Phragmatobia; species Phragmatobia fuliginosa. The sequence continues at coordinate 1,892,614 of OW052063.1, read as the reverse complement.
CTAATACATACAACTATAAATATGTTTTAAGAATGAACCAAACTTGTGGTTAAAGAACTTTATTTTCTCAAAAGAAATTAACAATAAATTTCACTTAATGAGAACATTTTACAAAAACAAAATCATTAAAATAGTAGTGAGCAGAACAAACATTCACTCTTCATTAAGTAATACATGAGTCGAATTGTGGATCAACAAATATCAGTACATACCTAATTGATTCGTAGGTACATACCCATATTTCATGACACTACAACCGTTCCAGAAACATAAACAAATCAAACTTAAGAACCAACAACAATCAGGGCTCAAAAACAGATTAACACTCAATATTCCAAAATAAATTATACTGATAATTAGCACAAAATAACAAATAAAACAAAGTAAACTTAATTATTGCTTTCCTAAGAAGGAGGTGTCAAGCCAACAATCGACTAAACGAAACCAGTCAAATCTGTTTTTAATAATTCGAAATAATGATGATTAAACCAATAGATGTGTATCACAATCTCCAAAATATTTTTCGTGTTATCAGCAAAAGTTTTGAACTATTATCAAGCTTAGCAACATATTATAATAGAATTTCCTTGGATGTTTCTGAAACTACTAGGAATAATACGTCTTGTAGCCATAAAGATGCCTCACAATAGTACATGATCGATACATCCGAACAAAGGAAGAAATATTACAACCCATTATTATATGGGACGCGAAAAAACGCCATAAATTTACATTTTAGTAAAGTGCGAATATCCACAGTGCGATAACGTCTTTTAGCCGCGCTATCGTTATTTAGTACTGTACCCTGTCGGCAAAAATAGAACGCTGCTGGGTAACATTTAAAATATTACTGAATTTTGAATTAAAAATTGCTACTCCACTCCTGAAATGGGAGTGGTCCAGGTACTGCTATTATTACGACACCTGCCCTCTAACCAAGTTGCAAACTTTTCTCATTTTCTATTCCATTCTCTATTCTATTTCTCTATTCTCTTGTTTTATAATCTAATGGCACACAATCACGTGATTAAAACAAAATATTAGCCAATGAATCAGAAGAATAGCACAGAAAACGGTAATTTTAACAAAAACAAACCGACTTCAAAGAAAAACTATTCCGACTACCCAAATCGCAACAATTGTGCTTATTTGAGGAGTTCCCTCGATTTCTTTGGGATCCTATCATCAGATCCCGATATGGTGACGATGGGACCACCTGTAAGCTACGCCCATTCCAATGCAAAAAGAATTTTTGAAATCGGATCATAAACGACGGAATTATCGCTGAACATATATAAAAAAAAGATTCCGACGAATTGAGAACCTTCTCCTTTTTTTGAAGTCGGTTAAAGGGGGGTTGGACCTCTACAAGCGTATGTCCGCACTAATGCGGGCACAATCATCTCTGTTTTTTTATCTGTCTGTCTGTTTGTTCTGGCTTATATCTGGAATCAGTTGACTGATTTTGACGAGAATTTCACTTACATATACCTGATCATATAAGAAATGATTTAAGCTATTTTGGATACATTACCTTCACTCCGCGATAAACAGCAATAACCACGGGTAATGACGCGAGACACAGCTTGTCTTAAATTAAATTATATCATGTGACTATAAGATATCAATAGGTATAACGTATCAAAAGGTTTTGCCATCGTAAACAGTCTAGACGCAAAGATAAGTACGTGCGTTAAGATCTTAGCATAAGATTTGATCCTACACTCGATCAAATTCTAAGTCTGAAAGCAAAGATAAACCTTGCTTAATCCAGATTACTTAACCGTGTTCGTATATGTAGACAGCAAGCGAGTTTTGATAATACTCGAAAGATTTAATGCAAATGTGTTTAATGGAAAATGAACTTTGTTAAACTTAAAGCTTTCATATTGATGTACAATATACATTATGTTTTGTTTTTAATGTTTCAGTATTCTAATCATATTTCTAATTACAGCACTGTATTATACCTAGCGGGCGTTAAGCGTTTAACTCACTTTATTAAGTGACTAATAAATGTGACTTCAAAAAAAAGGAGGAGGTTCTCAATTCGTCGGAATCTTTTTTTTTTTTTTATGTATGTTCAGCGATAATTTCGTCATTTATGAACCGATTTCAAAATTTTTTTTTTTGCATTGGAATGGGCGTAGCTTACAGGTGGTCCCATCGGCACCATATCGGGATCTGATGATGGGATCCCAAGGAAATCGAGGGAACTCCTCAAATATCGAAATATATATGGAATAGTTTTTCATTGAAGTCGGTTCCTTTTTGTTCAAATTATGTTTTATAAAAAATAAACTAGATACTCTTTGTGCCATCAGCTTTCTGTCAGTAACAAACCATCAAAATCCATCTAGCCGTTCCAGAGATTAGCCGACACAAATACACAGACAGACAAATAAAAAAAAATGTTTTTTAGATATTAGTTCCGCTGCCTCGTTAGTCTAGTGGATAGCGTACGCGTCTGATAATCAAGAGGTCTCGGGTTCAAATCCCGAGTAGGGCCAAAAAAGTGTTTTTGGGTTTTTCTTAGAAAATTCCTAATAGCAGCCCGGAATTTGGAAATTTGGCGGTGATTCACGCCCGTGCCTCGGAGAGCACGTAAAGCTTTCGATCCCGGTTGTCGTAGACATCTATGGCAATCGTTATTGGGAAGTCAGTGCCCTCAAATTTACTAACAACTAGTTGCGGAGGTCCGATGCCAGTCGCTCCATGGAAAAACTCATATTGAGCTAAAACCGGTTGAACTAGTAGCCGACCCCAAATAATATTGGGAATAAGGTTAGGAAGAAGAATCTAGAAAAACAAATTCATTTAGAAATTCCTAATTACAATGTTGTGTGATATATAAATGTAGGTGTGGATATGAATAAAAATATTGTATTAGACAAATTTTAGTCATCCTTAGCAGCCTTACAACCATAAAGAGTCAAGGGTCTCAAGTGCAGTCCAAGTCGTTACTTTCATATTTTACGGTATCCATGTGTATATATCTGTAAATGTCGTGTTTTTTTAGAATTTGTCTGTGGCTTCGCCCAAGTATATATAGGTTATCATGGTACGTAGTATGTCCTTCATGGATCAAGCTATCTACATACTAAATTCCATTAAAATCGATGCAGCGGCTTTGCCGTGAAAGCGTAACAAACCGGCAGAGTAACTTTAAAGTATATTATTAAACTACTATTGTCTGCTTTGTTGGTCTAGTGGTTAGCGTATGCGGCTGCTGATTAAGAGGTCTCGGGTTCGATTCCCGAGTCGGACCAAATACTTGTGTCATCATCATCATCAACAGCCTTTAACAGTCCACTGCTGGACATAGGCCTCTCCTTAGAAAGGAGGTTTTGGCCTACTATACCACGCTGGCCAGACGGGTTGGTATAGGGTTGGTTTCAAGTTTTCCTTCTCTTTGCATTGATGTTGTCTTACGTAGTTTATCCCTTAATCGCCTTTTACGACACCCGCGGGATGAATAGGGGTGGTGACACACAAATATTTATTCCGGAGTGTTGGTGTTTACTATATATATTAAATATGTATTTACAAAAAAAAAAGTATGTTTAAGTATTGATATCAGTTGTCTAGTACCCATAATACAAGCTCTGCTTAGTTTGGGACTAGATGGCGTTGTGTGTCAAAGATGTCCGATGTCCGAATAAAAACTCAATGGATAACAAGATTTAGAAAATGTGTCCATAGAAAGTTCAACTGAACTTTTTAAGTACAGTTGTACTAGCTATTTATTTAAGGGACAAAAGTGAGTGAGTGAAATGTTTCAATTTCATTCAAAACATACTTACTCGAGGTTCTCAAACCTGCTGTTTATACACAAAGACTTTACAAACTAAAACTGTTCACGTATTAAGCTCAACAAACTCTGCAGTTCTAAAGCTTATTTGATGTTCAGACTTATTTGTGAGTGTTCAGTGAAACAATAAGCATATTTAGCAAATTTTGTAATCATATTTTCAAATGAAACAAATACTTGTGAAGCTAACAATTTTGTATGGTTTCAGTCAAGGATTGTTGGTCCAGTGGTTAGTTATTTTTGTTGACAAGAAGGTTGTGGGGTCCATTCCCACCCAAGACAATTTATGTATGTATTTAAAGTTTAATAATTTGGAATAGATTAATTTAAAAATATTTAGATATGTTCATAGCCGAGTCGCCCTATGTGACCGGAAATAATCATCGAAGATAAGCAACGACGGCACGGTCAGACATAGATGGGTGACCGTTTGTGGCATAATATGTTGTGAGTGATTCCGTGGTTTGGAGATCAATCAAGCAATCACTCCTGGGTGTTATCATAAGATAGCAGTCGTAAAGCTTAGTTGGAGGCCTTAGGGCAGATGAAAAACGCACTCAGCCAGCGTGGGGAGGTGTGGCCTTAATCCTCTCTTGAGAGTAGACCTGAGCCCAGCAGTGGGACATTATGAGTAGTTGATTTGAAGTATGTTCATAAGCAATCTGGGCAATATAATATAGGTCTCGTCTCTGTATTTTAGGTGTAAGGATATTTTATAACGTCTTTTTCCATTCCTTAAAAATTGAGGTGCTCTTTATATTTTAAATGATACAAAACTTGTCATAAGACTCATCCAAATGAAAGTAACTTTGCCCCTCTGTCGTGCTTTTACACTTATTGAAAGGTTTAAATTTAAGATTAGTATCCAGATCGCGATATCATCATCATCATCAACATCAATATACATTGGCCTCTCCTTAGAAAGGAGGTTTTGGCCTACCATACCACGCTGGCTTGGTTGGTATAGGGTTGGTTTCAAGTTTTCCGTCTCTATGCTTCGATGTTGTCTTGCATAGTTTATCCCTTAGTCGCCTTTTACGACACCCGCGGGATGAACAGGAGTGGTGACACTCTGTATTCTTAATCCGTCACCACACAGACATCCCGTAGGTAAAAATCCTGAGAAAGGACACGTGGGCGTAGCCACCGGCGAAAGCTAGTGAGTTTAAAAATGACTACCTTATCAAATAATAAACTCCTGAAAAAATTTAAATGTCTGCAAGTTATTATAATAAGTATAAAATATCGAATGATACAAAAAATATCAAAAAGAAAAGACGTACATAAAAATCTAGTACTGAATAAATTGCTAGCAAATTAACTAGACACGAAGTATGCTGACGAGAATTTATCAATTATTTATGTGTACACATTGCCGTTAAGCTCTTGTGCTTATTATTAAGATAACACTGAATATCTTTAATGAAGTAAGTCCGTGACTATGCAAAACATCAAGAGCTTGAACTAAATATTTCAAGAGCACTCGAAATAAGCATTTTAGCTGTACAAAACTTCAACTGCTTGCAACATAGTGAGAAAGAGGATTAACTGAAGTATGTCTAATCGTATTTAGTTCTGTTAAACTACCTGTGTTGTGTTCAATATACTATTATTTTTTATACAACTGCTGTACCCATCAACTATCTTTTACTGTTGTTAAACTTTCACGACTTTACACATACTCATGTTTTTGCTGTAAACGGGACTTTTTCGCGATAAAATTAAAAAGGTTATGTTTCTCTCTACTTTCCGAAGTTTCGAACGGGTTTTACCGCTCGTGGTCACGTGTAGACCACGTGACCCGTTCGAAACGTATAGTATCCTTTTTAATTTTATCCCGAATAAGTGCCATTTACAGCAAATCCGACAGTATCATGATAACTAGCTTTTGTTCATATATATCACGTACATATATATGCTGATTACCGCGGTAACGAGCAGCTTATGTCTTTGCTCAGTAATCAAACCATCATTTTGCCAAAATTCATCAAAATCGGTGCTGCGGTTGAGCCATGAAAGGGTAACAGATATTACTTTCGAAATAATAATATTTTTGTATGGATTGAATCTTAATCTTGAATCCTTATAGATTTATTGCAATTATGTATCTCAAATGATCAGTACCTACTTTCTATGTACGACCTACAATATTTCTGTCAGAATTGCCATGTACATAATTACACCCTATTTGATACAATACCCACGTAGTAAACACAAGAGCCATAATGACCTCCTTATTACAGCCTAATTAAATATAATTACACACGATAATATTACAAACAGTAAACCGAAAACATAGTTATTTTCCACTATGAGGAAATGCTTGAAGATATAATATGAAATACACTCTGCCTGAGACTGCCAATGAAAATATACAGCACATAGTACTCGTTGCAGCTAAGAAAATAGGGATTGAGCTGGAGGATAGGGACGTTGATTGGGTATCACGCGTGGGGCCACGCCGCCCCCCCGTGACCACGTCGCTGCCGGAAGACGGAGCCAGAATGCCAAGACCGATAGTTGTCAGATTTTTACGCCGATTGACGCGTGATGCATTCCTCAGGGCTACTAAGTCACGAAGGAGGCTCAGCAGTTCTGATCTGGGCGTGTGTAGTACGCAGACTGAAAGAGTATTCTTCAACGAGAGATTAACTAAAGAAAACAGAGTTTTGTTTCGATCTGCTAGGATGCGTGCAAAGCAACTCGGTTACGCTTTCTGCTGGTGCAGTCAGGGTGCAATATACGTCAGGCGGAAGGAGGGCCGCCCAGCCGTCCAAATACGATCTCCGTCTGACTTGGAGCGTATTCTTGCACTTTCTGTGGCGACTGAGGGGACTGAGAGAGAAGAGACGATTTCTACGGTTGCTACGAGTATCCCCTAAATTTTTTTGTCTAGCCATAATTCATAATATTTTTTCTATTTACCATAAAAACCATTGTCTCCTTCAAAATGAGTTTATTAAAGCCCTAAATTGTAACTACGGTTTAATGATAAGGTCGACCATACTTATTTTTGGTGCAATGTTGTTGTTTGTTTTGTTATTATACCACTTTATTACTATTTTATCGATATTACACTCACAATTACACACAATACCTAAACTCACAACTTTAAAACTGGTTTTGTTAGACATTGTTAGATTATGGTCGCTTTTTTTGAATAGTTGTTATAAAGGGACATATTATACACGTTTGTTATTAAGTTCTAGTAACCATTACTTTTTCTATGTAATGACTAAATGTAAAATAATGTATGTCAGTGTTTATTTAAGCACATTAATACTTCACTTTCACCTACACATACCTTACACTATCTACATTACACTCATACTAATCGTAAAATATTACAAGAAACACTACATACAAACTTACACCATTTGTCTAGTAAACAAAACATATTATAAACACAATATTCAAGTTTCCGTTGTTTATGTAACTACCCACTATGGCCACATTATTAATTTTCTAAGATGTTCTATTCTATGTATAGGTTTTTACAATGGTCTATCAAAGATATTAAATTATAAGACTACCCCCTTATTACTACTAAATCGTGACTTGAAATTATTTATAAACAAAATTTAATCAATTATATATTAAATTAGCAAATGACGTTGACAATGAAACCATTGAATGTAAAAGATTAAATGAGCCTTCAGAATGTTTACAGCTGATATCCTACTCTGAAAATAATTCTTTATTGATTCTTACTGTAAATATACGAAGCATTAGTGCTAATTTCGATATTTTTCTAATGTTTCTAACTAAGTTTAAAGTAAAGATGGATGTTTTAGTGTTGACAGAATGTTGGACAAATGAACACTTTATACCGCCATCTATTAATGATTATAAAATGTTTAGATCTAAAATATCCCTAAATCAGAATGACGGAGTTGTGGTGTACGTTCGTGAAGTCTTTAAAGCGACGTCTACGGAACCGGTTTGTTCTGACGGCAATTGTATTGTGATAAGTCTTTCGAATAGCGTATATATTGTCTGTACATACCGCCCACCCAGTTTTAAAAATCCGCTCTCCTATATATACTCTTTAAATTGCATTTTAAACACATTAAGTAAAAATAAAACTGTTATTGTGACTGGCGATGTAAATCTAGACATTATGCCTGATAATCTAAGCACTAATGCTGCTATATATTTAAATTTAATGGCTAATCACGGGCTTAAGCAGGGGATACACTGTCCCACTAGACAAACTACGTGCCTCGATCATTTTATGATTAGAACCACTTCTAAAGTCCAAACTTATGTATTTGATGAACTGACTGATCACTCACCTATACTTTTGCATATTGACAGTACATCTGTGCCCAAGCAAACTTTAGATATAAGTAAGGTTAGCTTTGACTTCAGTACTATGGGTGAGTGTTTGGAGAAGGAATCATGGAGTGATTTGTATTCTACAACAGATGTCAATCACGCTGCAGTAAAATTAACAACTAAATTAAGAGATATTATTAATGTCAACACTACAGAAAAAAAAAATTAATAAGAAATATAGACCTTTAAAACCTTGGATTACTGTAGGGGTAATTAAATCAATACGAAAACGAGACAAAATGTATAAAAAATCAATAATAAATTGTAATTCAAATATTAGAAATATATATATTAACTACAGAAATACATTAAAGAAAATCATAAGAAATCTAAAACAAAATTATTACAAAGATAAATTATACAAAAATAAGGGTAATATAAAGGAAACATGGAATATTATAAAGGAATTATGTAGCATGAACAAATCAAATGTATCATCGTCGGAATTACTCAACATTGAAGCAACTGCTGCTAATTCTCTTAATATGGTTAGTAGGTTTTTTACATCTATTGGTCCAAGTCTTGCAAAACAAACATTACAAAAATTAAATACAAAAGAGTCAGCACTAGCACAAAAAGCTAAAAGAACGGATTCTCCTCTAAAGTCTATGGCACTGTACCTGACAGACCCCATTGAGGTTAACGAAGTGATCATTAGTTTAAAAAAACATAGCGCTCCTGGTATTGATAAAATCACAGCGTATATTCTACAGAAATTTCGTCATTGTCTTGTGGGGCCCATATGTCACCTAATTAATTTAAGTTTTGAGCAGGGTGTCTTCCCTGATATATTTAAACGCGTCGTTGTATCTCCTATTTACAAATCAGGTGATAAATCGCTACCAACAAATTATCGTCCTATTTCTCTATTAAGTACTATATCTAAAGTTATAGAAAAGGTAATGAACAAGCGATTAATTGCGTACCTTGAAAATAATAATATTCTTTCGGAAAATCAGTACGGGTTTCGCCGCGGTCGGTCTACTGATGACGCTGTTCTACACCTTACTTCCAAAATTACAACATACCTAGACCAAAAGGACAAATGCATCGGCGTTTTCCTGGACTTACAGAAAGCGTTCGACACCGTATCGACTAAAATCCTAATTACTCGCCTGGAGAACATAGGAATCAGGGGAAACGCACTTCTGTGGTTCAGGGACTACCTTACGGAAAGAGGGCAATGTGTTAGAGTTGATAATCATACCAGTGACTACGACACAGTGACGTATGGGGTTCCGCAGGGCAGTACCCTCGGTCCAACACTTTTCTTGGTGTATATAAATGATTTATGCAAATACCAGATCAAGGGCGCTGATTTACAAATGTTTGCAGATGACACTGTCGTACTTTTTCACGGTAACTCATGGTGCCTTGTGCGACAACTAGCAGAAGAAGGCATGTCTATTATCACAGCATGGCTTGAAGATAGCTTACTATCATTAAATACCACCAAAACTAAGTTTCTCTGTTTTAGCAAAACATCAGCCTCAGCGCCTAACAATTGTCAGCTTCGTGTCCATTGCTATCCATGTAATCGAACTAAAGCCTTGCCTTCAATTTGTTTTTGTCCGACGTTAACAAAAGACACTGACGTTAAATATTTGGGAGTAAACATCGATGACAAATTGAATTGGAGGAAGCATATTACTATGGTTAGCAATAGACTCAGAAAACTCATATATATATTTAGAGACTTGAGACTGATCCAGGAAACTACACTTTTAATTCAAACATACAAAGCACTCGCTGAATGTGTAGTTACCTATTGTATATGCTCATGGGGTGCAGCGGCTAAGACACATTTGATTCAACTGGAAAGGGCACAACGCGTCGTCCTTAAAGTACTTTTATATCTACCGTTTCGCCACCCTACACATTTAGTTTATAAGAATGCTGACGTTCTTACTGTGCGGAAACTATTCATATATCAGACAATACGTAGATACCACAAAACTGTTATTCCACATTTAAAACCATCAGGCAAAAGATTAGAAAAATGTCCGGTTTCAAGGGTAGCAAGTAAATTTGCACAGCAACACTACAGTAATCTTGCACCAAGACTGTATAACAAATTAAATTTAATTTATAAAACTAAAAACTTAACTAACTTTAAAATAAAACAAATCGTTAAATTGTGGCTTATGGAACTGAAATATGATGATGTTGAATACCTACTACATATAGTGAAATAATGAAACATTGAATAATGTTACATACACACTCACCACACACAACTCATAACTCACAGCAAAACATACACAATCACACACATAACACTCACATTGACACACAAATATAAGGAACTATTTAAAGTTATTGTCTAATATTGTAACTAATGGTTTGTTTATTTAGTCTTTGATAAGGAACTGACTTCCAAGACACAGCTAGCGCTATTTTGGGAGTCAGGGCTGTACAGTGCTTTGTAATCCACTTTTTGTTGCAATAAAGATATTTTATTATTATTATTATTTATTATTATTACTCATTATTACCGCTCAAAAATACAAATTAAAAAAACTCACCGAAATGACAACGTAGTCAGCGGCCTGTATGACTTATGACTGTTAGCATCAGCCATCGGCATTCCCCAGTAGTCGTCCAAGAATAGTTGCCTCAACGAATTGGTACCGACAACATCCCCGTTCGTCACAATTGCGGGAATATCATCATGGACAAAATCACCGTTTAATGCATTGACGTAACTCAATACTGCTGTTGTAGTCACCATGGTGTATATAGCAAAGTCGCTGCAGTATGTTCTCGGTTGAGGGTCCTCCCGAACTGTGGTGAGCGAGCGCCTCTTCATTTTTGGTGCTTTCAATTTAAGCGTTACATTTCTACATCTGCACATTTGTTCCTGTAACAAAAGAAAAAGGTGTTATTGGGTGAATTTTGACAGCTAAATCAAAAGTAAATGCTAAAATATACAGTTGAGATAATTATTTTTGTTGTTCTAAACAGTTGTGTTGTTAACGTAAAATAATATGAACTTATAATTTATAGTATAAGCCTTCTTATACAGGCATAAAATCAACGGCATTAATTTAAAACACTCCTTTCTATGTACAAAATGGTAAAGTAAAATTTTACTCAGCTCTTATTATTATCCATTCACCTTTTTATATCTTATGTATTTTTAATATCTGATTTCCATCTCATCAACATTCAAGCTTAGCTATTACTTAAAAAGATATTAAGTGTAAGCAAAGTATTCAAATTACAATCCAGCTTAGACAAAATCAAGTAATCCTACGCAAATTCAAACTGCTGAATGAAACAATTCAAAGAATGTATTCATCCATTAACTTGCTTTACTGTCTCTATTAAGAGAAAGACACTGTGTTCTTGTGTTCTTTACGACAGGCACTCATTAGACTACGTGACACTTAGATTACTGAAGGAACTCATCGGATTTGTATTTTTTAGTCTTTCTATATCGGCCGCGGTGAAGATCAGAGCACCATCGCTTTGAGGTCACGTATGATTTTTTATCGTGAGTGATATGTGGTGTGAGATTTTTGTACAGAGAGATTGCATTTTCGGAGAGATTGTTTATTATGTTGTATCTGGGTTTCTATCTTTTAATACCTTGGATAGTCAGATTTGTAAAGACTTTTTTTATAGACAACTCACTGATCAGAAACGATTTGCTGTAAAATTTAGATTTAATTGAGGTTACCTTTTGGTTTACCCACGCATTTTGTTCGAGGTAAGAATACAGACTGTCGACTCGAAAGGCGACTAAGAGATAAACTACGCAAGACAACATCAATGCAAAGAGTAGGAAAACTTGAAACCAACCCTATACCAACCCGTCTGGCCAGCGTGGTATAGTAGGCCAAGACCTCCTTCTAATGAGAGGCCTATGTCCAGCAGTGGACTGTTAAAGGCTGTTAATGATGATTATGATGATGAAGAATAATTTAAAAAGAAAAAAATAACAATGATGAGATTTCAAAAATAGACATGATATTTGGTGATTTATATTACAAGTACAAAATTTAAACTGGGACGGTCGACAGTGTAGGCCGAAAATTAAATATTCATGACAAATTTTATTACAACTACCCACAGAATGTTATCAGATATAAAACCAACGAATACCATTCGTATCTCGGCATGGTTTCAACGGTAATCTAAATAACTATTTTTCAATATAGCCTCCGCAATATTGCCGAGTTATGAATTTTCGTGTGCCCTACTCTGAGAGGGACGTGCCCAAAATATGATATTAAAGGGAAAAAATCCGACCGCAGAATTCGGATAGTACTAAATATAAATAATTCGAGTTCCGACGGATGTGGTGAAATATTTTACTACTTTAGTACTTTGTTATTGTATAACAAAAATAATATGTCATTGTGCTGACGTCAGTATTTCTATTCAAATATCTTTGTCAAAATAAACACAAAGTCTATTATTTTTACACTAATGAATTTATATCAAGTCGAATAATCTCTACAAATAAAAATGTTATTTGATTTGATATTTTGTGTATTTTATTAATTTCGAATTTTATTCATTATTCGGAAATCAAGAATAACGTTCTTATAGAAGACTACATATTAATGCATATATAGTTACATTGTACGACTTCTACCGCAATTATTAGTCCACTATTTTAGAAAAATATTTACGGTACCTTAACTTTACTAGTAATCTTAAAAAGATTCTCATGAAATTTTGTGTGCATATTCGGTAGGTCTGAGAATCGGACAACATCCATTTTTATACCCCTAGGATGCGAACGGAGCCGCAGGCATAACTAGTTGATTACAAAAGTTAATATTGATACTATGAAGAACTAACTTTTGCACACGGCTTCGCCTCCTTGTTATTCTGATGTTTGATTCTCCCTTAGGTTCCTTAACGATAAACTGATTTATATAATTATATTGATAAGATAGAAATAGAGGAAGAGAGAGAATATCAGCAGTAATTGCCCATTTTATTTTATTTAATTTTGCTAGAGGTTCGGACAATTTGAATATTATTTTTTTAGGGGCAATCAGATTGACTCTAGAATACATACAACAAGTAATGCATATATAAACTTAAAAATATACTAACTAACTTAACTTCATATTTAACTGCTAAAAGGTAATAAACATGTGCTAAAACACTCACTAACTCAGCGCAGACAAGCATATTCTAAGCTTAATAGTTGACAAGCCTATAGCTGTACTATTTCAGAATCCAGGCCACACATTTCATCCACCCCGTTTCCATTACACTTTAATAATTACAAGAAGCTAATTCACAGGTTGCTTGTACTGAATTTATAGCGCTTTAGAAGTTTATTAGGTTCATAAAATTAATGTACACTCTGGTTGATGAAGCGCGCTCATAATTTTGTACTGAGTTGGAAGAAAAATGTCTCAAATTGGCGACATTGAGCGATGAAATACGTCGTTACTGCAAAGATGCTTAAGGGTTTTCTGTAGAAATTCTAGAAGAAAGTATGAATAATGAAAGAGCTTAATGAATTCTTTGTTTTTTTTTAAAGTAATATACTTATTTCAGATAAATTAATGTTTCATCACTGATGGGCCTGTTGACCTAGTAGTCAATGAACAGTGGTTGTGGATTCAATTCTTACCAAGAACTTGAACATTATCATCTTGAACATCATTTGGATATAATGTAAAAATTACTTGTTATGTACATGTAAAATTACTTGTTAAGTACATGTATGTAAGTCCATAGATGTCTAAGATTATTTTTTATGTACCTGTGTGTAATTCAGCCATGTGTAAGAGATATTTGTTGTATTAACATCATACAAAATATTTTGATCTAAGTTATCAATTTAAAAAAAATACTGTCATGAAGTATTGTCATGAGGTCTCATAGCTATATTGTCACTAGAACCTCTAGCACTCTTATTTGTATTTCATATTGATGAAACAATACAACAAGATTTCTTCTTAGATTTTTAACATAGTTAGTTCAATATTATTGAACTAAATAATTTTCTTTAAAGTGAACTCTGCATATATAAAAATTTTTTTTATTGTACTGTAACTTAAATGTAAAATATCCACATAACACATACTCTAAACACCAAGCCCTTAATATACAATTCAACAACATTGGAACACGGCTGGCAGCCGCCACGTTTGTGCGCAAAGCTCTTTAAATTTAAATATTAATAGCTTTATCTGAACGTACGAATATATGCGAATAATTTGAAAAATATATTCCCATTGCTACACACATACATATATACACGTCGTGGTACTCTGACGGCTATAAATCAGATGCAAATGCATGAACTCGGAAGAAATATGGGTGCCATGTTATATAATATATTAAAATTAACACTACGTCTAGATATCTTTACAGGTGAAAATGAACAAGTTCATAAAAGTTTGTGTTGGTAATTTAAATGTTTTGTTTGCTTTCTTTATTACACATATTCAATAAATATGTAAATTACAAAAATAACAATCTCAAACACGACCATTTGTTTCCAAGCAAAATAAATAAGACCTTATTATAACTTGGCTCAACGTATTTTTATCCCTCAAAATAATAGAATAGAATAGAATAGAATAGAATAGAATAGAATAGAATAGAATAGAATAGAATAGAATAGAATAGAATAGAATAGAATAGAATAGAATAGAATAGAATAGAATAGAATAGAATAGAATAGAATAGAATAGAATAGAATAGAATAGAATAGAATAGAATAGAATAGAATAGAATAGAATAGAATAGAATAGAATAGAATAGAATAGAATAGAATAGAATAGAATAGAATAGAATAGAATAGAATAGAATAGAATAGAATAGAATAGAATAGAATAGAATAGAATAGAATAGAATAGAATAGAATAGAATAGAATAGAATAGAATAGAACAGAACAGAACAGAACAGAACAGAACAGAACAGAACAGAACAGAACAGAACAGAACAGAACAGAACAGAACAGAACAGAACAGAACAGAACAGAACAGAACAGAACAGAACAGAACAGAACAGAACAGAACAGAACAGAACAGAACAGAACAGAACAGAACAGAACAGAACAGAACAGAACAGAACAGAACAGAACAGAACAGAACAGAACAGAACAGAACAGAACAGAACAGAACAGAACAGAACAGAACAGAACAGAACAGAACAGAACAGAACAGAACAGAACAGAACAGAACCGAACAGAACAGAACAGAACAGAACAGAACAGAACAGAATAGAATAGAATATACTTTATTGTACACCAACTACAATGTCGCAGTTGAGAATTACATGTTGATATGTATGTACAATGGGCGGCCTTATTGCTAAATGCAATCTTTACCAAGCAACCTTTGGATGGACAAATTGACAGGAGGTAAAAATAAATATACCTACCTAAAGGTAAAAATAAATATACATACCTACCTTTTTATCACAACAAAGCTAATAAAATGATCTCTATGGCATCTTGAAAAAAAAAATATTAAAAAAACTTCATTAACATGTCATTTCTGCCTTGTTGGTCTAGTGGTTAGCGTATGCGGCTGCTGATCAAGAGGTCTCGGGTTCGATTCCCGGGTCGCACTAAATATTTGTGTGATCCACAATTATTTGTTTCGGAGTCAGGGTGTTTTCTATGTATAATATGTATGTATTTACAAAAAAATAACTATGTATATGTATTAATATCAGTTGTTTAGTACCCATAATACAAGCTCTGCTTAGTTTGGAATTGGATGATGTTATGTCTAAGATGCCTGAAATATTCATTTATTTTATTTATTTATTTCTGCTTGTAATATACTCGATAAATAAATTCACAATATTCCTTACTAATATTATGAATGCGAAAGTGACTCTGTCTGTCTATTTGGCTTCCAAGGCAAAACTACTGATGCGATTTAATTGATATTTGATACACAAATAATCTAGCAGGAGAAAGCTTGTATATAATAAGCCGTTTGTTTCTTTATATTAAAGCTAACACTATCTTGCTACCAGTGAAAACTTACGTAACTTACACGAGACTTAACGAAAGAAGATTAACATTTTGTACAATCCACAAATTGTTGTTCTCATACTTGGTGTTCTTTGTGTCTAATGCCCCGATCACAGAATATATTCCCAAAGCTCGAGCTATCTTTTAAAAAATAACTAAGTATTATTTGATAGGTAACTATAATTATTGTCAATTTATGGTTTAAATGACACGTACATTTCATAGAAGCCTGGCTCGGTTCGCCGAGTTTCGTTTTTAATCAAAGAGCAATTTATTTTATATGTACTTGTTACTTCAATTTCGACTCGGGGGAACAAAAATGGTAGGTTTCCCTAAAAATGATGATAAAGAAGCTTAACAGTAAACGGTGACTACATTTATAAGTTTGAAATATTGAGTTCCAAGTAAGCTTTGTTAAAACATATTCTTTGACAATGGTGAGTTTTATATATTAGTTCTTTTGAACCTTGTACTTCGTATTGACTTGCTTATTCCGTACATCTTATGAAAATCCAACTGTAATATAATAAATAATTAAATATTTCGCACATCTTACACACAATGTCATCTAATCCCAAACTAAGCAGAGCTTGTATTATGGGTACTAAACAACTGAGATAAATACATAAACATATTTTTTTTTGTAAATACATACATATTGTATATAGAAAACACGCAAACTCCGAAATAAATATTTGTGGATCACACAAATATTTGATGTGCCATGGAATCGAGCCCGAGACCTCTTGATCAGCAGCGACATACGCTAACCAACAGACCAACAAGGCAGTCATATAATGTTCTTATATTTATTAGTGTCATATAGTTTTGTCGTAGCGTCGTAGCCTACCGAATTCTCCTTTTTATAATCAGAGCCACACTGTGGGTTGGAAACGCACTTGTCATTCCTATGTCATAGGTGTCCGTCTGCCCGTCCGCCCGTCTATCCGTCTGTCTGTCCATTTACCTATAAACCTACTTTATTTTACCCTAATAGAGTGTGCCAGCCATATAAGTCCTTAATTTAAACAAACATTAATTTATCTATGATACCCTAGACTGTACAATTTGATAGTTTTTTTAGATTTCGGCGCAGCCAAAATAATTAGAACTGCACCGACCACCAAAAAATTCAGGTGTATCTGTTTCATTAAATCAAATCAAACCATTTTTATTTCAAATACACCAATACAACAGCACTTTTGAAACGTGAAGTAGTCAGTCAGCAGTCAGTCGTGAAGCTAATTGTCTGTTCCAATTCGTAGATCATATGGAGCAGAACAGACAAGAAACTCCATAGGCACTCTTTACTTCATTACTTTCAGTTTGGTTCGTAACACATTCCATCAACAAATGTTGAACATCGTCTACTATTTCGAATAGATTATAACAAAACTAGTTGTGCAATCAATAGCAACAGAAAGTCGGCATACCAGCGTGATGAGTATATATGTTCGTGTGTCCGTGTGGTGACGGATTAAGAATACAAAGTGTCACCACCCCTATTCATTTCATGGGTGTCCTGTCGTGTGCCAAGAGAAGGAAAACTTGAAACAAACCCTTTACCAACCCGTCTGGACAGCGTGGTATAGTAGGCCAAAACCTCCTTTCTAAGGAGAGGCCTATGTCCACCAGTGTGCTGTTAAAGGCTGTTGATGATGAGTATATAATATATGTTCAAAGTAATACGCTAACTTTTGCTGACTCTTTCCGACACGTGTTTCACCTTAACAAGAGTGATCTTTAAGTACAACTGTACCTAAAGCTGACCTAGTTACCATGTAATCTAACAATGAATTTCCTTTCAAGTTCTACTAAATTAATGTATTAAAATCAAAGTGTTGTGAGGAGAGATCAAAAAATAATTATCATTATTGTAACCTTTTTTCTAAGAAGATGACTATTTCAGTAGTAGACTATAAAATGCTGTATTACATTCAATTGGTCGTATGGTACAGTGGTTGAAACAGTCACCTCACTGTTGCGTGATCTAATATTTGTTGTTTTACATGTATGTTTCAAAAGTCCTTCGCAGCACAAGAATATTCCTAGTAATTTGTCTTTAAGACTTGCTGATGTTAAAATATATTTTTTGGGTTAAACAAATTTAACTAGATTAGTATTGTTTTATTTTGTCCCTACAGTTCTCTTTCTCCTCGTTATTACATACAATCATAGCAAGAACATTCAATTACTGAATAATATTTTAAAAATTAATACACGAACCGCAGCAAAAAAATATATTTTAATAAGCTCAATTCCCGTGACGCAGGTATTGGGAGGAGGCGGCCGTAACGCGGTACATGCTTATGAATTTAATTTAGCAGTCAGCTTTATGATCTTCACGTGACTTACATAACGCCAGAGGTTCGACCAGATGTGTACAGTCTCGGCAAACTTAGGTCATGAAAAAGTAAATATAGGGATGAAAAGATATACTGTTGTTTTATGGATATTTATTTTTGCTTGTTTGGTTTTGAAACATGAAAGAGTATATTACTACTGACAATACATGAACAATAAATAAATGAACAGCACCTAGTACTAACAAACTTTTCAAATATGCATTCTACCTTATAAAAGGTTAATAAAATTAATTATATATTAGGTACCAGCTGAGCCAGAAAGGTGGTTACAGCGGTACTTATGGTGCCTTAGCAACAATAGTCAATAACTACGCGTAGTATATAAAAGAAAGATCATATAAATGAATACCTAAAGATTTTCAAACCTAATACAGCGAACAAAGATTTGAGATGAAACACATTCGCGTTAATTGCAGCCATGATTATTCGCGACTCAATGCGACGGATTATCATGCGGCTTCGGAAAATAATTGTTTCCGAGCACATTCACTGAAATTCGCTTCCGAATGCTTCCAGTCAGATGTAATACTGTTTTATCACGATTTCATTTCGATTGCTGATGAATAAGTCATTCATAATTCAATAATAATCGTACTTTTATGCTTATGCTATTCAGAAGTGGGATTATTAGAAGTGGGATGAACCAGCTATGTGTACTGCACGGTTGGCCTAGTGGTTTATGTGGTTGCCACGCCGCTTTCTACTTCGCCAAGTGTAGTGGATTCAAATCCTACTTGGGAAAACACTTTGTGTGATTCACAAATTGTTGTTCTGAGTCTAGGTGTTCTGAGTATCCGTTTCATGTATGTTTGTTTAGTCCCCGCGATTCATTTATATTGAGTTGTCTTATTGAAGCAAAAAAAAATTAAAAATAACATAGCTGACATATAGACGCAGGCCTGATAATATTATTTAATTAGAATCTTTTCTTTATTGTTAAGTTTTATATTCAAATCATATGATTATAGAACTATGCTCTCACAGAAGAAAAGCAAAAAGACAACATTTGTGCTGTATTTCTTTGGGGATGAGAGTTCGAAGGCCTAATGATGCTTCTACGTCTGAATATGTGATGTTAATATAGAAATTCATATTGAATTGTCTGCAATCGTAACTAGGTATAGCATAGTTATTTTGGTAAAAACATAAGCAAACTCTTTTGACTAATCCGTATATTAGATTAAAATCCTGACTATTCGATATTCGTTGCGAATTCCTATTCATCTCATCATCATCAACAGCCTATAACATTCCACTGCTGGACATAGGCCTCTCATTTGAAAGGAGGTTTTGGCCTACTATACCACGCTGGCCAGACGGGTTGGTAAAGCGGGTGTGTATGTTAGCTGCTTATTCTGTTCCTTTAGTCGCCTCTTACGACACCCGTGGAATGAATAGGGTTGGTGACACTTTGTATTCTTAATCCGTCACCACATTCCTATTCACACCTATTCATCTCATCAATATTCAAACGGATTGTTGTTTATTAAAGCGTTGACCAGGTTAATTTATACCAATAAAGTTACCTGAAGGAAAGAGGAGGGAGGTCATAAACGATGCAATGAAACTAAATGGACTTGACACAAAGTTGTTTTTATGAGCTGTTTAAATGAATGTGTTTAGCTATGACGACTACAACGTAGTTTATTTGTTTGTTTAAAGAGAATTTCTTTCTAGATATTGTTTAAACATTGTTGTTAAGAATGTTATGGTCTCGGTGTTGGTAGGTGGACAAATAAAATATGAACTGTATTTACGCTGGTTTAATTCGTTACAAGTTATAACAGCGGCACAAGCAGTTTCCTAATACAAGGTGAGATGGCGAGTGAGTTTAGCACGACGTAGTGGGAGCCGCTGCACCCGCGCCTCCCGCTTCTCCTCGTTCCCCTGTCACCTGCACCGCACGCCGTTCGCTAGCGATTAAGCCAGTTGAGACCGGCCCACGGCGATGTCGAGAGAACCAAGGTTCGATTCTCGACATTGTGGAAAAAACAATAATACCAGCTGCACAGAGTAGACTCTGATGTTAATTCATTTTTGAATATATATACATACTATGTCTACATCCGGTATGTGTATGTCGGTTATCGCGGTAAAATTAGCCTATGTTCTTTCCCAATTTCAGTTCTATTTTCATAATTTCATCAAAATCGGTTCAGTGGGTTAGGCGTGAAAACGTATCAGACAGACAGACAGACAGACTTACTTTCGCATTTATTATATCTATCTATATTATAGTAGAGATTATAGACAAATACAAACAGACAGATGAAATAATCGTCCTTATAATTAATTGGAACTAGCTTTTGCCCGCGGCTTCGATTGCGTCTATGTCGGTTATCGCGGTAAAAAGTTTCCATATATCTCTATATAATCGGTTGAGCTGTTTAGACGTGAAAACGTAACAGACAGACCGAGTTACTTTCGCATTTATAACATAAGAAGGGATGAGTGGGCATTGATTCTACAATCAAGTTAGCAGTAAACAAGCAAAAAACCATTAAGTAATCGAACGAAACAAGTAATTAATTTACCATATCAGAATATTTTTGTAGTCAATATGGTATTTATTATAGTTATTATGTCAGTTTTAAATATCAGAAAGTTTATTGAAGCACGCGATGTAATTCTTTCTGAAAGTTATGTCTGTGATTGACGTGAAACAAAAAACTAAATTCGTAAATATATTTTTGTTTAACTTTTGAAATTAATACACAAATATTATAGTGATTAAATAATTCTGTTGACAACGAAGTTTCTGTATAGGTGTCTAATTAAAGTCATTGAAATTGTTCTTCAGTAAATTTGCCCTTAATATTAATGTTTATTTTCATTTAAAGCTTCTTCTTTTCCTTTCTATAAAGCAATTTAATA
Organism: Phragmatobia fuliginosa; assembly: GCA_932526445.1. Taxonomy (NCBI): domain Eukaryota; kingdom Metazoa; phylum Arthropoda; class Insecta; order Lepidoptera; family Erebidae; genus Phragmatobia; species Phragmatobia fuliginosa. The sequence continues at coordinate 1,871,258 of OW052063.1, read as the reverse complement.
ATTCCGTAATTACACTTAACATAACATACAATTTAATCCATAATAACGTTAAGATTTATTTTAAAGTCACTTACCAACGAAGCTTTGTTAGTAAAAATGACTGAGCATTCTTTAATACTGACATTGTAACCTTATCCAAACTAATATTAGTGTATTTATAGAATCAGAATACTGTACAACACAACGGGTAAGCAATCGTTTGTGGTATGAAATGTAATGAGCATTGTCGTGATTTAGAGGTCACTTTAAGCCTTCGATCTCGGCTGTTATCTTAAGATAACAGTCGTGAAGCTCACTTGGGGGCCTTCGAGGAGCTTATAAACATCCAACGGTAAGATTACATAGCCGCTATGTGTCTTGCTAGTCCCAGAGCCCAGCAGTGGGACGTAATGGGTTGTTGATGAATGATGATAAATGAGGAACGTAACATTATAAAAGAAACTACTGACTAGATGTTCTTGCTGTTATACTTTTAAACTTTTCAACAGTGCTAGTTTTTGGCCAAATATACAATTTGGTGAATTTTTTTGGACATTTTTTTTTTTAATATAATATGATTGAGTTTTATTCAATTCAAACAAAGGTCGTATCACGTATCTTCCAAATAATAACACCTTTTTAATATAAAATATATATACATAGCATAGCATTATGGTTTGTATAAAAATTAAGCATGCTGAGTTTTGAATACCCACAATGCCGTCATATGCACAAATTAGTGATGCATGACAAGAATGCCACTCCACAATTCATCGAAATACGTATTCAAATAAAACTTTAACATCCATATGCATGTGCGATTTCATCCCTTCAATTTATGTTTTGCGTTTATTTCATATTATTATAATTTGTGAGAAATAAATGGAATATTTTTTATATGAGCTTCAGTATTATATCAGTAGTCTTTTAAATAAAATTCTCGTGTCACAATGTTCGTTCCCATAGTCCTCCGAAACGACTGGACCGATTTGTATAAAATTTTGTGTGTTTAATGATGTATTATATTCAATTTGACGTACAATACAGTGGTTGAAACAGTCACCTCGCTATTGTGTAATCTAATGTTTGTTGTTTTGCATGTATGTTTGTAAAGTCCTTCGCAATACAAGAATATTCCCAGTAAATAATTTATCATAAAGATTTGCTGATGGTACCAGATAATTTTTGGGTTTATCGTATTTTAGTAATATAGCTTTGTATTATTTTATTTTGCCCATACAGTTCTCTTTCTCCTGGTTATTACATAAAACCATAGCACGATTATTAATACACGAACCGCATGGCAAAAAAAAATTGAATATTTTTGGTATGAGGTTCTTTGAGTACCCCATATGTCTTTATATCATGTTCTCGATTGCCTGCATTTGGAGGAACTTATTAAAAAACATTCTTAAATTTACACTAACTTTTCATTTGACTACTCTCTGATGTGATGCTCTAAGCGTCAACCCCATGTCAAATCGTTTGTAAAGTGTAAGGATAGTTATATTCTTCCCCTCGTACGGCGATCCCCAATTATTGTGATTACACAAACTGTTGAATAAACAAACCAATACAAAGCAAAGTAAATCACATAAACAAATTTGTGCTTATAAAGACTGAATGCGAATACAACACTGTTTCATTGAGTTTGGCCCAGCTAATGCAATTATTCATTAACGTAGGGCTGGTATCTCTAAAAGCTTGAAATCAGGACAAAAAGTGCAATGTCTCCAGATGTTAAAGTTCAAAACCCAGTTTTTTTAACTCCATTCTGTGAGTACTTAACATACATAAATTGTAGTATTTTGGAGGTTTTATAATTCTAAGAGTAAATTTTTAGTTAGTTAATTATTACTCCATAAATCTTTAATCGATCGACCAAAAAGATGAAAATTTTATAGGTGGTCTGCGTTTGACCTGGATTACAAATGAAAACCCGCTTTAGAGAAAATCAGGATAAATGGCAACCCTAAATTAACGTTATATTTTATTTGGCAATCGCACCAGGGCCTGACTTCTAGTCCGTTGGAATAGAATCATTTACTTCATAGATTATACTGAAATCGATGAAATTTGAGTTTTATATTCAAATCCTATTATTAAGGTGCGGAATGAACTGTATTTCGTTACTATCAGTTACATGCAATGATGTTATTGAAACATGCTGTCAATTTGGTTCACTAGTAGATTTCTACATTACTATCTGGATTTTTAATTGGGTACACAATATTATTAATATCTTCTTTTCGTATTGGGTACTTGATATTATCAATGATAAAGTTTTCAGACTTTGATAAGGGAATTCCCTTTATCCCCACATTATTATCACGAGAATACTGTTATTTTTAATGAACAGTAAACTAAAAGAGTATCTCTTGAATTTTTCTAAATCTTAAATAATAAATAGAATGTAGTAATCTGTAAATAGTATATGAATGGTATCCAAACAGTTGATAAATATTTCTCAATACATACACAAATTATTACAGAATCACAGAATTTTGTTCGAAAATGTGGCTAGTTCATTTTGATAAAGTAGCCAATTGAAATAACTCAAATTCAAATGAATTTATTTTCTTATACGTGTTTCAACTACAATTGAAAACATATTACAAAAAAGAAAATTAAATTTATCGTTAAAAATACTAAAAAACATCTTGTTGTTTTGTTACACAGAATAAAAAAAAACAGCTTCAAAGACTTGTCCAACTTATCAAAGATTTATTTTATATCTTAACAGACATAGTCTATTATTAGACGTTACAATACCACTTTGAGGTGGATTTCTAGTAACCAATCTCTTAGTATTACTACTAAAAGGTTCACGTTCCCGTCGAACTATTCTTAGTACTTAATATATTATATATTATATACTTGTTAAAATCTTTCATTTATTTCATATTAAGTATATACATGTAAGTTGATTCTTCTTGATTAATATTTTATTTAAGTATTATCATAACTCGAAACGATAATTCTTATGCCAATAGAAAGTCATATTATTTCTGATTACATATGCTATTTGTTAAACTATAAAATATTACCGCTATGACATACATGCGGCAGAGATTATAATAATAATAAACATTTACTAGGATCAGATGTTTCGAAAAAGTTTGGTGTTTTTTTCTTACCTTTACGAGTGTAATTTTAAAGAATTCACTAATGGTTGCGAAAATTTACCGACTTAATACTACTTTGGTTACAATGATTTACATCTAAATTTGCATACATTAAAAAGTAAACTCTTGTTTCACAGAACAACACCAGTGGTTGCCTACGGCATTCATTTTGTCCGTTTCTGTTAGCTTTTGTAGTTAAATCGTGCAAATCTGTAGGCACCCACAACCATTGTGTAAAACAAACACATATGTAAATTAACAAGCTAAAACAAGTCAAGCTTTCGCAATTTAGTCGCAGCCGAGATAAAATATTTATGGTGATTAGACTATGACAAAGGAATTTCTGTTAATGTGGCCAATGTGTACGAGTGACATTCCTAACCAATTTGTGTTGTAAATTTTAATCAAATATGAACCTTTTTGTTTGAAGAATTAAATTTAAATTGACTTAAACATATTATTATGTTTCGGTGAATGTAAAAGCTATTTTTGGTTGGTTTATCATTCACAAATTTCCCAAATTAACTCATAGCTGTAAGGATTTTCTTGGATAATAAGAAAGAAAAAAGTGTTGTGAACCGAATCTAAGATAAGTACAAAGAATGTTTGCTTGTTCCATTACCGAGCATAAAAGTTTACTTCGGTTGTAACGAATGTAGTCAAGTGCCTGTCGGCTGTAATCTCTACGCCCGGCTTAGTACACTGCTATTCAAGTGTTTTGTATAAGGGATTATTGGAGAGAAAAGGAAAATTGTATAAGCTTTACACCAATTCAATCGGTGTCTCGTACTCTCAATATATTAACAAAAAGCTCCGCATTTTACTACGATGTATTAAAGATTCTGTATACACCTGAAATTACTACAAACTTAACATTTTAGCACCCATCATCATCATCATCATCATCGACAGCCTTTAACAGTCCACTGCTGGGCATAGGCCCCTCTTTTAAAAGGAGGTTTTGGCCTGCTATACAACGCTGACCAGACGGGTTGGTAAAGGGTTTGTTTCAAGTTTTCCTTCTCTTGGCAGTGATGTTAGCTGCTTATTTTGTTTCTTTAGTCGCCTCTTACGACACCCATGGAATGAATAGGGCTGGTGACACTTTGTATTCTTAATCCGTCAGCACACGGAATTTTTTGCACTAATACTTTTATATTAGCATACATTATGACAGTACAATAAGAGTTTAACGGTTATATAGAGATTATATTTAAAGTTTTCAATATCCATACAAGCGAAACCATATGAATAACTAGTTCAACATAAATAGGAAGTCACTCAATACACTGCCCCTAAATCAGAGCCATCATTAAGTCCTCCACATAACTACTACTCTATGGGACATTTAGAAGCAAATTACAGTCAGTTTTAAAAGCCCCAACGTATGAATGTGGTCTAATAATGGTTCCGCTAAAGCGTTTCCGTGTTATGTATACGTGTGATGACCACACGTTTTTGTTGTACCGTTTAAATTGTGGTTGTAGGTGCACCACTTAGTGCTGTCACGAACACACACACATACACACACCCACATACCCTATAACTCGTGTAAACTTACATAAACACTTACTTAACATATAGCTCATTCATTTCAAGGAAAAAATTTGAATGTAAGTTTTTATCACAATTTCGAGTTCAATAAGCGTCTGTTAATCATTTTGATATGTAAAGTTAAATCATCATCATGATCAGCCTATCGTAGTCCACTGCTGGACATAGGCCTTTCTCATTGCACACCACTCTGATCGATTTAAAGTTAAATATAATAATAATAAATAAACAAATATTTTGGACAATTACAAACCAAACTAAGCAGAACTTGGGGTACTAAACAACTGACATAAATACATAAAAATACTTTTTTTTATAAATACACACATACATAGAAAACACCCAGACTCCAAAACAAATATTTATGGATCACACAAATATTTAGTCCAACCAGGGAATCGAACCCGAGACCTCTTGATCACAATCCGCATACGCTAACCACTAGACCAACTGCCTTGTTGGTCTATTGGTCAAAAATATAAATATAAAATACTACTGCTACTTTCGATATCACAAAATACGCGGTATTATTATCTTAAGAAGAATTTTGATTCAATTTTCTATCATAACTTGTTGTAGTGACATCATTGTCGATGATACTAGGTATACTCTATAATATCTTTGATGACAATCTAAGATCGTAAGTAGATCAGTACAACATTTTGAAGGGATTTCAATTAGGAAGTTTGACATATAGCCGTCGGTTAAATACCTTGTATGAGTATGTTTTATTTAATCTAAACTTAAAGAGCGGGTTATCAAAGAGTGTGAAGTAATATAGCTCGATTACATAGATCTTTTGAAATTTTTAATTATATATATTGTCATCTATAAGTCACCTTATCAAAACGTAAACTTATCAAATCTATGAACTTATAACTGTATAGATAAACCTTTTGAATATGATATTCTTATATCTTATATATCTTACTATGACTGCCTCGTTGGTCTAGTAGTTAGCGTATGCGAATGCTGATCGAGAGATCTAGGATTCGATTCCCGGGTCGGATCAAATGTTTGTGTGATCCACGAATATTTGTTTCGGAGTTTGGGTGTTTTCTATTTTTAGAATAAAAAAGTTTTTTTATGTATTTATATCAGTTGTCTAGTTACCCATAATTTAAGCTCTGTTTAGTTTGGGGACTAGATGGCGTTGTGTGTAAAATGACCGAAATATTTATTTATTGATGCTTAATCTACTTTACGATTTGATTGACTTACTATTTAAGTTTGATAACATCAAATAAAGATAGGAATATCTTAAACTATTATCACGAATAATGTCTAAGTCTGTTTGACTTAACTAAGTACGTTTACTCTTACAGATTTAAGGTTCTCAGTTTTACTCTGTTCAAGTTTTATTACATCAGAGATAGCGATAAAGTCTACTTACATTAAATGAACAGTCCTCAGCTATGACGTTCGCTCGGTACAGGCTCACTCTATCAACGGTAGTTCATCTTACTGACATCATATTTTTATATACCTACATACTTATATCTCTAGCATAAATCTTAAAATATTACTAAAATTGCAGAAAGATTTACTGGCAAAGATATACCAGTGACTAAATGGTAGCGTAGTACATTTACACATTGCAGAGTACAGCAATTCTGGTCAGAATGATCTGTCCTTGATGATGTCCTTGACTGAAATATTCTCCAATTGGAACCCCAAACTGTGGCGATTAAGGGCGATTACAATTGAAAGCTCACATTAGGAATAAGTGAGATTTGTGAAGTTATTATAGTTATTTAGAGTAGTTTTTGCTTATTATCTTCACTAAAGTCTGCGAAGTTTTACGTCGCGACAATTTCTTGATACAACAAATTACCAAGACTTTATCAATAAAATCAATAAAAGTTTGTGATTTAATGTCAAAGACTATTTTGATACTTCTTTAATTTATGGTTGTTACTTGTTGTTAATTACTAAATAATCTAATTAGTTTTATCTTTATATAGAATATTGTCATATAACCTGTCTAGAAAAGATATACACTTCATGATACACATTTCCTAATGACATTCTATTGTACAAACATATCCTTTTCAATTAACGAAATTGAATTGATATCGACAATTGATGTTTCATACTTTGTACGATATTGATCATTATAATTATATCGAAAAGTAATCAGTTTAATGGATGGGTAGTATTACAAAGGAATCGTAATTAATTAATAGGAGAGCCATTTCTATAATGATTCGTCCACCCATTTCTGTAATCATGGTTGTTGTTAGAGTCGACTAAGAAGTCAAACCAATGAGGATAACATTTAAAAAAAAGACCACTCCATCATTAAGAATATATAATTATCATATATCGCGAAGGACTTTCCTAACATACATGAAATGTGTAAAAAGAACACCCAGACTTAGCACGGCAATTTGTGGATTATTCCTACATCATATTGTTTGAAGTAATTGATAGAATTTATACAGATATATTTTTAACGAGCATATTTCAGATATAAGTCTACTATCGAGCACATAGAATCCAGACAGTCATTATATCGTTGAGATCAAGACGTGATTATAAGGCATTGTAACCATATCTTTTAGAATAAATAATGTAGCGTATGTAGGTAAAAATATACAAACTTTAGTGAGTAATCATAGAAGTAAACCAGTGCTTAAATAATAAAGATGGATCCTAAAGAGTATACTGTCATTGTAATTCGATGCGACCCATAAGTCGCCATAATTGTTGACCCCGAACAAGCATGAAGATATAAGTAAATTAGTAGACCAACCAACCTGCCATCTTCAAAGAAATGAAAGCTAAACACAAACCCTATAACCACCATTATAAGATTTGTGTTTAGCTACCAAACCGTCTGGTTAGAATGGTGTTTTAGGCAAACAAAATATAAGGAGAGGCCTATGGTCAGCAGCGGATTGTTTTAGGATGTTGATGTTTATAATATTTTATATGCGTTTATTCTTGTGATGCTGCGCTCATATGACTCCTGTTGTTGTATGTGTTAACAAAAATGAAATTCCATTTTTAAAAGAACCTAGAGAATTTAATCTCTTGAACGCAGATTCCCAGAATGGTAGGCAGAGAAAATTGACCTCCATTTACTGTGAACCTGACACACCTCTTACTTCGTCCACATTCATCAATCGCTGCACGCATGCTCTTATATATGCTTAACATCCAACATTTTCAGAATATCACCAATTTAGTTTATAAATGTTATACAATATAAAAATTAGAAATTTGCTATCATACGTGTGTACTGCAACTTAAAGTATTCAACGTTGCAATAACTCACTGTCCGACAAAATGCAATTGCCACAGCTGACAATGTTTTTGCCGCCCCTACCCGCCAGTCACCGCGTCACACTGGCGGAAATACTCTTTCAAAATTTACTTGATTTATGAGTCTAACCATCTGTTGGAATAACAACCCATCAGCAACTTTTATAGTAGTTTATAATTGTAATTACTAAAATTGCAGAAAGATTTACTGGCAAAGATATACCAGTGACTAAATGGTAGCGTAGTACATTTACACATTGCAGAGTACAGCAATTCTGGTCAGAATGATCTGTCCTTGATGATGTCCTTGACTGAAATATTCTCCAATTGGAACCCCAAACTGTGGCGATTAAGGGCGATTACAATTGAAAGCTCACATTAGGAATAAGTGAGATTTGTGAAGTTATTATAGTTATTTAGAGTAGTTTTTGCTTATTATCTTCACTAAAGTCTGCGAAGTTTTACGTCGCGACAATTTCTTGATACAACAAATTACCAAGACTTTATCAATAAAATCAATAAAAGTTTGTGATTTAATGTCAAAGACTATTTTGATACTTCTTTAATTTATGGTTGTTACTTGTTGTTAATTACTAAATAATCTAATTAGTTTTATCTTTATATAGAATATTGTCATATAACCTGTCTAGAAAAGATATACACTTCATGATACACATTTCCTAATGACATTCTATTGTACAAACATATCCTTTTCAATTAACGAAATTGAATTGATATCGACAATTGATGTTTCATACTTTGTACGATATTGATCATTATAATTATATCGAAAAGTAATCAGTTTAATGGATGGGTAGTATTACAAAGGAATCGTAATTAATTAATAGGAGAGCCATTTCTATAATGATTCGTCCACCCATTTCTGTAATCATGGTTGTTGTTAGAGTCGACTAAGAAGTCAAACCAATGAGGATAACATTTAAAAAAAAGACCACTCCATCATTAAGAATATATAATTATCATATATCGCGAAGGACTTTCCTAACATACATGAAATGTGTAAAAAGAACACCCAGACTTAGCACGGCAATTTGTGGATTATTCCTACATCATATTGTTTGAAGTAATTGATAGAATTTATACAGATATATTTTTAACGAGCATATTTCAGATATAAGTCTACTATCGAGCACATAGAATCCAGACAGTCATTATATCGTTGAGATCAAGACGTGATTATAAGGCATTGTAACCATATCTTTTAGAATAAATAATGTAGCGTATGTAGGTAAAAATATACAAACTTTAGTGAGTAATCATAGAAGTAAACCAGTGCTTAAATAATAAAGATGGATCCTAAAGAGTATACTGTCATTGTAATTCGATGCGACCCATAAGTCGCCATAATTGTTGACCCCGAACAAGCATGAAGATATAAGTAAATTAGTAGACCAACCAACCTGCCATCTTCAAAGAAATGAAAGCTAAACACAAACCCTATAACCACCATTATAAGATTTGTGTTTAGCTACCAAACCGTCTGGTTAGAATGGTGTTTTAGGCAAACAAAATATAAGGAGAGGCCTATGGTCAGCAGCGGATTGTTTTAGGATGTTGATGTTTATAATATTTTATATGCGTTTATTCTTGTGATGCTGCGCTCATATGACTCCTGTTGTTGTATGTGTTAACAAAAATGAAATTCCATTTTTAAAAGAACCTAGAGAATTTAATCTCTTGAACGCAGATTCCCAGAATGGTAGGCAGAGAAAATTGACCTCCATTTACTGTGAACCTGACACACCTCTTACTTCGTCCACATTCATCAATCGCTGCACGCATGCTCTTATATATGCTTAACATCCAACATTTTCAGAATATCACCAATTTAGTTTATAAATGTTATACAATATAAAAATTAGAAATTTGCTATCATACGTGTGTACTGCAACTTAAAGTATTCAACGTTGCAATAACTCACTGTCCGACAAAATGCAATTGCCACAGCTGACAATGTTTTTGCCGCCCCTACCCGCCAGTCACCGCGTCACACTGGCGGAAATACTCTTTCAAAATTTACTTGATTTATGAGTCTAACCATCTGTTGGAATAACAACCCATCAGCAACTTTTATAGTAGTTTATAAGCGAAATGTAAGTTGTTTGATTAACATTTGATACTTTATAACTCGATGTGATACGTTTGGAGATGGATTGAGGATATGAACTGTAAGCACCACTGTTCATCCTGTGGGTGTCGTAAAAGCTTCCAAAGGGAGCAAAATGTTCAGAAAAACAGTATTTCAAATAGAAGAATCTTGGCACTAACGCTTACTTGTACAGTAAACTAAAACTTCCTATCCAAGCAAATGTATCTAACCTATATCTAGCTTGAACTGTTAAAGACTTCATGACGATTTTGTAATATCTTATCAATACATTAATAAAGTGTTTAAATTTCATGTTTAATATTACTAAAAATATGTACGAGAAAACCACAAGCTGATTATTTTACAAAAAACAAGAGATTTTGCCAGAAAACAAATCCACAAGTATCTAAAACATAAATTATTTTTGGCCATTTGGTGGCCATTCCGCACAGATAAAAAATACTTTATGTGACCGCCTTAATGTTCGAATCATTCAGTTAGTTTGTTCGAACTATTCTTTCAAAATACAAAACTATTATTAGTACACATGTACTTATTACCTACTGATATTAACGTTGTTTTACAATTGATTTACTGTTTCTCAGAGAGCTCGTCTTCTTTTGAAATCTAATAGTTACATATAATTAGTTTTGATGAAATGTTTTAATGAATACTGACCAAAGGGCGTGCTTTCGATTCTCATTGCTGTTATCAGACATTGAAAGTTGATAATTTCCTTTTCAGTGTCTGAATGTTCACATATTTATTTTCAACATTATTAATATTATACATACCTACTATCACTAAGGTATATTAGAGATATCACACTCTTACACTCCAGACATATTGTACAGTTGTTAAACGAATCCATTGAGGGTTAACGTAATAAAGGGTTCCTCGAACTGCTTTCATGAGGGCAATGTTCACCCCTGTGTGTCCCCTGTCCACCATTTATAAGCCCGGAGCTAACAAAAAACCGTCGTCCACAAGCGAAACATTATTTAATCCGGTACCCGTAGCAGTAGTCGTAAAGTGGTACCTTAATGAGGTGCGGAAGGGTCCAACTATCATCGTTTTTATGCGACCGATAAACGCGGGAATGAAGTTACCTCCGATGGATGGGATGGTTTCCTCTCAAGAGATAACTGAAGCATGTTGGAAGGGAAAAAGTATTTTTTTTTCATTTGAAATGTATTTTACACAGTGGTAGACAACTGTTACACATTTCTTTTATTTCCGACATCGTACACACAACGCCATCTAGTTCCAAACTATTCAGAACATGTATTATGGGTACTAAGCAACTGATAAATTACATAACAATACTTTTTTTTTTGTAAATACAAACATATTATACTTCCGTGTGGTGATGCGTTAAGAATACAAAGTATCACCACCCCTATTCATTCCATGGGTGCCGTAAGAGACGACTAAAGGAACAAAGTAAGCAGCTAACATCACTGCCAAGAGAAGGAATACTTGAAACAAACCCAATACCAACCCGTCTGGTTAGCGTGGTATAGTAGGCCAAAACTTCATTTCAAAGGAGAGGCCTATGTCCAGCAGTGGACTGTTAAAGGCTGTTGATGAAACATATTATACATGGAAAACAAATATTTTCAGATCACACAAACATTTGGTCCTACCCAGGAATCACTCGAATCCTCTTGTTCAGCAGCCGCATACGCTCACCACTAGACCAACAGTGCCATCAAATGTTTTTTTTTATAAATAAGCCAGTTAATGTGACTCTACACTGTCAGATGGAACACTTAAGTAGAATCTTGGACTACTTCTGGTCTCGTTACACATTGTAGATAAAGCAATACGTTGACGCATTCTATGGCTTTGAAAAGCTTCTCCATCAATGAGTCTACGGTCTTGCAAGTTATAACAAAACAAGATAGATCGAATATTGTTATTTTTATTTCATCATTTCTGTAAGAGCGTAGTATAGACCCGGTCCTTTTGAATCATTTGTTCTAAAGTCAGCGTGACGATATGAATATTTTATTTGAAATTTAAGTTTCAATCGAATTGATGTTATCGCTTACACGCGGTACAATATTATCAATAGTAGGACAATCGCCTAAAAGTTACTTTCTACCCTCAGAAACTCTCTGGATAAAAAGTACTCTTGATCATATCTCCCAAAAAAAAATTTCTACAAAAGTTGTTTGTAAAATTAAGCGTACAATGAAAGCGAAATCTGTGGAATCCTCCAAAAGATATACTCGTACTCTATCGTATTATGTTTTTTATAAATACTTCGATAAAAATAAATAGTATTCTGTTACATTTTCAATAATTTTCAATGTATATTTGCACCTTTCATATAAATATTTCCTTTCCACTTAACAAAATTAAATATTAAGGCATCTGAGTCTCGACAAATCTATAATTTTGAATCCGTTTGATATCGAAAATGTCGTATGTTTAATGGATGAAAATTGTTTCTATAAAAGATACAGACGTCTGAAAATAAAGACACATAAAATAGGACTGGTTGTTTTTGGACTAGAAAGCTTTGTGTGAATGTATTCCTATATTCCATTACTAATATTATAAATTCGAAAGATTATATGTCTGTCTGTCTGTCTGTTATGGCCTGAATCTCTGAATATATCAGAATTTTGGGTTGACGATACTTTGACTTTTGACGAAGGACATGGGCTACTTTTATATTTATGATCAAGTAAATATTATAAAAGTTAGTGAAATAAGTAAAGTTATTTAGGATACTGTCGCCATAGATCTAGATCGTTAGATGGGCCGCTCCATATTAAAAGGCGCCCAATTTATATCATCACTCAAAGAAGTGCGCGCACTACTTTTGTCTTAGTACCCGACAATTGCATGCTGTGAATGGACGCGGACTAAAAAAAATATTTTAAGTTTTTTTCGTGTTTAAATATTTTAGTATGCCTTCGTGTTCATTTTGGAAGTGTGAAAATACAACCCGAAACACAAATAAAGAAAAAGGTGTTACTTTTCATGCATAAGTATTTGTAAACAATTTATTTTGATTTATTTAAAACACACGTCTCGAGCGGTTTAGCGGGATGAAGGAGAGGCGTGAGGGGTGGAGAAGCGGCCGGCTGCCAAAGATTATATACTAAACAGAACAGTTACAGTTCTGAAGGTAACGATCTCTATATGGCACTGTTTCTTTTTATGAAACTGGAATTGAATACTTTAATATCTACTTTAAAATAGCAATGACGTAATAACTTTCATTATGATTGACTTTTGTTCCTATTTTCTTCAATCTTTAGTTTAAATGTATATCAAATGTATCATTAGATTTTTAAACAGTACAGGGATCTTTTATAGTCCGAAAGTTGGCTACAAATTATGCTATCATTTTTTTGTTAATTTTAGTTTCCCTCGAGATCCGCGAGTTAAAGAGAAATGGATTGAAATAATACAACTAGAACGGAAGGAGGATGACTGGCTACCGAGCAATTTTAGTAAAGTATGCTCTGATCATTTCACACAAAATGACATCTTTGTTACGAAAACGGGGAGACGTAAAATTACAGCTGCCGCTATTCCAGCCTTTCAGGTATATTTCGACTTTTATGATTTTTTGTTATTTCCTAGTAATATTTATTAATACAATTTAGTTGCAATTACTCTCCTTTTTTTCAGCCACTGCTAATCAAAATTTTTTAATACAATTTAGTTACACATACTCTTCTTTTTACAGCCACTACTAATCAACGCTTTTGATGACAGGGACGGATCGCCGCTTCATAATGTAATTATTTCTTTATTGTGATTAAGTAACTGTGCATAATAACTTCTCATAGATTGTTTTGTTTGTATTATTGCTTATATTATATTATTATTTAATTTTAAATTGAAATAAATGATTGTATTTCATTACTAAACTTCATCTTTTTATTATTTTTTATCATTCTTCCTAACCTGATTCCTTACAGTACTGTGTAGGTATAATACTTCAGAGATCAGAAGATTATCACTTTTTTATTTATTCTATGACGAGTGATGACGTACGAAACGTGCGAAACTATGACCATTCCGCGACGCGTAAGGGCTTATCTAACGATCTACGATCTATGGTTTTTGTACTTTTGTAATTTTAATACGTACTAAACAATAAAAAAGGGGTTGAATGTTATGGAAATTCAAATTTGAATTCACTGCTTAATAGTAGTTAAACAAATTGCGTGTTACGGTTCTAAATCTTCGGCCTGTGCCTTTATAAAGTTATTAGTGAATATTATGTATATGCATACTATAACTATTTGTGAAAGTGCTATTAAAATGCTCTAAATATTAAAATAAAAAACTTCATGAATGTTTTTTCTTCATTAGCTTAAAGCGGTAGTACTAGACGCATGTCTCTTCCTAGCAAAAAGGTTTTGGTTACACGGATTAATGTTGTACTTTTTGTTTCCAGATTTTCTTCTCTTTGCTGAACTGTAGTCTTTTACTATATTTAGATCCTTCGTTGGCTTTTACAACACTCACGGAATGAACAAGTCTGGCTTGACTGATAAAAGCTAAAACTTTCTTCCAAAATATATCTTCTAGCTATCCAAAAAATATGGCTAGCAGTCAGAGATAGTCAAAACAGAAATTCTTTCAATATAACTTTTCAAAGACACTGTTACACGTTGTTGATAATAATTAAACATTTCTTAATCATTGGTGGTTCAAATCCTTAAACCAATATCTTCAGGAAAGTTTCAGAAGAAACTCAGGTAAAATGATTACAAAAAAAAAACTTTTAATCTATAACCGAATCACTTGACTAAGCATGTTGGTTAAATAATCCACCTAAATCAACAAAAATAAATGCCGAAAGAGTATTATATACATTTCAATTTATTTAGCCGTGGTGTTAAGTTTCAAGCCATCAACTTCAGAGGTTTCTTGAGGTATCGAGTGGCGCTAAATAAATTTGACTCGCAGCCTTCGCACTGGTGTACGATTACTGTTTTATCACGTTTATCGTTTACTAGATTTCCAACAAACCTTGGTTTTTTTATTTGTATTTTTAAATTCGTGGTCACTTCTAAATAATTGTTTTTTTCTCAAAATGATGGTAGCATAAAATTACTTTTCGTTTTTAGGGTTCCGTAGCCAAATGGCAAAAAACGGAACCCTTATAGATTCGTCAAGTCTGTCTGTCTGTCTGTCTGTCTGTCCGTCCGTATGTCACAGCCAATTATTTCCGAAACTATAAGAGCTATACTTTTGAAATTTGGTCAGTCGATGTATTCTGTGAACCGCATTAAGATTTTTACATAAAAATAGAAAAAAAACAATACATTTTGGGGGTCCCCATACTTGGAACTGAAACTCAAAATTTTTTTTTTCATCAAACCTATACGTGTGAGGTATCTATGGATAGGTGTTCAAAAATGATGTTGAGGTTTCTAATATCATTTTTTTCTGAACTGAATAGTTTGCGCAAGAGACACTTCCAAAGTGGAAAAATGTTGGTCCCCCCCCCTCTAACTTCTAAATTAAGAGAGTGATAAAACTAAAAAAAATATATGTTGTACATTACTATGCAAACTACCAACGAAAATTGGTTTGAACGAGATCTAGTGAGTAGTTTTTTTTAATACGTCATAAATCGTAAATTGCAATTTACCTTTCATTCAATCAATACACTAGTATAAAAACATCGATGAAAGTTACAACGAATTACAAGAACTTTTATATGATGTTACTTGCTGATACGGAACCCTTCATGGGCGAGTCCGACTCGCACTTGGCCGCTTTTTAATATATTACGATATGTAATAACTATCACAAAAATAATATTTCAGAAGAATATACTTCACGTCTTCTACACTCATCAGTATCTAGGGTCTTTGCCAAAACTTTGTATGACGGCTCAGTATAATAAATTCTTAGATTATAAGCAACCGTTCTCGGGCACTTTCATTGTAACTTTTAAAATTGAAAGTATTACAAAAAATCAGATAATATCAACCTTCCCTTATACAGGACTTTGGATAAAATCTACATATATTAAGGTTCAGGCGTTTCAAGATAGATATCTACCCCAAAACACCTTAAATATCCGAGCCACAACTAACAAAATTTACGGCCACATACCACGCGCAATCTTGCCAAGACTATTATATCACCACTTCCAATTAGTGTAATACTCGTTTATTAACATCCCGGAGACACGTAAAAACTTCAAATATTATGTGACGGAATAATCTTAATAAAAGTGTCTTGAATGCTCGCTTTTATCGCTTAGTAAACTGCGAAGTTAATAGCTTGCCGCTTCCCGCAGTATATAGGTCGCGTAGGGAACCCGCAAATAACTTTGTGCAAATAAAGTCGATTGGCTAAATATAATTAAAGTTATGTTTGGGAATGTTTGCTTTGTATTTATATCGGATATTAGTAAAGTTAATATTTCCACGTATCAGAAATTTTTATTTCAACATGATATCACCATCGTACCTACTTCTATTAAACATTTTTGGAAGTTTAGGTTCTATTTATTATATTTTGCTATGACTACGTCGTCCGAACGCTTAGGCTCACTTAACGGACGACACGATTTTTTTCCTGCTTTTCCGCCTGATCGGCAACGCTGTCTTAGCCACTTATTTCTAGTTTTCCAGCAATCTTTGGGAACGGTTTCGTCAGCTAGAACCTTGATGTCATTGAGACACTGCACGTATAATTACGTGTTAATATTGGGAAAATATTGTAATAAACAAATCTTACTCGATCAATAAATCACTGTTTTTCCTGTGTTGTACCGTCTAACTGTAGTTTTTTGTTAGCTAACATGCAGACTGACTCTGTAATTTTTAATTATTATTATCCTACTCTGGGTTAGTTATAATATTTTTTCGTATCTTATATTTACAGAATTAACTGAACCAAAAACACACTGTTCCATAACCAAAATTTTACTTTGAATATTAATTACTTTTAAAGTCGGGGGTCATAAACTAAATTGGCAGGGAATGTAAGGAATGTAATCTTAGAGCATTACATTTTCTAGCATCTGTACTTAAAATAATACATAAGCTCTAAAGATTCCCTCTCACAGTATTTAGTAGGACTCATAAATCTGTAGCTGGAATGTGTCTCGACCCTACTTTGGTGTAGGTGCTTATACCACCTAAATAAACGATAAAAGTAACATTTGTTTGTGTGCGTAATTTATGTGTGTACACAGAGGTTTCTCATTTGTTGGTACACATACAAACTTCGCAAAGTTTCTGATAATGCCTGTGTGTAACTACATAGCTCAGGCGTTGTGTTTGTATGTGTTTAGAGAAGTGACTCATTTGTAAATCATTGTTTATGTTTGCTATGTTAGTGTTTGTGAAGTTTAGATTTCCATTTGTGTTTCGATGGGATTTCATTATAATGTAAATTTAAATGGTCTGAATTTTAAGTTTACTAGCGTTTGAAGCAGCGGTAGAGTAATTGATGAATGATAACCACTTCACAGTTAGTGAGAAATGTGAGTGTAAACTATAAAGTATTAAAACTAGTTTTACCTAACATTAGAAATGGCATGTTCTACCAAAATAGGCACTGTGGTGGATATATTGTATGCATGTAGTCCTAGCTTTACTAGTCGCGAACGTTGATATTTACAATCAACCTCACGAATGATTTTAAAATACTAGACTCATTACTTTAATATTCTTTTTCAATTTGAATAAGAATGGCAGGATTAAATATATAGAAAACATAACGCCAAGCGTGGTTAGGACAATGTCTAATTTGGTAGAAAATTTACAAATTATATTAAGTTACAGTTTAAATTGTGTTCAGGCACATTCGAATATGTTACACCAGAGCGATTCTCAGAAAACAGAAGCCAAATTTTTAGCTAGTCCCTCGTTGACTATCAGAGAATCAATGAGTTATTGAAGGTTGGTTATTAGGTAAACTCCTGTACCCAATTTTTATTCTTAGTCACTTCTACTGATAAGTTGCAGGTGTCAATAGTTACTTTAGATGATGTTTGACGCATGGCTAGAAAAATACAATAGCATGACAGGATTCATGCTATTGTATTTATCTATCGAATGCAGGTCCAGAGACCCAAATATGCAGAAGCATATCACTAGACCCTAGTATCTGTATCTGTTTGGCAGGTCACCATGATAGATTGGATGCACTCACAATGAGGATAATGATCACCACTCTTGAATTCTGCTCATGCTTTCCATCAGCCGGAATAGTCACTTTGGTAGACTACTCGTATGCCATAAAATCACATGAAACGACTGATTTATTTTAAATTTGAACTCTGTTAACAAGGTCCATCTTTCTTTTGGTTATGTAAATTAAATACTGTTATATTAAAATATATATTTTTATTTTCCATAATAATTTACAAACTTTGATATTATTGGACAGTCTTGATATTTTCTGCAACTTGAAGTTCAAATTAGTTTCATCACATCAGAACCTTGTTCCCACAGCCAGAATACTCCATAACTGTAAGAAAATTACAAATCATGTTAAAAATACTTACTACTGAATACTCACACATCAATATTATTCACTTCATATTACGTTAGTGCTATAGATACTACAGATAGAATACTATACAGAGCGTTCTTGGAGACAGACAAAGAAGTATCTTGATTTAATTTTTATCTACAGAGAAAACAGTTATATGTTGATTTAGTGTCAGGATTGCTACCGAAGTCAGATAAGGTCAATTTCTAACTTTATGGGAAGACAGTTCGAATAGCTAACTTTTATTTTTAATACATCTCATATATCATTGAGCATTTTCACTAAGCAATTTTTCAAACTTTCAAATGTGGTCTTATCTTACGTATCTCACTAGAATTCCACTTAAAAAACATCAATTTTGTATAAACGCCCAGCAATAACTGTGTGTGGTACATTAGAATACAGCCTGTAGCCCTTTATCAAGGCTAATGGGCTTCACACATTGTAAATAGTTCATTAGGACCTCACCGCAAATAACCTTGAAATGACCTTTGACTCTTTAATGAAGAAACTATTATTCTTTAAGATTCGTGACAATGTGCTGTTTTCACATACTCTTTCAGTTTCTAAATCTAATCTTACTTTTACAAAATGTTTTTACAGAATGGCTCTTATAAAGGCTATATTTAACATTGAAAGTATTGAAAGAAAAACATCAAATTCGCTTTTAGAGCATTCGAATATCTAGAAGAATTAATTAAAATTTGACATCTACAAGTTATAAACGAAGTAATCTGAATATACCGGCTTCAGAGTTGTCAAAACAGAAGTTCTAATAATAAAACTTTTCAAAGGCACATTTACACAAAAAAATAAGTCAGTGCGATACTGACAAACTCACAACAATGCACGTAAAAACACAGACTCAAAAACCTTTAGATTTATATATAAAGCGTTACTTTAGGAACATTTATAAATTATGAAGAGAAATGTTTACTAACTGATAAAAACTTATAGTTTTATAATAAATCTAATTTTAAAAGAGAAAGCTATTGTAAACAAAATGATATGTTTCATGAAATATTGTAGGCATATACACGATTAACACATAGACTGTTTACACAAAGAAAATGTATCAAAATTACTGGTTGAGCGAATGTCGCTTATATAATATACATACCTACTTTCTATTATTAAAAAAAGTCGTACATATACAATTACATATAATTTTGGTTAAGAAAAATAAACATGAAGAAAATAAACTGAAAAACAATCTGACATTTTTGTGGTTTCGTATTTCAAAGGAACATGTGAAACCTTTATAGGCCACACAAATGTTTGTTCAAAGAATGTGGGTAGATGTATAAATTCATTTCAAATGTATATGTATACCCATTGTAATGTTTCAAACACTTGTCGTAATAACAAGTTTCCAAATGAAATAAGCCAAACAGTTGAGACAATTAAACAACCGAACATTTCTCTTACAGAGCTATTGTATATAGTTTTATTTTATTATTTATATTTGAAATTTACTTATTGTTTTAAAGTAGACACACTTGCCACATTTTAAAGTAATTCTAGAAATCAAGTGTAGATTATTTCTAACAAGTGTACAGTCAGCATTCAAATCGACTAAGTTTATACATATTACTGAACGAATGTTTGCCATTCGATTTATGTAAATTCGCTATGGACCGATTATTATAACGTATATAGATAATAAACATAACTATTGTTATACTTAAAATAATTTCTTAATACAAATTATACAAAAATTGTATACGTTACAAAACTATTTATAATGAGGGTAAATCTAAAACAAAAAATACAACACAGATTCTATACAATAAATACGTTACCTATTATTAACTTAAACATGCAGACATAATTTTCGAGATTGTATCGTCATCGTCCTGTCAGACAATGATTACATAATAAACAAGAAAAGAATACAGAATACATGACACAATCCCCTACTATAAAGCGATATTCATATGACACATTATATAACACATAAAAACCTGTCAAACGTTAATATTTATAAGACTTCAGCAGCAATCTTCGATGATTATTCGTACATCAATACGTTAATTGGAGTCGTAAGTTCGGCATAAATTAACGAACAGACATACGAAGACACGCATCCACTATCTTCGAGCTTGAATCGCCTTCATTCTGTTTGGAAAAGATTATACAATAAACAGGAAAAGCATACAGAATACATGAAACAATTTCATACAATAAAGCGAAATTCATATGACACATTGTATAACACATGAAACTGTGAAACGTTAATCGGCAGCAATCTTCGGTGATTATTCATACAGCTATCCGTTAATTGAAGTCGTAGGTTCGGCTTCAATTAACGAACAGACATACGAAAACACGGAGTCATCATCTTCGAGCTTGAATGACCTTCATTCTGTCTGGAATTGATAACGCAGTAAACAAGAAAAGCACACAGAGTATATGACAGTTTCGTATGATAAAGCGATAATTATATGACGCGTAATAGAATACATGAAACTGTGTAACGTTAATCGGCAGCAATCTTCGATGATTATTCATACAGCTATCCGTTAATTGAAGTCGTAGGTTCGGCTTCAATTAACGAACAGACATACGAATACACGCAGTCATCATCTCCGAGCTTGAATCGCCTTCGTTCTGTTGGGAAAAGATTTTACAATTAACAAGAAAAGCATACAGAATACATGACACAATTTCACAAAATAAAGCGAAATTCTTATGACGCATTGTATAACACGTGAAACTGTGAAACGTTTATATTAATAAGACATTGGCAGCAATCTTCGATGATTATTTATACAGCTATCCGTTAATTGAAGTCGTAGGTTCGGCTTCAATTAACGAACAGACATATGAAGGCACGAAGTCATCATCTTTGAACTTGAATCACCTTCTTTCTGTCTGAAAATGATTACACAAAAAGAAGAAAAGCATGTAGAGTACGTGACAATTTCGAACTACAAAGCAACAGTTATATTTCACGTTATAGAACACATGAAACTATTTAATAATATTTATAGGACTTCGGCAGCAACTTTCGATGATTATTCATATAGCTATCCGTTAATTGAAGTCGTAGGTTCGGCTTCAATTAACGAACAGGCATACGAAGACACGCAGTCTTCGTCTTCGAGCTTGAATGACCCTCATTCTGTCTGGAATTGATTACGCAGTAAACAAGAAAAGCATACAGAATTCATGACAATTTTGTATGATAAAGCGACAATTATATGACGTGTAATAGAACACATTAAATACTTAAACGTTGATATTTATAAGACTTCGGCAGCAATCTTCGATGATCAGTCATACAGCTATACGTTAAGTGAAGTCGTAGGTTCGGCTTCAATTAACTAACAGACATACAAAGACACGCAGCCATTTTATTCAAGCTTGAATAACCTTCAATCTGTCTGAAAATGATTGCACAATAAACAAAAGAAACATGCAGACTACATGACGATTTCAAACAATAAAGCTACATTTATATGTCACGTTGTATAACACATGAAACTGTTAAATACTTTTTATAAGACTTCGGCAGCAGTCTTCGAAGATTATTCATACAGCTATCCGTTAATTGAAGTCGTAGGTTCGGCTTCAATTAACGAACAGACATATGAAGACACGGAGTCATCATCTTCGAGCTTGAATGACCTTCATTCTGTCTGGAATTGATAACGCAGTAAACAAGAAAAGCACACAAACTACATGACAGTTTCGTATCATAAAGCGATAATTATATGACGCGTATTAAAACACATGAAACTGTGAAACGTTAATATTTATAAAACTTCGGCAGCAATCTTCGATGATTATTCATACAGCTATCCGTTAATTGAAGTCGTAGGTTCGGCTTCAATTAACGAACAGACATACGAATACACGCAGTCATCATCTCCGAGCTTGAATCGCCTTCGTTCTGTTTAGAAAAGATTACAAAATAAACAAGAAAGCATACAGAATACGTGACATTTTACATACAAAAAAGCAAAATTCATATGACACATTGTATAACGCATGAAACTGTGAAACGTTAATCGGCAGCAATCTTCGATGATTATTCATACAGCTATCCGTTAATTGAAGTCGTAGGTTCGGCTTCAATTAACGAACACACATCGAAGATAAGAAGCCATTATTTTCGAGCCTGAATCGCCTTCGTTCTGTTTGGAAAAGATTATACAATAAACAAGAAAAACACACAGAGTACATAACAGTTTCGTATGATGAAACGATAATTATATGACGCGTAATAGAACACATGAAACTGTGAAACAATAATATTTATAAAACTTCGGCAGCAATCTTCGATGATTATTCATACAGCTATCCCTTAATTGAAGTCGTAGGTTCGGCTTCAATTAATGAACAGACATACGAATACACGCAGCTTTTACCTTGAAGCTTGAATCGCCTTCATTCTGTTTGGAAAAGATTACAAAATAAACAATAAAAGCTTACAGAATACGTGACATTTTACATACAACAAAGCGAAATTCATATGACACATTGTATTACGCATGAAACTGTGAAACGTTAATCGGCAGCAATCCTCGATGATTATTCATACAGCTATCCGTTAATTGAAGTCGTAGGTTCGGCTTCAATTAACGAACAGACATACGAAGACACGGAGTCATCATCTTCGAGCTTGAATGACCTTCATTCTGTTTGGAAAAGATTACAAAATAAACAGGAAAAGCATACAGAATACGTAACATTTTACATACAACAAAGCGAAATTCATATGACACATTGTATAACGCATGAAACTGTGAAACGTTAATCGGCAGCAATCTTCGATGATTATTCATACAGCTATCCGTTAATTGAAGTCGTAGGTTCGGCTTCAATTAACGAACACACATCGAAGATAAGAAGCCATTATTTTCGAGCCTGAATCGCCTTCGTTCTGTTTGGACAAGATTATACAATAAACAAGAAAAACACACAGAGTACATAACAGTTTCGTATGATGAAGCGATAATTAAATGACGCGTAATAGAACACATGAAACTGTGAAACAATAATATTTATAAAACTTCGGCAGCAATCTTCGATGATTATTCATACAGCTATCCCTTAATTGAAGTCGTAGGTTCGGCTTCAATTAACGAACAGACATACGAATACACGCAGCTTTCACCTTGAAGCTTGAATCGCCTTCATTCTGTTTGGAAAAGATTACAAAATAAACAATAAAAGCTTACAGAATACGTGACATTTTACATACAACAAAGCGAAATTCATATGACACATTGTATTACGCATGAAACTGTGAAACGTTAATCGGCAGCAATCTTCGATGATTATTCATACAGCTATCCGTTAATTGAAGTCGTAGGTTCGGCTTCAATTAACGAACAGACATACGAAGACACGGAGTCATCATCTTCGAGCTTGAATGACCTTCATTCTGTTTGGAAAAGATTACAAAATAAACAAGAAAAGCATACAGAATACGTGACATTTTACATACAACAAAGCGAAATTCATATGACACATTGTATAACGCATGAAACTGTGAAACGTTAATCGGCAGCAATCTTCGATGATTATTCATACAGCTATCCGTTAATTGAAGTCGTAGGTTCGGCTTCAATTAACGATCAGACATACGAAGACACGGAGTCATCATCTTCGAGCTTGAATGACCTTCATTCTGTCTGGAATTGATAACGCAGTAAACAATAAAAACATACAAACTACATGACAGTTTCGTATGATAAAGCGATAATTATATGACGCGTAATAAAACACATGAAACTGTGAAACGTTAATATTTATAAAACTTCGGCAGCAATCTTCGATGATGATTCATACAGCTATCCGTTAATTGAAGTCGTAGGTTCGGCTTCAATTAACGAACAGACATACGAATACACGCAGCCTTCATCTTGAAGCTTGAATCGCCTTCATTCTGTTTGGAAAAGATTACAAAATAAACAAGAAAAGCATACAGAATACGTGACATTTTACATACAACAAAGCGAAATTCATATGACACATTGTATAACGCATGAAACTGTGAAACGTTGATCGGCAGCAATCTTCGATGATTATTCATACAGCTATCCGTTAATTGAAGTCGTAGGTTCGGCTTCAATTAACGAACAGACATACGAAGACACGGAGTCATCATCTTCGAGCTTGAATGACCTTCATTCTGTCTGGAATTGATAACGCAGTAAACAAGAAAAGCATACAAACTACATGACAGTTTCGTATGATAAAGCGACAATTATATGACGTGTAATAGAACACATGAAACTGTGAAACGTTAATATTTATAAAACTTCGGCAGCAATCTTCGATGATGACTCATACAGCTATCCGTTAATTGAAGTCGTAGGTTCGGCTTCAATTAACGAACAGACATACGAAGACACGGAGTCATCATCTTCGAGCTTGAATGACCTTCATTCTGTTTGGAAAAGATTACAAAATAAACAGGAAAAGCATACAGAATACGTAACATTTTACATACAACAAAGCGAAATTCATATGACACATTGTATAACGCATGAAACTGTGAAACGTTAATCGGCAGCAATCTTCGATGATTATTCATACAGCTATCCGTTAATTGAAGTCGTAGGTTCGGCTTCAATTAACGAACACACATCGAAGATAAGAAGCCATTATTTTCGAGCCTGAATCGCCTTCGTTCTGTTTGGACAAGATTATACAATAAACAAGAAAAACACACAGAGTACATAACAGTTTCGTATGATGAAGCGATAATTAAATGACGCGTAATAGAACACATGAAACTGTGAAACAATAATATTTATAAAACTTCGGCAGCAATCTTCGATGATTATTCATACAGCTATCCCTTAATTGAAGTCGTAGGTTCGGCTTCAATTAACGAACAGACATACGAATACACGCAGCTTTCACCTTGAAGCTTGAATCGCCTTCATTCTGTTTGGAAAAGATTACAAAATAAACAATAAAAGCTTACAGAATACGTGACATTTTACATACAACAAAGCGAAATTCATATGACACATTGTATTACGCATGAAACTGTGAAACGTTAATCGGCAGCAATCTTCGATGATTATTCATACAGCTATCCGTTAATTGAAGTCGTAGGTTCGGCTTCAATTAACGAACAGACATACGAAGACACGGAGTCATCATCTTCGAGCTTGAATGACCTTCATTCTGTTTGGAAAAGATTACAAAATAAACAAGAAAAGCATACAGAATACGTGACATTTTACATACAACAAAGCGAAATTCATATGACACATTGTATAACGCATGAAACTGTGAAACGTTAATCGGCAGCAATCTTCGATGATTATTCATACAGCTATCCGTTAATTGAAGTCGTAGGTTCGGCTTCAATTAACGATCAGACATACGAAGACACGGAGTCATCATCTTCGAGCTTGAATGACCTTCATTCTGTCTGGAATTGATAACGCAGTAAACAATAAAAACATACAAACTACATGACAGTTTCGTATGATAAAGCGATAATTATATGACGCGTAATAAAACACATGAAACTGTGAAACGTTAATATTTATAAAACTTCGGCAGCAATCTTCGATGATGATTCATACAGCTATCCGTTAATTGAAGTCGTAGGTTCGGCTTCAATTAACGAACAGACATACGAATACACGCAGCCTTCATCTTGAAGCTTGAATCGCCTTCATTCTGTTTGGAAAAGATTACAAAATAAACAAGAAAAGCATACAGAATACGTGACATTTTACATACAACAAAGCGAAATTCATATGACACATTGTATAACGCATGAAACTGTGAAACGTTGATCGGCAGCAATCTTCGATGATTATTCATACAGCTATCCGTTAATTGAAGTCGTAGGTTCGGCTTCAATTAACGAACAGACATACGAAGACACGGAGTCATCATCTTCGAGCTTGAATGACCTTCATTCTGTCTGGAATTGATAACGCAGTAAACAAGAAAAGCATACAAACTACATGACAGTTTCGTATGATAAAGCGACAATTATATGACGTGTAATAGAACACATGAAACTGTGAAACGTTAATATTTATAAAACTTCGGCAGCAATCTTCGATGATGACTCATACAGCTATCCGTTAATTGAAGTCGTAGGTTCGGCTTCAATTAACGAACAGACATACGAATACACGCAGCCTTCATCTTGAAGCTTGAATCGCCTTCATTCTGTTTGGAAAAGATTACAAAATAAAGAAGAAAAGCATACAGAATACGTGACATTTTACATACAACAAAGCGAAATTCATATGGCACATTATATAACGCATGAAACTGTGAAACGTTAATCGGCAGCAATCTTCGATGATTATTCTTACAGCTATCCGTTAATTGAAGTCGTAGGTTCGGCTTCAATTAACGAACAGACATACAAAACACGGAGTCATCATCTTCGAGCTTGAATGACCTTCATTCTGTCTAGAATTGATAACGCAGTAAACAAGAAAAGCACACAGAGTACATGACAGTTTCGTATGATAGAGCGATAATTATATGACGCGTAATAGAATACATGAAACTGTGTAACGTTAATCGGCAGCAATCTTCGATGATTATTTATACAGCTATCCGTTAATTGAAGTCGTAGGTTCGGCTTCAATTAACGAACAGACATACAAAGACACGCAGCCATTATCTTCGAGTTTGAATCACCTTCATTCTGTCTGGAAATGATTACATAATAAACAAAAACAACATGCAGAATACATGACGATTTCGTACGATAAAGCTACATTTATATGTCTCGTTGTATAACACATGAAGCTGATAAATAATATTTATAAGACTTCGGCAGCAATCTTCGATGATTATTCATACAGCTATCCGATAATTGAAGTCGAAGGTTCGGCTTCAATTAACGAACAGACATACAAAGACAAGCACCCATTATTTTTGAGCTTGAATCACCTTCATTTTGTCTGAAAATGGTTACACAATAAACAAGAAAAGCATGCAAAATACATGACGATTTCGTACGAGAAAGCAACAGTTATATATCACGGTATAGAATACACGAAATTTGTAAATAATATTTATAAAACTTCGGCAGCAATCTTCAATGATTATTCATACAGCTATCCGTTAATTGAAGTCGTAGGTTCGGCTTCAATTAACGAACAGACATACGAAGATACGCAGCCATCACCTTCGAGCTTGAATCGCCTTCATTCTGTTTGGAAAAGATTACAAAATAAACAAGAAAAGCATACAGAATACATGACACAATTTCATACAATAAAGCGAATTTTATATGACACATTGTATAACACATGAAACTATGAAACGCTAATATTAATAAGACATCGGCAGCAATCTTCGATGATTATTCATACAGCTATCCGTTAATTGAAGTCGTAGGTTCGGCTTCAATTAACGAACAGACATATGAAAACATGAAGTCATCATCTTTGAGCTTGAATCACCTTCATTCTATCTGGAATTAATTACGCAATAAAGAAAGAAAAGCATACAGAATATATGACACAATTTCATACAATAAAGTGAAATTCATATGACACATATGAAACTGTGAAACGTTAATATTTATAAGACATCGGCAACAATCTTCGATGATTTTTCATACAGCTATCCGTTAATTGAAGTCGTAGGTTCGGCTTCAATTAACGAACAGACATACGAAGACACGCAGTCTACATCTTCGAGCTTGAATCACCTTCATTCTGTCTTTAATTGTTTACGCAATAAACAAGAAATGCATTTAGAATACATGACGATTTCGTACGATAAAGCAACAGTTATATGCCACGTTATAGAACTTATCAAACTGTCAAACGTTTATATTTATTTTATGCGAGCATGACGTACACACAACCCCCAGTCAACATACAAACATCAAAAATCTCAACAATAGTTTGCATGATTACAATAACAGTATTTCGTAAGCAGGCAAGTGTGTCTCTATCTTAAAATTTTCAATAAAATAATAAAAAAAAACATGTCTAATACAACATTATTCACTACTACTTATACATAATTATTTATTTACCTTAACAATAAATGTGTACCTACTAATTTTATACATTCATAACTCTGTCTGTCCATGACGCTTTCACGGCAAAACCGTTGCACCGAATTTAATTTAATGTAGCATACAGATACTTCTATTCTTGAGGAATGAAATAGGCTTCTATTTAACGCGATAAACGACATACACACCGGCGTAGTCTCTTGCAATATCTAGTAAAATATAGTTCCTACACATTTGACTCTTATTAAAGACAGCCGAAGTGCGATATTATCCGCGGGTTTTGTAGCTTATAAATCTTATTTTGTGTCGTATTTCCTTATTAGGGTTCCGTTGCCAAATGGCAAAAAACGGAACCCTTATAGATTCGTCATGTTCGTCTGTCTGTCCGTCCGTATGTCACAGCCTCTTTTTTCCGAAACTATAAGAGCCATACTGTTGAAACTTGGTTAGTAGATGTATTCTGTGAACCGCTTTAATATTTTTACACAAAAATAGAAAAAAAGCAAAAAAAAGATGTTGAGGTTTCTAATATCATTTTTTTCTAAACTGAATGGTTTGCGCGAGAGACACTTCCAAAGTGGTAAAACGTTGGTCCCCCCCCCCTGTTACTTCTAAAATAAGAGAGTGATAAAACTAAAAACAATATATGATGTACATTACCGTGCAAACTACCAACGAAAGTTGGTTTGAACGAGATCTAGTAAGTAGTTTTTTTTAATACGTCATAAATCATAAACCGCAAATTACATTTCTTTCATTCAAAACACTATTAATAAAACATCGATATAAGTTACAACGAACTACAAAAACTTTTATATGATGCTACGGAACCCTTCATGGGCGAGTCCGACTCGCACTTGGCCGCTTTTTTTTAAATTTTCTTTTGTTTAACCATATTTTTCATATAAAAAGTACTCTAAGTTACTTCTTATAACAAATACTATACGCCAGTAAAAGTCTCTATCAAATTGGTGCAGACGTTTTCGAGATTAGAAAGAATAAGTTGACTGACAATTGTAAAAATAATTATTTTTCTTTTAAGTAGGTACTGTTTAATTCTATACTTTCTTATCTATTAAATAAAAAGTTGTTAATTTGAAAATATGTACAAACAGACTTAAATTTTATTTATTTTTATAGATATATTTAGCTAATAGAATAGTAGTTGGTCTTACACTTCTTTTTGCATGTATATATATGTACTTATGTATTAATTTATACAACATATTTGATAATTTATAATAACCTAACCAGCACCTTTTTTAAAAACAATTTATTCCTGGTTTATATTCATTTTGACCAGACAATGTGGAAATAACTAAGTATCTTACTTATAACTATTCATATTAACCGGTCTTAACACATGCAATATCATAATAAAACTACAATTTAATTTCCAAAAAAATAGCAAACCATTTATCTTAGTAAAATCACTTACTTACTGATCAATTACTGCAGCATGTATCTAAGCCTATTAAAATAAAACCTGGTTGCTATTAAAAGAGCCTGGTTTGTTTTGACCTGACTTTGGTCAACCCTATGTTAAAGGGAGCTATATTAATTGTTTTTTTTTAACAGCTCATCATTGGAACAAAAAAGATTGTTGCACTCCTGATAAGTCATAATGTCCATGTTTGACCGCACGGTTGGCCTAGTGGTTAAAGCGGTCGCCACGCCGCTTCCTACTACGCCAAGTGTCGTGGGTTTAAATCCTACGTTGGACAACACTTTGTGTGATTCACAAATTGTTGTTCTGAGTCTGGATGTTCTTTATGTCCGTTTCATGTATGTTTGTTAACTCCCCAGTGACATAGGATTTATATTACTTAAAAAATAAAAAAAACCAGCAACATTCACACTTTTTTTAAGACCTAAAATGCAACCAACCAGTTTAAGTGGGCAATTTTAGGCCAGATATGGTCTGATATTATGTGGAGTATTACCCTACCAGAGGTAAAAGCAGCTGAAGTATTGCTCTTCACCGAGTTAGTCATGTCAACGAGCAACTCCTTTCTCTCAACATTGGGAGGGGAACTCATACTGTTACTATGAACTTGAGTTCTATGGGTTGCAGATGTCTAAGGGCAGTAAGAGTTATCCTGTCTGATCCTTTGTATCATATAATATAAAGGAATGATATGACAACACACAAACATACAGGTTAGATGAAGGTTAGTTAGTATCGCTGAGTCACTCTTCATTATTTGAGATATACTTGTTTGCCACCTATACAATATACCTAAATAAAAAAATATGTACATAGCAGAGAATTGATATGATTAGAATAAGGAATACATACCTTTCAACTGCCGGTGGCTTCTATCTGGTTTCACCAGTCATGCTTGGGATGAATCAGTGTTGCAGATTTTCTTTCAGTTCTACGGGAAAAACAATTAAATAATTACTTCAAGTCTTTATTAATTAACTTAAATAAATAATCCATAAATTAGTTTTAATAATTTAGTTTTTTATAGCTTAAAAAATAATAAAACCTGTATGAAACAACAGTATATTGTTTTAAAAAAAAAAATTAAAAAAAAACTGGTACCTGAAATGATCTCAAAATGGCTGAGCTATGGGATACTGAATCCAGACAAAGGAAATTGAACTAAGATATTTCAAAACTATGAAAGAGTATCAATGACAAATCCAAAGCAGTGTACTTACTCATCTAGGATACTTTAGAGCTGGGCCACGCCTTTAATGAGAACTCCTGGTCTTCTGGTGTTCAGCCAAGTTTTCTTCTCGTCCAATTTTTACTAATTTTCTGCTTGTATCTTCTTGATATCTTCATTTGAGTGACAAAACATAGCAATATTTTCGACTATGGCTTGGTTTTGGCTCAGTAAAAGGATCTGCCGCAGTATCGATTTCCCGACTCATCTGAATTGAGCTGAAGATTTTGATGATAAATAGACCAAAAGTCATTTTGTCATCAAAATCTAACGCCATTTCAGTTGCGTTCCGAATATTTGGGTTCACTGTGTTAATATTTAACATTATTTTAATTTATTACAAGAAAATGACGGGAGCTAGACTTGTTCGTGGAGGTATTACTGCAGCGAATGGCCCAGACATGCGTGGTACAGCTCTTCAGGCTGCTGGGCCGAGCTCTAGCGCGCATGTGTCGTGACATTCACGCATGCGCTTAACCAATCGTCTGTTCTAGAACATTTCTGACCCATACACGTAAATATTGTTATATACACATAGCATTCATCTCCTAGTGTGTGTGTTTTAGCATCCCACAAACTCTTAATTATAGAAAAAGTTACATAGGTAGATACTTATAATTTTGATGGTTAAGACAACATTCAAAGTTACTAAAGCAATACCACAGAGCAATGGAATGTTAAAATTGATTCCATGGATGGTGCAGTGACATAAACGACCACCCCACCGCTTCCTACTGCGATGAGTGTAGTGGGTTGGATCCCAAGAACACCTTGATAAACAGTCTTTGACATTTTCAAAGTTAAAAACATAATTTCCATAACATGTTATCTTCTACTACAACACTAAATATTTGTGATAATGAACTCTCAAATGAGTGAACTGCAAACCTCACATTCGGAGTGAAACTATTGTTCTCATTTGAGAATTTGAGCGACGGGTAATTGAGTAATCCCGGGTACGGAATGCGGTGGTGGTTTCACATGACGAAATAGACGTTTGACACGCCATTTGGTTCAGTGTAATGACGGTATTAAGGCCCCGGTATTAAGGCCCCGGACGGTATTTTAGCGGGAAACTTTTATAGTGAAGGGTTCTTGGCCGTGAAAATTGTTCGATTTAAACTTTACTATTTTTTAATTATAGTTTATGGTTGTTTGTGGCGTATATTCAAAGACAATTAATAGTTTGTAAATAAGGACAAGGTTATACTTCTTTAAGTTTTTTTTGTTGTTACATAGAGGGTTTTATTATCTTGTTGATGTAGTAGGTATACTGTTTTATGTTAAATTATTCATTTAAGTTGGCTAGTTATTAAAAGTGGTAAGCGATAACAATATTACAATAAGTTTTGGTTTTCTGAAAACTGACAGCATAGTAATGATTCATTATTGAATCATTAACAATACTAAATGCTTCCAACTAAGCTTCACGACTGTTATTTTATGATAACAACCGGGAACGACTGCTTAACGTGACCTCCGAATCACGGAAACGCTCATAACATATTACACAACAAACGGTCACCCATCTAGGTACCGACCGCACCTTCGTTGCTTACCCTCGGTAATTGTTTCCAATCTCCTAAGGTCAATCGGCTATGAGCGATTCAATGCGCTAAAACGTACGGAGAAGCGATATTTCAGGGAATAATAATAATCCTTTAGAATTGACTCCGATTTCTTGATATGTAAATTCCTTTAGTCAAAAGTTTGTGTAAAGAAACGGCAAAGCAACAGGTTAGCAACATACATTCCGTGGCCTTAGGGCTGTTTTGCTGTTATCCGTTGCCATGGCAACGGAGAAATATTGCGATAATTGTGTTTGTAGGGACTTCGATATGTTTAATTTATATTGTTATGTAACTAGCTCATGCCTGCGGTTACGCTTGCGTCCGTTTCATCTTTTATTAGCTAGAGTTAAAATAGTTTCATTATCATCAACATCATCAGCCTATAGCAGTCCACAACTGGACATAGGCCTCGCCCATTGCACACCACTCTGATCGATTTTGGGCTTCTTGCATCCAGCTCCTGCCAGCCATCGCAGGCAAAATATAGTTTATAATAATTTATCCGAGCACAAACACTTGATTATTCTCATTTATTAAAAATATAAGCTACTATAAAAACTGAAGTAAGAAAATTTTAAAACTATTTTGCAAAAAATCTATAAAAAGTAAATAACTATAAAAAAATTAATTGAAACAACTGTAATGAAATTTCTCTCTAAAATTTCGTGCGGTTCATTAATTTCTTTTTTTCTTTCAGTTTTCAAGTTGGATTGATATTTTACACTTAAAATTTTAATGTTTCGAATGATTTATTTCGAAAATTAGTAGTTTTTTACTATATATTCTTAGGAATTCTTTGAGGTGTGCTTACATCGGTCAAACATTAACGATATCACAAGTTTTGTACAGTTACTTTTTTTTCTTTTTTCTATTACTGTAATTTTTGGCCTGTGTGCCCACAAAAAGTAAGTGTTGTAAAAGGGGTACATTGTAAGCCAGTAAAGAGTAAAGTCCATACAGTTTTGCTCTATTCTTTTAAAAACCGCTAAATATACACTTTTGCCATAGTAACTAAGTTCTTATGTGTGGAGTATTTTTATTTTATTTTTTTAATTGGAAGGCAATAGGAAGTATACCTTAGATAATAGTATATTTCTCCGCCCGCGTTATTTTCGGTTATCATCACCATGAGTCTGTCTTTCTCCAAAGTGTAATCTATCTCTATACCTAAATTCATCCAAATCGATTAAGCCGATTAGCATTGAAAACGTTACAGACAGAGTTACTTTAGAATTAATATTATTAGTACGTATAATACGCCACAACTTAAATCAAATAATTGATACGAAATATTCTTAATGAATTAATTTTTTCATAGATCTTATTACAGACATAAATATACATATATAAGTTAAATTGATAAAGCTTATTGTTAGGACTGCCTTGTTCGTCTAGTGCTTAGTGTATGTGGCTGCTGATCAAGAGGTGCCGGGTTTAATTCCTGGGTCGCACCAAATGTTTATGTGATCCATAAATATTTGTTTGAAGTCTGGGTATTTTTTATGTATATTATGTGTGTATTTACAAAAAAAAAAGTTTAAATATTTATATCAGTTGTTTAGTACCCATAGTACAAGCTCTGCTTAGTTTGGGGCTAGATGACGTTGTGTGTAAGATGTCCAAAATATTTATTTATCTATTTATAAGTCACCCATTTAGAATTTTGAGAGCTCCTGACGTAATAGAAGTAGAAGGATCGGTCAAGCAATCAGATTGGATGTTATTTGTAATTTTTTTGAACTTCTGATACACAACACCGTCTAGTTTTAAACTAAGAAAAAGCTTGTAGTATAAAAGCTAGAGTAACCGACATAACACTTAAATACTTTTTTTTAAAATACATACATTATTAGCAATAGAGCCACGCTGATTTCGGGAGGAATTGGCAGGCTCGAGCGGGGCCATACTACCCTCACACAGAAGATCAACCAACAACAGCGTTCGTGCTGTGTACTTTCGTTTGTGAGTGTGAGACCGAAGGCTCAATATTTCTGCATCATACTGCAGGCCTGCGGAAGCCGGTAGAATGATGAACAAAACATCTCACTAAGCCGACATGGTGTGGGTCGCCACCCTGTATTGTATGTATGCACTCACAATGAGGATAAAGGCTCCTACTCCTGGACTCTACTCATGCTTTCCAACAGGCAGTGTAGATCACACATTTATCGATCCTGCAAACATTTAACATAAAGATATATAGTAATTAACCAATTGAAAAACTGGTATTCAGTCACATGTGAGTATTGGAGAATAAAGAAAATGTCTGTCTGGATGCAAGAAATCGAGGATCGAAATAAGTAGCATGCAATTAGAGAAACCTATGTCCAGCTGTGGACTGCGATAGGCCGATGATGATTATGAGTCTAAAGCGAACTTATAGGTGGATACCAATTACATGGATAACAATTACAATGTACTCTTTTGCAGCCTTTATTATTATTAGCCTTTTTTATTATTTAAGTACTGGTTTATTATTCTAACCTTACTTACTCGGGTATGAATATGGTATGGATATGTTTGGCTCTTACAGCTACATTATATTATTTTCTAAAACAATATCGCTACAATGCTTGTAATCGTGACTTCATCTCAACAAGATAGAGAGAGATAGAGATAGCTGAGATAGCTGGACATGCTTATCTATTGTATAAATTCTATCAAATACTTTAAACAATATATGACGCAGGAATAAGTGTATTAAAAAAGACTAACACATGTCATACTCTCTAGGAAACAATCCTCCATAAAGGTCTGAACAACTATAGCAGTCCAAAGCTCGCTACAATAAGTTAACCCTCATAATCCTTATAAACGACACGACTTCCCTTTATTATAACATCAGGTACAATCTTATTATAAGCCAATCGTACTCAAATATGAGCATGGTGTACACACGCGATCATTTGGTACAATTACGAGGCACGTCCACGGTTTATGTCCCGCCCGCACGTGTGCAGGCTGCCTTACCTCGAAACGTTTATTTATTCATACAAAAGTTCATATCTACACGCAATTGTGAATCAGTCTTCATAATGGCTTTAAAGTGGTTTTTAATATTGATTGGAGTTATTGAAGGCACAGTTAGGTCTATTTAAAGGGGGGTTTTAGATATATTAGGGTTCCGAAGTTTATGACTTTGAACCCTTATAGATTTGTTATGTCCGTCTGTCCGTCCGCTCGTCCGTCCGACGACTTACCGCCCAAACGGTGAGTGCTAGAAAGATGAAACTTTACAAGAATACGTATTGTAATTACGTCGACAAAGTGCTACAATAAAATTATGAAAAATATTTTTATTTAGGGTACCTCCCTAAATGGGAAAGACGATAAAGGCCACTTTTTTAGGGTTCCGTAGCCAAATGGCAAAAAACGGAACCCTTATAGATTCGTCAAGTCTGTCTGTCTGTCTGTCTGTCTGTCTGTCTGTCTGTCTGTCCGTCCGTATGTCACAGCCAATTATTTCCGAAACTATAAGAGCTATAATATTGAAATTTGGTCAGACGACGTATTCTGTGAACCGCATTAAGATTTTGACGTGAAAATAGAAAAAAAACAATACATTTTGGGGGTCCCCATACTTGGAACTGAAACTCAAAAATTTTTTTTTCATCAAACCTATACGTGTGGGGTATCTAAGGATAGGTGTTCAAAAATGATATTGAGGTTTCGAATATCATTTTTTTCTAAACTGAATGGTTTGCGCGAGAGACCCTTCCAAAGTGGAAAAATGTGTGTCCCCCCCCCCTCTAACTTCTAAAATAAGAGAGTGATAAAACTAAAAAAAATATATGTTGTACATTACCATGCAAACTACCAACGAAAATTGGTTTGAACGAGATCTAGTGAGTAGTTTTTTTTTAATACGTCATAAATCGTAACACGCAATTTACCTTTCATCCAATCAATACACTAGTATAAAAACATCGATGAAAGTTTTATATGATGTTACTTGCCGATACGGAACCCTTCATGGGCGAGTCCGACTCGCACTTGGCCGCTTTTTTGTAAAAACAGGGCGACCCCCGCACCCCTCTGATAGATAAACGGTTGGCTCAAAAAATCTGGGAAAATTCGTGTTGGTGGTCCATATAATGAACTTTAAAGGAAAACTATAACAAATTAGATGACTTTCATGGTTCAGGAGATATAGAGGCTTAACTTTTACAATGCGCTTACTTGGAAAACGGCATACAAAATTAACGCATTAATACTTAAGCATAACAATTATCCATTGGATACGATTTCTAATCGACGTACCTAAGGAACCCTTTCCTGTGCGTGGCCTGACACGGCCGATTTCATTTACGGATGGTTTTGTTAAAATGAATCTATAGGTGTTCTGAGTAATGAAATTTTTTGAGGGTTATGTATGGAGGTATACATATCTAGTTTCTATGTGCTGAGGAGGTACTGTATGGGCCAGTAGGTCGACTTTATACGCTGTCCGTCTAGAATAAGTCAATGTTTTGCACTGATATTATGGTACAAGGCATATAGGACGGTTAACACTGAAGTTTACCGATGCTGGCAGGTGTTCTTCCTGTAGATCTTGAGTCACAAAGTTGGCGTGTACTAATCAATAATAGAAAACATAAAATACGGCTTTTTCGGCTTACATGACCGCAATAAAATCAGAAGATTGATCCAACAGCAGTTCGATATCTATAACGACCTTAGAGACAAATGGCAACAAGGATGGAATGTATTATCTAAGGAATTTATAATCAAATCAAATTAGTTACCAGTTCTATCCACCTTTTTGGGAACGGTTATCGAGAATATGGCTTGAAGTGTTCAAACATTCTCAACATTTGAATCTAGGTGTGAACAGCCTGCCTATCAAATTATATGATAATGTAGTATTTGGTACATTGAACATAATATAATGCTAAATATATAAATGTTTCTCACGTCTGACACACAACATCATCTAGTCCTAAACCGTACAGAACTTATAACATCCTCCCAGCCTCCGGAGGTCGACTGAATGATGCATAATGATTAGGTCTCCGATCTCACACTTACCAATCAAAGACGATAGCCCAAATACTGTCATTTTAAGTTGATCTTCAGTGTGAATAACCTACCCTTAGCTAAGTACTCTTATATAGTTAGTTAGGAGTTTAGAATTGTGTAAAAATGTTTGGTAAAAAATACATTATAAACCCTATTGATAGCAATAGGGTTTCCAATGTACTTTTTTTAAACTTTCTTTTTTAATTAAATAAAGTATGATTTTGAAATTATTATTTTACATTACAACCTTTGAATATTCAACCCTCACTTAGTTTACAAAATCTTCTTCTGCCTTATTCCCAATATTATTTGTGGTCGGCTACTAGTTCAACCGGTTTTACCTGAATATCAGTTTTTTCACGGAGCGATTGGCATCAGACCTCCGGAACTCTAAGGGAGAACTGAAATTCATAGGTTGAACTAATTGTTAGTAAATTTGAGGGCACTGACTTCCCAACCGCGATTGCCATAGATGTTCCTGACAACCGGGAGTGACGGCTTTACGTGCTCTACGTGGCACGGGCGTTAATCACCGCCAAACTTCCAAACTCCGGGCTGCTATTAGGAATTTTGTAGGTAAAACCCAAAAACACTATTTGGCCCGACCCAGGATTTGAACCCGAGACCTCTTGATTAGCAGTCGCTTTAGCTTTCCACTAGACCAACGAGGCAGTACTCAGTTTACAAACTATCAACATCAACAACCCATAACGTCCCACTGCTGGGCTCGGGTCTCCTCTCAAGAGAGGGTTAAGGCCATACGTCCCCACGCTGGCCGAGTGCGGGTTGGGGACAGGCAAGACACGTTGTGGCTACGTAATCTTACCGTTGGATGTTTTTAAGCCGCCCGAAGGCCTCCAACTAAGCTTCACGACTGTTACCTTATGACAACAACCGGGACCGACTGCTTAACGTGACCTCCGAATCACGGAAACGCTCATAACATATCATGCCACATACGGTCACCCATCTAGGTCCGACCGCGCCGTAGTTGCTTACCCTCGGTGATTGTTTCCAATCACCTAAGGCCACTCGGCTATGAGCGCTTCTAAGTGCTTCTATCTAGTTTACAAACTAATCTGAATTAATTTCAAATTATAGCGCTTTGTTATATTTGTTCCTCAAATTAGTTTGTAATTTAGGAATAATGTAACAACAATATCGCATTGCATTGAGTTTGAAAAGATTTTGAAACATAGAAAGAAATAAATGAAAATGTACAGTTAGAAAAAATAGCACGTGATCAAATGAAATAACTGCATTGCGCTTATAATTACAAATAAATTACTGATATACGTTTCTATTATTTTCTCTACATATTTCAAGTTATAAGAGGTTAGCTTTCGCCCGCGGCTCCACCTGCGTATATCTCGATTGTTGCAGTAAAAAGTAGCCTACGTGTTATTCTCATAGATAAGCCTTTACAGTAAGATAAATATTACTGTAAAGTTTCATCTAAATCCGTGGAACATATTACTATATTTTTTTTTCCTCAAACCCATACGAGTGGGATATCTATGGATAGGTCTTCAAAAATGATGTTGAGGTTACTAATATCATTTTTTTCTAAACTGAATAGTTTGCGCGAGAGACATTTCCAAAGTGGAAAGATGTCCCCCCCCTGTAACTTCTTAAATAAGAGAGTAATAAAACCAAAAAAAATATATGTTGTACATTACCATGTAAACTACCACAGAAAATTGGTTTGAACGAGATCTAGTAAGTAGTTTTTTTTTAATACGCCATAAATCGTAAACCGCAATTTACCTTTTATTCAATCAATACACTATTATAAGAACTTATAAATGATGTTACTTGCTGCTACGGAACAATTCATGGGCGAGTCCGACTCGCACTTGGCAGCTTTTTTAATTCTTGCTAATCCTTGTTTTGTGTTGTTTTTACTCTGTAGTTCGTTGTATCTTTGATAGATGGCACCGTTAAATGTTTATGTAGCGCTGTGTGTCGAAGTTATCACAATTTATTTATTTTCATTTTTAAATCAGATACCGTGTATGTTTATGAAGTTTTTAAGTCAGTTTTTTTTCGGTAGTCTTCGCCTAAGGCATTCTTGCCAGTAAACTCATTATTTTCTTTGATTATAATATACATATTATATATTGTTTTAACCTTTCATGGTCAGTAACACTAAAACAGAAATCTACGGGATTGCTACCATGTACCTTTTTGTTGGTGAGTATCCGATATTTCGGCGCTGTTGCAAGCGCCATGATCACGGAGTAACTGAAGA
Source organism: Phragmatobia fuliginosa (assembly GCA_932526445.1). NCBI lineage: Eukaryota > Metazoa > Arthropoda > Insecta > Lepidoptera > Erebidae > Phragmatobia > Phragmatobia fuliginosa. The sequence continues at coordinate 1,831,238 of OW052063.1, read as the reverse complement.
TCTTCCGGGTGGGATGTTATTGGCAGACATATCGGTCTACCCTCTTTCGCAGTCTTTTTCTACGATCGTCCCCGGTACCACTGGTCACTAACTCACTACTCACTCGTAACTGTTCTCGACACACATACATATTATATCTTGTATTTTGACTGCCTTGTTGGTCTAGTAGTTAGAGTTTGCGGCTACTGATCAAAAGGTCTCGGGTTCGATTCCCTCGTCTGTATGATCTACAAATATTTGAGTCATAGTTTGAGTGTTTTCTATGTAAAAAAATATATCTTTAATATGTATTTATATCAGTTGTCTAGTACCCATAATATAAGTTCTGCTTAGTTTGGGACTAGATGACGTTGTGTCTCAGATCGCTATGGATGAATCGCTATCACTTATGGTATACACCACTCTCCACAATATAATGATATTGAAGTAAATGTATATGTTCTACATTTGTTCTAACACTAAATGGACATAGCCGGACAGGTGACAGTACAAAATGCAGCGATAATTGCCGTCCAGCAATACGTTGGACAATGACGTGTTGAAAATTGACGTTGACTGTACAGTTATATCACTGCATTGTGTGCTATTCGGTGTACGAATGAATCTGATAAATTTATTAGATGTAATGTCTAAGTAAATATTTATTTTAAACTGGCTTTAAACTAGGCTTAAGTTGGTCAGTTTGATTTCCCTCCTGGTCAAAATTAGTTATACATGTGATGAATACGATTATTAATACGATTATTTTGTCTGAATTTATTTTATTTAGTAATTATGTTTTTCAGAAGTTTTTTTGAACTAGCCGTCCTAAAATAATATTGGAAGCTTAAAGCTAGGAAGAACAAGAAGAAGAAGAAGTTTCGTTATAGTATAGGTTTTGCCCAGAATCTACCGGTATTGTGTATAATTTTAGCAAAAAGGAACCGACTTCATAGAAAAACTATTCTGAGTTCCCAAATTGCGACAATTGTGCTTGATATTTGAGGAGTTCCCTCGATTTCCTTGGGATCCCATCATCAGATCCCGATATGGTGAAGATGGAACCACCTGTAAGCTACGCCCATTTCAATGCAAAAAGAATTTTTTAAATCGGTTCATAAACGACGAAATTATCGCTGAACATACATAAAAAAAAAAGATTCCGACGAATTGAGAACCTCCTCCTTTTTTTTGAAGTCGGATAAAAATATGTAAAAACGGTTGCGATACCTTCTACTTTCCGACGTTTCGAACGGGTTGTACCGGTCGTAGTCACTGGTAGACTACTAGACTAGACTACAATCTACCCGTAACCACGAGCGGTATAACCCGTTCGAAACGTCGGAAAGCAGAAGGTATCATAACCTTTTGAATTTTATCGCGAATAAGTCCCGTATACAGTAAAAAACATGAGTATGTGTAAAAGTCGCGAAAGCCTAAAAACAGTTATGTGAAATATATTATTGGACTAATATTAATAATAAATAAACTATATCTACGAACAGTGTTCTCAAACACTTGGTTTTGTAAGACTTAAATAAACTAAAACTTCTTACTAAAACTTAAAAATATATTTTTATTTTCTTTAATTTATTCCACGTCTAAAATGCCAACCTGTACCGTAAGCACTCTAAACATCAAAGTAAAACATCTTCATTAGAACATGATTAAATCGTCAACTGTCAACGCAAGGCTACGAACGTCTACATTTACTCGTAGCACTCGTAGCTACTCTACGAACATTCTACGACTTACAAGTACATTTACTGAAATACAAAACGTGTTCATTCATTATGTTATCTTTCCTATTCATGAATGGAATGTAAAGCTATTGTTTTGTGTTAGAGGCATACGGTGACTACTATTACATATATGTGTGATTCTTTGATTCAAGAATGATCTTATCAGACTGTATTTTTTTTTTAATGCGTCATTAAGTGAACTGCTACTTTATGGGAGGTCATCTCAATTTTCTTGTCTTTATTATTTTCAAAATTATTTAAGGTCAATTTCATATGTATATTTTGCTGTCTCCAAGTAAATTTATAAAATAAATAGGAATCTTTTGCTGTAAATTAATGCATTGTCATAAATCTTACATAAAGATGTTTGGTTATACATGGGTTTATGAGGTCAAAATCACACCTTTTTGACTAGACCTAATGGTTAATTTAGTCTTTTATTACGAGTGATCGTATATAACGTGCTATACGTTTTGTATCACAGTCAATTAGATATCTTAAGTATTATCAGACTGTAAACGCATGCTGACCGATGCTGCTCATCCGTCAGCCTAACTTGTAAAATGTACTCACTTGGAAAACTTCGTACCCCAAAAAAGAAATAATAAGTTAACAATATAACTGTTTATTGGACACGATTTTAGATCTACCTAGCACTATGGGTGGCTACGGAACCCTATTCTATGCGTGGCCTGAAACGCACTTGGCCAATTTTTCATTATTTTATTCGAGAATTGGGTGTTTCAGTCAAAGTATAAAGTCAATTACCATTTATACTCTGTAATATTAACCAAAGAGTCAGTTTTCTGACATCTTATTACATATACTTTAGTATTTTCACCCAAAATCACTCTCACAGATTGCAGGAAAGCGAGTTGAAATAAAGTTACAAATAAAAAAAAATAACGATCTTGAAGCAGCTTGAACACGAGAGTTGCTTAGCAAAAACAGTATCAAGTTCCTCCAGTAACTTGAAAGGCTTGTTTCTTACATCGTACACTCCTTAACTAATTAAACGGAGCCTTTTTTTTCCAAATAAGCTTTGTCAAGCGAGGTTGATAACTGTACCCCGAGTAAAAGGGCCGAGAGTTAGAAACTTCGTGAAACAAAAGCGGCTATCATTTGTCATGTTTTTGTTCAAGAGACTTAAATTAGACGGGTCCAAATGAAAAGGGATATTTTTGTGTAATAGCACTAAATAATTTAGGGTTAATGTAGTCACCGGGTTTTATTTTGGAGAACTTTGTAATTAATTATTTTGAAGGCATATTAAAGTTGGTTATAAATTTGCAGACTCATTGGATAGCTGCTGGCTATCTCGCGGTCCGTGATTTTTAATTAAGTTCGGTGAAAACACGATTTTTACATTATTAATTTTGGAACAAAGTGTGCTTGTGTGCATAAAAGTAATTGAAAAATTGCGTCTGAAAATTTCAGATAGAATAAAGTAATTTAAATAACTCGTTTTTTATATATACTACCTACTACATGAATGATTATACTACTATTATACTACACTATATATAATTATACTATATATAGCTTTTGTCCTTGACTCCGCCCGCGTGTATGGCAATTATGGAGTGCAGATAATGCAGAATGGTGAATTAATTATTTATTGAACTATTTAAATAAAATTTTGGTTAAAAACTATAACTTATAAAACCTTTGCAACACAATCGGGAAAGTATTGAAAGACATAATTTAATAATTTTTCACATAATGAGTTCGGCTTTTTAGGAGTTTCGTAACAACAAATATTTTTATGACTTAGTAATTTTATTTATTTTATTTTATTTTATTTTATTTTATTTTATTTTATTTTATTTTATTTTATTTATTCATTCAACTGCTCACTGCACTTACAGTTTGCCCAATTTGCCTATATTATGGCAAGGGGTATAAATGAGACTCAAGGTGGTGTGATAGTCTATGGTAGTATATGGTAGTATCGTATATTTAATTTAATTAACAATAGCGCTTATATACTAAAATGGTGCGTGCCTATAATTACTTTATTTAATCTTTGTCTGTATCTTATAATATGTGGCTTATCTAACTACGTGAATTAATGTCGGATGTCTTGTGGCTACACAGGTCCCTCCTTTTAAAAGGATAATTATTAACAAATAATTATTAACAAATCTTATTAACAAATCTTAGTAAATACATACTTTCAAAAATTTACGGTAGTTAATTCAGACATCTTCATTTTAAATTAACAGTTTACAATAATCAACATAACCTATGTCCTAACAATCTTAACATCACGGGGTAGTTCCTAGATAGTAAATATAAACTATGTCAATAACATACAAATTGATACAAAACAAACATATGACCGAGAGTTGCGACCTTCACTTGTCAGCACTTTTTACGAAGTATACAATAATCACATTAATTATAATGTTTCAAGGTTAAGGTACTCAGCAAAATCATTATAGTGAATTACATACCGATAATCTTACTCGATCAATACGTGTGGATTTATGTAAACAGCATTTTAACAATCTGAACGTTCTCTCCTGGGTAACGACAGTATTCGAGTGATATCATGCTTTAGCTGCGATCTGAAATCATCGTAATGCGTCTTTATTTTGCTCAAACACCTTTCCAGGCCTTTTTTAATTCTGAATCATTCTGCTGCGCACGACATTTTTGGTCGTAATCTAGCGTTGAAGGCATAGAGATTACTCCTATTATTCGTGATAAAGCGTCAGCAATTCATTTCGAGTACTGTGCAATTAAGGCACGATGCCGCAAGTTCCTGTGAGTCGGAACTGTTAGCCGCCAGTCCCCAGTGAGTCGGGGCTGAAGTCCGCTGATTCCTGTGCGTCGGAATCGCAAGCGGTGTACGGTGCTGCGGTGAAGTCCCCAGTGAGTCGGGGCACTGATGAGGCCGAAGGGGTAACCAGGTTGGAGCGGTCGCGTCCTGTGTGTGGTATCCCTGTTGAGGCCGAGGCTGCTGGTTGGCTGAGACTTGAATAACGATCATTGCTATTTTTGGAGAGCGACGATAGCCTCACTGCATGAACCATAAACGTGGCTGGTCCTTTATGCAATAGTGCCATACTAGGTTACTATTTAATCTTCTTCAGAAGGCACGATTAGTTTCTTCATTGTAAAATTTTCGGTATCTTTATTGTTCAGTTGTCAGTTTCTTCATTGCTCAGTTTTCGGGTCCTTTTTCGATTTTCCGGTTCTTTCTTCTTTTTGTCGCCATGTCGGTTTCTTCCTTCTTTGTTCTTTTTTCGGGGTCCTTTAAGCATTTGCCATGTCCTTGTTCATCTTCTTCGTTCGTTTGTCGGGTTCCTTGTTCATTGTCGGGTTCTTTCTTCTGGTTCCTTGTTCATTGTCGGGGTCACCAATTTGCCGGTGTGGTGGCAAGGAGTATAAATGAGACTCAAGGTGGTGTGATAGTCTATGGTAGTATATGGTAGTATCGTATATTTAATTTAATTAACAATAGCGCTTATATACTAAAATGGTGCGTGCCTATAATTACTTTATTTAATCTTTGTCTGTATCTTATAATATGTGGCTTATCTAACTACGTGAATTAATGTCGGATGTCTTGTGGCTACACCCAACACGTAGGTACAGCGAGCCATTACGACATAATAATATAGTGTTACAAGTTAGATAATATAATTACTATAAAAAACATGTTCATACCTACCTACAAATTTAACAAATGAACTCAGATTGGTTAAATATAGGTCAACATCCGGATACTGAGCAATCAGAGAGTTAAGCAGACTGACTGCCTGGCTAGTGGGAGCGTATTGTGCCGTGCACGTTCGTACCTGTGGTGCAGTGAGGAGACGGCACGAGCGTAGCCAGGTATACTGGTTTGGTATCCACAATATAGAACGAGATAACGTCTTCGAATTATCGATTTTATTGTTTAGTAACAGATAGTAGTGTACCATCAAAGCACACTTACGCCGCAATTCAGGTGTATGTGGACCAACCATACCGAGAACAAATCGTGATGGATATAAACAAGGATAGAACCGATGTTTATTTTTGTATAAGAACCGAGCAAATTTGCACTGGATGCGTTCTACCATCGTATTATATCTCGCCTCATACCGGTCCCAGGTTATGGAGTTCAACTCTAAAGTACTACGCACAAAAGTACTACAACACGATGACAATGTTCCTGCAACGGAATGGTGCCGACATTCTTATCACGAAACCGTATAGGTAGGTCAGACTCTACAGAGAAAGCAGGTCTATGTGTTTCTGACTTGTCAGAGATAGGTACGAGTATGCTCGTTTCTTGAAGGTCGTAATTGTTCGATGTATTCGAAATATACAGAAATGTCACAACACTGTCACGATACCGTGTGTGTTAAGTTAAACAGTACCGACATGAAGATTAATTAATAACATTAGTACAAGGTGGCGATCGCGAGGTCATTCAATCAGTATGTTGGTTGTCAACGTCAAAATGTCAATTGTGTAACTACATTACTTGAGACATAAGACGTTTCATCAATAAGTGTTGATAGACAAGCTGTCAGATTATATTGTTTTGTAAAATGGGCTTGGACGTTGACCTTTTGGCCAGTACACACTTCTATTGTTTTGTTCACGGTAGTCGACTCTTACGTCGAATTAATCTGTATATTTTAAACGTTAAAATGATATTTACATTAGAAATCATCCTCCTAGCCATTATTCCCAAGTTTATTTGGGGTCGGCTACTAGTTCAACCGGTTTTACCTGAATTTCAGTTTTTCCACGTAGCGACTGGCATCCGCACCCTAAGGGAGAACTGAAATTCGAAGATTGAACTAGTTGTCACTAAATTTGAGGGCACTGACTTCCCAATAACGATTGCCATAGATGTTCATGACAACCGGGACCGACGGCTTTACGTGCTCTCCGAGGCACGGGCGTGAATCACTTCCAAACTCTAGGCTGCTATTAGGAATTTCCTAAGAAAACCCAAAAAACACTTATAGGCCCGACCCGGGATTTGAACCCGAGACCTCTTGATTGGCAGTCGCATACGCTAACCACTAGACCAACGCGGCAGTTAGTTAGTAAGCAAAGTAATAATATGCTTTAATATCTTTCAAAGGCATGATCACCTCAGCTAACAAGAATCACATTGTATCGGAATGGTGTGACGAACTAATACCGACTGTAACTTTCTGAAATGGGACACCCCTACTCCTAATCATTATCATTTGAATATACTCACTCTCTCTCGTACACCGTTTAGCCCAATATGGCGAAGCCAAATGTAAGATAAAGAATAATAAAATATTTATAATGAAAACAACAAGTGCAATTAAAAATCAGAAATAAACATAAAAAAAAGTATTAGCAAGAGTAATAGTTTTTTGAAACGCCAATACCCAAGTGGCCCTAGGCCTTAGATGATTAGAAATCATCACCGACAAGGCACACATCTAGGTGACAGTTTGTTGCATGATATGTTATGGGCGTTTCCGCGATTCTTAGATCACTTTCAACAGTTGTTCCCGGTTGTTATCGTATGATAACAGTCGTGAAGCTTAGTTGTCAATATAACCGTGCAGTCAATCATCCACAGTTCGTGAGTATGTATGTATGTTTGTTGCTCTTTTACACAAAAACTAATGAACGGATTTGGATGTTACTTTACACTAATATAGCTTATATATCAGAATTACACATAGGATACTTTTTACTGCAATAATCGGGATACACGCGGGCGGAGCCGCGGACGAAATCTACTATAATATAATACGTATATGTGCAAAAAATATCACTTGTCTAGTACACATAGTACAAGTTTTACTTATTTTGAAACTAGGTGACTTTATGTGTCAAATGTTTATATCGTCGGCTTATTGCAAGAAGTCATTAACTGCAAAAAATCACTAAATAATTTTTTATCTTTAATGGTCTCAAAATTATAGATAAAAACGTATTTAGTGATTTTTTACAGTATTTATTTTATCGTTGGCTTATTGCAAGAAGTTATTAACTGCAAAAAAACCCTAAATACGTTTTAATCTATAATTGTGAGACCATTATGGATAAAAAAGTATTTATTGATTTTTTGCACTTAATGACTTCTTGCAATAAGCCGACGATATATTCTAAATAATATCAAATTATATTAAAAAAAAAAACTACATGATTACTATTTCAACCAAACGATTTCAATAGGGGATGTTATATTTGACTAAGCACAGTTGTATAAACAATAACAATTCACGAGTATAACTGTCGAACAAACACGATTGGTCTCGTATAATTTATGTTCCATATGCCAAATGGGAAACACATTTTTTCAATCCGTCAGTTACATTTGTGTACGCTCTTATGAGACTCGCATTAGGCACTCGCTGAATTGAAAACTTATTTATATATATCTGTATAAAAGTTTGACAAGTGTTAAGTTTTCTTGTGAATAATAAATTACGTTTGTGAACAGAAATCAATGGATTTTATGAAACAGCAGTTCACTTTTCAATAGTTTGACTAATATAATATTGTTTAAATTATACTTGTTATATATCCTACTTAATAATATAAACGCGAAAGTTTCTGAGTATGTATGTGTGTATGTATGTTTGTTCCTCTTTCACGCAAAAACTACTGAACGGATTTGCATGAAACTTTACAGTAATATAACTTATATATCAGAATAACACATAGGCTTACTTTTTACTGCAATAATCGAGATACACGGGTGAAAAATAGGTGATTATAAACGAACATAAATCGTAGATGTCAAAATGTATCACTGTTTATCTCCTGTCAAAACTTCACAGGTTGCTATGCTTAACACACTTGCATAGCAACCATAATGATATATGCGGGTAACACGGCGCAGCTAGTATGTTGATATAGTTCGTTAATATACTACTTGGTACTGGGAATGGCAACTAATTTATACTCTACGAGGTTCAGATACTACGTCATAGGTATAATATACTGGTCTACCAATAAATTCTTTGTTTCATTGATTTTTTTAAACATATTTAAGTACCTACCAAAGTGACTCTACTCTGCCTGATGGAAAGCATGAGTAGAATCCAAGAGTAGGGGTCACCATTGTCATTGTCAGTGCAGACAGTGCGGCATGGTGACCCATACTACTGCGGCCTATTGAGAATGGTTTGCATCATTGTAACTCTGAACTTGCACTCACAAACGAAAAACGATCTAAATGCTGTAATTTTTTATTGATATTATTAGTGTACTCCTATGTACTAATATTTCCTGACTGTTGCATATTTCTTAATATTTACAATACACACATATTATGGACACAGGAACTCTGACTTAACAGTCTTGATACTAACCATTGAACTAGAAAAGTTGTTAAAATTAATACCATATTAAATTTTATTAGACAAGCTTTCGACCTTAAAGATTAGTGTTTACACTTTCTTAAGAATCAAAATATCTACATGCCCAAAATTCCAAATAAATTAGTGAAACGGTTTACCCGTGAAAGCGTTACAGATAGACAGAGTTGCTTTCGTATATATAAAGATTAGTACCTATCTATAGATTTTACCTGCAACACCACATGTATTCTTAGGGCCACAGCACACTAGCTACTTTTAGCATCGGCGATCGGCGATTTGGCGACTGCATCGATGCTGATTCGCGTTTTAGCGACTTCCTGCGTTCGATCGCGGTATCAGAAACACGCGTTTCAGCGACTGCTCAGATGCCAAATCGATGCTACCGGCATCCGAATGTGTACGGAGAGTAGCGTTCAGCTGCTATGTTGCGCTTCTAAAAAGCGACTCAATCTTCTCGTTTGGCGTTTTTAAGTGTGCGGTGTAGAGCGTTCGGCCGCCGTATTTAGCTTCTAAAAAGCGACTAGTTACCGATCGCTGATGCTAAAAGTAGCTAGTGTGCTGTGGCCTATGTAACTGAGTGTTTTTGTTTTGCCTAGGCAAATAGTAGCCTATGTTCTTCCTCAAAAACACAACATATTTATGCCAAATTTCATGGCAATAGCTTAATCGGTTTAGTCGTGAAATCGTAATAGACACACAGACAAACAAATAGAGTGACTTTATATTATTAGTATGAGTTTTATAATGATTTTGAAGCTTATCTTTAATTAGGGTATTAATACAGTATTTAAATAACTAATGATACAAATTATCTTATATTTCTGTTTAGTTTCTAGGAGTTGTATTTACTCCTACATATTCACAAGGACAGCGAGGACTTCTTACTGAAAGACACCCATGATGCGGAGGCTTGGCACTCGCTATATCCAGGTCGAGCCGACGCGACTTGAGACATGACATATTTTATTAAGGAACCGCTACATATTACATTTAACTCCGGTGTAACACTATTCACAATGTGCTAGAATATGTATAGAAATACTTTCATTTATATAAATAAAGGATATATGTATATTTCTACTTAGTAGCAGTATTTAATAAACAAATACTATTCTGATTTTTTGGTTTGCTAATATGTTACTTCATAGCTGTGAATTCAATTTTCAACTCAATCACTTGTTTTATTTCAAGGTGCAAATTTAATACGTAATAGTGATGTACGTAAATATTTTATAATACACTAGTTTAAACTTTACACTATCTTTTCAAGGTAGAAGAGTGACATTCAATTCATCACGAATGATCTGGCTTGACACGGGATGTATATCCGCCAAAGCACACAGAAGATCAAGTTACAAGGAAGGCATTAGTGGTATCATGTTTTGTTGGTGAGTGCCAAAACGTAGGCCCTATGATGCAAAAACATCTCACTGGGCTGCCATAGTTAGGGTCACCATGCCACATTGTCTGCACTCACAATGGCGACTTCCACATACAGCGCGACTTAAAACATACAACAGCGCTATCTACCGAAAAAACATTGAACTACGAACAAAACACATAACGATCGATACGGAGTAACTACTAATCCTGAATCTCGAAAGTGACATTCTCACGCTGATTAGCATATATACAACATCCCAACATCAACTGTAGGGCGGTCAGAGGATCCTCCCTTCGTGTTGGAGGAACACGTCATCAGTTCCTCCACAGTGGTGACCCCGACGTGATTGGAGGCAGCCTTCAAGGAAGCAGATCAGTAGCGCCAAAGATGACGCAACTTCGACACCCGTTCCTCCATTTTAATTCAACTGTTTACTACCTACGTAAAACCACACTTACCTTATCTTTGAGTAACATTTTGTGTACCTACACAATTTTATTTAAAAATATTTGCCCGTCGGCCCACCAAACATATACAATATGATTATAATATATCATTCAAACTGTCCGCTCACACATCACACTCACGTCAGTGAACTGCTCGCAAAATTTACCTGCAAAAGGAGTTTGTTTATTCCTCAGGAACGATGGGTTTCCTACTTACATTCTTGTTTGACAAATGGTGTCGTGACAATTTGTCACAGTCGCCTACATAATCATACTAAAACGTGTATGTATTATATAACCATGTTTGTACACCATACATTGATATCGTATGGGCGTTTTGTGACACAATAACGCACTTAATATCGAAAGTTAGTTTTGTTTTCATTATCCAAATGAGTCAAAATATTAGTAATATCAAAGAAACTTTAAATTTTATAACACCGGTGTGTGATTAGTAAAATATGTAATATAAAATGTATTTCATATAATAAGAGTCTGAAGCGCTTAGCTTTCAGATGCCTTTGAAAAGGAAGGTAATAATCTAGATATCTAGACATAGATCTAAGCCTTCATTTATCAAAAAACATATGATTCAAAAATTTTTAAGCCCAATCCCAGGATCGTAACCATTTAATATTATTTTTTGTTTTTCAATTTTTTTTTTTTCTTACTCTTGTTACATTTGGTTTTTCAACACAAAGGGAATAATGTATGTTATGTTTTGTTGCTTTTCTTAAGCATTTTACTTCTGTTGTTTTTTTGTATACTATTCGTTGCGTTGTTTATGTCTTGCATCTAGTTGCGAGTACCTGTAAATGTCTTTGTAGTTGTAACACTCTTTTTTTGCTTTGTTCGAATAAAACAAAATTAATTGAATCCCACAGAAGCGATTTTGCTATTAGCGCCATCATTGGGCAAGATTGACTACTCCATCGCCTATTATCTTCCGCAAAGAGTCCTGTTTTTTCCAACTAGGCACTGGGTGGCGCTCATGTCGGGTTCAAATCGATTTTAATCATAGACTAGGTATTAAATAGTTTTTTTTAATTCTAGTTGTGTCTCTGAAAATGGCGTGATGTTTATCTTATTTTGTAAGGGGGTAGGTTAGTTATATCCTATAGACCTTGAAATAGGATATATAAAGCCGGTCTCACTCATAGTAATTTCATTTCTCTTATTGTGTTATATCTTGAACTAAGTTTTGCTGTTGTTAGTTACTTGTGAAGATTAATTTTTATATACCGTACCCGCAATTTGTGGTGAGTTAATATATTATATCTGTAAACTGTATCTCGGCCTTATTGTGTGTTCTAGACGTGTATCTTAGGATATAATCTTTTTCACAGGGTCGCTTCGCTTGGTATAGTTTTTTTACTACTCTCGCCAGGAGTACCTGGATACTGCAAGAAAAGCCCCTCTTCTCATTTGAAACTCCACTGCCAGATACAGGCGAGTGCCAGTGGTGGTGGCCATAAAGCGCCGAACATACCTTAAGCAGTTACTGTGTCACAAAGAGGGCTACTGAATTTTCATTTGATAATAATACCATTTTTGATACTTTTTTTTCTCTGGTGAGCATCTCCGAAAGACGGCCCTTGTGAATCCAACACATCCGGGAGAGAAGTCTGCACCCAGGGATCTACCCCTGGTTCCAGTCCACACGACGGTGACTAGGAGAATTAGAACTTATATTTTGTTTGTTAACCCACTTAATTTATTACTTGTAGAACTAAGATTAGTACAACTCTGTATAAGGGCCTATGTGTAAAATATATATCTGTGAAACAGAGAAAGAGTTTTCTTGATTTCCTGGGGCATCGGCAGGGCACACACACATATCAATCCTCTGCAGACAAAGGCGCCCTGATTCTTGTGCGAACTACCGCGGGCTGTCCGGTGAGTAACCCTTCTAACAAAAGCGGTTACAAATTGGCGACCAACGTTAGGCTAGCTACCCGAACCTTTGTGTGTGTGCTTTGTGGGTGTTCATCTTCGATTTCAAGAGAACCTTTCCGTCCGAGACCCCCAGGACGCTAATTGGTTATGCGAGTGCCAGACGCATGTAATAATCTCTTTTTGCATTTTTTTCAGCCTTCATACCACCGTATAGCGGCATGCAAAAATACTAAATTTTAAATTCTAAATTGTATCTGCACAAATATTTGGTAAGTTTTGGCCTTTTCCTATTCGGAATTCTTGTGTTTATATGTTTATATGATTCTGTGTTTTGTCCCCTACTTTTTTATTTTGATTCGGTTTCACATTTATGTATTTTTAGCTTTATTTTTAGCCTTTGTTGTAAAAAGTCACTTATTGAGGGTAACTTTTTTTCAACACTTTGTTGGACTACCTACTTACAAAGTGGGTGAGTAAGCTGTGAGCTTGAACTGCATATCGAGTTCTCATCTTATTATCACAATACCTAACTTTTATTAAGGTTATTGTTTTCTTTAAATATTTTGTTAAACAATTTAAATTATACTTGGTTATTTTAAAAACTCTAGTAACCTATGTTTTGTGAAGATAACAGTGAAACTGTTACAAATAATAGTGCGTGACTATATTGAGTGTATTGTGTGCCGTAAATCTGATAAAATTCATTTCAGAACATAACCTCCTTATAGGTTATAATATATATAATCTCTAGAAACCTAGACTCTGTAACAGGTACATTCGTTCATTTCTAATCTTTTTATTTTTTATAACTTTGTGAATTTGAAACCAATTTAGCATTAAAGTTTGTTTAAAATCTTGTAGTATAACTGTCTTACAGTTATAAGTGAATGTATGTTGAGTTATAACAACTTTGAGTGTTATGTATTGAGTCTTGTAAATAAGTTTAAACTTTTATTTTAATATTTTTACTTCCAACATATTGGTTATTTGTTTAAACTATAATATCTGTGTATGATTTAGTGTATATAGTTGAAACCAACCTAGCTATTCTTTTGTAGGCTTTGGTTGTGTTTATAACACTATTTAACCTTAGACTCTAAATCTTAACTTTGTATCTTAACTTTGAATCTTAACTTTGAATCGTAACTTTGAATCTTAACTTTGAATCTTAACTTTGAACTTTAACTTAGAACTTTGATTTTTTTTTGAATAACATAATGGCCCATTTAATCAAGTGCATTAATTACCTTAGAAAGGATGAACTTATTAACGAATTGTCTGCCGTGGGGATTTCAGCGAATCCGGATGACACAGTAACTAGCTTGAGGAGTGAGCTGCGCACTGCTTTGCGGCTTCTCCGGCGCGGCAGCATTAAAGCCAGCGCCTCTGGCTCTGCCTCTGCCGCTTCGGAGCTGTCACACTGCGAGCCCAAGGTTCAAGAACTTGAAGGAGCTCTTTCCTCAGGTGATTTCCTTTCAAATAAGTCTAGTCGCCACAAGGTAACATTGAGGGCTAACTATCTTCTGGCTAGGTTAGCAAGGAGTGGTTTCGACTGCCCCGAATTGATTGGTATACGGGCCCGGCTAGTTAAAATTCTGTCTGTGTCTGAGGCGGAGTCTGAATCTGACTCCGATAGTTCGGAGAAGGAGGCAGCTCTTGCCCCTGGTGACGGGGAGCACCACACCCCAGCAGAGCTGGAGGGGGTTTGTTCGATGTCACCCGAGGCTACGTTTGCCCACTCAGCCCCAACCTTGGTGGTCAGGGATAAACCAGTTAACCTGAACTCTTTCAATTTAAAATTTGATGGCTCCTCATGTGTACGGGTTTTCATTGAGAGACTGGAGGAGCTTAGGTGCGCTCGGGAGGTCACAAAAGAAAAAATTCTCATGGCTTTCTCCGACCTGTTGGAGGGTCCGGCTTTGTCTTGGTTCCGCACCAACAAGGGCGAGTTCACTTCTTATGAACACATGTTGGAAGAGTTGAGGGAGAACTTCGATCTTCCTGACTATGATTATCGCCTCCGCAGGGAAATTAGACAGCGTACACAGGCCCGATCTGAGACTTTGGGAAACTTCATCTCTACGATGCAGGCCATGTTCTCTAGACTCTCGTGCAAAATGCCTAGTGAGGAACAACTGGACATTCTTATGCACAACATTAGACCAGATTACATGAAAGAATTAGCTCTTCATGACGTTAGGTCCATCCTCGATCTGAAGCGATTGGGGAGGCGCCTTGAACTTGCTCGTACTAGGGCTGAGGCATTTGTCGAACCAGCTTTGGACAAAATGAAGATCACCTCAGACTTACATATCACAAAGAATAAATCCTCTCATAAATCTTTTCGACAGGTGTCTGCGGTGTCCGGTCCCTCCACCTCAAGCGAACCCAAGTGCTTTCGCTGCGGAGATTGCAGCCATCTTGCTGCACGCTGCACGCAGTCGAGAGAGGTGGTGTGCTTCCGGTGTGGTCGAAGAGGTGTCAGAATCCCGGATTGTCCCCGATGTAACATCTCGTCAAAAAACGAGTAAGTCAGGGCCTTGCAAGGAGCCTACCAGTCGGTCTGTCCGTTCCTTCTCTGTCTGGTAATTACTCTGGTAAGGTCCTGTTTAATAAACGGGATAATGATATTAGACCGTATTTAGTGGTAAAGGTCCTGAACTTAAATGTTCTGGGCTTACTAGATTCAGGTGCGGCCTGCTCTGTGTTAGGCAAGGGTTCGCACCGCATCTTTTTGGAACTAGGGTTTGAGCTAGAAGGCATCAGCCCCACCTTTAGTTTATCTACAGCAGACGGCTCTAGTCTGTCGTGTATGGGCTGTATCTCACTTCCTGTTGAATATAATTCTGTTGTCAGAGTTATTAAATTCTATGTTGTCCCAGATATTACTACCGCCATGATATTTGGCGTTGACTTCTGGCAACAATTTCATTTGGGAAATAGATTGACCACTCGGGATGTCAATCTATCCCACTTTAGTGATTGTAGTCCTGTGGAATCACTGGCGCTTAACCATGGTCTGGAGGATTACGACAACTTGTCGGCTGATCAAAAGCGGATTATAAACAACATTATTGACAAATTCGAAACGATCAATACTGATAAAGTAGGTCTAGGCCGTACATCTCTTGTGCACCATGTCATTGATACGGGTGACAGCAAACCAATCAAGCAACGGTACTATCCGCTCTCTCCCTGTAAACAGAACGCCCTGGAAGAAGAACTGGACCGGATGTTGGAGATGGGAGTAGTATCCCCTTCTCAGTCTGCGTGGAACTCGCCAGTGGTGATGGTGGAGAAAGCGAATGGTGACCTAAGACTCTGTCTTGATTCTAGGAAGCTGAATTCCGTGTCAAAAAGTGATGCATATCCCTTACCCTACATAAATCAAATCCTAGACCATCTCAATAATGCCAAATATCTATCATCTATAGATCTAAGTGCTGCTTATTGGCAGATCCCTTTTGACTCACCACAATCTGCTGAGAAGACTGCTTTTACTGTCCCTAGACGGGGTTTGTTTCAGTTCAATGTTATGTGTTTCGGGCTCGTCGGAGCTTCTGCTTCAATGCAGCGCCTCATGGACCGTCTGTTTGGCCCAGAGTTTGACAACAGAGTCTTCGCCTTTCAAGACGACATCATCGTTGTGTCCAGCACCTTTGAGGAGCATGTGGATCTCCTACATAGAGTCCATCAGCGCCTCGGAGAGGCCGGCCTCACGATCAACATGAAGAAATCCCGTTTCTGCCGAAGCGAATTAAAATACCTCGGGTACTTTGTTGATAGACACGGCCTTCGGACTGACCCGGGTAAAGTTGATGTTATTCTCAACTATCCCACTCCTTCCAATCCTAAGGAGGTGAAGCGTTTCCTGGGCATGGCTGGGTGGTACCGACGTTTCATCAACAACTTCTCTAAGATTAGCAGACCTTTATGCAAATTAACTTCTAAAAATGTTTCTTTCATGTGGACACCCGAAGCGGAAGAGTCTTTCAACCTCTTGAAGTCCGTTTTGGTCTCTGCTCCTATTTTGAAAATGCCTAATTATTCTTTACCGTTCAGGATTCTTAGTGACGCATCCTCCTACTCGGTGGCGGCGGTCCTCACACAGACACATGAGGGTGTCGAACACCCGGTCGCGTATTGCAGTCGTTCTCTTAACAAGAGCGAGGTCAACTACAGCACCACTGAACGTGAGCTGCTAGCTGTGATCTTTGCATTAGAACAGTTCAGACAATACGTGGAAGGTCAGAAATGCACCGTAGTCACGGACCACGCTTCATTATTGTGGTTTCACAAGTTAAAGAATCCGACTGGTCGTCTCGCCCGCTGGAGCATGAGGTTGAGTCAGTTTGACTTCGACATGTCCAGACGAACCTCAACCACTGTGCCGCGGCGCAGGATCTCCTCCTGCAAACGATGGCACAGTGGTCGATAGGTGTTGCCGTAGTCGCGGAGCCCTATTTTGTCCCTCCCCGTCCAAATTGGATGGGTGACTGGGACGGCTCCGTGGCAGTCGTCAGCTCCACGGCGGCTCATTCCCCGCCCTTGTCGCTAAGAGACAAGGGTACTGGATATGTTGCCGTCGAATGGGGGGGAACCACCATTTATGGTGTATATTTCTCCCCCAACCGGAGTCTGAGCGACTTCGAGGTCTTCCTAAACAACCTGGAGACCTCGATACGGCGATTGGGGTCTGGGCACGTCCTCGTGCTGGGGGACTTCAATGCAAAGTCCATTGCGTGGGGTTCCCCGGCGACGGACGCCAGGGGCGAAGCCGTCGAGGAATGGGCGGCGTCGGTGGGCCTCTGTTTGCTGAACAGAGGCGCCACCAACACGTGCGTGCGACAGCAGGGGGGGTCGATAGTGGACCTTTCGTTCGCTACCCCTGCAGTCGCCGCACGAGTAAGGAACTGGAGTGTCCTGGATGAGGTCGAGACGCTCTCGGATCACCTTTATATCCGATTCGAGCTCTCCCGGTCCCAGGACGCCAGTAGGGGTCACGCGGCGCGGCGTCCCTCCCGTTTTCCGCGGTGGGCTGTCGCCAAGCTGGACAGGGACCTACTAGAGGAGGCGGCCATTGTTTGCTCTTGGCTGTCTCCGCAGGCCCCGACCGAGGAGGTCGACGTGGGGGCTGGTCGCTTCGCCGATGCGTTAACGCTCATCTGCGATGCGGCCATGCCCCGCGTTCGTGGCCGTCGGCCTCCTCGGCAGGAGGTCTACTGGTGGTCCCAGGAGTTGGCGGACCTCCGTGCGGCCTGCGTACGTGCACGGAGGTCCCACACCCGGAGTCGGCGACGTCACCGCGGAGGCGGTGAGGAGGTGGACCGGCTTCACGAGGAGTACCGAGCAGCTCGGGAAACTCTGAGGCTGGCCATCTGCCGCGCCAAAGACGCGTCCAGAGTGGAGATGCTGGAGAGTCTCGAGCGTGACCCCTGGGGTCGGCCTTACCGTGCGGTGCGACAAAAGCTCCGCACACAGGGCCCCCCCCTTACGGAGACTCTCCAGCCCAGCTTCCTGCAGGAAGTGGTCGAGGGCCTATTCCCACAGCAGGCGGAGCACACACCCCCGTCGATGGCCCGTCGCGGTCGTCGTCGGGACAGCGCGGGTGATGTTCCGCCTGTCAGGGAATCGGAGGTAGGGGCGGCTGTTCTACGGATTCGGTCCAAGAACACCGCCCCCGGGCCGGACGGGGTTCCAGCCCGAGTGATGGCCCGTGCCCTGGACTACATGTCGGACCACCTCAGGGGAGTGTTGGACGCTAGCCTGGCGTCCGGACGCTTCCCTGAGCGTTGGAAGTGCGGGAAGCTGGTCCTGATCCAAAAACATGGACGGCCTGCCGATTCGGTCGCGGCCTACAGGCCCATCGTGTTGCTGGACGAGGCGGGCAAGTTGTTCGAGAGGGTTCTCTCTGTCCGCATCGTCCGGCACCTCAGCGAGGTGGGGCCCGACCTGTCGGACGCCCAATTCGGTTTCCGAGAAGGGCGTTCGACGGTCGACGCGATCCTGCGCCTGAGGGCCGTGACCGAAGAGGCGGTGAGAGGCGGTGGAGTGCTGTTGGCGGTGTCATTGGACATCGCCAACGCCTTCAATAGTCTGCCATTCGGCTGCATCAGGGCCGCACTCCAGTACCACGGAGTGCCAGGGTACCTGAGGCGGCTGGTGGCAGACTACTTAGAGGAGCGTACCGTCGAGTACGAGGACCGAGGTGGCGCCTTGAGACGCAGGGCCATGTCGTGCGGTGTTCCACAGGGGTCTGTCCTAGGACCACTCCTGTGGAACATGGGATACGACTGGGCCCTACGAGGGCGTCTCCCCCCCGGGCTGGGTGTGATCTGTTACGCAGACGACACCCTGGTCACGGCCCGGGGGGCAAACTTTGAGGAGGCGGCGCGCCTGGCCACCACGGGAGTCTCCCGGGTGGTCGGGCGCATCGAGGCGCTGGGTCTGCGGGTGGCCCTGGACAAGACGGAGGCCCTATTATTTCATGGGCCCCGTCGCGGTCCGCCCGCCGGCGCCTCGATCGAGGTCAACTCGGTCCTCGTACCGGTCCGGGCCCAGATGAGGTACCTGGGTCTGGTCCTCGACGGTAGGTGGCTCTTCGACGAGCACTTCCGACAGCTTGGCCCTAAGTTGGTGGGCACTGCCTCCGCCCTAGGGCGACTTCTGCCCAATTTGGGCGGGGCCAGTGTCCCCACTAGGCAGCTGTACACGGGGGTTGTCCGGTCGATGGCACTTTACGGTGCACCGGTGTGGGCGGCGGCTCTGTCCGCCCAGAACAGGGCGCGCCTCTGGCGCCCCCAGCGGATACTGGCGGTCAGAGCCATACGTGGATACCGCACGGTGTCCACAGAGGCGGCGTGTGCCTTGGCCGGAACACCCCCGTGGGATTTGGAGGCGGAAGTGCTCGCCGAAGTTTATCGGCGAGTGGCTGACTTCCGGGCGGAGAGCGGATTCCGCCCTCCGCCCGAGGACGTGCGCGAGTGGCGCGAAGCCGCTCGCCGAGCCACCATGCTGAGATGGTCGCTCCGGCTGGAGACCCCACGCGCTGGCTTCGCCGCCGTGGAGGCTCTTCAGCCGGTCATCGCGGAGTGGGCAGGGCGGCAGCACGGGACCCTTTCCTTCCGGCTGACGCAGGTACTTTCCGGGCACGGTTGCTTCGGAAAGTACCTGCACTCGGTCGCTAGGAGGGAACCGAGTCCCGCCTGCCACCACTGCGACTGCAGTGAGGACACGGCCCAGCACACGCTGGCGGTCTGCCCCGCTTGGGCGGCGCAGCGCCGTACCCTCACTGCAGTCATCGGAGGGGATCTCTCGCTGCCGGCCGTCATAAGATCGATGGCCGGCAGCGACAGTTATTTTACCGCGGTCGCAACCTTCTGCGAGGACGTAATCTTGCAGAAGGAGGTGGCGGAGAAGGCCCGGGAGGACAATATCCACTCGGACCCGATCCGCCGCCGGCGCCCTGGGCGGCGGAGGCGCGCATACCTGCGTCTCATGCCGCCCTGAGAGTGGCCGCGGATGGGCGGGACGGGTTTCCCGTCCGTCCGCAGTAGAGGCCAACCGCGAGGGGGCGACGTTCGCGTGTGACCGGACGTTGCCTAAACAGAGAGTAAATTTTTGAGATGGTGCCCGCAACAGTGCGGGCAGGCGCCGGTTGGAGTCCAGAAGGAAATCCCCTCCCTGGACTCCTTCCAATACAAAGGCGCAGAGAGGGTCACACCGTGTGGTTTTAGTCGGTTCGAGTCCGACACACCACCCTGCCGTAACCCCCGACGGGGTGACGGTCCGCGGGGATTTCCACACGTAAAAAAAAAAAAAAAAAAAAAAAAAAAAGTTTGACTTCGACATAGAGCATAGGAAGGGTAAGGATCATGTTGTTCCCGATGCTCTGTCTCGAATACAGATTGGTGCATTGCATACCAGTGACACCAAAGATTCTTGGTATCTCCATACTTTTAACAGTGTGTTAAAAAACCCACGAAAATTACCGAACTTCGACATTCGTAATGGTGCACTATATAGGTTGTCAAGAAATAAATTTTCCTTGACATCTGATTTCAGTTGGAAACTAGTGGTACCTCAAGAGGATAGAGCATCCCTGCTCACCAAGTACCATGACCATGTCATGAGTGCCCATGGAGGCGTTTGGAAGACCCACAAACGACTGGCTCTCAACTACTACTGGCCTAAGATGTATCAAAGCGTTAAGGAATACGTGAGCAAGTGTGAAATTTGTAAGCAGTATAAACCTGTGAACACTGCCCGTCCTGGTCTCATGGGAAATCCAAAACGGGTGTCGAAACCTTTCGAAGCCATCTCTTGTGACCTTTTGGGCCCATTCCCTACCTCTAGCAAGGGAAACATACATTTAATCGTGGTCTCAGACTACTTCAGTAAATATGTCATGTTGTATCCTATACGGACTGCTACAGGCATAGCTGTTGCGAGATTCATCGAGAAGAATGTTTTCCTAGTACATGGTGTCTGCAAAACAATCTATATGGACAATGGCCCTCAGTTTGTTAGCAAACCCTTCAAGGACTTGTTGGTCAAATATAACGTGCCTAATGTCTACTATAACCCCAGGTATCACCCGCAGACTAACCAGGCAGAGCGAGCCATTCGTAACGTGGTGCAGGGGATTTCCTGCTACGTAAAGACTCATCACAGGAAGTGGGATGAGAACCTTGCAGAACTGCAGTGTGCCTTGAACACGGCAGTCAGCGAAGCTACTCGCTTTAGTCCATATTTTCTGGTCCATGGAAGGGAATTTATAGGAGATGGCGATCTTTATAGACAGGAGGAGATCTCTGCTCATCCCGACTCTGTTTCTGTTGACAGTCCTGTGTCGTTTGGCGAGAGGTTGAAGGAACTTCATCGTATTTACGACCAGGTGAGCAAACACTTAGGTGTCGCTCACCGGCGTAACGAAAAGTACTACAACCTCAGGAAAAGACCAATGGAATTGAAGGTGGGACAGTTGGTCTATAAGAGAACTCACTTCTTGTCCAATAAGGATAAGAATTTTACATCTAAGTTAGCCCCTAAATTTTTGAAATGCATAGTATCGGCAAAACGCTCGCCCTTGGTCTATGAATTATCAGATCTGGATGGTAAGAGTCTGGGAGCTTATCATATCAAGGACATTGTGAAGTACAGTGAAGAGGAGCCACTCTCTGTTCCTGCTCCACGTTGTATCAGTTCTGTATTTAAATCTTATATCTGACCATGAAGTGTGACATTGCACATCGTGCGTTTCCTTTTTAGCTCATACCTTTCTACACGTTATCCACATACGTGTATAGCTTGCAGCGACTTGGTATGTTAGTTAACTTAGCTTATTTGTTTAGCAAATTTTAGATTTATCCAGTATGGATAGTATATTGTTCGCAGTCAATGCGATCAACACTCTCTTAGTAGTTTACTTTGTTGTTTTGGTATTTTAATTTCCTTCGCCCCCTGCTCAGGAAATTTCACGGGGGAGGGGGTACTGTAACACTCTTTTTTTGCTTTGTTCGAATAAAACAAAATTAATTGAATCCCACAGAAGCGATCTTGCTATTAGCGCCATCATTGGGCAAGATTGACTACTCCATCGCCTATTATCTTCCGCAAAGAGTCCTGTTTTTTCCAACTAGGCACTGGGTGGCGCTCATGTCGGGTTCAAATCGATTTTAATCATAGACTAGGTATTTAATAGTTTTTTTTAATTCTAGTTGTGTCTCTGAAAATGGCGTGATGTTTATCTTATTTTGTAAGGGGGTAGGTTAGTTATATCCTATAGACCTTGAAATAGGATATATAAAGCCGGTCTCACTCATAGTAATTTCATTTCTCTTATTGTGTTATATCTTGAACTAAGTTTTGCTGTTGTTAGTTACTTGTGAAGATTAATTTTTATATACCGTACCCGCAATTTGTGGTGAGTTAATATATTATATCTGTAAACTGTATCTCGGCCTTATCGTGTGTTCTAGACGTGTATCTTAGGATATAATCTTTTTCACAGGGTCGCTTCGCTTGGTATAGTTTTTTATCTACTCTCGCCAGGAGTACCTGGATACTGCAAGAAAAGCCCCTCTTCTCATTTGAAACTCCACTGCCAGATACAGGCGAGTGCCAGTGGTGGTGGCCATAAAGCGCCGAACATACCTTAAGCAGTTACTGTGTCACAAAGAGGGCTACTGAATTTTCATTTGATAATAATACCATTTTTGATACTTTTTTTTCTCTGGTGAGCATCTCCGAAAGACGGCCCTTGTGAATCCAACACATCCGGGAGAGAAGTCTGCACCCAGGGATCTACCCCTGGTTCCAGTCCACACGACGGTGACTAGGAGAATTAGAACTTATATTTTGTTTGTTAACCCACTTAATTTATTACTTGTAGAACTAAGATTAGTACAACTCAGTATAAGGGCCTATGTGTAAAATATATATCTGTGAAACAGAGAAAGAGTTTTCTTGATTTCCTGGGGCATCGGCAGGGCACACACACATATCAATCCTCTGCAGACAAAGGCGCCCTGATTCTTGTGCGAACTACCGCGGGCTGTCCGGTGAGTGACCCTTCTAACAAAAGCGGTTACATAGTTAACTATGTTTTATGTTTAATTTGTAATATTTAAGCTGTTGGTATGCCGAACAAAATAAAAAATATTAAAAAAAAATGAGAAAGGAAGTCAGTTAGATCTCTGGTAACCTCATTTTCTCAACGTAACAAAGGAGTTAATAAACAATGAGCACCAGTTTGTATTTGGTTCCGTACTAATATATTATTATCACACTTATTTTAGCACGACCAGACTGACTTGATCAGGGCGGTACTACCTTCTATAGTACTATTATTCGTAATGTCGTGATTCATTGGAGAATGAAAACCGGAGGCTCAATGGCCCAATCATTCTGCATCATTATCCCAGCTTTCAAGGCCGGGAGAATAATGCAGAAACATCCGACCAGGCCGCCGCCAGCACCAGCAATGCAGCATAGGTCACCATGCTGCATTGCTTACCCTCATAATGCGGGTGGTGATATCTACTCCTGGATTCTACTCATGCTTTCCATTAGGCAAAGAAGGGTAACGTTAGTAGGCTATATAAAACAAATGTATGTATAAAACAAATGGACTGCCTCGTTGGTCTAGTGGTTAGCGTATGCGGCTGCTGATCAAGAGGTCTCGGGTTCGATTCCCGGGTCGGAACAAATATTATTTGTGTGATTCACAAATATTTGTTTCGGAGT
Source organism: Phragmatobia fuliginosa (assembly GCA_932526445.1). Classification (NCBI taxonomy): domain Eukaryota; kingdom Metazoa; phylum Arthropoda; class Insecta; order Lepidoptera; family Erebidae; genus Phragmatobia; species Phragmatobia fuliginosa. Next base: position 1,807,222 of record OW052063.1, on the reverse strand, counting down.
CTGGGTGTTTTCTATGTATAATATGTATGTATTTACAAAAAAAAATATGTTTATGTATTTATATCAGTTGTCTAGTACCCATAACACAAGCTCTGCTTATCTTGGGACTATCTAGTCCCAAGATAAGCTGACACACAACATCATCTGATGTTGTGTATCAGATGTCCAAAATATTTATTTATTTATTTACCTTTTATTAGTAATTCGTATTCCAGCTACATTATTTTAAAGTTTATACATTTAGGATGATTTAAAATTTCAATCTGCTATATTTTTGAAATGCTAAATTTGTAATTTAGTTTATAAGTTTTCTTTTCATTTAAATCCCACAGATTTTTCTTTGATTTGATTTTAATTATACTTTCATTTGATAACAAAAAGACTCAATGAGTTTATTCAATTTGTGTTTCTGTTTAAAACCCACTTAAGACTATCCACCGACACCGACGAAGTGTTATGCTTCGGTAGAAAAACACATTATTAAACAAATTGCATTTTTATTAGTCAAACAATAGTTTAATACAGCAAATATAAGATAAATTACGGAGCACCTTATCAACGATCAATCACATCTGATAGCCAGACCAAACTTTGGTTATTAAGCAATCGTATTTTGAAGAAGAAATTTCGTGCTTGATTAATCATGTAAAGGTATTATTAATATTGAATTTAGAAAAATACTTTTACAAGTTAAAATAACCATAATCTTTATTTCGAAATATACTTATAGAGTTAAAAATTAAAGGTAGACTGATATTTCTTAAGTACAAATGATTGATATTAACATCTATAACCAAACTCGGAAGAGCCTTTTTCTCCTTTTAGCGCCATAACTCTCGGATATGTTATTTTCTGATTAACATAAGATAATTATTATTTGCAAATAATTTAGACTTAAGTAATAATAATGTTACACACTACGCCATCTAGTGCCACACTAAGCAGAACTTATACTATGGGTACTACACAACTGATATAAATACATGTATGTACATATTTACTTTTTTTTCTAAATATATACATATTTGTTTTACATGAAAAACGTTGATAGGTGTTGTCTATTTATTATAAGCATGTATCATTAAAGAAAGAAATTCTGTACTCCAACAGTCAAACTTACATGCAATATTGGTTCTGCTTAGTTTGAAAATAGATGACGTTGTCTTCAAATGTTCGTAATAACTATTTAAAATGTAAGTTAGAGCCACGCTGATTTCAGCATGAATGGGCCGGCTCGACAGTACTACCCTCACACAGAAGACCATACTAATAATGACAGTATTCTTGCTGTCGTATTTCGTTGGTGAGTGTGAGACCAGAGGCCCAATAATTCTGCATCATTCAACCAGCCTTAGGAGGCCGGGAGAATGATGCAGAATTTTGTGACCAGGCCGCCATGGTATGGGTCACTATGCTGCAATGCCTACACTCACGTATCTACTCATTCTTTCCATCGGGCAGAGAAGAGTCACTTTGGTAGGCTTAAATCAAAATAAAAAAAGAACAGAGAAATTCTCAGTAAAGCAAAACATTTTTTTGCATACACGCATACATACAAAGAGACACCGAATAAAACTCATGCTTAAAGTAATTTCACTGTTTTCCTTATACCTATTTACTCATAAAGTTAAAGGTATCCATTAACCTTCCCACGATGTGTTATAGATAACATTTATTCAGATTCACGGTCGTATCACACGACGGAGAACTTTCAGCGAATACATTGTTAATTTATCATACGTCACCAAACAAAGAGCAACCTTCATTCACTGTCACAAGGTTAAAAGTCTTTTGTATGCTAAATACCCTAGCTAACAGTTTGAAAGGCGAGAATGGTAAGAAAGCGCGAATAACAACATTGTTATCGCTAATAAGTCATCGTTAGCCATAAGCGGTGTTCTTTTGACCCCACATTAATGGAAAAGTATCTGGAAAATAGACCGTTAACAGTGCTAATAAAGTCTATTGTTGTATAGTGTAATTTTTAGAAGCTTTAAATAACTTTGGATTAGGAGTTTCTTCGTAATTCGGTTAATTCTTATGTAATGTTGTGGAACATGGTACCAAAAGAGAACAAGGGGAGTTGTTTATTCATTATTTTTGATTAAAATACATTAAGATTATTTATTTTTATGGTGGTTTTGGACATAAATATCCATACATTTGGTTATTCAAGCGTGAGTAACGAATTAGATGAAATGCTGGACTTAAGTTCAATAATAGTCCCCTGAATTATCATCTTATTACTATTTATCTTTATTATTATCCCAAACTTCATTGGGACAAGACCCATCGGTTTATCATAAAAGGTAAAAACCCAAAACTATTTAAAAATTAAATTTAAAATAGTGAAAAAGTGATAGAAAAATTAGATTAGATAGAATTAGAAAGTAGCCATACTTTCTTCGATTCATTTCTATCTCTTATTTTTCTCTATCTATCTCACTTATTGACTTCCTCACTCTAATTTTATTTTAAAAATGGTTTTGGATTCTATATTTTATGATAGACCGCCTGCTTGGGTATGTAATGGTTACTTAATAATAGCATCAACCTAACTACATTTTGTCTTGCACATAGCATGAAGCGGAGTTTTGATGTTCAAATTGGAAGTCAAATTTGTCAATATAGAATAACATAGTACTGACGATACAATATGATGCTACGTGTAAAGACTTAAAATTAAAAAAAAAATACATTAATTTTAATCATACACAACACACACTGTCTTAACCACCCTTATAATTAAGCGGTTGCCACTCCGCTTTTTACTTCGTCAAGAGTCGTGGGTTCAAATCCCAAGTCGGACAACACTTTGTGTGATTCACAAATTATTTTTCTGAGTCTGGGTGTTCTTTGTGTCCGTTTCGTGTTTGTTTGTTAAGGACAGGATTCATATTCCTGATGATGAGGTGTAGCTTATAAAAAAAAGAACTCACGATCACTTTAAATTCATATGATAGTTTTAAGAATAAATCAGCAAATTGTTTAACAGCTAATTTCAATTATAACCATTAAAACTCACTGCACAAGAACATTACCGTCAATTCTAATATACCGTAAAAAGCTAAGAACTCACTATTGACGTTAGTTAATTTTTATTACTTTTTTAGTAACCTCGTCACAAGACCCTGCCGTAAATAGTTACTACGACTAATGACTTGCCGTAAACATTTGTCAAACATTATGATAGTTTATTTTCACGTGGTTATATTTAATATGCGACTGCCTCGTTGGTCCAGTGGTTAGCGCATGTGACTGCTGATTCAGAGGTCTCGGGTTCGATTGCCGGGTCGGACCAAATGTTTGTGTGATCCACAAATATTTTCTTCGGAGTTTGAGTGTTTTCTATGTAGATATAATATGTGTATATTTACAAAAAAAGTGTGTTTATGTATTTATATCAGTTGTCTAGTACCCATAATACAAGCTCTTCCTAGTTTGGGATTAGATGGCGTTGTGTGTTAGATGTCCGAAATATTTATATATATATGTGGGTTTTCGGGGGTGAATTTAGCTAAGGGAAAACACGAGTTTTCGGGTTTGAAGCCTTTGTCTTTCGCATTAGCATAGCATCATCATCATCATCAACAGCCTTTAACAGTCCACTGCTGGACATAGGCCTCTCCTTTGAAAGGAAGTTTTGGCCTACTATACCACGCTGGCCAGACGGGTTGGTAAAGGGTTTGTTTCAAGTTTTCCTTCTCTTGGCAGGATGTTAGCTGCTTATTTTGTTCCTTTAGTCGCCTCTTACGACACCCATGGAATGAATAGGGGTGGTGACACTTTGTATTCTTAATCCGTCACCACACGGACAAGCATTGCATTAGCATAGCATGCGACATCCATACTACCCTTTCAGCCATACTTTGTTGATGGCTGGTTTCCCAACACAGCAACACACCAGCCTCTTGAGAGAATATATGGCGTGTTTAAATAATAAATAATAGTAACCGAGCAAAGTGTGGTGACGGATTAAGAATACAAAACTTAACAACCCTATTCATTCCAAGGGTGTCGTAAAAGGCGACTAAAGGAACAAAATAAGCAGCTAACATCGCTGCCAAGAGAAGGAAAACTTGAAACAAACCCTTTACCAACCCGTCTGGCCAGCGTGGTATAGTAGGGCAAAACCTCCTTTCAAAGGAGAGGCCTATGTCCAGCAGTGGACTTTTAAAGGCTGTTGATGATGATTGATGAGCAAAGCTTGCCTTCACGGTGGGCTAGTGTTTGGAGTGGTCGCTACGCCGTTTCAACTGCGCTTTCAAAGTGTCGTGGGTTCAAACCCCACATGGGACAGCACTTTGTGTAATCTACAAATTACTGTTCTGAGTCTGGGTGTTGTTTTTGTCCGTTTCATGTATGTTTGTAAAGTCAAATTTGTATTCCTAATGCGGGAGTCGTCTTAAAAAAAAACTTGTTCGCCCTGGTACTGATTATTACGTACATGAAGTCACGCCTGTTTTTTATGTCAGAGACAATTGATCTCCATATACCACGATCCTAACACACCTCTTTTGCTTCATCCACATTCATCAAAACCGCATACCACCATTGCTGGTGGTATTCGGAAGGATTTCCGCACAGGAAAAGAAAAGGTAAGGAGGTTTCATATAAGTTTTATCAAATATCGTCACAAACTTTTCAGAAATCAAGCAAGAAAAAAGTCGAGTGTGTTTTACTGCATTTTCACGCAAATTTATTTACAATAATAAAAAGTGTATTATCAAAAATTATACGTACTTTTGAAAGACTGCTCTGTTTAAGTCAATCACATACAGAATTCCAAATAAAAATCTGCACCGTTCAAAAATTCGCAAATACGTAACAGATCGATATTCATGCATAAAATATCAGAAATGAATATATCAATCATTTATGCTGTGGGGTTGAAATATTCGATACAATCAGGGTTGACAGTACTCGAACGCTAAACGCCTTTTTATGCACCCACTGTAGGGGTGGCACTCTGATTTGAATTCGCATTGCAATGGTCTTTAATTATTCAAAGTACTGGTATTAACTTCGGTTGTATAATTGTACTGTAATAATAGTGGTGTATTGTAAGAATAGGTCCACCAATAACTTTATATTGCTTTAGTTTTAGTGGTGCTGGCATAATAGCCATTGTTTGATTATTTTGTTACTAGACGGTTGTAGGTTATTGTTACCGTAATTCCTTGTCAATTCATAGGTTTATGTGGTCTGTAAATAATATAATTGATGGAAAATTTTAAACTACTCAACAATAGCCCATAATATCCCACTGCTCCTCTTATGAGAGGGTTAAGGCCATACGTCCCCGCGCTGGACGAAGACCTCCAACTAAAGAACTGCTATTTTATGATAACAAAGGGGACCAACTGCTTAACGTGATCTCTAAATCACGGAAACCCTCATATCATATCAAATCATAACATAGAAACGGTCACCCACCCAGCTACCAACCGCGCTGTCGCTGCCTACCCTCGGCGATCGTTTCCAATTATAGTTTTATTATTTTTTAACATAATTCTGTTCAGAATGTATTTTAGCAAAAAATAATAACTTAAACTAGACAATTTTTATTGGTTGAGTTCCAGAAACAAATTAATTAATGTAAAACAAAAGTGTAAATATAAAATGTGTGTGCGTGTGTTTGTATAAAGCATGTTTATATTTAAAGATCACTTTTGTAATTAATACCACATTATTATAAAATTTGAGAGTGCTATATTAAGTGTGTATAATTAAATATGTTATTAAATCTGCCACGTATTTTCCTTACTTTTAAATATTACTATAACCTTCATTTATAAATCAACATAGTATTACAGCACTCTAATTATTTAGTAAAACATTGTAAGTATTAATGAAAACAAAACTCGCCTGGAAACTTGTCTCACGCCTACTCATTTATATTAAAGAAGTAGATATCATTCGGTCGGGCCAAAAAGAGTTTTTGGTTTTTTCTTAGGAAATTCTTAATAGCAACCCGGAGTTTGGAAAATTGATGGTGATTCACGCCCATACCTCGTAGAGCACGTAAAGTCGTCGGTCTCAGTTATCATGAACATCTATGGCAATCGTTATTGGAAAGTCAGTGCCCTCAAATATACTGACAACTAGTTCAATCTTCGAATTTCAGTTCTCCCTTAGGGTTGCGGAGGTCCGATACCAGTCGCTCCGTGGAAAAACTGATATTCAGGTAAAACCGGTTGAACTAGTAGCCAACCCCAAATAATATTGGGAATAAGGCTATGAAAAAGCAGAAATATATCTTTATTATTATATTGAGAGATAAAGTTTGAAAGTTTGTGACGTTGTAATGGGGTAATCTCTGGATCTCTGAAAACGATTTTCTAAAATTCATTCATAAATAGAAGGTTACGGTATTCGTAAGTGACATAGGCTATATATTAACCAGAAAAATCAATACTATATGTCCCCGTGCGGAGCCGATGCGGGCGGATAGTACATAACATATTCATAGAGGCACTCTTGTTTATTTTCCAGAAGACAAGCATCATTTACCGACTATAATATAAGTTTCACTGATGTCATAGATGTCTATGTGGTGATGGATTAAGAATACTTAGTATCACCACACCTATTCATCCCGTGGGTGTTGTAAGGGCTGACAAAGGAACAAACTACATAGGACAACATCTCTGCAAAGAGAAGGAAAACTCAAAAGAAACCCAATACAAACCCATCTGAAAAGCGAAGTACAGTAAGTCAACACCTCTTTTCTAAGGAGAAGCCTATGTCCAGCAGTGGACTGCTGTTCATGAAGCTTAAAAAATGGAGTAACTTCTCCCGTTTTCCCAATATTTCCCTTCACTGCTCTGCTCCTATTGATCGCAGCGTATTGAAAAGTATACTATAACCTGCCCAAGAGTATGAAGAATAATTGTGTTAAATTTCGTTAAAATCCGTCGAGTAGTTTTTGTTTCTATAAAGAACATATAGACAGACAGACAGGCAGACACAAAATTTTACTGATAGCATTTTTGGCACCAGTAGCGATCCCTAATCACCCCTTGATAGTTTTTTTAAATATATTTCATGTACAGAATTGGCCTCTCTACAGATTTCATATAGGTATAAATCAATATAGTTTTCTTACAAGGGTAGTAAAAAAAATATAGCCAATTTAAATAAAAACAAATATTCTTTTAGAGAATTATATCACGTAATAACACTGTGCCTAGAAATCCTTACTAATATTATAAACGCGAAAGTTTGTGAGTATGTATGTATGTTTGCAGCTCTTTCACGAAAAATCCACTGAAACAATTTAGATGAAACTTTACAGTAATATATCTTATATATCATAAAAGCACATAGGCTCCTTTTTACTGCAATAATCGTGGCCGGTGCCGCGGGTGAAAGCTAGTTATGAAATAAAATGTTAAAAAAATCGACTTAAAAGATATACAAAAGTTTTAAACTTAAATACTCAGATACTAGAAATGTTCAAATCTAAATTTATACTCAACCAAATTAGCTTTTCAATTAATAATATAACTAGTAACATTGAGAGCGTTGTTCATTTTAAAGCTAATAGTATTGAGAATAATAAACTCGCAAAATTTATAAAATATCGAAAACTTTAATAAAGCAATTAACAAATTAACCAAAGCTCTTTTCACCTCTGTATGTCTGGAGGTTAAGTGGCTGTCGACTAAAATTCATATTTATTCTCATCGTTAACTTGCTAAATAAATCTATATTATCACATTCAATGAATATAAATAGAATCATTTTAATTACAGCTTACCTATCATAATTAGTAGTGTTGTTTCATTTTGCTATTCGTGATACAGGCTAAGCCTAACATCGATATTATATTATGTAATTACTGGACTGCTAATAAATTATTATTATTTAACGCAATTTAATTTATATAGCAATTATTTTTTATGAAAAGAAAAAGATTGTCATTAGATCTATTGCCCTAAGTTAAAATAAATGATAGATATTACACAAAATATTCTTATTATATCTATTTTCTTAAAATTATCTGACCAGGTCGCCATGCTGCATTGCCTACCATAACAGGTGGCCCCTACTCCTGGATTCTACTTATGCTTTCCATCAGGCAGAGTAGAGTCACTTTGGTAGGCTTACATATGTATATATAAAAAAAAGTTATTGTTTATCATGCTGCCTATTTGCCTGCCATTAGTGACTCCAATCTGCCTGATAGAAAGAATGAGTAGAATCCAGGAGTAGGGGCCACCATCCCCATTTTGAGTGAATACAATGCAGCGGCAGTGTGATTGGATGTTCCTTCATCATTCTTCCGGCCTCTGGAAGTCGTAATAATGATGCAGAATGATTGGGCCTCCGGTCTCACACTCACCAACGAAATGCGACAGCATGAGTGCTGTCATTATTAGGATAGTCTTCTGTGTGAGGGTTGTACTATCCCGATCAAGGTGGGCCTATTCCTGCTAAAATCAGCGTGGTGTTACTACTTATTAAGTACCTATTCATTATTTATTATCTCGACTTGATAAAAGTAAAAAGTAATTCATCATAGTATATGTATAATAAAATATGCTAATTTATTCTTCCAAATATTTAGTATACAATATCAAGGAGGACCTTAATAAGATCATAAAAGAGCTTAAAGCTCACAAAAATCTAGCTTCAACAAAATTTTAATTAATGTTAATAAATTTAAATTCAGCAATATTGACACCAGACCGCATCAAATTTTAACAATATTCCTACAATTTTACATAATTAAGTACTGCTTTGCATGCATTGCTACTTCTACTTAACATATTAAATGAGGCTGTGCATATTTCGACGTGGACTTTATATCACCTCCAGTGAACTTTTAAATACATAATTTTTCACATAATCCATTATTCATAGAGCTATGTTTATAACTTGATATATATAATAAATTCTTCAGATTACTGCTTTAGGCTTTTAATTAATATTTTACAATAGTTCAAGATTATACAGCTATGCTAAAACAAACAAAAAAGAAGAGAAGTAAAAATGTTAACAGCCATTTCTTATTTTGCGTTTGTATCACGACGTCACGGTCATTTATTAAGAAGACCCAATAAACACATACTAAAAAGCGTTTTTTTCGGATAAATAACAATCAGATTATATATGCACAGTATAGGGTCTGGATTGGCTTTTTGAAAAAATGCCATAGTTTTGAGTCAGCCAGTCCATACAGCCGAAATACGAGCCCTAGCCATCGTGGCTACACTAGTAGTGTCAGAGGTAATGGAAGCTTCGACAGAAACTTACTTGTCATTAGTTATGTTGTTTGTAAAAGTTTATAATCTGAAAAATATAAGTCAATATAGTATACTGGGACTTGTTAAATCATTTATCAACAAAACAACAAGCAGTATTAATAATGTTTATCGATATGTATTTAAGCCTACCAAAGTGAGTGTACTCTGCCTACTGGAAAGTATGAGTAGAATGTAGGAGTAGGGATCACTATCCTCATAGTGAGGGTAGGCAATGCAGTATGGTGACCCATACCATTCTGCATCATTCTCCCGGCCGGGAAAATGATGCAGAATCATTGTGCTCCGGTCTCACACTCACTAAAGAAATACGATAGCAAGAATGCTGTCATTATTAGAATGGTCTTCGTTGTGAAATTAGAACTGCCCCGATCGAGCTGGCCCATTCGTGCTGAAATCATATTTGGATTAAATAATATTAAAGTTGACTTTTTAATTCGCACGAATATCACAATTTTATATGTATATAGAAGAAATAAAAAGTCCCTGAATACGCAGGATAAAAGAAGAGAATAAAAAAAATAAAACCCGCATACTAATCAAATTCATTATTGAAAGTAAACAGCGCATTGTAAGAGTATATCTGAAGAATGAAAGCCTATTTATAAAAGTCTTTGTTAGGCTAATGCAACTTATTGTTATGGTCGCGCCCTAATCTATACAATTTCCATTAGTTACTTTGAAACACAATGCCCTGTTTAAAAGTATTCTTTGCTGGAAAAACGTCGTTATAACAGTAGATTTTCCAAAAGTTTTTTTAAGCATCTTTGGGATAATTTAAAGATATTAAAATCAATTTATTCCGTGTGGTGACGGATTAATAATACAGAGTGTCACTATCCCTATTTATCCCGCAGGTGTCGTATAAGGCGACTAAGGGATAAACTACACAAGACAACATCAATGCAAAGAGAAGGAAAACTTGAAACCAACCCTATACCAACCCGTCTGGCCAGCGTGATATAGTAGGCCAAAACCTCTTTTCTAAGGAGAGGCCTATGACTGTTGAAGGCTGTTGATGATGATGAAATCAATTTTGCCTATTATTTTAATATAAACTATCTGCCAGAATGATTCTACTCAGCCTCATGGAAAGTATGAGTAGAATTCAAAAGTCGTGGTCATCCTCATTGTGAGTGCAGACAATGACAGGAGCATCCCACAAAGCCGCCATAGTGTGGGTCACCATACTGCGTTGTCTGCTTTCTCAATGTGGACGGTGATCAGTACTATTGAATTCTATACATGCTTTTCATCAGGCAGAGTTGGGGAGCATAAAAAGCAATATAGTATGGTGACCCACAATATGGCAGCCTAAAGAGAAGCTCTTTCACGCCCCTCTTGAGTTCGAATAGCAATGCTGTCATTGTGTCTTGTAATCAGTTGAATATAAAATGTTGAATGCCATTAGACATTAAAATTTAATACTGTGTAATTACAACAAAAGTTTAGATCTCATGTTTTGAATGAATGGGACATTATCACTGCAAACTTTTTAAGAAGGTACTTTTGTTTTGTTCGGTTTAGTAATTTAAAGTATTCATTTCAGTAAATATAGCTAGTAGGAACAAACAGACAGACGGAATTAAAAAAGAAATTTAATGTAATCTAAGTCCCGTTTATACTTTCATACACATTTAGTAAATTGCAAATAAATTCTTCAATTTAATTTCAAATAATTAAGTTTAAATTAAAATCTGCATCTGGAATTACCTAGGTAACCCTTCTCATTTTTTTTTTGTTTAAATAGATTTTTTTCTGAGTAATGAATTGATAATAACGATAAAAAATAAAAAGTTTATTCAAATAAAGTACATGTACATCAATTTTAAAATTTAATGATGGCACCCAAACTAAGCTTGTATCTGGTTCAACCACAAAATTAACTAGTTTCATTACAAGCACGTACAATATACATTTTCAATTTAAATTAGGCTAAATAGACAAAAGTAAAATAAAATAAAAAGAAAGAAAACACAATATTCATAATAACATTCATAATATTCTGCAAGAGAAAAACAACACCAATGCATCGAATCACTTAGGATATCTTAAGAATTCATGTATCAAATATGCAATGAACAAAGATAACCAAATAACCTAAACTTTAAAGAAATAACTAAAACAAATTAACAAACAAAAAGGTGTCATCACGCTTTACGTAATAAAATAATTGTCTTGTTTGGCGCCCACTTAAAATTATTTCGGTTTACGTATATTAGTACAAGAAGTTAGTTATTAAGGTAAAGTAAAAATAGTTTTTTATTTTCTGCCTAACAATTGTTAGATAGTTTTATTTTTTTGCTAAATAGTTTTGTTTTTTTTTCTTATAGTTGTAATTTTTTAAATAATATATGTACATTAACTTATTACGCCAGTAGATTTTTATAAGACAAGCAATAGACCTCAATAGGGCCGTGATTAAACTTGTTTCCTTAGGGAATAATGCACCTGTACTTATGTATTACTAACGTATATCGAAATCGGGTTTCGCTAATGTTTTTCTATGTCACTTTGATTGAAGTTTGTAAGGCAAGTCCTTTGAGAATTGCCATCTGCCACGACATTCATCATAAAAGTTTGTATCTTTAATGTTATTTTTATTTCATCATCAAGAGCCTCTTGGAATAAAATTGTAATTAAAATTATGTATCATCAACAACCCGGACTGGCAAGACACGTTGTGGCTACGTATTTTAGACGTTGGATGGTTTTAAGTTGCTCGAAGGCTTCAAACTTAGCTATACGACTGTTATCTTATGATAACAATCGGGACTAACTGCTTAACGTGACTAACTGAATAACGGAATCGCTCATAACATATCATGCCATAGTCATAGTCGGTCACCCATCTAAGTACTGACCGTGCCGTCGTTGTCTTACTAATCTATTGTAAATAAAAAAAAATGTGAGGATGGATATTTTTTAATTTACAGCCGTTTATAACTCCTTCACGTAAAAACTTCTGATCGAATTATGATGAAATTATACAGTCTAATAGTTTATGTATCAAAATAAAACATAAGCTAAAATTTGCTAAGATTGTGTGTAATATTGCTACTATATGAGCGCTGCGGTAACGCTCACCAATATTCGGGTCTTCAGTGCCACTTTTCTGGATCTACAGACTGTTTGGGAGGTATTTAGCGCCGCTTGTAACTACAAGAATGTGTGTGTTAACATAAATCCACTCTCACAATTCGATGGGAAAGCTTTCGGATATAACCAGGGTGAGATGAAGTGCAGAAATGGTTTCTCGTACTTTCCGAGGTACGGGGGCTTAGACACTAACTTCCAAATTCAGGCTGTTATTAAGCATTTCTATAGTCAGAACTGCCTCGTTGGGCAAGCGGTTTTGAGTTCGATTCCCGGGTCGGGCCTAAAGTGTTATTGGATTTTTCTGACAAGGAATCCTTAATAACAGTCCTGAGTATGAAAGTTTGGTGGTGTTTGACGCCCATATCTCGGAGAGTACGTTATGCTGTTGGAACTGTATATCATGGACATCTATGGCTATCGTTTTTGAGAATTCAGTGCTCTCAAATATTATGACAACTAAGTCACCCTTAAAATTATGTTCGATCTCAGGGCAACATAAGCTTCGTTTAAAAAACTCATTGAACTCATTGAGAATAATATAAGTTAAGAATATGAGCCCGACCCGGGAATCGAACCCAAAACCGCTCGATCGGCAGTTGGTATGCAACTGCCGATCAAGCGATTTCTATCCGCTAGACCAACGGGGTTGTATACGTTCAATATCTTTCTTTAGGAATATTTACAACTGTTAAGGTCTCTAAACAGGACATGTTTACATTTTCTTATCTTATTTACCCAATGTCTAACATATATCATTACAATTGAAATTTGTTGCCACAGCTGTAACTTTGATAAACGTACTGGTATGACGTCAATGTCACTACCGACAAATTACATCGTAAAATATCGAGTTGGACTCCCACAGGAAGGGTTCTGTGCCATCCTACTAATATTATAAACGCGAAAGTTTGTATGTATGTGTGTATGTATGTTTGTTGCTTTTTCACGCAAAAACTACTGAACGGATTTGGATGTAACTTTACAATAATATAGCTTATATATCAGAACAACACATAGGCTACTTTTTACTGCAATAATCAAGATACACGGGCGAAAGCTAGGTGATTATAAACATACATAAATCGTAGATATCAAAATGTATCACTGTTTATCTCCTGTCAAAACATCACAGGTTGCTATGGATAACAAAATTGCATAGCAACCATAATAATAGTTTGTACCTAAATGACTAATTTAAAAATGAGTTCTGGATAATCACATATGTAGGATACTTTTTATCCCAAATATACGCGGGTAACACCGCGGGGCTTAACTAGTTATATATACATTTCAAGCGTCTACCTATTGTCGTTATTAATATCGAGCAAAAGTCGGCAAAAAATTATGTTTGTTGTATGAGAGCCTCTTTAAATATTTATTTTAGCGCCAACAGAAAGACATCTTCTGTAAAAATGTCTACTGTCTAGCTATTACGGTTCATAAGATACAGCATCGTGACAGAGTCTTTCATAGTAATAGGGTCCCGTTTCACCCTTGAGTACGGAACCCTAAAAATTAATATTGAAAGTTAAGCATAACACAGAAGAATTTACGAACGAAAAAAGCTTAGTGGAGTTTTAGTAGATTTTTAACAATTAACTAATGTACAAATTAATAATTCATCCTTTTGTTGGTAAGGGCCACAGCACACTAGCTACTTTCAGCATCGGTGATCGGCGATTTTTCGACTGCATCGATGCTGCATCGCGTTTTAGCGACTTTCTGCGTTCGATCGTGGTATCAAAATCGCGCGCCATGTTGGATGCAACATGGCGCGCGATTTTGATACCACGATCGAACACATCGAACACAGCTGCTGAACGCTACTCTCGAACGATGGTTCGAGAGTAGCGTTCAGCTGCTGTGTCGCGCTTCTAAAAAGCGACTCTATCATCCCACCTGTTTCCTTCCCATTATGATCCCTGGTCCTATAAAACGGGTGTGAAAAAGCATCTCACAAGGCCGCCATAGTTTGGATCGGAATCGCCATACTTCCTGCATCGTAGGCATCGTAATTCTTGGATTCTATTCATGCTTACCATCAGGCAGAGTGGAGACACATTGGTAGGCATCAAATAAAAAAAGTAACGACGTTTTTAAGTATGCGGTATGAAGCGTTCGGTCGACGTTTAAGCTTCTAAAAAGCGAGTAGTCGCCGATCGTTGATGCTAAAAGTAGCTAGTGTGCTGTGGCCCTAACAAAAAATAGTGAGCATCGATTAAAGGTTTATATACTGGTATTAGCTTTTATATTTGGTCCGCTCATTAGGACAATCGATTGTGGATAAGCTTTCTTTATTGAAGCTTTGTGGTAGATTGAAATGTTTATTACGTTTTGATGTTCTTTTGTGCGATTTCCATGCGGATTGCTTGCTGTAATTTGCTTTTAGATTTTCTTTAAAAGTTTATAATGAAATGACGTAGAAATTGTCTTTTGGAAAAAATGTATTAATTTTTTTTTTTTTAAAGACAACTCCCGCATTAGGAATATTCATTAGGAATTTATATAAATTCCTGTGTCGCGGGGGACTTTACAAACATACATGAAACGGACACAAAGAACACCCAGACTCAGAACAACAAATTGTGAATCACACAAAGTGTTATCCTACGTGGGATTTGAACCCACGACACCTGGCGCAGTAGGAAGCGGTGTGTCGACCGCTTAAGCCACTAGGCCAACCGTGCAAAATAGTAGTTATGGAGTTAAATTGAAATAATTGTGAACCTGTTATATTATTTTGAACTGGCTGATTACTGTGGTGTTATTCGCGTTTATTTTTGTAAATTGCGAGTAATAGCGCGGAGCGAAGTTAGTATAAAAAAAAGTATAAGTATCCTAAGTAACTCAGCTACTTGCTACTGAAAGTTCCACCAAAATTGGTTCAGCCGTTCCAGAGCTTAACCAGAACAAACAGACAGACAAAAAATTTATTATTGATTTATGGTTTACATAAGTACCGTATATATTAATCATCAACATCATCAACAGCCTTCAACTGTCCACTGCTGGACATAGGCCTCTCCTTAGAAAGGAGGTTTTGGCCTACTATAGCGCGCTGCCCACACGGGTTGGTATAGGGTTGGTTTCAAGTTTTCCTTCTCTTTGCATCGATGTTGTCTGGCGTAGTTTATCCCTTAGTCACCTTTAACGATAACCCTGTATCATATATGAATTTAGAAAATTTTTATTTATAAGTATAGTTGCTTAGATCGTTCAGTGCATTTTGTAAAATTCAAGTTCTTTCTTTAATTTATTCCTATTTTCTGTGTCCAGCATGTAAGTGCTTATTGCTATTTTAGTTCACATGCTGGAGTATTCCATAAGTAAGGACATACATGGTATTTTAATATAGAATACTACCACTACTTAATTATAGAATACTACTAAATAAATATATCATCATCATAAGTAAATAAAATTAACCAACAAGGGCGTTTCATCACGCTTTACGTATTTATGAATTAATGTTATAGTTTGGATATTTAGGTATGCTTACACTAGTTTAAGAAGTTAGTTATTAAGGTAAAGTAATAATGGTTTATCATTTTCTGTTTTTCAGTTCTTTTGGCGGTTATATTTTTACTAAAAAGTATTATGTTTCTTCCTACGAAATCAAGCACTTCGTACCTAAATGTGAAAACGTGTAAATAGTTCATTGTAATTTAATGAGAAGTACAACTATTAATCTCAAATTAAATACAATTATGATAAATGTATCGACATTTTTCTAGACTTGGCTAATGCATTTGACACGCTCTCTATCCCTTTACTAAAATTAAAGCTTGAAACAATTGGTGTCAGGGATAGGCAGCTCAAGTTGTTCCATACCGATAGAACACAATGCGTAAAGGCAGACGAACATACAATTAACTATTTATATTTGACTGCACATTTAGCCTAGAAGTTTCAGCGGTTGCCATGCCGCTCTCTACTATTACTTAAAAAAATGCCTTAAAAAAATTAGGGAGAGATACTCTCGCTATCAAATATTCATTAAAATGTTAAAATTTTCAGCCATTCATTTTTATGCCATGGATTTTTATGAATACTGTGCAATTGTTCCCGATTGTCAACTGTTTAACATGCAAATCGGTTTGAGACAGAACACGTACCGCATAAAAGCGGTCATTTTCACCGTGCTCTCAACAGGTTGCTAAATAGTTTCAAAATACCAACAAACAATAAACAAAAAAATGACTATTTTCAGGGACTGATCTTCTAATAATAGGATAATTACGGCTTTAGACAAAAGTGAACGTGAGTGTAAAGTTGTAGTGAAGGATTGGCTCTTACATCAGTCTTATGATGATACTGAAAATTTAATACATCCAATAACCTAATGTATCCACAACACACACACACACACACGCACACATGCACACACGCAGGCATACGCACAAACAGGCTAACACACGTACACATACACATTAAAGTTTTGTTATTTAAAAACATTAATATTTTTCTTACTAGTTTATGTAATTTGGTGAATGTTGGAGTTTATGCGTTTTCGCATTAAAACAAGTTATTATAATTTTAATTAAAATTTTGAATTATTTCGTATTTTTTGGTTTGTAGTTTTATTTCTTATATGTCAATATTGTAGTAAAGTATTGATGTGTCATTGAAAGATTGCTTGTACTTATAGCTCAGGTATCCCTATTCTAAAACACACACAAAAAATTTGTAAGTCACTTTGTACACTTTATAAATTTATTGTACTATATAGATATAGTTGCAAAAAATATAGTCTCTATATTTTTTGCCAATAAAGTAAATAAATAAATATACTTATAATAGTAGGAACGTTTACTCTGTACATAGGCACGAACTTTAATAACGAAATCACTAAACATGACAAAGACTGGCTTATCAACTTCAAGCAGAAAAGACTTTAGCGTGCCCTATCTAGCTCTACTTTTAAACACATAATTTGCTTAAGGTTGATATAATCAAAAAATGTAGCTTCAAGTTTATATAATATGTTTGACTACTTGCATGGCGTAGTAGCTTGAGCTTACTATTTTACCATTTAGGGCAACACTTTGTGTAAACGTCAAACGTGTAGTTCAGAGTCTGATTATTCTTTGCACGGAGCAAATACTTTGTAACAGTCACGTGTGTTCATAAGGCTTTTAATCAAAACTAGTACTAAAATATTTGAAGCACATTCAAAATCCCACCCACAAAATGTAAGCACACATATTCATATTTATTTTTGAATACAACAAAACGTACGTGACCGTGAAATTCTTTCTCAGTATGTTAATTAAAATCAGTTCACGTGAGCACTCCTCTTCAATTATGGCGAAACAATTTAAATTATTATTCTGAAATAAATAGGTTGATATATGATTAAATTTTAAAGTACGGGTTATTGTTTATCCTTTATTCTAGCGGCCAAATGGCGGCTGTATTGCTCATTTAAAAAAGTACAATTAATAACTACATCTTTACTTACCAAATATTTACACGTTAAGCAATACAAACCCTTACTGAATAAAAACTCGTGACATTAGATCTGTCCTTTTTGTCCCCCAGTTCTGGAATTGGGGAACCCAGTTCCAAAAACCTGACCCTCGCGAGCAAAAAAGTAAACTCACTTAATAATAGATACCCTTCAAATACTGTAATTTTAGTACCTATGTAATTTACAGTATCGCTTAAAAAATAGTAAATTTAAGGTTTATGGTTACTTGTTGTAAATGTGTGTATAAAACAAAAGTGTAGATAAGTACTATACTCAAGTTTTACTCTCAAAAGTCGATCCGAGTTTATACGCAGAGATCCTATTAAAATCTCCATTGAAACCGCACGCTTTATTCACATACTAATGGTATATGAAAAATAAAATTAAGAGACAAACACAGTAAACAGTGTCTCTAAAAAGTAGATAATTATTTTTCATAAAAATCATTTATTCTGCAATTAGGTTACACGAACACTTTTGCAAGTATTTTCCTCATGGGAAAAAGGACGAAAAAAACTCAGAGTTCGAGTGTAAAAACTAATAATAAACAATCAACAAATTGTAATAGATATGCTAAGAGAATGATAGCTAAAGAACTTGTTTATAGAAATTGTAAATGTGTAATAGCTATTAAAAGTACTAATACATATGTATATAAAATAGCTTACGTTGTATTTTCTAAAACCTGTATTAAATTTTCTAATGTCGTTATATTTCTTGAAGTATCATGGAGCACTATAAATGATCTTGTAGTGAGATCAGGATAATATTACATTTAAATTACTTGCCTTAAAGTAGTCCTTAAATCTAGACGGATAAAGCTGACTTACCTGTAAAAAAGAAAAACAAATAAATTATTATCATGCTTAAAACACAAGCAACTTACTGATTACTAAATAATCACACGGTGAATAACCCATACTGATAACTGGTTTCAAAACTGTGGTAATTACACCACAATCAGAACAAAAGAGTCTACGCCACAGTGACATGTTATATTCTGAATTGTAAACAGAACTCATTTATATTGTGATGATGATTAATGGTTTTGAACATTAAAGGCTTATTATCTGATAAAAAAACGATTGACTGCCTCCTAAAAATCATAATGGTTGTCTATGTGCGGCTTAGATGACTTTCATAGTGCAGGGGTTATACATTTATTTGAAAAACTTCGTACAAAGATATCTGAATACTAAACAAACTTAACAATAAAATTACACATTAAACCATTTTAAATTCTCGTGGAGACTACGGAACCCTATTCCGTTTTTTTTAGTCTAGCTGCTACCCTCGGCGTTACTCGCGATTTACAACACTGAACTTAAATAGTATTTAATATAAATTCCCTGATTATAAATATATAATTACCTAAACTATTGTAAAATATCGTTTTAATATTAATCTTAAAAGTAAACGTAAACGTAGTGTAGGACGCCCACAGGCGAGGTGGAGTGACGACCTGCGTAAGATGGCTGGCAGGAGCTGGATGCGAGAAGCCCAAAATCGATCACAGTGGTGTGCAATGGGAGAGGCCTATGTCCAGCAGTGGACTGCGATAGGCTGATGATGATGATGATGATGATTAATCTTATAGGTAGTAGAGCCACGCTGATTTCAGCACGAATAGGCCGGCTCGACCCGGCCAGTACTACCCTCACACAGAAGACCATCCTAATAATGACAGCATTTTTGCTGTCGTATTTCGTTGGTGAGTGTGAGACCGGAGGCCCAATCATTCTGCATCATTCTCCCGCCCTTCGAAGGCCGGGAGAATGATGCAGAATAATCTAACCAGGCTGCCATGGTAAGGGTCACCATGCTACATTGTCTACCCTCACAATAAGCATGGTGACTCCTACTCCTGGAGTCTACTCATGCTTTCCATCAGGCAGAGTAGAGTCACTTTGGCAGGCTTAAATATAAAAAAAAAAAAAAAAAAAAAATTTCAGGTTCAAAATAATAAATGTGTTCATAAAATTTTATCATTCATTCATGATAAAGCATATTCTAAGAAAAACCGATAAAAAAGCAGACAAAACCCTCACATTACTTTACTCAGACATTTTACATAAAAGAAATATTTCCAACATAATGTATTGAATAACATTTGAGTGTTTTGATGGCCGATGTCTTTTCTTTTCGTTTTGCGTAAGCGTTTGGGTTTGCATTGATTAGTAACTGTATGATCTTCAACATAAAGAAAACCTTTCAGTGAATTCGGGAAATTACCGAAATACCCACAAAAGTGTAATCGTAATAAACTACTCTTGAGTATTTTATTTACGATAAATGTATAATACTCTTTTACCTTACATTCTATTGTATAGGATATAATACTACCATTCATCCATACCATCATAAAGGTGTTATTAGCGGCGGTTAAGGAAACCATCCAAGAAGGACAGCATCTTTGCATACAGAAGAAAAACTTTTATCAAACCCAATACCGGCCCATCTGGTCAGTTAAGAAAACTAAGACAAAACTTTCTGTCTAAGGAGAGTCGTATTCCATTTATTTTGTGGCATGTTATGTTATGTGCGTTTCCGTGATTTGGAGGTCACGTTAAGCAGTCGGTTCGGGTTGTTATCATATGATAGTCGTGAAGCTTAGTTGAAAATATAAATAATATTGTTAATTAAAGTATCTCTGACCATCTGTTACGCTTTCACAACTTAACCGCAACACCGATTTCAAAGAAATTTAGAATACAGATACTTTGATTTTTCAGGAACGACATATGCTCTCTAGCGCGAAAATCAACATAGACGCGAGAAGAGACATTTAATAAATATAATAATAAAAACTATTCGACACCCGGCGGTCGATTTACGATTATATTTTTTTAGTTAACTAAACCAAATTTCTCTACTCCTCGGTTTGCATTGTTTTCGTAACGAATCTTTATGGAATCCGTGTCTATAGGGAACCCTCAAAAGCTTTTGCAATACGTATTAATATTTAGATACACGGTTTATCTAGTTAAAGAGAAATCCGGCCAAAACTCTCCTACTGTCATCTAGTTATAGCGAATAAAAGTTAGTACATTTATTTGTGGCAAATGTCCTTAGCCACACATTAGGCGCCTGTGGATTTTAACACAACATTCATTTGTTTCGATGGTCTGGTTAAAGAGAAGAACACATCGTGAGTTTGACAATTACAGTTTTGTTCAGAAAAAGTTTTAGTGCTTCTAAATATGTCTCTTAAAAATTTGATTATTCTTTGAAGCAGATATAACATTGCTCAATATACGTTGAGAGATTAAAATAAATTGTTTTTACATTAATAAAATCATTTTTTACGCACTAATTTTCGCCTGTGGCTTCGTCGCGTGTATGTCGATTTTCGCTATAAAAGTAGCCTAAGACCTTTGTGCCAAATTTCATTTAAATCAGTACAGTAGTTATAGTGTAAGAGCGCGATAGAAACACAGACTGAGGTACTTCCGTATTTAGTAGGGATTAATAACGATTTTACACACGTTTATCAAATACTATATTAGTCATAACATGTTACATAACGAGCTATATCTGGGATATGAACAGGTTCATCATGTTTTGTTCATCAGGTTCATTATGTATGTATTTACAATAAAGAAGTAACTATGTATTTATATGAGTTATCTAGTACCCATGGTACAAGCTCTACTTCGTTTGGGACTAGAGAATGTTGTGTGTCAGATGTCCAATTTTTTTATTTGTACTAACTCGAAAAATAGATGAGATCAACCTTTAAAGTGGTTTATTACATTTCAATTAATGTTTCTGTGCTGTCCACCTTAAGTTAAGTTAAGTTAAGTTCTCTGTCCAAGATATACGATTTCGACCTCTACCTCGACTTCCTTGAATTTTTCTTTCGATAATTAATTTTATTATATTGTAATTACCATTTATTTGACATGTCCAAAATAAGCTGCTTTCCATTGCTTGATTTTCATGACCGAAGCAAGGGGCAGATACAGACATATGGTCGCCGACCTCCGTGATGGAGATGGTACATAAAGAGGAAGAATATTATATTTCATGTTAAAAGAGCCCAATCAAACACCTACTTTTGGTGTTTGAAAACGTATATAAAATAACTAAAATTTTCGAAGATTCTGAGGTGTGGCGCTGTGTCTATGTTAAGTCTTTATAAATACACTAAAATTATCGACACCATTTTAACGGCACTCGTTAAAGTAAGTTATTTATCAAGAGAACGTGGCTCCACATCTATGTACAGGATTAGGCAGAGCCTTACTCTCCGCCTTCAGCGTCTGACACTAACAGCTTTTAATTTTTTTTAAAGAACAGATTTACCAAGATTCCTTTCCTTTGATTGAAAGTCCCACTGTTTACTTAGAGATTCAATTTTAAAAGGTCCTTGTTTATAAGAAGATCTATTTCTCTGTAGTAGATGTTTGTATCTAAGATCCTAATTGAATGGTATAATCGTTGGATCAAAGCACTCAAGTTTGAGTCATTAATTAGAAGAATATAATGTTGATTCTAGGTTTAAGTTATAGGAAAATTATATCTACCACACATTAAACTTTTATCTTTCCATATATCCATTTAAGTATATTTATCCATTTTCAATATATACCTACTGATATATTCGTACTGGTTATTGATACTTTAACCTATTTCTAATCTCTATTTGCTAATTGGAATACAGTTCCAAATATCAAGTACCTGTTGTGATATAACTCGTGCGAGCTAAGATGGCACCTGGCTCAAAACGAAACATGACACCGTTCCCCCGCGTGATACCCCTCTGTCATCCTGCGAGTAGCGTTAGCAACACTATTATCGTTGCAAGAATCTTTCAATAATAATTTTAGTTTATTAGGTATTACCTAAAGTCATATAAATCACTCCACGAATTTATTTTATAAATATATCATTAGATTTGTCTGGATACCCCAATTGTTTTAAGAAAGGTCACACGAAAAAAACCAGCATGACGACTATGAGACGCAATAGTTTAAAATAAAGAATATCCAAATACATATGATTTTCAGAGACTACGATTAAAAGGCTTATCATGACTTTAAATTGTATTTTAAAACCATATTTCAGTTCGTAATTTCGTATAAAATTATATTAGGTATTACCTAATATTATTTAAATCACTGCACGAAGAATGCATTCGGGTAAATAATGAATGAGGCCTGCTTCCTATTGTTATGCATATGTATTTTCTTAACTCAGGTAGTAAAGTACCACTTAAGGTAAAGTAGTATGTAATGAGAAACTGATTGAAGCAAAATAAATGTAGAAATTTAAAAAAACTAGAATAAATTATATTTTTCTTGCACTCAGTACTTCAAACGACTGACATTTGAGTCAGGTGCCATCTTAGGTCGCACGAGTTATATATTGGTAAAGATATATGTATCTAACAGATAAAAATTCCTCCGCTGATACCACTATGGCTCTAACCGCACACTATGTTCAGGTGACCCGTATACTTGTAAAGCAAATATAAAAGTCACATATTCACAGTCTAAAAGTGAAGTTATCTTACACTACAAAATACTTCTGTGCATTATATCCATACTGATATATTCCCATTGGTACTAGATACTTGAACCTTTTTTCCAAAAATCAAGTACTAGTATGGATAAATAGGTAGAAATATAGGGAACAGGTAAAAATCATACCCTGATACTATGGACAACGGCTTAAATATCGGCTATCAAGTTACCCATAAAGAATAATAAATATAAATATATCGGACATCTTCCACACAACATCATCTAGTCCTAAACTAAGCAGAGCTTGTAATGGGTACTAAACAACCGATTTAAATACATAAACATACTTTTTTTTTGTAAATACATACAAGACCACCCAAACTTCTAAATAAATATTTGTAGATTACACAAATAATTATATGGTCCGGCCCGGAAATCGAAACTGAAACCTCTTGATCAACAGACGCATTCGCTAACCACTAGACCAATAAGGCAGTCAAATATGCTTGTAAAGAAAAACTAGAAAACTTTAGTTTGCCAGACAAACTTTTAATCGCAGTAATTTTATACCATTTAATTATAGATTTAAAACTTAAAGGGTTGTTATTAAACAAACTTGATTTATATGTTTCCTGTTGCTTATAATATCAGATAATTAATACTGTTTAGTTGTACAGCTACAAATTGTTTTAATTACTGAGTAAAACTGAAATTAACTTGGACGTATTTCGGTGACGCAGATAATCTGTTGGAGTTTGTACTATTTATTGAAATTTACATAGTTTGAAGCTACGTAAACATTCATTTCTTTGAGTGTAAATATAAACCTATGGATTAGAATGTTTTAATAGGTGTTGAATAAATGGTAAAGAAATCTTTTAAAAAAAAAAATGTGAACTGTAGATATAGGTTTAATTTTATCCAGGATAAATTCCGTTTGTAATACAAAACATGAGTAAGTGTAAAAGTGGCGAAAGTCTAAAAACAGTTGTAGATAAAAATTCTGAAATCTTTCTCTAGCACTTCACAAACGATAAATAAAAATGTACCGCACTCGTAAATATAAATTACTGAAACTAAGAAATAAAGAAAAACAACAAAAAAGGTCTCATGAACAAATTACCAAAAAAAATAATACCAACAAAATTATATAACACATTCCCTAAATCCGTTAGAGGACCAGAGATTATCTGAGCACTTACTATAAATACTGTTTGCCTAAAACGCCTAAAGCTCCAGGCTAAAAACAGTGGGAGATAGATAAAGCCTGGCAATTAGGAATAACGTTCCATCCATTTGTTAGATAAAAGTGTATATATTTTTGCTCAGCAAACAGACTAATAATCCTTTTAGTATACCTTACTAAGATAATAACATAATGAACTGGGTATTGTCTTATATCGCTTCTGTTATCGTACAGAGAACATATCCCATCGTAAATAATAGGATAGGTTATAACGGAGCCTTTAGTTGATGAGGCAAATCACAATACGAAATGTATTCGTTTCAGATATTTAATTACAAGATCTTAATATTAACAGCCCGGAGTTTGGAAGTTTGGCAGTGATTCACACCCGTGCCTCGAAGAGCACGTAAAGTCATCGGTCCCGGTTGTCATGAACATCTATGGCAACCGTTATTGGGAAGTCAGTGCACTCAAATTTACTGACAATTAGTTCAACCTTCGAATTTCACCCTAACATTGCGGAGGTCCGATGCCAGTAGATTATTTTTTCTATATTTCAGCCTTTGAAAGTAACTCTACACTGCCTTATAAAGCATGAGTAGAATCCAGGAGTAGGGGCCACCATCCTCATTGATTGTGAGTGCATACAATGTTGCATGGTGACCCACACCATGGCGATTTAGTGTGATTTTTCTGAATTATTCTCCTGGCCTCCGTTGGCCGTAAGAATGATGCAGAATGATTGGGCCTCTGGTCTCACTCATACTGATATGTGAATTTAGGTTGATCATCTGTGAGAGGGTGACCGGCTCACTTTCAGAGTGCTAATTCGCCGTGCGATATCGGCTACTCCAAAGCGAAAAATATGCAAATACTTGCTATTAAGCAATTAAATTATAGGACACCCTGCGGAATGATGGGCCGACGACTTAAATGGTTCTTTGGGGGAGTTCTGCATTCAGCAGTAGATGGCAGTAGGCTGGATTGGAATTGTAATATTATACAAACAAGTTTCAACTTTATCTCTCGATGATCAGATCTTTATCTTCCTATGTATCAAGAACTAAATGTTATCACATTTTTTATTGTTACTAGTCAACTAAAATAAAAATAATGGTGACCCATTTGATAACTCAACGTTATCAGAGAATAATTACTTCATGTTTCGGTACGTATTCAGTTTATCATATCAGTGAATAATTGAAGTCAGTATGTGGAGCTTGTTTTTCGTCGCGGGTGTTATCGCTTGTGTTAGAAGTGATGAAGAAGAATGGCGACAAATCGATACTCCACAAGGGCCGGTACGAGGCCTCAAGGACCCAGCAGGGTTGTACATTTTTAGCAATATACCGTATGCTACAGCACCTTCAGGACCCAACAAGTTCAGCGTAAGTTTAATTTATTATTATGAAATGACTGCATATAGATATGATCTATGAAGGAGTTGTATTATGCTTATGCTAACTAGGAGCAGATGGTGTGCTATAATGTGTCTAACAATATTAGACTGAATATATTTTAATGTCGGAGAGTCTTCATGTAGTCCATCGCTCGGTTTTTATTCCAAAAACAAACTCACTACTTTCTTATTTTGAATATTTTCCTGTAATAGGTTGCCTCGCCTAGTTTTGTATATTTTTTTAATTACTCGGTTAAATAGCCTCCGAACAAGGGTTCAAGTCAAGAAAAACGCAAATAATAAAAGTTGTGATAAAGGGTTATAATATTTCTTAAATAATATATGCTTTGAGAACTTCCAATTAAATTCATCAATTTATTCTTTTGTTATTATTATTCTATTCTAGTAATTCTAGTATTCTATTATTCTAGTAATCTATTATTATTACAAAAATATTATATATATTCATAATTATTTTTTGTCAATAACAGGCACCCAGTCCACCACCAATTTGGTTGCAACCTCTTGAAACATCGACTAAACCAATAATTTGTCCACAACCTATTATACCCCATCTCTTTGATGGTAAAGTGATGCAAGAAGACTGTCTCATTGCAAATGTATACGTCCCGATAACAGACGAGACAAATCTTCCAGTAGTTGTATACGTTCATGGAGGAGCTTTCGAATTAGGTCATGGAAACTTATTGACTCCCAAGAATTTTATTAAACAAAGCAAAGTTATTGTGGTAACGTTTAACTATCGTCTTGGAGTTCACGGATTCCTATGTTTGGGTACCGATGATATTCCTGGTAATGCAGGTATGAAAGATCAGGTACAATTACTTAAATGGGTCAAAAAACACATAGCCAGTTATGGAGGCAATCCTGAAGATGTAACTATAGCTGGATATAGTGCAGGTTCAGTATCTGTGGATTTGTTAATGCTTTCGAAATCTGCACAAGGCTTATTTAATAAAGTTATTCAAGAAAGTGGAGCTGCTGTAGTTTCTATATCGGTCCACCCAAATCCCCTGGAAGATGCCAAAATACTTGCAAGAAAATTAAACTTCACTGACGTAGATGATGTTTATGCATTAGAAGAATTTTACAAAAACACTCCACTAGAAATGTTGCTTGGAAGTACATATCATGATAAAACAGATGCTTCTATACCTTTTGGACCTTGTGTGGAACGGAAATCTGATTCAGCCTTTCTTTCTGATGCACCAGTTAATATTATAAAGAAAAAAGAATATAAACAAATTCCTATTCTAATTGGAATAAGTGACTTAGAAGGCTCAATAATGATCCCATTTTTAGAAAAATGGAAAAACAAAATGAATGAAAAATTTTCGGATTTTTTACCGGCAGATTTGAGTTTTGAAAATGAAGGCGAAAAAGAAGAAATAGCCAAATTAGTTAAAGAATTTTACTTTGGTGATAAGACTGTGAGTGAAAATACGATTCTTTCATACATTGATTATTTTTCTGATGTATTATTTGTATACCCTACTATAAGATCTGTACAGCTACATGCAGACAGTGGACATAAGGATATATATTTATATGAATATTCATTTACGGATCCAGTCTACACTCCATTAATACCACATACAAACGAACGTCGTGCTGAGCATGTTTATCAAACGTATACAATAATGGATAGAGTAGCTTTCTTAAACATAGCTGATGAAAGTCAATTATCCGAAGAATTCATAAACATGAAAAAGACACTGAGAGAGCTGTGGAATAACTTTGTGAGATACGGGTGAGTTGTTGTTTTATTGTTTATTCAATTATGGGCCCAAATTGAATTCGCACGTAACATCAAGCTAAAAATCGATTAGAGTGGCGTGCAATGGGAGATACCTATATCCAGTAGTGGACTGTGATAGGGTGATGGTAATGAAGATGATCAAGATAAGAATGATAATTATAGTATTATAAGCCACAACGGCGGTAGTTGTCATTTTTGTGGCGCCATCACTTCACTGCGCTTGGTTATAAATAGGAGTGATCTGTTGTATCGGGACGCATTTCTGACGAATGCGTCGCGGAGTGTGGATCATTGTCTTTGGACAATTAGTACTACTCTGTTAACAGATGTGGAAAGCTGTCTTTGACAAGTTAGTACTGTCTGAATTGCGGTGGGTGCGAGGAAAGCTGTCTAACAGCTAGTACAGCCCTATGTGACCGCCCTTGCTGTATAACTAACTGTAATTTGTTTAGATTCGTTACTTAATTAACGGTTGTTTGTGTCTAATTGCATTTCTAAGATTATTTTGTAATTAATGAAAAAAATTGTTTAGAATTAAAGTAAATTGTTAAGAATTATAATTATTTTTATTATTTTTCACTTCTGGACTCTAACATCAGAAGTTGGATCGATCTACGTTCACAAATTATTAATTTTCAAGATTTGGGAAACGATCAACTACCGACACTTAGTTAGATATTTTCATTTAATTTGCCTATACTTCATTATCTAGGTGTCTTACGATAGAGAGCATCGACAAATGCACAATAGATCGCGCTGTCATATAGAACCAAAGTGAATATACACAGTGATTCGCCTCAGAGGTCCCGGGAACGATAAACGCGTTCGTTTGTTAGAAAAAAAGGCATTGCACACTATTAGTGCTCATTTGAACGCTATCGAAATTCAGTGTTCGTTGTGATTTTTCATAAGGGAATCAGACTTTTGTGATATTCTTATACGCTCTAAATCAAAGTCAAAAATCAAAACAAAGTCAAAACATAGCAAATATAAAAATCGTAAAGGAAGTGACGACTAATATATTTGGTTTTTAGTGACAATTACAAACGGTTTTAAAACGATTATTTTAATAAAATAATGAGGGTACTTGTACTTCACGCTATGTTTCGGTTTGTTCGTGTTTATAATGCTTTCTTTTCAGATAGTAAACATTGTGCTAAGCGATGGAAACTGCATCCGTGCCAATGTACAAGGTGTACAATGTGGTCAACCAGTGCCGACACGGTTATGAGAGAAGGTTGGAAGCTTCAGTTATGAAAAACTTGTGAGTTGTATTTGACGCTGTACTGGTAAGATCAAATCATATTTACATGTAGAGTTGTGATTTATTTTCACATAATTTTGATATGTAGTGTACGAATGTAAATCGTATGCGCAATTTAAAGTGATAAAAATATCGCGACTGCTCGGGGTGTATCATCGGAAAATGCCTTATAGCTGATGCAAAGCTGTGGTTTAACGAAAGAGCTTAAGTAATGATCTTAGTTGGTTGAATTTTAACAATGAACTTCTACCGTTTGTTATTGCAAATATTTTGTTTAACGAGATTAAAACTTTTCGAATTTTTGTATCCATACCACCTGTGCATAAACAACTGGGCTTCTTTACTATGGATGATGAATTAATAGCAGTTGCAGTTTTAAAGTGGCTGCCTAATGCAAAGCTAACCACATTTTAATCGATTTACGTAAAATGAAACTAAGTTGCACTAACGTAAGTACGCTGAGAATAATACCCACGCACGTTGTGATTAATTTATTTATCTTTCTTTATGGAAAAATAGATACTTGTCAGATTATAACAAGGTACAGTGTGCAAACCAAGTTACTAGATGTTTCTCCGTAAATGTAAAAATTTAAATGACCATTATTAAACAACTAGCTTTAGCCAGCGGCTCCGCCCGCGTGTATGTCGGTAATCGCGGTAAAAAGTAGCCCATGTCCTTTCTCAGGTTCTAAACTATTTGAGTTTCAAAATTCGTCAAAATCGGTTAAGCCGTTTAGGCGTGAAAACGTGACAGACAGACAGTTACTTTCGCATTTATAATAGTAGGGATGATAAAAAAAAATAACAACAAGAAATAGTTGATGATCAATTACATTTCTAATTTTTATTTTGATAATTCGATGAATGGGCTATTCTTTTATATTGGTGGGTGGTGAGAGCAAATACATCGAGAGTTTAAAAACGTGTGTTGTAACTATTCACAATACGGCGAAAGGGGGCGTGGACAGCAGTGCTAGTCCTTACCGGAGTCTGTATAAAACAGCTTGAGAATCTTCCGCCCTATGTCACATTATTTACTAGTAATTGTATCAGTCAACTGTTATTGTAAAATCTGTAGTGTTATGACATCGAGTGCCAAACGTTTAGGTTCTAAAGTTATTATGTTAAATTTATTTTATAGTTCCGAGTAGGTAATACCAAAATGACTACAATTGTAATTTATGGTTCAAAGAAACTTCTTTAAATTCGTCTTTAGACGGCGTATATATTTAAATACGTAGTTTGGACTCCAAACTGGAACTTCATATTGCAAATGTAATCTTATTGGGTTTACACAACGTCAACAACAAATTTATAGAAAGATTATGATAACGTGTAACACATCGTATGTTTGTTAATTATGTTTTGATATGTTTATGAAAATGCCAAATATTGATACCGGTAACGACTACATGTCTATCGATCTTATTAGCACGTCTACTTAGGCATAACTTTAATAATGGGTTAAAGTAATTGAAGCATTATGAAAGGTTTTAAATACACTCACTAGTGTCAGGTATTAAATTAACGTTAAGTGTTAGTTTGCGAGACATTATGTTGTTTGTGAAACTATAAGTACTAATGGTCAGGTTAGACCGAGCTAAAACAAGGTTTAATCACTAGCCAATGCGAGAGTACCAAGTAGTGTTACATAAAGATAAGGCTAGCTATTTCGGGTTTTAAGTTTTAAGATCTTAAACAAAAACATTCTAGAACACTGATAGTAAAGGTGTGACATTCATATGTGATCACGAGTTCATGTTCATGAGGACATTACAAGCCAGCACAGGTGGTGATCTTTTTCTTCCTGACAGAGGTACTTATTGAAACGTCAGTACTAGTGTGTACTGAGTAGTGATGGTTTCGACTGCTTTGTTGGGCCGACAGTTAGTGTATGCGACTACTGTTCAATATAGGTTCGATTTCTGGGTTGAACAAACAATAACTAATAATACTGTGTACTTCTAATTATAGATATGCTTGTCACGGCCCGAAGTTTAAAAGTTGTGGTCAACGCTCCGTGACTCGAATGAGTACAAAAAGTCGACGGTCCTACGCCTGATCTCTTTCGGGTCATGTTGGGTGGCTGTCTCATCGAACCAAAGGCGTACACCTGTGTTAGACAAGTACTTGCGTGCTGTAGTGTCTACTGTGTTTTTGGTTGGTCACCATTGGGACTGGCCGCCGTAGCAGAAAGGTAAAAAGGTTAAAATGGTAAGGTTTAACTACAGACTCGAGACGATCGACTATAAGCAGACGGTGGCCTATTACAGTAAGTGATTGAACGACACCTGTCGGACAAGCCCTGGTCCATAAAATGACTTTGAGGGCAATTAGTCTGAACTCGAATTCACTGCGTGGGCATACTTGGACATGTTTCGGGTTTGCTTGACGCCAATCGTCAAGCTGCAGACATAACCAAAACTGGTGACCCGGTATCATATCCTAAGAGCTTTGCGATTATTGGGAACATCCTTAACCGAGTACCGTGAGACTTCTGTAACATTTTCTGACATCCTCCGGGTCTTGCGTCCTGAGAGATATGCGAAAGTTAGTAACATTCTTGACGGTATTACTGCGTACATACTGAGGGCACTGTTATTTTTAAATATCCTAAAAGCTTTGCTTGCTAGTATCGCCTTCTAAAAGCTCTGATTATTCATGACGATAATGAAGCATATTGGTGACGTTAAAGTAATACCGTATTCAAAATTAATGCAATGTTTCATGCTTTCCTTAGATGACAACGATGCATTGAGAGCCTCGTCACTGTGCAAGGTGCAGTCTACGCGAGCCGAGCCCGGGCTGTGACCTGGTGTCTGCTGCTGCCTGGTGAGGCGCAGACTTGCGGCCTGCTCGCTGTATCGCGAGGTGCGGACTTGCGTCCTGCATGCCGCTCAGTGATAAGTGGACCTGCGGTCTGTTCTCCGTGTGCCCGAGATGCAACCTTCCGCCTGTTCACCGTGTGTACGAGACGCAATCTTCGGCCTGATCCCCGTGTGCGTGAGGTGTGGTGCAATGTATGGCGGATGGTGGAGAGCATGAGGTGTGTATATTGGAATGGACCCATGGACAGGGTAACCAGCCCCAAACTCGTGGTCTTCCTGAGATAATTTTAAGACCCATGGACAGGGTAACCAGCCCCAAACTCGTGGTCTTGTTGAGAGAGGTAAGACCCATGGACAGGGTAACCAGCCCCAAACTCGTGGTCTTGTTGAGAGGTAAGACCCATGGACAGGGTAACCAGCCCCAAACTCGTGGTCTTGTTGAGAGAGGTTTAAGACCCATGGACAGGGTAACCAGCCCCAAACTCGTGGTCTTGATGAGAGAGGTTTAAGACCCATGGACAGGGTAACCAGCCCCAAACTCGTGGTCTTGTTGAGAGAGGTTTAAGACCCATGGACAGGGTAACCAGCCCCAAACTCGTGGTCTTGTTGAGAGAGGTTTAAGGCCCATGGACAGGGTAACCAGCCCCAAACTCGTGGTCTTGATGAGAGAGGTTTAAGGCCCATGGACAGGGTAACCAGCCCCAAACTCGTGGTCTTGATGAGAGAGGTTTAAGGCCCATGGACAGGGTAACCAGCCCCAAACTCGCGGTCTTGATGAGAGAGGTTTAAGACCCATGGACAGGGTAACCAGCCCCAAACTCGTGGTCTTGTTAATTTTAAGTTTAAATGTTTAAGACACACACTTATCATAACTGTTCTTATGATATTATGGTTCTTATGGTAACGGTAGACCTTCATGCTGAAGTCTACTCTTGTGTTAGTACTAAGTTTCTAGTTTTATTTTAAATGTATCTAACAGTGACTGTTTGTTTCTAATCTGGCGCGGATTATAAATAATCTTTCACTCTTTTCCTTGGAGGTTCGAACCTTTCTTATTCGTGTTAACTGTTATTATCTTCTAAAACTATTCGTTAACTCTAACTGTTTACGCTAAATTTGATAACTGTTTTTAGTAACTGACCAATTGGACGATAATGTACTTACAGAGGCGTCCAATAAACTTTTATTTTTGTACATGTTCCAGTAACCGCGAATGAGAACAATGAAGAAGTGTGGTCATCCGGACCTGCCGAGGACGTCAGGGTGTCAGGAGAGGCCGTATAAGCCACAACGGCGGTAGTTGTCATTTTTGTGGCGCCATCACTTCACTGCGCTTGGTTATAAATAGGAGTGATCTGTTGTATCGGGACGCATTTCTGACGAATGCGTCGCGGAGTGTGGATCATTGTCTTTGGACAATTAGTACTACTCTGTTAACAGATGTGGAAAGCTGTCTTTGACAAGTTAGTACTGTCTGAATTGCGGTGGGTGCGAGGAAAGCTGTCTAACAGCTAGTACAGCCCTATGTGACCGCCCTTGCTGTATAACTAACTGTAATTTGTTTAGATTCGTTACTTAATTAACGGTTGTTTGTGTCTAATTGCATTTCTAAGATTATTTTGTAATTAATGAAATAAATTGTTTAGAATTAAAGTAAATTGTTAAGAATTATAATTATTTTTATTATTTTTCACTTCTGGACTCTAACAGTATAAATAGCATGCAGAAACATGAGGTATATCTACGAGTATATTAGTTAATAATGCAGTAGTAGCATATACTTTGCCATTATGAACCTTTTTAAGGTTCCGTTGGCAAATGGCAAAAAACGGAACCCTTATAGATTCGTCATGTCTGTCTGTCTGCCTGTCTGTGTAAATTTTGGGGGTCCCCATACTTAGAACTGAAACTCATTTTTTTTTCCATTAAAACCATCTATGTATTGGTCTTCAAAAATGATATTGAAGTTGCCCGAGAGACACTTTCAAAGTGGTAAAATGTGTGCCCCTTCCCCCCCCCCCTGTAACTTCTAAAATAAGAGAATGATAAAACTAAAAAAAAATATATATGATGTACATTACCATGCAAACTTTCAACGAAAATTGGTTTGAACGAGATCTAGTAAGTAGTTTTTTTTTAATACGTCATAAATCATAAACCTCAATTTACATTCCTTTAAATCAAAACGCTATTATTAAAACATCGATGAAAGTTACAACGAACTACAAAAACTTTTATATGATGTTACTTACTGCTACGGAACCCTTCATGGGCGAGTCCGACTTGCACTTGGCCGCTTTTTAGTTTAGCTGGATTTCAGAAACGCTTTCAATGTCTTCATGCCGTGCAACCGTAATGACCTCTTCCTTATTTTTTTTAACATTAGTAACTGACCGAAAGAAATAGTTTTCATAAACATTCTGCATTAGATAAAAAGTGATAAATTTTTATCTCATTCATGGATAGTGGAGGTCAATATACGTTGATATTATCAGCTGCCACTTATTCTTATCATTGCACTCAATGTTTATCTAAACAACATCACTTATAGCGATAAGGTAGCATACATTTTAACAAATTATACAAAAATACACCTTATAAGATAATGACAATGCAACAAAATAAACTAACAACACCAGTTTTGCAAACAATATTATGCCTTTTTTTGCTTCGTGTTTGATTTAAATACTTCATTTCACTTTCAGAAAACCTGTTCCTGAGGGATCATCATTTCCATCATGGCCATCAGCAGGCGCAAATGGTTCACCATATATGTCCTTGGCTCAAACAATGGAGCTACGTAGCTCTTTAGTCGAGTCCAGAGCTCGTTTGTGGGAAGACATTTACCAAAAATACTATCGGGCACCAACACCCCCTCCAAAACCACCTAAAACTGAATTGTGAGCAGTGTCTTGCAGTAAAAATAATTTATTTTCGTTTAAAATGAGTCAAAGTATTTTTACTGACTAAATTTATATAATTACTATTAGTTTTTATTTCCTCCTAGCGTATTCCAAAGATTAATTTGACTGAGGGATTGGTCTAAGAAGAGGTAGGCTATTAATTCAACTGGTTGTACATGAATATCAGTATAGGGATCCGTAGCCAAATGGCAAAAAACGGAACCCTTATAGATTCGACATGTCTGTCTGTCCGTCCGTATGTCACAGCCACTTTTTTCCGAAACTTTAAGAACTATACCGTTGAAACTTGGTAAGTAGATGTATTCTGTGAACAAAAATAGAAAAAAACAATAAATTTTCGGGGTTCCCCTTACTTATAACTGAAACTCAAAATCTCTATGGATAGCTAGATAGATAGAAAAGTCGAGAAAGTTTAAAAACAGTCTCTATGGATAGGTCTTTAAAAATGATGTCGAGGTTTAAAATAACATTATTTTCTAAACTAAATAGTTTGCGCGAGAGGCATTTCTAAAGTGGAAAAATGTAAATCATAAAGCTAAAAATTATATATGATGTTCATTACCATGCAAACTTCCACCGAAAATTGGTTTGAACGAGAGCTAGTAGTAGTAGTTTTTTTTAATACGTCATAAATCGTAAACCACAATTTACCTTTCATTCAATCATTACGCTATTATTAAAACATTGATCAAAGTTACAACGACCTACAAAAACTTTTATATGATGTTACATGCTGCTACGGAACCCTTCATGGGCGAGTACGACTCGCACTTGAGCTGTCATCGAACCTCCGCAACCTTGAGGGCAAACGAAATTTAACGATTGAAGTAGTATATTTTAGGACACTTTTGGGGTTTCAGTGACCCGGGAATTGAATCCTCTTGTTTTATAAAGTTCTATTT
Organism: Phragmatobia fuliginosa; assembly: GCA_932526445.1. Classification (NCBI taxonomy): domain Eukaryota; kingdom Metazoa; phylum Arthropoda; class Insecta; order Lepidoptera; family Erebidae; genus Phragmatobia; species Phragmatobia fuliginosa. The sequence continues at coordinate 1,771,634 of OW052063.1, read as the reverse complement.
TACAAACAAAACAATTCGTTTTCCATTATGTTGTAACACTAAGTGCCCACGATACGCTTCCAGGAATTTCATTACATCTCTCGTCAAGACTAATTTACTAGATTGAGGTGACGAATGTGTGACATAGTCTCCCTATTTACGCCGCATACTGAAGAGGGTGAGTGAAACTAGAGAGATGTATTGTTAAATCAAATAACTTCAGATGTAATAGTGTCTAGATATAAAAGGTTACGAATTAAATATATCTGAGACTATTAACACGTTCGCAGCGGCACTGATTTATCTGTACTTTCCATTACTGCGTTACGAGGCGTTTGAAACCTCGTTCTGAACCAGAGGTTGTAGCGGCACGAGGCTTAATAAACCCCACCGCCCACAGGAGACAAAAATCCTATTTTGGCGCCAAATAAGGCGAATTGTATGGTTTTTGTTCGCGATTATTATTATCAATGAGTTGATTAACCTAAATCTGCCGCCGCCTGTGGGCAGATTATTTAGTTTAGATTCTATAGGTAAAATAAAATGTGGGGTCTTATGTACCCCATACCGCACTGAAAAAGGGCAGTTTTTCATATTGTTTAGTGATGGGAAAAAAAATATCGATTTCATTTAATTGTACTTATGGATGGTTTTTATTGAAACAGGTCAAACAATAATATTTTTTGCAACCGATACATTCTGTGAGAATTTTCTTTGCTTTCTTATCAGCCTCACGACTTGATAAGAAGGTGCGAAGTTTTTCGTAGCATCCTACACATCTCCTCTTCTTTGATCTTTTTTCGAGATGATGTGGATTGTTTGGAGTGGGTTCTGAAAATAAAAAAACGTTTCGACATCTAATTACATATATCGTCGCGGGCGCAGCGTTCAACGTTTTGCACAACACTAACCGCGTGAAGCTAGCGTAGGGTGCGGTACGAGGTGTGCAGGGGTACGAGGTGTTCGCAACCTCGTAACGCACTGTATTAAACTTTTATTTATTCAGTGCGGTACGAGGCCTAAAAAATCCGGTATTAAGGTAGGTATACCAAAAAAATCGGCATCAATAGCACATCTCAGATATATAGTTATCTCTTTCCTAGACTGAACCAGACGGAAGTTACGCCTCTCGCACGACAGAGAAAAACTTAAACTTAAGTTTTTCCTTACCGCTATAAAGACGAGACACGGACGAGGTGTTTTAAGCCTCGTTTCGCACTCAACGTGTTAAAAGAGCTTGACCATAACGCACTGTTGCAGTAAATGCTATAAATTTAATTTTAACTAGTGTAAGCATGCTCGTATATTATGTGTTTTGCATGGACTTGAATCCTTTTTTACAGGAAAGAAATGTTTATAATTTTGATCTTCTATTTGTGTTTGTTGTAACCTAAGGGATACCGCTAGGAGAAGAGTTCTTTAAGCAAAAATATAGGATGATGACCTAAAATGTGGTTAGCTAGAGTAGTGGAAGACAGAAAACAATGGAGAAAGCTTGGGGATACCTTTGCCGCAAGGCAATTGATATTAAGAGAGGTTTTATAATTTATTTATTGTGTTGTTTTAGTCTTAAAAATGTAAATTATATATTTTAGATCTATATATTACATCTAAATATTTCGTTACAATAAACAAAAATTTAGATTTTATTATTATTATGTACATTTGTATGTTCCACCGTAGCGCCTAAACTGCTTTTGTACCGATTTTTATTAATGAGGAGTCAATAAATTTGTAATAATGGCCGAATGATATGGATATGAGATTATATTTTTTTCTAAATTGTCACTTATTTCTTAAATCGATTTGAAAGCATTATCCATTAGACGAATTATTTATATTAAGAAAGAAAATTTAAATAATCTCAGGACTTGATAAAATTCTTTACATTCTTTAATACTAAACTAAATCATAACATAAACTCGAGGAATGCAAAATATTCTTATCCCAATTTTTCATTTTACTTTTTACAAAGCAATTCTATAAAAATTGGTAGAATATTTCCGAAAGTGGTATAATTATAATTAACTCACTTCACAATCTTTTCCACTGCTCATTTTTTCGACAATCTGACCTCATTTTACTTACTTAACTTTTAATAAGTAAAATTAAGCTCTTTGTGAAGTTATAAGGCATATTTTGTAATAGAATTTTAGACAAATACTTTTGCAATCGTGTTTAATAAATACTTCTCAATTAGACATATATCGGAACTTGAAAATGTTATAGTATACGTTTGACTCAAATATTCAATTATTTTGTATATTATAGATAATATAGCTTTATAAATACATTTTATCAATTTTTAACTATAAATAAATAAATGTTTTGGACATCTTACACACAACGCCATCTAGTCCCAAACTAAGTAGAGCTTGTATTATGGGTACTAGACAACTTATATAAACACATAAACATACTTATTTTTTGTGAACACATACATAAATTATACATAGAAAACACCCAAAGTCCGAAACAAATATTTGGTCCGACCCGGGAATCAAACCTGAGACCTTTTGATCAGCAGCCGCATACGCTAACCACTAGACCAACAAGGCAGTCGAAGTCGATCTAACTTACATAATATTCAAAATATCAAGTAAGTTTCGAAATAAATTTAAGTTTATATCCAAGTTTGTAATCTGTTTTCTGTATTTTCTCTATATTTCTTATTTCACTTCTTTTATCTAAGTGCTAAAGTTAAATGTTTCAAGTGACGGTAAGTTCATACATACTCGACTGAAACTTAACATTCGTTTTATTTAATTGTAACTCAGACCACATACTGTTAGCTACATTACAACTTATTATGTTGCCAAATACACGTTAACTATATATTATGTAACTTATATTTTTCACTGAATTTTCACCTTTCTTTAAAAAAAAGGTACAACTCCCGTATTACACATACTTCTGTATCTAATACATTTTATTATAAAGAGTGTAGCCCTTTGTGGTTGGACAACTGATAAAAGTAAAAACAAAAGAATATTTTTTTATTTAATTTATTAACCCATTTATAAAGTAAACTAATAATATTATAAGCTTTGTAGATGTGTATATATAAGAGCTAAGCTGGGGTGTTTAAGATGGGCGCGGAGATATGGCTAGATTCCAGGCCGCAGACGGGCTTATCCTGTAAATCGTGTTCACCGTTCACTACAAGCACAACATTTGGAACGATTCATATTAGATCAAAGATTTGAATATAGTCATTTAATAAATCTTCTAATTCAAAATTTAATACATATTTAAGCAAAATTAATCATGTTTTAGGTCTTCGGGCGAATTAAAACCTTCCAACGGTAAGATTACGTACCGTATGTAAGATTATCAATACCATTATATATATATTTTATCTTACTTGAAATTTGGAATTTAATCTACGTTGAATATAGCAAAGCACTGAACACGTTTTCAAAGTGTTAATTTATTTAACTGCCTGAGAGCAGATATTCAATTAGACATTTATAAAACATACGTGTTTAAAAAAAGAGTTAAGGCCTTCTTATTGGAAAAATGTTATTATTCCGTAGATGAATTTACTCTCTCATCTTAAAATTGACATTTGAATTTAATTGACATGTTTATTTTGTTGTTTTTTTATTGCGTTTTATTTTTTTGTATTTTTTCTTTTATTACAGACACAATTGTAAAAAAATTATGAATTAAATAAATAAATTACTCACGTAAAAATAAATACATAGACACACTTACTAGCATAGGAATGTTGTAATCCCCACTTGTTACATAGATACATAGTCCGACAACTCGTCTCATACAGCACGCGCTAGCCTACATTAATAGTTAATGAACCAACCCTCATCATCATTCATTTTGTCTACCACTATTCTTAATATAATAGAATATATTTATTATATTTTTCCTTCTCTATGAATTCATTAACTATATTCTACTGTGTACTAATTAATCCTGCTTTATAGTAATATATTAAGCAGTCTTGTCTGGTAGGACGACGATGGTGAGGACTAGGACTTAGGATTCTTTTATTACATAATAAAAATCGGCCAAGTGCGAGTCAGGCCACGCACAGGAAAGGGTTCCTCAGTCCCCCACAATGGTACGTGGATTTAAAATCGTATTCAATAGATATTTGTTATGTTTACGTATTAATACGTTAATTTTGTATGACGTTTTCCAAGTGAGCGCATTTTACAAGTTAAGCCTCTGTAACTTCTGAACTGACAAAATCATCTAGTCCGTTATAGTTTTCCTACAAAGTTCATTAGATGAACCACACAATGGGATAGCCACGAGAAAAAAAAAAACATCCCCATTTTACGTGTAGGGGACCCAGGATACCCCAAACCCGCTTGGACGGTAAATCGAGGACGGACGAACGGACAGACGGACATGACGAATCTATAACGGTTCCGAGTCATGAACTTCGGAACCCTAAAAAGCGTACCTTGTATGTGGCGGCTATTCACCAGAGTCAGGTCCGTCACAGTTGTCATAGACTATATTTAATTAATCGACTATTAGCTATGTAATACCTGTTAGACATAAACTATGCAATCCATAACATAAATTATGAATTCCATAACATAACGATTAAACATACTGAATACTTTATTTGTGATTTTTTTATATTTAATCCTACGAAAGTGATTCTACTCTGCCTGATGGAAAGCATAAGTAGAATCCAGGAGTAGGTATCTTCATTATGAGTGCATACAATGCAGCATAGTGACCCAGACTATGGTGGCTTAGTGAGATGTTTCTGCATCATTGCTCAGAATGATGCTGAATGATTTGGCCTCCATTCTAAGCTCACCAAAAAAGACGACAGCAAGAATGCTGTCATTCTAGATTGGTATACTGTGTGAGGGTAATACTACCCCGGTTAAGCCATTTATGTTAAAATCTGCGTTTGTATACCACGTATAAGTTACAATATAGCTATATTTTAATATTTTAAAGTACTCATTACTAGATTTAGTAATATAAATTATAAAAAAAAACTGATATCTCACACACAACTATGTGTTGTACAATGGATGTTAGACAACTGGTATAAATACATAAGTACCTCTTTTGGAAATAGATACATACATAGGGAACATCAAACTCCAAAACAAATATTTCTTAATCATACAAGTATTTGATCCTACCCAGAAATCGAACCCAAGCCAAAAGCACAGCAATCACATACTTTATTACTGCATTACCGAGTTAGTCAAAAATATGATCAAAGTAGGAATCCATGCGTCCCCTTGAAGCAACGAATCTATTGCGAGATCTCTTCTTATTACGAAATACCTCTTAAATTGTCAGTCCTAAGCCACAAATTTATTTCCATTTCCTAAATCAGTACCTATGTAAATTTAATTTTATTTGTTAATTTTTCTTTCTGGTTATTCTTAATTTTTGTTTAATAATTAATTATGTACTAAGTACTATTATCATATTGGAACACATTTAGATTTTTATAAATTGCAAAAATAAATATAATTTTACTTCGAATACATGCTTTGTTGAATTACAGGGAAAAAATGTATTTATCTTAACTGAATTTTCGTAGAAATTAATAACATGAAACTGCTAAAAATATAAACCTTTTTGATGTCGTTTTAATCTACTGATTCGTCGAAAAATCACTTGTCGCATCATGTTTAATTTCCGAAATATTTTAATTTTAATTTACTTGCTGCTCTGCGGTCTCTGTTTCATGACGAAAAGCTATGTGGTTTCTGTTAGTTTTTTAATTTAACATAACACTTTACGACTTGCATTCTGTTAAGTACCTAACGACATCATGAATCCAGGGTTTTGTATACCAATATTATGCCAAAACATAAATCTGTTACTTGACATTTGTAAACAATTTGATTAAAAAACTTTTTCGAATATTCTATATAGAGTCATCACCATCTTCCAACCCTAATTGCTACAAAAAATATTTTGTAAGAAATTACTTAAACTGTTCCAAAATAATTGCACTCTTGGAGCCATGCTTTCTATCAGGCATACATTTACAAAAATAATCACCAGTCCAAACAAAACACCTAGTTTTAAGAAGTCAATGAATGTCTAAGAAATAATTGCTTTCGTAGAAAAATCGCAGACAGTAGACAAAAACAAAAATTTTAAATTCCTATATATTTTTTTTAAACTTACTTTTAAACTAGAATTCAATTCAATTAATTCTGTATCATTGATATCTTTCCTCAAGAGTGCAAAACACAAATAGTTATACAGCCCGTCTATTTACTTGAAAATAACAAAATCACTTTTTAAAATTAGTTTACAAATGGAATTCTATGCAAAGTTATAATTCATTCATTCAAGGTAAAAGAAAAAGAAAATTGGATTGTAAAACACTTCCTTTTTAAAATTAAAAAAAAAACTAAGTTCATTTAACGGCACATTTTGAATCTATTTTCCCTGATTGAATATTTAATTTTAATCGATTCATTATTTATTTCAAATTTCATTTATTAAATAATTTAATGTTTATCTCAACTTAGTTTTGTTTATTTGTTGAGTTAACTGGACGAGATACTTGAAATAAAATTTTCGAGGATAAATAAAGAAAAGTATCAGATTCTGAAATAATTATTAAAGTTAATGAAATAAACGATTAAGTACGTGAAAAACAATTTGGCAATTTAATTTTACATCTTCACATAAACCTTTGTTACTGATATTATATAAAATCTCTTATGGTCTTGTAACTAATTTCACCAAATTTTCCTCCTCTATTAAACCCTTATTTCACCTTAATTTCTTCCTAAATTCTCACTTACCTACTCAAATCCCTTAATTGCTAAACACGGCACGTTAAAACACATTAATTCAAAGCTAATTACAGACACTAAGAACAAATTATACGAACACTAAAAATTGAACACGATACGAGTCGTAACGTATTTAGTACGGAGCCGCGCGCGACCGTACTCCGAGACAGTTGCCTATCGACTGTCAGAACCAGTCAACACAACGTGGGATCCTGAACTGCAGTGAGGACTGCGCATGCGTGCTGCAACTAACTCTTCTTTCAAAGCATCTTACTGAAAACCAACAACTCTAACATCTGTCGCACTTAATTTTCAACCTTATTTCTTGTGTTGAAAGTTGTTTTGACATGAATTGATAAAGTATGCAGGTATGCAAACGGCATGAACCGTTTAAAGAAAGTTTAGAACCACATGTCGGTTCAAACGAACTTGCTCGGAGTGAAGTTGTTGTGCGCTTTAATGAATGAAATCTGTGCGGAGTGAGTCATGTCTTGTTTTTCGTGACTGAGTTAGTTTCGCGCCAACTCTTTTAGGAATGTTATGGCAGCTTTTGATGTCAATTGCATTTGAAATTTAACGAAAACGTTCTTGTTTTTAATACTTTTATTGATGGCAAAGTAGAATAACAGACTGTCACCTGACAATAAACCACTACAATCTGGTATAAGTACTTTTAAGTTAAGAGTCATAAGCACCTTTTTTTTTATATGAGCCTACCAAAGTGACTTTACTCTGCCTATTGAAAAGCATGGGCAGAATCCAAGAGTGGTGGCCATCATCCTGATTGTGAGTGCACACATTGCAGCACGGTGACCCACACCATGACGGCCTACAAACAAAAAGCACGAGTGCTGTCCCTTCCGAAATACTTCTCATATTTTGTGGTATTAGTCATTCATTATGATTAGTCATTTCTTCAAATACCTATTTATATCATCGGTATTTAGACGGTAAGCAACGACGGCGCGGTCAGACCTAGATGGGTGACCGTTTATGACATGATATGTTATGAGCGTTTCCGAGATTCGGTAGTCACGTTAAGCAGTCGGTCCCGGTTGTTGCGCGGAACTTAGAAGCCTTCGGGCAGCTTAAAACCATCCACAGGCAAGATAACAAAGCAACGTGTCTTGCCAGTAACCAAACTGCACTAGGCTAGTATGGGGACTTATGGCCTTAACACCAGTGAGTATGGGCGTGCCACAAGGCTCAATTCTGGGTCCTTTTTTATTTTTGGTGTATATAAACGATTTGCCATTTTTTACTAGTAAGTTATGCGATATTATTCTATTTGCTGATGACACTTCTCTTATATTCAAAACCAATCGCAAAAACGATTACTCTGACGAAGTAAATAGGTCCCTCGCATTAGTCCTTGACTGGTTTACATCAAATAACTTGCTTTTGAATTCTAAAAAAACCAAATGTATTAAGTTTAGTTTGCCAAATGTAAGGAATATCAGTACAAATCTAGTTTTAAACAATGAAGTTATTAATTTTGTTGATTCAACGGTTTTTTTGGGAATTACTTTAGATAGTAAGTTACAGTGGGGCGCCCAAATATCGTGTCTCGCAGGGAAACTCAGTTCTGCAGCGTATGCTGTCAGCAAAGTCAGACAGCTTACGGATGTGGAAACAGCAAGGCTAGTATATTTCGGTTATTTCCACAGCGTCATGTCGTATGGCATTCTGCTATGGGGCAAGGCAGCTGATATTCAAACAATTTTCATTCTCCAAAAACGTGCAGTGCGTGCGATTTACAAACTAGGTGCACGAGTTTCCCTTAGAGAAAAGTTTAAAGAGATAGGCATTATGACAGTTGCATCACAATATATATTTGCAAACATTATGTTTATAAAACAAAATATGCATTTATATCACAGGAATAGTGACGTTCACTCGGTGAACACGAGACATAAGCATAAATTAGTAGGTCAATATTATAGGCTACATAAAACGCATAATTCATTTATGGGTCTTTCCGTGCGATTTTTTAATAGGTTACCAGCTAGTGTTATGAGTCTATCAGTGGAAAAGTTTAAAAATGTAGTCAAAACTTATCTTATACGTAAAGGTTATTATACAGTTGACGAATTTTTAAATGATAAAGAAAAATGGATTTGACTACTTGCTCCTTATCATTTTATTCTACTCATGTGAATGTTGTTATCACATTGTTTAAGAGCATGATCTTACTTTTGTAAGTAAAGATTCTACGTGACTAATAAAGGCCATTCTTCTCTTTCTTTTGATCTTATATTTAATATTTTATATTTAATCTTTCGTTACCAGTAATTTGGCCAATATTTGAGCACATATAGTTTTTACCTTTGTTGTAAGTAGATGCTCCTACTATGTTGTACCCACTGAGGCTGTTGTTTTTTTTTTTTTAAATTATCATAAGTTCTAAATTTTAATCACTATAATTTGCATCAGTCCTCTTACATGGTGTATAGTATATTAGTGGCAGCACCTTACCCCCATATCAGGTTTATAAACATTAAAACTATGTAAACATTGGCGATTTGAAAGGAGTGGCCGCGAGTTTTTATTGCCATGTTCTTTTCTCCGGCTCTACCTATTGTTTGCGAACATGGCATAAATGTACATGTAGAATCTTGACCTGTCACAAGAGATGTATTGCATCCTAAGTGAATAAAGAATTTTGAATTTGAATTTGAATTTGAATTTGAATTTGAATTTGAATTTGAATAACCCTCTCCTGGAATAAGGCCCGAACACAGCAATGGGACATTATGGGTGATATTTATTTCTGTAAGTAAATTTCAGACATTTTTACAAGTCGGACTTATAGCTAGAAGGCGCCGGCATTTCCTACGACTCACTCTGGGTAGAAACGCCGAAATTTGTTTCGGCGTTTCTTCCCAGAGTGAGAAATCTTATATCTTTTTTCTTAAGTCCGTGTACAATAAAGAGAACTATGTGAGTACAGTATAGGGTCTGGGTTGGCCTTTTGAAGAAAGGACCATAGTTTTGAGTCGACCTGTCTATACAGACGGCATACGGGCCCCAGCCATCGTGGGTTGTAGATTGATTGATATATATCAAGAAAACCCGGTATCCATCAATTTATTTCTTGCATTTTACCTTATGAATTCACAGGAGAATCTAATTTTGCTAAATCTACGCAATTTTGTACTTTACTGTTAATGTATAACCTTCAGTATTACTGATTAAATAAGATTTGACACACAAGCACGTGTCCTATTGTTTGCTGAATTAATTTTACACCACACCAAGCACACTGCATGGCGGGGCAGAAAAGTAAGGGGGCTATTATGTTGTCACTGACTTGTCTATTGTTATTTTCACTTACTTTTAAATAAATAGAAATTTAATGTTGAAATTAAAGTTGTGATTGATGTGAATGTTATAATTCCAATCAGATAATAAAATTTAAAATCTAACTTTAACTACATCCTATAAAACAATAAGTCAAAAAATATCTGTTGTGTGACTATACGTGAAATAAAACTGAAGTGTCTCTTGTGAAGCTAGTATTGTTGTAAAACGCGATTAACGCCACGCCACAAAAGCCAGTCACAAAACAAAAGTTACCCCTTATTTCATCAGCCTACTGCCAGTAAAAGTCCCATTAAAATTGGTGAAGCCATTCCAGAGATTATCCTATATAAACAGACACGGACTAAACAAAAATTTTAAAAATTGCTAATTTATGAAAGTACCGTATATACTTTCATATGCATTTAGTACAAAACGGTTCATTTGATATCACATACAAACACTTCAATCTTATTTATTTGTACACGTATTGGATGTATACTATAAGTTAAGTTCTCAAATCGTCACGATACTTGTAGAGTTTAATCATCGATATATATATATCGGTGATATTACTTCGAGTGATACACTAGAATCGGACACCTATCATCAGAGAATATAAAATCCCCTCATTCAAAATCGTAAAGCGTCCCAGGGGCTTTAACTGCACCCCATATCACACTCTTTAAACATCCATGATCTATGGATGGGGTTGCGATTTCATTACAACCCCTATTTTATGACTAGGGGCTCAACTCACCACCTCATTAGCTTAGCGGAGGGCGTCGACATGAATTTTTATCAGTGAATTAAATATATATCAGTTTTTTGTATGAATTATTGTTTTAGGGTGACTTGAAACTAACTTGAAGTCGATATATCACCACTAACATAAGAAATAATAAAAATAAAAATATTTCGGACATCTTACACACAACATCATCTAGTCCCAAACTAAGCAGAGCTTGTATTGTGGGTATTAAACAACTGATATAAATACATAAACATACTTTATTAACAAAAAACATATTTTTTTGTAAATACATACATATTATATATAGAAAACACCCAGACTCCAAAACAAATATTTGTGGATTACACAAATATTGGGTCCGACCCGGGAATCGCACCTGAGACCTATTGATCAGCAGCCGCAACACTAACTACTAGACCAAAAGTCTATGCAGTCCACTGCTAATTTTAGGCAAAGGTCCAATATATAAGTGGCATGCATTGCACCACACCAAGCATGGGTTATCATACAGAATCTAACATTATATAAAATTAGATTTTGTTTCATTAAAATTTTATCTGTTTATTCAAATATAATTTTTATAACTATTATTATACAAAAGAAACAGTCTTTAGTATTCAACGTTCCTAGCTGTTATGAAACCTAGTCTGCAACATCTTACACAACTTCCTAGCGATGTGTAAGTTGAAGCAGAAATTCACGTTTCAATATAAACTCAAAGCACGTACCTTCAACTTCAAGAAACTATTCGTACGTATATATTTTCACCAAGAAATCAAATCATTATATAGTATATATATATAAATAAAAACTATAATGAAAAACTAGGTGATGCCTGCGGTTTCGCTCGCATCCTAGACTATTTATTAGACCACAAACGTTTCGTACACTATTACAATGTAAATATACAAATTTTGGGTTCTTAAAACCAAGCATCTCGCCACTTACAGATAGGCACAGTCAATAGTACTCGTAAAAAAATGTTTGTCCAATTCTCAGATCTACTGATTAAAGAAACAAAATTTCATAAGAATTGATCAGGCCGTTTTAAAGGAGTACGGCAACTAAAACTGTGATGTTAAACTTTATAAATCTATAAATTAATATGTGAAGCAAAAATTTTATACCCCATTTTACGAAAATGACGTGGATGGAACAGTATGGCACACTTACAGTTTATTTTTAGTTTAGTTTATGTGGAGGAGGAGTGCAAAAAGTCATTGTTTTATTTAAATATCCATAAAAATACATTAAATCAATGAATAAACCATCAAATACAGCTTATAGCTTACAAATATAGCTTACAGGTTGTCCCATCGTCATCATATCGGAATCTGATAATGGGATCCCAAGGAAATCGAGGGAACTCCTCAAATATCATATGCACAATTGTCGCGATTTGGGTACTCGGAATAGTTTTTCTTTGAAGTCGGTTTCTTTTCGTTAAAATTATTGTCAAATTACATTGTAGCGTTACCTTTGCAAAATCCGTGAATAAAGAAGATATAGTCTTTGACAATCGAACCTTAATAATATTGCCACGTATAATTCAATTAAATTATATTCGTATTTCATCTACTTGGCCACCACTAGTATAAATTGATGTACATACACTACATACATATGTATTTATCTACACTCGTCAAATAAAATTCATTATCATCAACAACCGATAACGGCCCACTGCTGGGCACAGGTCTCCTTTCAAGTCAGGATTAAGGCCATACGTCCCCACGCTGGCCGAGTGGCTACGTAATCTTGCCGTTGGATGTTTTTAAGCCGCCCGAAGGCCTACAACTAAGCTTCACGACTACTATCTTATGATAACAACCGGGACCGACTACTTAATTTACTACCGCTAGTGTGAAAGCTTGTAAATTTTATTTTTACGCTTACTTGTCAGCACATTTATAGTTTTTATAACTGGTCAAACTGTAGATTAAATCATATAATCTAGTTTCAGAAAGATCGATATGATAGAAAGAGATCCATTAGATTTTAAGTAGTTAATATGTTTCGTAAAAATGTAGCGTATTAGTCCAATCAAATTAGGGTTTCATCGACTGCCTTGTTGGTCTAATGGTTAGCGTATGCGGTGTTTCGATTCCCGGGACGGACTAAATATTTGTGTGATCCACAAATATTTCTTTCAGGGTCTGGGTGTTTTCTATGTATAATATGTATGTATTTACAAAAAAAAAGTATGTCTATGTATTTATATCAGTTGTTTAGTATCCATAATACAAGCTCTGATTAGTTTGGTACTATATGACGTTATGTGTAAGATGTCCGAAAATATTTATTTATTTATTCTTTGTTCGTACATAGAAAACAATTACTTAATACTACACTCTGTATATTTTTATTTCTATTAAATGTATTATACCTACACAATAGCTCTCAAATGAGAAAATAATACATTTGTTATCTGTGACAGGTAAGATCCCCAATTATTTGATATTCTGATGCCACTTTTTTCTATCTTTACGCAGCACAGGTTATTATTTATTTCCCAAGTCCTTTGGGAAATATCTGAGAGTAACTAGACCGTTAAAAAGTAGAAGATATAATTCTAGTAGTTGTATGCGAACGAAATTATATTTTATATCTTTATACAAGTAAATAAAATTTAGTGTCGGTTTGATTTTTTTTATATTTAAGCCTGCCAAACTCTGCCTGATGGAAAACACGAATCCAGGAGTAGGGTTCACCATTCGCATTGTGAGGGTAAGCAATACAGCATGGTGACCCATACCATGGCGGCCTGATCGGATGTTTCTGCATTAATCTCTCGGCCTCTGAAAGCCGGGAGAATGATGCAGAATGATTGGGTCTCCGGTCTCACACTCACCAACGAAATATGACAGCAAGAGTGCTTTCATTATTAGGATGGTCTTCTGTGTGAAGGTAGTACTGCCCCGATCAAGCCGACCCATTCGTGCTGAATTCAGCGTAGCTCTACTACCTATAACTAGGTTATTACTAAATTAACAGCTTTTCACTAAATACATATAAAATAATTAACAGCACTTACATTGATTTTTCCATATTTTGTAGGTCTGTATGTAGTGGCTTACATCTGGACCGGATGAACTGATTTCACTGGCACTTACGTGATTATGATATAAGGAGTTATTTAGTCTACTTATAGCTAGCTAGGTTGTTTTTATGAAGGTACAATAATCACGGGGACATTTATAACAATAACGACAACTGCAGCTAATGTAAAAATTCCAGCACAAATCCGTCTCGAAATTGATTTCAATGTATGTTGCATGAAAAGATTAATATTGATTTAAAATAAATTATACAAAGTAATTTATGCCGCCAACTGTACTTGCAAACAACAAACACTGACAAGGAAAAACATGTCGTTTTGCACAGGAAACTACGTCACATCCAGCGTAGTTATTTATTGACTATCGACGCAATTTCCTTATTCCTTTTATAGCTAATACTAAATGTCATTTCATTTAGACTGCAAATCACATTTTCATTTTCTAAATTTATTATTCGTTATTTATGGGCTAATAATTTAGCCTTGCTCCGGTAGAAGCAGAACCAAGCTTAAATACAGCATGGTTCTACAGGCATTGGTGGAGGATACCACTGCCTCACAGAATGGTCTTAGGTCTCAGTCAGTGATCAGACCAGCGATGTTGCCACTAAGCCACCAAGAAAATATTTCATTTTTAGTGACAATGAGAAAATCCCTCTTTGACTCCTTGCCATGAAGCAACCGGGATTTTATAGTGTTGATAAATCAAATCATTTTCATTTCAAATAAACCAATACAACGGCACTTTTGGAACGTCAAGTAGTCAGTCAGTCGTGAAGCTAATTTTATGTTCCAATTCGTAGATCCTTTGGAGAAGAACAGACAAGAAACTCCTTGGACACAATACCACATGATAGATAGCCTTTTATATGCTTTCGCCAGCTCTACGGAGCACGCGCCCCTTTTGGCAACAGCAGGGGAACATTGTGGTTTTTAATCTTGAGGGGTCTAGCTATAGGCTGCAGGTGATCCAATAAATGGCAAATCAAATCAAATTGTATTTACTTCCTCTCAAAAGGTACATGGTCTTACAATAATACATAATAGCAACATAGGTTAAAACCTTAATTGGAGCTGGAGTCTGCACTAGGTTCTAGACCTGTATAACGGATCTCCAGGCATTCACCCTCCTACGGTATACAAGCATATCTTATACTATACATACTGTATATTAACTAAATTGAGAAATGGTGACGTGAGAATAAAACAAATGGCAAAGCCATTAGTCATCATACCTCATTTATGAGTCTGCCAAAGTTGCTCAGCTCTACCTGATGGTAAGCATAAGTAGAATCTAAAATTAGCAGTCACAGTCAGTCAGCATGGTGACCTGCACTATAGCGGCCGATTGAGATGCTTCTGTTTCAGTTTCAAGTAGGTTTTTTATATATTATAGGGGGCAAACGAGCAGACGGATCACTTGATGGTAAATGATTGCCACCACCCATGGACACCCGAAACACCAGAGGAGTCACAGTCCCTTTGAGATGGGAGTACGCTCTTTTTTTTGAAGGTTTGAAGGTCGTATCGGTCCGGAAACACCGCAGGCGACAGTTCATTCCACAATTTAGATATGCGAGGCAGGAAATTTCTGAAAAAACGCACTGTTGTGGACTGCCAACCATCTTAGTGATGGGGACGGAAATGCTGTCGCGTGGAGCGATGACGGAAAGAAGCGTCAGGGATCACCTCGAACAATTCCTCGGCGCACTCTCCGTGGTATAAGCGATAGAAGATACAGAGTGATGCAACATCTCTACGCAGCGCCAAGGGATCATACGTCATAGTAAATTAATTATTATCACCGTAATACAATTGCACGGTCAAAAGCACTTAGGTACTTAATATGTTACTAGTGTTGCTATGTACTACATATAATTTGACCTAACGGTATAATTATATCACTAATATCATGTAACTAATTAATTTAAATGAGGTAACTGAGATAACGCGCCTTGAAACTAAGAAAGTTGTCTCAAGATTAATCGTGGGTTTCCTTAAAATGTAATCTGAGAAATAGACCCTATCACGTTATAGATAAAAAAAGCCTAATCCGTACAGTAAAGTGAGGCTGAATTTATGTACTTGATGAATGTACATGTATGAATGTACTTTCTACGATACGTCCACTAAATTTAAATAATTCATCATCATCATCATCATCATCGGCCTATCGCAGTCCACTGCTGGACATGGGCCTCTCCCATTGCACACCACTTTGATAAATTTTGGGCATCTCGCATCCAGCTCCTGCCAGTCATCTTACGCAGGTCGTCACTTTACCGCGCCTGTGGGCGTCCTACATAAGTTAATTAATCATCTAAGTTAATTTAAAAACTATCCAAATTTTTATTTGTTAGATCGATCGACCGATGTAACGTTTTATCAACCATACAACATGTCATAACTATCACAATTTTATTTTTTAATAAATTTGTGTATTAAAAATGTTCCTCCCCCGAGTTTCTCCCAACTGCTAATCGTAGAGCAAGTTCACCAGCACAAAGGGCAGTTTAAGAGTTGACGAGTTGCACATGGACGACGGTAGTCACTTGCTATCAATTTATTCTTTTAATTGTTCCTATATTGCTAATAAATGGCCATCTATAAGCGTGATCGTTAACATTAAAAGCTTCATTTACATGAACGTAGACGTCTACTGATTCGTAGATATCTAGCTACGATTTAATTGCTACGTGTTCGTCTACAACGTAGCTTCTACTGGTCGTAGCAAATGAACGTAGACTGAGACCACGAAGCATTGTAATTTCAACGTAATTTCAAAATAATTTAATTAAAGATTTCATTTGATCCAAGATGAAAAATTCAGATTGTAATTTTATTCCGAATGACTTACAGCATTCTGAAGGAGCATGTTCAAAATTGGAACAGTTGGTGATTGATACAAAAGTGATAGTTGTGTAATTCTCAATATCTATTAATGGACGTCTTGTACGAATTGATGAAATATTTCCGTAATGGATCTGCGTTTACATGGAGTTAGGAAGCAAGGGCCTTAAAGAAACCAGTAAACGGTTTAGTTATGTAATAATGTTTTTTGTTAGATTTCATTTGATTGAAATTTTGGCTTCTTCATTTTGCACGCATTAAAGAAATAAAGCTAAAACAAATAAAATGTGTTTTGTTATTTTTCCGTACTTCTAGCAAAATATCAACAAAATATGATTGCAATCAATTCAGTAGTTAAGCTCTAGAAACATTTTAGATGAATGAACACATTTCGGTGTTTACAATATTTGTCAGAATGTTCTTGAAGTATTTCCACCAATATAAGTAGTTTTCACCCGTGGCAATATCTGCGATAGAAGACAGTGTATGTTTTAAAAAGAGTTTGTAAAGACCTCTCTTATCTCTCTCCCTTCCTCACTAATAATCAAAGTATCTCTGATTAAATAACCTAAACATTACATTTGGTTTAGCGGCGTTAAAGCATAACAGTTTCATAATATTAGTACATATTATAGAGATGCTGTAGTAAAGACCTCATAATAACGACACCACTCGACTAAAATAATAAACATGAACAAAATACCACCTCCAATCTTCGCACTACTGATACAAAGCGCTGAACGAACAATGATTTGGTTTTATTAAGGCGACATCTGTTGCCGGGGCCGTTAAACTCTTGCAAATTAAATACGACACGGCCATGTCCTCAGTTTATCGCATGCATTTTTGTACTTTGTTGTTCTGTTACAACAGTTTGGGTCCTGGGAACTTATTCTTATGATGAAAACGATATAATGATTATGAAAGAAAATAAAATTACATTTTCATTGAGATAGGCTGAATTCTTGACTATTTTAATGACTGCAATACAACAATTAATTATTTACTTTAATTTAAATAGGAAAACCTCGAATACAATACAAATGATTCAGAAATTTTATACTTCATAATTAATCAATCGCAATATTTAGGTTTTATGAGAATGTTTTCATTATAATATGATTGATAGTTATTAAGATATTGTATGTATGCATATCATTGGTATGTATGTGTGTATGTATATGTGTATGTATGTGTATGTATATGTATCTATGTATATGTGGTGTATGTATGTGTACATGTATGGAGATATAAATGCGTCTCTCGTTATATTTATTAGTGGATTATCATTTTTCAAACCTCATTGCACCGTCAACTACTGTCTATCCAAATCATTTTATTCCATCCTAAGATTTCCTGGAAGAGATTGCTTTTAGCAATAAGGCCGCCCTTTCTACTTTAAATGTAAGTCATTTCTGTTCTGTATTCTGAATCTGTAACACGATGTAAAAAAACAATGGATCCAGTCTACAAAGCAATTATAAAATTACTTTATATTTTCAGTAATCAGCTTTAACTCAGTAAGTCTTCTTTCCTTTTTCCTTTCCTCCTTTTTCTTTAGAAAGCGATTACAAATAGTTTTACCCAAACACAAAGTAATAAACGCCACTTTCCGTCATCGCCAATCCCCAAACTAATTCACCAGCTTCAATACGTTTTAGTGCCTATCGGGTTTCCACTCCATAAACGTCTCACGGGACCCATTGATTGCCGTCTCAGATTTTCTACAATTTGCATTTTATAATTAAAGAATTAGATGTCGCTTAAAAGGGTGTGGTGCCATTACAAGATGAACTGAAATGAACAAATTTATTTAGGATGATTTAATTGAGAAGTATTAAAGATGTGTCTTTGATAATACTAATGTGTCGAAATTTTAGAATCTAAGTTATCGTTTTTTTAAAGTATTATTTATTTTTATTGTTTCTATTTTTATCGATAATTCTAAATTGACAGTGTAACAACGTTCCATCAATAAGCAAAATTTTAAAATGTTGATTTGTGTTCGTGTAACAGGCACAGGTTTTGTTTTTAATTTTGCTAATAAATAACTTAAAATTTTTTCAACACATGCAAGAATGAACGAGATATATTTATTTTATATGTTCTTTTGTATTGTTAAATATGTAAACAAAGAATTTTATAAATTGTCGGTATTAGTATACTTATCACAAAATACATTATCTATGATAAACATATGCGACCAAACAGGAAAACCAAACTAACTTTAGTTCTGCGTTGTTAATAATGGTATGCATACGCTAGGTTTATTCAGCGAGTTTTAAACATTTCCCGCTCATCTTGTACTGGCACCGCACGTGACGTCTTCTAGAACGTCAGTTTATTTGTACAGCAGCGTCGACTTTTACATTTTAATGACGCGTTTTAGTCGACGCTTTTTCTCCAGTGTTACTCAATGATTTGGGTGTTGAAATGTAGAGCCTATTCTGTCGCAATTTTCACGGTGACTAGAGAATTTCCATCATGAGTCTTCGAGAAGTATATTTGATTTTGACGGATTGTCTAGAGGCTACATTAGCATAACGTGGGTTCACTTGGTGACTTTTTGTATTAGTATTTTTTTGTATTTTGTTAATTAAATCAGGTTTTTTTTTCTTACTTTCTTAAACAGTTCTCTTTAATATGTGTATTTTATTTATTTTTGATGAGCATAGTAATACTCGCACAGGAGGCCTTGGTCAATCTGTTTATTATTATTGTGTTATTTTATGTATTTTGTATTAACTAGTGTACAATAAAGTTTATTATATTCTAATATATTCCTAATGAGGGAGTTGTCTTTAAAAAAAGGTAAATTGCCGTAATAATAACAGCTTAAGACATTTCCTTTAAGGTCGTCTGATCGGCAAGTAGACAGAAACTGTACTATAGCATTCAGCTGATAAACATAGGTTTCATCTCCCTTGTAAGTGATCTGAGAGTCAAGTCAGATATTTTGTGTTAGTTTCTCCGCCAAAGTATAATAATAAATGATGAAGACTGACATAACACACACATACCCAAATGAACATATGCACACCCAGACTCTGAATAACAATTTGTAAATCACACAGTGATATTTCGTGTAGGATTTGAACCCAAACAGTTGACGCAGTAGAAAGCAACGTAGCCACCGCTTAAACCACTAGGCCAACTGTGCAGTGCAGTATCATAATAATTCCTTTATCAAATAATGTAACCGAAAAAAACACTCTAGATCCTAAAACACACGGATTCCTTGTGTGGGGCCTAAGGCTTCAATTCATGCACAGTTGCTTTTATGAGGCAATAAAAAGATTTATTACAATAGTAATAGGTTAAGTACCACATAGACAACTAAAGGGGAAAATTAGATCACTACTATACGCAAATTAGTGTTAAGTTTCAAAACCGTCGACCGTCATGTTGCTATTAATACATTGTGTGCCAAAAATGTAGTATCATTGCCATTTGTCATGCACAATCATTTATCATGGCCGCGATATGACAATGCAAGCTGTTGCGTAGGCCAGTCGACTTTTAAATAAGGCTTTTGAGGCACACCTATCGAAACTTCATGATGATTAATTATTATGCTTTAATATTAAAAGAGGTACAACTGGATCAGCACACTCTTTGTGGACTTTGAAGAGCCTTGATTAAAGTGACTAGATACTAAAAACTGGAAACGGAAAAGTTCTGTTTCATTAACTTGTCTGAATTTAATTGGACCAGGGTGTTAGGGTGGTCTTTTTTTGAGTTTTAATTTCCAAGAAAGTTATGTAATTGAGGCCTTAAGTAGTGAAGTACATGAAACAGGATTTATTTCCTAAAAAACTTTATATAAGGTTTCTTGACCAACAACTTTATATAAATAATAAAAATATTTTGGACATCTTACACACAACATCATCTAGTCCCAAAGTAAGCAGAGCTTATGTTATGGGTACTAAACAACTGATATAAATACATAAACATACTTTTTTTTTTGTAAATATATACATATTATACATAGAAAAACACCCAGACTCCGAAACAAATATTTGTGTATCACACAAATATTTGGTCTAACCCGGGAATCGAACCCGAGACCTCTTGATCAGCAGCCGCATACGCTAACCACTAGACCAACGAGGCAGTCAAATAATTGGCCTATCGGTTGCCACGCTGTTTTCTACAGCGCTTTGGGGTTGAATTCCAACATGGGGCAACACTTTGTGTGTGACACAAACCTTTATTCTCAGTCGGGATGTTGGTTGTGTCAATTCCGTATATATTTGTAAAGTCCCCGATAAGTGGTACAGGATATGATTTACTATTTCAGTTGTTGTAAGATAAAAAAATGGCTTGAAGCATTCGTTTGAATGCTTTCAACTGCCTTCAAATATTGTAAAATGTCTTGTTAGAAAGATATCAGTTGACGAGTTCAAAAATGTGAATAGTTGTGTAATTATAAAAAATAAACTATATTTTAATACTGAACATAAATGATAAATTCGAATATTTGAACAAAACAGTTACAATAAACCTAATACAACTTATTATTTAATCCATACTCTACAAACATTAGTGAAATGAATACTATCAATTAGTGGTAATTATATTTAAACTAAATAAATTTCAAAACAGACGCCTGGTTCATGGTGTGGTCGTATCGTGGTCTCGCCGTGGTCGTATCGATTTTAATAAACACACCACTAAAGTTCGGTTGCGATATCTGTGCTAATGAATTTCTCTGCGGTAACTGTGCGTATAAATTTTATTGGAAGTCTGTGATATAATACGACGAGCTAAACATTGGAGGTAATGTTAAGATTTTCTACTAATAGTAGACTGTGTCTATACGTAATTACTTCTAAGTTTATGAGATAGTAGATGTAGGTTCTTATTACCTCCAAATGGGGCTTGTCGTTGACTAATTAGCGCTCTAGGGTATATATATATATAATGTAACTAGAAAAGCCCTAGGGCGGTAAGGAATTAAAAAAAACACTTCTTTCTTTCAAAAAGTTCGTGTACATCTAACCATCATATTTTCTATAGACATCATGCATTCAGCCCAATAACCAAAGAGGTCATTTTGCTATTCAGCCTTGTCTTTGTGTGAGTATAATAGTCATCAATTTTAAATATCGAAGGGCGAAGTTCAATTTCGTTTTTGAAAAAAAAAACTTGATTCTTTTTTATGAAAAAAGGCAGAAATAGAAAACTTTTACTTTAAATATTGTTTGTTTTGGGGTTTTTTTTATAATTACGTGCTAATTTGGAAAAATATTGAGTCTCAAACTAATAACATACCCAAAAAACACCTGTCCTTAAAATTTGAAAATTGTTCTCATTTCACTATAAATTTCAACAAATTAAATGTTTTATTCTTATAATGCCGTTTTTTTTCTACTTACCTCACAATCGAGATGTAAAACAGAATAGTTAGCTCGGGTCTAAGCACCAATTGCACCCTCGAACTATAGGCGGGCGCCTATATCTCGGCCTGCAATTGATGACTTACGGCCCTTGGCTACTAATCTACTATCGTTATATTTTTGATTACCTAATTAATTTAACCTATTATGTTGATCTTAAAAAAGTTTTTTTGTTTTGTATATAGGGATGGAAAAAAGAAAACTTAAAATTTATTTTAGTCTTGAAGCAGAATCGAATAAAACCACACGATGAGTCACTTTGCCCATGAGATTTTTGAGTCATTCCTACGGGAAAATCCTTTGTTTAGGCGACGTATTGGACAAGAAAACGTCATCTACTATCTGCATTGCCTACCCTCACAATGAGGATGGTGACCCCTACTCCTGGATTCTACTCATGCTTTCCATCAGGCAGAGTAGAGTCACTTCGGTAGACTTAAATATATTAAAAAAGAGTCCGTGTGGCTTGACACAAACTATCAACCCATCTGGATAGTGTAGTGTATTAGGACACCTCCCTTCTCACAGTAGACTTGTGTCTAACACTAGCCTAATAAAGACTGATAATGATACTTAAAGAACAAGCAGGTGGATAAGCTATTGGTAAGTAAATTGTTTTTCAAATGTGTCGCTTTACCTCTGCAGAATTGATATGCACTAGATTTATAAAACCTGCGCTGTTCAGTGCTGTGTATACAATAACTCGCAATCACATCAGTATAATGTTGACAACGGTGAAGTAGATAATGGCGGGTTATTATAACAGCAAACGTGGCCACTGTTCGTACAAGCAAATATTTGTGCACCAACAGACAATGTGCAACTACTGGTTCTCGATTGAGAACTGTTGAGGTGAATTAATCGTGAGAATCATCAGCAACTAAATTTTGATAAACACTAAAGCTATCGATACCTATGCAATTCAGCATAGGAACGATGGAAAAATAACTTAAAAGATTAGTTCTAATCTACAATTTTCAGAGCACTTTAAATATGTACATACATCGGAAGCCTATCTCAAAAATCAAAGTACATATATTCATGCCAAAATTCATTTAAATCGGTGCAGCAGTTTTGCCACTAAAGCGTAACCGACAGACAGCGCTACTTTCTAATTTATATAAGTATGAGTGAACTGAAGAGATAGTACTCGCAATAAAATAATTTTAAGTTTTTTTTTTAATATAATTGTATAAAATTGTCAAAAATATAACTTCTTACTTCTTAACATTTTTTGTAAAACATGTTGATGATGAACTACTATTAAAGAATACATTATAAGACTGACAAAGTGTTTTCTACGAATTCAAAATAATTTACCTCAAGGTAAAAAAAAAGATCAATTGCAAAACTTTCTAGGAAGCCAAACAGAGTGTACTCTTTCCAAAAGTCAAAAGGGACAAGGTTAGTAAATAACAAAAACATATTTACAAAGAAATCTAAACCATATTTTACGGTTCTCTCTACACATGAGTCGACTTTCATTAGTAAAGTAATAAACACAGTGTCAGCTCATAATAATATGCATTAGACAAGCTTTGAGCAAGCGGTTTCTACGAGAACCTTGAAATTACAACCTTGGTCCACCACTTACGACTATTTGAGCGTTCAACACATACAATGAGCTATTAAACAAAGTTATTATAGTCTGCTTGTTAGAGATTAAAGAAGGACTTAATTCAATGTTCTTCAAAGATAATTGTTTGAGAATGATCTTTATATCTTAGGAGTAGAGTTGATTTTTGAAAAGCTGTGAAGTGTTACATGAATGAATGATTTACGAGAGTCAAATTTAGAAAGCGTTCGGTAATATTTTTAAACGCTTATGATTAGATGACATGTTTATTTTGTTATACTTTGTCCATTCGTTTATTATCTTTTTGACAGGTCACGCCTATAAATTACCGGTATTTTTTTTCGTAATAATGTACTACAGTAATGTCGTACTTTATAGACGGGTAGGGAAGTGGGCAGTGTGCATAGCTAAAAACAACTTATAAAACAGTTCTTGAAATACAATAAATCGAATAAACGATTAAAATAATCTATCATATTATTATGATCAAAATAATTTGACTTCATGTAAGTATTGTTTCTGTAAATTGTATTGTTGTTTCTTAATAAAATAAAATGGAAATTAAAATAGTATGACTTCAAGATTGATTACTTGCAAGGAATTAAGTCGAAACTTTGGAATTTAAGTTCAAACTTAGAAGAAAGAACAATAACTCGGTGTATTAGTTAATTTATTTTTAGACTACTGACTTAAAATGTAACCATGCCCGTGTTAGTAAAATTTATCTTTGAAACGCATGATTAATAACGTTTAAATCCAGAGTTATGAGAAAATACATTTGAAAAATCACATAATACTTACTATTTACTAAGGCGACCTTCAAGACCGACCTACATATCATAATAAGTGCACATTTTATTTATTTACAATACTGACTTATAGAATATTATATCGATTGATTTTGATTTTAAATCGAATTGGTGACGTGTGAGCGCGTCACTAATTTCGAAATTTGTAGAACTGTCAAAAAGATATTAAAGGAATGGACAGAGTATAAGTACTTGTATCTTTTTTACTTCACATCAGCTTAATAACTTTTAATAATAAATCAAAAATATTTCGTAAATCTTACACACAACGCCATCTAGTCATAAACTAAGCAGAGCTTGTATTATGAGTACTAGACACCTGATATAAATACATACACGAACTTTTTTTTGTAAATACATACATATTATACATAGAAAACACCCAGACTCCGAAACAAATATTTGTGGATCACACAAATATTTAGTCCGACCCGAGAATTGAACCCGAGTCCTCTTGATCAGCAGCCACATACGCTAACCACTAGACCAACAGAGACTTTTAAACGTAGAGCTTTCTTTAGAAAGAAGATTTACGAAACAGCTATTTCTTTGAACATTTTAATTAACTCAAAATACGTAAATAGTAAAAGCTAAACCTCAATCCGAATATTAGAACTGTTGAAAAATTGAAAGCTTTGAATTCTATAAAACAAAATATTCATTATGCAAATAGCTTATTTGTTCTAAAACTCTCGTGGGACTCAATGTAACGGAATTTATCACTAACATAATCTAACTAAATGCGAATCATATGGATCAGATTTGCGTGATAAAATATTGCGTTAAGTAAGTTATGCACGCGTGAATGCATTCAAGGGGAAACTTTGTCAAATGAAAATGAATGAAATAAATGTGAATGAATGAGAGGCAAGCTATTTAATTTTTTTGCAGATTTAAAATTTTAAAATAATTTAATATTTTGTATCCAATTCATATTCGTGTAGTGTATATTTTATGTCAGTGTCCTATCATTTTACATAAGCATAAATTACTTTTTCAGTTATATGTGGAGCCGAAAGACTTTTTGGGGCAAAAACATGAAAATATTATTTCTAATCCTCACCACCAAGATAAACCTATACTAATAACATTAAAAAACTTCAATTGTACTTTTTTGCATGTGTTACTTCATATTCTCTTGACGAATCTACCGATTTTGAGAACAACTCCCACATTTGGATCTAATTAATAAAAAAATTGTATCTGGTAAAAAATACATTCGATTTTATACTTATTATTTCTAAGCACGAATCATACCCACAACCTCTAGTTTAAGTAAGGTTCACTTAGTACCAGGCTTCAGAATTTCCATATTAATATAGAACCTTTTGACTCAGTACAAAGGCGAGTCTTAACTATTGTCGGCGATTCTAAGCCTGCATACGGCAGAACCTCTTAGACTTGAGATAGATTTTGCTGGCTTATATCTGTATGTCCATCATAAGTAGTTATAGGTACAGTATTGTTAAAATGAACAGGATTGTTTGGCAGTAAATAATATGCAGTTAAGATCTAATCTGTCGGATTAGTTGTGAAGGTGGTAAGGTCACGTTGACCTCGGCATGAATGGTCTGGCACTGTGGCAGTATTACTCTCACGCAGAAGAATAACCTTAAAAGTGACAGCTGAATGCTGTCGTATTTCGTTGGTGAGTATGAGACCGGAGACCCAAAGAAGCATTTGCATCTTAATAGGCCGCCATAGCGAGGGCTGCATTGTCTTATTCACAATGAGAATGGTGACCCCTACTCCTGGATTCCATTCATGCTTTCCGTCAGGCTGAGTGGAGTCACTTTAGTAGGTTTAATTTAAAAAAAGAACAACTGTATCTATAATACATCTATATCTATATAAATTAATAAGATCGAATTGTCTATGCGTAACGTCAAATTGATAGCTTTCCATTAAATACATTCGAAAGTATATACAGCAGGTACTTACATATATTTTTCTTTTTAGGGTTCCGGTGCCAAATGGCAAAAACGGAATCCTTATAGATTCGTCAAGTTTGTCTGTCTGTCTGTCTGTCGCATTAAGATTTTCACATAAACATGGACAAAAAACAATACATTTTGGGGGTCATACTTGGAACTGAAACTCAAAAAATTTTTTTTCATCAAACTCATTCGTGTTTGATGAAAATGTGTCAAAATGTCAAATGTCAAATGTCAAAATGTAATCACATCTATGAATATGTGTTCAAAAATGATGTTGAGGTTTCTAATATCATTTTTGTCTAAACTGAATAGTTTGCGCGAGAGACACTTCCTAAGTGGAAAAATGTGTGTCCCCCCCCTCTAACTTCTAAAATAAGAGAGTGATAAAACTAAAAAAAATATATGTTGTACATTACCATGTAAAATACCAACGAAAATTGGTTTGAACGAGATCTAGTAAGTAGTTTTTTTTTAATTTGTCATAAAGCGTAAACAGCAATTTACCTTTCATTTAATCAACGAACTACAAGAACTTTTATATAATGTTACTTGTTGATACGGAACCCTTCATGGGCGAGTCCGACTCGCACTTGGCCGATTTTTTATTTGTCCGTCTGTCTGCCTATCTGTTTCTTTGGATTTATCTTTGAAACAACTTGACCAATAATAACGGGACTTTACTGGCAGATAGTTGAAAATACAAAGTGTAACTCAGGATACTTGATTTTTAGTGTTAATATGCCATTGTCTGTTGGTGAGCGTTCCGCCGCATTTCGAGCCTGTTATGGTTATCCCCGCTTCGCCGCTTCCCCGCAGAATGGAATGTGGTCATAGATCTTCGTTTCCATATGCGATAGGATATCGTAGAGCGGGATACGAACCCAGACTGTCGCCGCCCCAGAGGAGATGGTCCGGTATCTTCTACCGCTATCTTTGATTTACTCAGCCTGTACCTAGAACAACATAAAAAAAGAACCGAAATTATTCAATATATTTATAATCATATAAATGAACGTCCGAATTAGTTCTAGCTTTACTATACAATCAATCGAAACACTAAGACCCAGTTTTTATATATATATTTTAAGGAACCTTACAGCTTGAAGTAGAATATAAATAAAATGAGTAACATAGTGAGGGCCAATCAAAGGTTTCCACATATATCCAAATGGCCACACTTCAAAATAAACATATGCACTCTAAGGGCGGACAGCAAGTCCATATACGTGGTTATACAGATATTCGCGAAAGTAGTGGTCAGACAGTATTGTCTTCAATTTTGCAAGAGCAGTGGAAAACAGATCCTCGACGTCTTCCCGACATGTGCCATTGTAAGCATTGTACATTACCCTCCCGACATTCAAACTTAATTTCTCGTGCCATAATTTGCCTGTAATATTCAGTATATAACAGTCTAATTATTCACACACGAGATGGTTTCAACTGACCTCTGTAATTAATTTTTAAAGGTCACCAAACTCGAAAGAAAGCTGTAATAACGTGTTCCTGCCTAATTTTAGTATAAAGGTTTTTTACTTTATTAACTTTTATATATCCTGTTGCTTCCCACGTAGATTATCTGGCTTACGACGCAAATTAGAAACGTAAAAAAGAATATCATACTATAGCTAATATATTTGCAGATAAAATATAATAATATTCCAGGTACAGTTAAAGGAGGTATAAGTTTGTAACCAAAATATTTGAATTATCTATTTATACAGTACATAAATTGTTAGCTACTGTAAAACAATAATACCTAACCAGTTCGAGCTTTTGTCTTCGTTCTCGTAATTATTTGTTTTTTGTGTTAAAAACTTCGAAAATACTTACTTTCATACGAACGTTTATCTTTTACTAGCTTTCGCCCGCGGCTCCGCTCGCGTGTATCTCGATTATTGCTGTTAAAAGTTGCCTTTGTGTTATTCTAATATATAAGCCATATTACTTGTAAAGTTTCATCCAAATCCGGCACCCAACATGTATACATTACATACATACAAACTTTCGCGCTTATAATATTGGTAAGGATTATACTTAGTATTTAAGAGGGAATATTTTCAATTTATTTTCATCCAATGAGGTCTTACAATATAAAAAGCATCGGATCTGAAAATTATAAGTCTGTAGCCCCAAAATTTCGGGTTTGCATAGTCTAATATCGGCAATAAACTATTCCTTTACACTTACATCCGAGTGTAATTTTATTTTAACTTTTAAGGATGTGAAAATACGTGTTTTGTCAAGAATCAAATCTAGATATTCTGCATCACAGTGAACTGGTCCTTTCAACAGACTGAGCCACTAGCGCACTAGTGTCAAGGAAGCAAGGAGAAGCGTCGGCGCGGACGCAAAGCCTGCCACTGCATCGTGTTAACGATACTCGCTTTAAGATATTGTTCGAGATCACTGCTTTATGTTTCTGTGCCTCTTCAGTCTTGAAAGTTGGCCGTCAGCTTATTGTACTCCTCTTTGACATTGTTAGTAGTCTCGGATATATTAAGTGAGAAATTAACCAACAATTTATCGATTATAAAATCATGAAAAGTTGCATTGCAACTATTTTTTTTTAATTTAATAAGTGCAGCATACAACTACTAGCATATCAGTTAACACCAAATATTTGGTAATATTCAGTGAAATGCAGATATGCTTCATTGAACGCAGTTTATAGCACCTCGTTCCGAGTAGATTATAGAAGCAAAGCCACAAAAATATAGCAGACTTTCAAACTTTGTTAATTTACCAAAATCCGGACTAAAACATTTCTAGTATTAAAAAATAAGTACGACAACGAAAACCTTTAGTAAACTTTACAAATACAATCTCAACGAACAAGCACTTTTAAACAATTGTTATGGCATTCTAAGTACTCAACGAAACACCTCACTTTTACATTTAAACTTATCCGGTAAAACAGTACACAAACAAATTAACCGTCCGTACGTGTCTTATCTCCTGGCCCGTGTTTAACCGGATCCATAACCGGGTGTGTTTCGCAACAATCGTTACCCGGCTGTGCACAATTCATGCGAATTGGCTCTCGGATCCCAGACGCAGCGGTGTAGGAATGCTTTTACACGTTGCGATTTTACATCACAGTTGTTGAGTTTGAAGTAATAATCATATTTGGCTACCTCGTTGGTCCCGAGAGGTCTCGGGTTCGATTCCCGGGTCGGACCAAACGTTTGTGTGATCCGCAAATATTTGTTTCGGAGTTTGGGTGTTTTCTATGTATAATGTGTATTTATTTACAAAAAAAAAGGTATGTTTATTTATTTATATCAGTTGTCTAGTTAGAAGCTCTGCTTAGTTTGGGGACTAGATGGAGTTGTGTGTAAAGTGTTCGAAATATGAATTTATATTTAAAAATATTTTAATTGTCTTATTTAACAATTGATTAGTGTAAGACTCCACTAACCATGGAAAAGCGATGATTTGGTACAAACACGACCATTTGTACGAAATAGAATGAGCTATGCTAGCACACACTATTTCATAGAAAACCGGTGAAATTTTCAACTTAGGAAGTAGGACTTCGGACGTCTCATGAAATTTCTAAGTAATTTCTTTGTTAATTTCGCCAAATGATTAAGAATAGCGGAGTCCAAAGCCTTCTATTACCCCTACTACTTCCTAAGTTTTATTATTCCTAACATTATTTGGGTTCGACAGGTAGTTCAATCAGTTTTACCTGTACATAAATTTCCCAACGAAACGACTGTAACGAACCTGATTCGAATTTTGAGCTAGTCATCAGTGTATTTAAAAGGTAATAGAGTCACACTGATTTCAACACGAATGGGCCGGCCCGACCGCGGCAGTACTACCCTCACACAGAAGACCATTCTAATAATGATAGCATTCCTAATGTAGTATTTCGTTATTGAGTGTGAGACCGGAGGCCCCTTCACATGTTCCTTTATTATGGGACAGAGTAGTTGTGTTTAAGGGCCACAGCACACTAGCTACTTTTAGCATCGGCGATCGGCGATTTGGCGACTGCAGCGATGCTGCATCGCGTTTTAGCGACCTCCTGCGTTCGATCGCCGTATCGGAAACGCGCGTTTTAGCGACTGCTCAGATGCCAAATCGATGCTACCGGCATTCGAATGTGTGCGGAGAGTAGCGTTCAGCTGCTGTGTCGCGCTTCTAAAAAGCGACTCAATCTCCGCGTTTAGCGTTTTTAACTGTGCGGTGTAGAGCATTCGGTCGCCGTATTTAGCTTCTAAAAGCGACTAATTGCCGATCGCCGATGCTAAAAGTAGCTAGTGTGCTGTGGCCCTAAAGTATCAGTACCTGGGCGACTGAGCTTTCTTCGGTTGATTGATACTATATTTTTCTCAACAACGCCATCTATTCTCTCAAGTAGTTGTAGTGTTGCTGTGTTGGAAAGTAACACTTGGTTGGTGGTTGGGCCAACCAATAACTAAGTGTTGGGCCAACCCCCAACCAAGTGTTACTGAAAGAGTAGTAGTATATACTCTAATGTATAAAATGCCAAGAGCAATGATAAATGTGAAAGAAATAAAACAAAAACTAGGGTTTTCCGAAACATAAAACTAATTTAGATCATTATTTAATTTAGATGATTATTTTGTACTCGGAAAACCCTCAAAATATTAAATTTCGAAATTGTTTTAGCCGTTTCCGAGATAACAAATATAAATTTATATGTTTATACTAGCTTTTGCACGTGGCTCCACCCGCGTGTATATCGATTTTTGCAGTAAAAAGTAGCCTATGTGTTATTCTGATATATAAGCTATATTACTGTAAAATCGAAATCCGTTCAGTATTTTTTGCGTGAAAGAGCAAAAAACATACATACACACTCACAAACTTTGGCGTTTATAATATTTTTAAAGATACCAAAATTGCTGGTTTAAAGATATTAGATACCATAGCGACATCATACGATCCTCCAAAACGCAAAATCGTAGGATGTAATATTACTCTATTCTCACCCCCGAATACTTCCTATTAATATTTCAAAGTTCATTTTATTTTATGGCTTGAAATGAAAAAAAAGTCAAGAGCAAACGATTTGTACAGCTTTTTTTTGTACTTTACAAATGACGCACTAAAAGTACTTTATGGTTGTAAACTTCAAAGTAATTACAAAGCGTTAATGTTTTAGCGAAAGTTTCATAAACTTGTTTATTACCAGCCGAAGTAATATATTTCAAGTTGGTAATAAATTGAAAATGTCTGGCCTGAGGTATTTTCTTTATTGTTATTGTTGACTCGTTTATATGTTTTAGTTTATCGTTTTTTTTTAGCAGTCCCATTTTTATCAACCCATATTATCCCACTGTTGGACTTACTAAAAGTAAGTTAGATCATCATGTAAACGTAAAGAGGTTTTTTTGTAAATTCATAATTTCAAGTCGCAAATATACCTGTAACTTCTTTACCGAAAGTATTACTGAAGAAAATGCTCTTAAAATCATCTGTTAAATTTTATCGTCACTAATACCCTTTATAGTACAATGTTAAATATAGGCATCTCTTTAGATAGGAGGTTTTGCCGTCTATAAAACACTGGCCAGAGAGGTTGGTAAACAGTATATTTCAAGTTGACCTTCTCTTTGCAATGCTACCGCCCTGGCTAGTGTATCCCTTAGTCACCTCTTACGACGCCCACGTGGTAAATAGGGGTGACGATACCCGTATTCTTTATCCATCACCACAGAGGTTAATATCAACTGAACATTGCTGACGATCCACAATGGATTGGATAACAAACCAATCTTTGATTAATCTAATTAACATTTGCGTCATCAGCTATTTTTAGATGAACTATTTTAATCCCGAAGATTATTAGTATTTCATCGATTTTATATCTAGAGCCATGTTTTGATACATACCTTAGGTGACCTACCATCTCCTTTGTTTTTACTAGACTTCTAGAAAACTATAAATACTACAAGTAAACAATAAAAGTGATATTAATAGAATCTTTCAAATACTTACCTACTTACTAGCTGAAGTGGCAGTGGGCTGGCCATATTAGCCGCAGAACTGATGACAATTGGGGCAGAAGAGTTCTGGAGTGAAGACCGCGTCTCGGTAAACGTAGTGTAGAAATCCCCCAGAGGAGAGGTGGAGTGACGACCTGCGTAAGATGGCTGGCAGGAGCTGGATACGGTAGGCCTGAAATCGATCAGAGTGGTGTGCAATGGGAGAGGCCTATCTTCAGCAGTGGACTGCGATAGGCTGATGATGATGATGATGACTTACTAGAATTAAAAGTAGGATTTAGAAAATTACCCATACTCAAATACTATCTTTTTAATTTCTTCAGACTTAGATACGCTCATAGCCAAGTTATCATATGTAAATAGAAATAATCACGGAGGGAAAGCAACGACAGCGTGTTTATTACCTGTATGGGTGACCGTGAGTCGCATGATACTATGAGTTTCCGTGATTCAAAGGTCACATTATGTAGTCGGTCCTGGTGTCATCGTAGAATAATATTCGTTAGGCTTTCGGCCTTTAGGTGGCTCCAATGGCAAGAGTATGTATCCACAATATTGTCTTGCCCATCCCAAACCCGCAATTGCAGCGTGAAGACTAGTGGCCTTAGATAGACTCCTGAGAGAGACCTGAGAGACCCGAGCCCCAATAGTGGAACATTCTAGGTTGTTAATTTCCGTACGAATGGGCCGGCTCGACCGGTGCAGTGATACCCTCACACAGAAAACCATCCTTATAATGACAGGATTCTTACTGTCTTATTTCGTTGGTGAGTGAGGGACCGGAGGCTCAATCATTCTGCTTTATTCTCCCGGCTTTCAGAGGCCGGGAGAATGGTACAGAATCATGAAACATTCAACCAGGCCGCTATGGTATGGGTCACCATGCCATTGCTTACCCTCACTACGCTACTAAGGTATATATATACATGCGACTTCTGCTAAATAAAACCTCGTATTGGCCAAAGCCTCTCATATTTTTTTACACAACACCGACAATCCCCTGTCTTTATTAAAATTTCAAAACATGATTTCATAGAAAGCTTGTTCATTAAGCTTAGGGCGATTAAAGTCTCGTCCAATCTGATGTAATATTTATTAACATCCTGGCTACATGTACTGTAAACGGCGATAATCTTGTTTTGATTGTTATCGTGCGTGTATTACATGTCTATTGGGCAAGGTACATGTACGTTATATACTTAGAATATAAGAGGAAAAGTACTAAGTAGTTTAAGAACACTATAATGTAACTTCTGTAATTCGGATATCCTACTTATATTATAAACGCGAAAGTTTGTGAGTATGTATGTATGTGTGTGTGTTTGTTGCTCTTTCACGCAAAAACTACTGAACGGATTTGGATGTAACTTTACAGTAATATATCTAGTTTATATATCAGAATAACACATAGGCTACTTTTTACTGCAATAATCGAGATGAACGGGCGAAAGCCAGGTGATTATAAAAATACATTAAATCGTAGATGACAAAATGTATCACTGTTTATCTCCTGTCAAAACTTCACAGGTTGCTATGCATAACACACTTGCATAGCAACCATAATGATACGCGGGTAACATCGCGGGCGCAGCTAGTATGTTATAAAAGTATCCATACTAGTATTATCAAGCTGAAGAGTTTGTTGGTTTGTTTGGTTGAACGCGCTAATCTCAGGAACTACTAGTCCAATTTAAAAATATATTTTAGTGTTAGATAGCCCATTCGTTCTGCATCATTCTCCCGAGTCTCCGGAGGCTGGGAGAATGATGCAGAAACATCTGACCAGGCTGCCATGGTAGGGGTCACCATGCTGCATTGCCTACCCTCACAATGAGTATAGTGACCCCTACTCCTGGATTCTACTCATGCTTTCCATCAGGCAGAGTAGAGTCACTTTGGTAGGCTTAAATATAAAAAAGGTTAAAGCATATTTGTTGTATTTTTAAAACCTACTTCCAAGAGCTGTCTTCGAAGTTAAGTGTCCTTACTTATTTGGTGAAAAACAAACAGGGTTATTTAATTGTTTTTCTGTGAAGCCGAGATACCCACTCCGATCAAGTTGACTCACACGTACCGATATAAGAATATATATGCTGACAGTATATTTTAATCTTACCCGATTACGGCGAATTGAAAGGAAAAGGAAATAGTTTTGGCAGATATTATACCCTTACTAATATTATAAACGCGAAAGTTGGTGAGTGTGACTGAGCGAAACTTTACAATAATATCCCTTATATATCACAATAACACAACAAATTACTGCAATAATCGAGATATTTGCGGGCAGAGCCGCGGGCGAAAGCTAGTATTTATATATGTTTTGTATATTCCACTGCTGCACCGTAGCGCCTAACTTCTGCTCCTTGATCAGATTTTAACGAATGCGGTATACAGATTTGTAATAATGGCCCAATTGACATAGGCCAAGGCCGGCAACGAACCTGTGACTCCTCTGGTGTTTCGGGTGTCCATGGGCGGCGGCAATCACCTACCATGATCCTACCATGATGATCCGTCTGCTCGTTTGCCCCCTATAATATTAAAAAAAGGCTATTTAAATTTTATCAAAATGCCTACCATAGTTGGGTTATAGTTTTTTTAAATTTCTCTTGTTTTTTAAGTTATCTTTATTAACCGACTTCAAAAAAAAGGAGGAGGTTCTCAATTCGTCGGAATCTTTTTTTTTTTTTTTTAATTATGTTTAGCGATAATTTCGTCGTTTATGAACCGATTTCAAAAATTATTTTTGCATTGGAATGGGCGTAGCTTACAGGTGGTCCCATTGTCACCATATCGAGATCTGATGATGGGATTTCAAGGAAATCAAGGGAACTCCTCAAATATCATAGGTACAATGTCGCAAATTGGATACTCGGAATAGTTATTCATTGAAGTCGGTTCTTTTTTGTTAAAAATATTTATGGTTCGATGTTGCTTAAAATACTTGCTTTTGCAGAATTTAATATCATGATTTGTTCTTAACTTATTATTGCTAATGAAACCCTAACAAAACAAATTGGTACAAGACTAAACCTAATCAACTTATTTTATATTTATTACACTTTTTATATTCACGACAATTAAACGAACTCATAACAACAAAATTACAAGCTGTCTTAGCGCCTTCTAAACATACAAGAACAAATTTACCATTATTCGTATTCATGAACCGTGATCCTTAGAGAATTCCAGGGAAGCGGCCTAATCATGAAAACGCTGGCCCGACAAACAACCTCTATTACTGTCGGCCTCGGATCAGTATAGCGTTAATATGTAACCACCAACGAACATTTTCTATGTACATATACGTGCTTTTTATTTCTAGGTAATAATTAACATTAGTGCGGAAATGGAAACTGGTTTGATAATCAATATTGTAGTGTAGTGTCGAAATAACTTGTGATTTATCTTAATGTATTTTTAACTGAATCGTTGGTCTAGTAGTTAGTAGTTAGAGGACTCGGGTTCAAATCCCGGGTCAGGCCAAAAAGTGTTATTGGGTTTTTCTTCCAGGATAATTCTTAATAACAGTCCGGAGTTTGGAAGTTTGGCGGTAATTCATGCTCGTGACTCGAAGAACAGGTTAAGTGCGGTCCCGGTAATAACACCTATATTGCAATCGTTATAACTAATTCAACCTTTGAATTTTAGTTCTTCCTCAAGGTTGACAGGTCCGATGCCAGTGGCTCCGTGAAATAAAGACTAGGAATAAGATGAAGTTTTTTTTGATAGGCCACGATAGCTTTATAAGTAACATCATAGCGGTGCAAATAGAAGGAAAGACTAAGTTATATCAACTAGTTTTAGAAAGTGGGGATCGCATCGTGTAATGAAGTCAAGGAAAAAGATTCTTGATAGCTAGAGCTGGAAGAGACTGCGTAGACAAGAAGCTCTTTAATAAATTATGGTGATGAACACAGCATTCTCGGTGTAAAATACTGGATTTTCTTCAAACACAATTATTTAAATAAAACGACTCTGGGTCGGCGCAAAGTGTGTTATGTTTTTCCACCACAATTTCTGATGAATTGAACAATGAATTTTATAGTTTTATCTGGATTATGGGGCACTTTTGTTTTTGATCAAACCCAGAAAACCGAAAATATTTGACTTATGACCACAACTTTTGTAAACTTTTATGAAGTAATGATCTGAAAGCAATTTGCGAAAAATACTTTGTCATATAACATATAGCCACTTCATAATAAAAATATCTATTATGATCTGTACGATGTCTTGCGCAACAATGCTTGCAGAAGCTGGATATTAGAAGCAGAAAAAGATCTGAGTGGCATATAATGTGAGCCATTCCTGCAGTAGACTGTTATAGGATCAAGCTTTGTACTCTTAAAATAATCGGTAAAACCCGTAAAGTCTGTAATATGAAATTAATTGTGTTAAAAAAGAATATCAAAATACAATGTTCAGAATGTTAAACTATCTTTAAGGCCGCACACGCTGATGGGATCCTTTGTCTTAGTAGCAAATGTCCAAGGCACCAAGTTATTATAGTAATAATTAAAATTTAAACTGAGGTAGCATACACACATTGGATGAGAAATCTAATATTTCAGCATTGTTAATGCATATATCCAGACAGACAACACAATAACACACGAAAGACAAGCTTGAGATTGTGTTGTCTCTCGGGTTTGTTGTTAATTTGGATAGAATTCTAACTATTCATAATAAACATAGCATATTCTCTCGAAATATAGTCATAGACATAGACGATCTAAATCGGACTGCTTGCTTCACACTTATTGGAAGATTGTAACATTTCAAAGTAACAAAATTGAACTTTTGAGGTAAATCAAAATTAGTAAAAAAAATATCAAAAATAAATTATTATGAGTAAGTTTTACTCGCAGCTCCGCTTGCGTGTATCTCAGTTATCACATTAAAGAGTAGCTTATCTCAATTGTCAAGGATTTGTTTGGCACGGTTGGCCTAGTGGTTTAAGCGGTCGCCACGCCGCTCTCTACTGCGCCAAGTGTCGTGGGTTCGAATCCCACGTGGGATAACACTTTGTGTGATTCACAAATTGTTGTTCTGAGTCTGGGTGTTCTTTGTGTCCGTTTCATGTATGTTTGTAAAGTCCCCCGCGACACAGAAATTAATCTTGTAACTAATGTCCATGACTATAAGCCGACCGGGGGTATGACGACAAAGGGGACTGAGACAGGTGCTGGCGGACATCTGTGTATCTCACTAAGCGCCCCTGTCGCCCGTACCTGTCTCAGTCCCCTTTGTCGTCATACCCCCGTGCCCATGTTACCGTGCAGGCGAGGACTCAGATAAACGGTCGGCCTATTAGTAGGCCAACGTTAGCCATAGTACAAGCTCTGCTTAGTTTGGCACTAGATGGCGTTGTGTGTAAGATGCTCAAAAATATTTTTATAATTATTTGGGGTCGCCTACTACGTATAATGGTTTTTCTACAAACCGACTGGCATCGAACGGACAACCCGAGGACGCACTGAATTTTAAGGTTGTAACTATATATCAATATATTTGAAGACACTGATTTGACTTTGACCCAATAACAATTGCCATAGATGCTCATACGGTCATAACTTTCCAAAGTACGACTTTGAGTACCACCAAACTTCCATACTCCGAGATGTTATTAAGAATTTCTAGTAAGAGAAATCCAATCACATTTTAAGCCAGACCCGGGAATCGAACCCGATACATCTTAATTGGCAGTCACATCTGCCAAACGCTGGACGAACGAGGCAGTCATTTCATCGACTGGAAAAAAAAAATCATGTTTCCTAGTTCAATCGTTTCAGAAGTTTCATCATTAATAAGTAACAAACAAAGCTATTAGTTCCGATTCAATAAGAAGCTATTTTCTCGTTCTAAATAAACCGAAGTAAACCTTCTTTTTCTATCAAACTACAACTTTTTTTAAGGAAATTGACTTGTCTTATTTTTTTTTTTTTTTTTTTTTTTTTTTTTTTTATACATAAGCCATCCAAAGTGACTCTACCCTGCCTGATGGAAAGCATGAGCAGAATCCAAGAGTGGGGGCCACCACACTTGCTGCGAATGCAGACAGCAAGTATGGCGGCCCACACTATGGCGGCTTAGTGAGATGCTTTTTCACGCCCCGCTTAAAGGACCCGGGATTATAATGGGAAGGAAACACGTGAGCTGGTAGTGAGTTCCAGTCTTTGACTGCTCGGCATAGGAAAGAAGAGCCGAACCGTTTTGTTCTGGTGCGTATTTCTTCCACTCTAAAGCGGTGACTTCTGAGTCCAGCACGTGTTGTCCTGTAAAGGAAGGGAGAGGGAGGGATCAGTTGGAATTATTTCATTTAAAAACTTCTTTTGAAATGAAATAACTTTCAATACCCAATTTTTTGTTAAATAAAACAATGTATAACACACCTTCGTCTGTGATGGATTGAAAGTTGAGATAATAAACTATATTTTAAATAATTGAAACAAGTAAAATAACTAAGACAAACTCTGAATCAGCTGTTGGTCGGGGTTGCCAATTGAAACTCAACAATGGGCCTTCGCAATGCACTGTTATGACACAGAATGTGTTTATGTTCCAAATGCAACGATGCATTTTTTCCCAGTCGATGAAACGACTGCCATGTTGGTCTAGTGGTTAGCGTATGCGGTATTTGTTTCGGAGTCTGGGTGTTTTCTATGTTTAATATGTATGTATTTACGAAAAAAGATGTATGTTTATCTATTTATATCAGTTGTCTAGTACCAATATTACAAGCTCTGTTTAGTTTGGTACTAGATGACGTTGTGTGTAAGATGTCCGAATATTAAAAGAAAAAAATTAGAAACATAATGTTGTACGCAAAGAGAAAATATTAAATATCAAAGATTTTATTTGACTTGAAGTAGTCTAACGGCCCGTTTACGACCTTACCGCTGTGAGCGGCAGCTAAGAGCGAAACGGCGAGCGGTAATATGAAAATTATGAAAATGTTTGAGGCACGCCACGAGTCGCCGCTCATAGCGAAAAAGTGAGCGGGGTTTTTTGCCGAGCGAATTGCTACAGCGGCGAGCGGTGTGAAGAGCGGTAGGAACAAAAGTACAAGTATATATGTGCGACGCCACGAAACAGAGCGGCGTGGAGAGCGGTGCAGGAGTGACGGACTCAGCGGCGTTACTAAAAACAAAAAATTTTAGACGATTTTATGGCGGTAATGGATACCGAGGCTTTTATAACAGATATTTTAAATATACCGCCTATATGGATGTCAAAGTATCCCAACATAAATATAAAAAGGTTGTGAAAAAAATTAACAAGGTTTTCCGGAATATAATGGTACTTACGTTTAATTTAAATTGATAACACAAAAACATAGAACCTAGGTACCTACCAAACGAAGCTACTGATATGTTGACAAAACTAGTGGTATGTTTACGTAATGTAGGTGGATAGTTGACAAGTTTTAAAAGTTAATTTTTTTCTCTGTCAGTAGTTACCTAATTAGCAAAACAGTAAACATATCATAGTTTTGTCTGTAGATATAACTACACACGAAACTTCTAGTATGTCTAATACGCAATGTAAGTAGTTGACAAGTTTTTAAAGTTTTTTCTCTCTGTAAGTACCTACTTAGCAAAACACTTGGAAACATCAGTTACTTCTTATAGGTAGGACCTTCATATAGGTTACTAAATCCACCATCTAAATACCGATCTTTATTTAGTTCGTGCACTAATTCTCTCATATTTTAAAAAATGTTTGTTGTTTCTAAACAGACAGGGGATAATTTTGATAACGCCATGATTTTTAACACGTTTCGACTACCTAAATACGTGCACCGTGGCCGCTGCAACTAACCGCTACTAGGGTTCGTGGCGTGTCAAACGCACCGCTCACCGACGCCGCCCGGCACGCCGCTCCGCTTTTCGCTAAGACCAAACTCGTGGCCAGGCCGTAAGACTTACTCTTTCGAAGTGATCAGCACCTGGCAGAGAAATTCAGCTGCTGATTAGGATTCCATTAATATGTGCTATATCAGTTAGTTCTATTTGTTACATCAAGCCCTTAATCTATTGTTATTCTAACTAATCCCATATACATAAAGCTCTTTATTGAGTATTTCAAATTGAGACAATTGTTCATTAGTCTAGTAACATTACTATGGATATATAACATAATGTTCCCAAATAACTTTAATCTAATTCAATATCACATCATCATGATTGATTTGTTTCATGTATAATTTACTAATTACCAAAGCGATTTGAGTGATTGCGTAATACTATTATGGAAGTTGTTTTCCACGTATAATACAAGTATGTAACAGATTAATTATAATATGTAAAAAGATGCAATATTAAAGCCCTCTCACTGGGAGAGTTTGGCAGCACAGCAACCGGAAGGACCGAGATTGTGAAGAAGCGAATCCGCGAATTTGAGGAACAGCGTTTAGCTAACCTCGACGCCAAGCGCGATAAGCTTAAATCTCGTCCACTCGCCGCCATTCACCATAATTATGAGAGCGATAAGCTCACTTGCCCACTTTGTGCAAGGGAGTTCGTTGCGAAAATCGGCTATATAAGCAATCTCCGGGCGCATCAGCGCCATGCCTTTTAAGGAGTCGAAGTGGTCGCCATGGTACAAATCGGTCGGATTATTATTATTAATATGTGTAGACTTTGAGCCTCGCTTGATTTATTATGATTAAATAATCTTAAAATCATTATGAATCAAGCGATAATTTGGATGATAAAGCTTGAGTAATCTCAAGCTTTCACATAAGTAGGCAGAAATGGTTAAGAAGTTGTGGAATGTTAGCACTTTTTGTCGAAAAGAAAATTGTAACTGTATTTATCATACTTCATTCGTGATGTTACTATTATTTTGTGGTCCTTATTTTGAGTACATGTAACTTCTGTTGTATTAATATTGTACTTTATTTCCATTTACTTTTCAAAACAATGTTTAGTTTATAGCTTCAGGTATTTAGGTTCTACGTTGATGAATAAGTAAGTTAGTCCAGGCATTTGTGGAGATCCATACTAATATTAAAATTTTGAAAATATGTCTGTCCCTTTCACGACGAAATCACTTAACTGATCTGGATAAACTTCGGTATAGAGATTGTATTTAGTTACATTGTTGTGAATTCCACAAACAGCGCAAGCGAAAAACATACAACAGTGCCATCCACCAAAGCAACACTGAACCACGGAGTAACTCGGGGATTTTCCACGTGAGAAGGGTATTTCTCCCCCGTATACGCAGTAACTAGCCACTATGCAGTGACTGCCCTGACTCACTGAGAACTTCACCGCAGCACCGCGTACCGCATGTGATTCCGACTCAGTGGAATCAGCAGACTTCAGCCCCGATAAACTGGGACTAGGAGCATACAATTCCGACTCACTGGAACTAACAGCACTAAGTTCCGACTCACTGGAACTACTCAATCCTTGCACTGGCCCACTCCACAACAGATCTCAGACAACTGACTCATCAAATTACGGAACTCCGACCATCCAAGATGGGAGTGATGTGGTGACTTCAACATACAGCGCCAACGAAAAACTATACATCCAGAAGAATCTACTGAAGAAACACTGAACTACGGAGTAACTCATCCTAAATCGTGATATAGAAATTTCCACGACAATGAACATGTACACAACTGCACAACATCAACCACGGGCCGTGGCTAACCGGGCATAATCACCTCGCCTGGTCGGAGGCGACCATGACACCCGTTTCCCCACATGATCTTATATTACTGCGACCAAAGTAATTAAAATTAAATTAGAATATAAGAAGCGAAATTCATGCATATAGAACTTAAAATTACGTAGTCCAAACGTCATTCGTCGTCACAAAGAGTCGGCAAATTAAACGAATACGTCATTACCGGAGGAATGTAACCAAATGTAACCAGCACAATTTGCATATTGAGCGAATGAACACATTACGTACATGGGGAATTATGTAACTTTCTAATGAGTCAAGTGTTCCATCTCCCCTGAACATATTAAGTCATTCCGGATTAAGGATTAGCATAAATGCGTCTTTGACGTGTTTTTGTGTCTTCAAACAATTTTGAAAGTACATTCTGTTTTTCGATGATAAAGACTTTTCAAATTAGCGTCGGTCTTAGGTTGTTTGTTTTTCGTAAATAGAGTTGAATGTACGAGTATTATTATTTTGTTACATATGGTACTGGAAAGTTATTTTGTTATGTAATCAGTATTTAATTATAATAGCTGATAGGGTTCAGTGTTTCAACTGAACCCTATCAGCTATTATATTAGTGTGGGCCGCCATACTTTACTGTCTGCGTTTGCAGCAATGATGTGTGGTTTCCCCCACTTTTGGATTCTGCTCATGCTTTTCATCAGGTAGGGTAGAGTCACTTTGGTAGGCTAAATATAAAAAAAAAAGATAGGCCGACTTAATCCGAGTAAGACCATGATCTCACAAACAAACAATATTATTACAATAACAAATAATAAACAATTTTAAGGTTACCATACACCTAATCTCTGCCTTCAACCCG
The DNA here is from genome assembly GCA_932526445.1 of Phragmatobia fuliginosa. Classification (NCBI taxonomy): domain Eukaryota; kingdom Metazoa; phylum Arthropoda; class Insecta; order Lepidoptera; family Erebidae; genus Phragmatobia; species Phragmatobia fuliginosa. Next base: position 1,728,708 of record OW052063.1, on the reverse strand, counting down.
TAATTTTGTAGAAAAAGACTATGGAAGTGCGGTAACTCATCATCTGGTCTTTCGAGCCGACTCAATTATTGAAGAGCATAAAGCTTACACAATTATTTAGGTTTCTAATGGATAAATCTAAGCTGTTTTCCTACTGGGTCCTACTGGGCTCGGATCTCCTCTCAAGAGAGGATTTAGGTCATACGTTCCAAAAGCTGGCCGAGTGCGGGTTGGGGACTGGCGAGACACGTTGTGGCTATGTTAATCTTAAAGTTGGATGTTACTAAGCCTCCCAAAGGCCTCCAACTAAACATCATAACTATTATCTTATGAGAACGACCGGAACCGACTGCTTAACGTGACCTCCAATTCAGGGAAACGTTCACAAACTGTCACCCATCTAGGTACTGACCGCGCCGTCGTTGCTTACCTTCGGTGATTGTTTCCAATCATCTTAAGCCACTTTGCTTTGGACGTTTCAATAACTTACTTTACTGTAAAACAACACAATGAAGTATTCTCAGGGAATACTTCAGTTTAATTTTATCAAAAGTCAACTGGACCTCTCTGGACGTACGTTTTGAATAAACAATCGTGTTTTCAGCGTACTCGTGCTATTTTATAGACCGTTTCTTTAATGCTTTTAGCCGGAATGCTCTTACTGCGTTACTAATGGATCTCGTGTGAAACTTGTGTTGTTTGTTCCGAGTTATAAATGCGATTTAAGTTACGAGATAGTGTTTTGCTCTATGTACGTATGTGGTGTGTGTGTGTGTATGTTGAATAGAGAACTACTGTTTTTTCACTCACACATGTATTTAACTGTTAAAAGTATTGGTTTGAAATGTGGTTATTTATGAAATCAATAAAAGCGCCATCTAATGAAAATGGTCAAAACTATAAATAATATCTAAAACTGACCACACTTCACGAACCGGGCGTGGTTGAAATATGTGGATGACCTAGAATGACTATAAAAATATGGTAAACAAAGAATGAGTTACAAAACTATGACAAGTATGTTAAATTTTACATGTAATTTATTGTTTTGAATTTGTAAAGTTATTAGTTAATTTTACTTTACACATTAGAGGTAGTGTAGTCAAATGAAAAACTGTAACCTTGCAATAAATACCAGAAGACGAAGCCGAAAACGGACCGTAGGAGATCACGTAGTTTCAACCGTAGAACCAAAAGCCATTATCGTCGCAAACAAATTTAGACTTTGAAGTTACTGCTAATTGCAACAGAAATTATTCTCCATTCATTTAAACTAAAGGTTCTCGAAAACACTCAAAGTTAATTCGCGTATATATATCAGTTTGTTGGCAGGAAACGCTTTGGCAGCGATCCTAATCACGGTCCCTGATTCTGGCGTCACAAACTAATCTGACTACAGTAACATTTCTCACTTACAAAGAAGCTGTTTAAAGGGGATATTGTTTTTGTAGGTAAATAATAATTAGCCTTAAAATTTGTTTGCAATAAACGTTTTCTTTTCACATACGCTGATATGTGAAAAGAAAACGTTGGTCTAGTGGTTAGTGTATGCGACTGCTAATCAAGAGGTATAGGGTTCCAATCCCGGGTCTGGCCAAAAAGTGTTTTTGGGTATTTCTTAGGAAATTCCTAATAGCAGCCCGGAGTTTGGAGCACGTAAAGCCGTCGGTCCCGGATCGTTATTTGGAAGTCAGTGCCCTCAAATATACTGACAACTAGTTCAATCTTCGAATTTCAGGTCTCCCTTAGAGTTGCGGAGATCCGATGCCAGTGGCTCCGTGGAAAAACTGAAATTCAGGGAAAACCAGTTGAACTAGTAGCTGACCCCAAATAAACTTGAGAATAAAGGCTCGGAAGATGAAGATGTGCGCTAATATAAATAGTTATAAACAAAAACACCCAAACTCCAAAAATAATAATTTATGCTCTCGATTATCGTACTGTACAAATTGATTTGAAAAATTGAAATTGAACGAATTGGACAAACATTTGCAGATTACATAATTTTCTTTAATCACCATTTGCAATTTCAAAACTAGTCTTAAAGATTCTGATGATACATAAGTCACTATCGAGAATAGCTAGTACAAAATGTTTTCAGTTTTTCTAAATATTTATTTAGTACCGCGAGATGTAAGTGCAGCTTGTGTCCAAGTGTATTACCAATGAACTGTAAACTTTCAAGTACTTTTAAATTAAATAAAGGTATATTACAGACAGATACCGTTCTTAAACAAGCATGAATGGATGATCGTTTTAATTCAATGAATGTCTCTCTGATATACAGGGCCGTCTTTAACTGTGCCTTGGGCACACAAAAGTTTGGGGCCCCAAATTATCAAATTATTGTGTCTAAATATATATTTTAATTTCCTCATCATTAACACCCTTTAACAGTCCACTGCTGGACATAGGCCTCTCCTTTGAAAGGTGGTTTTGGCCTACTATACCACGCTGCCCAGACGGGTTAGTCAAGGTTTGTTTCAAGTTTTCCTTCTCTTGGCAGTGATTTTAGCTGCTTATTTTGTTCCGTTAGTGGCCTCTTACGACATCCATGGAATGAATAGGGGAGGTGACACTTTGTATTCTTAATCCGTCACCACACGGATGGATTTTAATTTCATATTGATCTAACTTTTGTGAAAAAAAAAAAACGTAATATGTCTAACAATATTTTTCGAGCCTATGTGTGAGAGAAACAAATTGTCGGTTCGTTGAGGGCCCCTGACGATGGTGGGCCCTGGGCACAGGCCCCGGGGCCCTTATGGTAAAGAAGGTAATGCTGATATATACTTTTACTTGGATTTTTTTTGTAGCATAATATATCAGTTTAGTTTAGTAGTAGTAACGCATGGAGCAGATAGAACGTTGCTTTTGCTTAGAAATAAAAATATCTATTACTTCTTCTCCTTTAGTCAGATAGAGTGAGGCATACACAGAGCACCGATGGACACTTACCATGAGATGAATGTCTGTTCATTTCAAAATAACAAGTTTACTCATTATGAACCCAATTGGACGGTTTGCTTTCGATGTATCGGACGGAAGGCCTGAAGTGGTTACTACACGTAACTATTATAAAGACAAAAACCCGACTACATAAAAATAATGTACAATTTCTATAAAAATTTCGACTGACATTGTTATAAAAGGTTATTACATACTAAATAGTGCCTCAGTTATGGTGCCGCATGCTGTTACAAACGCAGTTTTGATAGATTTTTCTTTGCCGTAAAAAGCAAAGTATTATGTGTCCCGCCTGTAAGAAATTAAAAATTAACTATAATAAGAACATTATCTACCCTCCTACTAACACAGTCGGCTAAAAACTAAATTTTGTATATCTATGAAATTTATATATCAACGGTATATACATATTAAAAGACTTCACTCTAAGTTACAGGTCTTATAAACTTTAAATAACCTATGAAGACATAACAAGTAATACAGATTTCTACTTTCCAAATTATATAACATTTCGAATTTGTAATTCAACTTTATTTGAGAAAACAAAGCGGTCGTATAGATAGAGAGACTTTTCACTTTAAGCTATACAATGCTGCGAATGGCTAAATTAAAGCGAGTGAGACGCAGAACATAAGGTGCAATATGGCACGATAATGGCAAAGAACTGCGTTACTGCAATGCATGAATACTTTACAAAAATATCGTCCGCAGCACGCCTTCCTTGCAGATGTCTCCCACTTGTATAACACTTACTAAAACCAGGGGGGTGTCACTCCGCACTTTAGGTATAGTCGGCCGCCTGCCTGCCGCGCAGGCCAGGGTTGTCACTTACGCGCGATACGCGTCGCCGCGTCGTCGCTCTCGCGCATTATATAAATTTTTGTTTATACTTTCGATGCCCACAATGGCAACTAATCACAAACCTCGATATTCTAATCCATATAAAAGATTTTGCTCTGTTTACGGATGTTTGAATAAAAGGCAAAACAAGGAATCAGAATTATCATTTTTTTAAATTCCTGACGATATTGAAAGGTAAGTCATTTTGATGTATTAAAACCATAACATAAATTTATATTCTATTATTATTAACGCATATTTAAGAAGTATTTTTTTGTATATTTATAGTATAGGAGCAATGAACATGTATAGTTTTAAAACATCAAGAAGTGGTGTGCGCGTGCCAGGTGGAAGGGACATTTTTATAATTTTATGACCTGCTCATTAATAATTATTTTGTTTTTATTTCACACTGACCTGAGTAAGATTATTTTAGCAACTTAAATCGAAGTTCGAAATATTTGATTCAAAAACGAGAGTTTACGTTAGACTCTGTTTAGAATATTATGGGTATTTTTACCATGAAACATAAATCACCTAAATATATATTTTATGAATATTTCATTGTATTTTATTAATGAATTCGTCATTTATTTGCTGTTTATAGAGCTTGATTCCTATCGGTTAATTTTTTTGAGTTCTAATAGTTAATTTTAATACTTTGATTAAACGGTCTCAAACTTTTGGCCGGCAGTGTAATTAAAGAAAATTAATATTTTATTACCTTAATCTGATTATAAACTAGACTACGCTGTGTTTCAGACGACGAAAATGGCTAACAGCAATCCACAGAGAAGAATTACTTGATGAAGAAACGCCCAAGAGGGCTAAAAATAACTTCATCTGTGATGTACAAAAATATAAAATAACAATATTAAAAATATAGTTTGAGCTAATATTAAGTTTTAGGTATTGCCTCCCGAACTACTATTTTTGCGTCCTACGTATGTCGTTCCGATTATTTAAACCGTAATTTATTGAAAAAAGTACCTAGAGTAGTTATAGTACGACGTAAGTCAACATCAGGCTGTCTCACTTCTCGCAACAGTATCGAAAACGTATGGAGGTATTCGCGAATAAATTATAAGTGCTACTAACAACGTTAGTTTTATTTGAAAAGTAATTTGTTCACTAAAGTAATAGAAAAAAGAAATTAATTATGTTTAAATTATTTTTAAAAGGAGACGACCCTATTATCGTTAGAACAGATAAGAGTTACAAGATAGAAAGAGATAGCAATTATAGGTAAATATAATCGTAGGTGCTTCGGCGCTGTGCAATCTGAATTGAACTTAATGTAATGACACCAAGGGTCCCTATTTCTTTAATTTACTTTTCGGAGTGAAGCTTCTGTACTGGTACTATTATGTATTCTGTGCTAAAACTTATTCTAGGAACATGACTTTTTTTTACTTTGATTTAGTTCATGGACTGCATTATTTTGGCAATTGCAACTACCTTTTGTTAAATAACAGAACTCATAAACCACAATCCTATTGCTGTTTAACACTGTTTTAATTGACTGCCTTGATGGTCTAGTGGTTAGCGTATGCGGCTGCTGATCAAGAGGTCTCAGGTTTGATTTCCGGGTCAGACAAAATATTTGTGTGATCCACAATTTGTTTCGGAGTCTGGGTGTTTTTTTATGTATAATATGTATGTATTTACAAAAAAAAGGATGTTTGTGTATTTATATCAGTTGTTTAGTACCCATAACACAAGCTCTGCTTACTTTGGGACTACATGATGTTGTGTGTAAGATGTCCAAAAATATTTATTTAATTAGGACAGGCCTGCATTATTAATACACAGGAGTATTTCTTGAGCGGTATTAAACTACGGATTTTAATAGTAAAAAATGTAGATGTAGTCGCTCACAATGTTTATTATAAGAAGGCTTTTTTTTTCATGAGACAACTCCCGCATTATGAATATACATCCTGTACCCTACAAACATACATGAAACGTATACAAAGAACACCCAGACTCAGAACAATAATTTGTGGATCACACAAATTGTTGTCAAACGTGGGATTTGAACCCACGACACTTGGCGCAATAGAAAGCAACGTGATGATAATTAAAATACGGGTAGCATGATTTCACTAACAGAGTTTTTTTTTTGCTGACCTGCTTGTAAGATAATATTAAGCCAATAAATAAATATTTCAGACATCTGAATCACAACGCCATCTAGTCCTAAACTAAGCAGAGCTTGGACTATGGGTATAACTAGACAACTACATCTAATGCTCACTCATGCACACTTTTTTTGTAAATAACACGTAGAAGACACCCAAACCCCGAAGCAAATATTTGCAGATCACGCAAACGTTTGGTCCAACCTTGGAATTGAACGGGCACGGTTGCTTCGGAAAGTACCTGCACTCGGTCGCTAGGAGGGAACCGAGTCCCGCCTGCCACCACTGCGACTGCAGTGAGGACACGGCCCAGCACACGCTGGCGGTCTGCCCCGCTTGGGCGGCGCAGCGCCGGGTCCTCACTGCAGTCATCGGAGGGGATCTCTCGCTGCCGGCCGTCATAAGATCGATGGCCGGCAGCGACAGTTGTTTTACCGCGGTCGCAACCTTCTGCGAGGATATAATCTTGCAGAAGGAGGTGGCGGAGAAGGCCCGGGAGGACGATATCCACTCGGACCCGATCCGCCGCCGGCGCCCCGGGCGGCGGAGGCGCGCATACCTGCGTCTCATGCCGCCCTGAGAGTGGCCGCGGATGGGCGGGACGGGTTTCCCGTCCGTCCGCAGTAGAGGCCAACCGCGAGGGGGCGGCGTCCGTGTGTGACCGGACGTTGCCCAATTAGAGAGTTTAGAGTCGAGATGGTGCCCGCAACAGTGCGGGCAGGCGCCGGTTGGAGTCCAGAAGGAAATCCCCTCCCTGGACTCCTTCCAATACAAAGGCGCAGAGAGGGTCACACCGTGTGGTTTTAGTCGGTTCGAGTCCGACACACCACCCCGCCGTAACCCCCGACGGGGTGACGGTCCGCGGGGATTTCCACACGTAAAAAAAAAAAAAAAAAAATGGGTATAACTAGACAACTACATCTAATGCTCACTCATGCACACTTTTTTTGTAAATAACACGTAGAAGACACCCAAACCCCGAAGCAAATATTTGCAGATCACGCAAACGTTTGGTCCAACCTTGGAATTGAACGCGCGACACCACTCGAACAACATTCTGTAGAATTATTATAGTAATAAAATATAAACAAATATTAATCCGCAAAGTTCAATATCACATTCCTGCTTCATTCCCCACAATAGAAAGATAATTACCAATTTGTATCGGCGATAACTCAAAGGGGAAAAATTGTTCTTGTTAACAGTTCAGTCACGTAGCAGGCAGTAGGCTGCAGCCCTTTGTCGAATCACTGATTTTTGATACCCAGGGTGGGTAATCTCGCCCCCTTTTAGATGGCAATTACTAAATAGCGTCTTACGTTTAGGGTCCGTCTGTGATAAAAGAAGACTAGTCAACAAATTTTATAAAGATATAAAAATCCTTTTGAAATATCTTTATATTAATACTTAACCAAAGCCATACGTTTTGAATATATCCTGTCAAATTATCTTGGATATAGGTTTCTATTTATTTCATTCCCATATTTGATTAATTTTAGTGCGCTACGTTCTTCATAATATGAATTCATAAGAAATAATAATCATCTTCTAATATATAAAATTCTCGTGTCACAGTTTTCGTTGCCATACTCCTCCGAAACGGCTTGAACAATTCTTATGAATGTTTTTACGCATATTCAGTAGATCTGAGAATCGGCCAACATCTATTTTTCATACCCCTAGGACGCGAGTGGAGCCGTGGGCAACAGCTAGTGTCTATATAATATTTAAAGACGTAGGAAAAAGCGCATTACAAGGTAAATTTTGGAGGTCAGATAATGTTTGTCTCAACAACGTGGCTAAAATAATGATTCTACTGGTTCCACTATTTCTAGAAATCAGGAATCCTAATCCGCCACTTTTTGTGAATCTCTAAAGCATCAGTTTGGGAAAATACTAGATTATGCCTTTGAAAAATCAGATGCTGAGATGATGAAATTTATAAAAGCTGTGACCCGTGCCATTACTACGAATCCATTGGTACGTCATTGGTTGAAATCGATTCAGTAGTCTAGGTAAGTACCTGGTAGTTTTTTATGTTCCCAAGTAAGTACTTGGGAACATAAAAAACTACCAAAATTATCCTTTCTTTTGGCTTGGCTTAGTAAAATGAGGTGTAGTGTTTGTGAGGCCCATTTTTTAAATATGTTCATAAGCTGACAAACATTAAAATCATTATTAATATTAATCTAATCAATATATTACATATAATACTAATATATTCATCATCATCAATCATCAACAGCCTTTAACAGTCCACTGCTGGACATAGGCCTCACCTTGAAAAGGAGGTATTGGCATACTATACCACGCTGGCCAGACGGGTTGGTATAGGGTTGGTTTCAAGTTTTCCTTCTCTTAGCATCGATGTTGTCTTGCGTAGTTTATCCCTTATTCGCCTTTTACGACACCCACGTGGGATGAATAGGAGTGGTGACACTCTGTATTCTTAATCCGTCATCACTATATTGGGTAGATATTAAACTGAAAAAAAAATTGATCTTGGCCGATCCTCAGACCTATATGGATAAGCATACAAAATTTCATACAAATCGGTTTCGGAGCCGTTTCAGAGGAGTTTGGTAACAACCAACAACACTGCGACACGAGTATTTTATATATAAGAAGAAACATACAGATCACTTAAATACCATTGTTAACAACAGGCTGACACATAATATATTTACTTAAGTAATTAAAAACTAAATTAGTTATCGAATTTTCTGTCACTTATACCAATAGGAATAGCAATAGAAATAATTGTGTATAATTTGAATTTTTTTTATATTTCGGACATTTTTACACACAACGCCATCTAGTCCCCAAACTAAGCAGTACTAGTATTATGGGTAATAGCCAACTGATATAAATACATAAACATTTTTTTTGTAAATACATACATACATGTCTCGTTGGTCTGGTGGTTAGCGTATGCGACTGCTAATCAATAGGTCTCGGGTTCAAATCCCGGGTCGGGCCAAAAAGTGTTTTTGGGATTTTATTAGGAAATTCCTAATAGCAGCCCGGAGTTTGGAAGTTTGGCGGTGATTCACGCCCGTGCCTCGGAGAGCACGTAAAGCCGTCGGTCCCGGTTGTCATGAACATCTATGGCAATCGTTATTGGGAAGTCAGTAATAAATAATACTGTCAACTAGTTCAATCTTCGAATTTTAGTTCTCCCGGGTTGCGGAGGTCCGATGCCAGTCGCTTCGTGGAAAAACTGATATTTAGGTAAATCTAGATGAACCAGTAGCCAACCTCACAATAATCTTGGGAATAAAGGCTAGGAAAATGAAATACATACATATTATACATAGAAAAACATGCAAACTCCGAAAATCGAACCCGAGACCTCTTGATCAGCAGTTGCATACCACTACCAATAGACCAACGAAGCAGTAAGTGAAATAACATATATTTCACATTTACACTATACGTGAAATTCCATATCTCACTTCTATAATCCCGTGGCTTTAATTGAACTAAAATTAAATAGTTACGATCTGACCTAAAGCGCGATGAGCAATCACTTCATATCAGCATGCATTAAGAAACCATTTGTAATAACCAACTATCCGTCTTATCTTAATGCTTTAACTTGCGGCATTCCTTATGTGTGGTAAGTGGAATAAGGACCTTGTGTGCACAAAGATAAAATATAAAGTTATCTTTAGCACAAAGATGAAATGAGTAGTTAATTCTTTAATTTATTTTATAGAAGATTTGAATAACGCTGTTTAGGGCCCGAGAAGCGGTGGTTGATTTGAGAATTAAATTTGCTGTCTAGACATGAATATGAAACAAATTTGAATTCTTCTTTAAGTTCCGTTTAAAGATTTACGTTGTATAGAAGAATAAATGATGGGAAATAACTTACTAAAATATATAAAATTAATTTGTTGTTAATAGTGTAGATTCATTTTTGCAGCTTTAATATAAAAATATGTCTGTAGGCTAACAAATTATTCATTTATCAGTGTATTGTAATGCACGATGTGATGACGGATTAAGAATACAGAGTGTCACCACCCCTATTCATCCCGCGGGTGTCGTAATCGGCGACTAAGGGATAAACTACGCAAGACAACATTAATGTAAAGAGAAGGAAAACTTGAAACCAACCCTATACCAATCCGTCTGGCCAACGTGGTATAGTAGGCCAAAACCTAGAAAGGATTCTAGGGAGAGGCCTATGTCTAGCAGTGGACTGTTAAAGGCTGTTGATGATGATGATGATTGTAATGCACACAGTTCTGCATCATCCCAAAGTTGAAAAAAGCATTATCCATTATCGCCATGTGTGGGTCATCACACTGGATTATTTTCATTCGTAATGGGTATCGTGATCACTAGATTCTACTCATGTTTTCCATCAAGAGTAAAGTATGACAATAATCGGGACCAACTGCTTAACGTGACCTACGAATCACGAAGACGTTCATGGTATTTTAAATATCATTTATATTACCCTCAGTAACTATTGTTTATCATCTTGGGCAACTAGACTATCAGTACCTCAATCTTACAATAATAACTGTAAGAACTCGTAGAATTTTAGTTGAAATAAAATAAAGAACTCGTGAATTAAGCTATCAGCGTTAAAAATAACTCTATTTGTAAACCTCTCTTTAAAGGAGAGGTCTATGTCTAGCAGTGGACTATTTAAGACTACTAAAGACAGTGATGATTGATGATGATTAGAGTAAAAATTACCTGAACCCATAGTGAGATAAAGAGCGCCGCCAGTCGGGGCTGGTCATCTCACAACTGATATATTATAAATTATTATATTAATGTTTAATTATTTTTGGATACTACCAGTATAAATATCAGCATCGTCACATTGTCCTCACATTTAATAAAATGCCTAAAACAATGTAAACAAAAATTGTAAAAACTGTGTTGGAAAAGAAGTGTCCATGGAGTTTCTTGTCTGTTCCTCTCCTTAGGATCTACGAATTGGAACAGACACTTGGATTCACGACTAACTACTGACTGACTACTTGACGTTTCAAAAGTGCCGTTGCCGGTGTATTTGAAATAAAAATGGTTTGATTCGATTTGATTTGATTTGAACAAGAAAGTTCTTTTAAAAGTCGTGAACAAAACAAACATCACAACTTAATTTTGCTGCTCATGTATTATTAACATAATATATCTCTGTAAGTGTATATTCACCCTTAGAACAGAACATTCATTAAGGCATAATGATGTTGTTTTTCTGCTTTCTAGTTTAATTTCCATTTCTTTCTATCTACGTCTCTTTTAGAACTTGTTAGATTTTAAATTATTCTGCAGAACTTGATACTAGGAACTTCTTATAAAGTTTTAAATCATTTTTCCTTTACCTAGTCCATAGTTTTAATAACTAGAATAATTATGAGGTAGTTTTTAAGATGGTTTTTAATTTTATATTTCTTCTGAAGTTAGAGTGCAACTTATGGCGCTTGGCTTTCATGTGAAATAATAATTTGTTAGACAAATGAGATAACATGTAATTTTTTTTTTTTTTTTTAATTTATACATACTAAAAATAAAATAAAATTGGAGTGTCAGTTTGTAATAACAATTAACCAGTTTTTTTACTAAATGCATATCAAAATATTTAAGGTACTGACATCCAAAATTGAATTTTTAATTTTTTGTCTGTCTGTCTGTCTGTTTGTTCCGAGTAATCTCTAGAACAGCTGGACCGATTTTAACGGGGTTTTCACTGGTAGATGGCTGATGGCATAAGGAGTATCTTAGGCTAATTTTTTTTAGTCTAACTTCACTCCACAGCGTTACTCGAGATTGACTATAACCGCGGACCTCAGCTAGCATGAAATAAAGCTTTTGTGTTTCAAAGTTCACTTGCAAAATGGTACTTAAAAAAGAATCACTTAGATAATGATTTTTAAAACAAGCCGAACAGTTTGGCGAATAGCGACAATGTAAAAAAATCTAACTTATATGTGAATAAAGAATAATAAAAAAAACGGTTTATAGTAAAAAATATGTACTACAATATATTTTTAAATTACCTTGCCTATCTTTAATTAAGACTGCCTCGTTGGTCTAGTGGTTAGCGTATGCAACTTCTGATCAAGAGGTCACGGGTTCGATTCCCGGGTCGGACCAAATGTTTGTGTGATCCATAAATATTTGTTTCGGAGTTTGGGTGTTTTCTATGTATAATATGTATGTATTTACAAAAAAAAGTATGTTTATGTATTTATATCAGTTGTCTAGTTACCCATAATACAAGCTCTGCTTGGTTTGGGGACTAGACTGAGTTGTGTGTAAAATGTCTGAAAATGTTTATATTTATTTAATAAAATATTCTAAATTCTGAGATAAAAGTCAATGACTTTAATTTAATTAACAATTTCCTTACCTAAATTCAAACATACGCGTTATATTTCACTCCCTTTATATAAAATTTCAGCGCAAATAACATTTATACGAGTATATTATCTCTCAAACATTTTAAATCAATAGAGCGTAAACTCTTTGAAAGAAACTCCCGTTTCTTTACTTTGCAGTAAGAACCAACAAACCGGTGCCTAAACAAAGGTTAAACTTTACTGAACGCAATACACCAGAGTTAGAGAGCAAACCAGCCGTAAAAATAAAACTGAGATAACATCAGAGAATCTGTGTAAAGTTTCAAAGTTGTTTGGTTCAAACAAAAAGCACATTATATTTTACTTTTCTAAAAGACAACTTCCGCATTAGAAAAATATGTGACTTTAAAAACATATAAGAAACGGACACAAAGAACACTTGGACTCAGAATAACAGTTTGTGATGTAGGATATGAACCCACAACGCGTGTTGACCGCTGTAGCCACCAGTCAACCGTGCAGTCTAGATTAGTTGTCCGAGGTTAGTGACGACGGTAGATGGTTGCACTTGATTTTGGTCAATTTGGTCATTCATAGAAGGCTTTCATATACCCCACCTCTTCTTAAATTACCGCTATAGAAGTTATCACCCTCCCCCATTCTTTACCAACAGTATTTTTTCTAGAGTACAGTACATTATGTAAACTAGTATACTGTGTCTGTGTAACTTTTGTGTGTGTGTGTGTGTGTGTGTGTGTGTGTGAGTGTGCGTGTGTGCGTTTGCCTGTGTATTTGTGTAACGTGTATTTGGGTTTTTCTTAGGAAATTCCTAATAGCAGCCCGGAGTTTGGAAGTTAGGAGAGTTTGTTCACGCTCGTGCCTCGGAGAACACGTAAAGCCGTCGGTCCTGGTTGTTATGAACATCTATGGCAATCGTTATTGGGAAGTCAGTGCCCTCAAATTTACTGACAACTAGTTCAACATACGAATTTCAGTTCTCCCTTAGGGTTGCGGAGGTCCGATGCCAGTCGCTCCGTGAAAAAACTGATATTCAGGTAAAACCGGTTGAAATAGTAGCCGACCCCAAATAATATTGGGAATAATTCTAGAAAGAAGACTACTACTAATAAAATACTGCTTACATTCTACCGGTAATCTATTGAAAGCTGAAGTAAGGAAATAATTACCGCGGTCTCGTCTCACGCGCCTAATCAAGCAACTTTCTACCAAGTTAGATGAAGTTGGTGTGCGCGCCGTGTAAATTACTTTGATAACAGGACGTGACCCGACTGAGTGTGAACTTGCCCTTACTGGAACGGTGCTTTCGTGAAGGAATGTTTAGCACGTAGTAATTATTATTATTATATTGTTATTGTTTACTTAACCAATTTCAAGATATCGATTTTTATAGGCTTTATCGAAAACAAACTCATTGTCAGTGCTAGAAAAAATACTGCTTTTGATCGCTAACCTTATCTTTATAGTTATATGTTTATAAGTTTAATTCTATTTTTATTTCAATAAATGAATTAAATAATTGTGCAAAGGTAAGCAAATTGTAAAACATAAAAGGGCCAATGTGCAGTAAGAAAACTGATATATATCATCATCAACAGCCTTTAACAGTCCACTGCTGGACATAGGCCTCTCCTTAGAAAGGAGATTTTGGCCTACTATACCACGCTGGCCAGGCGGGTTGATATAGGGTTGGTTTCAAGTTTTCCTTCTCTTTGCATCGATGTTGTCTTGTGTAGTTTATCCCTTAGTCGCCTTTTACGACACCCGCGGGATGAATAGGGGTGGTGACACTCTGTATTGTTAATCCGTCTTCACACAAACCAAGAAATATATATATACACTAGTTGACCCAGCGAACTTCGTACCGCCCAACTTTAAAATTCCAGACCTTGATCGCAGCGTAACCTACCGGGTCCAATTGCGAATCTAAACCATTCCCAGATCCCCTTGAACACACACAAAAAATTTCATCAAAATCGGTCCAGTCGTTTGAGAGAAGTTCAGTGACATACACTAAAGATAGCTATGTATATATAGTAATTAAATAAGTAGGATATTTGTCTAGTAAACAAGTAAACTTTCGTAAACATCTTTTTTATCAATATAAAATGATAGCAAATTTAAACTTTGAAAGCTCTCCTGTAAAATTATAATTTTGCCATTCGAGAGGCCTATGTCCAGTAGTGGACAGCAATAGGCTGATGATGATGATGACATAGAACCCATTGATATTATAAAAGAAAATCTCAAAGCTTACATTTCAGGTACGACTTTTCAGGCACTTTCGAACAGCCACATTACTAACTTTAGTTGCGCTTATTCAAAATGTCATTCTTATGGAGAAGGACCGGCAACCTACCTTAAACTACCGCGTCATGCTAAGTGAGATACAAACAACAAATTTATGTTAACAAACACACATATTAAACTACATTTTTTGGCTTGATAGATTTCTTAATAAGTGTTTATTTAAAAATGAACCTCTTCCTTACAAACGAAGATGCCTTATTTACTGCACTAGGGATAAAATTTACAAAAAATATTTCTTAGCGAGTTGCAACAGTCACCAAAAAAGCACCAGCATTTCAGCCCCCCGTTCAAAGTTGCGAACCTTTTTGTTTTCTATTCTATTTCTGTATTCTATTGTTTCGTTGGCTAATATTTTGTTTTGATCACGTGACCAAGTGACATAAGCCAATAAAATACCTACTATAATATTATAAATGCGAAAGTAACTCTGTCTGTCTGTCTGTCTGTCTGTTACGTTTTCACGCCTAAACTGATTTTGATAAAATTTAGTATACAGATAGTCTAGAGTCTAAGGAAGGATATAGGCTACATTTTACCGCGATAACCGACATATACACGGGCGGAGTCGCGGGCGAAAGCTAGTAAGAAAATAGCGAAAAAAAAAAAGAAAACGAAAAACGTTTTCAGCTTGGGTAGGGGGGCTGGTTCTTTGTGATAAATCAGTCAGTCAGTCAGTCTCAGAAATATTAATATGCATCGATTAATTATATCGTAGACTAAAACAAGACATTCAAGGTTAAAATATCATCTTCCTAGCCTTATTCCCAAGTTTATTTGGGGTCGGCTCCTAGTTCAACCGGTTTTACCTGAATTTCAGTTTTTCCACGGAGCGACTGGCATCGGACCTCCGCAACCCTAAGGGAGAACTGAAATTCGAAGATTGAACTAGTTGTCAGTATATTTGAGGGCACTGACTTCCCAATAACGATTACCATAGGTGTTCATGACAACCGGGACCGACGGCTTTACGTGCTCTCCGAGGCACGGGCGTGAATCACCGCCAAACTTCCAAACTCCGGGCAGCTATTAGAAATTTCCTAAGAAAATTCCAAAAACACTTTTTGGAATTTTCTTAGGAAGGTTAAAATAAAATTCAAGGTTAAAATATATTGGCTTCTTATAAAAACTCTTGTATTTAGTGATAATATGATGGTTCGTTTCAACATAATCAGTCTCTCAGTAATATGTTCACAAGGACATCATATTAAGGTTACTATTCTGTGCGTGTATTTGTCACCTAACTCCTCCTAAAGTAATGGATCGATAGGGATATAATTTTGTGTGTTTCGACGGGTATTTTTAATAACTGTTTATGATACAAAAACCGTGACATATTCTAGTGACTTTACTTAACAGTTGGTATCCATAAAAATAATATTAGTAAAAATTATTATTAACAAAACAATATTAAAAGTTGTTGTCTCATCATCATCATTGCTAACAGCGTTTAATAGTCCACTGCTGGACATCTCTCTTGCCTCTCTTTAGAAAGAAGGTTTTGACGCCCTCTAGATGGACTGGCGTCATGTCACTAACTATTTAGACCATTTATTTATTTATTATTTATTTATTTATACTGTACAGTAGGCCTAGTGGTTTATGCGGTTGCCACGCCGCTTTTTACTATGCAAAGTATCCAAGTCGTGGTTTCAAATCCTACGTAGGATAACACTTTGTGTGATTCGCGAATCGTTGTTCTGAGTCTGAATGTTCTTTGTGTGCCTTTCATCTATGCGACACAGAAGTTATATTCCTAATGCGGGAGTTGTTTTAAAAAATAATAAATTTAAAGCGAGTATGTACTGATAGCAATCAGACTG
This sequence comes from Phragmatobia fuliginosa, assembly GCA_932526445.1. NCBI lineage: Eukaryota > Metazoa > Arthropoda > Insecta > Lepidoptera > Erebidae > Phragmatobia > Phragmatobia fuliginosa. The sequence goes on along the minus strand of OW052063.1, from coordinate 1,712,307 downwards.
TTAAAAACATGCTTATTTATTCACATACTTATTATATGTATTCCAATTCGTGGAAGCTAATTTCATAACTTCAGAAACAAACCATCTGTAATACAAAGTTGAAAGATATGTATTAATATAAAACAATCTTCAAAACAAGACGCCACTAAATAACATTCTATAAAACCAATTCCTGAACTCAAATAACGTTATAAGGAGTTATAAAATTCAAAAACCACCAATTAGTGACAGATTTCCATCAAACATAGCTAAGAATACTCCCGACTAATGTACCTTTCAAACAAAAAAAAAACAAAATCTATTCATCCATTCGGGAGCTACGATGCCACAAACATACACGCACACACAGACACGTCAAACTCATCGCACCCCGTCGTTTTTGGTTCAAGGGTTAAAAAGAGATTAGTACTTTTTAAGTCAGCGAAATATTTAATAGCTTATATAATAGAAGGGGTCTATCGTAGAGGCGAATGGACTCGCACCTGTTGAATATAACGGGCAAAATGATGATGTTGAAGAATATTTCATGTGAGTAGCTAATTAAATTAATTTTCCAAATTGAACTTGCACTCCAGAGGCGTTTGAACGAGTAGACATGTTGAAGTTAATTAAATTTTAATGTAAAGGTGAAGCTACACTCGAGTGGAGTTAATTTTTAAAATAATTAAATCTTTACACGTGTCTTGTAACTCTAAAGAAGTTCTTCATAAGGCACTGAACTATACTGAGTAATGTTCTCATGAAAATCACATGAAAGTTGTTATGTTGTAAATGTATATCTAATTATATTAGAAAAAATACTTATAGATACATCATTCAAATCATCATCATCATCATCATCATCAACAGCCTTTAACAGTCCACTGCTGGCCAGACGGGTTGGTATAGGGTTGGTTTCAAGTTTTCCTTCTCTTTGCATTGATCTTCATTCAAATAACAAGACATTATTGTACGACGAAATACCAACTACCAAAAATAGCTTTTTGAATAATATTTACAAGGATAAAATGGTTTGTGTTTAACTACCTACATCTGTAGTCCGTAAAATTTCAAATTAAAATTAGATGTGCCTTTTCCGTCTTCATTACTATTGCAAACGTTTAGTCGCAACAAACTACTATAACCAACTATTTGAAATCACATAACAAGGGTTCAAAGAACCATACTTTTAATTCGAAAGACCAGTCACATTATATTATGAACTTATTAAATACATTTTGCACAGTCCGTTCTTCTTTGAAATAAGCTTAACATCGAGATCAGGATGACCACCAACGATTTTTCATAGAAGACATCTGATACACAACATCATCTAGTCCCAAGTTAAGCAGAGCTTGTATTATGGGTACTAGACAACTGATATAAATACATAAACATACTTTTTTTTGTAAATACATACATTATTATACATAGAAAATACCCAGACTCCGAAACAAATATTTGTGAATCACTCAAAGTATCTTTGGTCCGACCCGGGAATCGAACCCTAGACCAAAAAGGCAGTCGATTGATATATTGTCGATTGATGATATTGTAAATTATTTATATATTATACATTATATATATATATATCTTCTATTTATATGTATATATCATCTATTTATATATCATATATATATATATATATATCATATATATATAATCATATATATATATATAATATATATATATAATCTATTTATACATCCATACTAATATTATAAATGCGAAAGTAACTCTGTCTGTCTGTCTGTCTGTTACGCTTTCACGCCTAAACCACTGAAACGATTTTGATGAAATTTGGTATAAAGATAGAACTGAACTTGGGAAAGGACATAGGCTACTTTTTACTGCAATAATCGAGATACAAAGGCCAAAGCTAGGTGATTATAAAAATACATAAATCGTAGGTATCAAAATCTATCACTGTTTATCTCCTGTCAAAACTTCACAGGTTGCTAGGCATAACACAATTGCATGGCAACCATAATGATAGTTTGACAATGACATATAGACCAGTAGTTCAGGGTAGATAATTTGTGAAAACAAATAAAATTATAGTAGGATGAAACCTATTGGAAAAGGAGGAGAATATTATAAATATGAAAGAAAAAATAATTTACGGGGGATCTGAGGTCGGGAAGGGGTAGGGGGGGAGATTTTCGGGTCCTTTAAGCGGGGCGTGAAAAAGCATCTCACTAAGCCGCCATAGTGTGGGCCGCCATACATTATTGTCTGCATTCGCAGCAAGTGTAGTAGCCCCGACTCTTGGATTCTGCTAATGCTTTCCATCAGGCAGGGTAGAGTCACTTTGGATGGCTAAATATATAAAACAAAGGGTAAAGAACGGTTTATCTCGATTTCCGGCAAAACTACAAGTCCTATGGAAAAAAGTTAAATGGCAAAGTTGTAGGTCATCAAAAGATCTACAATTTTTAGGGTTCCGAAGTTTATGACTTCGAACCCTTATCGTCCGTCCGTCCGTCCTCCTTACCGTCCAATCGGTAAGTGCTAGAAAGATGAAACTTTGCATGAATATGTATTGTAATTACGTCGACAAAGCGTTACAATAAAATTATGAAAAATATTTTTATTTAGGGTACCTCCCCTACACGTAAAGTGGGGATGTTTTTTTTCTCGCAGCTACCCCATCGGGGTATCATTATATAGGTCTTTTAAAAATATTAAAAGGTTGTTAAGGCGATCTTTAAACCCATTTTTTGATTTAGGTATCCGTTTGCGAGAAATTCCACTTTAAAGGCTACTTTTTTTGTAAAACAGGGCGTCCCCCCCCCCCTCTAAAAGCTAAACGGCCGGCTCAAAAAATTCCATCCATATAATAACTTTAAATGAAAACTATAACGAATTAGATGACTTTGTTAGTTCAGGAGTTATAGAGGCTTAACTTCTACAATGTGCTTACTTGGAAAAGTCATACAAAACTAACGCATTAATACGTAAACATAACAATTATCCATTGGATACAATTTCTAATCTACGTACCATTATGGGTGACTGAGGAACCCTTTCCCATGCGTTGCCTGACACGCACTTGGCCAATTTTTTATTTACACTTTTTTTCACATAACCTCAAATTATATGTAAAAAATTCAAAAAACTATGTTTTTGGTTTTTTATTTTTATCTTTTACAAATAAAATTATTTTTAAACGAAATTTAGTGAAAACTTACCTTTTATGTCTCGAATACACTGTAATTCATTTGATTTGAAATATTTATTTTTTCACCCGATTTTGACATAATACCGAAAATTCACCCGTCAAAATATCTACTTTTTTCAAAAAATTAGGGTGTTTTCTGTTTGATGAAATCTCTACTTTCCGATGGTGTAATCCCTACTTATATTATAAATGCGAAAGTAACTCTGTCTGTCTGTTACGCTTTCACGCTTAAACCACTGAACCGATTGAAAATAAAGGTAGAAAGAAGGGTTTGAAATAGGGGACGAAAGTTTGTGTCTAAGTTCCTTAGTATCAAACATAAAATCATATAAGATTGTCTAATCTACCCTTATCGTGTCGCGCGATATATACGAATTCCACGCGGGCGAAGCCGCGGGTGGAAAGCTAGTTATATATAAATCCATTATTTATGTATTATGTTTATAAACATTATTGCATAAATTTATCCGTAGTAAATATTAGAATTTACTTTAATCACAATGCACCTGTTTCCTATTTTCTCTGCATCAGTGAAAGGTTGATTGGTAGAGAATATCCGAGGCAAAACGTCTGCCAATGCACCTAAAGTGCATGATGTCTAATAAATAAATATTTATTATCGGTTGATACATAGTTGTTTAAAACGCCGATATTTAGTAAAAGAAATCATAATTCCATTTATATTATAGGGAGTAAGCCTATTGCCGTCTATAGGGAGTTATTAAAACCACATAGGAACATTTCTACTAAATAATTGGTGCTGAACAAGGTACATTAGAAGAGAAAAAAAAGATTCCGACGAATTGAGAACCTCCTCCTTTTTTTTGAAGTCGTTTAAAAAGGTACCGACTTCACAAAAAAACTATTCCTCGACAATTGTGACTATGATATTTGTGGAGTTCCCTCGATTTCCTTGGGATACCAATGCAAAAAGATTTTTTGAAATCGGTTCATAAACGACGTACATAAAAAAAAAAAAAAAAGATTACGACGAGTTGAGAACCTCCTCCTTTTTTTTGAAGTCGGTTAAAAATATAAGAATATATTGTATAAATGAGTAGTTTGATTTAAGTATTGATCATCATAATCTTTGATAGTCAATAGCTAATCACTGGTGAGGAAGGAAGGCAATTTGATTGGGTCAAATATCTAAACCTTAAATCAGTTATTGCTAGCAAGTTCAAGACCTCTTACAGACATTTTAATATTGTCATTTTGTTATGCTATCTCTCTATATTTTAAGTGCGCAGTTTACATCTCAAAGAATTCATTAGGTCCATTTTTCCAACGGTGCTTTATATTTTCATTCCTTTCAACTTATAATATTCTCAACAGGGAACCTAGAACATCGGAGTGAAGATGATCGCTTTTCCAATTTAACTTATCTACGCTTATAGTGCTACGTCGCGCCATGCCACAGACTTCATCATAAACTTTAAATTTTAATTTAACGCTTCTTCTTCCTAGCCTTTATTCCCAAGATAATTTTGAGGTTGGCTATTGGTTCAACTAGATTTACCTCAATATCAGTTTTTAGACGGAGCGACTGGCATAGGACCTCCGCAATCCTGAGGGAGAACTGAAACTCGGTGGTTGAACTAGTAGTCAGTATATTTGAGGGCATTGACTTCCCAATTACGATTGCCATTGATGTTCATGAGAACCTGAACCGATGGTTTAATGTGTTCTCCGAGGCATGGGCCTAAATCACCGCCAAGCTTTCAAACTCCAGGCTGCTATTAGGAATTTTCTAAGAAAAAACCCAAAAACACTTTTCGGGATTTGAACCCGAGACCGCTTGATTAGCCGACCCTAGCCCAAATAATATTGGGAATAAGGCTAGAAAGGAGAGTGTGGAATAGGAAATTTGTAAATTATTTTTATTTATTGAACTACAAAAGTGCATAACTAATGTACTAGTACTATTAATGCACGGTTGGCCTAGTGGTTTAAATGGTCGCCACGCCGCTTTCTACTTGGCCAAGTGTCGTGGGTTCAAATCTCACGTGGGACAACACTTTGTGTGATTCAAAAAATATTGTTCTGAGTTTGGGCGTTCTTTGTGTCCGTTTCATATAGGTTTGTAAAATCCCCCGTGACACAGGGTTTATATTCCTAATGCGGGAGTTGTCTTTTAAAAAAATATAAATTGTCCTACTGTTAATTTTATTCTGTGACGGATGCAATGTTACCAAGTAGAGAGGGTGAAATCACACTGATAAGGTTGGCAACATTGAAATAATTATGTTGAACAGAAAATATTCTTTTGCTTTTTCTTAACTGCTTTCAAATCCCTAGTTGACTGCGAAAAGGAAAACCAACTAGAACTCTGATATCTAGTAGGTATATTTAGTAGGTAGTAGAGCCACGCTGATTTCAGCACGAAAGGGCCGGCTCGACCCGGCCAGTACTACCCTCACACAGAAGACCATCCTAATAATGACAGCATTCTTGCTGTCTTATTTCGTTGGTGAGTGTGAGACCGGAGGCCCAATCATTCTGCATCATTCTCCCGCCCTTCGAAGGCCGGGAGAATGATGCAGAATAATCTAACCAAGCTGCCATGGTAAGGGTCACCATGCTACATTGCCTACCCTCACAATAAGCATGGTGACCCCTACTCTTGGATTCTACTCATGCTTTCCATCAGGCAGAGTAGAGTCACTTTGGCAGGCTTAAATATAAAAAAAAAAAAAAAAAAAAAAACTAAAATCTTTTTTTGTAATTACTTTACCAGTTCTTCTTTTATATTAATTGTATGTCTAGACAGTAGTAAAGGCAGATATTAAATATATTGATATTAAATAAAATAAATATATTGATATTAAATAAAATAAATAAAAATACTTCGGACATCTCATACACTACGTCATCTAGTCCCAAACTAAGCAGAGCTTGTATTATAGGTACTAGACAACTGATATAAATACATAAACATACTTTTCTTTGTAAATACATACAACACTACCTACTTAATTCAAGACTACCGATTTTGTTAAAAAACCATTTATTTCTACAATTTTTTACCGAACAATAGACGGAAAATCTAAATTTTATAAGTGCTGAAAGGACACTTACCCGTATAGAATTGGAATGAAAATAATTTAATAAAATGAAAGCGTCTCAAACAGGGATAATTGAAATTATAACAGTAATTCGTACCAGCTGACCCGATATATAAATTTGATTACGCAGGGATATAAGACTGTTCTGAACTCTCCGAAAACTTTCTATGAACAATAATAATTTATTCTTATTCGAATTAGTATATAGTCCTCTTTTATGCTAAGTTATAGTATTTTCTTTCCGTTTTAGCTAAAACTTTCTGAGCCCTAGATTTGACGATGCCAGTTTTACATTTGCAATGAGATCTTCGAAAACAAAAGACAAACAAGTACTGTGCTTTTGATATTTTAGGATCCAGTTTCTTTCATATCACCATACATATTCCATACAGTCATTTTAATGTAACACATACGAAACTTGTCGGTGTGGTGACGGGTTAAGAATACAGAGTGTCACCACCCCTATTCATCCCGCGGGTGTCGTGAAAGGCGACTAAGGGATAAACTACGCAAGACAACATCAATGCAAAGAGAAGGAAAACTTGAAACCAACCCTATACCAACCCGTCTTTCGTGGTATAGTAGGTCAATACCTCCTTTCTAAGGAGAGGCCTATGTCCAGCAGTGGACTGTTGAAGGCTGTTGATGATACGAAACTACCTTTCTCTAGATATGCTATTTTTAATACCACTGCCTTAATATTTTTACAGAAAAATAATGTCAATGTTATTTTGCTAATTAAATATCAGTCCTATGACGTCAAACGTACACAACATTTTACTAAGTTTTTTCATAGATCTCATTTCTTAAATGTGGAGCTTCTTACCTGGAATCCTTAAAACTTTGTTGATATTGAATTCCTCAAAAATACATTATTATAAGGTAAAAGTTTTGCTAATTATGTTGTCGTTCACTTTTCTTTTGGTTCCTGGTGCGAGCGAGGAAAGTTTTCTGAAATCTTTATCAAAATTGGGAAATGAGACTCGAAAAGCAAATGAAAAAAATATTTTGATATTTCGTTAAAAGATCGTATTTATTTACAAAAAAGTATGTATTTGTACTTATATCAGTTGTCTAGTACCCATAATACAAGGTCTACTTACTTTGGGACTAGATGACGTTGTGTGTAAGATGTCCGTGACATTTATGTCCGAAATTTGAAAATATTAATTATATTAGTATTTAATTTTTTAGAATGACACTTTCAATCACCGATTGTACATTTATTGTATATACATTTTGTAGGTAGTAGAACCACGCTGATTTCAGCACGAATGGCCAGCGTGGTATAGTAGGCCAAAACCTCATTTCTAAGGAGAGGAGTATGTCCAGCCGTGGACTATTAAAGGCTGTTGGTGGTGTGGTGGTGGGCCGTCTCGACCGGGGCAGTACTACCCTCACACAGAAGACTATCCTAATAATGACAGTATTCTTGCCGTCGTATTTCGTTGGTGAATGTGAGACCGGAGGCCCAATAATTCTGAATCATTCAACCGGCCTTAGGAGGCCGGGAGAATGATGCAGAATTTTCTGACCAGGCCGCCATGGTATTGGTCACCATGCTGCATTGTGCCTACACTCACAATGAGGATGGTGGCCCCTACTCCTGGATTCTACTCATGCTTTCCATCAGGCAGAGTGGAATCGCTTTGGTAGGCTTACATAAAAAAAAAACTATTAACCTAATGTGTTGTATGTAGTCTACGAATGTAGAGGTATAGTCTGAAAGATATTTCTTATAGTAATAATAAGGCTGTATTGCTCATATTATTTCCTTTGAAAATACTTTGCTTTTCTTGCTCCTCATGTGATACGTCGGCGATAAGATATCAGAAAAGCCTTAACAATATCGATATTTCAGTCTAACGGAAAATGCTCACGTTCTCTAAGGAAATTGAGTTTCCAATGAAGTGTGTGTGCGTGTACTCAAATAATAAATGAAATAAAATATATCTCCCAAAAAAATATAAGTAATAATACGGCCAGAAAAGGTATGACTTCATTCAATCAATCGTAACATCAGCAATGATTTCTCAGAATTTGTGAATAGTTTTATCAATATCACCATCATCTTTGCTCAAAATAGACCTCCCCTTCCCACAACTACTGATCCTTTGCAGCCGGCATTCTATGTTTTCCCGCGACCTTCACCAGATCTTCGGACTTTTTTCTAGGGAGCCTACCCTCTCGTCACTCCAGAACATGCGTCATATGCGAAAGGTCACCTATGATGATGATGGTGAATTGAGCTTTATAAATAGGCTCAAAATCATACAAAGAGCAATGGAGAAGTCAATTCTTGGAGTTTCTCTGCGTTCAACATCATAAACGACAGATGAAATTATAAGTTTAATTCGTTTAATAATTTTAAACAACACAAACTTTAGAAACAGAATTGTCGACGTACTTTAATTACAAACGATAACAGATACGAACAAAGTTTTTGATAAATAGAGTTAACACAAAACTCTCTTATTTTATTTTCCGTTCAACAAAACAGAACAAACTCGAGTACATCTGGGACAGTCCACCTACGAAATCTCCACTTGAACATTACTTAAAACAATTTCCTCCTATCAAAGTTGAACTGGTAGTTTTTATTTGTTCGCGTCACGTAGGTCCCACGAGTTGTTTGCTGTTAGTGACGCTATAAGCGAATTTACTCGAGTTTCTCTTTGACTAAAATGTTGCTCAAAGACGGAGTTAAGGAGTTGGAACGGTTCTGGACGAGGGACTCTGTAGTTGGATATTTTTAAAGAACTGTCCAGTTTCTTTGCGTTACATCGATACCGACTATAAATATTTAAGTGCATGGGAACAATGTTATTCTGCTTCTATTTTTGTTCACGGTTATTAAAATCAGGTTTAATCTATTTCTTGGACGTCGTTTGAGCTTTATTATGTTTTAGGTAGATATTTTATATTAGGTAGCAGAGCCGCGCTGATTTCAGCACGAATGCGCAGACTCGACCGGTTCAGAGATTAGTCAAATTAAACAGGCATACGGAAAATTTAAAATTAGTTCCTTGATGCAGGTATACGTAAGTATCTCTATCTATCTATCTATATATCCACACCGTATTCGGTGATGGCGACTCCCTCTTGTTCAGCCTGGGTTCTCTCTATGATGGGCTCTAATATGGCTAGCAAAGCCGAACTTAGTTTTAAAAGTTCGGTTGCACCGCATACAGCAGAGCTGCCCGTCAGAGTTGCATTAAGTGGCAGGACCGTATTTCAAACACAGAGGTTTTGCGTCGGGCAGGTCTGCCCGGAGTGGAAGCATTGATGATGAGGCAGCAGTTGAGATGGACCGGCCACGTGTCACGCATGAGCAATGATAGGTTACCAAAAGCTGTCTTCTACTCAGAGCTAGCTTGCGGAAAGCGTAGACAGGGTGGTCAATACCTCCGGTATAAGGACGTCCTCAAGCGTAACCTCCTTGCTTGTGGCATACCAACAGATGCCTGGGAGCGGTATGCGAGTCTCAGATCCGAATGGCGAAGGAGGGTCTGCACGGGTGTCGAGGAGTTCGAGACCGCCCGTGTGAAGGAACTTGACGCGAAGCGTCAACTGCGCAAAACCAGACCCAAAATCTCGTACCACTATACATACGTAAGTAACTAACATACTCTTATATGCATTTAGTTGAAACCTATTAATTTGAAATTATAAATACACATATTTGTAAAGATTATGTGTAATTATACAATACTTAAGCAACACCTATGTGTGCGTCATTTTATGCGTTTGACTAAGCGGAACGTGTTTGATCCCTAGGGATAGTGAGACTCCTTGGATCACGTCGGGCCCTCGGATATACTGTTTATTGTACTCCTACGAGTTTGTACGTCACGAAGATAAAAACAAGGATTTTATAAAGATAAAAAACAAGTATTTAAAGAAATGTGTTTAAATGACTAGGCTCGAAGGACCATACTTATGAAGGGTGACAGGGAAAGATAGTCCTAAACTATGATTACAACTATTTTGGATAGTAAATAGGTTTTATTACATTGAAATGTTTATTTTATAATTCTAAATATTCATCTATCAATACCATAGAATAACACAGGCTAGAAAACCGGAGGTCTGCTTAGCCATAGCGTCTTTTTACGATACAAAATTATCTGACAATTTTAGCGTCAAAAATCTTCACACACACATTTAAGACTTACAAAAATTATCACCTCTAACTAGGAACATAATAATATATTAAACAAAAAAATCATCAGTGTCATGCATAATCCCTCACATAGAAGACCATCCTAATAATGTCAGCATTCTTGCTGACGTATTTCGCTGGTGAGTGTGAGACCGGAGGCCCAATCATTCTGCATCATTCTCCTGGCCTCCGGAGGCCGGGAGAACGATGCAGAATTATCTGACCAGGCTGCCATGGTATGCGTCTTCATGCTGCATTGCCTACCCTTACCCAGAATGCATAGGCAACTATAACCTTTATGATGCAGTGTTCATTTACATATTGTACACCTGTATTTTGCTCTTTGTTAAAATTTACGAGTTTCTTTTTAATTAAAATATTGCTGCCATGCATACTCTCACTATTTGTACTTTTAAGAACGTTAATTCCAAAATTAATGTAGTGTCAGATATGTATGTCATGTAGCGATCTCAGCAATATTCTGAAATATTTATTGGTTTGTACTGAGACTTCTGTCAAACAGAGCACGAATGGTAATCTGCACATAGTACCTAGTACTATGTGCAGATTAAACTCAGTTTTGACATGTGACATGAAACGGGTACTATATTAAAAGCATTGGTTTTTCGAGAATAGTAATGAACAAATTAACCAACCACTTAAGGTATAAATGTCATCTTCATCATCAACGACCCATAATGTTCCACTGCTGGGGGCTCGGGTCTCCTCTCAGGAGAGGTTTAAGGCTGTGGAAGAACGGGTATCGTGTTCCTCCAACACAAAGGAAGGATCCTCCGACCAGGCGAGGTGATCATGCCTGGCGGGCCACTGCCCAACAGATGATGTTGGGATGTTGTATATATGCCAATCGGCGCGAGAATGTCACTTTCGCGATTCAGGATTAGTAGTTACTCCGTATAGATCGTTACGTGTATTCTTCGTAGTTCAGTGTTTCTTCGCTAGATGGCGCTGTTGTATGTTTTCGTCGAGCTGTATGTGGAAGTCGCCACAAAGGAAATACGTCCACACGCTGGCCGAGTGCGAGTTGGCAAGACACGTTGTGACTACGTAATCTTACCGTTGGATGTTTTTTAAGCCGCCCGAACGTCTCCAACCAAACTTCACGACTGCTATCTTATAATACAATAAATCCCGGAAACCCTTAAACATAATATTATGCCACAAACGGTCATGCATCGTCTGACCGCACATTCGTTGCTTACCCTCGGTTGTTTCCAATCACCTCATGCCACTCGGCTATGATTGCTTTAGTAAAATAGTAAGTACCTACTTCAAAAGTAAAATTACTTTAATAATTTTTACTATTATTAAGGTTTACTGCGCAAAATCTTGCGCGGGTAGCGACGGGACCGGCGGCGGTTGCTGCGGCCGGAAATAACTATCTGACGAAACAAGATTAAGTTGTCTTCATACCAACAGCTTTATATGTTTTTGACATGAATCCAAATTCATTTTTTTTATGAAATATGTTAAAGCACTAACTAGTGCTCGTTCAAAGATCAAGATGAATAAATTTATTTTAAGGGGAAATGGGTGAATGAACATATAACTCCTCTTATGTAAAGTGACTACTGATGCTTACGGGCACCTGCAACTTAATAATGCCAAACTATATGTGTCTATACATGACATTTATAGTCTTCACGTAAACTTGGGAGTCGTAAATAGACACTAACAAGAAGAAAAAGTTCGAGAAAGTAAAAAGTAATTTTATTTTCTTAAATTTTATACTGTCCATGTCATTTGTGCCACTATTAAGAATCTATTGTTTTATTATTCATTAAAATCGGTGATCAACCCGCTTTTGATTGCTAGGCATCGCTTTAACCATTTCACTATCGCAACAACAAGTAATTTTGATTGATCAACTATTTTAACGAGCAAAATAGCTTATATAATCAATATCCGTAAGTACAAAAATAACGTCTTTATGAAATATCTCACAATATTACACCACCACGAGTGATATATAAAGTAAAAGTTATTCCACACCCACGTACTTATGCATAACTTAATATAACAAGAACTTAATAAGAAAATACGAAGTAGAACTACACAAGATACTGTAGGAAGTCTGAGCTGAACCCCGCCCCCCGCACACCGTCGCGCCGCAAGTCACGTATTCAATATATAGTTGTCAGAAATAAACACATGATATAATATATATATATATATATATATATATATATTAAATGTGTTTCTTGTTCGTTATGTAATAGAATTTATATAAATTCTCAAATTTGAGAAGACATTTTTGGTCTGACAGCTCTATTAGACTTTTAAAGCATGCCTTATCAAGTATGTAAAAAACTCCATTTAAAGTTTTTTTTTGAATGATATTTGACTTTGTGATTGGTTAGTAATATTACTACTTAGGTAATGGACTGGTCACAGATGTCGCTGAACCGATGGCTGCTGGAGTAAGCGTGTTCTTGGGTGGAGACCGCGTCTTGGCAAACGTTGTGCCCTCTGGCCAGATGGCGGGTCGCCTTGTGTGAGAGGGCTGGCAACGACTGAACGTGACTTGAAACATACCGCAATCCGTCTGACCAGTGTGGTGCAATAGGTCAATCTTCTTTTCTAAGGAGAGGCATATGTCCAGCGGTGGACTGTTAACTGCTGTAGCGAGTGTATTTACGGTAATAGATTATAGGTTTATCATGCTTGACTTAGTGCTACAGAAAATGACCTATAACCTAATGAGAAGACTTTTCATAAATCAATATTGGGTAATTTAATACACATGTATTAAATAATACAAAAAACATACGTCAAATTTACGCTCACACAACTAACAAAATTAAATTAAATCGTGTTCAGCATCTCTCAAGCACATTCTAAACACGAATCTTAATATCAGCAAGAAAAAAATTCCACACATTTTATTCTTTACCAACGCATTACACATGTTGAAAAAATATCTTATAAAAAGATCTTATTAAGAATATTTTATGATTTTTATACGGTTTGCAAAAATGTATATTTCTTTATGTATTTATTGTAGGCATATGTATGTACATCTATCACTGAGGGGCTCGAAGCTCAGTGTAAAAATCGGCCAAGTGCGTGTAAAGCTACGCATAGAATGGTGTTCAAAAGTCATCCCCACTTTACTTGTAGGGGAGGTATCTCATACTATTTATTTGAGGTACCTTCCCTACAAGTAAAATGGGGATGATTTTTTATTATTCATGATTTTAATTTAGTAGTTTTTCGATGTGATAAAAACACATATCGATAAGTCGAGGACGGACGAACGCACATGACATAACTATATGGGTTTCGAGTCATGAACTACGGAACCCTAATAGTATGTAGGTCAATCACTAACGAGTAGTGTTAGTTGAATGAGTAAACATTGGTGATACTATATTGAGATTTCTCCGTGACCCAAAATGCTCGTAAAGCAGTCGTCCAGTCTTTAAAGTTCTACAACAGTATTTTTACAGAACTTCGATATTTTACACATAACGCCAACTAGTTTCAAACTAAGCAGAGCTTGTATTATATAAAACTGGACTGACTTCTCAGTCGAATACTTATATACTTCTTTTGTAATACAGCAAAATTCAGAAAAAAATATATGTAGGTCATATAAACATTTGGTCTGACCCAGGATTTGAACCTGAGACCTAAAGTTTTATCGTTTCGTGACGTGGATATTTGACGGTAGTCATATCATATTAATCGTTATAGATATTTCAAATCACAAACAGAAACATCCATTTTATTTCTTTGTACGGCTAATAATGTATTTTTATTTATATTTATCCTACCAAAGTGACTCTACGCTGCCTGATGGAAAGCACGAGCAGAATCCAAGAGTTGGGAAAAACTCCATAAACCATTGCCGTGAATGCAAACAAAAAAGTATGGCGGCCCATACTATAGCGGCTTCGTGAGATGATTATATTTATATCAATATAAATTTGAATCAGAGCTATTATCGAATTGGAATTGAAATTTCTTCTGTTACATTCCACATATACAACACGGTAGATGTAGAATATAACAATATAAACATTATTTTACATTACCTTAATAATACTATTAAACTAATTTCAATACCTTTTAAATTGTTTACTACATTAAATTCTAATTATGTACCTGACGATAGAGTGATACCTGACTGTAGGTGATACCTACTTCAACAGAAGTCTAAAATCAATTTGAATAAATAATATGGCTGTATCATCGCAAAGTTCTTGTTCAAGATGTAATAAATGAAACATCCACCTTAAACAATTGTTGATTCAAAATCCTTGAGGTAAGGTAAATCAAAAGTAGCCAGACGGCGCACGCCACACGGCGGCTAACAAATGCTGGAGATCTCGGCTTGGGGTGCGCGGCTGAAATATGGCTCGGATCAGCGCTGCATATACTAGGTGCTGGGGCAAATTATTTACCTTCATTTTTAGGGTTCAAAAGATCATTGAGATGTTTTCGTGAAAGAGCAACAAACATACATACAAACAAACATAGATACATACTCACAAACTTTCGCGTTTATAATATTAGTAAAGATATAGGTAAATAAATCAACATCATCTACTCCCAAAGTAGGCAGAGCTTGTGTTATGGGTACTAAACAACTGATATAAATACATAAACATATTTTTTTTGTAAATACATACGTATTATACATAGAAAAACACCCAGACTCCGAAACAAATATTTGTGGATCACAGAAATATTTGATCTGACCCGGGAATCGAACCCGAGACCTCTTGATCAGCAGCCGCATACGCTAACCACTAGACCAACAAGGCAATCAAGCTGTGCAAAGTTCGTTATATAAATAAATAACATTGGTAGTGCTGTTGTTGAAAAAGTATTGTTTTTGGCAAATATTTATCATCTTCCTTATTATCATCACATCTTGAATAATTCTGTTGTTGTGTTGTTGTTGTATGCGAGAAATGAATTTCAGGAAACTACAAGTCATTTTTCACACAGACTTTATTATAGATATACGTATGCATAAATTATAAGCCGAGCTGTTCTTGACACTTTTTCACTATTTTTAAATATTTAAAATTCAATAACAATAATATTATAATATGAACATCACATCATACGTGACTGTCTAATTCTAAGCCTAAAAAATAAATCAAATTACAATAAAATATAGTTTAGCTAAAGTCTCCCCCTTATTGTTTAGCAAAAGGGGACATATAAGGTAGTTATACACTGTAGTACCTATTCAGTCGCAAATTTCCATAGATAGCAATCGTCATCTGCCTTGTTGGGCTAGTGGTCGGCGTATGCGGCTGCTGATCCAAGAGGTCTCGGGTTCGATTCCCGGTCAGACTAAATATTTGTATGATCTGCAAATATTTGTTTCGAGTTTTGGGTGTTTTCTACTTATAATATGTATGTATTTACGAAAAAAAATATGTTTATGTATTTATATCAGTTGTCTACCCATAATAGAAGCTCCGCTTAGCTTGGGAGGAGATGATGTTGTGTGTAAGATGTCCGAAATATTTATTTAATTTACTTTCAAAAAGACCAATTTTAAAGACTTATTTTAATGAAAATATTTAAGCATGTTTTACTAAATTCTTTATATATTATAACAAATGTTCGCTGTGAAACAACCCTGGTCTACCTGTATAGTGTAGTGATAGATGACCGGTGTGCAATGTTCAACAACAGTTGCTGTTGATGGAGACAGAGCGGCGTCTACCGCGTTTGATTACCGAGAACTCGAGCTGAGAAATTGTATACTTTAAATGTGGTACGGGTTTGGAGAGAATTCAGTTAGAAAGTTCTAGAATATTTCAATAGAGAACTTTTATATAGTTTATACATAGTTATTCTGCACGAACAACTCCAAGAGCTCATTAGAACAGATACAATTTGACTTGATGAAGCAATAAATATTTAAGTGGATACAAAATATATGCCGTAATTTCTTTTAGTTAGAAGTTTTATACGAGACTTATTCAGGAACTTATTTTTTATACAGTAAGTATTTTTTACGCAAATTGGGACTTGCTCGTGTTTTAGGAGGGTAATATTTTTCGAGTGTATGTTTCTCTTTATGTATTTTTTGAGTCACAAGGCTGACACACATAGCATTTTGAGATGTTTCCCTTTTTATGGTCGGTTACGGTCGGCACCCTCACAGTTTCGTCATGTCCGTACGTCCCCGACTTACCGTCCAAATGGTTGGTGCTAGAAAGCAAAATTTTTGCTTGCATATGTATTTGTGTCACGTTGGTCTAGTGGTTAGCGTATGCGACTGCTAATCAAGAGGTCTCGAGTTCAAATCCCGGGTCGGGCCAAAAAGTGTTTTTGTTTTTTTTAGGAAATTCCTAATAGCAGCCCGGAGTTTAGAAGTTTGGCGTTGATTCACGCCCGTGCCTCGGAGAACACGTAAAGCTGTCGGTCCCGGTCGTCATGAACATCTATGGCAATCTTTATTGGGAAATCAGTGTCCTCAAATATACTGACAACTAGTTCAATCTTTGAAATCTTAGGGTTGCGGAGGTCCAATACCAGTCGCTCCGTGGAAAAACTGAAATTCAGGTATAACCGGTTGAACTAGTAGCCGATACGACTAGTAGTAGTATTTGTATCACGTCGACAGTGTTATAATAAAAACACGAAAAATATTTTTATTTCGGGTACCTCCCCTACACGTAAAGTGGATTGAGTTATTCAACTTTAAAGGAATTTGTTTGTAGGATTAGAGCGTCCCCCCACCCCCTCTAAAAGCTAAACAGTACAAAATAGTCCATGGAATGAAAAACTATAATGACTTAAATAATAACTTTGTTAACTCAGGAGTAATGAAAGCCTAATTTGTAAAAGGTGCTAATTTGGAAAACTTCGTACAAAAATAACGAAATAATAAGTAAACATAACAATTTATCTATTGGACGATATTTTTAATTATGCCGTAATGGGTAACTACAAAATCGTATTATATGCGCGGCTTGACTCGCACTTGGATTTTTAATAAATATATTTCATATCAAAGATTAAACATCTTTATAATACTTTGAAGACACAGGTTTTCGAGCTACTACAGAAACCTACCAATAACAATTAACCGTTAGTAAATATATATGTTTATTATCAACTTTCATACCATAAAACTTTTTACGAAAGATTCAAAACTCATCGGCAGTAAGGTTAGAGTTGGCGCGGTATCACACATAACGTTCGATATTCCATTTGATTTAGTGTTTCTAGCGACTTGATACATTGGCGCCCGAACCGCCCGATATGTGACACATTACTGTAATTGCCTCTATCTAACAACTCGAGTGCCTAGGACGAACCAGATCTAATTCCAATAAATCTACACCGTGAGAGGCACCAACATTAATAATGTAATAGTACTTTTTGTGAGTTGGTAATATTTTATTTTGTGCTTAATGTTGCAAAAGTTATGTGAGATTGTTTTTACAGGTACTGTTAGAATAAGTACATTTATCTGTTTTTAAACTTTCGCGACTTTTACACATATTCAAGGTATCGTAACCTTTAATATCATCGCGAATAAGTCCCGTTTACAGCAATAACATGAGTAAGTACATTTATGTCATGGAATGAAAAACATGAAGGAAAACTTGAAACAAACCCTTTAGCAACCTTCTGGCCAGTGTGGTATAGTAGGCAAAGGAGGAAAAGGACATGGGCATCTCCTTTGAAAGAAGAGGCCTATGTCCAGCTGTGGAATGTTAAAGGCTGTTGATGGTGATGTCATAAAGTGGCAACAGCTTATTGCATCTCTGGTTCGTTCTCTCAAGCTAACTCTATCATCGATGCCGCATGTAAGTGTTGTAATTATAAAGTAAAATTATTGTTTTAAATAAATAAACTTACCGACGGACATGACGAATCTCTATGGGTTTCGAGTCATGAACTGTGGAATCCTAAAAAGGATATCATACAAATTCTGAGTGTGTCTTTAAATACGGCATTTTTACAGAATTTCATGGAAAATTCGATAGCACTTATAGTACTTCATACATACACATTTATTTATTTATTTATTAATGGTTATCTGATTACAAAATGGCGGATTAATTGAAGCATAAAATCAGCAAGCCCGTCAACTTTAAGAACACTTTTGAATGTAATAAAATTAAAAAGTTTATCCGTCAAATTCTGTCAGACTTAAACTATATATTAAAAAAAAAACGTTTATTTCATGGTTATTTGTTTCTACTTGAACTTCTTTCTTTTTTTTCAAACCCTTGACAAAAGTTATTATTGGTTTTGTTCTTGAAACTTACTGTATGTTTACCAATAGGAGAATGACGTACTGGCTAATACGTAGTTGGCCTAAATAAAACTATTTACTTTTAATTAAATAATTTGTCAAGATAAATAAAAATAAATAAAATTTCATCGTCGTTATAATTATAAGTTTACTAGCTGCGCCCCGCGGTGTTTCCTGCGTATTTTCGGAATAAAAAGTAGCCTACATATTACTATTCTACGTTATTATCCAGGACTCATTTTTAAATTAGCAATTTTCACTATCATTATGGTTGCTATTCAAGTTTGTTATGCATAGCAACCTGTGAAGTTTTGACAGGACAGTGATACATTTTGTATCTACGATTTATGTATTTTACTAGCTTTTCGCCCGCGGCTTCGCCCGCGTGGAATTCGTTTATATCGCGCGACACGGTAAGGGTAGATTAAACAATCTTACATGATTTTATGTTTGATATTATAGAACTTCGACACAAACCTCCGTCCCCTATTTCAAACCCTTCTACCTTTATTTTCGCGATAAAGAGCATCCTATGTCCTTTCCCAAGTTGAGTTCTATCTTCATACCAAATTTCATCAAAATCGGTTCAATGGTTTAGGCGTGAAAGCGTAACAGACAGACAGACAGTTACTTTCCCATTTATAATATTACAGTAGGGATTACACCATCGGAAAGTAGATTTCATAAAACAGAAAACACACCAATTTTTATGAAAAAGTAGATATTTTGACGGGTGAATTTTCGATATTATGTCAAAATAGGGTGAAAAAATAAATATTTCAAATCAAATAAATTACAGTGTATTCGGGACATAAAAAGGTAAGTTTTCACTAAACTTTGTTTTTTTATTTTAATCTTTTACAAATAAAATTATTTTTAAACGAAGTTTCATCAACAGCCTTTAACAGTCCACTGCTGGACATAGGCCTCTCCTTAGAAAGGAGGTTTTGGCCTACTACACCACGCCGGCCAGACGGGTTGGTATAGGGTTGGTTTCAAGTTTTCCTACTCTTTCCTTTCAAGGGTTCCTCAGTCACCCATAATGGTACGTGGATTAGAAATTGTATCCAATGGATAATTGTTATGTTTACGTATTAATGCGTTAATTTTGTATGACGTTTGTAGTTTGTAAGCACATTGTAGAAGTTAAGCCTCTATAACTCCTGAACTAACAAAGTCATCTAATTCGTTATAGTTTTTATTTAAAGTTCATTATATGGAACACTATCACGAATTTTTCCAGATTTTTTGAGCAGGCCGTTTAGCTTTTAGAGGGGGGAGACGCCCTGTTTGTACAAAAAAGTTGCCTTTAAAGTGGATATTTTCGCAAACGGATCCCTGAATCAAAAAATCGTCTTATCAACCCTGTAATGTTTTTAAAAGACCTAAAAAGAACATCCCCACTTTACGTGTATGGGAGGTACCCTAAATAAAAATATTTTTCATAATTTAAATGTAGCACTTTGTCGACGTAATTACAATACATATTCGTGCAAAGTTTCATCTTTCTAACATTTACCGTTTGGACGGTAAGTCGAGGACGGACGGACGGACAGACGGACATGACGAGTCTATAAGGGTTAGAAGTCATAAACTTCGGAACCCTAAAAAGTTGTAGATCTTTTAATTACCTACAACTTTGCCATTTAACTTTTTTCCATAGGACTTGTAGTTTTGCCGGAAATCGAGATAAACCGTTATTTACACTTTGTTTTATATATTTAGCCATCCAAAGTGACTCTACCCTGCCTGATGGAAAGCATAAGCAGAATCCAAGAGTCGGGGCTACCACACTTGCTGCGAATGCAGACAATAATGTATGGCGGCCCGAGATGTTTTTTCACGCCCCGCGTATAGGACCTGAAAACCTCCCCCCCACCCCTTCCCGACCGTACTCAGATCGCCCGTAAATTATTTTTCCTTTCATTTTTATAATTTTCTCCTCCTATTCCAATAGGTTTCATCCTAATATAATTTTATTTGTTTTCAAAAATTATCTACCCTATTCTACTGGTCTATATGTCATTTACAAACTATCATTATGGTTGCCATGCAAGTGTGTTATGCCTAGCAACCTGTGAAGTTTTGACAGGAGTTAAACAGTGATACATTTGATATCTACGATTTATGTATTTTTATAACCACCTATATATCTCGATTATTGCAGTAAAAAGTAGCCTATGTCCTTTCCCAAGTTCAGTTCTATCTTCATACCAAATTTCATTAAAATCGGTTCATTGGTTTAGGCGTGAAAGCGTAACAGACAGACAGACAGACAGAGTTACTTTCGCATTTATAATATTAGTAGGGATAAATCATCTAGCTTTCTCCCGTGTATCTCGAATAATGCAGTATAAAGTAGCCTGTGTGTTATTCTGATAAATAAGCTAAATTACTGTAAAGTTTCATCCAAATCCGTTCAGTAGCTTTTGCGTAAAAGAGCAACAAACATACATACATACTCACAAACTTTTGCGTTTATAATATTAGTAGGATTACAATCCTATTGCTGATTCTGACAGTAGCCAAAGCAGTGACTATTGTTTTGAGTTTATAATATAATTTAATTTAAATTATGTGGACGGGCTGGTCAATTTAGATCAAATATTATTTATTCTTTAATATTTATTATTCAGTACTAATACTCCTTGTAGGTCGACAGCAGCCTTCAACAGTTCACTGCTGGACATAGGCCTCTCCTTTGAAAGGAGGTTTTGGCCTACTATGCCACGCTGGCCAGACGGGTTGGTATAGGGTTTGTTTCAAGTTTTCCTTCTCTTGGTAGTGATGTTAGCTGCTTATTTTGTTCCTTTAGTCGCCTCTTACGACACCCATGGAATGAATAGGGGTGGTGACACTTTGTATTCTTAATCCTTCACCACAAAGAAGTCTTTCGCCGCGTTACTCAGCTGGTTGTGAATAACAATGCAGCATGGTGACCCATACAATGGCGGCCTAGTGAGATGCATCAACATTATTTCCTCCGGTCGTACTCACCAACGAAACAACAGCACGAAAGTTGCCATCAATAAAGAAATAAAAAATAATGCATAATATTTTGTACATTCAGAAGCACTTAATCAGAAGAAAAGTGTGACCTAGTTAATTTATTTTACGAATGTCTCCAAGAGAATTGTCCGAGCGTCTCCGAACAGTAGCCATTTGTCACCGAATATCTAATGTGAGTACTCGATAAATAATTCATTATATCACTCTTCCGTAATGTATGCGTAAATAATGGGATTTTCTTGAAAATCTCATCACTCTATTGAGCACACTGTAATCGGAATAAAAGTATTCAAGCTTAATTTACTCGTTTCTTTTCATTTATTCCCAATTTATCGATGTTGTGACGCCAATATATCGATTGACGGATATTCCCTCTGATCATTTGTACTATAATTGAAGTAAGCATATATGTTTTTGGAGATACGCTTCTCTAGATAAATACTTTTTAGATAAATTTATTAATGGATTTTAATCAAGGTTAGATGTTAATTTTTAAGTAATATTTAATAAACGCTTTGGAAAACTAGAAGCTACAACCTCAAAAATTAAGGACTGTGTGTTTTTTTGGTAAAGTTTTGTAAATTTCGAATTCCAATATCAGTTTATTTATTTATTTTGTTCAACGTGACAACTGCTTTTTGAAAATTCCTGTGACGCCGAGAAATTAATGAAGATTATAACAATGGACTCAATGAACATACAAGATTAAGACAACCCTATGTGAACCACATAATTACACCTATTTATCGCTGACATCTCTCACCGTATATAGCAGAGAGGGGTTCACTTAAACCATTAATTAATCAAATTCCTCTAACATGAAACTATCATGGTGTCTATTGTAAGCTATGGGTTGTCTGTATTTAAAATGTAAAAATATATTTAAATATCCCTTTTTATTATCAAAAATATAAAATAGTGGAGATATTCTACACGCAGTTTTAAGAACTAATTTAGGTGAACAATCACCCACAAAAAATTACTGAAATTCAACCGTTTTTACCTGAATATCAGTTTTCCCACAGAGCGACTGGCATCGGACCTTCGCAACAGGAGAACTGAAATTCGAAGATTGAATTTGTTGTCAGTATATTTGAGGGCACTGACTTCCCAATAACGAGTGCCACATATGTTCATGACAACCGGAACCGACAGCTAATCGTGCTCTCCGAGGTACGGGCGTAAATCACCGCCAAAGTTCCAGACTTTGATTAAATTTAAAGATAAATCAATTAAGTTAAATTACCACTATATAACAAACCAACACAATTACAAAATCAGTCATCAATCAGACAGTCATAAAGTGTGTTCCAGGGATATTGGGGGAGGTCGGGTGGCGTCGACTAGTTTCGCAATTTGTCACTCGTATGCGATGACAGACCGACGGACGATTTTCATGATTTATTAAATCCATAGCGCTGACGTATTGCACTCTGCGCTCCATGCTTATGTGTTTTGAATGCGGTGAATATATAAATATATGAATACACAAAATACGCCACAATTTTCCGACTTTTATTTATATTCAGGTAAATTAACAAAACTCGACAGAACTGCAGAACGTAACTTTATAATTTTTTGCATACAGATAGACTATAGACAATAAAATAAAAAAAGATTCCGACGAATTGAGAACCTCCTCCTTTTTTTGAAGTCGGTTAAAAAGCTTTTAAATAACTATTATATCAGTCAATATAGTTCAACCATCGAATTTCAGGTCGCCCTCAGGGTTGCGGAGGTACAATGCCAGTCGCTTTGTAGAAAAACTGATATTCAGGTAAAATCTATTGAACTAGTAGCCGACCCCAATCAGTCATTATAGTTCCCAAAGTACAAACTCTGCTTAGTTGGCAACCAGTTGCCGTTGTGTGACAGATGTTCGAAATACGAAATATATTATATTGAGCCATGTATTTAAGTTTTTTTGAAGTGATGAAACCGTTCACTATAATATACCTTAAAAAGATTCCTGCTCAAAATATTGAAAAATGGAAAAATAGCTTTCATTTCTTTTGATCCGCACTTCAAGTGCTGTAAGGGCCACAGCACACTAGCTACTTTTAGCATCGGCGATCGGCAACTATTTGCTTTTTAGAAGCTAAATACGGCGACCGAACGCTCTACACCGCACACTTAAAAACGCCAAACACGGAGATTGAGTCGCTTTTTAGAAGCGCGACACAGCAGCTGAACGCTACTCTCCGCACACATTCGGATGCCGGTAGCATCGATTTGGCATCTGAGCAGTCGCTAAGCCCGCATTTCCGATACCGCGATCGAACGCAGGAAGTCGCTAAAACGCGATGCAGCATCGATGCAGTCGCCAAATCGCCGATCGCCTATGCTAAAAGTAGCTAGTGTGCTGTGGCCCTAACTCCTCAATACCAGTATTTGAAGATTCCCTTAAAGTGACAAATAGTTTTGAAATTAAGGTATAATATTATGTACTAACTGAGATGTATTGTTGTAAATCGCGAATAACGCCCGTGGAGAGAAGTTAGACTAAAAAAATTACCCTGAGGTCATTAGCTTTCTGCCATTGGAAGTCCCGTCAAAATCTATTACTGACTGACTGACAGACATTTATGTAAATTGGGGTTTTGATGTATTTAGGTACATTCATAAGCATTTTATAAAAACTATTCATACAAACTGCACGGTTGGCCTAGTGGTTTAAGCGGTCTCCACGCCGCTCTCTACTGCGCCAAGTGTGGTGGGTTCGAATCCCACGTAGGATAACACTTTGTGTGATTCACAAATTGTTGTTCTGAGTCTGGGTGTTCTTTGTGTCCGTTTCATGTATGTTTGTAAAGTCCCCCGCGACACAGGAATTCATATTCCTAATGCGGGAGTTGTCTTTAAAAAAAAAAAATACAGACTTCAAGTGTATTTATTTGTGTGTGTGGGTGTAAACCCTATCATTGGCTTACGGTTTTATAACAGATATATACACATATAGAATGCAACATTGTCAGTTACACGGTCCAGTCCCCGTCACCACAAAACCGTGCAGCTAAATTAAGCCACCTCAGTGTTACTGTTGAGGTCCACGGTAGCATTTTACGACACTCCTGGGAAAGCAGGTTCTAATTTAGACAACGACGAACAGATTTAGTGCATATTATTCTGTTATATCTCTGAGGAAATTCTCTATGGTCACCGGTCTGGTTATAAGCCTATAAAATAGTTATGTGGTTTTTGATTTACCTAGGTGCTTAAAGTAAGAAAGAACTGATAATATCCAATTATAACGCTTGACGATAACGCATTGGTTGGCGTATACGGCTGCTGATCAAGAGGTCTCGGGTTCGATTCCCGGGTCGAACTAAATGTTTGTGTAATCCACAAATATTTGTTTCGGAGTTTGGGTGTTTTCTATGTATAATATGTATGTATTTACAAAAAAAAAGTATGTTTATGTATTTATATCAGTTGTCTAGTACCTATAATACAAGCTATGCTTAGTTTGGAACTAGATGACATTGTGTATAAGATTTTCTATATTATGTATTTCCTATATTTATAATAACACAAATATTTCGAATGAGTCATGCACTAATAGGGCTAATATTAAGATCATCACAACCCATAATGTACGAATACTGAGTTCGAACTCCTCGCAGGAGAGAGTTAAGGCCTTACGTTGTCCCCACCCTGGCCGCGTGCGGGTTGGGTACTTTCAAGACAAATTGGTGGCTACATAATCTTGCCGTCGAATGTTTTTAAGGCCTCCAACTAAGGTTCACTACTGTGATCCTAAGATCCTGACCTGCGAATCACGGAGACGCTCATGGTATTGTGCTACTAATGGTCTGTACACATTCAGGTATTGACCGTGCCGTCGTTGCTGACAAGATCATTGTCTTAAAAAAGCGGCCAAGTGCGAGTCGGACTCGCCCATGAAGGGTTCCGTATCAGCAAGTAACATCATATAAAAGTTCTTGTAGTTCGTTGTGACTTTCATCGATGTTTTTATACTAGTCTATTGATTGGATGAAAGGTAAATTGTGTGTTACGATTTATGACGTATTAAAAAAAACTACTCACTAGATCTCGTTCAAACCAATTTTCGTTGGTAGTTTACATGGTAATGTACAACATATGTTTTTTTTAGTTTTATCACTCTCTTATTTTAGAACTTAAAGGGGGGACACACATTTTTCCACTTTGGAAGTGTCTCTCGCGCAAACTATTCAGTTTAGAAAAAAATGATATTAGAAACCTCAACATCATTTTTGAACACCTGTCCATAGATAGTAGACACGTATAGGTTTGACGAAAAATTTTTTTTTGAGTTTCAGTTCCAAGTATGGGGACCCCCAAAATGTATTGTTTTTTTTTCTATTTTTTTGTAAAAATCTTAATGCGGTTCACAGAATACATCGACTGACCAAATTTCAACAGTATAGCTCTTATAGTTTCGGAAATAATTGGCTGTGACATACGGACGGACAGACAGACAGACAGACAGACAGACTTGACGAATCTATAAGGGTTCCGTTTTTTTCCATTTGGCTACGGAACCCTAAAAAGCGGCTAAGTGCGAGTCGGACTTGCTCATGAAGGGTTCCGTAGCATCATATAAAAGTTTTTGTAGTTCGCTGTAACTTTCATCAATGTTTTATTAATAGTGTTTTGATTGAAAGATATGTAAATTGAGGTTTATGATTTATGACGTATTAAAAAAAAACTACTTACTAGATCTCGTTCAAAACAATTTTCGTTGGAAGTTTGCATGGTAATGTACATCATATATTTTTTTTAGTTTTACCACTCTCTTATTTTAGAAGTTACAGGGGGGGGACCAACTTTTTACCACTTTAGAAGTGTCTCTCGCTCAAACTATTCAGTTTAGAAAAAAATGATATTAGAAACCTCAATATCATTTTTAAAGACCTATCCATAGATAGTAGACACGTATAGTTTTGATGAAAAAAAAAAATTTTGAGTTTCAGTTCTAAGTATGGTTACCCCCCAAAATTTATTGCTTTTTTTCTATTTTTGTGTAAAAATATTAAAGCGGTTCACAGAATACATTTACTGACCAAGTTTCAACAGTATAGCTCTTATAGTTTTGGAAAAAAGTGGCTGTGACATACGGACGGACAGACAGACCGACAGACAGACAGACAGACAGACAGACATGACGAATCTATAAGGGTTCCGTTTTTTGCCATTTGGCAACGGAACCCTAAAAACGACTCAACTATTCGTAAGTTGCTGTTTGCGGAGTGTAGCAGATTACTGGAGCCCAAGCTTGCCTTCCCTTTTTTTGGTCTGTGCTAAATGCCCCCGAATACCAACTGGACCAGATACTGGTATTTATGTCGGACTCGAACCCTGGCCGCTACCCTAATTCTAAGGTAATTTTTAGTATGAAAAGACCCGTTTGCTTGTTTTCCGCTCTATACATCAGCAACATAATATTTGGTATACAATATACACTTATTTTTATTGAACAGAAGAATTGTACCTGCGATTAAAACCTCTTTGTTGCTCAAAAGAGTTTTGACCTAAATTATTTTAATTGTAAATTTATTCCTCTGTCTAATACAAATATAATCATGTGAATTCATCTAATATTTCTACAGATTTATGCGTTGAAAGACACAAACAAACAAACTCTTCAGTTATACTGTTTAGGGTTCCGTAGCCAAATGGCAAAAAACGAAACCCTTATAGATTCGTCAAGTCTGTCTGTCCGTCTGTCCGTCTGTCCGTCCGTATGTCACAGCCAATTTTTTCCGAAACTATAAGAGCTATATATATACTGTTCAAATTTGGTCATTCGATGTATTCTGTGAACCGCATTAAGATTTTTACATAAAAATAGAAAAAATCAATACGTTTTGGGGGTCCCCATACTTGGAACTGAAACTCAAAAAAATTTTTTTCATCAAACCCATACGTGTGAGATATCTATGGATTGATGTTCAAAAATGATTGTTGAGGTTTCTAAAATTATTTTTTTCTAAACTGAATAGTTTGCGCGAGAGACACTTCCAAAGTGGAAAAATGTGTTTCCCCCCCCCCCCCCCTGTAACTTCTAAAATAAAAGAGTGATAAAACTAAAAAAAATATATGTTGTACATTACCATGCAAACTACCAACGAAAATTGGTTTGAACGAGATCTAGTAAGTAGTTTTTTTTAATACGTCATAAATCGTAAAACGCAATTTACCTTTCATTCAATCAATGCACTAGTATAAAAACATCGATCAAAGTTACAACGAACTACAAAAACTTTTATATGATGTTACTTGCTAATACGGAACCCTTCATGGGCGAGTCCGACTCGCACTTGGCCGCTTTTATTTTTTATAATAAAGCTAAGGCAGCAATAAATTTTGAAAGTTATTGAAAGCATAGCGGGGTGTCAACGAGTTTAAGAGCTGGCAACATTTAGACTTGGCTCCACTCCATAAATCTGCAGCTCAAGCTATTTAAAAAAGTATTGCCAAAAGAGTCGTTACTGCAAAAAGCGCATTTACTGTATCTGAAAACAAATGAAATGGCCTACAATTGCAATGAATATTGATTGGATCATATTCTCATATTTCTCTATTATCTGGCGTTTCCAATACACAATATAATTTTCAGTATCTATAGTTCATTGGAAGAGGCATGGAGCAATAATGAATATTCCTGCAATCACATTTCAGTGCTTTTTTATTAAAAGTTCAATGCCCGAAAATTTCCTTTTGTAACTTTTTTTTTGTAATTTTGGTAACTATCTTGTATATACTGCACTGTATTCAAATTGAATCAATATTATCAGTACTAGAATAATAAAAGTTCTAATTTATATAAACTTGATACATATAATATTAATTGTTTTTAGAACAAAGTTTATATTTAATTTGTTTTATCTGTATAATATGTATATGTTAACCAAAAAAAAGTATATACGTATTGATATCAGTTCTCTAGTGTCCGTAGCATAAGCTCTGCATAGTTTGGGACTAGATAATGTTATAATGTGTCAGATGCCAGAAATATTTTTTTTTAATAAATATTTTATCGTATCTAATTGTGAATTCAAAAGTTTGAATGAATTCGCTAAAACTACTGAACGAAACTTTACATTTTTTTGGTAAATGTTTTCTAAATCTCACTCACTTTTCATACGACATTGAAAAAAAACATATTTTAGTAAAAAGTTAGTAAAATATAAAAAAAACAGATTAAAAAATAAATACCTATTTTAATGTTTAACTTGAAATTAACTTTAAAGTTAATATATAATTTGGTGATAAATTTTCGTGATTCAATTGTACTTATATTATCTAGTAAATGAAATACGATTTAGAGATAAATTATAATCTAACACAAAAAGATACTCTAATAGATAACACAAAAACTAACTTGACAAACTCAAAATTTACTTCAACAAAACAACGAACAAAAAGCAGTAAGACAAATTCCATTCAACAAAAATAACTGCAATACTTAGATGTTCTCGTTGTTTGTATCTTGGGGCGAATAAATCGCGGCAGGATGATACATGGTAATAATGTATGGGACAGCGGATTCCGTTTGAAATGGTTGTGGGGCACCGCGACACACACTTGGCTGCCAGCCATTCGATTGTTCTAAGTAAAACCTTTTTAGTTTTTAAGACCTCGAATGAAATCGTCATACATTGCTTTTATTGTTAGGATATGCAATGTTATGTTGAAACAAGCAATGTATTTTATTTGTTTATTTGAATACTCGTATAGCAACTCTATATATAAATCAATTAAGTTTCATGTCTTCACAAGTTCATATTAATAATAATATAAATTCGAAATTAAGAGCGTACGACTGTCTGTCTGTTACGCTTTCATAGCTAAACTGCTTAACCGATTTTAAAGAAATTTTCAACTCCAATGCTTTAAATCTTAAGGAAGGACATATGCTAATCTTTTCCGTGATAAATCGATATATAAACGTGAAGAGTCTAGCGGGAAAAACTAGTTAAAAATCTTCAGAACATTACAAATGCAAAATTCTCTTACAAACACAACAAATAATTATATTCACGTAATAATGCATAAATTATTGCCACTTGACTTTTCTTTAAGTTTTCATCACGAAACATTTGTTATTCATTCGTATTTTTTCTTACATGCCTTGCATTAACATACAGATGGGGTAGGGAATTAAATAATCAAGAGCTAAGGTCTGTCACGAAGGGTCGGCCAAATGCGGGATGATAGCCCTTCACCTGCGTTCTACCTTTGCGTACGTATTGAAACCGTTCTACTGAATAGGTTACGTATTAGGCTGTATACACATTGAGCGGTTCGAACCTTGAAGTTTAATCATAGTGATAAGTAATGTGTGATAATATCATTTTTTTCTGCGAGAACTTCTGCCGACAAACTTTTTTACAGCTTAATTTTTTTTTTTTTTTTTCAGACAACTCCCGCATTAGTAATATAAATTCCTGTGTCGCGGGGGACTTTACAAACATACATGAAACGGACACAAGGAACACCCAGACTCAGAACAACAAATTGTGAATCACACAAAGTGTTGTCCTACGTGGGATTTGAACCCACGACACTTGGCGTAGTAGGAAGCGGCATGGCGACCGCTTAAGCCACTAGGCCAACCGTGCAGGCTATAGTGTGGAAAACGTGTTTTACATGTCGATTAAATAAATAAAAAAAAAGTGTTTTTTCTTGAAGACAGGCTCAGTAACGCACTGGTAGCGTATGTGACTGATGTACTTGAGGTCTCGGGTTCGATTTGAGTTATTTTGGCAGGCGAACAATAAAAAAAAATAAAAAAAATTTGCTATAGCCAACTAGCTGGCTATAGAATATACATACACATTAAACATAGAAAACACACAAACTTTGAAACAAATATTTGTAGATCATACAAACATTTGGTTCAGCCCAGGATTTGAACTTGAAACTTAAAGCGGACTGCATACACGACTATATACACCAAAGAGGCAGTCAAAGAAAACAATAGCGTGTAATTTCTTCTCTGCTAAATCTGTACACGCCCTAAGTGAAATTTTAGGCGAACATCTTGAATTCAAAACAGTTGTATGTCACGAAGGCAATGGTACCCTTATTGTACCGTCAGCTTTACTTATTTAAATACTATATAACTATTTTGGAATAGTTTCTTATTACTGCATGTAAGTACAGTTGACATGAGAAACGCAATGCTTGTATCGAATGCTTGAACGTATATAAGGTGGAGCCAAGACTTATTGTGGAAACTATATAGAGAGCATATTTTGTACAACACTATTTTTGGCAACAGCTTCACACAGTATGTATAATATGTTTTCTCCTTTGGAGATAAAATATGTACAAATGTATCAAGGAAACTCCCACCGACGACTGC
The DNA here is from genome assembly GCA_932526445.1 of Phragmatobia fuliginosa. Taxonomy (NCBI): domain Eukaryota; kingdom Metazoa; phylum Arthropoda; class Insecta; order Lepidoptera; family Erebidae; genus Phragmatobia; species Phragmatobia fuliginosa. Next base: position 1,681,299 of record OW052063.1, on the reverse strand, counting down.
CTTTAATACTCCACTACTGGACATAGGTATCTCCTTAGAAAGGAGGTTTTTCTTACTGATAGTAGTATTAGTGTGATATACACTGACCAGATCATCTGTTCTGGATGCCGATGTCTGTACTATTTGCAACCTAACATCGACTCAACTCGAGGGGCAGAAGTGCCTAGCCAAGCAGTAAGGACCTCTCCCGCAATTTAGGGGTAGAAAGGATTGTTGATGAAGGGGGGTGTGTGTTAACCTTACTGACTTCACAGTACCTACCTTAAATTCTAATCATTTATCTAGTCTTATCTTCTTAAATTAGCCCCAACCTTTAGTAAATGCTTTCAAATTTCCATCTCTTTGCAATGCGGACTCTGACACTCCATGGAATAAATACGGACTTTGACACTCTGATACACTTAATTAAGAGTACCTAAATACTCGTTTTCATAACCAAATAAAAAAAAAAGTTTCAAACATTTCAATTCTAACGACCATCTGGTATAGAATTGATTACAAAGTTTTCCCCACAAAACAAACAGGATATTGGAAACATAACAATGTGGTACCATATTTGCACATACAGGTACCAAAAAACGAAAAAAGGCAGGAAATATTAACACTGTACCTTTCCTATGAAATATAAATCGAACAGGCATGATCCTGCTCGACTACTCTATGCTTTATTCACGAGGAACTTCCCATACTTTTGATTTTTTGATGGTTTTCCCTTGTATCTTGAACTGTTTCGTATTTGTTCTCACATAGTTGTAAATGTGTTTTGGGCACCGAAGTTTGGTTCGTAAATATACTTTACTTCTAGCAAACCCCTATGGAGTATTGTCCTAGCCTTTTTTGTGGTATCTTTACAACAAAAAACGCACGGAAGGGAATGAAGGTAATCTAAAACAAATTAGTTGCCTAGACTGCGTCGTTGGCCTAGTGGTTAGCATATGCGACTGCTGATCAAAGATGTCTCGGGTTCGATTCCCGGGTCGGCACAAATGTTTGTGTGATCTGCAAACATTTGTTTCGAAATTTGGGTATTTTCTATGTATAATATGTATATATTTACAAAAAAAAATATGTTTATGTATTTATATCAGTTGTCTAATACCCATAATACAAGCTCCGCTTAGTTTGGGGACTAGATGGCGTTGTGTGTAAAAATATCCGAAATATTTATTATAATGGATCGAGATTAAATTTTCTATTTAAAAAAAACATTATATTATTAATAATAGTAATATTTTACAAAAGTATTTGCGTGAACTTCTTTCCTTAATCTACAACCATTTGTCTTCAACGAAATATAATTTACTGATTATACTTCAAACATTACTCCAACAGAAATAAATATTGACAAGAGAATCACAACTTATGCGTCTCCTTCCACTCACTAGCAACATCGCCACATTTAATTGTTCTTAATAAAGGCTATCCGATTTCTCATATTGAATATTGTTGATTGGGCTGTGTGAGTACACAGCCCAATCAACAATACACTAAATACACTAAATTGGCCAATAAGCTTTTGTGTTGTATGTTTCAATAATAACGATAATAAGTGTATTGAAGTTCAGCCCATTCGTTGGGATATTTTGGCTAGACAATGTATCATTAGTAGTGTCTATTGATTGAGAGCTCAACGTAAAAGTTTGTGTACATTTGAAAAGAAAAATTGTATAGAGATAGCTGATGCCCTTAATAGACATGTAGGTTTCTTTTTAGCAGAAGAATGTCTAGTGTTTTCGTGGGATAAGCAAGAGATTGTAAGCCGCTGGAACAATACGAGGCCCAGCTTGTTTAATTTTACTCATGAAAGAAAAAAGAATTGTAGCAACAAACAAAAGCAATTAAAAATATAAGAGAATTCTTCATAAAAACTGTTATGCAATGCAAGTAGTCTTCAACATTATCTCTAGTTAAGCTTTGTCTGACCTTTATTTAATTTGATTTTGGATTATCAAAATTGATAGCATTGACAAGGGATTTGGTCTGTTTATTTAAAGGTGCACCTGCCTGATGCTTGGAAATGAAATTATTTTTAGAGGGGACATAGGAAAATGAGGGTAATGAAAAGTGACAAGGGTTAACTGGCAGGTATTATTTTCTTTATTATGGAATAGGGAGGTAAATAATCTGATTGGATGGACAAATCCATGGACACCTAGAAGCCTAGAGTTACAAATACGTTACAGCTCTTTGCGTCCATGCTTTAGTCCAGAATTAAGGGAGAGAGGATTCACATTCTGGTAACTGTAATGTTGTAAGGCGTATTGAAATCAGTTCAGACTTTTTTTTATTAATCAACAAATAAATAAATTTCTGTTCTCCCTTAAGGTTACGGAGGTCCGAAGCCAGTCGCCAGAAGAACGGACAGAAAGACAGACGTGATGCAGGACCTCATTTAATAAAATACAAGCTTCTGCATGCAGCTCCGTTTGCGTGTTCATGTCTGCCGTTGATCATCACGGTAATTAGTAGCCTATGGCGTTCCTCTAAAATCAAAGGATCTCATCCATTAGATTAGAGTAGATTTCATCCAAATAGGTTCAGTGGTTGGCCGTGCCTTAGAGGCAATATGATAGTTTCTTTCGAATTCGTAATACTATTATGGATTTACTTTTTAATTTTAAAAATCTAAGGTATGAAGTGCAATGGTATCTTACGTCGGGGTTTCAGGGACTTCCTTTCGAGGTTACACCTGGTTCCTCGGCTTATAGTGCGGCGGCGTAGTTCCGAGGCGGCGTGCGGTTTTAGTCGGTTCGAGTCCGACATAACCATCAACTGGTGGTACCCGGGGGGATTTCCGCACGAAAAAAAAAAAAAAAAAGGTATGAAGTGCAAATGCTAGACAATATTAAACAGTTCTTTTGCATTTTCGTTTTACGTATAATCTTTGTTGTGTGAGTACGACTTCTTGTTATGACTTTGTATGCATTGTACCATTGTATTCTGAGTTATATCACCCTTTTGTTGGCCAAGATATTTCCATAGCAATACCAGTAATCGTGATATTTTTATTGTGCTCTTTTAAAACATGGATTGGTTCTACCGTCTTTGGCGAAGCTACAACTGTCGTTTTATTATAGTTTTATATATTTTCTTGTTCATTCTTTAATGTTGTACGACACCGTTTCTTATTTTTTTTATTCAAAAATATGCCGCGGTGATTTTTTTACAAGTAAAGGTTAAAAAAATGGATTCAATAAAATTGATTTATTAATTTTAAGGTTAGGCCTTTGATTTTCATGAAACTTATTTAGTCTACGTTACAAGACATTATTACAAATCTCAACATCATCATCATCAAAAATTACAAATCTATTGACCCCTTATTAATTTAAATCATTTCATCAGTTTAAGTGATGTAACATGCAAACAGACATACAACTGCCTTGTTGGTCAAGTGGTTAGCGTATGCGGCTGCCGTTCAAGGGGTCTCGGGTTCGGTTCCCAGGTTGGACCATATGTTTGTATGATCTGCAAATATTTGATTTGCAGTTTGGGTGTTTTTCTATGGATAATATGTATTTACAAAAAAAAGTATGTTTATGTATGTATGTCAGATGTCTAGTACCCACAGTACAAGCTCTGATAAATTTGGGACTTGATGGCGTTTTGTGTCAAATGTCCGAAAATATTTACATAGACTGCTAAAACTATAACATAACATTGCCTTTCGACTTCGCCTTAGACGTGTATAAATAGGTTATTCAGTTTATTTTAAATAAATAATAGATCTGCTTAGTTTGAGGCTAGATGGTAATCCATCTAGCCTCAAACTAAGTAGATCTTGTCCTATGAAAGATAGATTAAATGACTAATGGTTTTAGAATAACTAATATTATAAACGCGAAAGTTTGTGAGTATGTATGTATGTTGTTGCTCTTTCGCGCAAAAACTACTGAACGGATTTGGATGAAACTTTACAATAATATAGCTTATATATCAGAATAACACATAGGGTACTTTTTCGAAAAGCTATTAATCTATAAATATATAATTCTCGTGTAACAATGTTAGTTGTCATACTCCTCCGAAACGGCTTGATCGATTCTTCTGAAATTTGGAAAGAAAGGACGTTACCTGTTTTTTAAACAACTAGGTAATAAAAAACGATTTTTTTTATTTTAATTTTTTAAATTAGCTGCCAAAATAACTCCACCCTGCCTGATGGCAAGCATGAATAGAATCCAGAAGTGAAAGCAGGCGTTGCAACGGGCACCATCTAATCTAAGCAAATAAATAAAATTAAAGTAATATGTAATATCAAACTAACAGATTTTTTAGTAAGTACATATGAATGTATATGCGATACCTAATATATATAAAAAGCAGTTTTTTTTATCTGTCTATTTCGGGTAACTGCCTCGTTGGTCTAGTGGTTAGCGTATGCGACTGCTAATCAAGAGGTCTCGGGTTCAAATCCCGGGTCGGGCCAAAAAGTGTGTTTGGGATTTTCTTAGGAAATTCCTAATAGCCGCCCGGAGTTTGGAAGTTTGGCGGTGATTCACGCCCGTGTCTCGGAGAGCACGTAAAGCCGTCGGTCCCGGTTGTCATGAACATCCTATGGCAATCGTTATTGGGAAGTCAGTGCCCTCAAATTTACTGACAACTAGTTCAATCTTCGAATTTCAGTTCTCCCTTAGGGTTGCGGAGGTCCGATGCCAGTCGCTCCGTGGAAAAACTGAAATTCAGGTAAAACCGGTTGAACTAGTAGCCGACCACAAATAAACTTGGGAATAAGGCTAGGAAGATGTCTATTCCGGGTAACCTCTGAAACGGCTGAACAGAATTTGACAAGATATTCCCTGGCAGAAAAGTGATGACACAATTTCTTCGTTCCGTTAGTAATAAATAAAAATACTAACAAATCGTTAAAGCAAGCTTGCTTTAACGATTTGTTAGTATTTATACAACAGTGGACTGTTGATGATGATTGATGATAGCTATCATCAATCATCATCAACAGTCCACTGCTGGACATAGGCCTCTCCTTCGAAAGGAAGTTTTGGCCTACTGCACCACGCTGACCAGACGTTTTGGTATAGGATTGGCTTCAAGTTTTCCTTCTCTTTGCATCGATAATGTCTTGCGTAGTTTATCGATTAGTCGCCTTTTACGACACCCGCTTGATGAATAGTGGTGGTGACACTCTGTATTCTTAATCCGTCACCACACGGACATAGCTAGACATAGCAAGGAAGCTATATTTAACAGTAAAAGAAAAAATACTGCTCTTCGAAAAAGCTTACAAATTCTTACATACATTTTTGTAACTCGTGCTTTAGAACAATTATAGTTCCGAATATATCTCGTAGGTCTGATACACTAGCCAATCTATCACTTCTATCGAATTCACAAAGCCGAATGTTTACATTCGATTATAGGTCGTCTGCCCCGTGGCTGGGCTGAGCGCGTGCATAATTGAAACCGCAATTGTGTCTACTGTTACACAGAGACCTTTTGTGTGTTAAAGCTTTTTTAGACTATCATTTATTCATTGACTTTAATATAGATAGCTTTTCATCTGTAGGTATATGTAGGTCAAATGTCTCCAAGAAGAGAAGTGAAAAACTTGTACATGAATTTGACCTCTGCGAGTTATGCTTTGAGATCATTTATAAGTATGTTGAAATTGATTTATATACACAAAAGCACTCAATGTCAATGGCCTTAGGTGATTGGAAGCAATCACTAAGGGTAAGCAATGACGCCGCGGTCAGTACCTAGATGGGTGAACGTTTGTGTTCCTAAAACTTGTCTTTCTTTCATCAACCAGGACGAGTGGCCAATTAATTCTCGTACCGTCTGTTTTTGATACCATCACGCCAACAAGACAAGAAAAGATGTGAATGTTTCTTTTTTTCCAAATTTCATATTGTTCAAACCTTTTTTTTTTTTTTTTTTTTTTTTACTCGGGGAATGCTTTGGGCACCATACCCTTCGTGGGGCAAGCGAAGGGCGTGTGTGGGACTCCCGGGCAACCGGTTTACCCACTAAACCCCGCGGCGGCCTACCTCAGCAGTCGGGAGGAACACCAGGATCGCATCAGCGGCTTCTGATGTCCCACCTGCCTTACCCCTAATCTGGGGTACATCTCGGGGTGACTAAACTCAACCCCCAGGCAGGATGCTGCTACACCTCTCACCACTCTGTATAAGAGGCGGACCATCAACCCGCCTTAGACGACACCCCCCGGCCGCACCGGGGGTGTCCACCTATCTCGAGTCGTTTGCAGCGGTCACATTTCCCCAGGATGTGACCGCAGCGACCCTTAGGCGACGATTGGGGAGCTAGCGGCCTCTACCGCGTCCCCTTCGCCGCCTCCTTCGAGCGGGATCAGCGCTTTCCCGATCCCGCTCTGCGGACTCCTTCTGGAGCATAACATTCTCACAGAAGGAGACCGCGGCTTCCCATCCCTCGCCACTCGCCAGCATTGCCGCGATCAATGCTGGTGGTGACAATATTGTTCAAACCTATTGAAAATTAAAAAATTTAAGTATATATAATTAAAGAACATCCTGTACATGAGCTTATTCTTTATAGAGTTGCCACAAAGATATAATTTATATTCACAAACTTAAGCATCACAAAATTACCATTTTCAAAGTTTGTCCAATCAGATTACAGGCCGTTACATGGGGTCGGTACTTAAAAACGCAATTAAAACTTAGTTGTCGAAGAGTTTTTGTGTAACAACAGCGTTACGGTGTCGCTACTCCAGTTTGAAGGATTTAGGGATGAGCAGGAAACTCCTGAAACTCCACGTCGTAGGAATAGTTAATAATTTCCATTAAAATAATCTTGGGCTTAGTGTCGAAGTAAACCCACTGATAAATGTGTATCTTTTGCGATTAAGTTTAGTAAGAACACTGTAAGTCTTCATTAAGTACTTCTTTACTAGAATTACAAGAGAAATTCTTAGCTAAGTGTACATCTTCTGTAAGTAGACTAAAGGCTAGACTAAAAAGCGTTTTTCTCTTATTTGTTTTCATCTTGTTTTGTATACAACATTCTAAGTCCCACCAAATAAATTACATTAATTTAGTATCAAAAAAATTGTCTTTTTAATTTCTACATCAACTAATACGTCTTTACTGATAAAACATTATACATTTTGCTTATTCAAGCATTATAAATGAAAGACTGCTCAGTAATAATAAAAACATGAAAAGAACTGCCTATGCATAATTTGTACGGAGACCGGTGGCGCCACGCCATGGCGCCTTGAATGGCGGTTCGAATTGAGTGAATACGTATGTGATTGGTCATTTAACACTGTCGAGATACTCTGAAGCTATCAGTGGCCGTAATGTTATATCTGTGATACAAGCATCCGCATTTAGTGATATTTTTTGTGTCTTTGAATGACCTTAGAAAATAGTTTATTGCTTTATTGGGCTTCTTCATAAGTTTTGAACTTTGTATTGCATGACTATCTGAGCCCCGCCTAGCGTTCGTAGACAGCGTTGGGACATATATTTTTACTAGCTGATGCCCGCGGCTCCGCTCACGTCCTAGGGGTATGTAAAATAGATGTTGGCCGATTCTCAGACCTACCCGATATGCACACAAAATTTCATACAAATCGGTTAAGTCGTTTCGGAGGAGTATGGAAATGAACATTGTGTGTGTACACGAGAATTTTATATATAACTAGTTGACCCAGCGAACTTCGTGCCGCCCAACTTTAAAATTCCAGAACTTGATCGCAGCGCCACCTACCGGGTCCAAAATGCGAATCTAAACCATTCCCAGATCCCCTTGAACACACAAAAAAAATTTCATCAAAATCGGTCCAGTCGTTTGAGAGAAGTTCAGTGACATACACACTCACAGAACAATTATATAATCAAAATCAAAATCAAAATCAAAGCATTTATTTCAAGTAGGCCAGTTACAGGCACTTTTGAATTGTCGAAACAAAAATGAAAATTTAATGTAGCTACAGTCCCAGTCACAAGACATAAAAACTGTGAAAGTACTGTAGTTGCCCATTCCCTAGCGTAGATCTCTATGGAGAAGAACGGGCAAGAAACTCCATGGACACTCTTTTAAATCAAAATGTTTTTTACAAAATCTTGGTTACATCATTCATGTTGAGATGGTACATTATGTGAGAACGATGTAGCAAGACGTGCACGTTAAAAGTGTCCATAGTACAACAAAAATACAATTGAAAATTAAAATAATTAATTCAAATAAGCCGTGGCAACTAAGAGATGACCAGTCACAACTGACAGCGCCCGTTCACGAACATGACGCATGGATCCGCACCATTCAACTCAACCATTTTGAAGGGAATTAAATGATCCGACACACGCGCCACCATCAGCGTGACATTTGAGTGAGCATGACATACTCTCAACCGCCAGGGCAGATTCAAGTCAAGAAAAGACGTAGGTTTTCAGTGAATGATAGCTTGAATAGCTTCCTAGTACATAGTACTCACACAATATGGGCTATGCGATTATATAATACTAAAGAGATTGAATCTATATAATGCAAAGAAAGTTGTACAATCTTCAGCAGCTCCAACAATACCATTTAATGCTATCAATTTATGCGCCCCTGTCCTTATGAAGCAGGACCAGCATTGAGCCAAGCATTTTTATCAGCGATATAATCGCTCAACTTGTAATATGCTTTCTTACATAGTGTGCGTTTAATGCATGTTTTAAATTTTGTCTCATTCAGTTCAAGAATACTTTGTGGAATTTTATTATAGCATCTCAAACAGTACCCCATAAAAGAAGAGTCTACTTTAGCGAGTCTAAAGCCTGGCTGAACTAGTTGGTTCCTATTTCTAGTACTGTAATTATGTTTGTCACCTCTTTTGCCAAAAAGATGAAGATTTTTCCTAACGTACATTATGTTTTCGTAGATGTATTGACTATGTACCGTCATGATGCCAATATTCTTAAACAGTTCCCTTAGAGAATCGCGCCTACGAAGATTATATATGGCTCTGATGGCTCTTTTTTGCAGAATAAATATAGACTCAATATCTGCAGCCCGTCCCCATAACAAGATGCCGTAAGACATTATACTATGAAAGTAACTGAAATAGACCAGTCTAGCGGTATCTGCATCAGTAAATTGACGGATTTTTCTAATAGCATATGCTGCTGAACTTAGCCGCCCCGCAAGAGATGTTAAATGAGAACCCCATTGTAGCCCTGCATCAAGCGTAATCCCCAAGAAAACAGTTTTATCTACGAATTCAAGTTTCTCTTTATTCAATATTATATCACAATCACTACTCTTAACATTCGGTAAAGCAAATCTTATGCATTTGGTTTTTTTTTCATTTAATACCAAATTGTTTGCTGTGAACCAATTCTGGACTTGAACTAGGGCATTATTCACGTCATCTAGATTTTGGGCCCGTCTATTTATCTTAAAAATTAAGGAAGTGTCATCAGCAAATAACACCATATTTTGAGGTTGATTTTTTAATAAATATGGTAGATCATTTATATATACTAGAAAGAGGAAAGGACCCAATATTGAGCCTTGAGGAACCCCCATTTTTACTTTTAAACCCTGTGAATTAACACCATTTATTTGCACATATTGTTGTCTATCACTTAAATAAGATTTAACCAAATTCAGTGCAAGTTTTCCTAGTCCGTAATGCTCAAGTTTCAAAAGTAATGTGTCGTGATTTACGCAATCAAATGCTTTGGAGAGGTCACAAAAAATTCCTATGGCGTCTTGGGACTCTTCCCACGCAGTAAATATATGCTTTAATAAGGTTACACCGGCGTCAGTTGTACAACGTCCCTTGGTGAAACCATACTGTTGATCATGTATGATTCTGTTGGTGTTAAAATGATCGAGCATTTGATTAAGCATTACCTTTTCAAAAACTTTGCTAAAAACTGGTAACACGGATACAGGTCTATAATTATTAGTATCTTTACTGTCCCCGGATTTGAAAAGAGGTATTACTTTACTGTATTTCATTAAATCAGGGAAAACTCCTTGGTCAACACATAAATTAAAAATTAAAGCTAAGTATGGGGCTATAGTCTCAAGTATGGATGTACAAACTTTGATAGACATTCCCCATAGATCTTCGGTCAGTTTGATTTTTATTTGCCGGAAAGCCTTAATAACTATCATAGGGTTAATGTGTTTAAATTTAAATTCAGCCAGGCAGCTAGACACATTCGCCTTTAATAAATCAATTGAGACATCTGGTGAGGAATTAAGCCTCAGTAGTTTTTGATGGTATATTGGTAAAGAAATTTACAAATTCTTCAGCTACTTCCTGATTTGAGCTTTTAGGACCACATGCTGTATCTAATGTGTAGCTAGTGTTACGTATTTTCTTCCTGTTAGTCTCGTTATTTATGACTTTCCAAACTGTCTTTATTTTATTTTCTGCTGATTTGATCTTGTTGCTAATGTGCAGGGCTTTAGCAACCTTGCATGTATTTCTAAAAGTTTTTGAATACTTAGCAACATACTTGTTAAAAGTTTCAGAGTTTATAAAAGGCTTAAGGCCATAAAGCTCAAATAGTCTTTCCCTACTTATTCTGATACCTTTAGTTGCCCAATCACTAAATATAAATTTAGGGCAAATACTTTTTGTCTTCTTTTCAAAAGTTTTGTTGAATTCCGTGTGAACTATTGAAAAGAAACGCTCATACAATTGATTTATATTAATATCGTCAAGGCTTATAACACTTAATTTGTTTTGTAGGGAATTATTATACCTGCCGGCGTATCGATTATTTTAGCTGGCAACACTGTTAAGTGTCTGAAGGTAAGACACTGACGCAACACCGGGCACTGGCGCGTGCGACCGGTGACCGCAGGGATGGGAATCATTGACACTTTAAAATAATAAAAACGCGATTGAATGATTGATTTTAGTCGATTACTTTCATGTCATAAGTCATAGACAAGGATCACGGGTGACAATGGTTTTATCCCTTCCCTAGATGATTATTGTTCGTTCATTCGTTCGTGAGTTCCTTTAAAAATGGAACGTCGTCGTTGACGAGCACAGTTATCGCGGATCATCTCGTGTGAGCACCACGTGTTCGGTGGAGTGTCTTATTTAAAATTATTAATCATGGGCTGCTATTTAATGTCCTAACTGTATTTCGTGATCGAGTGCTTCAATAAAGTGAATGTACAAGAACATTCTCCTCACCCGCTAAACTCACGTCTACCCTCAATTAGAAATATGAGGCCTACTAACGTTCCCAGTCGATTCAAGATTTAACATCAGAAGTGGGATACGCAGGGTAACCACCTGAGGAGAATAGTGTAAAGTGAACAGCAGTGAGCAGCCCGGACAATCAAACTGTTTACAAAAACATGGTGATGAAAATCTCAATTACTGGCGACCGCTAATCCGCAACAATCGGAATTTAACATTACCGTAAGGCTGATTTGTTTTGACCACGACGATATGTCAGCGTTTTGGCACACAAGGGCACAGCATTTTGCACATGATTTTCTCTATCGAGTGTCGCGAACAGCGAGAGGGTTCTGAAGAGCCGTCTAAATGAGACTTCGGACAGATCTCAGCTACGTATGCGGACAGGCTGGATATGTCGCGTCGGTTCGTGAAGAACGCAAGGGTTCCGAGCTACAGCAATGAAGGAGGTGCACATCTGTAAACATGAATCGACGAGGAGCAAAAGCAACGCAGAATCCGGTGAGATCGTTTCTTTTTATTTTCTCGTTGATTGTGGGCATGCTTTTCGTTAGTATTTTACACAGTGTCGTAGTATCGGGGGTAGTTAAAAAAAATGGAAGAAAAAAAAAAGGAACCGTAAGATGTTTCGCAAATACTATCTACTACTAAGTTACTATTTTACGTTGTGCCGAAAGAAACGATAAAAGGTAAAGTAATTCTATAGGCAGTGATTTTTTAAACGAGTACGTCAATGTGCAAATTAACCGTATTGCTTTTTTTTTACAAAAGTGAGTTTCAGCGAAAAGCATACCCAAACTAAGCTAAGCTCTTGAGGATATAGATACTGACTTAAACTGTGTGGACAAAATCAAATCAAAAATCTTATTGATCTTAATTTAGTTACGAAAATATTCTGAATTCTTTATCGATGGTATACCAGGGCATCGCGTCTTTACAGGAGATTTACGGGTAGACCCTATTGATCAATATAAGAATGTTCAAAGACGAAAAAGTTTCAGCCCTCCTAGAAGCGTAAGTTATTTACGGTAGTTCCTCACCCTCACAAGATGGTCAATATGGGTATCTAACTAAGCCCTTTGATCTTAGAAATTCGGCTGCAGTCTATCAAAGGTGTATCAACAAGGCTTAGTTATAAACTTGGAATTAGCGTTGCGCTGGGTTACCTTGATTATGGACTTGGTTTCTCTGATAATCATTCCCATTGTCTGGAACGTTGTTTTAACCCTGAGAGCATTGTCAGACGCAGTTTTCCTTTTTTTATAGAAATGTAGGAGTACATTTTGTGGGTCATGTAGTTAGAGCAGGAGAAGTAGTCGATTCTCCTACCCCGAAGATTGCTACTCAGAATAGACAGTTCTTGGGCCTTGTCTCCTACTTCAGAAACTTTATACCCAAATAATACTCGTATGGTAGGCCCACTTTATTCACTGAAGGGGACAATAAGGTGGACGGACCTACATGACAATATTTACAAGAAAACTGTTCAAATACTGAGCTCAGGAGTCTGTACTAACAATATTAGATCGTGAAGCGGCAGCTATTGAGTTTCACACTGATGCCAGTTCTAACGGTTATGGGGCCATAATCATTCAAAGAAAGAATGGTTTGCTACATGTTGTCATATCTTAGTGTCATATTTTAGTTGACGAACGACTGACGCAGAATCGCGATTTCATTCGTAGGAACTAGAAACTATCATAGTCACCTGAGTAGTCGAGATCTTTAAACAGTGTTTGTATGGGCAGCATACACCATTAGTGGTGGGTATTTCTACAGGAGTCAATATTGTGCATAAGGTGCCAACAAGTAACATGCTGATTTCTTGTCTAGACATCCAATCCCAAATACAGTTTGTGATGACTCTAATGCCAGTACATAATCAGATGAAACTGTAAACGTAATATTAGAATACTGTAGAGGACCGGGTGTCGTATTCCTCCGACACAGACGGGGGATCCTCCGACCGGGCGAGGTGGTCGTGCCTGGTGAGCCGTTGCACGGCGGTTGGTGTTGGGATGTAGTGTGTGTACTGGTTCGCGCGCGAGTTTCTCCGTCGCGATTCAAGATTGGTAGTTGCTCCGTGTAGTTCATACCGTGTGTTCTTCGTGGTTCAGTGTTTCTTCGCGTGATGGCGCTGACTGTTAACTTTATTATGGGTAGTTAGCGGTAGAACAAAATCGTGATATCGAAATTCGTGACCTCATTAACAAAAATAAGAACAAAGAAACCTCGGACTACTCGCACCATGATGTGCGTTTACCGTGAAGCGTATTTGCGTTGTTATACGGTAATACTGACTGTATCCTAACCTTATGCGACTACTAAATAAAACACAATAATACTTAGTTAAGCCTTGTACTGAAGGCGAGTGCGGTAGCGCCGAGGAGATAGGAACGAGTGACGCTGCTAGCTGCAGCTCAAGATTATATAGGTCACTGTTGCCACACATCGCGAGGGCGCTGTGTGGTCCCCGATGAGCTTCTTCCTCGTATCGACATATGATCGATCATATTTAACGATTGAAAAAGGAGCTCACCAGACGGAATGCAATTAGGTAAATCGCGTTACTTATTTCACGGAACAACGCGTGTGTCGCTACAGTACTCCCCCCCTAATAAAAAGGTCATTTATTTAAAAAAAAATCATTACACACATGTAAATAATAATAAAACATATTTAAATTTAATTTAACTCTAAGTACAAAATAAAAATCTTAAAATTAATGTTCTTCTTACAATTGTACCTAAGCCTTATTACTAAACAACAAAAGGATTACTGGTGGATTGCTCAGTGTAGGATTGGCGTGTTGTCGACACAACAACTCGGATTTGATTCTGCAAAAAATTAGCATATAGCTTCCTCAGTTTTACATAGGAAACTATAGCCACTAGTGCTACAATAACGCACAATAGCACCACCATCACTATGCTGCCCACAGTTGGGCCTGCGCTCGTAGCTGGGCCCGCTGCAGCAGCTCCGGCACCGTAAGTAATAATAACGTCTTTGTTCGAATCAGAAAACAAACCCATCTTCAAAAATTTGAAAACGTGTACTCTACAACGCTAAAGAACTTACAATGTGCAATGCAACATGTGTTTCAATAAGGTAACTTAACACAACAAAAAGTATTTCCAATAACAAAAGGTAATTAAATGTAATTCAAACATAAAAGATTACAATGTGAACCTAACGGGTGGCTTAACGATCCTACCGGATCTTGTGACCACTAAAGATCTCGGTTCAACTACTGTATTACCTGTCGTTAAATTTGAATGTTCTGGTGTTGTAATCGAGGATCTCAATAGCTCTGCGTTATCATCGTTTAAAAGGTAAGCAGGTTTCAAACGATCAATAGAAATCTGAGTTACCCTGTTATGAAGCTGTAACTTAAATACTTTGGGTGTTCGTTCTAAAACACGAAATGGGCCGTCATAAACAGGTGTCAATGGTTTCCTAATCGTGTCATTTCTGATAAACACATGTGAACAAGTATTAAGATCAGGGTGAATGAAAATGTTCGATGAACTCCTCCTAGACGAAACGATCGGCCTAAGCTCGCTGAGCGTGCGCCTAATCTGTTGTACTAGGTGTGCATCATCGCTAATGCTAGTATTAGAACAAGCCTCAAAGAAATCTCCAGGTAACCTTAAAGTGCAACCGTATGTTAGTTCTGCAGCGCTGCACTGCGCGTCATCTCGTAATACTGATCGTAGTCCTAATAAAACGCTAGGCAAGTCCTCAACCCAATTGTTAGATTTGATTCTAGCCGTTAGTGCTACTTTTAGTGATCTATGCCAACGCTCTACCATTCCATTACTCTGTGGGTGGTAAGGCGTGGTCCGGATCCTAGTAATACCTAAAAGTTTCAATAGTTCATTAAATAAATTACTCTCGAACTGTCTCCCTTGGTCTGATGTTATGCGAATTGGACATCCAAAGCGGACTATCCAATTGCTGTATATCGCTTTAGCAACAATGTCTGCAGTTATCTCGAAAGTAGGTATGGCCTCTGGCCATTTAGTACGTCTGTCAATCATAGTTACTAAATACTTATATCCCTCTGGTGAAACAGGTAAAGGTCCTACAATATCGACATGTAAATGCTCGAAACGATCGCAATCCGGAAAAGTTCCGAAATTAGATACCGTATGCCTGTGGACTTTAGATCGTTGACAATCAATACATGTTTTCGACCAATTACCAATGTCAGAGTTCATGTTAGGCCAATAAAAACGATCTTTGACTAACTTTCTGGAGGTTCGAACTCCAGGATGGCTTAAGTTATGAATACTATCAAAAGCTACTCGTCGAAAATTGGGAGTCAATACAGGTCGTGCTTTTTCAGTTGAACATTCGCACAGAACATAGTCATTACTATCGGGAAAATAAACTCTTTTTAAATGCAAACTGCGGTTATTATCCTGCGACATTTGCATAATAGAGGAATCTAACCTTTGTTCCCGCGCTAATTCTGCGTAATTCAATACAGATGGAAATAAAACTGACTCAATTCGGGAGAGAGCATCAGCAACAACATTCTCTTCTCCCTCGACATGTCTTATGTCCGTAGTGAACTCACTAATAAAAGATAATTGTCTAATCCTACGCGGAGTTTCACTATCCGTACCTAACTTGCTAAAAGCAAAAATAAGAGGTTTATGATCTGTACAAATTGCAAACTTCCTACCTTCGATAAGTCTTCTAAAATGTTTAACTGCTAAATATATGCCTAAAAGTTCCCTGTCATAAGTACTATATTTCTTTTGAGCATCAGTTAGCTTTTTAGAAAAATAACCTAATGGTCTAAAGACACCACCTACCTGTTGTTGTAACACGGCCCCTACGCTAGTACACGATGCGTCGGTCATTAAAACGAGAGGGCTATCAGGTAATGGATGCGATAACATTGCCGCACGAGCTAATTGTCTCTTACACTCGGCAAATGCTTCATTAGATTCGTCTGACCAATTAATTTCTGTCTTATCATTTTTCTTAGAGTTGTGTAGATAAATATTTAATTTCTCTAGGTAGCGAACTGCGTTAGGTAAATGCGATCTATAAAAATTTATCATACCTAAAAATCGTCTTAAATCTTTGACCGTAATAGGTCTGGGAAAATCAGTAATGGCCTGAACCTTACTTTCTAAAGGTTTAATGCCTTCTGCTGATACGTGATATCCTAAGTATTCTAATTCACTTTTACCAAACTCAGACTTACTGACGTTTATAGTGATACCAAACTCATTAAAACGTTCAAAAACTAATCTAAGTTGTTTTTCATGTATTTCCCTATTTTCACTAGCTATAATTACGTCATCGATATAAGTAAACAAAAAATCTAAACCTTGTAAAACAGTATTATTCATCCATCTTTGAAATGATTGAGCAGCATTACGCAAGCCAAAAGTCATTCTAGGAAATTCGAATAAACCGAATGGTGTAATTATAGCTGTTTTTGCAACGTCCTCCTTAGCTATAGGTATAAAATGATATGCCCTATTTATGTCGATTTTAGAAAACACAGTTTTTTCTGCCAATAAATATGTGAAATCATGTAATCGCGGA
Source organism: Phragmatobia fuliginosa (assembly GCA_932526445.1). NCBI lineage: Eukaryota > Metazoa > Arthropoda > Insecta > Lepidoptera > Erebidae > Phragmatobia > Phragmatobia fuliginosa. The sequence goes on along the minus strand of OW052063.1, from coordinate 1,664,564 downwards.
ATAGGATAACGGTCGGGTTTCGTTATTGCATTCAACGCCCGATAATCACCGCACGGTCTGATTTCACCGTTTTTCTTAGGCACAACATGTAAAGGGCTTGACCAAGCACTATTCGATGGGCGACAAATACCTAACTCCATCATTATTTCGAATTCCTTTTTAACTTTAGCATAACGCTCCGGTGGTAGCGGTCTAGCACGCGCGAAAACCGGTGCGCCTTGAGTCTCTATGTGATGTACTACACTATGACTTTTCACCATTTTAAAAGAAATAGGTTTCGTTATATCTGGGAATTTCGCAAGTAAATCCCTATAAGGATGGTTATCGTCTAACGTTTTCAAACAAGGAACGTTTGATTGCGTGACAAAAGTTGCGATTTCTAAATTAGTATTCCTATCGATAAGTTTCCTATTTCGCAAATCAACCAGTAACCCATAATGCTGTAAAAAATCAGCACCTAAAATTGATTGATTAACGTCGGCGATTATAAAAGTCCAACAAAACCTGCGCCTTAAACCTAGGTTTAATACTATAGATTTAAGACCATATGTTTTGATTTCAGTACTGTTCGCTGCAAATAATTTATAAGAGCACTTAAAACTACTTACATTACGGAACCTTGAATGAGGCAACACGCTGACGTTTGCCCCCGTGTCTATCAGGAAAGTCAATCCAGTGTCCTTATCTGCTATGCTGAGACGGTTGTTCATCTCGCGGGCTGGGATGCAGTGTCCCGTCGTCGACTGCACCTCGCCTAGTTTTCCGGAACCGTCGGTGATGCACCGCGCCAGCTGCATGGTTTCACGCATTTACGGGCACGTTCTGCATAACGAAAGTGATAAAAACACTTCCAGTTCGGGTTCGACGTCGAAGCTGCGGCTGGAGAGCGTCGCTGATGCGATACAGAGCGTGATCGCGACCTGTGCTCCTGTTTACGCGAGCTGTTCCGCCCACGCTGTAGGGCTGCCACCTGCGCCGTAAGCTTGGCGATTTCGGCTACTAGATCAGGTGGCCTTATCTCGGATATAGAGGCATTCGATGAAGTGGCCTCCATCACCTTATCTGCCACCTCGGCCATCTTGCTAAGGTCCCCTGTGGACACCGCAAGCACCGCTTTAACGCTGTTTGGCAGGTGGTTCTGCCATAGTATTCGAAGGGTGTCCTCCGAGACCTTATCTCTAGCCAAATCTTTCATTGACCGGAGGAAATGAGAGGGTTTTTGTTGACCCAATTCTAACTCTCCCAGTAATTTTTGAAAGCGCCGTGTCTCGCTATCTTCAAAAACTGAAATTAACCTTTCTTTTAAGGCCGCGAACTTTCCGGTAGCTGGTGGGTTCAAAACGATATCACTCACTTGCGAAATCGCCTCACGAGACAATTTAGCTATTGTGACGTTGAAATTATTCTCATCACTTTGCTTTTGAGGTGATAATACCGCCTCCACCTGCGCGAACCAAAGTCGCGGCTGTTCCCTCCAAAATTCAGGGAGCTTCGTGTGGAGTGCTACAGATGCCACGTCCGTCTGTTCACCTGCAGTATCGACTGGAGCCATTTTCTTCAGTCAAACTTTTTTATTTAAACTTTGTTATGTCGCCTCTTGATATGTGCCCGGTGGAATCCGCTTGTGGAAAGCCGAACACACGTACGAAATAGAACAAAGTTTTAAATAAAATTTACTCACCGTCGAGAGGGTCACCACTTTACCGTGAAGCGTATTTGCGTTGTTATACGGTAATACTGACTGTATCCTAACCTTATGCGACTACTAAATAAAACACAATAATACTTAGTTAAGCCTTGTACTGAAGGCGAGTGCGGTAGCGCCGAGGAGATAGGAACGAGTGACGCTGCTAGCTGCAGCTCAAGATTATATAGGTCACTGTTGCCACACATCGCGAGGGCGCTGTGTGGTCCCCGATGAGCTTCTTCCTCGTATCGACATATGATCGATCATATTTAACGATTGAAAAAGGAGCTCACCAGACGGAATGCAATTAGGTAAATCGCGTTACTTATTTCACGGAACAACGCGTGTGTCGCTACATGCGTAAGGGTAACCAGTTTCCGGTTACCAATAGCTCCGTGATCCTTAACGTGGACCTTAATTAATCATGTTCCTTCGGAAATTAAGAAACTAAGAACTATTTGAGCATTATTGGTTTCCAGAGATGACCAAGTAGGTACGTAAGTTTATTGATTCTTGTACAGTATGCAACGCTTCGAAAGACTGCTCCGGGTCCCAACAAGTTTCGTCAGCAGCCCGTGGTTTCCGTTGCTGGGCTCGGGTCTCCTCTTGGGAGGATTGACGCCGTGCGTCACCGCCCTGGTTGTGGACTTTTGGAACGCATTGTGGCTGCGTGGTCTTGCCGTTGAATGGTGTTTTTCTGGAGGGCCTCCAGCTGGGCTTTGCGGATGCTGTCTTGTGGCGGCAGCCGGGACTGGCTGCTTGGCGTGGCCTTTGGGTTCGTCGTGCCACGGGTGGTCGCCCGTCCGGTTCTGGCCGCGCCGTCGTTGCTTGCCCTTGGTGGTTATTTCCGGTCGCCTGGGGCCTTTAGGCTGGGCAAGTTGGCCTTCATCAATGCCTAAGGACACAGGTCCCGACATGCGATTTACATAGATATTGCGGGGGGATTGGGCGGTAAAGACGATGGGAGGGAGTGCGTGTCTTTCATTACTCGGCATCTCTCGATGCTCATACCTTAATTCAATCCCTCAAGAGAGCTGTTTGCCTATTTGGTGCACCGAAGCGTGTAAAAGCAGACTAACGTAGGTGTTATATAGGTGCAAACTTCAAACGGTGTTGATATGGGCATAGTGTACAGCTTCACCTTATCGGTACTGGTTCCGGTAGGGCTAACGCTAAGCGTATAATGCGTACTCTAAAATGTCTGCTCACAATAGTAGAGAACAAACCAAACAAAACTTCTGTAAGTTCAGCTCGCCTTTAATACCACTAGATCCAGAGTAACAGGCTACTCCCATGCGGAATTAATGCTTTACAAACGAGCAATGTAGAATTTCAAAAGACTATACGTCAGAGGTAGAACGCTTCATCCGAAGTAGAGCAATAGTGAGTCCATTCAGTGCAGGCAATTTCGTCTTTATCAAGGATTGCGAGTGTAACTAAACCAAACTACAATGAAACTTCAAAGGTAAGGTCATTCTATTGTCAAGGTACCAGATCATTATAGAGACGAGCTGAGAGACGTTGGTGGGTCTAACCTAACCTGTAAGTATGCTCATGAAATTCGAAATGTATAGTCATGACAATGGACATAACGTCCTATGAGGAAAGTGATGCAGCATCGACATCTAGTCCACATACATACATTTAGCCTCTGCCTCCGAACATGACAAGTACTAAAGGTGAGTTTATAACGTTTGTGAACTCTTCTTCTTTCTTCTTCTTCCTTAGCATATTTGCATCCACTGTTGGATATATGCTTCCTACATGGTTTTCCATACGCTTCTGGATGCGGTGTGTCTAGTCTTTCTTTATATCTTCCGACCACCTGGCAGCTGGTCTACCAACACTTCGACTTCCTGTTCAGGGTCGCCAGAATAGTTATATGACTTCATCTATCGTAGTTTCTTCGGAAAACATGTCCGGCCAATTGTTATTTCAGTTGCGCAATTCATTTGTGTATATTCTGTTCTTTTATCAAGAACCGATCCAGAGAACGTACGTAAAGTATCGATCCAGAGCGTGCGTACGTACGTAACGTAGCGAGCGTACACTGGATGGGTACTCGGTTGGCACGTGTCTGAAAAAGGGGGCTGGTCTGGAAAACGGATCGATGCCTCTGATCAGACTACGCGGTATGTAGCCTTATTGATGGGTAGTTAATAGGCGCGTATCTGAAAAATGGGGCTGGTCTGTAAACCGGATCGATGCACCTGATCAGACTTCGCGATTTATAGTAGGGTTGATGGGTAGTTGGTAGTCGCGTATCTGAAAAATGGAGCTGGTCTGTAAACCGGATCGATGCACCTGATCAGACTACGCGATGAGACTGGTGGAAGAGACGCTGACGGTTGTCCGGTCCGAGGCACCATGTGAGTTGGTGATCGGTCGAAGGGACGCCTGAGGTCAGTTGTCTGCCCAGTGTGTGTGTGTGTGTGATTGGTGGAAGGGGCGCTGACGGGTGGTCAGGTCCGATACACCATGCGAGTTGGTGGATGGTCGAAGGGACGCCTGAGGTCAGGTGGACGCCCAGTGTGTTTAATTTAGATGCGAGGGGTAAAGATCGAGATCTTTTTAAACAGGTGTCATGAATTGGTAGCGAGTCAGTGATGGACGAGCGATTTTTTTTTTCTCTCTGATTGACGAGGAGTACGAGACCTGTAGAGGTGAGTGATCGCACAGGGACGTGCGATTGTCAGTATGGCCGTGCCGGCGTATCGATTATTTTAGCTGGCAACACTGTTAAGTGTCTGAAGGTAAGACACTGACGCAACACCGGGCACTGGCGCGTGCGACCGGTGACCGCAGGGATGGGAATCATTGACACTTTAAAATAATAAAAACGCGATTGAATGATTGATTTTAGTCGATTACTTTCATGTCATAAGTCATAGACAAGGATCACGGGTGACAATGGTTTTATCCCTTCCCTAGATGATTATTGTTCGTTCATTCGTTCGTGAGTTCCTTTAAAAATGGAACGTCGTCGTTGACGAGCACAGTTATCGCGGATCATCTCGTGTGAGCACCACGTGTTCGGTGGAGTGTCTTATTTAAAATTATTAATCATGGGCTGCTATTTAATGTCCTAACTGTATTTCGTGATCGAGTGCTTCAATAAAGTGAATGTACAAGAACATTCTCCTCACCCGCTAAACTCACGTCTACCCTCAATTAGAAATATGAGGCCTACTAACGTTCCCAGTCGATTCAAGATTTAACATACCTATCTAATTTGCTGGAAGTTATAGGTCTAAATTTAATCTGAACTTTTTGCAATGGTGTGTTACACCTAAAAGTTACTGTTTGTCCACTATGGTCAGACGGTAGACAATTTACTATGGCTTTATCTAAGTAATTACAATTGCAGAAAACATTATCTATACAAGTAGCAGAAGATGGAGTGACTCTAGTAGGTTCTATAAAAGTGTTGGTCAAGTCAAATGACTTAAAAAGATTTATTAACCGACTACTATTTGAATTTTCTTCTAAAATATTGATATTAAAATCACCACAAATAATTGTATATTTATTACTGGCTGCAAGTTTTGCCAGGACATCTTCCATTATCGATTCAAATAAGGTAAAGTTTTGATAGTTTGGGGGTCTGTACACGCACACAATTACATCATCACGTTGCTTAAATTTAAAACTATTTTTTATTAAAATTAGGGAACCTCCACGAGATAGATACCCACCATATAGATCTTAAAGTTAATAAGCATTTGGTAATCCTGTAGCCAATGCTCAGTAAAACAAATAATGTCAAACTTACTATTTTCTAAAAACAATTCAATTTCTAATAATTTGGAAGAAATGCCTTGGATATTTTGGTGGAATAATTTTAAGGTGTTCTGATGAGGCCCCTTTTTGCTAACTAATTGAGTGCAAGAAGGCACCTTACTGTTGGTAGGATTAACAATATTGTTAATGGTACCTTCCATTGTCTCACTTTCTAGTTTAAATTAATATTAATATTTGGAGTGAGGCCGGAGACTCCCGTGCCATCCTCAGACAAAAAGACCCTATTACTAATAGACCCTAATTGAGGATTTTCCACGGTGACACATGGATTCTCCTCAGTACAATGTTTGTAAACATTTATAGCACTAATGCTATATTCATTTAAAGTCACCTGTACATTACTATTATTAGTAATAGTCGCCGTGTTAATAATATAACTAAACTTAGACATACTACTTATGTCTGTGTGAATATTAAAAGCTAATAGCCTAGCTATTTTGTGTCTACAACTAATAGGTAGATGCACTTTACCCCGAGTCGATCTAAGTTTATCAACAAAAGTGTTGATATCAAGATATATAAGTTTATCACTATAGTGACCTACTAAAAAATCGGCCAAGTGCGAGTCGGACTCGCCCATGAAGGGTTCCGTATCAACAAGTAACATTATATAAAAGTTCTTGTAGTTCGTTGATTAAATGAAAGGTATATTGCGTGTTACGATTTATGACGTATAAAAAAAAAACTACTCACTAGATCTCATTCAAACCAATTTTCGTTGGTAGTTTTCATAGTAATGTACAACATATATTTTTTTTAGTTTTATCACTCTCTTATTTTAGAAGTTAGAGGGGGGGGGACACACATTTTTCCACTTTGGAAGTGTCTCTCGCGCAAACTATTCAGTTTAGAAAAAAATGATATTAGAAACCTCAATATCATTTTTGAAGACCTATCCATAGATACCTCACACGTATAGTTTTGATGAAAAAAAAAAATTTGAGTTTCAGTTTCAAGTATGGGGACCCCCAAAATGTATTGTTTTTTTTCTATTTTTATATAAAAATCTTAATGCGGTTCACAGAATACATCGACTGACCAAATTTCAACAGTATAGCTCTTATATTTTCGGAAATAATTGGCTGTGACATACGGACGGACAGACAGACAGACAGACAGACAGACAGACAGACAGACAGACTTGACGAATCTATAAGGGTTCCGTTTTTTGCCATTTGGCTACGGAACCCTAAAAATGTATATGGTTATTTAACATGTGAATGTAATTGTTTTTACTATTACTTAAATTTTCAAAATATGGAAAAGCACACAATATGATTTTCTTACAAGTCAACTTCAACAACTCTGAAACACAGTCAGTGATGTCTTCCTTTTTAATCTTAGAACTATTGCCAATACATATACTAATGGTGGTACTAGGATCACAAACACTTTTTGTTACTGATGCCATAATCTGTTTGTAGGTTGACCCGGGCATACAATTGTTTTGGGTACAATAACTCAGGTTATTACTAATTAATTTACCTAGCCCCCTACCTATACTGTCAGAGAACATAACTGAATGATTACAATCATGACTATTAGGTGAGACAAAATTATCAATCTCAGGCAGACTATCATATAACTCAGGCTGTACCATGTGTGAATCTTGTGTCATATTAATTGATTCCTGGTTCAGTATACTATCCCGAGACAAATTCTCAACCTGGGACGGGTACTCCATTACCTCAGGCTGGACAGTATCATGGTTGGTAACTGTCTGACAAAAACATTGACACATTACCAACTCCTTTGCTGCAAAAATATGTTCTTTAATTTCCTTCTGAGAAATTTCATACCTACTAGAAAGGGAACGTAGTGAGTCCTGAAGTACCTGTATTTCAGACTGCAAATACTGAGTATCAATTTCATATATTTTGATACTGTCTTCTAACTTTATTTGGTAATTATTTAACTTATTTTAATTTAACACGCTCTTTCCTCAGTGGAATATATTTGGAAAAGTGTTTGTGTTGTTTCCTAAATTGATAACATTTTTTAATTAATCTATTCAGTTTTGCATACTTTTTTATTTTCTTATTGCTAACTGAATAATTCTGTTTCAGTAAGGAATCTTCAGTCAGATCAATAGTTATTAAGGAGGGGGGGTTGCAATCACTATTTAATAATTCATTGTATAAGAGGTTTGTTTCTTTAACCTGATTACATGCTTTTTCTTTCTCTAACTTTATTATACGAGTATTGGCATGAACTAACTCATCTTCCAGGTCCCTAATTTTAAATAAAGCCTGATCATATAAAATACTACAATTACTGAAACCATCCGTGACCACCTTCAGCTGATCCCGTTCATCAACAACGTCCAAGTATTGCTGATGTAGGTCTACTAGCTGCCGTTTTAAGCTTGAGTTTTTGTTATTAACTTTATTAACCTCCACCTCACTCTCTTCTCTCTCCTGTAACAATTGTTGGACTTGGAGGTTTGATTCTTTGAGCTCTTGGAGGGCCGTTCTCAATTTTAGCTCCATAGCCTGGGCAGCAGCCTTTCGGGTCATCACAGGCATGGTTTAAGAATTGGTTGCTGAAAATTTAAAGTAAAGAAACGGTGAGAACTGATAGAATAGAACACTAAAGGAAAGTTAGCGAAGAAAGGGGTAAAAAGACAGATGAAGCTTTCAGTTCCATGAAACTAAATGAAGTATATTAGCTTTAAAAGATTAATCAGTCCAATGTCTCTAAATAATTGAATAATTATTCAATTTCAAAGGTTTTATTCTCATAAGGATTAACTTTTTCATAAGCGGGTATGTTGCACTATAAAATACAAAATTAAACTTAACTAATTAAGATATCAATTAAAGACAATAATGCACAACAAACGATCTACACGTATCTAAATCACTAAAGAATAGATCGATTTGGCAATAGCAACAGGAATTTCTATATTTCAACTATGTTTTGTTGACCGGTTCTCAACAAAGAAATTTTTAACCAGTACAGGGTAATAAATCAGCAAAAAAAACTATACTAGAAATTGGCATGGATGTTTATGTGAGTTAAAGTGACGATTGTGTGCTGTTATTAATTAAAAGTAAACAATACTTCCCTGAATTATCCGTTTAAGTCCGTAGTTAGAACGTCAGCTGATGTTTCTAGGTTACCGGTATTGTTGTTTTACCGAAAACTTTAACAATCCTAAGGATAACAATTTTATCATGAATATTTACGCATTTATGATACGTTTACACAAATAATTACACCTTAATCTAACTTATTTACTAATTAAAATTAATTTTAAAATACGGAACAAAAATTTTTCTATATATAAAGATATATATAAATGTCCCCACCGCGTATACCTTAACCCTCTCCTGAGAGAAGACCCGTTGTGGATGATGATGTCGATAATGTCGTTTGAAGCAGGCACTTCATATTTATTTATTTGTATAGATTTGCACTTTATAACTTAGAACACAGTAATTACTTATAATATATTGAGATTCTAAACTAGTTTAGACCAACTGAAACCCTTGATCCCTATACTAGTGAAATCTCTAAACGAAATATAAAGGGGAATAAAACATTCAACATTCATTCAAACAGGCCGGGAGACTGATGCAGAATGGTATGAGTCACCATGTTGAATTGCTTACTCTCCCAATGCGCATGGTGACCCCCTACTCCTGGACTACTACTTATGCTTTCAGGCAGAAGAGAGTCACTTTGGTAGGCTTCAATATAAAAAAAAACATGGACGGAAACACTCGCACTTTGCCCTTTTTAGGGTTCCGAAGTTCATCACTTCGAACCATTATAGATTCGTCATGTCCGTCCGTCCGTCCGTCCGTCCGTCCGTCCGTCCGTCCGTCCGTCCGTCCGTCCGTCCGTCCTCGACGTACCGTCCAAACGATAAGTGTTAGAGAGATGAAACTTTGCATGAATATGTATTGTAATTACGCCGAAAAAGTGCTACAATAAAATTATGAAAAATATTTTTATTTGGGGTACCTCCCCTACACGTAACGTGGGGATGTTTTTTTTTCTTTTTTTGATCATGTGGGGTATCATTAGATAGGTCTTTTAAAAACAATAAAGGGTTTCTAAGACGATTTTTTGATTTAGGTATCCGTTTGCGAGAAATTTTACTTTAAAGGCCACTTTTTTGTAAAAACAGGGCGTCCCCCCCCCCTCTAAAAGCTAAGCGGCTGGCTCAAAAATTCTGGGAAAATTCGTGATAGTGGTCCATATAATGAACTTTAAAGGAAAACTATAATGGATCAGATAACTTTGTTGGTTCAGGAGTTATAGAGGCTTAACTGTTACAACTTTTACAATTGTCAGTACATTTATGAAAACATAATGTATGTTCGAAAAAATTAACATCTCTTCAATCAAAGATGTTGTGGTAATCCGTGTCAATGTACTTAACATCCGTTATAAATTATTGCATAGTATGTTTATAGTTCAATGACCAAATGCACACACGCACAGACACGTTACACGGAATTATAATATTTAAGGCAGTACATATTATTAATAAAAAGAGTTGGTATTACAATCTAGTGTTGATCACTTGTTTCCCCGTCCTACTAGGACGTCCGTCGTACGTGTAGCCATGTGTACCGACGTCGGGTGTAGCCTAAGTAGTAACTTAGGCTACACCCACCTAATGAAGAACCCACAATGGTGACCCCGACGCTCAACCGACACGCTCAACCGACGTGATATCCAACCGCCGACGTGATGCTCAACCGACGTGATTTTCAACCGACATAGTCTTCAACGGACATGATGTTCAACCGACGTGATTTTTTCCAGCGCATCATCATGCAAGAAAATTGCCAATGATGCCTGAGGTACCAACTCCACGATAACCAGTATCAACAACAAGAGCAAGTGAATCATCAAACTATGCAAGATAATAGCATCGTCGAGAGGAACGACGAGACCCGGGAAGCTTGCAGTCAGTGCAAGAATGGTTTAAAACAAGCCATCGCTCTGAGCCCCCCGCACACGGTCCCCCCTCTCCGGATCGCAAAACGTGGTAGCAGACGATTTATCACGAGTTTCACAAATTGACTTCCCTGATAAGATCGACTGGAACGAGTTCACAACGCAACGAATGGCTGATCCCGAATTGATGACGCTTTTACGAAATGACAGATCAAAATAGAAAAAAATTAGTTTAAGCGACAGTCAATCACTGTATTGTAAAGTATCAACCGGTGAAGTGCGACCGTATGTACCGATCATATTTCGTAAACAAATATTCAGTACATTACATGACGTCACTCACCCAGGAATCAGAACTACCAGGAAACTAATTCAAAAACATTACTTTGGCCTAGCATGAATCAAGATGTAAATCGTTGGGTCAAGGAAAAAATCGACATGAGCACATGCAATTATGTGTTTGTCAGGACAGATGTGTGAAAAGGCCATTGGTTTCACCATACGAAGGTCCGTACAAAGTATTGGAACGTCATGAAAAATATTTCAAAATACAATTGCCTAATCGGATCGCAGTTATTTCTATCGATCGCTTAAAGCCAGCGTTTATAGTACAAGATGTCGACGAACCTCAAAACGCACAGACTGCAGAAAATCCACAAGGCAAAAATGCGACAACAGCTGACGGACACACGACGCCACCGTACGCGACCAAGTCCGGCAGAGTCAGCAAACCAGTAGTCCGATTTTGTATTTAATATTTCATCATTTTGTTTATGTAAATGTTTGTAAGATTTTTTTTACAAGTTACTTTAACCTACATTTATTGTAATTTTTTTAATTGAATTTTTTTTATTTTTCCTGTTATAGTTTTTCATTGTATTCGTTTATTCTTGTTATCAAAAGGTCACCAAATATTTTACTTGTAATTTTATTGTTTTTCTATAATTAATTTTGCCAATTAATTTTCAAGGGGGAGAGTACTGTGGTAATCCGTGTCAATGTACTTAACATCCGTTATAAATTATTGCATAGTATGTTTATAGTTCAATGACCAAATGCACACACGCACAGACACGTTACACGGAATTATAATATTTAAGGCAGTACATATTATTAATAAAAAGAGTTGGTATTACAATCTAGTGTTGATCACTTGTTTCCCCGTCCTACTAGGACGTCCGTCGTACGTGTAGCCATGTGTACCGACGTCGGGTGTAGCCTAAGTAGTAACTTAGGCTACACCCACCTAATGAAGAACCCACAATGTGATAGACATGGGTATAATACTAGGAATAAAGATAAATTAGTTCAACCACGTTTTAGACTCTTAAAAGTTCATACATCTTTAATTTTTTTTGGAAGAAAAAATTACATCTTTTATGGGGTACTGTATTAAATTTTATAATAAAATATCTAAAAACATACTAGATTTAACAGAGAAACGTTTAAAAAATGTTGTTAAGCGCATACTATGTAAGCAAGCTTATTACAAATTAGAGGATTACATTGCCGACAAGAATGCTTGGCTTAATGCTGGTCCTGCTCCACAGTCACATGATTAATTCTCAAATTATTTAGAAGTTAGTTTGAAGTTAGTTTGTATTTCTGGCTGTTAATTTTATCATAATGATTGACATTCTTATATTTTTCTTTATTTTTTTTTTGACATTGGATAACCATATTTCTGACATGTACGTATTATTGATATTTTAATTTTATCTTGTTGTTTGACATTTCTATTATTATTATTATTTTTGTTATTAACATTATTGCTTAATAAGTTACTTTTTATTGACATGTTCCAAATATTTATCGCACTCTTAGAGAGTAGCATATTTATAAATAGTTTTATTATTGTATAACTGCGAACATTTTGAATTGTACATGTGAGCACTTTGTAGTCACTAGTAGCATAAGTTTGTTTGTTGACTGGAGGTTGTGAGTATGTCATGCTCACTCAAAAGCCCTGCTGGCGGTGGCGTGTGTAGTAGGTCGTTCGGCTCCCTACGATATGGTTGAACTGGACGATGGCTGGTGCATAGGTCATGCTCGTGATACGGGCGCCGCCAGTCGGGGCTGGTCATTTCACAACTTATATTTATTATTTAATTATTTATGGACAATCCTGTGTAAATATCAGCATCGTTACATTGTCCTTACATTTAATAAAATGCCTCAAATAATGTAACCAAAAATTGTAAAAACAATGTTGGAAAAGAGTGTCCATGGAGTTTCTTGTCTGTTCTTCTCCATAGGATCTACGAATTGGAACAGACTACTGACTGACTACTTGATGTTTCAAAAGTGCCGTTGTATGGTTTATTTGAAATAAAATAGTTTGATTTGATTTGAAAAAAAAAATGCGCTTACTTAGAAAATGTCATATAAAATTAACGCAGTAATACGTAAACAGAACAATTATCTATTGGATACGATTTCCAATCCACGTACCATTAGGGGTGACTGAGGAACCCTTTCCTGTGCGTGGCCTGACACGCACTTGGCCGATTTTTATTTTATTTATGACATCCTTTACAATGCAAATTAAGTGCTTTATAGAAAATGAGTGAAAAGTAACTGTTTTAGAAACTTCGCCTCATTGTATTATTTGACACAACGTACAGAACTTTTTTTACTTCTTTTTGCGAATTATTATTTTATGGTTGGTTGTTTATTTACGTTTCAAGGTTTCTCGAATTTCTTGGTTGTGGGAATTTATTGAACGGAGTAAGTAAGTACGGAATAGTTTAAAGAGTATCTATGACGAACAAATATATCTCATGCTTCTATTGAAATAGTCTTACACGATCTTTTACGGACGCACGCATATATTGGTTTCTTTTTTTATTGTTTTGTACTAGGTTTTGCCTGACTTGACTCCACCTACATGTATTCCAGTTATCATGGTAAAGAGTTGCCTATGCCTCCTTTCTCAGGAATCAAGGAATCGGTGCTCGTTTATTTACTCCACCATAAAAATAAACATACAGAGACATTAAAACAAATATTTTTAATTCTAACTCAGACTGGAGTCTATATGAATTACTGCAAACTTTTCGGTAAAACGTTATATACGATATCTTACATACAACGCCGTCTAGTCCCAAACTAAGCAGAGCTTGTATTATGTGTACTAGACAACTAAAATAAATACATATACATACTTTTTTTTTGTAAATACATACATATCATATATAGAAAACACCCAAACTCCGAAACATATATTTACGGATCACACAAACATTATGTCCGACCCGGTAATCGAACCCTCTTGATCAGCAGCCGCATACGCAAACCATTAAACTAACAAGGTATTGCTTGCTCATATAGTTATAATAACAAATTTAAACAATGAAAATTACTATCAAGCACCAACAATTCCTACAATGTTAGTATATTAACAGATCAAAGAACTAATTCGATTAGATTTATGAAAAATTCCGTAAAACAAATTTGAATGTTTAAAAACAAGACGTATTTCTAAAGTGGCGGAGTAGTGCTTCTAATTATTGCTTCGGGGCTCAACAACAGATCAAGTGTTTTTCGTTGAGCAATAAGATGTTTGAAGATTAGTTTTACAACTTTGATACTCGATATTCCCAAGTATTTATTAATTAGTATTTATAGCCTGTAGCTCCACCCGGGTGTATATCGCTTATCGTCGTATAAAGAAAACATGTTTTCATAAAATATTATAGAAATATTAATTAAGAGGGGTTTACACAACATGATTTAGTAAAGGAAAATTCTTGTGTTACAATACCCTTTCCTGACGTCCTGCTCCGGCTGGGATCGGGTCCTAGCAAGAGATGGACGTTATGGGTTGTTGATGATGATGATGACATAAACAATTGGTTCTCAATTATTGAAATAGAATTATTCAATAATACAAAATATAAGTATTTAGTGCTAAATGCTCATATGTTTTTAAGTTTCCGGAAGTTGTTTTTAAAAAAACAACTCCACACAACAATATCACAACACAAGGAATACCTAGACTCAGTACAACAAATTGTGAATCACACTAAGTGTTATCCCGCATTAGGAATACAATTTTCCTGTGTCAAACATACATGAAACGGACACAAGGAACACCTAGACTCAGTACAACAAATTGTGAATCACACAAAGTGTTATCCTACGTGGGATTTGAACCCACGACACTTGGCGCAGTAGTAAGAGGTGTGGCGACCGCGTAAACCACTAGGCCAACCGTGCAGTCAGTACTTAGTTTATATAATTCTATACTATCAGCTTTTCCTAGTTTGAGATCAGGCGATGTTTAAACATTCGTGAGAACCATATCTAGTGCTTTCCATTGCGGCTTAACCAAGAGATTACGCACGTACATATAAATATAAACTGGTCCTGTACATATTCTTATTATATTTCCACTGAAAGACAGGTCGCTGAGACACATTCCCGTGCTGCAACTTAGTACGTAAATGAACATTTTGAAGCTACATTTCTGGCCTACTCTGCCTGATGAAAAGTATGAGTTAAATTCAAGAGTTGAGGTCAACGAACACTTTACAAGTACGGCAACGGCACCGCTTCAACCCAGCGATTAGCTTGTCATTTGAATTTGACCCTTAAATCGTATGTGTATCATATCATCATCATCATCAGTATAAAAAGCTTGCAACTCGCGGTTGGCGGGCGTACGACGAACTTGCACCTCGCGGGCTGCTTAGCTGGCAGCTACCGATAGCCAAAATTCAAAACAGAGCCGTGCCGCAGCTCTGCCGTTACAGTGTGCTATGACGTTAAGGGCTTTGCTATGCCACAAACTGTAAACGTGCGATTTTTATAGAATATAATAACTTACTCGGCCAAGTGGAACTGATGTCAAAGAGGATTCCCCAAAGTCCGAAGTCAAATATTGGAAGTTATCTTGTTAAGCTATTCAGCTGCTTACACTTGCATGTATTACATCAAAATTCATCCGACTAAGTTAGCCAATCAGACTTTGTACATTAATTTGCTGGAGGTTTCTGTTGCAAGGTTCGGGCATGATAGACATTATGATTCTGAATCTCCTCAAAGAGAATTCTCATACTGTAATACGCAAAAAATGTATGTTTATGTATTTATATCAGTTGTTTAGTACCCATAGTACAAGCTCTGCTTAGTTTGGGACTAGATGATGTTGATGTCCGTAATATTTATTTATTATTGAATTAAGTTATTTAAAGGATACGGAATTAAAACCAGAGATTGATGATCATTCTGTAGTTCGAAAACTGTTTGAACTAAAAGTCACTAAATATGAGTATGGTCCTGTCAAATTAGGTTCGAAATATCAAGAGTTTCACTAAAGTCGGACGGAGCGATGATTTGAAGATACTTCATGCTATCTTTGGTAATAATCTTCTAAAAACACCTTCACAAAATTTCAACTCTAAAATGCAGAATTGTTTTGCTAGAATATTTTTTTTGTTACAGACGATAAATAGCATATAGGTCACACTTAGTGGTAGGATACTACTGCAACCTGAAAGTCACAAGTGTCATTCCATTAACGGTTTGTTGGTAACCGGAGCATTTTGGTAATTCTGTAACAAATATGTTAAAGCAAAGCTCCGCAACGAATGTCACCATAAATCTAAAATCGGCCAAGTGCGTGTCAGGCCACTCATAGGAAAGGGTTCCTCAGTCACCCATAGTGGTACGTGGATAGGAAATCGTATCCAAAGGATAATTGTTCTGTTTACGTATTATTGCGATAATTTTCTAAGTAAGCGCATTTTTTTTTCAAATCAAATCAAACCATTTTATTTCAAATAAACCATACAACGGCACTTAGTCAGTCAGTCAGTAGTCTGTTCCAATTCGTAGATCCTATGGAGAGGAACAGACAAGACACTCCATGTACACTCTTTTCCAACATTGTTTTTACAATTTTTGGTTACATTGTTTGAGGCATTTTATTAAATGTGAGGACAATGTAACGATGCTGATATTTACACAGGTATTGTCCAAAAATAATTAAACAATAAATAGAAGTTGTGAAATGACCAGCCCCGACTGGCGGCGCCCGTATCACGAGCATGACCTATGCACCAGCCATCGTCCAGTTCAACCATATCGTAGGGAGCCGAACGAGTGAGCATGACATACTCACAACCGCCAGTCAACAAACAAACTTACGCTACTAGTGACTACAATGTGCTCACATGTACAATTCAAAATGTTCGCAGTTATACAATAATAAAACTATTTATAAATATGCTACTCTCTAAGAGTGCGATAAATATTTGGAACATGTCAATAAAAAGTAACTTATTATGCAATAATGTTAATAACAAAAATAATAATAATAATAGAAATGTCAAACAACAAGATACAATTAAAATATCAATAATACGTAAATGTCAGAAATATGGTTATCCAATGTCAAAAAAAAAAGAAAGTAAAATATAAGAATGTCAATCGTTAAGATAAAATTAACTTAAGCCGGAAATACAAAATAACTTCAAACTAACTTCTAAATAATTTGAGAATTAATCATGTGACTGTGGAGCAGGACCAGCATTGAGCCAAGCATTCTTGTCGGCAATGTAATCCTCTAATTTGTAATAAGCTTGCTTACCTACATAGTGTGCGCTTTACAACATTTTTAAATCGTTTCTCTGTTAAATTTAGTATGTTTTGAGATATTTTATTATAAAATTTAATACAGTACCCCATAAAAGATGTGTGAACTTTTAAGAGTCTAAAACGTGGTTGAATTAATTTATCTTTATTCCTAGTTGTATACCCATGTCTATCACATCTTTGATTGCAGAGATGTTAATTTTTTCGAACATACCTACATTATGTTTTCATAAATGTACTGACAATTGTAAAAGTTGTAACAGTTAAGCCTCTATAACTCCTGAACCAACAAAGTTATCTGATCCATTATAGTTTTCCTTTAAAGTTCATTATATGGACCACTATCACGAATTTTCTCAGAATTTTTGAGCGAGCCGTTTAGCTTTTAGAGGGGGGGGGACGCCCTGTTTTTACAAAAAAGTGGCTTTTAAAGTGAAATTTCTCGCAAACGGATACCTAAATCAAAAAATCGTCTTAGAAACTCTTTATTGTTTTTAAAAGACCTATCTAATGATACCCCACATGATAGGGTAGCCGCCAGAAAAAAAAAACATCCCCACGTTACGTGTACAAGGTACCCCAAATAAAAATATTTTTCATAATTTTATTGTAGCACTTTGTCAACGTAATTACAATACATATTCATGCAAAGTTTCATCTCTCTAGCACTTACCGTTTGGACGGTAAGTCGAGGACGGACGGACGGACGGACATGACGAATCTATAAGGGTTCGAAGTGGTGGTAAACATATTTCTATTTGTGAGACCAAAATTAGCTCTCCCTCTGGTTTACAAAACTGAATAGATATCCTTGAAATCGGGTATAAGCAAGACTGTATATTAATATCGTTAATAAACAATTTGATTTATATTTTGAAGCTACTTCTTAATTTACCATATCGAGTTGTCATAAAACATTTATAGTTCCCCCCTCAAAAGGGTCTTTTAAAATAATCATGGAAGATTTTTTGCCCCAGAGTCCCCTATTAGGTACAAGATGTCGGTACAAACGCAAAGGTCGTAAGCGACCCTCGATCTTCTACTTGCTTTGAAGACCAATGCAATTAAAACTTACGCTTGCCATCCTCTTCAAATAAATACGATATGAAGGAACTTTTTATTTACTTTCCTCGAAAAAAAACCGATAAATGGATTTTGGTGACTCCCACGAGTTTACTTGTTTTTAAGTCTTGAATGATATTGTATTAAAACTTATTAACAACTACCTAAGATTCAACAATAAGCACATAATATATTGCTGAAAATCTGAACTTTTTTTATTAGATCTAAAATTATCGATTAAATCAAAAGTTGGTATGTTCTTTATATACATTGACTAGTTGAGGTATGGTACTTAAGGTACGCATCCATTGGCCCGCGCCGGGCGCACCGCACGCAACGGATTATATTTTGCTTGCTTTAATGAAGACATTATTTTTTTATATAATGATGCGAGAATTTCTATATCGCGGTTCAGGATTAGTAGTTACTCCGTAGTCCGATGTATCTTCGATAAATGGCAATGTTGTACTTCATTCGCTTGCGCTGTGCGTGGAAATTACCACATGGATAAGTGACACTCAGACAGTACCTGCACATAATGGTTCTCATTACACAAATACATGTCTTGGGTTTAAATCGAGTACATGACCCTGGGCTTACCAGTGTATGTCACTAACCACTACATCAAGAGGTACGTCTAATGCCCAGTAACTTTTAAGGGTTGTTGATGATGATGATATTGGTATATAAATTTGGTTAAAATTATTATAATCTTTGAAGGCTTAGCAATAAGTAATAATTTCCCTAAACCAAGGATCTCATGAAGCATCTATCTTCAATTATAATAATCAATATATAACATACATCGACTCCATTTAAGACAGTAGGTGTTTACACATTGATCGTGAGAGAAGCATGCTTGAGCATAAATGGCCTCGACCGAAATGATACTAAGCATCATAGCAAACCAGTATTAGAATTTCATTTGAAACAGTATCAACGTATACGTTGTCTAGTACGTCTTGTGGTCTAGTACGTCGATAATAATCGAAAAAAACAGTTGCCTTTTATCGAGTATTCTACGTCTTGATAATTATGTGTCTATCGATCAACTGCCTCGATGGCGCAGTAGGAGTGTATGCGACTGCTGAAAATGAGGTCTCGGGTTCGATTCCCGGGTCGGACCAAATGTTTGTGTGATCCGCAAATATTTGTTTCGGAGTTTGGGTGTTTTATATGTATAATATGTATGTATTTACAAAAAAAAATATGTTTATGTATTTATATCAGTTGTTTAGTACCCATAATACAAGCTCTGCTTAGTTTGGGGACTAGATGGCATTGTGTGTAAGATGTCCGAAATATTTATTATTTATAATTTCCTGTCATCATCAATTTATAAAGAAGTTTTATAACAAAGCACAAATAATACTAAATTAAAAAAAGAAAACTATACATTTATATAAAATTAAAGTGTGTGTTTGTGAAATATCAAATTAACAGCTTTTTACTATATTCATATGAAACCATAATTATGGTACTTCAAAAAAGCTATTTTTACATATTTTGTTCTGTCTATTTGCTCCAGATAATCTCTGGAACGGTTTGACCGACTTTGACAGGACTTTTCCCGGCAGAAACCTGATGACATAAGGAATAACTTGTGCTCATTCTTTTTAGACTAGCTTCACCCTGCTGCATTACTCGCGATTCACAACAATACCCCATAAGGTACGCGTCCATCGTCGAGCGCCGGACGCACCGCACGCAACGGATTATATTTTGCTTCGTATGATTTCACATAGTGCTGCGTCCATTATCCAGGACGCACCGCATGCACGGCACGCAACGGATTGAACGGATTTGCTTGCTCATAAATGCGTTCGGTGCGGGCCGATGGACGCGTACCTTATGGGGTATTGTTGTGAATCGCGAGTAATGCAGCAGGGTGAAGCTAGTCTAAAAAGAATGAGCACAAGTTATTCCTTATGTCATCAGGTTTCTGCCGGGAAAAGTCCTGTCAAAGTCGGTCAAACCGTTCCAGAGATTATCTGGTACAAATAGACAGAACAAAATATGTAAAAATTGCTTTTTTGAAGTACCATAAATGATTTCATATGAATATAGTAAAAAGCTGATAATTTAATCCCTACTAATATTATAAATGCGAAAGTAACTCTGTCTGTCTGTCTGTCTGTTACGCTTTCACGCCTAAACCACTGAACCGATTTTCATGAAATTTGGTATGAAGATAGAACTGAACTTGGGAAAGGACATAGGCTACTTCTTACTGCAATAATCGATATACAAAGGCCAAATCTAGGTGATTAAAAAAATACTTAAATCGTAGAAGTCAAAATGTATCCATGTTTATCTCCTGTCAAAACTTCACAGGTTGCTAGGCATAACACACTTGCATGGCAACCATAATGATAGTTTGTAAATGACATATAAACCAGTAGATCAAGGTAGATAATTTTTGAAAACAAATAAAATTATGGTAGGATGAAACCTATTGGAAAAGGAGGAGAATATTATAAAAATGAAAGGAAAAATAATTTACGGGCGATCTGAGGTCGGGAAAGGGTAGGGGGGGAGGTTTTCGGGTCCTATAAGCGGGGCGTGAAAAAGCATTTCACTAAGCCGCCATAGTGTGGGCCGCCATACATTAATGTCTGCATTCGTAGTAAGTGTGGTAGCCCCGACTCTTTGATTCTGCTCATGCTTTCCATCAGGCAGGGTAGAGTCACTTTGGATGGCCTAATATATAAAACAAAGTGTAAAAAACGGTTTATCTCGATTTCCGGCAAAACTACAAGTCCTAGGGAAAAAAGTTAAATGGCAAAGTTGTAGGTAATTAAAAGATCAACAACTTTTTTAGGATTCCGAAGTTTATGACTTTGAACCCTTATAGATTCGTCGTCCGTCCGTCCATCCTCGATTTACCGTCCAAACGGTAAGTGCTAGAAAGATGAAACTTTGCATAAATATGTATTGATTGAATGAATATTCCTTTCCCTCCCTACCTTCCAGAACATTCAACTGCCAATGCAGGACAAGCTCGGTATCCTGGGTATGGATATTTGCCGGGATCTCAACTGACGGGAATACATAGAGAGCATCACCAAGGCGGCCTCGCGAAAGCTCTGTGTGCTAAACAAGGTGAGACGGTTTTTCTCGCCGGGACATCTGTGTCTTCTCTACAAGACTCAGGTTCGTTCCTGCGTGGAGTACTGTTCTCACCTCTGCAATGGATCCGCGCAATATTTACTCGACGCTCTCGACCGGTTGCAGCGGCGAGCAATCCGCATTATTAACAGTCCCGAATCTATCGAATTCCTGGAGCCTCTGCATTTGCGCAGAGACATCGCTTCTATGGCGGTTCTCTATCGCCTTTACCATGGTGAGTGTTCTGAAGAGCTCTTCCAACTGGTCCCACCTTCTCCCTTCCTTTACAAGACAACACGTGCTGGACTTGGAAGTCACCGCTTCAGGGTAGAGGAAATACGCACCAGAACGAAACGGTTCGGCTCTTTCTTCTTATGCCGAGCAGTCAAAAGCTGGAACTCACTGCCAGCCCACGTGTTTCCTTCCCACTATGATCCCGGGTCCTTTAAGCAGGGCGTGAAAAAGCATCTTACTAAGCCGCCATAGTGTGGGCCGCCATACTTTACTGTCTGTATGTGCGGCAATGATGTGTGGTTTTCCCCACTCTTGGATTCTGCTCATGCTTTCCATCAGGCAGGGTAGAGCCACTTTGGTAGGCTAAATATGAAAGAAAATAAAAAAATGAATTGTAATTACGTCGACAAAGTGCTACAATAAAATTATGAATAATATTTTTATTTAGGGTGCCTCCCCTACACGTAAAGTGGGGATGTTATTTTTTTCTCGCGACTACCCCATCATGTGGAGTATTATTATATAGGTCTTTTAACAATATTAAAGGGTTGTTAAGACGATTTTTTGATTTAGGTATCCGTTTGAGAGAAATTCCACTTTAAAGGCCACTTTTTTGTAAATACAGGGCGTCCCCCCCTCTATAAGCTATACGGCCCTCTCAAAAAATGTGGATAAAATCGTGATAGTGGTCCATATAATGAACTTTAAATGAAAACTATAACGAATTAGATGACATTGTTAGTTCGGGAGTTATAGAGGCTTAACTTCTACAATGTGCTTACTTGGAAAACGTCATACAAAATTAACGCATTAATACGTAAACATAACAATAAAATTATCCATTGGATACAATTTCTAATCCACGTACCATTATGGGTGACTGAGGAACCCTTTCCTGTGCGTGGCCTGACACGCACTTGGCCGATTTTTTATTTACACTTTTTTTCACATAACCTCAAATTATATGTGAAAAACTCAAAAAACCAAGTTTTTGATTTTTTATTTTTATAATATATGTCTTTTTATATATATATATGTCTGTCTGTCTGTTACGCTTTCACGCCTAAACCATTAAACCGATTTTGATGAAATTTGAATGAAGATAGAACTGAACTTGGGAAAGGACATAGGATACTTTTTATCTTTTTATATATAGGGGACGAAAGTTTGTGTCGAAGTTCCTTATTATCAAACATAAAATCATGTAAGATTGTTTAATCTACCCTTACCGTGTCGCACGATATAAACGAATTCCACGCGGGCGAAGCCGCGGGCGGAAAGCTAGTATTACATAAACACACACTTCAATTTTTATTTCTATAGAGTATTGTTTTAAAAATGTAGTTTTAGTTGTGCTTTGTTATAAAACTTCTTTATAAATTGATGATGATAGTAAATTATAAATAATTAATATTTCGGACATCTTACACACAATGCCATCTAGTCCCCAAACTAAGCAGAGCTTTTATTATGGGTACACATTAAACAACTGATATAAATACATAAACATACTTTTTTTTGTAAATACATACATATTATACATATAAAACACCCAAACTCCGAAACAAATATTTGCGGATCACACAAACATTTGGTCCGACCCGGGAATCGAACCCGAGACCTCATTTTCAGCAGTCGCATACACTCCTACTGCGCCATCGAGGCAGTTGATTGATAGACACATAATTATCAAGACGTAGAATACTCGATCAAAGGCAACTGTTTTTTTTTTCGATTATTATCGACGTACTAGACCACAAGACGTACTAGACAACGTATACGTTGATACTGTTTCAAATTAAATTCTAATACTGGTTTGCTATGATGCTTAGGATCATTTCGGTCGAGGCCATTTATGCCCAAGCATGCTTCTCTCACGACTAATGTGTAAACACCTACTGTCTTAAAGCGAATCACCGTATGTTATATATATTGATTATGATAATCGAAGATAGATGCTTCCTGACATCCTTGGTTTAGGGAAAATATTACTTATTGCTAAGCCTTCAAAGATTATAATAATTTTAACAAAATTTATATACCAATATCATCATCATCAACAACCCTTAAAAGTTACTGGGCATTAGACGTACCTCTTGATGTAGTGGTTAGTGACATACACTGGCAAGCCCAGGGTCATGGACTCGATTTCCACCCAAGACATGTTTTTGTGTAATGAGAACCATTATTTGTAGGAACTGTATCTGAGTGTCACTTATCCATGTGATAATTTCCACACACAGTGCAAGCGAATGACGTACAACATTGCCATTTATCGAAGATACATCGGACTACGGAGTAACAAATAATCCTGAAACGCGATATAGAAATTCTCGCACCATTATATAAAAAAATGTTGTCTTCATTTCTAACACGGATACTTACTGAACCGGCCTCGTATATTTGAAATAGTATTTTTACGATCTTTCGTTTGATATCGATTTTGCTAGGGTTAGAAAAGAAATCAAAGCCACCTCCTCCCCCCCTTTTTTTCCATTTGCGTACACCATTTTAAATATTTATATAAGCCTATATCACTACTACTGATTCTAACGATTTCAATAACAGCTTATATGCTAAAATCCATCCAGCAGTTTCGGCTGGAGGGCGTGCCAAAGAAATGGACGTACATATAAGCTTGAAAAATTTACCCTCCTTCTGACGCAGCCAGTTTAAAAACTTGTGACCTATGGTATACCAGTTTCCTTTCCTTCTCTTTGCAGTACTGTTTTTCTGTATAGTTTGCTCTTTTAGATACCCTTGCGGAATAAATAAATATGGTGATTCTCTCTCTCCGTTTGTAATCGTTACTACAGTGTCCGCAATTTTTATACTATTAACGTAAAATCGATTTAAAAGACTTTCAAAATTGATAAATTCTCTTTGTACAATTTAATTGGACCTAAATACACGTTATCAGGCATCAGTAGCGGGGTATGTGCGGACTGTGGTGCAAATGCACTGTCTAATTGAAAGCAAACAGCGAGCCGTGATGGTGCACAAAGGACGGTTGAATTGTTAAACAGCTCCGTGTGTTATAGACTCCTCGTTTCTGTGCTTGAGTATAGTCATATTGTATATTATCTTCTTTGAAATATACGATTTTATTTTTATGTTTTCTTTATTTAGAACTTCAATAAAAAATTGCGCTTCAGAATGATTAATGTCAAAAAATAACGAAAGAAACAATTGTTCATACAAATTCATACTTAAAATCCTACATTATATTATAAACGTATTAATATGTATGTATGTATGTTTGTTGCTCTTTCACGCAAAAACTACTTAACAGATTTGGATGAAACTTTATAGTAATATAACTTCATACATCAAAATAACACATAGGATACTTTTTACTGTTACAATCGAGATACACGCGGATGTAGCGAAAGCTAGTTATTATATAAATTTGAAAGTAATCCTGACTCTTAGTTTGTTTTGTACAGATGAACCGTGGCACAGATTTCAATTAAATTTGAACTGGTGGACAATAGGGCACTCTTTACCGCGATAACCGATATATATATGTGAAGCCGTGTATATAACTAGCGGTTCTATCATTATTTTAGGCCAGAGACAAAAAAAGTTTTCATCACAATCTGACTAATAATTTCCGAGCGCATAAAGAACAAGAGTTTTACACCCTTATGTATATCGTAGATGCTCAACTAGTTTCATTAACGATGAGGAATCCTTTGCAAGAGTAAAAACGACTTTCCACGTTTGATTCAGAAAGTTAAATCCATAAAATGTGTCATTAAAAATTTCTCTAAAGAACTTTTTTGTCCCTTAAATTTTACTACTTATGGCACGGATTTTAAATAGATTGATTACATATAATATGTAAAATGTTTGTATAAACAAACCGCTCATTAGTAGAGCTACTTAATAATGAACCTGAAATACAAATGATGATTACATTATTTAATAATCCCGTGCGTTTCCATCTGGAATGTTAAATGTGTAATCATGGCGAGTATATTAAGGGACGATTTAAATTAAATTGGCTAATATACCATTATTTGGGACTAGCTGACCGGTGCCCACTTCGTTCTAAAGTTTTCAAGTCAATTCGACTACCATGAAATGAACGTATCATTCTTCTGGTTTAAATAGCATATGGTTCTTACAAATAATGGGGGCTTTCTATTGATAAAAGAACTTTCATAATTGGTTCAGTAGAGATATTTGTGCTACAATCTCACAAACTTTAGCTCTTAATAATATAAGTATACGTATTGTGGGTTCTAATAAAGAAATACTGAAGTCAATATATTCAATGATAAATTAAAATTAATAAATTTTCTCAAAAAAGCGATAATTTTGATAATAAAAAACCTAATTTCAGAGCTAGCGCACTAGCACTATATAGAAATTTTAAAAGAAAATTTTCTATTACGAGAACCAGCCCCCCTAGCCAACGTTTTTCGTTTTCTATCCTATCCTTTATTATAACTCGTGCGACCTAAGATGGCACCTGACTCAAATATCAGTCGTTTAAAGTACTGAGTGCAAGAAAAATATAATTTATTCTAGTTTTTGAAAATTTCAACATTTATTTTGCTTCAAGTAGTTTCTCTTAACATAATACTTTATCTTAAGTAGTACTTTACTACTTGAGTTAAGAAAATACATATGCATACCAAAAGGAAGCAGACCTCATTAATTATTTACCCGAATGCATTCTTCGTGGAGTGATTTAAATAATATTAGGTAATACCTAATATCATTTTAAATGAAATTAGGAACTGAAATATGGTTATAAATTACATATAAATTTTTAAATCATCATGATAAGCCTTTTAATCGTAGTCTCTAAATATCATATTAGATGGATATTCTTTATTTTAAACTATTGCGTCTCATAGTCGTCATGCTGGTTTTTTTGTGTGACCTTTCTTAAAATAATAGGGTTATCCAGACGAATATAATGATAAATAAATAAAAAAAAATGGAGTGCTTTATAGAACATTAGGTCATACCTAATAAACTAAAATTATTATGGAAAGATTCGTGCAACGGTAATAGTGATGCTAACGCTACTCGCAAGACAACAGGGGGGTATCACGCGGGGGAACGGTATCATGTATTGTTTTGAGCCAGGTGCCATCTTAGCTCGCACGAGTTATATATTTGTCTTTTCTCTTGTTTCGTTGTTTCATATTTTGTACGTGACTGAGTGACATTAGCCAATGAAACAAGAGAATAGCTTTCAAACTTAGCTAGGGCAAATAAGTCGCAGACAGAACGCGCGAAATCATATTTGTCCAGATCGAAGTGGTCGCTTAAAATCAAATCAAATCAAATCAAACCATTTTTATTTCAAATAAACCAATACAACGGCACCTTTGAAACGTCAAGTAGTCAGTCAGTAGTCAGTCGTGAAACTAATTGTTTGTTCCAATTCGTAGATCCTATGGAGAAAAACAGACAAGAAACTCCACGGACACTCTTTTCCAATAAAGTTCTTTTTCTAGCCTAAACCGCAAATTAAATACGTTACTTTATATTTTGCAGGCACAAGAGTTTGATTGCAGCCAACACTAACGATGCAAAACTTTTGGATTAGAAGTTTAAAAGACTCATATTAATAACTACCAGTAATTAACGTAATAAAACAGCGCTGTCAACAACCTCATAAAGTAAAATTAAAATTCGCCATAAAAATCTTATTTCTCGTTAACATAATTAATGGCGCTGTTTATCATCGCATGGTAATTAAAGCCAACGAAATTATTGTGAATATTTCAACACAACTTTATAGATTGAACTCATTGGTGTTGTTTACTTTAGTCTTTATGATTTACTATGAATTAAATAGTTATAATATATGTATTTAGTTATTATACGTATAGGTTATCTATAGGTGTATATATAGGTATAGGTACTCGTATAGGTTAAAATGATGAGAAAAAGGTTTTACGAGTATAGTATTTTTTACATTAATTCATCATTCATCAACAGCCTTTAACAGTCCACTGCTGGACATAGGCCTCTCCTTTGAAAGGAGGTTTTACATTAATAAATCTTCAATATTTGTTATGTTAAAGGTAGTACAGCCAACCTAACAGAATTATCTACCCAGGCCGCCATGGTGTGGGTCACCATGCTATATTGCCTACCCTCACAGTGAACATGGTGACCCCTTCTCCTGGATTCTACTCATGCTTTCAATCAAGCAGAGTAGAGTCAGTTTGGTAGGCTTAAATATATAAAAAGTAGAAAAAGTTAAAGTGGACTTTTTTTATAAAAATTACTTTGATGTCATATTTGTTCTAAAAAACGTAACTGACTTTAATTCAGAATAATAAAACTCAATCCAATTAAGAGTCTATTCCATTTTTAAGCCGGTTTACGTATTCTGGACTAACTAGGTGCAATATTGAGTTTGCAAAATTAGAATTGGCAAAATGAATGTTAAATTTGCGAAAAACTGAAAAATTGAAAAACTCCACACCTAAGAGGGTGAAAAAGGTAATCAAAGATCAGCATAATAACACGATCAGATCAGCATAACACGTAGGCGAAGCCGCTACTAGTATACATACAAAAATAATGTGTCAATACATTAATACTCCTTATCACTAAAGGTATATATATGTACGTGGAGTTCCCCTCGAGGGTGCAGGACGGCAGTAAAACGACCATAAGCACTGCATGTAATAAACAGGGAAGACTTAATCGCCTTAAGTAACTGTATCAGAGTAGATATAAATATGTTATGTTCCTTTATCTAATCAATAAATGTAAAAGCTTTACTATTTGTGTGACATTACGGTGGGTATTTATTTGTACTTGAAAACGCACAAAAATACTTTCCAACAAAAAGTAATGCCAACGTTTTTGTGCTCGCCAGTGGGTGGGTTCTATGAGGTTTTAGCTGTCAAAGTTAGACCGCTTAATTTTGCATTTTTGCACCTCTTTTTCTCAATTCCGCTTTTAAAGCACAGATATTCATTAAGACGTAATTTGTAAATTTCATAATCAATGTCGCGTATATATATATAAAATATTCACAAACATAATTAGGGAGTTAATTTTCATTCGAAAGTCAAGCCGGCCATTTGTGCTGAAGTCAGCGTGTTTCTACTACCTTTGTTCTTAGTTTTATGACTGTATATTGTTTATAAGCGTTCATGTACACTGATGTACGTATTTTGTAAGGATTTGTATTAGCTTTAGCACAAAGTCATAGTAAATGTTAGATATCTTCTTCTTATCTCTAAAGTGCTACTACAGTATAAGAAAATATCTAGAAGATAGATTATTATAGACTTTAAATAACCAAAACCTTATTACTTACCAGATGCAAATTATGAATCACGCGTAAATCAAATAGCTCCTCCTCTCTCCAGATATGCTGTGCCCGACGAGATCCATAATTGTTTCCTATATTTAAGCTTACTACCGTAGAGCCGTCGGTCCCGGTTGTCATGAACATCTATGGCAATCGTTATTGGGAAGTCAGTGCCCTCAAATATACTGACAACTAGTTCAATCTTCGATAGGGTTGCGGAGGTCCGATGCCAGTCGCTCCGTGGAAAAACTGAAATTCAGGTAAAACCGGTTGAACTAGTAGCTGACCCATAATAAACTTGGGAATAAAGGCTCGGAAGATGATTTAAGCTTACTACCTATAATTGTACGTTAAGGAATGGAATAAATAAAATTAAAATTAAAATTTTACCAACCATATCTATTTCATTGAATAAATACAACAATCTGTATAGTCACGTATTCAGAGAGAGAGAAGAAAAAAGAAAATGGGTGACCCATGGCGACCCACCTATGGCGGCCTAATGATATGCGTCTGCATTATTGGGCCTTCGGTATCACACTCACTAACGAAATACATTATATTTCCAACCACCAACGGAATAAATCGTAATTTAAATACCCCAATGCTATTGTATTTCGTGTATATGTCATAAAAAATCCTGGACGCGAAATGAAAATTCATTGATTATGACATGTTTATAATCAAAGCGAAAATTAAATCTTAAATCTCAAACGAGTTCTGAAGTCTTTTAAAGTAAGTCTAGTATATTTTCCTTATTAATTATCGCAAGAAAAATAACTACGATTATATTAATTGCTCCTGTCTTTTAAATTCCCACGTGCCTGAAAAATTTATGTTGATATTGTGAGAAAGGAACGACTGTTCAAGGATAGTAATACAATTAAAGTAGGTACTTACTTAATAGAAATTCATTTAAGTTTTATTTTTTTTACGTTAAAAAAGTGATCATATTGCAAAGGTAACAATTATGCAGTCAGTCTGCGAGCAAAAAAGGTTTTATAACGTTGCGTATAATGTAACCTTACATTTTTAATGGTGACGACCATTCCAATTTTATTCACTTGTATATAGACAAGCTGAGTACGGTACTAATAGAGCACAGTTTATTCAGTTTTCCTATTTTACACGCTTTTTATTAGCTTCACCTGTATGTTTGTTTGTATGTTTGTAACCGACTCCTTCGGCTGCGATTTTGACCCACTTTAAATGGCCAGATTTCGTTCAAACTTTGAAGATTTATCGAGGACCGATGACAATACTCTAATTGAAAAAAAAAAAACAAAAAAAAAAAATATTAGTTTTTCTAACAAAAATAGTTTTAATAAACTAAACATACAAACTTTTACACAAACATACAAACCAAAAAGTAAAAAATAATTTTAATGTAACATAAGAAATCATAGAAAATAATTATAATGTAACATAAGCCTAGGGTGCTTTCTGAAAATATTTCAATAACGTCGCCCCCCGCTTTTTGTATTAAAATTATTTTCTACTTTTAGTTTAAAATCGTGTTTATTTAGTTTCTTAAATTTTTTATCATTACTTTCAGTGAAGTTAAAAACACTAGTAATTTGAAATCCTATTCCAGAAACTTTGGGGATATCGTATTACGACTTACATTTAGGTATGTTCCTGTCGAAAACACCAGAAACGCAAACCTATCACCTGTCAAACATAGTTAAAGGTAACATTCGATACAGTCGTGCTTGAACGAAATACAGGTAATGAAACAGTTGCTGAAACCCTGGCAATGGGAGACGTATCTAGCCTAAGTACGGATGCATTAGCAGATTAGTTCCCCCGTGTGCATTGGGAATGAATGAGATCCAGAATCTATGGAAGCGGTAAAGGAATATTGCCAATGGTACATAATATTAGTAAATATTATTATGATACATGTAGGTAGCTTTACAATGACCATCGTCGTTGGTATCATTAATAATAATAGCTTTATTGTTTCTCACACCCAGTTTCAAGTATATAGTTTAAAAAAAAAACACAAAGCAAAAACAGTTTACATTGATATAAATTGTGCCCGAGACTGGTATATGCACTAGGATGACCTGTATTACAGATTACCAGCTTTTTTTACCAGATTAAATGTTAGTAACTGAAGCAAAAGTTTGTGCCCATTTTTACCAAAAAAATCCAAATGCCGTCAGGGTTATGGAGGTCAGAAGCCAGTCGTTGGTAGAAAAACTGATATTCGGGCAAAATTGGTTGAATTGGTAACCTACCCCAAATAATTTTGGAAACTAGTGGTCACCTAGTGATCGAAATTCGAACATAATCAATTTGAATTATAAGTGGGAACATAAGTAAGGTTCTAATGTTTAAAAAAATATAACTTCTTTAATCACTTTTGCATTGACTTATGACCTACAATTTTTTTTGATGGGTGGGAGTTCTCGAGGAAGGACATAGGCTACTGTTTACCGCAAAGACGCGGGCAAAAGGTAATATGTTATAATCTGCATTAATTAGTCTACGTGATATGAATATATGAATAATTAGGTCGGATACCTTACCGTATCCTGGGTCGAGCTGTTGTTGGGATTTTCCTACACGAAATTCTTCGGTACCGGTTGTCAGGGACATCTATGACAGTCATTATTCGGAAGACAGTGCCTTTAAATATACTAACAACTAATGTAACCTCCAATTCAGTTCACCCACAGTGTTGCGGAGGTCCGATACCAGTCGCTCTGTGTAAAACCGGTACCGGTTGTGAGGAACATCTATAACAGTCATTATTCGGAAGACAGTGCCTTTAAATATACTAACAACTAATGTAACCTCGAATTCAGTTCGCCCACAGTGTTGCGGAGGTCCGATACCAGTCGCTCTGTGTAAAACCGGTACCGGTTGTGAGGAACATCTATAACAGTCATTATTCGGAAGACAGTGCCTTTAAATATACTAACAACTAATGTAACCTCGAATTCAGTTCGCCCACAGTATTGCGGAGATCCGATGCCAGTCGCTCTGTGTAAAACCGGTACCGGTTGTAAGGAACATCTATAACAGTAATTATTCGGAAGACAGTGCCTTTAAATATACTAACAACTAATGTAACCTCGAATTTAGTTCGCCCACAGTGTTGCGGAGGTTCGATTCCAGTCGCTCTGTGTAAAAACAAACATGCAGGTAAAATCGGATGAACTAATGACTGACCCCAAATAATCTTATCTTAGGAATAGCAAAGGCTATCAAGATGATGACCCTACACACCTTCCACGGAAAGAGACCCCAAGTATAACTAAACACTTCTTCTATCCACCATATATCTTCGTAAGGCCACCTCTTACAAAAGAGCTCCATCGTATCGAACTTGTAACATTTGCATTTTAGATTTAATATCATTTAACTGTACCAGTACCCGTGAGTATCAGATTTATAGCTAGTTTAACCGACTATGCATAACAAAGGATTGCAATTTTGAATAATATTTCCAACAATGTTGTAGGCGGACGGGTTAAGTGAATTGTATGTATGTAATACAATGTGGAAATGTTACAGCCTACATACACACACGAAATTATATTCAAGGTTATTATCAGTTGTCTAGTATCTATAATACAGGCTCTGTTTAGTTTGGGACTAAACAGCGTTGTGTTTAAAATATACGAACTATTTATTTATTATTACACAGCTCAAAGTCACACAAAGTTTAAGAAATAGTAATTAAAATTTCATCATGTCCGTCAGTCCATTCTCGACTTACCTCCCAAACGATTAGTGCTAGAAAGATGAAATTTTGCATGGATATTTCATTTTTATCACGTCACTAAAGTTCTAAAATAAAATCTTGAAAAATGTTAGATAGGTCGTGTGTGGTATTACTTAACAGGTCTTTTGAAAACATTGAGAAGTTGCTTAAATTATTTTTTTAGTTTAATAGTATAGCAGGAAACTTTACAAACATACACAAAACGGACACAAAGAATACAAAGGCTCAGAACAGTTTGTGAGTCACACTATAGTCGTCACAAAATAAGAAGCCCGTTTTGATATTTCTCATTTGACATGCCGCATGTAAGAAATTGAAAAATCTAATTCATAATCCTATTTAATTACTATGTTACCCATACACTATCACAACGCGTATCATAAATAAGCATCAAGTTTAACTTGATAATGAAAAATTGCACTCAAAAACACGAATTAATCGTATTAGTTACGCCACGATGACAAATGTCAAACCGGGCTTCTTATTTTGTGACGACTATAAGTGTTGTTGTTGTTGCCAGAGTGTCACCACCCTTATTCATCCCGCAGGTGTCGTAAAAGGCGACTAAGGGATCAACTACGCAAGACAACATCAATGCAAAGAGAAGGAGAACTTGAAACCAACCCTATACCAACCCGTCTGGCCAGTGTGGTATAGTAGGCCAAAACCTCCTTTTCAAGGAGAGGCCTATGTCCAGCAGTGGACTGTTAAATGCTGTTGATGATGATGATGATGACTAAGTGTTGTTGGTCATACACTTGAATACACAATACAGTCTAGTAGATAGTGACTGTTTAACCACTACGCCATTTGTGCAGCCAATATAGAAATTATGCATGAAAACAATATTACTACTAGGTGAAAATATTCTTAAACCTTATAATATTATTCAATACCAACCATTCTGTACTTAGTAAACATTACGATACAAATTCTTGACATAACCATAAAATATAAAAGCTCTCCATGGGCTGTATTAGTTCCCAGGTAGCCATTAATTCTTTAGTTAACTGTTTACAATAATAAACGAGATACAATAAAACCTATACTAAAAAGGCTGAAGCGTTTGTTTGTTTGGTTAAACGCACTAATCTCGGAGACTACTAGTTCAAATAAAAAAAAAATAAAAGTTTGATAGATAATCCATTTATCGACGAAGGTTACAGTCTCTAAAGTTTAAAATTATATGGGAATCATATATAACTATGGTATATAAGCGTCAATCAAAAATTTTCCGAAAACGGGGTATATTAATTATTATTGAGACACTCAGACATAATTGAGCAGTTCTGCTAATGTATAATAGGAATAGAAAATGATTATTTTCTTCAAGTGCTAATCTCATTTACATTTATTTTATAGGTTAGGTTAATATCAATGATGCCATTGTATTTTAATTATTACAGTAAAAGGTCAAGAAGTTTATTTAAAGATGTTAAGCTTTTGATGGATCCAATTTTTCCTGACGTGGGAAGCTCGCCCACGGTTGTGAACCGTTTCGAGATTTCGATTTTAATTGAAGTGTTTCTATTCAAAGTTGATTCGATTTAAATTTAAAGAATATGTTAAACCTTTAAGCGTAGCAAATTTAAGCAAGAATCATGTAGCTTGTTAATAAATATAGTCGACTGCCTTATTGGTCTAGTGGTTAGCGTATGCGGCGGCTGATCAAGAGGTCTCAAGTTCGATTCTCGGGTCGATCCAAATGTTTGTATTATCCGCAAATATTTGTTTCGGAGTCTGGGTCTTTTCTATCTAATAATGTGTTTGTTTTCACAAAAAAAACAGGATGTTTATGTATTTATATCAGTTGTCTAGAACCCATGGTATAAGCTATGCTTAGTTTGGGACTAAGTGGCGTTGTGTGTAAGATGACTGAAATATTTATATATTATTTATTTATATTATTATAACTAAGGTACTTTACTCTTTAAGCTATAGTACCATCATGTCCATCTACGTCATCATCGATGCCTGATTACAAAGGTCCAGCAAGTACGAGGTAAATGTCTATTGTATGTCGCAAAACCGAAGGAGACGATGGGGAACAATCGTATACTGCGACATGCATTGCCAATTAACCTCGACATGTTACAAATTAACTGGATCGTATGTTCACGACATTAATGTGGTAAGGGAGTAGTAGGTAGGCTGTTGAGGACAATTGTGCAAAAAATGTGTGTGTCCATCAATTTGACGGTCTCGGTGGCGCAGTGGTAGCGTATGCAACTGCTTTGCTTGAGGTTGATGCTTGTGTAATTTACAAATATTTGTGTCGTAGTTTAGGTGTTTTCTATGTATAATATGTATGTATTTACAAAAAAAGTTTATTTATACTATATATCTAGTACCCATAATACAACCTCTGCCTAGTTTGGGACAAGATGGCGCTGTGTTAGATCTGTAAAATACGAAAATATTTAATAGGGAAAAAATTGAGAGAGATAGTACTATTATATTATAAATCCCTACTAATATTATAAATGCGAAAGTAACTCTGTCTGTCTGTCTGTCTGTTACGCTTTCACGCCTAAACCACTGAGCCGATTTTGATGAAATTTGGTATGAAGATAGAACTGAACTTGGGAAAGGACATAGGCTACTTTTTACTGCAATAATCGAGATAGAAAGGCCAAAGCTAGGTGATTATAAAAATACATAAATCGTAGATGTCAAAATGTATCACTGTTTATCTCCTGTCAAAATTTCACAGGTTGCTAGGCATAACACACTTGCATGGCAACCATAATGATAGTTTGTAAATTACATAAAGACCAGTAGACCAGGATATATAATTTTTGAAAACAAATAAAATTATAGTAGGATGAAACCTATTGGAAAAAGGAAGAGAATATTATAATAATGAAAGGAAAAATAATTTATGGGTAGGCGGGAAATTTTTCGGGTCCTTTAAGCGGGGCGTGAAAAAGCATCTCACTAAGCCGCCATAGTGTGGGCTGCCATATATTATTGTCTGCATTCGCAGCAAGTGTGGTAGCCCCGACTCTTGGATTCTGCTCATGCTTTCCATCAGGCAGGGTAGAGTCACTTTGGATGGCTAAATATGTAAAACAAAATGTAAATCTAAAGGGTTTATCTCGATTTCCGACAAAACTACAAATCCGGCAAAACTTGAAAGAAAAAAGTTAAATGGCAAAGTTGTAGGTAATTAAAATTTATGACTTCGAACCTTTATAGATTCGTCATGCCCGTCAATACCGTCCAAACAGTAAGTGCTAGAAAGATGAAACTTTGCAAGAATATGTATTGTAATTACTTCGACAAAGTGCTATAATAAAATTATGAAAAATATTTTTATTTAGCTTACCTCCCCTACACGTAAAGTAGGGATGTTTTATTTTCTTTCGGCTACCCCATCATGTGGGGTATCATTATATAGGTCTTTTAAAAACAATAAAGGGTTGTTAAGACGATTTTTTGATTTAGGTATCCATTTGCGAGAAATTCCACTTTAAAGGCCACTTTTTTGTAAAAACAGGGCGTCCCGTCCCCCCTCTAAAAGCTAAACGGCCTGCTCAAAAAATCTGGTCTAATTTGTGATAGTGGTCCATATAATGAACTTTAAATGAAAACTATAACGAATTAGATGAATGCATACATTTACAATTACGATGGTGACCAAGCTAAAAACAGAAATTTCAATAAGTAACTGAATGTGGTCATGGGAACTGTTTCTATTTTTTCTGATTCTTTTCGAATTTTCTCTATCCTGCCTCATTATTGGACCTTTACTGAAATCCTAAATAAATAAGGTGTACACTCCAAACAACTAAACACACAAACATAGTAACATATATAGCTTTAAGTGAGTCTCAGTAGAACATTGTAGACTCGTTGTGTACCATCTGCCCGCCCACTAACTCTTGGATAAATTCGTTAAGGAATTTCAGTTGGTTTCACCATGTTTAGTTAAACTTAGTTTACCATTGATTAAAGTATAGTTTACTAGAGATGATAGTTCTCTTTCGTCGTGAGAGAGCTGTATTTTGCGCACATGTGATATGTATCAAAGTTGATATTCTACAGAAGAGAATATAGGCGTTAGCGATTGTAAAAAGAGGTGTGACGTAAAATACTTTATCTTGGCTTGGAGGCCAAATCCACCTTTTTCTTTCTCTATATTTGAGAGAAGGGTCAAAAGCTGTCAATACATGACACACTTATTTCTTTTAAGCCAAAGGTTCACAAGAAAAGTCGATAGGATATTCATTTACATCGACTGCACGATTGGCCTAGTGGTAAAGCGGTCGCCTCGCCGCTCTCTACTGCGCCAAGTGTCGCGGGTTCGAATCCCACGTGGGATAACACTTTATGTGATTGACAAATTGTTGTTCTGAGTCTGGGTGTTCTTTGCGTCCGTTTCATGTATGTTTGTAAAGTCCCCCGCGACACCGGAATTCATATTCCTAATGCGGGAGTTGTACACCTAGTTATGGAACCTTTGTTTTTTTATAAATAAATACAGTAATTTAATAATGCCCAAATAGACTTGTCTCCTAAACCTCACGAAAATAACTGTAGATGGTCTCATTATAGCGCATTTGATATTTCAGAATTACGGTACCAGGTACGGTTGCCCAGTGGTCAAAATTTGATTAAAATACATTTTTTAGCTTCCTTAGTCATTTCTGTTCTGTATTGTGTATATATTACACGGTATACAAATAGAGTTTTATATCTATCTCCTACATATAGACTTTAACTGTGCTAAACTTCTTCTCCTTTAGCATATTTTTGCTTCACGTATAAATAATACATAGACACTGCAACATTTCACATTATCACATCACATTCTAAACATGCATAAAACAGAAATAACCTGTTTAATTAATTAGTTCAATGGTAGCTTTAGGTATATGTGTAAGTGTAACCACTAAAGTAACTTATTCAGCAATACGTAACATTTTACCAGTCTAACTAATAACAATTCGATCATAGTCTTAACGTTAATTAATCCACGGTGCTACTGACCACAGTTTTTAGTGGGACTCCCCAACAAGTTGGTGGGCCACCCTAACTCATTTACTTTGAATTACTTACATACGGGACGGCGAACGACTTTACGAAACTACTTTTAGAATAAATGTATTTTGGAGACGTTCCTGATTCACTTTATTAATTTTCCTACCGTTGCGCAGAAATTTGATAACGATGTTACAATTTCTATGTGTGTTGACGGATCCAGAATAAGGAGTGACACAAACCTCTATTCATCCCATGGGTGTCGTCAGAAACGACTAAGTGAGCAAACCCAGGAAACTATCACTGCAACAAGAAAAAGTTTAAAAACTTTGATAAGATTATATAAAAAGTTTTGGTGAAATTTGTATGACCCAAATTAATTGAGTCATTATTGCATATCTATTGATACCTGATTCACTAAAATCGATTTAATAGTTTAGTCGCTACAGGAGAACATACAAATACATCTTTTAAATTCTGTTAAAAAATTTAATGTAGAAACAAGAAAAATTTAATTTTAATTTTATTTATTTTATATAATGTAATAAAAATGACATAAGACATTGAAATAAATGTTTAAAATAAATATCAGACTTAAACTACATGTATGTAAATAACTTACCAATGTAAATATAACATAGTTAAAATAAGATATTGTTAATACCGGGAATTATACCCGAAAATTTATATATAGACTTATGATAGAAATAAAATAAGAATGACAAGGTCCTGTCGAACCATGGATGGGGAAAAGCTGAGAGGTCAAATATAGACCCCATTAAAAAAAAAAAAAAAGTACAAATACATTAGCTTCGCCGTATTCAGGTAAAAATAAAACCCAATACCACTCCGTCTGACGTGCGTGGTGAAGTAGACTAAGTCCTCCTTCTATGAGGAGCGCCTATGTTCACTAGTGAACTATAGAAGGCTGTTTATTTAAATAATTCAAAAATAAACTACGAGGATGAAATAGTAGTCTTAGCGGTTACCTTACTGCTTTCCACTACTGTTATGGATTTATAACCCACATGGGAAACACTTTATGTGATCCATAATTTGTTGCGCTGAAGCTGGAAACTGCGAAAGTTATCTTAAAAAAAAACCTTATTCATATTATAAATGCAAAATCACTGTTTGTAGCGCTTTCACTTCAAAACTGCTCTTCTTCCTAGCCTTATTCCCAATATTATTTGGAGTCGGCTACTAGTTCAACCGGTTTTACCTGAATTTCAGTTTTTCCACGGAGCGACTGG
Organism: Phragmatobia fuliginosa; assembly: GCA_932526445.1. NCBI lineage: Eukaryota > Metazoa > Arthropoda > Insecta > Lepidoptera > Erebidae > Phragmatobia > Phragmatobia fuliginosa. Next base: position 1,625,892 of record OW052063.1, on the reverse strand, counting down.
CATCGGACCTCCGCAACCCTAAGGGAGAACGCAAATTCGAAGATTAAACTAGTTGTTAGTATATTTGAGGGCACTAACTTCCCAATAACGATTGCCATAGATGTTCATGACAACCGGGACCGACGGCTTTACATGCTCTCCGAGGCACGGGCGTGAATCACCCGCCAAACTTCCAAACTCCCGGCTGCTATTAGGAATTTCCTTGGAAAAACCAACACTTTTTGGCCCGACCCGGGATTTGAACCCGAGACCTCTTGAATAGCAGTTGCATACGCTAACAGAAACAGGTTCAGTAGTTTCACTTCAAAACTACTGAACCGATTTAAATAGCTAATTTTACCGCAATAACCGATAAAGACACGGATAGGGTCGCAGGTGAAAGTTAGTTTAATAATAATTCAATGTATCCTTCGTTGAAAGTTCAAGATATTCCTATTAATCTATAACTTATTGTTAGAGGATGCAACTCGGCAGGTAACATGCCAAGTTTCTAACTCGATCACGACAAATAACTCATGCACCGGACTGGACAACGACTGAGTTCAGCTTTCAGTGTTAAATAGTTTAACTCCTCCAAAGTTAGCTGTGACCTGCTTGTATAGAAATGGGATAGTTGTTGCTAGTATTGGATAGACCGGTCTAATAGACAAGACTAAAATAGTCTTTTATATCTTATCTATTTCCAGACAATTTACCTTTGAACCTTTTTTTCTAACATTAGCAAGCGGTTAGCTTAAAGCTTCAATCAAATCAAATCAAACCATTTTTATTTCAAATAAACCAATACAACGGCACTTTTGAAACGTCAAGTAGTCAGTTATTAGTCTGTCGTGAAGCTAATTCTCTGTTCCAATTCGTCGATCCTATGGAAAAAACAGACAAGAAACTCCATAGACTTGTTAGTTTAGCATCATAATCAAGCTATCGCAGTCCACTACTAAACATAGGCCTCTCCCATTAAACGCCGCTCTATTCAAATTTAAGCTTCTCACTTTCAGCTCCTGCCAACTATCACGTGCTAGTCGTCATTTCATCTGGCCAGTCAGTAACGTCCTTACATTAGGTTGGTTAGACCGATACGCAGTCTCCTCTCAAGAACTCTTCTACCCCAACGGTAATTATCAATATGGTTTGCTCATTGCTACTTATATCAATGGCCTTAGCTCTCTGCCGAATCTTAATTTACTAAGATACAGCTGAACTACCATCAGACCTCTACTATTCCAGTACCATGTGATATCTAAATTTTGTAAAAATACTATAGTCGAACTTCTTGGACCTCCAACAACCCGCAACGATTGACAGAGATTTTCTTCGAGGCACGTAAAGATCTCAGCGTGTTAAAGAAACTCATCCGTCATAGACAAACTAAGCTAAGATTGATTAACTGTACTTTTAACTTATACGGTTACTACTTAGCACAGACTTACTTCACGATACAATGAATGACATCAGATAAACGAGAGTGAATAAGTAGGTCCTCTCTAAGAACAATTTTTATTACATTTCTCCACGAAAAATATCAATTTTTCCCTAACTTAATATGACAATCTAGACGAATTGATATACACAGTTTAGCTGACTATTTTCCCTATAACTTATGAGGCAATTTTATTATTTGATAGGGGTATGTTTTAGTGTCTACTATCGAGCGATAGATGGCAGGAACGTCGCGTTTCGAATAAGCAATATTGAAAAATATCCGCGTAGTGCGTGGTAAAATAAAAATGTAAAGGATAAGTCGGATTTACATAAAAAGTATCAGTATGAGAGTTTAATCATGTTTAATACGTATATTAAAGGTTTTATTTATTTTATTTGCTATGCAGACATGTCATCTTTCTTGCCTTTATTCCTAAGTTTATTTTATTTGAATTTCAGTTTTTTCCACGTAGCGACTAGCATTGGACCTCCGCAACCCTAAGGGAGAACTGAAATTCGATGATTGAACTAGTTATCAGTATATGTGAAGGCATGACTTCCCAATAACGATTGCCATAGATGTTCAGCACAAACAGGACCGACGGCTTTACGTGCTCTCCGAAGCACGGGCGCAATGATCTTGTGCACGGGCGTAAATCACCGCCAAACTTCCAAACTCCCAGCTGCTATTAGATATCTCCTAAGGAAAACCCAAAAACACTTTTTGGCCCGCCCCGGGATTTGAACCCGAGACCTCTTGATTAGCAGTCGCATACGCTAACCACTAGACCAATGAGGCAGACATGTACAGGAGATATGGCATGATTAAAATGTGTGTCAAGCGCTAAAGGGAATCAGTTACGACTTGCGACGTACAGAAAATTATTTTATGTTTTGAGGTATTTTCAATTATGGTATCTTCCCTCTTACATACGTCATATTTCATTTCCACCGACTTCTAGAATAAAAAATACAGGGCATTATACTTCTCATTTATCTCAAAACACAATGGATATTTCTCCGTATAAAATATGTTCTTTAGAGTAGTAGCAGTCATGAGAACTGGCAAAACAAGTTGAAACTTAAAACTGAGTATAAACAAGTAAATAGCTGCTTATTGCTATTGAAGTAGATTGAACGTTTTGTTTTGTCGTCCATCTGAAGAGTGTAGTACGAGTATACTCAACCAACAGCTTGTTTCTAAAAGATGTGCAAATCCAGCAATGGATTAATAAAGACCGAGCACAGAGAGCAATACAGGCCCGTAGACCAGAAAAAATAGCAATGGCATCTTTTTCCGATCCTTTGGAGGGAAATTCTTTACACATACTTTAAATTTTAGACTCACATATTATAATAACAATCGCTTGTAACTATGAACTCAAACATAACATAAAATTCAAAGAAAAATAAATAAATTTCAGACACGTACATTCTGTCGTAACAATACATAATTATGCCGATTTGGGCTTACACTTTAACAGAGGGCAATGCCTACGTATGGTTACTCTTGTCTTGCTCTATGGCCGTTTATGATAATTTTAGGATATTTTTATATATTTTTATATTTATTCATATAAATATTTTCACTAAATATCCACCCGTTACCAGATGCCAAATAGCTACAAAACATGCACCACAGTAAGCAGCTTTACACTAATGAAGCATACAGGTGTTGAAGCTTATCGGAAAGCCAAAGCTATGTTGATTGATTTCAAAAATATAGTCAAATACGACACACGGTATTTTTTTTAAATATAGTATTTATTTTAAAGTTCTTATGGATTACTTATATTGTAAATAGTATATTTCAAATCTTAGCAAAAAATATTAAATACCCAAAACACCGGTTAGCGAGTGCACCATAAAGTTAGCTATAACTACATTGCTTAGATGTTAATAATAATAATAAATAAATAAATATTTCGGACATCTTAGAACACAACATCATCCAGTCCCAAACTAAGCAGAGCTTGTATTATGGGTACTAAACAACTGATATAAATACATGAACATACTTTTTTTATAAATACATACATATTATACATAGAAAACACCCAAACTCCGAAAGAAATAATTGTAGATCTCACAAATATTTAGTCCGACCCGGAAATCGAACCCGAGACCTCTTGATCAGCAGCTGCATACGCTAACCACTAGACCAACAAGGTACTTTAATAATGTTTTGATACACCAAAATATTGAATGAAAAGCATCATTTTATATACAACTTTTAGAACTTCAAGTGGAACATGAATATAAACACATGTACACACATCAGTCAGTCAAGGCCCATTACGTTTTCGATGGTGACCGATAGACGGAGCTCGGGTGTTAGTGATGCGAGACAAGTATATGTATCCGTGACAATACGGGAACGTTTGTACATTAGATAACTGTTATGAGATATTATAGGGGAAATAAAATGAAACTATCGATGTAAGAGGACAGTTATAATTTGTTACTAAAGTTACAGTTTGATAGAGGAAAAAATAATAAAGTCCTTGATGAATGAATGATAAATTGAAATTAAAGGTAGAAATCTTTTGTTGTATTTTTTAAGATTTCTAGAAATGAACGTAGAACGTAACGTTTAGGTGCTGCTTGCTTTTATATTATGTCGGATTACACGGTATTTTATTTTTCATGAACACTTACAAACAATGTTGGTTTTTATTGATAAAATATTTTTTTAAATTGGTTCAATAGATCTTGAAAAATAAAAAATATTTAAATGAAACGTACACTAAATTCTACCTTCAATATCTTGCAGTTACTGTTGGATATACTCTTCTTATAACCGGAAACAGGCAAGTCATCAAAACAGCACTAAATTTGAGATCAGTGAGATCTCGACGCAGCACATTTAGCTTGTTTGACCAAGTAATTTGGCTCTAAAGTAAGGGATACACTCAGCTACATCACCTTAGGACCCGCCCCTTCGCTGTTCTGGTCTCGACTCGAAATCCTCCAACTAACATATATGAAGGTATAGCTATGTGTCAATCAGTACATGAGGAAGCAACTTCATATATGTTCAAAAACATGACACACGAATAAAACGTCCACATTTTGTGCTTGTGCTACTATTAATAATACTATAAATGTGAAGGTTTGTGAGTATGAATGCATGGATATTTGTTACTCATTCATGCAAAAATGACTAAACGAATCTGGATGAAAATAATTATCATTATTATTATTATTTCGGACATCTTACACACAACGTTATCTAGTCCCAACGTAAGCAGAGCTTGTATTATGGGTACTAGAAAACTGATATAAATATATAAACATGTTTTTTTTTATAAATTCATACAAATGATACTTAGAAAATTTAATGATACATAGGTACTAGAAAACTGATATAAATACATGAACATTCACACATTATACATAGAAAACACTCAAACTCCGAAACAAATATTTGTGGATCACTCAAACATTTTCTCCGACCCAGGTATCGAACCTGAGACCTCAAGCACAGCAGTCACATACGTTACCACTGCGCCAACGAGGTAGTGAAATGTTTGTTACTCTTTCACGCAAAAACGACTGAACAGATCTGGATGAAATTAAGCGCAGAGACAGACCTGTGTCTTAGTCTTGTCTTAATCTCTTAGTTAAAAGGTGATGATGATATGTACATTCACTCAAAAAGCATAACTTTCCTTCAAATTTAACAGACATTTTCACTCCAAATACGTAAAATCAATTATGTTACAAATGAAGAACAATAGCCACAACTGGACTCAAGATAGCAACCATTCCCAGCAGACCATCAATCTACAGATGTCCACATCGCTGTCATAACTACCCACAATTTGATTAATTTCATAAACCCAAACAACACCCCTATTGAGATAGCTCTGTAGTGGATGCGGGCCTGTAATATTGTAAGTTATATCACTTTGAATAATTTACGTTGTCTGAATACTGCCTTGTTGTTTTATAATTTAGTTTTTAATCAATTATCTTATTTTAATTGACAGTAATATACTCCTGCTGATCAATGGCTTAGGTATTTCGAAATCAAAATCGAAAAGATTTCATTTTGACTGCCTTGTTGGTCTAGTGGTTAGCGTATGCGGCTGCTGATCAAGAGGTCTCGGGTTCGATTCCCGGGTCGGACCAAATGTTTGTTTGATGCGCAAACATTTGTTTCGGAGTCTGGGTGTTATCTATGTATAATATGTATGTATTTACAAAAAAGTATGTTTATGTATTTATATCAGTATTTATATACGTTACATTAATGGCTATAATTGCTCAGTTCTAAAAAGACATTCACATGGAAAATACAGGCAACAAACTAAATGACCTAGCACAGACAATAAGTTGTCATAACAAAAATAACCAGGGATCCCCATTTAACATTTCAAAAATTAAATTGTCACCTTTACTTACCTTTGCAAAAAAAAATTTTTATTTATATCTCGTCCCTTATTATAACGATATGTAATAAAAATATTTGCCACTGTTTATTATTATCATCATCAAAAACTCTAAATGTCTCACTGCTGGGCTCCATCAAATCCATCAGTATTGTCAGTTAATACTACAATTCATTGATGTTGGTCAATCCATATTCAAGTAAAGTATTTGAAAGCAGCTCTTTTTGTTCGTCTGTTACGCTGTCATGGGTAAACCGCTGCACTGTCAATAGCATTCGTTACGGAAATAGTTTGATTCTTGAGCAAAGATATTCGTCTTTCTACAGTCGATTTTTCTATCAATCTATCAAAAATTGTGTTCAGCAATGATGCCGCCATTTACAGTGGTTATTTATATTATACTACCTTTTGCCCGCGGCTTCGCCTGCGTGTAGGTCCATCATAGCGTTAAATAAGTAGCCTATGTGTTATTCCGATGTATAAGCTATATTATTGTGAAGTTTCATCAAAATCCATTAAGTAGTTTTTGCGTGAAAGAGCAACACAAACTAAACGTAAGCTGTATTAAGTCATGTATGTACAGTACACTTCATCATCATCATCATCAACAGCCTTCAATAGTCCACTGCTGGACATAGGCCTCTTCCTGGAAAGAAGGTTTTGGCCTACTATACCACGCTGGCCAGACGGGTTGGCATAGGGTTGCTTTCAAGTTAGGACCGAGAAGGAGTCTTGCGACGTCGGGCCATGTCGTGCGGTGTTCCACAGGGGTCTGTCCTCGGACCACTCCTGTGGAACATGGGATACGACTGGGTCCTGCGAGGGCGTCTCCCCCCCGGGGTCGGTGTAATTTGCTACGCCGACGACACTCTTGCGACAGCCCGGGGGGCGACCTTCGAAGAGGCGGCACGCCTGGCCACCACAGGAGTCTCCCTGGTGGTCGGGCGCATTGAGGCGCTGGGTTTGCGGGTGGCCCTAGAAAAGACGGAAGCCCTACTTTTCCATGGGCCCCGTCGTGGTCCACCCGCCGGCGCCTCCATCGAGGTCAACTCGGTCCTCGTACCGGTCCGGGCCCACTTAAAGTATCTGGGTCTGGTCCTAGACGGTAGGTGGCTCTTCGACGAGCACTTCCAACAGCTTGCTCCGAAGCTGATCGGCACTGCCTCCTTCCTTGGGCGTCTTTTGCCCAATCTGGGAGGAGCCAGTGTCGCCACGAGGCAGCTGTACACGGGGGTTGTCCGGTCTATGGCACTCTATGGTGCACCGGTGTGGGCGGCGGCTCTGACCGAGCAGAATAGGGCGCGCCTCAGGCGGCCGCAGAGAACTCTGGCGGTCAGAGCCATACGGGGTTACCGCACCGTATCGACGGAGGCGGCGTGCGCCCTGGCCGGAACACCCCCATGGGATTTGGAGGCGGAAGTGCTCGCCGACGTTTATCGGCGAGTGGCTAACTACCGGGCGGAGAGTGGTGGAGTTGGACCTCCGCCCGAGGACGTGCGCGAGTGGCGCGAAGCCGCTCACCGAGCCACGATGGATCGCTGGTCGGTCCGGCTGGAGGCTCCACGTGCTGGCTTCGCCACCGTAGAGGCGCTTCAGCCGGTCATCGGCGAATGGGCAGTGCGGCAGCACGGGACCCTTACCTTCCGACTGACGCAGGTTCTTTCCGGGCATGGTTGCTTCGGAAAGTACCTGCACTCGGTCGCCAGGAGGGAATTGAGTCCCGCCTGCCACCACTGCGACTGCAGTGAGGATTCGGCTCATCACACGCTGGCGGTCTGCCCCGCATGGGAGACGCAGCGCCGGGTCCTCACTGCAGTCATCGGAGGGGATCTCTCGCTGCCGGCCGTCGTTCGTTCCATGGTCGGCAGCGAAAGCTCATTTACCGCGGTCGCAACCTTCTGCGAGGACGTAATCACGCAGAAGGAGGCGGCGGAGAAGGCCCGGGAGGACGACATCCAATCGGACCAGATTCGCCGCCGGCGACTCGGGCGGCGGAGGCGCGAACATCTGCGCCTCATGCCGCCTTGAGTGTGGCCGCGGGTGGACGGGACGGGTTTTCCCTCCACCCGCATTATGTGGCCAGCCGCGAGGGGGCGGCGTCGGTGTGTGCCGGACGCCGCCTAAGAGAGGGTCGTGAAACAGAGACGGTGCCCGCATCAGGAGCGGGCAGGCGCTGGAGAAGTTCAGAAGGAGATCCCACCCTGGACTTCTCCTACTCCTAAACAGAGAAGCGCGGAGAGGGCACACTGTGTGTTTTTTAGTCGGTTCAAGTCCGACACACCACCCCGCCGTAACCCCCGGTGGGGTGACGGTCCATGATGATTTTTCACACATCAAAAAAAAAAAAAAAAAAAGGGTTGCTTTCAAGTTATCGGTGTGTGCCGGACGCCGCCTAAGAGAGGATCGTCAAATAGAGACGGTGCCCGCATCAGGAGCGGGCAGGCGCTGGAGAAGTTCAGAAGGAGATCCCACCCTGGACTTCTCCCCCTCCTAAACGGAGAAGCGCGGAGAGGGCACACTGTGTGTTTTTTAGTCGGTTCAAGTCCGACACTCCACCCCGCCGTAACCCCCGGTGGGGTGACGGTCCATGATGATTTTTCACACATTATAATCATAAATCAATCAACAACCCATAACGTCCCACTGCTGGGCTCAGGTCTCCTCTCAGGAGAGGGTTAAGGCCATACGTCCCCACGCTGGCCGAGTGCGGGTTGGGGACAGGCAAGACACGTTGTGGCTACGTAATCTTGCTGTTGGATGTTTTTAAGCCGCCCGAAGGCCTCCAACTAAGCTTCACGACTGCTATCTTATGATAACAACCGGGACCGACTGCTTAACGTGACCTCCGAATCACGGAAACGCTCATTACATATAATGCCACAAACGGTCACCCATCTAGGTCCGACCGCGCCGTCGTTGCTTACCCTTGGTGATTGTTTCCACTCGGCTATGAGCGCTTCACACATTAAAAAAAAAAAAAAAAAAAAAAAAGGGTTGCTTTCAAGTTGAAACTCTGAGGCTGGCCATCTGCCGCGCCAAAGACGCGAGTCGAGTGGAGATGCTGGAGAGTCTGGAGCGTGACCCCTGGGGTCGGCCCTACCGTGCGGTGCGCCAAAAGCTCCGCACACCGGGCCCCCCCCTTACGGAGACTCTCCAGCCCAGCTTCCTGCAGGAAGTGGTCGAGGGCCTATTCCCGCAGCGGGCGGAACACACACCCCCGCCGATGGCCCGTCGTGGTCGTCGTCGGGGCAGCGTGGGTGATGTTCCGCCTGTCAGGGAATCTGAGGTAGGGGCGGCTGTTCTACGGATTCGGTCCAAGAACACCGCCCCCGGGCCGGACGGGGTTCCAGCCCGAGTGATGGCCCGTGCCCTCGACTACATGTCGGACCACCTCAGGGGAGTGTTGGACGCTAGCCTGGCGTCCGGACGCTTCCCTGAGCGTTGGAAGTGCGGGAAGCTGGTATTGATCCAGAAACATGGACGGCCTGCCGATTCGGTCGCGGCCTACAGGCCCATCGTGTTGCTGGATGAGGCGGGCAAGTTGTTTGAGAGGGTTCTCTCTGCCCGCATCGTCCGGCACCTCAGCGAGGTGGGGCCCGACCTGTCGGACGCCCAATTCGGTTTCCGAGAAGGGCGTTCGACGGTCGACGCGATCCTGCGCCTGAGGGCCGTGACCGAAGAGGCAGTGAGAGGCGACGGAGTGGTGTTGGCGGTGTCATTGGACATCGCCAACGCCTTCAATAGTCTGCCATTCGGCTGCATCAGGGCCGCACTCCAGTACCACGGAGTGCCAGGGTACCTGAGGCGGCTGGTGGCAGACTATTTAGAGGAGCGTACCGTCGAGTACGAGGACCGAGGTGGCGCCTTGAGACGCAGGGCCATGTCGTGCGGTGTTCCACAGGGGTCTGTCCTAGGACCACTCCTGTGGAAAATGGGATACGACTGGGCCCTACGAGGGCGTCTCCCCCCCGGGCTGGGTGTAATCTGTTACGCAGACGACACCCTGGTCACGGCCCGGGGGGGCAAACTTTGAGGAGGCGGCGCGCCTGGCCACCACAGGAGTATCCCGGGTGGTCGGGCGCATCGAGGCGCTGGGTCTGCGGGTGGCCCTGGACAAGACGGAGGCCCTATTATTTCATGGGCCCCGTCGTGGTCCGCCCGCCGGCGCCTCGATCGAGGTCAACTCGGTCCTCGTACCGGTCCGGGCCCAGATGAGGTACCTGGGTCTGGTCCTCGACGGTAGGTGGCTCTTCGACGAGCATTTCTGACAGCTTGGTCCTAAGCTGGTGGGCACTGCCTCCGCCCTAGGGCGACTTCTGCCCAATTTGGGCGGGGCCAGTGTCCCCGCTAGGCAGCTGTACACGGGGGTTGTCCGGTCAATGGCACTTTACGGTGCACCGGTGTGAGCGGCGGCTCTGTCCGCCCAGAACAGGGCGCGCCTCTGGCGCCCCCAGCGGATACTGGCGGTCAGAGCCATACGCGGATACCGCACCGTGTCCACAGAGGCGGCGTGTGCCTTGGCCGGAACACCCCCGTGGGATTTGGAGGCGGAAGTGCTCGCCGAAGTTTATCGGCGAGTGGCTGACTTCCGGGCGGAGAGCGGATTTCGCCCTCCGCCCGAGGACGTGCGCGAGTGGCGCGAAGCCGCTCGCCGAGCCACCATGCTGAGATGGTCGCTCCGGCTGGAGACCCCACGCGCTGGCTTCGCCGCCGTGGAGGCTCTTCAGCCGGTCATCGAGGAGTGGGCAGGGCGGCAGCACGAGACCCTTTCCTTCCGGCTGACGCAGGTACTTTCCGGGCACGGTTGCTTCGGAAAGTACCTGCACTCGGTCGCTAGGAGGGAACCGAGTCCCGCCTGCCACCACTGCGACTGCAGTGAGGACACGGCCCAGCACACGCTGGCGGTCTGCCCCGCTTGGGCGGCGCAGCGCCGGGTCCTCACTGCAGTCATCGGAGGGGATCTCTCGCTGCCTGCCGTCATAAGATCGATGGCCGGCAGCGACAGTTGTTTTACCGCGGTCGCAACCTTCTGCGAGGACGTAATTAACGTAACAGACGTAAAAAAAAAAAAAAAAAAAAAAATGGGTTGCTTTCAAGTTTTCCTTCTCTTTGCATCGATGTTGTCTTGCGTAGTTTATCCCTTAGTCGCCTTTTAGGTCACCCGCGGAATGAATAGGAGTGGTGACACACTGTATTCTTAATCCGTCACCACACGGACTTATATTATATTCTATTCTATAAACATAGGCCACTTTTTACTGCTAAAAAGCTATGAGGTTACAAAACCAAGCAACATTGTAACATGACCGACGCTGATGTCAAGCTAAATTAATAAGTAAACGGACACTATTCCTATTTCTTGAAATGGAAAACAGATCTCATAATTCAAAGCTGTCTAAAGTTGATTTATCATTTTGGAGCCGTAAACAAGTTGAGGACATTTGATCCTACGCTGTTCTACTTACCCTATAAAAGATTAATATTGCGGACAGACAAATAACATTTTTTTATGAACATTTTGTCTTTTGCTTCATCATCATCAGCCTATCGCAGTCCACTGCTGGACATAGGCCTCTCCCATTGCACACCACTCTGATCGATTTTGGGCTTCTCGCATCCAGCTCCTGCCAGCCATTTACGCAGGTCGTCACTCCACCTCGCCTGTGGGCGTCCTACAGAACTCTTCTGCCCCAACGGTCATCAGTTCTGCGGCTAATATGGCCAGCCTACTGCCACTTCACTTGCTAATCCGGTGGGCTATGTCTATGACCTTAGTTCTTTGGCTTAGTGAAATGATTTTTTTAAACTGACTAATGGAAAGCAAGAGTAGAATTCAAGAGTAGTGGTCAGCTACTCATTGCGAATAATATGCATTTAGAAAATAACTGTTCATTTAATTTTAGAAACATTTAATTCTAATTTATGTATATAGAAGAGGTCTTCAAGAACATCATACATTTTCCCATAATATTTTCTCTCCATCCCACTGTTAGAGATTGTTGGAGAGTGAAAATTCCGCCACTTGTACTCTTCACCTAGTCTAGTTGTATTGACATAAAGAAATAAGTTATCTTATTCCTAGCCTTTATTCCTAACATTGGTGTAGTAGCTATTAGTTCAACCGGTTTTACCTGAATATCAGTTTTCACATAAAGTGACTGGTGTCGGACCTCCGCAACCCCGCAACTGAGGGAGAACTGAAGTTTCGGTTAAACTAGTTTTCAGTATAGTTGAGGCCACTGACTTCCCAATAATGATTGTCATAGATGTTCGTGACTACCGGGACAAACGGCTTAAGTGCTCTCCGAGGCACGGGAGTGAATCATCGTCAAACTTTCATACTCCGGGCTGTTATTAAGAAAATCCTATTAGAAAAACCCAATAACACTTTTTGGCCCGACCCGGGATTTGAACCCGATACCTCTTTATCAGCAGTTGCCTACGCATAATCACTTGACCAACGATGCAAAGAACTTGTTTCATTATGTAGCAATAAATTCCTGGAATCAAAATGCGCATACTTGTAGCCATCTTTTTCATTTGCGTAGTCTCCCAACAATGTCATATTAATAATAGCAATTTTTTTGTTCATACCGACATTAAAAGCGCGATGTGTCCAAATATTATTCGTACACATCGATGAGAAGTACAACACTGTGTCATTATATAAAATTTCCATTAAAATTCATATTATTAAACAATGTGTTTGAAATCACGATATTTATTTAAAATTAACGTGTTATACATACTTAATAATTTTTATAGGTTTTTATTGGGATATTTAGGATATGGGATAGGTTTTTTTTCTGACTAAAACTTTTAAACAACTAATAAAAACTATAACTAAGCATTCTTATACAAGATACTCCTCATTAACATAAAATTTTATTACTTCCTAGATTTATTTACTCATAAATGTTATTATTAAATTCCTTATATTATCTTTTATGGTATCAAGCAGCAGTTATATAGATAAAAAAAGTTTAAAAAATATAAAAATGCTCCAGTAAGGGTCTATTGGCAATACTTCTCCTTTTCACTAATAACAAATACTATTTCATTAATATGTGGGTTATAATATATAGGTGTATTAAACCTCTGATTTTAGAAATAAATAAATAACCATCGCGCCAGAAAAGCTCTCTAATAAATCACCTTTTAACAACACAACATAAAGTTTCTTATTTACTAGACAATGAAAACCACAACAGCTTTTCAAAACATTAAAATCACTAAATTGTAACCACAACAAAACAATATTAAAACTTTAAACAGTTTTGACACAAAATTCACATCAAAAGGTTTTGTACAGATTAAATTATAACTAACAAAGATAATTCAAATCACAGAACCACAAAATAAAGTACGAAACGTGAAATTATTTACGAAATTCCATCATTTACCGCAACAATAGATTAATATAACAAATAACTTAATAAATTGTGAACCTTTGCCTTTGATATAAATAAATTTGTTTTAACTTGGAGCTTTAAATACTTTACGTAGTAGAACGAAAGTAACTCTGAGATTTTGCTGCGTTTTCATGGCTAAACCGCAGAATCAAGTTTAATGAAATTTGGCGTAAAAATACTTTGATTCTTGACGAAGGACATATTCTACTTATTACTGCGAAACCCGCAGTAAAAAGTAGCATATGTCCTAATAGCATATGACCCAGGGATAAAAATTTGTTAAGTGTATAATTTTAACAAAAAGGAACCGACTCCAAAGAAAAACTATTCCGAGTACCCAAATCGCGACAAAACAAATATTTGAGGAGTTCCCTCGATTTCCTTGGGATCCTATCATCAGATCCCAATATGGTGACGGTGGGACCACTTGTAAGCTATGCTGAATCGAATACAGAAAGAATTTTTGAAATAGGTACATAAGCAACGAAATTATCGCTGAACATACATACAAAAAAAAAGATTCCGACGGATTGAGAACCTGCTCCTTTTTTTTTGAAATCGGTTAAAAACGGACAAAAATGTAACAGTACCGCAGTATTGCACGTATGGTGTAGCGGTTTAAGCTGCCACCTCACCACCGCTTAACACTACGCATGGGACAACGTCTTGTAAGAGACACAAATTGTTGTGATTCTAAGTGTTTTTATTGTTTGTATCTGTTACCTGTATGTCCGGAAAGTCACTCGCGACACACTTTCTTATTGTGGGAATTGACTTTTATTAAAATAATAATATTACATCCAATGATGCAGAAACATCTCAACCATTCTGCATTCTCTGCACTGGGAATGGTGACCCCTACTCCCCAGGAGTTCTATCCATGGTATTCTATCAGGTATTTTTAAATAATGTATAAAAATATTTGCAAATACGATTTTGTAAAAGTAAATTTGCGTTTACAAAAGTCTTCATTCAAAATGTATTTGGTCGAGAAAACGCACTGAATATAGCATTTTAATAAATAAATCCAATTATATTTGGTTTTATTGTAACACAACTGTACAAACCTCTCTGAGCAGGGGTACCTATGGCCTTGCCCATCAAAACACGCCGAGTGTATGGTGAAGTAGGTAAATTGAATATTTATACAAGCGTAGCCCCCAAATGGAAATACAGCACAGGTGTTGCGATATTGTTTTGGGAATATTGAATTCAGCCAAAGTTATTTTACATCTAGAATTAGATGGGCACACCGTAGATGTTGCTGAATGTATAATATGTGAATAATGTAATAGCAACATTTTGTATCTGTTTAGATTATGATTGAAGTTCAAACTTCAATCTAAAGATATCTGGATTCGTTCATCCAATGATTTCAAAATTACTACATTTAAATATGATAGCTGGTCTTTCGGGTGATTACTGATTTGAATATGTTTTGTTACTAGCTAAGCTTAGCCCCCATTTATGTCGTTTTCACAAAATTTAGCATTTGTAATATTTGGAAGATAATTTAGTTACAAAACTGGTTGAGAAAAAGTAAAGCCACCTTTAATGAACGGATTTTTTCAGATAAGATTTTTTAAAGAGTTTGTGAAATTAAAATATTTATCCCGAGGGAGTTTAGGGGAGCTGACTAGATATACAAAAGAAAATAAAAAGGAAAATTTCTGATTGGACCCGTTTTATCTAAAGAAAAAATGTAAAAGAAACTATACAAGTAATTTATATTAAAATTCCCATCGGGCCCGATGTAATTTATTCATAGTTATTCGTAAACAAGAAATAGTAATCATAAAGCGTAAGTTGGTAAATTGGAAATTTTAACAAAATCAATTTGGGCAAAAGTTGGAAATTAATATTTGAATACTTTTAAGCTTAAATAGATTTTGAGGAGTTATCATTGAAAATCTACCATACCGGAGGAGAGTCCTATTAGTCACTTTTTTAATATATAGGCTGCCAAAGAGCCTCTATTTCTACCTGATGGAAAGCATGAGTAAAATCTAAGAATGGGGATCACCATATTCAATAATGCATTAGTCAGTAGTGACCCACACTATAAATAAATAAATATTTCGGACATCTTATACACAACGCAATCTAGTCCCAAACTAAGCAGAACTTGTATTATGGGTTCTAGACAACTGATATAAATACATAAACATACATAAACATTTTTTTTAAAACACATACATATTACACTCAGAAAACACTCAAACTCCGAAACAAATATTTACGGATCACACAAACATTTGGTCCGACCCGGGAATCGAACCCGAGACCTCTTGATCAGCAGCCGCATACGCCAACCGCTAGACCAAGAAGGCTGTCAAAAGGCCTAGTGAGATACTTCTTTAAAACCCGCCTAAAGCATCCGTTCTCGTAATGAAAAGAAAACACGTTTGATATTAGTGAGTGCTGGGTTTTGACCGATTGGCAACAGAAGGAGTCTATGGCAGTAATGCATAAAGGACCAGCCACGTTTATGGTTCATGCAGTGAGGATATCGTCACTCTCCGAAATTCTGTCAGTGACCTAAATAATGCTGACTCAAACTGTCTGCCCTGGTCAGTAGTGATAATGTCCATACACCCAAATCGTGAAATCCATCCACTATACACCACTCGAGCTACAGTATCAGCAGAAATATCCGCAACCGGGAAAACTTCGGGCCACGACGTACAACGGTCGATCATTGTTATCATGTACCGACAACCCTGCGATGTCATCAACGGCCCCACAATGTCGATGTGCACATGAGCAAAACGCTTGGCGGGCAAAAAACTTCCAATCGGCGAAATTGTATGACGATGCACTTTTGCTCGCTGGCATTCAACACACTCTTGGCACCATTTATTTATTTCCTTGTTCATGTTAGTCCAAATAAAACGTTCTGTTATCATTTTTCTCGTAGCTCGCTTCCCCGGATGGCTTAGCGAGTGCAAACCATTAAAAACCTTCTTTCTAAACTGTTCTGGAAGGTATGGTCTTGCTCTTCCAGTTGAGACATCACAGTATATTTGAGATTTTGTGTTTAAAATAGCCACTTTTCGTATTTTCAACTTGTTATTAAGATTTAAGCTCTTCAATTCTGAATCTTTCTGCTGCACCCGATAGAGCTCGTCGTAATCTAGCGTTGAAGGCATAGAGATTACTCCGATTGTTCGTGACAACGCGTCTGCAACTTCGTTTTGAGAACCTTTTATATATCTGATATCTGTGCTGTACTGTCCGATTAAGTCCAGCTGTCGGACTCTACGTGGAGTTTCGTTATTTGAGGGCTTCCTTTCAAAAGCGAAAGATAATGGTTTGTGATCTGTATAGATAGTGAAAGCTCGTCCCTCTAGGAATTTCCTGAAATATTTGACTGTCATGTAAATTGCCAATAACTCTCTATCGTATGTAGAATACTTAATCTGAGCTTCTGAGAGAGCTTTAGAGAAGAATCCCAAGGGCTGCCACTCATTTCCCATTCGCTGATGTAATACTCCCCCGACACAGGTGGCGCTCGCGTCGGTACAAATTGCCATGTGTGCAGTAGAAGATGGATAGGCTAATCCGACTGCATGCTTCAAGGCTTTTTTACATTGTTCGAAGGCTGATTCGGCTTCGACCGTCCACTTAATCGGCGTCTTGTCATTTCTCTTAGCTCCGTGTAAATACTTGTTCAGCACCTTTTGATAGCTCGCTGCCATAGGTATACTCGTACGATAAAAGTTGATCATACCGAGAAATCTTCTAAGCTCCTGCACCGTGTTTGGTTTAGGAAAACTAACGATCGCCTCCGTTTTCTCTTTTGTCGGCCTTATACCTTGGCTCGTTATATGATAACCAAGGAAATCAAGCTCTGTTTCAAAAAACTCGCACTTATCGAGATTAATTGTGATTCCGTACTTATTTAGTCGCTCAAATATCGCCTCGAGGTGCTTAGCGTGCTCTGTTTCATTCTCCGAAACACATAAACAGTCGTCCACGAATACATATACAAAATCTAAATCTCTGAATATATCGTCCATGAACCTTTGGAAACTGGAGCCACTGTTACGCAATCCGAAACTCATCCGTACGAACTCAAAAGCCCCAAACGGTGTAATTACGCTGGTCTTCTTAATATCGTCTTTAGCCACAGGAATAGCATGATAAGCCTTTTTTATATCGATCTTGGACATAACCACATTCTTCTTTTTCTCAAAAATGTAAGTAAAATCTAACAATCTCGGTAGTGGGTAACGATCTGGCACTGTAATCTTATTTAACATCCTGTAATCCCCGCAGGGCCTCCATTCTCCGTTCTTCTTCTTAACCATATGCAATGGACTCGCCCACGGACTGTTCGACGGGCGACATATTCCCATTTTCACCATATCTTGAAACTCTCTTTTGGCGATATTGTACTTGTCTGGGGGTAAAGGTCGCGCTTTACTGAACACCGGAAGCCCCGTTGTCTCGATGTAGTGCTCCACGTTATGCTTGGCGGGTTCCTTAAAGGAGCAAGGATGTGTTATATCTGAATATTTTTACTGTCCGAATAAGTTCGCTATAATTGGTGACCCCGACGACTGAACTAGAATGAAGATATAAGTTCGCTATAATTGGTGACCCCGACAAACGAACAAAGAAGATGACCAAGGACCCGATATTGAACTATGAAGAAACCGAAAATTGAACAATGAAGAAGCAAGTAATCGTACCTTCTGAAGGAGAATCTATAGTGAACTTATATGGCAGTAATGCATAAAGGACCAGCCACGTTTATGGTTCATGCAGTGAGGATATCGTCACTCTCCGAAAGCAGCAATGATCATCATTCAAGTCTCAGCCAGCCAGCAACCTCGGCCTCAACAGGGATACCACACCCAGGACGCGACCGCTCCAAACTGGTTACCCCTTCGGCCTCATCAGCGCCCCGACACAATATGGACTTCACGCAGCACCACACACCGCTTGTAATTCCAACGCTCTGGAACCAGCGGACTTCAGCCTCGACTCAGTGGGGACTAGCGGTATACATAAGTGTTCTCAAAATGAACTTCTGACGCCGTTTCACGAATAATAGAAGTAATCTCTATGCCGTCAACGCTAGATTACGACGAGAATTGTCGTGTGCAGCAGAAATGTCAGAATTAAAGAAGTTGCCTGGAGAGGCGTTAGAGCAGTACAACGACAAGACGTATTACGATGATTTCAGATCGCAGCTAAAGCATGATATCAGTCGAATACTGTCGTTACCGAGGCTCGCTCTCCAACAATCAGGTAAATCTATTTCTTTCGTTTATCCGCCGTCAAAGTGCTGTAGGCATGTATTCAAGTTGTCCTACATTCAGTATTACGATACTGAGAAGTACGTGTATTATTGACCGAGTAAGGTTGATGTAATTCGCTAAGCGATATTATAATAAGGTTGCTGACTATGTAAATCTTGAAATGTTATTATAAATATAATATTGTATACTTTGTAGATTTTGCTGACACGTGAAGGTCGCAACTCTCGATCATATGTTTGTTTTGTATTCATTTTAATGTTATGATTTTTATTGACCTAGATTATATCGATTATCTAGGAACTACTCCGCGATACTGACTTAATATGTAATGTTATAATTGTTAGTGAAATAGGTTATGTTTATAATTGTCAATTGTTGATTTAAGATGAAGATTTCTGAATTTACTACCGTAAATTTTTTTCGGTAGGGACCTATATTCCTGCGTCATATTTTGGTTTAAGTAAAAGACGGTAATTATACAGAGATATTAAGCTTGATCAGCACATTGCAAATATGTGCCGATTATCGAGCACGTAGGATTCCGGCTGTCATTTCCTTGTTGATAATAAGACGTGTTTATTGTGCAATGTAACGATAAATTTAGAATATATAATATAGCTATAAGATCATAACAAAGAGATTCCATGTACATACCTTAGCACGTAAGGTTAGAATAAGAGTACAGTAAATAATTAATAAACATGGCTCCAAAAGAATACACGATCATTGTTATTCGATATCCACCTATAAGTTGCCATAATCGTGGACCCCATAGACGGATCAAGCAAGAAGATATAAGTTCGCTATAAGTCTAACCGTTTGGTTCGAAAAGGTATGTCTACCACTCTAAAACGGTAAATCCCAGGGCCGGCCAGCAAAGTTGCCGTAGATAATTAGAATCAATCACCGAGGTTATGCAACGTTACAGGTTGTTGATTAGTTAGAATTCGGTTACTAAATGCCAACAAATACCAAAATAACAGATTTTCTAAAATGTTATGATATTTATAATAAATTAAATTCTACAATACGCCAATCGATCCACTCATCAGTGGATGTCAAAAAAGCAAAAAGTGAACACAAACACAACACCTTATTATCCACTAAACACTAAGTTAACTAAAATTGGCGCCAAAATTGGCGCCCAAAAAGCAAAATTGGCGCCCACTTTCCGACGACGACTGTCGAAACAATTTGTACCAAAGATTTTTCAAGGTTAATTTCGTAAGGTTGGCCAACTCGTTCCTGTTCGAACGTGAACAAGAACCGTACAGTAGAAATGGTAGATTTCGCCGAGATAGACCATATTTCAAGGTGACTTTTTTTTGGCCCCTCAGGGACATGAACTAATACGCGCTTGACTTTTTTTGGCCCCTCAGGGACATGAACTGGTGAGTAATTAAATTAACAACCTACTGCACTCTGTTATACATAGCGGTCTACCGTGCGCCAAATAAATTCAGATATCTTCGGTTCTAGGTTAAAAGCTAAATCCATAAAGAGAATATAGGCAGATGGACTTTTGACCTAAAATATATAGATTATTTTGAAAACTTTTAGCTAAATTATAACCTTCTTAAAAATAAACTCCAAAGAGATTACGCACAGCAAAACCATTTAAAACAAAAAAGTTACTTAACGTGTATCTAATACCTTGCGAGGTAATTAATAAATTGTTCAAAAAAAGGGGTTGGCATTAAAGAGATGGACAGAACCCCTGCAACTGAGCCCAGCTGACAATGATTTATTATATCTTGTGTGTTGCTAGAAAAATGTTACCCGTAGTACCGCACAACGAAGCACCGCTGTCCCATCTCTAACAACGCAACTCAATTTCTACAGATTTATCAATAAAACCATAAGTTCCCAAATTCAAGATTTAAAATTTTCTTGTAGATAATATTGTTTTCCTTTTTGAGAGACGTTGCCGTTTATTTAGAAGGTGATCGCGAATGTTACGATTAGTACCATTATTATTTATAATCTAATATTTTTGTAGTGTGAAGAATTCCGGGCGTTTGAGAACTTTTTGGATTTACTGAGGATTTTAATGAACTTTGGCAAGGATATACTTTGATTCTTGCAGTTGGAGCTGTGTTCATTAAATTGGATATAAAATCGCATCTTTAAAAATTGTGCCTTCGTAACTTCGAAACACTGTCTCGATTTTATAAGATTGTGAATTGAATCATTGACCTTAGGTAGTTGAGATAATGAATTTTAATGATAAGTCGAAAATATATTTGAAAGTGAAAAACAAGTGACTGTATCGCAGTACTATGTAGGTGACTAGAAGCCATCAAATAGAGAGTTGTTGTTTTAACAGCACTTAAGAACTTTTGATTAATGGTTGCTGAAGAATCTCGAGCGGTCAGACGCATCGATCAATCTTGTCACGTTGTTTATCTTAATTCTTACACTTATGCGCGATACTTTAGTACTGTTAGTGTCAATGGATATAGTTCATGAGAATCTTATACATTACTAGCTGTGTACCGCGGTTTTAACTGCGTGTTTTGTTACTTTCGAATCTTATTTTAGTGAACAATAAGATTCGAAAGTAAGAATTTTATTAGTGTTAATTATTTTGTTCTTTAAACTTGTATTTTCGAAAATACCCTTTTTTTAATAAAGTAGCTAAAGTTGCTCCTAATAATATCTATCAGCTATACAGTAATGAAAGTCCCCCCAAAATAAGTTCCTTCCTGGAGCAAACAGATATAAAAAAAATAAAAAAATTCAAGACACCAGCTTTAAAACTGTCGGGCTATTATTATCTATACAGAATTAAAAAAATTAATATTATTAAGAATACAGAGTGTCACCACCCCTATTCATCCCGCGAGTGTCGTAAAAGGCGATTATGGGATAAACTACGCAAGACAAAATCAATGCAAAGAGAAGGAAAACTTGAAACCAATCCTATACCAACCCGTCTGGCCAGCGTGGTATAGTAGGCCAAAACCTCCTTTCTAAGGAAAGGCCTATGTCCAGCAGTGGGCTGGTGAAGGCTGTTGATGAAGATGAAGACTATAACATTTCTATAAATCAGACCCGACACGGAAATCGAACACCAGACCTGTTGATCGGCAGTCGCACATACTAACGGCTAGACCAACTTGTCACACATGTCATTTTAAAAAATACATAAGACACAGTACCTGTAAGTGCAAGAATTACCTTATTGTTTATGAGAATAAACTTTATCAAATGCGAATACTCAAGTTGCTCATGGTAATTCTAATTCTTGTTTTCACCAACTCTACGAGTTACTTAAACCATCTTCTTACCCCAAGGCGTTGTTACGCAGATTCTAACGGGACATGTGGGGTTCTTCCAATACTTGCAACGCTTCAATGGTCGGGAGAGCCCGTCATGTGTCTGCAACCCAGCCCAGTAGGAGACACAGCTTCACATCATCTTTGGATGCCCTGTATTCGGGGCACTACGCTACGATGCTGAGCAACGCCTTGGGATACAGCTCAAGAGGGAAAGGGCACACCTCCTAATAAAGAACAAGGGAAAAAGAAGCATATTTATAAAATTTGTCAAAAAAAAATTATAGATAAAAACAAATACAAAAAATTTAAAAAGGAAAAATATGAAGAACAGGAGCCAAAAATACTATTTTAAAAAATACGTTTTACTCGGAGTTCCCTAACGTAAGAAGCCCCTTTTTTTTCTATATACTTAGGTAGCCCCTAAACTGATGCTGTAGCTAATGACATAAGGAGTAGCTTAGGCCAATGTTTTTAGACAAGCTTCGTTCCGCGGCATCACTCGCGCTTTACGACAATAACCGCAGGTCTCACCTGGTAATCAATAAAATATAGAATCAGAAAGGCAGATTTATATTAAAAGTGTTTCAAAGTATATTTAAACTCTACTAAAAATAAGTAATCTAATTAATCAGTGTTACCAGCTTACGCATCAACAATTTAGAGCGAGCCTTTAGACCACTCCACTCCTATCTCCGCCTGCCTATATCTGCGCAGGCTCTAAATCCATAGATAAGGCACGACCCTAAGTGGCCCGACGGTCAGTGACAACACTTCACTCTGTACCAGGACTTACCTAGCAAGGGTGGCAAGCAAGCATAATTTTTTGGATAAGAAAATTACCTTTTTTAAATACCTACCTCATAAAATTTCTGCACCACCCGAAGGTTGACTGGAAGAGAATGCCTTGGGCATTAAGTCCGCCGCTGTACAAATTTAGTGCATAAAGTTTATAAATAACAAGTAAAATTAAACATAGTGTACTGTAATGGTATCTTCGGTTTGGTTCTGCACAGTTGGCCTAGTGGTGTAAGTGGTCGCCACGACGCTTTCTACTGCGCTAAGTATTGTGGGTTCAAATCCCACATTAGTCAACACTTTGTGTGATCTACAAATTGTTGTTCTAAATCTGGGTGTCCGTTTCAGGTATGTTTGTATAGTCCCCACGACACAGAATGTATATTGCGGGAGTTGTCTTTTAAATAAAAATAAAATCCATCTTTCTAAACAATTGGTTGGTTAAACAATAGTTTAAAAATATATTAAATATGATATGATAAAAATTTAGTTGTCTAAAAATATATAAAAGAGGAAGAAAAGTTTTAATTTTCACATTATACTCAGCTCTTCGTAACTTGAGTTAGAATTTCACATTTGAGAAACACTGGGTTTAGGAGATTTAAGTTGACGACAACTTATTGTATTAAGAAAAGCATATGTATATTTATAATAACCTAGAGAACATTTATGTACCATGTATTTTGTATATTGAAACTAGCTTCAAAAAAAACAGGTTGTGTTACATTGTTTCTTTGTTTTTAAAATAAGCCTGCCACAGTGAATCTGCTCTGCCTGATGGAAAGCATGAGCAGAGTCCAGGAGTAATGGGCACCATACTCAATACGAGTGCAGATAATGCAATAGTGCAGCATGGTGACGATATATTGAGTTGCTGCTGCGTTATTAGGCCTCCTGTCTTGTCACTCAACAACGAAACATTACGACACTAATGCTATCATTATAGGCTGATATTCTGTGAGAGGTTAGCACCGTCCTGATCAACCCGGTCAAATCGTACTGAAATTAGCGCAGTTCTACTACCTTGATTCATACTCATATTTTTGTTGTAAACGGGACGTATTCGCATTAAAATTATACCTGGTTATACCGCTTCTAGTCACGAGTAGACGTGGTCAGATTACCCGTGACCACGAGCGGTATAACCCGTTTGAAAGTCAGAAAGTAGAAGGTATCGTAATTTTTTAATCAATTTTATGGTGAATACGAGTAATTCCCGTTTACAACAAAATCATGAGTATGTGTAAATATCACAAAATGTCTAAAAACAGTTTACTTGACTCATTGATTTATTTCCCAACAATACAATTTAGGATATTTATAAAATGCCTGTTTCTATCTAATATATAAAATTCGTGTGTCACAGTTTTCGTTGCCATACTCCTCCGAAACGGCTTGACCGATCTTTATGAAACTTTATATGTATATTCAGTGGGTCTGAGAATCGGCCAACATCTATTTTTGAAACCCCTCAGACGCGAGCGGAACCGCGGGCATCAGCTAGTCTAATATATAAAATTCTCGTGTCACAGTTATCGTTGCCATACTCCTCCGAAACGACTTGAATGATCTTTATGAAACTTTATATGCATATTCAGTAGGTCTGAGAATCGGCCAACATCTATTTTTGATACCTCTAAAACGCGAGCGGAGCCGCGGGCATCAGCGAGTATTACTATAAAATTGCCTTCTCCACACTTTTGTAGGTTATAGTGAACAAATGCCGAAGTGATCGCAGACATCAGATACAACCTCGGTACTGACGATGCATCGGGAAGCACTTAGGCCTTCCACTTCAAAGGTCTTATCCAATATTCCTGTTACAGGCTCCTGACGGGAGTTAGGCATCTTGAAGACGGTGCTAGAATCAACTTAAGTAATAAACGTTTGTTGAATGTATCTACCTATACGAAGCATGCAACTAAATACAATACAATTATACGTTATTTGCAATATTATGTTCTATTTATATAAATAACTAAAGTATTACTTTGTGTTTTATTTTGTAACAAGAATAGAGGCTAAAGGTGAAATCATTTGTATTTATACTGGATATATATATATTATATTTCGGACATCTTACACACAACGCCATCTAGTGCCAAACTAAACAGAGCTTGTATTATGGATACTAAACAACTGATATAAATACATAAACATACATTTTTTTTGTAAATACATACATATTATAAATAGAAAAACCACCAGACTCTGAAACAAATATTTGTGAATCAAACAAATATTTGGTCCGACCCGGGAATCGAACCCGAGACCTCTTGATCAGCAGCCGCATACACCAACACAACCACAAGGCAACTTTTTTCTGCGTAATGGAAAGCATGAGCAGAATCCAAGAGCAATAATTCACCATGGCGACTGGTAGGCATCACATTAACTTAAGTTACTTCTAAAAAAGTTAATTATAAAGATATTGTAATTTGATTAATAGAAAAGTTTACTTATGGTGTATTTTCACACACTTAGTCTGCCCACAAATACTGTTACAATTAAAAATAAACAAAATATCAAATTAAATAATAATCCTAGAACTTTATTTGATAAACACAGCACACAACTTAAAATGCAAATTTCTCAAACGGTATTAATGAAATATATTATTCTTGTATCAATATTTATATATCCTCCTAGCCATTATTCCCAAGTTTATTTGGGGTCGGCTACTAGTTCAACCGGTTTTACCTGAATTTCAGTTTTTCCACGGAGCGACTGGCATCGGACCTCCGCAACCCTAAGGGATAACTGAAATTCGAAGATTGAACTAGTTATCAGTATATTTGAGGGCACTGACTTCCCAATAACGATTGCCATAGATGTTCATGACAACCAGGACCGACGGCTTTACGTGGTCTCCGAGGGCGTGAATCACCGTCAAACTTTCAAACTCCGGGCAGCTATTAAGAATTTCCTTTCTTGATTAGCAGTCGCATACGCTAACCACTAGACCAATGAGGCAATATTTATGGCAAGACTATATATTTAAGAATGCTATCTACACTAAAACTAACTATACCTATAAATTTAATAAAGTCGGTAACCGAAACGGTCAGTGTTATTTGTGACACGAATAGAAATGGACCCTTCAAAGAGTGGCACAGAATTCATTAATATGTTTTTAGGTAAAAGGGTAGATACAATAGTTTGTTTCCAACATTTCTAACGAGATCGCAAACTTTGATCGAGTTTGGATCAACACTAACTTGATTTACATAAATTGTATTAGCTGACAACCTGGTTCAACACCTTTCTGTTACATTAAACTTGTTTTGATTAACATGGCTTTGATATTTTCAATGTGTAAATACGGCAAATGAAATGAATCTAGCTACGTATGTTAGAGCTTCTGAATTTGATTGCCTTGTTGGTCTAGTGGTTAGCGTTTGCGGCTGCCGATCAAAAGGTCTCGGGTTCGCTTCCCGTGTAGGACTAAATATTATTTGTGTGATCCATAAATATTTGGGTGTTTTCTATGTATAATATTTATTTATAACTTCATGCACTTGTGTACAATGGCGGACTTAATGCCCATGGCATTCTCTACCAGCCAACCAACCAACCGTTAGGGTGTGCAGAGATCTACTACGGTAGGTGCAACGAGGTTAAAATCGTAAACAGCAACAGATACTAATACTGTTAACATAATATAAAACACTCAAATATACACATAGTTATGTATACAAATATTCACAAACATACATATCACACACATACATATATATTTATATATACACAGACATAAACTTATAAGTACATACATACAAATAAACAAAAATACATATTATACTACTTATAATCGTACACTGCAAAAAAAATAGACTATAAGGAGGTGTACTCATGATTAAGCTATTCCGCCTTCCCAAGAAGGTAATCATGTACGTTCTTTATAAATGTGTTACGAGTTACGGCTGGTAGACATCCTGATTTCGAGTGGGAGCGCATTCCATAGCAGCACCGCTTGCACAAAAAAAGAGACATTTACGATAGTATGTATGTATTAAAAAAAAAAGTATGTTTATGTATGTACATGAGTTGTTTAGTACTCATAATACAAGCTCTGCTTAGTTTGAGACTAGATGATGTTGGGTGTAAAAGTATCCAAAAAAAAAACGTCAAAATTGGTCTTACAATTTCAGAAATAAATCGGAACAAAAACACCTCTTGAAAATTAATAATTAATCTTGTTACCAGTTTATAAAATGTTCATAGTTTTTACAATGGTCCAATAGGTAGGACTAAGTGCGGAAACCGCCCAGGAAAACTAAACTAAAGTAAACTCAACCAGTTCATATTAAAGAGACTAGCTGTGTCTCTCGGTGTTACACCAGGGGGGTGTCACTCCGTAGTTTAGGTATAGTCGGCCGGCTGCCTGCCCTGCCGTTCGAATAAACATCGTCAGAACAGATAAGAGTTACACGATAGAAAGAGACGCAATAGTAGGTTAATATAATCGTAGGAGATTCGGCGCTGTGCTATCTGAATTGAACTTAATCTTTTGGTACCTAGGGTATCTATTACTTTAATTTACTTTTCGGAGTGAGTCTTCTGTACTGGTAATATTATGTATTCTGTGGTTACACGCAGTTATTGTAGTAAACCGCGAGTAATGCCGCGGAGTGAAGCTAGTCTAAAAAAATAGCCAAAGGTACTCCTTATGTCATCAGCTTTCTGCAATTTAAAGTCCCGTCAAAATCACTCTAGCCATTCCAGAGATTAGCCAGGAACAAACAGACATACAGACGGAAAGACGGACAGACAGACAGACGGAAAATTCAAAAATTGCTTGATGTGAGTACCGTTTATACTATTAGCTTATAGCATAGCATATTCATGAGCTTATCTGAAGTTTAATACATTATAAGTATCTTATAATGAATATTAATATTGAATTTTAATGAATTTCAAATATAATTCATTAAACACCAGGGCTAACTTTCATGTTGTTTGTTTTTTTTACAAAATTACGACGATTATGTTTATTAATGAGGATGCATATTATTTACAAACAAGCCTTAGAATTTGTTTAACATTATATTTAACTTCCAAAATCAAATAGACAGCTATCCCTACTATCCCTACTAATATTATAAATGCGAAAGTAACTCTGTCTGTCTGTCTGTTACGCTATCACGCCTAAACCACCGAACTGATTTTGATGAAATTTGGTATGAAGATAGAACTTAACTTGGGAAAGGACATAGGATACCTTTTATCGCGAAACTAATGGTAGAAGGGGTTAAAATAGGGGACGAAAGTTTGTATGGAAGTTCCTTATTGTCAAACATAAAATCATGTAAGATTGTTCAATCCACTATTTACCATGTTGCGCGATATAACCGAATTCCACGCGGGCGAAGCCGCGGGCGGAAAGCTAGTTAGTAATATTTTGTTTAGTTCTTTGTATCACACTTGAGAAGGGTTTGTCTTTTTTAATTGATAGAGTTGGATCTTTTTTGGACATCAACGCTAAAACGACGGGCGTTATATTATAAGACTTTGAAACGGACGAGGTTCTCAATTCGGCTGTATTGTTTTTAATGTTTGTCACCTCCTAACTTTTAACCGGTTAACCGATTTTGATATATTTTTTTTTTTATTTGAAAGCTGGTGCCTCCCAAGTAGTCGCATGATAAGGAAACCAGGATCTGCTAATAGGATTCTAGAGAAATCGATCATACGCACACCGGTCGCGATTTGGGTACTCGGAATAGTTTTTATTTGAAGTTAGTTTTTTTTTGTAAAAAATATTTAATTATTTTTTACATATCACTAGCTTTAGACCCTGAAGTGTCCATTGCTGGCGGTAGTCTCTTTTCAAGGCAAGGCAAGGCTACTAATTTAAGTGCTTATTCGCTCCTTACATCAAACAAAACACAACGTACGTAATCATAAATATAAATTACAAAGCTCCTAAGAAATGTATATAAAGTACTTTCAAACAGAATCTCTAAGTACTAAGTAAGTGTCAACAATATACAAAAACAAGATACAGTAAAGAAACTTTATGCTAAACCGAATGCACTCATTGTCGCCAGCAAACGCCTAGACTGCGGCGTGACTTGAATGCAAAATCACTAACAAACGCATACCTACTACTATAGCACAACACTAAGGAACCTAAAAAGTCTCACTGCCAAAAACCACGTAACCATTACTGTCTATGTCCACCTCCGCATGGTGTGTAAGTAAACTAATCGAGGAATGGAAAGCTAACGGTTCGAAATTTGAGCCGCGTGAAGTGAAAATACTTCAGTGTGAAGGTATGCATCCCATTTCAGATTCCTGGCGAGTAATGGGCGTAAACAAAGAGATTATTACGAGCAGATGCAATTAACATCAAAAAGATACAAATGGAAAAGCCTGGGTTTTAAAGTTTTTGCATGAATACCGCTATATAAATACTCCCAGCTGAAATTTAAGTTACAACTCGAGTAGGAGTGTATATTGAAGAAAGAAAAGTACTTGAGGTTTCGGGTTCGATAGAAAATACCCAAAATCCGGACCAAATGTTTTTGATGCGCAAATATTTGTTCCGGATTTTGAGTAGTTTCTTCGGTTTGGTAATACATATTGTATTCCCAAAAAATGTTTCATCAACAGCCTTTAACAGTCCACTGCTGGACATAGGCCTCTCCTTGTAAAGGAGGTATTGGCCTACTATACCACGCTGGCCAGACGGGTTAGTATAGGGTTGGTTTCAAGTTTTCCTTCTCTTTGCATTGATGTTGTCTTGCGTAGTTTATCCCTTAGTCGCCTTTTACGACACCCACGTGGGATGAAGAGGGGTGGTGACACTCTGTATTCTTAATCCGTCACCGTAATAATTTTGATGTTTCTAACACATTTTATCTTGATGTGAATATTTTAAATAGCACGGACAAAAACACAAAAAATGTTTATTTACATGTATTTATATTTATTTTTGATTTTATTTATGGAGATAATATGCCGACTTGAGGGACGCCAGAGTAGAGGTCGGACCAACTCGAAGACAAGTCTTCAACACTAATACACTGCTGCTGAAGATAGGACGAGAACAATTCCAGTGCCTCTGAGTGGATCATTAGGTGTGTGAGGATAGCTAGCAGGATTTCGTGAGTGACGGCACCGAAGACATTATATCAGTTGTCTAATACCCATAATACAAGCTCTGCTTAGTTAGAGACTAGATGTTTATTAATGTGTACACTTACTAAAAAATTCACTCGCATTTGTATTTGTTTTATGTGTATTTATACAAACTCTACTTAATTTTGGACTAGATGGCGTTGTGTTTAGATGTCGAAAATAGTTATAGTCGTATTTTTAATTAGACGAAGCTACCTGACAGTAGCTAATGCCACTTAGTAAAATAATGCTGCCACATTTAAAGTAATAGTGATGCGTTCAGTTCTCATTCAATCAGATGAATGAACAATGAGTGTGAATAGTTAATCATTTCAAACTGTAAAAGAATATTATATCTATTTAAGAATGAAATTGTATAAAAGTGCTCTGATATAAGATACTAGTAGTATGTAACAACAATCAGTTTTTTGACGGCTCAACGCCGCGCATTATGTTTTTTGACCCAAAAAACAACTATCCTCTTATCATATTTTTATTAAATAGATAAATTAATTTAAAAAGAAAGACGAGAATTCCTGATGTTCAAATGTGCTTTGATCAAAAGATATGTTTTTTTGTAAATATAAAAAAAAAAAAAAATCTTAGATCGCATATGAGTTTCTGTAAATCTACTAATGTCCTTCTCTGCGGCTTTAACATACACAAATGACACAAAAATATAAACCATAACATGAAAAATACGGGAGAGAAAAACAAACAATGTTATTTCAGGATTTATTTTTTTATAGCTATATCTTGTCTTAGTTGGATTCAAAACCTTGATAAATAACTAGCCTGCAATAGTACCAATAATACAAAAAAAAACAAATCCTAATCATCCAGGATCTTTAAGTTACAAGCTTCTCGAGTTTTGTACTTTTTTCTTTGGTTTTAGGGTTGTTAATGGAGATATTACTCGTCTGTGGGCAAAGGCAAAGCAAACAGGAAGGGTATTGGCAGTATACATGTCAATAAAGTTCACTCTAGTGTTTAAATTACTGAACATCAATAGATTTGCTCTAATGTTTTGGTTTGTTTGTTTGTTGTACTTTCTTGCACTTGTGTTAAAAATAAACGAATCGAATTAAGTGACAGACAGACAGAAAATTTTGCCTATTTATAAAAAAAATTAAAAAGAATCAATTGTGAAAGTCGGATGTAAAAATTAAATCCTCACAATCTTCAATGAGATCATTTACATCATCTAGTTCATTTAAATCTGATGTTGGTATTTGATATAGTTGGATCAGTTCTGAAGCCCTCACTGGTAGTGGCTTACGGTCTAATTTTTGTAGCCTCTTCTTCACTCTTACATCAGAAATGTAGGGGTCAGACGACACAAGTGCCCTGTTAAATAGATCTGTCATGTGTTTTTCGAGGCCTGACTTTCTGGCATGGTGTTCCCGGTCATATCTCTAAAATTTATTTCTAGATTCACCAGCCTGTCCGGATAGCATGCCTATTGAAAGCGCCGAATTTCTTATGATCTCTT
The DNA here is from genome assembly GCA_932526445.1 of Phragmatobia fuliginosa. Taxonomy (NCBI): domain Eukaryota; kingdom Metazoa; phylum Arthropoda; class Insecta; order Lepidoptera; family Erebidae; genus Phragmatobia; species Phragmatobia fuliginosa. The sequence goes on along the minus strand of OW052063.1, from coordinate 1,594,707 downwards.
TACCTCAAACCAATATTTTATGTAGAGTTACTGTCATCGGATACCAAGGATATTCTGTTACGTACCTATCTGATGGCTGAGGCACTATGCACAGCTTCATAATTTGCCACTCACATACCAACAAGAAGGTTGGCACCCTCTTGTCCTCCTTGCATTAAGTCAGCTGGTCGGAGCCCAGACTGACATCCCTCAACAGGTTGGGTTAATTCCTGTAGGTATGAGGTTTCAACCAAAGTCTTACGAGGGCGGGCCCCTTCCCCATACCACATTTTTTCTTGCATTGGAAAATTCCGGCTTTGATTTATGTCAATGAAAACATGACATATAAGTCTGTATTAATAGAAAATACAAAAGAGTTCATAAACAACAAAAAATACTTTTATATTTATAATTACTATAAATAAAAAAATATTTTTTGTTGTTTATGAACAGAACTGTTTATGTTTTTAGAACAGAGGTTCTAGTGTTGGTAGATTGAGTTATAGCAGACGTTCTTCATAGGACATGTTTTTCAAAGAGAAGACCATTTTAGTTAACCTTTTATGTACTCTTTCCAACATTACAATTTCTTTTTTTAAATATGGATTCCATATTTGAAAGGCGAATTCCAGCAAGGGTCCAATGTACGTTAAATAGATGCTGAGAAATAATTATTTATTGATAACATAGAATGCCTTTCTAATTATATACAACAATGAGTTTGCCTTCTTTGTTATCATTGTAATATGCTCATCCCACTTCAGGTTATGTGTTATGATAACTCCGCGGTCTCTTTGGGAGTCCACTGGTTGTAATGGCCCAGAATTAATTGTGTACTTGTGTTTAGGATTGTTTTTTAATTTTATTAACTAATTTTAATTTTATTAATTTTACTCATTCAGGAGTTTTTTCAATCATTCACTTTGTCACAACACTATTTTTATTTCATCAAAAACTGACAACACAGTAAACGTCAGTGGATATCGTCTAATTAAAAATCCGACTATAGTTATTATTTCCACATTAAGAAAATAACTATAAATGGTCGAAGCAACCAATAATAATTCTATGAACTACTTTATTTAGTAGACTAAGCTTCATTTAAAATATTGTTGAAGTCGAAACTCATTTATAAGTCTGAAAGCTTTAAAAGGCCACAATTTTTGAAGCAAAATAAATGTATTGCTATTTAAAATATTCACATCAAGATAAAATGTGTTAGAACCATCAAAATTACGGTCTGAACTCAAATCCACTATCTGGAGATCATTAGCCCTATTATACATAAATAATGGGTTTAAAAGGATTATTACTTATTAGGTAATTTTAATAAATATTACCGAAAAATATTAAGCATTTCAGTGTTGCCTATAATAAGAGATATGATTGTCCCTTTCTTCAAAATTATTTTAGAAAATATTTGACTAGTCAACAACATGGATTTACCATCGCCAGATCAACATGCAGTAATTTGGTTGATTTTATCGACGGTACTTTGGAGTCAATGGATGCTAATAAACAAGTGGACGCGGTGTATACTGATTTCAGCAAAGCCTTTGATAAGGTGTCACACCGCATCCTAGTGCAAAAGCTGTCGTCATATGGTTTTGGTGGATCATTGCTCCAATGGCTTAATTCGTACCTGGTAAATCGAACTTTCTTTGTTGTGGCTGATGGTTATGAGTTTAATATATTCAAAATTACTTCTGGCGTCCCACAAGGGTCGCATTTGGGACCTATTCTATTTAATATCTTCATTAATGATCTCCCGAATTGTTTCTTTTATTCTACTCCTTACTTATTCGCCGACGACCTAAAAATAATTCGCGTAATAGAATCAAATACTGATGCGTTATTGCTACAAAGTGATATAGATCGTCTTTCAGAATGGTGTAATAATAATGATATGCAACTGAATGTCAAAAAATTCGCTCAAATAACTTTTACTCGTAAAATTAATAAAGTACACTATAGTTATAATATAAATGGCATATTGCTTGGTCAAGTGGACACTGTCAGAGACTTAGGTGTGATACTTGACTCCAAACTTACTTTTATTCCCCACATGGACACTGCTATAAAGAATGCGTCAAAAGTTCTAGGCTTTCTGATTAGAAATATTAAAACTTTCCGTTCTCCTCAAACTAAAATTGCACTATATTAAAGCCTCGTAAGAAGCATAATTGAGTATTGCGTTGTGGTATGGCGTCCACACTATGCCACACATAGCCTAAGAATTGAGCGAATCCAAAAGCGTTTCTTGAATCATCTTGCCTACTCTAAGGGTATTGCAAAAAAAGAACTAAGCTACTTAAAACGTCTCAAATATTTCAAAATTGACTTCCTTGAAAAACGCAGAGATGCCTTTGATTTGCTATTCTTATACAAAATACTCAATAACAATATTGATTGCCCGAATCTGCTCTCAAAATTTAAATTTAATATCCCTCATAAATATCCCAGAAAACCAATAATGCTTCTACATCCTCCCTTTCGAAGAACAGTTTTAGGTTCCAACTCTCCTGTTTCACGACTTATTAAGAAATATAATCACTACTGTAATCAATTAGACGTTTTTGGCACTACATTTCGGCGATTCAGGGCCCGAGTCCAGGACCTTACCACTGACTAACTATGTATTAATTGGTGTCCTCAATAGGGTTAGCCACCAATGTACCCACATTTATTTGCTCGTTTCTTGGACAGACTGTATAAAGTATTTTCAATATATATATATATGCATGTAGTGTTGACCTACATAAGTTGTACACTTAGATTAAGACTGTTCTGTCTTCTATTTTGTCTTGTATTTATGCATGTTTTAGTGTAAGAACTACTGGTTAGCCAATAAATAAATAAATAAAAAAAGATAAAAACATTATAACACAACATTTTTTTTTATTTTCAAATGGCCTTATTATAACGAGTATTGAACTTACAAAATAATTTATGTATGTACATTAAATATTCCTACTTTCTCCAGCTTGGTATAATAGAGACCTTCCACGTATTCTTTTGTTCTTTATTTTTTTTTTAATTGTTGATCTTAAGAAGTCGACGGATCTTATCAAGTAACCAAATATTTTGTCTCAAACCGATTGGTATTATTATATTTTTTACATCATTGTATCACAATTAAGTATGTATGACATAACATATGTGAAAAGATCATCAGGGAAATCTTTCTTTCGTTCATGTGCATGTTCGATTTATTACTCTACGTTTAATAACAGAAAGATTGTAACTTAGCAATTGAACAGATCTTGCGGCAGCATTCTTCCACAACGAGTCGTTTCCCCTTTGATGGGAGCGTCAACGGCTTGGAATCGAACTGAGGCCAAAGCAATTTATATCGGGGTTCTTCTAGTTCTTTGTAGAAGGGGGCAAGAATTGAACCTGAAGAAGTTGAAAATAATCTTAGTTAATGAAATGTATATACATATATACATACCTATGTATAAATGGGTATACAGTTTTTTATAGCCAAAAAGCACACAGCTTTATTGACACAAGAAATTTATATTTATCCATTGTTACAAACTAACAAAAATTGCTTCATCCATCACAAACTTATAGTACGACACCTGGTCAAAATGTACGTGTGCTTTTTATAAACTAAGTTGGAGCTAATTAAAAATCACATAAATTGACTACTAGTAGCGCCATCTATGTGTCAGCCTACGAACTTTTCAGCCCACCTATTTATGTTGTAGCTATTGTAAAAGTTGTGTATAACATATATGCGACTGCCTATCCTAGAAGTCTCGTATAAGATTGCCGTTGCGTATTCACCCGACTACGACAGAGCCAAAGGAGGGTTATGATTTTGACAGGCTATATGTATGTATGTTCATTTGTTCCCTCAGAGCTCCTCGACTACTTATTATAACTGGACAAATAAAGTATCTTTATGGGTTTTGAAATCTTGTTTAATACATTTTCAGCGTCGTTTTTTGTCGTAGTTGGGTTTTAGGTTTTAATTTTTTTTATGCCTTTGAACAGTTGAAAGTTGAAGAAAGTGGGAACTTGGGGTCATAATTACCGTGCCTAAGAGAGCATGGAAAACCGTCATTTCTGCGAATGATATCTCCCCGGTCCTGTCGGATAGCCGTCCCATTGGATTGTGAGAGTCAGAGAATAAATAGTGAACCTGGGTTTGTGCACACACTTGTGCATTATTATACGGTCCACCGTGGTCGAAGTTGGCTAGCAGTAGGTACATTTTGAAAAGTAGGCAGAAAACGCAAGGGCGATATTGTAGTTTAGGTTGATGTATTTTATATGGTAGGACTAATAACGCCCACTACTGTAACCGCTATAGACCAGGATCAGCAATGATATGCAAAACACAATCAGTTTAAGTTAACGCAGTCTTGGAACCCACAACGATCTTAATGAGAAGAACACTTCTTCTCACCTCAACAAAGCGAAGGTGTTTGATACGAGCTAAATAATACCATTGGCTAAATTCTGCTAAAATGTATTTGCATATGTAGTGGACTTATCAGATACACGCTAATGATATGACGTATCCGATTTAAGATCGAAGAACGCTAAATTGTACACTTTGTATTATAGAAAAAATTATAAACTTTTACACTTTTGATTAGTAGGTTTATCATTTTTGTTAAAGCTTTAAATTTCCTTAGCCTACATTGAAATACTTACGTAGTCTGATAGCATCTAGATTGTACAGAAAAATTTAGCGTACAATTTATAATTACAAACAAAACATTATTTTGAATAAATAAACACTATTCAGAAACCATTCTAACTTTCGAGTTTATTCATGAGTTCTAGAGTACTGACACGTACCTCTGTTAAAGCGTAATTTTAACTTTTCAAAGTTAAAACCAGAGTAAATCAATAATGGAACATCCCTCGTTATCTATTAGTAACACAAATGTACATTAACACACCATCAATAAATCTGAAGGCCGTAACTTGCTAAAAGGTAAGTAGTAAGTAGATACGCGCCTTATTTCAAAACTTGTGAAAATACCCGCGTACCTACTGATGCACAGATTAAACATAACGGGTTTTGACAATTTTTTATGAGTCCCTCCTTATTTTGGTAACTGGTTTAATAACAAATTTTAATTAGTCCCTCCTTATTTTGATACAAAGTTATACTTTATGTTATGAAGCTAAAGAGTTAGTTTTTTTGGTTCAACGTTTGTGTAAGGATTAGGAAGTGCAGTCCGATCAACGATTTCTCATAAACATATGCTATAAATCTTCACAAATCGGTCTGCACAGATCAATCATTATCGTTATTTCTGTAGCAGGTATTGCCAGTATAGCGAACTTATGGGTCGAAGCGAATAATAACCACGGTGTACACAATGGGAGCCGTAGGTATTTCTGATTTAGGCACAAGAATACAAAGTGTCACCACCCCTATTCATTCCATGGGTGTCGTAAGAGGCGACTAAAGGAACAAAATAAGCAGCTAACATCACTGCCAAGAGAAGGAAAACTTGAAACAAACCCTCTACCAACCCGTCTGGCCAGCGTGGTACAGTAGGCCAAAACCTCCTTTCAAAGGAGAGGCCTATGTCCAGCCGTGGACTGTTAAAGGCTGTTGATGATTACAGTAATATAGCTTATATATCAAAATAATATATAGGCTACTTTTTACTGCAATAATCGAGATACACGCAGGCGGAGCCGCAGCCGAAAGCTAGTTTATAATATTAACAAGACTGACTCCTAGCATGTCATATACCAGGGAAAGGAATTATAACTCACCGTACATGGTACCCTCGGGTATCTTAACCACGTTGACTTCGAAACAATACAGAGCAAGCGCCCTCGCCAAGTTTCTTCCACAGTATTTCTTGTCGGCCCCATAACACATGGCCATGGTACATAGAATCAGCACAAAAGGTTGTTGCAGACTCATCTGGAAAAATAATAACAAAATATTTCAGAAATCTTACACGAAACGCCATCTAGTCCCAAACTAAAAAAATAATAATGACATGACGTTCAAATATGAACCAAAATTATAAGACAACAAAACAAATTATAAAAGAAAATAATTTGTAACAGTCTAAGGAGGATGCGCCAAAGTTAAATCTAATTAAATCTATATAAATAAAAATAAATTGCTGTTCGTTAGTCTCACTAAAACTCGAGAACGGCTGGACCGATTTGGCTAATTTTAGTCTTGAATTATTTGTGGAGGTCCAGAGAAGGTTTAAAAGGTGAATAAATATGAAAGTTGTTAACTATGTAGATTGATAAATCTGAAGTTTTGTCACAAATTAATGCTTAAAATTTATTTTATACAAATATTTAGGTCTTCTATTTATCGATTGTGTCAGTACGAAGTCACCCGGGTCAGTTAGTGTAAAATAAAAATTGCATTTTAATTAATAGAAATCTACCTTTTCTGAGGGCACGTGCTCACGTATATTGGACATAAATCGTAATCAAGAATTTCCTTTTATACATTCCAGAATGGTTATTCATTCAATAACATATCAATACCCTACACTATAACACATTATTAAAGTTTATTTGTACAAATAAAATTAAACTGCATTGTCTGTTTATACTTACATCAAAATAAATATATTTGTGTCTGTCTGTTTGTTCCCTAACAGACAGACAGACAGATTTCTAGAAAGACTTAACCGAATTTAAGGGAACTTTCACTGACAGATTGGCAGCGCTATAAGAAGTAAGTTAGCATACTTTTTAAGACCTACTTCGCCCCCTGACATTACCACGATTGATCTTGTACAGCATCAATGAATCATCAATCATCATCAACAGCCTTGAACAGTCTACTGCTGGACACAGGCCTCTCCTTAGAAAGGAGGTTTTGGCCTACAATACCACGCTGGCCAGACGGGTTGGTAAAGGGTTTGTTTCAAGTTTTCCTTCTCTTGGCAGTGATGTTAGCTGCTTATTTTGTTTGTTTTGTTAATCGCGTCTTACGACACCCATGGAATAAATAGGGGTAGTGACACTTTGTATTCTTAATCTGTCACCACACGGACAGCATCAATAACCGCGAGTAACAGCGCGGGTTTAACTAGTATATTTATAAAACAATCTACCAACAATTGTTTATATTTTTATTACATAAATATAACACATTCAATCTCATAGAACATAATGTACCAATTAAGGTGGCATTTATGATTAAAAATAATATTATAAGTATATCATATAAACAACATTCATCATATAAACAACGACTGCCTTCTATTCCCGGGTCAGACCAAATATTTGTGTGATCCACAAATAATACAACCTCTGCTTACTTTGGGACTAGATGATGTTGTGTGTAAGATGTCCAAATGTCCAAAACATTATGAAAAATACAATAAGAAACATCATCATGATCAATAGGATATCAACATCCACTGCTGTAGGAATTGGTCTTGGGAAGTTCACATTCATGCGTTGCCATCCTGCTAAAGTGACTCCATTCCGCTTGATTTAGAAGCATTATTGGAATCCAATGAATATGGTGACCACTATCACCATATTCATTGCTAACTGCTACGTTTCATATAAGTGTAACTATTAAATTATTAATTATCTTTGAAGGACAAGCAACTAAATTCAAAGAGCAGCATAATATATGAACGTTCTATTGTTCGATACCTGTAGTTAGTCCTTTTAGTGTTCGTAGCATGCATTTACAAGAGGTGTATAGGTAAATATTGGTTGAAGTTCACGATGCGCTTCAATATTCCTGGTATATTATTTTACAAATTGAATTGTGCAACTATTACAGCAACGAAATTACTCAAACGACGCAAAATTTTAGTACCCGAAAACTTTTCTCAAAATGATTTTTTTTATATTTCTTTACGCAATAAACAAACCCTACCCGCACTCGGCCGGCGTGGGGACGTATGGCCTTAACCCTCTCTTGAGATAAGGCCCGAGCCCAGCAGTGGGACGTCACGGGTTGTTGATAAAGAAGATATCAAGCAGTGGACTCTTAAAAACTATTGATTTGATTTTTTTAATTAATAATAATTAAGGCGATTCACACACTGCACCGCGCTCCGTCGCGCAGCGCGGAGTGGCAGATTTTATTATTGTATGCAAGTACATCGTTTAGTATAGAAAACACGCCAGGTCCAACACACTGAACACGCGCTACGACGCGTGAGCGCGTGCGGCTAGCAGATTCGGGATTGGCTGCAATGACTGCCCCGCGCCTACGCGCGTGTTCGCGTCGCCAGTGTGTGAATCGCCATAAACAACTTACATTACGTGATCCAGGTTTATTACGTAATTCAACTAGTCCTCACTAGATGGCGCTGATACAGATTTAATTCTATCATCAATTTTGTAAATAATAATTGGCCCACACTATAAACTAGGTTAACGTAATAATATCACATCATGCAAACTGTCCGGCACCGCAATCAATCATCAATTATCTAAAGCTTGTCGCTAAACAATGAACTGAAATCATTTGTCATAGCAGAGTGACCATCTATCACCAGAAAGACGTCATTGAATTTCGTAGATACATCTCTGTATCCGACCTTCGTTTGTTTTGCGGCTTACAGTGCTAACTGTCATCACAAACTATTCCATAGACGTAGATTCGGATATATGTAAATAATGGTAGTTTACGCCTTAGTTAAATTCATTCTAATTTTAATAATAATCCCTACTAATAACTCTGTCTGTTACGTTTTCACGTCTCAACCGCTAAACCGATTTTGATGTATTTTGGTATAGAGATAATGGAACCTTGGGAAAAGATATTAGCTACTTTTTACCGCGATAACCGATATACACGCGGGCGGAGTCGCGGGAAAAAGCTAGTAAGAAACATTGGGATCGATCTATTGTCACAGCAGGATTGTTGTTGCCAATAAGCCTGATATTGTGGTAACAGATCGATGCAGCGCCGCGCATTGATTGTCGATATCGCTGTTCCTCATGTCGAGAATCTCGTCAATGTAAAAAAAAACAAATGAAACGCTCATGGTTTGATAGCCAAAAGCCTCGACCGCCACGACCGACTCGCCTTATGAATCTCACGTTAGCCGGCTGGATTAAGGGTCTGATGTAGAAGGCAATCCTTCTTGGCACGGAATATATAGTCAGGCAGTTCCTGTCTTTGGAGTTCTATTTATGATTTTAAGAAAAAAGGCTACTTAATTAATCCAAAGAAGAGAAATTAGTACATTGTTCACCAAGGGTGGAAAGGGACCGATTACTAGCGAGGGAGCAGTTTGTGGCCCGAAGGCTGCGCCACAATACTCCCGAGGTAGGAATAGACTTTCACCCGAGTGCTACACAGTGCTTTATACTACACATGTGAGGAACATTTAAAGTATTTTTAAAATAAAATCAAAAAGTAAGACACCATGTAAGACACATTTAGCTTAGAATTTGACCAATATTTCGCTCTTCTTTTGTTTTTTTTTTATTCTTCACAAAAGGATGTCAGTGGTACGGAGATTCCATATTTAAATTATATGAAAACTCATTGGGCAGGCGCGCGCCATAGATAACACAAGAGAAATGAAAATTCATACAACTTTCTCTTCCGCTGTTTTTCCTCCCGCTTATTCAGGTCAAGGAAAAGACTAACGTTCTCTTTTCATTTTCAGGGAATATTGACTACTGTTCCGATCAGGTGTAGTATAAAAGTATTTATTAATTTAAAACTTTTTGCACATGTTGTACAGAGGCGGACATAATGCCATGAGGCATATTCTCCCAGTCAACCTTCAGGTTATGCAGAAATGTAATGTAATGTAATGTAATTGGTGCACATATAAAATACGTATTCTATTAAGTAGGTATTCCTTTATTAAACTGAGCCGTTTTTGATATTTTTATCCACCAAAATGTACACACTAATTGATCTTGGGACCAATCAACATTGTTAAAACAATTCGTAATTGTTGTAGGTACCGATTTTGTGATGGTATTCCATAGAGTACAGAACCTAATCATTCCTTTTATTCCGGCGGGAACACCAATGCTCTGTATCGACGCCGTACTGACATAAATTTAAATCTAGGGCGCTCTTAAGCCGTCAAATAAGATGAAACCAAGTGGAACATTGAATGTGACATCAACTCCCCATACCCCGACGCCCCTCGTTTCCTCCCCTTTCAAACGCAACGTTTTCTGTCGGACACACTTCATTTGTTAAAAGTCTATTCCGCGCCGTTGAACGATTTAATGGAGATCAGTGAGTATGACGTATTTGAAATGTAAACAAATTCGTTACACAAGCTTGCTATTACAGCTTTAATGGAGTTCAAACAGCCGCTTTCAAGTTTCGCGTAAAACTTATCTGGTAATGGCACGCTTAAATAAACATTCTGCATTTCTGCTCTTCAAAGATGGAGGGAAGTACGCAGAGTTGTAGAGGTTAAGTGGTAGGTAGGTAAGTGCAGGTTTGTCTATAATTTTATACGTCAATATTCAGGAGTTCAGCATTAACCAAATTATCCATTATAAAGCACAGTCATTTGCTGCAATAACTGGTGGCGGCGAAGTGCGAGTCGGACTTACCCATGAATGGTTCCGTAGCAGCAAGTAACATCATATAAAAGTTTTTGTAGTTCGTTATAACTTTATTCGATTTTTCACTAATAATGTATTGATTGAATGAAAGGTCAATTGCGGAATAAAATTAATGACGTATTAAAAAAAACTACTTGCTAAATCTCTTTCAAACCCATTTTCGTTGGAAGTTTGTATGGTAATTACATCATATATTTTTTTAGTTTTATCATTCTCTTATTTTTGAAGTTGCAGGGGGGGTTACATTTTACCACTTTGTTTCTCGCGCAAACTGTTCAGTTTAGAAAAAAAATATATATTTTTTTTCTATTATAAACCTAAATATCATTTTTAAAGACCTATCCATAGATACCCATCAACATATGGGTATAGAAAAAAAATTATTGAGTTTCAGTTCTAAGTTCTAAGTACCTCCAAAATTTATTGTTTTTTTTCTATTTTTGTGTGAAAATCTTAATGCGGTTCACAGAATACGTCTACTTACCAAGACGGACAGACAGACAGACAGACATGACGAATCTATAAGGTTTCCGTTTTTTGCCATTTGGCTACGAAACCCTAAAAACAATTCACGTAACGATAATATTCGCGTAAAATTTGGCTAACGGTTCCTTTATGTTTATTTTTGTAAGTGAGTGGAACATCACGCCTATATGGTCATTTATACGTGATATTCCTCTCGAAGTGTGTGTGTTCCATTCCCGTACGGAGTGTATGTGATGATGAGAAATCTTGCTTGCTAATAAATTTAAGTACAAGAACAATCCATAAAATGGGACTTTATGGGTTGTTGTTATACAGCTGGGCACGTGTCTACTCTCAGAAGAGTTCTAAAAAGTAAATCAAATTAACTAAACTAACTTTTACTTTTTAAACTCGATAGCCGTTGTTCAAACCGGATTTTTACAGGCAACCCTACATTAAGGGCTTCGTAATAAAACAGCGCTTATTGTGATATAAAATGTGTTTAACAAACAGATAGGTGAAAGTTACTAGTATCGACATATTTACTTGATAATATCTGATAAAGTGCCAACCCAGTAGCTATGCCAGTAAACAATTAGACAAGTCAAGGTTTGTATATTAAATAGGCTTCTTACTTTCGGTTGGTATATATATTTGTTAAAGTCATGAGTACACTGTTTTTAGAATTAAAAGTCATTTTTGAATTTTTAAATAATAATAGTTTAGCAAATATTTTTTTAGCCAACCCCCCCGCGTTTTTTTTCATATGTATTACAAAAATTAACATTTAAAATACTTTTAATCCAGGTGGTTTCCAACCGTATTCTCTACTAATTGTTTTTTGTTCTTGGATGAGTCGTTTCTAATCTATTTCTAATATAGTATCACGAGGTTAACATTTTTCTTAGTTGGTAACACTGAATTGAAGCAACTTATGCAAGAAAAGAAGAAAAGCAATGCAACATTAATACTCAAAAACAAAGAGTATGTAACACAGTGTTTCCACTTTTAGGGAATTCTCCCTATTTTAGGGACAAATAGCTGATATTTTGGATGGTTAAAGACAATTTGAAAAATACAGGGATTTAGGGAATTTCGGGGTAAAATCAAAGCCTATACTGTTAGCCCTGTAGTAAAGTAAATGATAGACTATACCACAGCTTTTTGCTTTGGGATTCCCCAGAATTCTAATAAATGCTATTCGTCAAAAAATATATATTTAACTATTTTCGGTGATGTCACATGAATTTGGTCGTATTGTAATGTGTAGGTTCTTGATTTGATATATTTGACGTTATTTCTGTATTGCGGAGTAGTGGTGGCACTAGTGGCATCAATTTTTCAAGTTCAAGTTATCACGATATTATATGGAAGGAAATAATAAATAAGCATCATCTTCGACAAAAATAATGTGAAAGCAATGCGTCAACTTCCAAAAATTCTAATCCTATTGATGTATGATCTTCTGTGGGCATTTTGTTATTATATATACCTATATTAAATAATATGCTAAGGTTTATTTTCTGTATTATATTTATGTTCCCTAAATAAGGGGTTTATGAAAGTAGTTTAGGGAATTTTAGGGATAAATTCAAAAGAAACTAGGGAAAAATGGAAAACGAAAGTGGAAACACATGCTCAAAAACATGGCGTCTCCATTGTCAAACAAGCGTGCTGTTTGCCGACGCCTATAATTTTTCAAATATATGTATTTTTGTAATTTAAATACAGAATGTCCCGTGACACGAGAAAAGGTTATTATAACAGAGATTGGGACAGAAATAGGGACAGGGACCGCGATCGTGATCGTGATAGAGACCGTTCAGATTATAGAAGTCGGCCGCCCCTAAGAAAGCGGAGTCGATCACCCACGAGGAGAGATGAACGCAAAAGAAGCCGGTCTCCTCGAAAACCAGACAAGGATATACTGGACGAGAACATTTTAAGTGAGATTTCCAAATTACCAGAACCAAGTGAACTATGGGATAACCAGTTTCAAGAAGGCGGATTTTCTGCTCCTCCACCACCAGCTTTTTCGCAGCCGCATCCAGAGGTAATTTAAGTATATCTAACACACAAGAAACGTATCAAGAAATATTGTTTTCTTCACTTGTTGTGAAATGTGACATGTTTTTATTATCAAACAGATACCTACTGCACTATCAAGTTATAATGTTATGGTACTTTGTTCTATTTCAGTAAAAAAAACAACGTTATATTCAAAATGGAGCACTTGTATACACTTGTATACATTGTTACCATTTACACTATTCAGTATTAATTATCGTTATCAAAAAGTGTATCACTATATCTTTACATAGAATAAACTGAAATAGCATAAACTTATTGTTGCCCTGAACTTTTTAACCTACTCAGTAGATTATAACCCAGTTATCAACAATAGATAAATTGATTCAAGAGAAGGGTTTAAATGTGTAACACATGCATATTATAGTATAGGAATTATGAAACTCAATTAGGCACGACTGCCTGGTTGGTCTAGTGGCTGCTGATCAAGAAGTCTTGGGTTTGGTTCCCGGGTTGGACCAAATATTTGTGTGATCCATAAATATTTGTTTCGGAGACTGGGCGTTTTCTATGTATAATATGTATGTATTTACAAAAGAAAAAGTATGTTTATGTATTTATATCAGTTGTTTAGTACCCATTATATAAGCTCTGCTTAGTTTGGGTCCTAAATATTTATTTTTATATTATTTATTTCTTATTTTATCATTTTACATTTTAAACTCTTTCTAACAAAATTCAAAGGACCAATCATTTCTATCATTGTAGAGATTTAGACATTATATGGAGTAAAGAAAGAGAAACAACTAAAGTTTTGATAATTTTTAAGTGTATTTCATGCTATGGGGCACTTAATTATTCCTAAAACAGTGTTAACTTTGTCTGATGTCCTTTGATATGCCAGCACTTGTTTATTATCTTGTATATTTTAATCACTGAGTAAGTCCGACCACTCATATTCAGTTTCCATTGTATGCATAGTAGTTTAGTTTGTGACCATTTTATACTACATTGATACCTCTTTTACTAACATTAAATAATTTTATTACAGTTTTTACCTTTATTACAAAATCTACAATTTGTATTTGTCAATGTTTGTTACTCACAAACTTGTATCTGTGATAAATGTTATTAAGATATTCTAATACAGAGTAAAAGGCCAACCTTATCTGTAAATAAGATCACAATTTTCATAATTTAGTAAAAATGAGACAGGTTTTATGACCGCAACTGTAAACTGATTTTGGGGGTTACTATTGATAGGGAGAGGCCTAGGACCAGCAGTGTACTGCAATAGGATCATGATTATTGATAGTTTGACAAAGTTATTATAGTAAAAGGTAGTGATGAACTAACAAAACATGAACTATGAACAGTTTGGTGCAGTTACCAATTGCAATTTCCGAACATGTGTATAACAAATTTATGGAAGTACTATGAAATGCATGACCGACTGGTATTTCCAAAGACAAGGGCCTGCATTTTAATACTTCTCATTTGGGCCTGGCTGTGTACGTACATAATACAAATTTGGATCCACTATTTGAAAAAATGAAATAAAATACCTGACTGATCATGCCACAAAGTGTAACTGGTTAGGTAGAATTTTAAGAACTTAAGAATTTTTTTACCTGACCAGTATTGCCTTATGGCATTAACAAAGTCAGTTATATTTTCTATAATAATATTGCCTTCTGCATTATCAGTCAGGTAATTTTTTTTTCTTCTATTATATTAAATTTGATATTAATTTTAGTATTATGACCTTGAAATTGGTTTGCAAAGAAGTTTTTTAAATTATCGAATTTTCTATACTATAAGATAAACTTTTTCTCTTGAATCACTCCCATCTATTTCTGAAAACTGCTTCAAAAACCGTTGAGTAGTAGGGAGAGTCCATCTGGAGAGAGAGAGAGATCCATTGAGTAGTTTTAGTAAAGTTCATAACAGGCCATTGAACATGTCACCCATTTAGATCTCACTTCTTTTGTTGTTGCTTTCAACAACCAAGGCATATCATTATATTAAATACTAGCTGACCCGGCGAACTTCGTACCGCCTTAGAATATTAATTCATAATAAGGTATTGTGTTTAGTTAGTAACTGATAGTGACAAATCGACAGCAGCGCCAACTAACACGCCCCGGCCGGTACCGCCAGAATTGCTTTGTTCCTGCATTTTAAATCTGTAATATCTTCAAAAGTATTAATTTAAATTACATACTGTAAAGGACCATATTGATCTATATTAAATACACTATTTAAGGTACTTAATTGGATAAGGATTATTACTGTGTTGCCTATAATCGCTTCGTAAATAAACCATTATTTCTCGTAAAAAGAAAAAATAAGAAAATGGTTATTGTGGGTTATCCCTAAGAGATAGACATATACCATCGCAGACTTTTTTGTAGACTTTTTTAAGATGTACAATACTGTAGTACATTATTTTGATCTATCTCGTAGGGTACAGCCAGTGTTTGCAATATAAGCGTAAAAACATCACATTAGAAACCTCTAAAATTATTATCTACTATATTATGCATGTATTATACATAAAAACCTTCCTCTTGAATCACTCTACCTATTAAACAAAATTTCATAAAAATCCATTGAGTAGTTTTAAAGATTTAAGCATACAAAGGGACAGAGAAAGCGACTTTGTTTTATACTATGTAGTGATGAATATATTTCTTAGTAATTAAGAATGGTCTTTTGCACTGTAAAGGGCTTAAAAATGTGTGGGTTTTAAGTTAAACCACCCAAATTGTGCTCACTTCTATGTTAAAGACACTATCATTACAAAGAATTTTGTTTTAAAGAGTTCACACTATATTTTTATTGACTGTCTAGCTACCCTGCCTTGTTAGGGACCACAGGTAAGTGGAGGTGTCTCAATATATTACTGTTAGTGTTTATAGTGAGATAATTGTACTAAATATAATTACATGCCAACTCATAGTTCTAAACTATTTACAATTCAAGGGTGTACCAACCACAAGCTATGGTGGCAACTATCAGCCATCATACTCCGGCATCTATGATGACTTCCCATCACTTGGTGCAGTACCTCAAGGTCCTCAGCCAACTCTTCCGCCAGACATAGCCACATGGAATCAAATGTCACTGCCACCACCACCAACAGCACAGGTGCCTCCTGTACAGCCTGCTCCATTCTTAAACAATGCTGAAGATCAAATCAAAAAAGAAGGTATATATATATCTATTTAATTTCAATGTTTTTTTCAACTATCAATTAAAATTGCTGAATAATGATACCAGCAGAAATCTTCAAGTTGCCTGCCTTGCATTTTTATGACAAGACTTGAATTTTATTCATGTGGCAAGACTTTAGTTTTATTAATGCATGCAACAATAGTTCCTAGACATATGGGTTTTAGTATCGAGTAAGCTATGTGGTAATTTAAGAAGAGTAGCTGTGCACATTACCCGAGTGGCCTTTTTCAATGGGACTCAGTCCTTTCGGAATGGGTGCTTGTGGATTGGCACAGGCATATAATGTATATTATATTATATAAGTATAAATTTATATTTATTGCTAAATGCCTGACAGGATTTTTATGATTGAAATGTATTCTGACTTAGTATTTCATAATATTTTAGATTAAACTAAGATTTATTGTAAGATTTATTTGTTGTACTCAATATATTTATAAATTGTAACATTTTATGTGCTTATAATTTACAATGTAAAGAAAATGTAATAATAATAATGTAAACATTATGTTTAGTAATTAAAAATATTAGACTTTTATAATAATTTAAAGGAATACACATAATTGAAAGTGGTTGTAAGTTGTCTATGTTAAGATGGGGCTACACATGCTGTGGCATTCTGAAGACCCATCTGTGGTTAACCTGTGCCGGGAGCCTTGCACTAGTAGTTCCGCGCATGTATTGGCAATGGCCAGTAAAATTAATATTACACAGGCAATCACACCATTAAATATATCTGAAGATTTCTCCAGTGAACTAGGTTGTGTGTCACAAACATTATCTACCAGGCAGACCGGAGATGTCTTCCGTAGCACGTGTAACACGAGACACGCTCAGCCCTACACTATATTTAAATGTAAATTAAAAATCCAGTCTTATGAGTATTTTATAAATATTGCTGCAAGTTTATGGAATCTTGATTTAAATAAAGTTCCAAATGTTATACAGGTTTTTTTCTATATTTTGGATAATTATTATGAGATATCATTAAATGGGAATAAACCAAATTTTTGTTTATTACACTTTGAATGTATTTTGTGATGTGAGAAAGGTAGGGTAGAAATAGATTAAATAACCCTCACGAAATTTATAACTACCCACAATTGACAGATTAAAAAAAGGGGAAATAAGTTTTTCAACTTGCTATTACATACAACTTTCTGGTGCTCTAGTAGTTTACTTGATTAGTAGACTACTTTAGAATAAAAATAAAATCTATACTAATAAATATATCAATTGTTTGTTTCTAATTTTAATTTAATAGATTTTCACCAAGTACATATAAAAATATATGATACCTACATGAAAAAAACATTTCAAATTTTTTTGTCTCTGTCTTTTTGGCTACTCAAAGCTTTTTGCTGTCTGTTCCAAAATTTCACTGGCAGATAGCTGAGCTGGCAGTTATAAGAAGTAATTTAGGCTACTTTTTCACCCCGCGGTGTTACTTGCGTATTACAACAGCAACCGCGGGTAACACCGTGGGACTAAGCTTCTCTAGTAAAAAGATGGTCCATATGTTAAGTTCGTTTTTTTAGCAACAATTTGTATAAGTGCAATGTAGAATTATAAATAACTGTAAGATATTAATCAGGAATGTGTACATTTACCTTGTTACTCCATCACCAAATGGGTCACAAAATAGCTGGTGTGATGAAGAAACAGAAGAAATAATGCCCGCTTCGTCCTATGACTTCTTATTTTTCGCCTACACTCTGATAACTCTGCTGATTGCAATAAAAATTGCATCCCTTGCATGATTGTAAATAGTTTTAAGATTTACCACAATGTAATAATTAATGATGTGCTTCAAACTTGCCTCTAGAACTTATATTTAGCAGATGTGGGTCTATAACAGCTAAGAAATTTTCTCAATAATATTTTGCTTCATTAAGTGTAGTGTTACTTGATAAACATTATTCTATATCACAAAGTTTGAACCTGCCAAGTGACACTACACTTAATCTTTCAACCTAATATAAATTACGAAGTAAGTGATTGTTTTACAGCCGCTATCGAATCTGAAATGCGTCACCAAAAGGCAGCATTATCTAAACAAAGAGAAGACTATGTCAAAAAAGCTAACATTTTGAAAAAGGAACTGGACACGTTGAAAGACCAACGGAACGAGCTCCGAGGTGACGCCAAACGATCTCCGAGTCCGGACACCAAGAGGTTTATGAAGGAAAACACTAAGCTACAGGTTTGACTTGCCAAATGAAATATACATTTTTTGTAATACAATTATTACTTGATATAGCTAGTTATTTGCTTTGGTGGTGTATATAAGTGTTTAACGACGCGTTCTTGTAGTTGGAGATACAGAACAAGCTGAAGACCATCTACAATGTAGTGGACATGCTGAATGGTATCATTGGTGAAGAGGCCCCTGTAGAGCCCCGTGATTCCGATGATTCCACCGAACGCAGTTCTAAACGCAAATCCAGGTGTGTTTTGTTACGATTTTTTTGTTTTATTCATTATATTTTTTTTGAAATTCGAATTTGATTTCTGTTTTGTGTACTTATTTCACTTTATGATTCTAAATTTACATAAATCACAAAAAAAAACGGAAATCAAATTCCATTTGCATATTTATGGCAATTGCAATTAATTGTTTTATATGTATGTATGAATGAAATAATTCAATTACTACCTTAGTTGTGACATCTTTCCCAAAAACAGGATTGCACATCTGTGCTTTTGCGTGCGAAGAAGAGCTATTGGCTTTCAATGTTTTTAGTGATATGGCAACTTGAAGATTGGTATAGTGGCAACACTGATGAAGTGACAGATACTTCTAACAAGAGTTTTCGTTTCTTTAATTATATTGTTCTAATGTAAGCTTATGTACCTTGTTGCTGTATTATTATTATTATTATTTATTAAATGAAATGAATGCTTTTCCTAAATGTACTTTTTTATATGATATGCATCAGTACTTTATAATTAAGATTATGTATAACACTGTTACTGATATATTTATTATGAATGTATATTGTCAAAAATAAAGATCTGCACTTTAAAAAATTGTTTTAAGTTTGTATATTTACTTAATAAAATCTCTTCAAGGAAAATATGTCGTGAATTTTGTTCTTGGTAATTTTTCTTGTTTTGTGATTTGTTAACCAAAGGTCGTAAGTTAAACCCATCCAGAGAAAAAACATTTTTTTTTTTAAGTGTGGGTATAATCAATTTTTAATGCATTGTAGGCCTTGTAGCTTTTTCTAGTTTTACAGATTCAGATAGCATTATGCGATATGTCTGAAATTATAAAGCTAAGCACATCTTAGCGTGTGTAAAAAATCAACGCCTATGTAAAAGCATCTCTATGAAAAATTTTGCTTTAGAATGTAAAAAATGAAAACAAATTTAACATTATCGGTCACGATAGACTATATTCCCGAGATTATTTTGGGTCGGCTATAATTCAACCGGTTTTACCTGAGTATCAGTTTTTTATTATTATTAATATGATACGGTGTTTCAGATAGATAAAATAATAAAAGATACTAAAAATAACTTAATAAATATCCTGAACTAAATAGCTTTCCTTCCGTCAACATCGAACTCGTTAAGTCCAACTAGATATGTTATGTTAGAATTAGTATTATTGTAGGTGGGGTTTTAAACCACAACCACTTATCGCTTGTTAACCCTTAATCTACCGCCACTTAGACTCCGCTTTAAAACAGTTTTCATATAAATAAAAGTTCGGTGAAAAATTTTAAAGTATAATGAGCATAATACGGTTTGGATATAATTTGTCTATAATATGCATTTATTAAAAAAAGTTAAGTATTTTATAACCGGCTGTTTCAAATTAAACGGTGAAAATTATTATGCATGACAATACCAACACTACGCAACAACAAAAATAACATTTTAGCGTATGTATAACTGCTGTAACATAACCTACCTCAAAGATTTTTATGTTTTTAACTATTACTCGCTATATCACAGGTCACCGTCTGCTAACAAGAAGTTCAACTACATTTACTATGATCCTGAGATGCATTGGTGTCGCGTTTGCAACGAGTTTCCACCCACTGCTAAGGAGTACTTGAACCATTTGCATTCACCGGCCCATCATAAGTAAGTTGAACATACTGTCATCATCATCATCATCAACAGCCTTCAACAGTCCACTGCTGGACATAGGCCTCTCCTTAGAAAGGAGGTTTTGGCCTACAATACCACGCTGGCCAGATGGGTTGGTATAGAATGAAAAGGGGTGGTGACACTCTGTATTCTTAATCCGTGACATACTGTAATAAAATATTACCCATTGAAAATTGCTTCTTTAACGGTTAAGTGTTTAACGAAACGTAGCTAAAAAAAATGCATAAGTGGATAAAGTGTTGTCACTCAAACATCTCACTAAGCCTTTATAGTGTAAAACACCAGGTTGAATTGTCTGTACTCACAATGAGAATGATGACCCCTACTCCTGGATTCTACTCATGCTTTCCATCAGGCAGGGTAGCCGCTTGACAGAAAAAAAAAACAAGAATAACAAATTTGATTTTAACACCATCTAACGAAGATACTGAATACGAACTACTGAATTGTAAATTCTACGTCACGCAATATAAATTCTGATCTATTTTTCCGTCTTATTATTTTTAAAGTCTTACATAATGTGATGGTCTCTCATGCATTATCTCAAAAGTAATAATCTTACTCGGCGTTTTCGTTAAAATATCATCGATATGTCATAAGGGACAGACCGCGTCTTGGCAAACGTAGAGTGGAACACCCTCTGGCCAGTTAGCAGGATGACTCATGGAAGAGAACAGGCGGCGAAAAAGCAAAAAGCGGTAAACCTTCTGTCGTGTGCCTTGGGAGAGGCCTATATAAAACAGACGAATGATGATGAATAGACAGTTATCCAATGGCACAATTCACTTGTCCCCTATTTTTCGAATGGGGCGGAACTGAAAACGTATATGTTTAATACTGTTTCTTTCTATACTTTCTTAGATACGGGTGTGAAATAAATATAGAAATACACGGTTAGTTTTTAATTACCAAAGAAAAACTAGGGGCAGATACAGAACTTATATACTAACATAAAACACCATAGAACAAATACCCAAAAACAAAAATAACTGAGTTATTGTGGTTTTTAAAATGTTAAAATACGCCCATAATTTATTGTCACCCAAATATTTTACACACGCGTATTTTAATTATCAATGAATAACATTTTCTGTTTCAATGTGTTCGACGCATCGCCCAATAATGTCAAATCAGTTCAAAGTTCAAAGCATGCCGCCATTAGGCGCACGCGTCGCATCGTAGGTATTAGGTACCCCGCTCGCACCCGCAACCCGCAGGCTAGGACATTGACACTTTCTTGTTACGTAATATCATGTCGTGAATTATATCATGCGTTATGAACAAAAATTTGGTAGTTTTCGGG
This sequence comes from Phragmatobia fuliginosa, assembly GCA_932526445.1. Lineage (NCBI taxonomy): Eukaryota > Metazoa > Arthropoda > Insecta > Lepidoptera > Erebidae > Phragmatobia > Phragmatobia fuliginosa. Next base: position 1,573,043 of record OW052063.1, on the reverse strand, counting down.
AAAATATTTTTTTTTTTGTTTTAATTACATAAATATGTTCAGTATCGAAAGCTGAATACCACATATTTTTTTCTCTGGTCATTAAAAATTAGTCGTGTATATTATGCAGACACTTTTTTGTATATTTATAAAAATGTATGTATTTTTATAACAAAAATATAATAAACACTTTTAGTAACTTTTTATCAAGAGGTTAGAAATTTAGCCGAAAATGTATTAAATTCCATATCCCAACTTTTTTCAACTACCCTCCATTCATGTGTATTGTCTGTAGCTGTGAGTTATGGAATGTTTTACCACTATAATTTTTTTAATTCTTGTCATCAAAACTAAATGTGTATGCTTTAAAATTTAGTTGCAAGATTTGAAAGAAACAACACATATACAAAAATTGCAAGTTAAAAGAAAGCCTGTAAAATATCAACAGCTCGCACCTCACTACACCGTTCACACATGTTACTTTCTACTGATTATTTAAAACTGTGTAGATGGTCTTTTCCACCAGGTTAACACGTGTAATGTATAGGCAATTAAAATTCCAAAGGGTTAGTGGATTCTACCAAAAATAAATCGGATCGCTTAAGATTCCTATGTTAAAACAATATTATACTCTAGTACTCAAGAACAGAGATAGCTTTTGTGTATTTCGAAGGACCATGTAGACTGCTACACATATGCCTCATCCAGATTTTGCTATCCAAATATTTCTTAATTTGTGTTAATTATAACATTTTAAATCCAACCACTTTGACATGTCGTACGCTTTACGCTTAAAGCATTCAAATTAGTCTAGACAAAGTGATATTTAGGGAAGACCATCAGTACACTGATCAGTGAATCGTAACATGTTTGACTTGCTTAATTAGTTTCTCTGTCCTCCATAAGCTGCACCAAAAAATCAACCATGACACTTGTCCAGAAATCCAAAATCACCAAGTGAGTTAACCTTTATTTTTGATTATTTTATTGATTTTCAACTCTTTATTTATTTATTTTTACTAACACTTCCTGCATCACATTTGCATGAGGCGTTTTACGCTGATGGTTAGGTTTTTTTTTTAATGTAAGTTCTAATTTTCAAGATTACATTTCAAAAATTAAAAAGTCCTATCTCCAAAACGGATTCGAACGAATTCCAAACCAGATCACTATTGCGTTTGGTCAACTATCTGCACTGATCACCGCCGCAGGTATGACATACACTCTAAAGTTCGAAGGACCAAATAGATTTTAGTTATGCCATTATTACACCACTTACCAGTGCTGGATTTACACATTTGCCGCCCCAAAGCTTTAAATTTTTTGCCGCCCCTACTGAATCCTAAAATTAGATACACTGTTCACAATAAAGTTAATTCCTTTCTTTAGGAAATAATCTAGTTACCTGATTACTTTTACAACTTTTGTTGTTTTTTATGGTAAGCAAAGCTTGGTTTTTACTGCACTACTTATAATGTTTGGTAGGCTAAGGAAGACAGGAAATTAAGGCCCGATACTGCTAACCATGCACCACTCATGACGTGTGTGGGACTACCGGCAAACCGGTCCACGTACTAAGCCCCGCGGCGGCCTACCTTGGCAGTCGGATGGAGCTCCAGGAAGCATCAGCGACTTCTGGATTCCCCTTGCCTTACCCCGTGACTGGGGTACATATCAGGGTAATCAATAAATTACCCTTGGAGCAAGACGATATCGCGCCTCGCTGTTTTACACAGTAAAAGGTGGGACACCGCCCCAGACGACACCCCCCAGCCGCACCGGGGTGTCGCCAGCTCAAGTCGCTTGCAATGGTCACATTTCCCCAAGATATGGCCACAACAATCCTTAGGCAACGATATGGGACTAGCTGCCTCTACCGCGTCCCCTTTGGCGCCTCAATCGAGCGGGATTGGCCCTTTTCCGATCTCACTCTGCGGACTCCTTCTGGAGCATTACGTTCTCACAGAATAAGACCTCGTCTGCCCATCCTTCATCACTCGCCAGCATTGCTGCGATCAATGATGGCGGTGACAAGGTTCTTCCGTTCGCCCGACCAGGTCTCAACGCTCGGCGGTGATCAACGTGTGCTGGGCGGAGTCCCGGTCGGACGCAGTGATGGCATTGTGCCGTAACCTCTGAGTTGGTGACACAGTCCGTCCTTTCTATTCAAGCTTCGAAACTTGGCAGAACGGCTCCAACAGCGCGTTGGCTTTCACAGCCCTGTGTTTCGAGCCTTGTCCTCCAAGCCCGTAGGGCTTGCGTGTGTGCGTTCTACCCCAACATTTCAGGTTCATGATTCGGCGCTGTCCCCTCGCCATTCCAACCGATACAACGAATTTGGTCGTAGACCTTCGTATCCAAATCGGCCAGCATGTCGAAGGGTGGAGATCACGCAGCGATCGTCGCTGCCTCATACGACTCCCATGTAGAGGCAGCGAACTTCTTCCCTTGGTCCCCCGAGATTGGGCAGCAGACGATGTAACGCCACTGCAACCCCTCGAACTCGGCGGACTAATCGCTCGAAATGCTCTTCGAAGCTCCACCGATTGTCCAGGATGAGGCTAGGTACTTCATGTACTGGCCCACCGAACTTCAGTGTCACCCACTCGGAGGCACGAGCTGGGAGGATCCTGGCGCTTACGTAGGCCATGGAAACAAATCGCCTCAGTTTTCTGAGACGACACCCTTAGGCCCAGCTCATGAATTTTTTCCACAACAAAAGCCACTCTCTGTTCAGCGATCAGAAGCACTTTGTCGAAGCGTGACCCTCTGGCCAGTATTAAGGTATCGTCCGCATAGCAGACGACACTTAGGCCAGAGGGCAGGATGGTGCAAAGCACCGCATCGTATGCAAGGTTCCATAATAATAGGCCCGATACAGAGCCCTGAGGAATTCCGCAACACACTTCCCTTTCCCTAAATCAAAATATTGCACATTCGATAAACGTTATTAACTGATATTAATTGATCTCAATTTAACGAAAAAATTAAAAACAATATTGAATTGAAGTAAATAATATTAAATTAATATTTCCGACATCTCACAAACAACTCCATCAAGTCCCAAACTAAGCAGAATTTTTCGGTCGTCCATAGGTCAGTCAGTCAAGACAGGATGGTCTGCCGATTAAGTCACGGCCTATAAGTCCATCCTGGTGCTGGACGAGTTGGGTAAGGTGTTTAAGAGGGTGCTCTCTGCCCGCATCGTCCGGCACCTATGCGAGGTGGGCCCCGATCTGTCGGACACCCAGTTCGGATTTTGGAATTATTTATACCCAATTTGGGTCGAGCCAATGTCGCGACGAGACAACTGTACACGGGAGTTGTCTGGACTATGGTACTATACGGTGTACCGGTGTGGGCGGCGGCTCTGACCCCCCAAAAAAGTGTACGCCTCTGGTGATCCCGGAGGATATTGGTAGTTAGAGTCATTCACAATTACCGCGGTCGCAACCATCTGCGAAGACATCATCTATGCCATGCTGCCCTGTGTGGCCGCAAATGGACGGAATGAGTTTTCCCCTCCATCCGCTTCAGTGGCCTTCTGGCTTCAGAGGAAGCGACGTCCGCGTGTGTCGTACGTCGCCATGAAGAGATAAGCAACTGATGGCGCCCGCTTCAGTGAGAGAAGGCACTGCTAGGGGTTCAGAGGGCGTAATAACAGGTTCCTGGGACCCCTGCTATTTCAGTTTTAGTCGGTTCGATGCCGACATACAGCCCCGTTGCAAACTCCGGTAGGGTGACGGCCCGAGGGGGCTTCCACACGTCAAAAAAAAGTGTTTTAAGTGGTCGCCACGCTGCATTCTACTGCGCCTAGTGTCGTGGGTTCCTACGTGGACAAAAGACTTTGTGTGATTCACAAATTGTTGTCCTAAGTCTGGGTGTTCTCTGTGTTTTTTTAAGTATGTTTGTAAAGCCCCCCGCAACACAGGATTTATACTATACTCCTAATGCGAATGTGGTCTTTTGAAAAAAATAAAAACAGTTGTGTCCGCAACCTTAATTTTTTTCTGTACCAATTTATTTTTTGGGACATTTTGCCGCCCCCCTAATTCTGCCGCCCCAAGCTTCAGCTTTCTCAGCTTATATGGTAAATCCGGCCCTGCCACTTACAACCGCTTAGTATGATGTATTTGTATTGTATGTATTGTCCCCAATGGTAAAACTGCTTTTATTGATTATTAACAGAATGGCAGCAGCACACATGGAAGCTCCGTGGCACACTGTGACCGGTATGAACGAGGGATTTCCAAGCTACCCCCAAGCGCAAACTAAAAGAACGCCAATCAAAGGTAAACAACCTTAAACATATTGAATAAATTTTGTCTCGCTGTTTCTTTTACAAAATAAAAGCTTTATTTATATAAGAAGTAACAATAACATTTCATTCAAAGTATTGCCCATCACTAGCGACCACTTTCTCTTTCTGGCAGTATATGAATTCCTAAAGGCTATTCAAGAATCGAAATGTGACCTACAGTGTATGGAACTACCATAAACTGAAATTTAATATCAGATACACTTTACTGCCTCTCATGTGTGTGTATCCTATCTTTGTAGTAAATATTAAATATTCGTAAAACTAATGCAGGGTTAGTTTAAATTTTTTATTTATTTATACTTGAATATTAAATAGTAAGCTAAAATAATTTTTATTTGGTTCAAATTAAGGTCTGCAATTCTTCGTACCATCCACGGCGTGGTACTGCAAACTCTGCGATCAGTTCATCGGTGACCTGCATTGCGCTTCTGCTCATCTGAAGTCTATTACACATTCCAAGAATTATACTGTAAGTATATATTTTAGTGCCTAAAGAAATTGGGGATTGTTCAGTAGTGTATACTATCAGATCGATCAGGTTGAATAAGGTTTTAGACAAACCTCAAGTAATAAATAAATAATAATATAATAAATATTTTTGGACATCTTACACACAACGTCATCTAGTCCCAAACTAAGCAGAGCTTGTATTATGGGTACTAAACAACTGATATAAATACATAAACATACCTTTTTTTTCGTAAATACATACATATTATACATAGAAAAACACCCAGACTCCGAAACAAATATTTGTGGACCACACAAATACTAGATCTGGCCCGGGAATCGAACCCGAGACCTCTTGATCAGCACCCACATTCGCTAACCGCTAGACCAACAAGGCAGTCAAGTAAAATTTTAATTATACAAAAAACGCGTTAGTTAATTTTTTTTCGATTTTCAAGTTTTTTTTCGAGGTTCAATAGAAACGTGTGTTAATTAATTAATTAAGAAATTATCAACGTCAAAATCAATAGGGTTATTCCTTCATTACCTAAGACGATTTTTTGTAATTTTTGACTCCCTTCTCCCCTAAATGGGAAAAAGTAAGAATAGGCCGACCCCTCCTCTTCAGTTTAATAATTATTTCGTAAGAATCTAAAAGTAACAACGTAGTCTTGGTTGGTTTATTATTTATTTTTAGGAATGTTACAATCATGTTAAATGGAAACAATTTATTTTATTTGAATATAATCACTTCTGTTGACTTTACGTATTTTCGTAATATATATTGGTGTTGGGCAGTCCACATTCTGCCAATGCAATCCAGTTTAAATTCACAAAAAATAAACAAATTCAATTCTCAATTATAAGTAAAATTTAATTCCATTCCAGAACTTCGTAGAACAAAATCCTCACTGGGAGACAGACTGGATGTCAGACCGTCAGAAAGCATTTGAAAAATCTCGTGCCAACAAGAGCAAGTCTGACGGAGAGAAGCCTCAACAATACATGTCTCACACGATCACTTTCAATAAAGACGGGTTCCACACCAAGCGGAAGGACAGTCCAACTGCGCCAGAAGAAAAGAAGAAAAAGAAAGAGAAGAAGTCAAAAAAGAAGAGAAAGAGAAGTAGTAGTAGCAGCTCATCTAGTGATTCGAGCAGTTCAGATAGTGAGCCAATTCAAAAGAAAGGTTTGTCTTAAAAAATACATACAGTATTTTTTTAATATAAATTTAAGCCTACCTAAGTAACTACTCCGTCTGATAGAAAGCATGAGTAGAATCCAAGAGTAGGGGGTCACCAACCTCATTGTGAGGGTAGGCAATGCAGCATGGTAACCCATACCATGTCGGCCTGGTTAGATAATTCTCCATCATTCTCCGGGATGGAGGATGGTCTTCTGTGTGAGGGTAGTACTGCCCCGGTTGAGCCATTCGTGTTGAAATCAGACTAGCTCTACTACCTCGGAAAGTATGTATGTATGGTATCCTAGATTTTGCCTGTTGTTGCTACTTTTGTTGGTCATATGAGATTATATTGAAACTATGACAATAGAATTAGCTCAATTTAACTTGTTTCTTAAATATCCTATAACTTATTGTGATTGTGAATCAATGTTTTTCTTTATGTTTTTAGAAAAGAAATCAAAGAGTAGAGTTAACCCGCGAGACGACAAGACTCTGACAGAATGGGTGTCAAACATACAGATGGACAGACTCAATGAGAGCGACCGGAAACTATTAGATAGTCTGAAAAGCAGGTTTGTATATTATTCCTTATTTCCTGTACTTTAACGTAGTTATTTCATTGCTTTTACACTATTTATAACTATTTAAATCCTAATCCCTGATTCTATTGAAAGAGAACTGAAATTATAACGAGATCAGCAGAACTGGACAAATAGGGTCTCTTTATAGTTACAGTAAAAAATAAAAAAAAACAAAGGCGCTTTTTACTCTTTAAAAATTACAAGTAATAATAATAAATATTTTAGTCATTTGACACCGCGCCATCTAGTTCCAAACTGAACAGAACCTCTGGCATTTGAGAGACTGTACTACAACTAAACAACTAATATAAACATATAAATACTTTTTTGTAAATAGATAAATACGTAATAAACATAGAAAACACCCAAACTCCGTGCATCATAGATCAAACAAACATTTATTCCGACCTGGAAATCGAACCTAAGATCTCGAGCACCGCAATACAACTGATGTGCTTGAAATCTCGGGTTCCATTGATGACGATGATGCTACTACTTCGCCATCAAGGCAGACAAGCATTGGAGACTAGTCACTCACAAATAGCTTTAAAAAAAGTAAAAAATACATTTGTTTTCATGGCAGAATAAAGAAAGATGACGAGGAAAAGCGCAGATCTCAGGACCGAGAGCGAGCTGCACGAGATCGAGAGCGTTTAATGGATTTACAGCGGAAACTTAGGTGAGAACCATTTTACATACCTGCTGTAATTATAATGATAATAAATCGCTTTATTGTACACCATATAATATGGATCTTAATGCTAGGTCAGTACAAGTGTCGGCCTTATCGCACTACGGCAATCTCTTACAGGCAACCATTGGATGGAAGTAAAGAATAGAAAGAGCAAATGTTTAAGGTAGTGTCCGGTGTATTAGTGTTGATTGGATAAGGAAATAAAGCCGTGTACAAGCATATATACAAAGTACAAGCATATGACTGCCTTGGTGGTCTAGTGATTAACGTGTGAGGCTGCTAATCAAGAGGCCTCGGGTTCGATTCCCGGGTCGGACCAAATGTTTGTGTGATCCGCAAATATATTTTGTTTCGGAGTTTGGGTGTTCTCTATGTATAATATGTATTTATATCAGTTGTCTAGTACCCATAATACAAGCTCTGCTTAGTTTGGTACTAGATATATAAGAGATTATAAAACAAATTTGAATTAATAGTTCTCGAAATTATAGATCGAAGTATGCATATTTAATTGACTTTACAAACGTACACGTAAACTATTGTACTAATTGAAACGTACTCGTTAGGGACAGCGAGCGTCGGAGTTCTCGGGGGCGTGAGAGTCGCGATGGGAGGGAGGAGCGAGAGGGGAGGGAGAGGGAGGGTCGCGAGAGGCGGAGGCGCCGCTCGTCGGAGCGCGAGGCCACGCCGCCTCCCTCCGACAAGAAGCCCACCGCAGAGGTCAAGAAGATGCCCTTCATAGGTAACTATATACATTTGCACATTTGTTCACTAGCGCTTCGACCCCACGCATTGTCTCGTAGAGAAACGGGTGTCGTGTTCCTCCAACACAAAGGGAGGATTTTCCGACCAGGCGAGGTGATCGTGGCTGGCGGGCTACTACCCAAACGGTTGATGTTGTGATGTGGCATATATGCTAATTGGTGCGAGAATTTCTCTTTCGCGATTCAGGATTAGTAGTTACTCCGTATAGATCATTCCGTGTGTCATCGTACTTCAATGTTTCTTCGCTAGATGGCGCTGTTGTATATTTAAATCGCCACAGCCCTGAGTACCTACTGCCACGTCGATGTATATTCTTGTATCTAGTTATTAGTGTCCTTAAGATTAATAAAAAAAAAAAACAAAAAAAACATTGTAATTTATGGCAAGAAAATTAATTACTATTTATGTGATTTAATGAACTTATTATACACTTTTAGTTATAAATTTCAAGTAAACACTTCATACTGCCATATTTATTCATACTTCCTGCATTACAATTTGCATAAAGCATACTAAATGTCATTATCTACTAGCCAATCATAAATGTAGGGCAGATTTTTTTTTTAACATCACCATGAAATCAACAGGAAAAAATTGAAAGCATCACTTAAAACAAAGATTCCGACAAATCGAGAACCTCCTCCTTTTTGAAGTCATTCAAAATAGAATAACTATGAAGAAAAATACCGTTTAATAAAAACATTTCGAATGATTAAACTACGGATGAAATAAATCGCAATAAACATCATCGTTTTCCCGTAAACAGACGACGGACATAATTTGATTTGACCAATAAGCGCACGCTATATTGTACAATGAACGATATTCAATTTGACGTATGAACACATACATGGCGATATTCAAATGAATATGAAAATAATAATATAATGCGATAATATTTAATAAACGGTATATAATGCTTGACAAGCTAAAGAAATTTTTGTTTGGAACAGGAAAAATGCCAGTGTTCAAAAATTTGAGCAAAACTACGAAGGTTGAAGAACAGAAGAAAGAGGATTTGAAAAAGAAAGAGGAAGAGGAAGAAGTAACGAAGAAGAGGCGGGAAGAAATGGACGCTGAGATACAGAAAAAGGTTTGTTAAACATAGTACTGCTTACGGTGTTTAGATTAAAAATATTTAGTGTCATATCACCAGCAAAACTAATACAGATCAAGCTGCACCAATGTGATATAGTAAATTAAATCTTTTTTTAAGTTTGTGTGAGAGAAAATGCCTATGACATTTAGTCCACCTTGTGCAATATGTTTTGCAGGAAGTTTTAATAAATAATTTTCTAAGAAGAGGTTTGGTCCGGCAGCGAGATAAAATTTTTGTCAATTATTTCTTCTTGACCGAAGCTACGTAAAATGTATTAGGGACTTATATTATGAATACGCTCGACCGTCAGCTGCGTCTCCGTGGGTTTGGCGGGCAGTTGCAGCCTTCCACGCATGGGGAATAAAAAAATTTTTTTAGTCATTTCCTCCCATTTAAAAATTTGTCAAATAGTTTACCAAATATTTTGAAGGAAAAACAAAGTCAGTTGACCATAACATGGTGGATTATATGTCAGCTGGCTGCTTGAAAATAAAAAAAATATACCCACGGAGTGTTGCAGCTGACGGTCGCAAGTATTCATAGTATAAATCCCTAATGCATTTCACGAATTTTCGATTGGGAGAGACTTGGTCATGAAAATCTGTCATTGGCTCCTGGACCAATTATGGTAGGGACAATAGACTATTGCTGAATATAATGATTAATTTCGTTTTCAATTAAGACACTGGACTGCCTCGGTGATGCAGTGGTAACGTATACAACTGCCGCGCTTGAGGTCGTGGGTAGGACTAAATGTTTGTATGATCCACAAATATTTGTTTTGAAATTTGGATGTTTTCTATGTTTGTATTTCTTGATCATCTGCTTCTGGACATAGGCCTCTCCCATTGCACACCACTCTGATCGATTTTAGGCTTCTCGCATCCAGCTCCTGCCAGCCATCCTACGCAGGTCGTCACTCCACTTCGCCTGTGGGCGTCGTACACTACGTTTACCGAGACGCGGTTTCCACTCCAAAGCTCTTCCACCCCGACGGTCATCAGTTCTGCGGCTAATATGACCAGCCCACTGCCACTTAAGCTTGCTAATCCGGTGGGCTATGTCGATGACCTTTGGTAGATCCTTTGATAGATCACCTCATTCCTGTATGTATTAATAATAAGAAAAATATGTTTGGGACTAGATGGCGTTGTGTGTAAGATGTCTGAAATATTTATCTATTAAACAGTGCTCACACACAGTTGTAACATTTGAACACTTTCGTCTTTCAGGTAGCAGAGTTTAAAGAGAAGATAGCTCGCGCGCAGCTGGAGCGTGAGCAGGCGCACGTGACGGAGCAGTTCGCCGCCGCGCTCGGCCCCAACCCCGGGGCCGGCCTGCTGCCCAACCCCTACCTCCCCCCTCCCACACTCGCCCCACCACTCGCAGGACCCCCGCCGTAAGTCACTACAACTCATTCAGCCTCAGCTTAGAGTACAGCGAAATCATCGAACGAATAAATTCATTCTATTTAACGTTAAATACGCATATTAGCAGATAAAATTTACGATCTTGAAATAATTGCGATGAAACAACTGTCACAACATTCTTCTGAAAATTGCTAGAACATCATGAAACTTGTAAATATTCTCATACTCTGTTCTACAACATACTATTAGTTCTATTACTCGATATCGGATGGCGATTGCCACATGTTTACATGCATGCTTTCTACCCTAATTAAAGAATCGAAATCTGTAAGTTTAATTTTTTTATTGGTAATAGAATATAAATAAAACAACCCAGTGAACTTACGAAAGACGCTGGAAACGACAAACAGATAACTAATCTCCAATTCTTTCCACCAGACCGCAAGCTCCTCAGCAGCAACCGCAAATTCCCCCTCAGCCGAACCTGCCGAAAGACTTCCAAGACGCTCTGGACATCATATTCCCCTCTGAGGTTAAGAACCAAGAGCTCGGCCAGCAGGATCTATTCACGATGCCCCCAGGTTTCATGCCCGGTCTCATGCCTCCTTTCCCCCCCATACCCTTGATGCAACCTCAAATGTTCGGCTTCGACATGAATGCTCCACCTCTGTTCCAACCCCCACCCCAGCTGTATGACACACATGTGCCAATAGTCCCCAGCCCCAAACCCAGACACCAGCCACCTAAACGACAACAGAAGAATGAAATCAAGAAGAAGGAACCTCAAAAACCACCGCAGACCACCATAAAACAAGAAAAGGGGAATGGAGAAGTTGAGAGGAAGAAAGAGGAGATGGATGACTTGGCTATGTTAGGTATAGACGCTTCTGATGTTGGTGCGTTTATTTAGTTTATATGTATGACATAAAGCCCAAATATTTTTTTATAATAAGTTTGTAAGTAAAGTGCGTGTAGGTAGGTACTTCTGTCAACTTTTTTATTCATGCTTAAGCAAAAACAAATTAATATATCCTAATATCATATCTTCATGTACAGTGATCAGAATTATGCACAGAATAATTAGTGACATGCATGCATGCTGTGGAATATATCTTGTTTTCTGCGAGTAACTTGTTATTCTTTGTTTTTTTCGTTGTGTATCATTCATCAGTGAAGTTCTAACGGTAAGTTATCATCACACTCTCATCTTTATCAAGATCCTTTGAAACGGAAGAGTATTTCTTCCTGAAATTAGGAATTACTGCTAAGGGAGCGTTCAAGTATTATGTAACGCAATTTTTTAATATTTTTGACCCCCCCCCCCCTCCACCCCTTGTAACGCACCGTAACGTTTTTCTGTACCCCTTCCTCTCTCTAATCGTTACTTAACACTCAAGTGACAATTTTTGCCCAAAAAACGCAAAAAGTTATAGTTTTTATCCTTGTTATACTTTTAATTGCCATTTAAACTACTACTGCGCCAAGTGTCGTGGGTTCGAATCCCACGTGGGATAATTGATTCACAAATTGTTGTTCTGAGTCTGGGTGTTCTTTGTGTCCGTTTCATGTATGTTTGTAAAGTCCCCCGCGACACAGGAATTCATATTCCTAATGCGGGAGTTGTCTTTTTAAACGAAAAAAAAAACAAGATATTTTTTATCCGCAACACCTGCCGTATTTTGATTATTTTTTATACACAATTGTTTTCGTCCTTCATTCTCCTATTTTAGCTTTTTTTAATATTAAACTTTTAAAATACAACAACATATTTGTTTTACCTTTGGCAATTGCAATTGTAAACAGAAAAAACATTTTACTCGAAACGAACGTGTTCTTATCAAAATAATGAACGAAAAGGTTTGCCAATTTGCGAAAACAAATTAAAAATGATGACCAGACTATACAATCGAGAGTGATTCCCCGTAAAATGTAAATGAAAAGGCTTGACAATTTGGGAGTTTTCATTCCCTGATTTTTTATTTAAAAACAAACAATGTTGTGTAACGGGTTGTAAGAAAAACCCCCTCCGGCCCCTGTAACGCATCGTAACGATTTACTAGACCCCCTCCCCCCAAATTGCGTTACGTAATACTTGCCCCCTAAGTAACAGTTTTAGCTCTTGTGTGAAGCAGAAACTCAGTTTACGCACTATTAGGATTTCACTGGATGTATTGCTAACTCATAATGTGAGGAAGCGGGTTAAAATAATTGTTGATAACAACTTGAACTTATTGGTCACTTTTAAGAAACACACATGACACAATATTGCCATTGTAAAAATTGAATTACCTATTAAATTCTTGTTTTTGGTAAAAAGTTATTTTTGGTAACAACCATTTTTGTTGTTATTTGATAAAAATTGACACTAAACTAGATAGAAAATACTATTTCAGTCACTTAATTGAGTTTTCACGCTTCTTGTTATCACTTTCGGTGCGGTACAGTGGTTCTAGAACTTTCTACAAGTGTGGTACGAAACAAACTTTACCAGTAAAACATGGAAGACTTTTTTGATCTTGTCGTAACGCAGCCAATGTGATCTTGACTAGTGACCTACTAATTCTTTCAAATGAGCCATATATTGTAAATAAAAATGTTTCACGCTAGAAAAATCGTTGACATAAATGTTTTATATTGGTCATGATAATAAAGAAAATGTCTTAAAAGAATATTGTATTATTATATTAACCAAATTCTTCCATTTCCCCGATGTTTCGGAGAATTGATATAGATTGTGGTCACGGGTAGACTGTTGTCTTTAGCGACGTTTTCATGATGCATGAGGTGCGTGTTATTGAGGCTGGCCCGGCCCCATTGAATTTAGTCTAGAGATTTGTATCAATCGAATTGGACCAAGAGCCCAGAGCCGCCAGACCAACGTCATTAGTGCAAAGCTGAAATTTTCAGGATTATTAGTACAATGTCTTGTTAAGATGTATGTGTACGCATTAGCTTGAAAGCGGGGCCGTTTCTGAGGTAGCGCGTAGTACAGATGGATAAAAATCTTACTTACATACAATTATCTAAGGTACTATTTTAAGACCCTTTGTATGCGGCCGAAGGGCCTATCATCCCCCCAGACATATATTTGTAGTAATTAGGAAGCTGAGGTATATCATCTTTGGTATTATTTCAAGAATATAATTGTCAAATATTAAATGGTTTTTACACGCTTTTTGGATTGGTCATACAAAGGGTCTTAAAATAGTACCTTAGATAATATGTATAAAATTTAGGTTTGCTACTATAACGTAGTTTACCTAATTTTTTCACAACTTTCAAGACGTCTGGCAGAAGTAATGGCCCACGGAAAGTGTCTGGCAGTAATGAATTTTAATTTTAAATAATATTCTTGAAAAAATATGTAAATACTAGCTTTGCACCTTTAACGTAGGTAAGTAATATTTTTATCTATCTGAACTTCGCGCTATCTCAGAAACGGCCCCGCTTTCAAGCTAATGGGTACACATACATCTTAACAAGACATTGTACTAATAATCCTGAAAATTTCAGCTTTGCACTAATGACGTAGGTCTGGCGGCTCTGGGCTCTTGCTCTAAATGTAATCCTTGATAAAAATGTACGTACTTACTTCATTTTCAGTGTAACTCTTTGGTAAAAAAAGTTCAGGCACTACTTAGAGGCCGGGTTTAGATCGTCAGCCTAACATTTTAATAAAATAAAACAATAAAATTTAACTAGCTGCGCCCGGCGGTGTTACCCGCGTATATTATTATGGTTGCTATGCAAGTGTGTTACGCATAGCAACCTGTGAAGTTTTGGCAGGAGAAACTGTGATACCTACATTTTGACATTATGATTTATGTATTTTTATAATCACCTAGGTCCGCCCGTTTATCTCGATTATTGCAGTGAAAAGTAGCCTATGTGTTATTCTAATATATAAGCTATATTACTGTAAAGTTTCATCCAAATCCGTTCCGTAGTTATTGCGTGAAAGAAGAACAAACATACATACTCACAAACGTTTGTAATATTAGTAGGATGAAATAACTAGCGAAAACTACACGGACATTCTACTGCTGCAGATCGAATGTAGGTACGCCTTAAATTAAGCAGTACTATTTAAAAAACTGGATATCGTAAGATATATGAACAGTTTTTAAGGGCTAAGCTGAAATGATTTCGCTGCCTCGAACCATGTACATATAATCTGTTGAGGGTGAAGAACAGATTTGTCACTTGTTCGAATCATGGTACATTAATACCTATACTTGATTCGCATGAGGGACAGAGTGTTGCCAGATTAGGTACCATGGAGCAAATACAAAGAGATATGCACCATGACGCACGGGCATAAATAGATGTGCACCGTGACTAAAGATGAGTCCTGACGTCATCGCAGTAACGGCATCGTAATGGCATCGAAAAATCGTATATCTGTATTTTCTCCATATAAAGAAACAAACTATGAAACATTGTATTCTATCATGTAGAAAGTACTTGGATATTTTTCATGTATAATTTGAAATTATAATAGTTAATTATTTAGTAACATGAATTTAAAAGATAGGTTATGTGGATAAGAAAGTAGTATTAAACTGTTCATAACATTTAAATTGGTTACGAATTATTACCACATCATACCTCACTCACTCACTCGAGGGCTGCAGAACGCACGACAGGAGTTGGTTCCGGACTCTGGCGGACAAGCGTGAGAAGAGACAGCGGGAAGACGGGGGGGTCTCGCTTGCTCAAGCCTCGGACAGTCCTCTGTTTAGTTGTCAAGCGTGTGGACGCTGTTGTCGCTCCCGTATTGGGCTTTACAGTCACACCAAGAAGTGTCAAAGAGGCGCTGTCTAAATCATTTGTAAAGATGGAAAGGCCTATTATATATATATATATATATATACCTCACTCATTTTTAGATACCTTTTTTTTCGTGCGGAAATTCCCTCGGATGCCACCAGTTGGTGACTATGTGGGACTCGAACCGACTAAAACTGTCTCGGGTACTATGAGTCGAGGAACCAGGTATACCCTCGAAAGGAAGTCCTTTGAACCCCGACGCACCTCGGGCTATCTGTGGCTTGCAGACGACCCCCTACCGTGCAAGAACTCCGATGCTCCCCTTCCACCAAATATCATAATCAAGAGGTCTCGGGTTCGTTTCCTGGGTCGGATCAAATATTTGTGTGATCCACAAATATTTGTTTCGGAGTCTGGGTGTTTTCTATGTATAATATGTATGTATTTACAAAAAAAAGTATGTTTATGTATTTATATCAGTTGTTTAGTACCCATAATACAAGCTCTGCTTATTTTAGGACTAGATGACGTTGTGTGGAAGATGTCCGAAATATAAAAAAAAAGATATAATTACAGAAAATGCATCGTCTGTTCCCTCATAGCTCCTCAACTCTACTCGTTAGAACTGGACATAATATGAGGTATCATTAGAAGCGTCCTAATTGGCCACTGGTTTTAGGCTATATGACGTGTCACAAAATCTAATGTGGCGCCCTCTAGCGGTCATAAAGCACTGTGTTAAAAAATATATTTTCTATGGTATGCTTGTCTGTTTAGACAATTTATTACGGTCGGCTTGGTTTAATCCCTACTAATATTATAAATGCGAAAGTAACTCTGTCTGTCTGTTACGCTTTCACGCCTAAACGACTGAACCGATTTTGATGAAATTTGGTATGAGGATAGAACTGAACTTGGGAAAGGACATAGGCTACTTTTTACCGCGATAACCGACATACACGCGGGCGGAGCCGCGGGAGAAAGCTAGTTACAATATACTTTGCAAGTAAATTAATATTATAACAGCACCAAAACATTTTAAATACTTAAATTAAGTAAAAACTAAAACCCAACTACGTCAAAAAACGACGCTCAAAAAGTATCAAACAAGATTAAACAACTTAGTATTCGTACACAATTACGAGTGTACAGAGATACACATGATGGTCACACATATTCAAGTTTGAAAAACCGTAATCACGCGTTTTTACGGTTCCGTAGTTCATGACTCGGCACCCTTATAGTTTCGTCATGTCCGTCCGTCCGTCCTCGGCTTACCGTCAAAACGGTTAGTGCCAGAAATATGAAACATGCATGGAAATGTGTTTTTATTATGTCGACAAAGTGCTACAATAAAATCATGAAAAATATTTTTATTTGAGGTACCTCCCCTATACGTAAAGTGGATATGTTTTTTTTCTTGCAGCTACCCCAACGTGTGGATTATCATTAGATAGGTCTTTTAAAAACATTAAGAGGTTTCTAAGACGATTTTTTGATTTAGGTATCCGTTTTATTCTATTAACCGAGTTATTCCACTTTAAAAAGTTAAACGCTTCCTCGAAAAGCTAAACGGCTGGTTCAAAAAATCTGGAAAAATTCATGATGGTAGTCCATATAATGAACTTTAAAGAAAAACTATATCGGCTTAGATGAGTTGGTTAGGTCAGGAGTTATAGAGGGCTAACTTATAAAAGGCGCTTACTTGAAAAACTTCATACAAAGTTAATGCATTATTAAGTAAACATAACAATTCTCTTGGATACGATTTTAAATCCACGTACGATTGTGGGCGATTGGGCCTATTCTATGCGTGGCCTGACACGCACTTGGCCGATTTTAAAGTGTGGTACGTTTCCATGTAACGTGTAATTTCTTATCCGATATATCGACTACTGCAGTCAATTCCGTGTAATTAGAATTTATTATTTATTTTATTGCAAAATATAAAGTTTTTTTATGTTGTACTTAAATAGTTTTTCAGTTTTATTATAAAGTTGATATGTAGATAATGCTATATGTGAAACCATTTAAATGACCTTCTTCTTTTAGAGTTCCGTAGTTCTTGACTCGGAACCCTTAGGCAATTCACACACTGCACCGCGCTACGTCGCGTAGCGCGGAGTGGCAGATTTTAATATTGTATGCAAGTACATCGATTAGTATAGAAAACACGCCAGGTCCAACACACCGAACACGCGCCTAGGTGCGTGAGCGCGTGCCGCTAGCAGATACTACCGCTGCGCGCTTTTCTAAAGAACAAGCTCAGCGTGAGTAGTCGTAAGACGTAGATGAACATGGGCAGTGTATAATCGGCATTGCACTGCACACGGACGTTCAAATAGCTAACGGCGGTCCTGACTCAATTATTTTAGTTGTTTGTAACTTGTTTGCTTGTGATAATCGCGTACAAAAGATCCCTATTTTTTTTTATTTGTTATACATCATGCACTTTAGGTGTATTGGCGGACTTAATGCCTAAGGTGATGCAGAGAAAATAGGAAGTATGTGCATTATGATTATAGTTAAAACTAAAATGTATATGAAGCCGTTTTGAAATGTCATTGGCCGTTAGACTGCGAAAACATAGCTGGCTTTTAATACTGTAACAAACGACGGAACCCTGCATAGCTCTATATATCTGTAAAACACTAAAAGGCCTCGAATTGTCCTCCCTTATCAATTAACTTCTATTTAACCACTTGAATTGTTAATTTTTAGGGTTCCGTAGCCAATTAGAAAAAAACGGAACCCTTATAGATTCATCATGTCTGTCTGTCTGTCTGTCCGTCCGTCCGTATGTCACAGCACCTTTTTTTCGAAACTATAAGAACTAGTGTTGAAACTTTGTAAGTATGTGTATTCTGTGAACCGCATTAAGATTTTCATACAAAAATAAAAAAATAATAATAAATTTTTAGGTATATATAATACATGGAACTGAAACTCACAAAAATTTTGCGTCAAACCCATTCGTGTGAGGTATCTATGGATCTCCTTTTCAATGAGAGGCCTATGTCCAGCAGTGGACTGTTAAAGGCTGTTGATGATGAGATGATGATGATCTATGGATAGTTCTTCAAAAATGATATTGTGGTTTCTAAAATCATTTTTTCCTAAACTGAATAGTTTGCGCGAGAGACACTTCCAAAGTGGTAAAATGTGTCCCCCCCCCCTGTAACTTCTAAAATAAGAGAATAATGAAACTAAAAAAATATATGATGTACATTACTATGCAAACTTCCAACGAAAATTGGTTTGAACGAGATCTAGTGAATATAATACGTCATAAACCATATACCGCAATTTACATTTCATTCAATCAAAACACTATTATTAAAACATCGATGAAAGTTACAACGAACTACAAAAACTTTTATATGATATTACTTGTTGCTACGGAACACTTCATGGGCGAGTCCGACTCGCACTTGGCCGCTTTTTTTAATTATCATACCGGGGATTACAAGTATTAACGATGTCGTTACATTGCATTTGAAAAAAAATTGGCCAAGTGCCTGACGGCCGCGCATAGAAGAAGGTTCCGTAGTTAGTCACCATCGTACGTGAATTTCAAATCGTGCCTAATAGATAATTATTTTGTTTACTTATTATTTCTTTATTTTTGTACGTAGTTTTCCTATTGAGTGAAATTTACAAGTTAGGCCCCTGTAAATTCCGAACTAACAATATTATCCTAGCCGCTATAGTTTTCCTTTAAAGTTCAATATATGGACCTTCCGTTTAGCTTTTAGAAGGGGAGGAGATACCCTGATTTTACAAAAAAAAATGCTCTTTAAAGTTTAATAACGCGTAAACAGACACCTAAAGCGAAAAATCGTCTAATAGCAACCTCTCAATGTTTTAAAAGACCTATATAATGATACCTCACACGATGGGGTACAACGAAAAAAAATATATCCTCACTTAATAGACTGCACGGTTGGCCTAGTGGTTTAAGCGGTCGCCACGCCGCTCTCTATTGCGCCAAGTGTCGTGGGTTCGAATCCCACGTGGGATAACACTTTGTGTGATTCACAAATTGTTGTTCTGAGTCTGGGTGTTCTTTGTGTCCGTTTCATGTATGTTTGTAAAGTCCCCCGCGACACAGGAATTCATATTCCTAATGCGAGAGTTGTCAAAAAAAAAAACGAAAAAAAAAAAAAAAAAAAAACTTTACCTGTAGGGTACCTGTACTTACCCCAAAAAAAAAATATTTTCCATGATTTTGTTCTAGCACTGTGGGCGTAATAGAAACATATTTATGCAATTTCATCTTTCTAACACAAACCGTTTGGGCGGTAGGTCGAGGACGGACGGTCATGACGAATCTTTAAGGGAACGAGTTATGAACTACGGAACTCTAAAAAGTCATTGTGTTATCAACTTAATTTACATAATTGATTAATATCTCATTACAAGGACCTATTTAATTAAACAATGGAAGGGCTTAATAAATAGCACTGTAGTATAATACAAAGTCCAATTTCTTGAAACAACTGCCAGTGTTCATACGGTTAGTTTTTGAACGTGTTTGAAAATAAAATACTTCTTGTTTATCGTAAATCGTAACAAAAGAAAACTATTCTTGAAGTTTATACAATTTTATTTACTTATTTTAATTTGTGATAAATCACTATCCGCCTCCAACGCATTCCCTAATCTACTTGAGATCGGTGCAATTAGACATTTCTCCGTTTTATTGCTAAATAGTTGTAGCTTGAATTATTCGCTGATTGCGAAGCATCAATTCGAATTAATTAAATATTTATATTAGTTGAATTTGAAGCATCAAATAATACCTATGTCTATCCGTAACCACGATTGTTATAACATAACCTATATCTTAAATATAAAATTCGCGTAAAACTAACGTTTGCAATTCGACCCAGTCAATGAAGCCCTCGATATCATACGAGTATATTGTTCAGTTTTAACATCCTTTCTTAGGCCACTGCTGGTCTTAGGCCTCTCTTTAGAACTCCTTCCATTTTGGCCAACTCTAGTTATACCATGCTGCCCAGACGGTTTGTTTTGTTCATAGGTTAATCTACTTTGGATGATGTATCACTCTCCCATGACTAATCTGAAATCTTTTTGGTGTAGGTAATTATGTCAGTTGTCCAAGATGTCCAAGACTCGCAATGTGAGGAGTCCTACTCAAACCCATATTCGGAGGATATAGCCAGATTTTGTAACTCGCATATTGACACCCGGAGGATTAAGTACTACAAAGATACTTTGACTGGTATTCTAAAGAAGCATGGCTGTCAAAGGATTCTTGATGCTGCCTGCGGTACTGGGTAAGCCTTTTATAATTTCAGGTCTATAAAAATATCATCAGACCGTCCGGCCTATATGATTCTGAAAGTTGGCCCATTAAGATAGCGGGTGACAAACGCCTGAACGTAGCAGAAATGCGAATACTAAGATGGATGTGTGGTGTGACTCGGATGGACAAGGTCAGAAATTAATACAAAAATACATACGATGAAGTCTGAAAGTGGCGCCACTGGATGAAAATTTAAGAAGTAATAGGTTATTTTGGTATGGACAATGATCGGTATGAAAATTGAAGATTAAACGGCAAGAGGAAGACCAAAGAAAAGGTGGATGGATTGTGTGAAAGAAGGTGTGACGAGTAATGAAGTTAATAGTGATAGAGTAGAATGAAAGGAGAAAACATAATGCACCGACCTCTAATAAAATTGGGATAAGGGCAAGCAGATGATGATGATGGTGAAAATGGGACACCCAGCTCTTGTCTTTGAAAGCACTATTGCAAGAGTTTTGATCTTTTTGGATAGTCGTTCAAAGGTGATCAGAATCTTAAATCAAGTTCAATATTTACAAAAGTAATTCAATGTATTTCAGAGTAGACTCGGTTATGTTGATCGAGGAAGGTTTCGAAGTGGTGTCCATCGATGATTCAGAGAAAATGTTGAAATACGCTTTAAAGATTCGGGAGAAGAAGAAGTATAATGAATGGAGTAAGTACATTATCGTCTCATCATTTCGAGTTAGCTAGTTAAAATTTTGTTAATCCGCTAATATTACACAGAAAATACCCAAACTCCGAAACAAATATCTGTACGTCAGACAAACATTTGGTCCGTCTTAGGATTGATTTGCACAAGGCACATCAGTCGTGCACTACCAATTCGACACCGAGGCAGTCAAATATGGCTTGCTTTAGATTGTTTTCCGGAATGAAGTTTGTCCGGAAGCTTGTTCATATCAGTTGTGTACTTACTGGTCGAGTACAATCTCGTAGCCACTTCGTCGGAGGCCTAGACATTGTTCATAATTTAGTATCTGTGGTCCGGGGTCCATGTCGTTACATATTAAAAACAGAGTACAATAAAAATCGCTACCTCGTTGGTCTAGTGTTTAGCGTAGTTTGTTTGAGTTTGTTTTGTTCTTTCTTCTCAGGGCTAGTCCAGTTAGGAAAGGCCGAACTCATCTGCTCAAAAAAAAAAAGTATAACTTGCAAAAGTACTCATGTAACTTAATTGCAGAATAAATGAATTCATTTCATTTCATATGCGACTGCTGATCAAGAGGCCTCGGGATCAAATCCCGGATCTGGCCAAAAGTGTTGTTGGCTTTTTCTTACAGGATATTCTTAATAACAGCCCGGAGTATGGAAGTTTGGCGGTAATTCACGCTCGTGACTCGGAGAGCATGTTAAACAGTCGGTCCCGGTTGTCATGAACATCTATGGCAATCGTTATTAAGAAGTCAGTGCCCTTAAATATACTGACAACTAGTTCAACCTTCGAATTTCAGTTCTCCCTCAGGGTCGCGGAGGTCCGATGCCAGTCGCTCCGTGGTAAAACAGTTATTCAGGTAAAACCGGTTGAACTAGTAGGTGACCCCAAATAATCTAGTGAATAAATGGTAAGAAGAAGAAGAGTACAATAAAAATCGCTTGGAGGCGTACGAGACGACTGAAGAAGCAAACTAAGCGGCATAGCATCGCAAAGAAAAGAAAAACTTGAAATAACCATAATATATTTAAATTTTTAAGGCTTTCCTGGCGTTGACCTTTGCATAATTATGTCTAGCCCTGGACTAAGAAAGACTGTTTATGAATTCAGTATCATTTATCGCTAAACACGCAAACTCTAAAGTATATTTATTCACGTTTAACGTACCTACATGAAGACGATAAATACTTTCTTGTTATTTTATTCATAAATGTAAAAAATATTATATTCCAGTAATTGAAAAGGGGAATTGGGAATCTTTACCGTCTGATTTAGAAGCATTTCTATCTGACACTCAGTTTGATGCTGTCTTCTGCCTTGGAAACTCCTTCGCCCACGTTCTAGATAAGCACGGAGACCACAGAACACAAAAATTGTGTCTGCAGAACTTTAATAAGTGCTTGAAACCTGGTGGATTGTTGTTCATAGACCATAGGAACTTTGATGATATATTAAATGGTGGATCGGTACCTAATCATACTATATATTCTGATGTAAGTTGTTTTTTTTTCAATCTACGTCATTCACACAATCGATATTAATTAGTGAAACAAACCCATACACACATACAAGTTAAACATCTTTCCTGTGCCGAGCGGTTAAAAACTGGGACTCACTACCAGCTCACGTGTTTCCTTCCCAATATGATCCTGGGTCCTTTAAGAGGCTGTGAGAAAGCATATTATGAAGCCGCCATAGTTTGGGTCGGCATCACCATACTTCCTGCATCGCAGGCAGTCTGGTGGCCCCCAGTCCTAGATTCTACTCATACTTACAATCAGGCAGAGTGGAGTCACTTTGGCAGGAATCAAATAAAAAATATATGTATTTAATTTATAGTATTTTGTATTTAAATATACAAATATATTTACCTGTATTTTTGTGGTTTCTGTAACATTGCCGAGACGATTAATACAAATGGTATTAATTTCGTTTGTGCCATAAAAATGCGGGCAGTGTAATTGTAATTATTATTTTTATTATATAAGGAGGATAGTCAGTAGGTCTGATGGTAAGCAACCACCTACTCACGGATACACGCAACTCATCAGCCAGCTGCGTTATCCCCGCCAACAACGCACAACTTTACTCACAAAAAGCGATTACCGATACTCCAAAGCACTTAAAATACTTAGGAAACACAGCTCTTATTTACTAGCTTTATGACGTCAAGCAGATTAAATGTACGTTTCATTAATGAATACTTTTCATAGTCACGGCAATTTTTTTCTCCCACCCAGCGTCCGCGTGTCTGCGGAGGCATTTTCGTCACTAATTTCCTTAAGTTATTAGACCCACCCTCTCCAACACATCTGCATTATATATAATATAAAGATATAGGTTACGAGTGTGAGTTCCCTCCTGACCCTCAGTTCACTATATCCGACCATTCCTAAAATAAACAGGGTGGGATACATTAATGGATAAAAAGGACAAACACCATACTGCTTCAAATAAATAAACCTAATAAATTTATTTTGCACTCGCTCCAACATGACACTATATTTAGTCTCATGTGGAGCCCAGATAACTGAGTTACATTCTAATTGACTCTTAATTAGTGCATTGTATAAAACTGTAATAGATTTTATATTTGTAAAGTCTTTAGCCGTACGAAGTACCAATCCAAAATTCCTGTAAGCTTTTTTATAAATTTTGAGTATGTGCTCACGAAACGTCAGCTCAGTGGTAAAATGCACTCCCAAGTCTCTTACTTCCGTTACCCGGGTCATCGCAGTCCCGTCCATAGTGTACTTGTAGTGGATAGGTGTGCGTCCACGTGTGAATGAGATGGTCACACACTTCGACACATGGAACTGCAACTTATTTGGCCTGCTCCAGGTTACCACTCAGTTTATGTCCCCCTGCAGTTTTTCACAGTCTGCCATGTTTTCAACGATGAGGGATAATTTTAGGTTATCCGCGAATAGCAAACACTTGGCGTCTTCTATTACACTAGACAGATCGTTGACCATTAAAATAAACTCTAGAGGACCCAAGTTACATATGGTCGCGTTTGGTGTCCTGCATACTCCACATATTGCTTGCGAAAAAGTTAAGTAAATGCGGAGTGAACCCGACGCCAGCTAACTTCATCAGCAACACGTCGTTAACGACCAAATCGAATGCTTTTTTTAAATCGAAGAATGCCGCGTCGGTCTGCCGCCCACTGTCCACTGCTGGTACCACTTCCATCATGTGGCTCAAAAGGTTACTTGTGGTACTTTTTGAAGCTCGAAATCCGTGTTGTGCGTCTGAATGTTGTGAGCGCACTTGTTCATATATATTTTTATGAACAGTGGATTCAAGTACCTTTGCTGGTGTTGACAGTACAGCAACCGGTCTATACTCCTCTACTTTAGTACCCGAACCTCCCTTCGGTACCGGAATAACTCGGGTCGTCTTTCACCTCTCTGGGAACACTGCAGTTGCAAGGCCAAAATTATTTATTTGTATAGATTAGGGATAGTTTTTTAGGAGAATTTCATCTTCAACGTACTAAAGAGCGCCGATCATTTGGCGCGCTTGAGGCGCTACGTGACGTTAACCTCTGTCGTGCGTAGCTGACACACACTCTACATACAATTTTGTTTCGTTATTTTTTCAGTGGACTTACATTAAATCAACCATAAAGGTTCACAATGGAAAGCCCAAAACAGTAATATTTCATTTATGTGCAGAGGAAAGTACAGGAACGGTGTAAGTACCCCCCCCTTTTCAAAGCGATCAGCCTGTTTTCTTGACACTCGAGAGCATTTCTTCAGATCGTACAATGTACATATATAAAAATAAAAAGCACAATATTTCTTATTATAATTCATACAATTTAATATTCCATATACCAAAATTAATTCCTCTGACAATGGTCAAAATGATAGCCAAAAGTTGTTTTAGCTATATGTAGTGTATGTGTCACTAAGTTATTCATTCCCTCGTTTACTGTGAATGAATAAGGTGTCACTAAGTTATTCATTTACTCGGTCACCATGAATGAATGAGAAGGAAGCATTATCTCATCTCCAGAGTACGTCCGGTCGTGACACAGTTCAGTCGACTGTTAGCGTCGATAGCGAGTGGGCGCGTGTACCTGTGAGCCGACAATATAGAAGGATAACCTTCTCTATATATTTCAATTTAATTTCTGTCTATCTACATTAATCATAGAAATAAGTAGGTATAACAAGGCTAGTTACCTATTGTTTTAAATCGTTTCAGTGAGTTCAGCTTTACTTTGTATCCGCACAAACTGGAGGATTTCACGAAGTTGTTAGACGAAGCCTTCGCTAACCGCGTGAAACATGACATCTACGCGGACTTCAAACCATTAGACCAGGTGCCAAAACCTGGATTCTATATACACGTAGTACAAAAAGCAAAAGGGTAAACAAATTTCTATGTTAACAAGCTTTCAATCTATATTATACACATTCTCAGAAAATCTGCATTTTCAATTAAATTTTTTGTAATAATAAATATAGTTTTATTCATGTCAGCCTCTTACATAAAACAGATATATGACCATAAACGAGTATAGTACGCTCTAGAAAGAAAGAAAACGAAGAAATGAACAAATCATTCCTAGTACGGATGTGAGATGTCTATATGTATCCTTGTGTAGTTGTACTCGTAAAGAAATCTTATCGCCAAATCTTAATAAATCGTTGTTGACATTTTTAACAAAATTTATTTATATTATGGCGACTTCCACCTACAACGCAAGCATTCAGCGCTATCTACCGGAGAAACACTGAACCAAGGAGTTACGAAATAACTAATAATCCTGAATCGCGATATAGGAATTAGCATATATACAACACCCCAACGTCAACCATTGGGCAGTAGTCCGCTACCCACGTACACCTCACCTGGTCGGAGAATCCTCCTCTGTGATGGAGGAATATCAATACCCGTTCCTCTAAAATTAGCAAGGGAAAATTTTGATAATTGGAGTTCATGACCTCGGTGATATCTGTAAAAGTCAAAATATTCAAAAAGGTCAATTAAAAGCTGGATCCGCCCCTGCCGCTACATAGTATATAGCACCTTGACCTAAAAAGGAATCAATATTTTGTAAGACTATCTCGTCACTTTCACTGGCATATTGCTGATGACTAGCTTCGCTCCGTCACTCATAATTCACAGCAATAACTCGGGACAGCAAGGTGTACATATTTCCTTACATATGATAGTTTTAAAATTGTGTCTTGAGCGTTTGTTTTCTCATAGGCACGTTACACAGATTACCGAATCCTTTTTAAAGTACCTACAAACTATTTTGCTCTTCATCAAAGAGTCTCGTTGAACCTAAAATAATAATTTTAACAAAAAGGAACCGACTGCAATGAAATACTATTCCGAATACCCAAATCGCGACAATTGTGCCTATGATATTTGAGGAGTTCTCTCGATTTCCTTGGGATCCCATCATCAGATCCCGATATGGTGACTATGGGACCACCTGTAAGCTACGCCTATTCCAATGCAAAAAGAATTTTCGAAATCGGTTCATAAACGACGAAATTATCGCTGAACATTCATAAAAAAAAAAGATTCCGAAGAATTGAGAACCTCCTCCTTTTTTTTGAAGTTGGTTAAAAACTATTATTCGCTATGAATAAAGAAATAAATATTTCGCTCATCTGACACACAACGCCATCCAGTTCCAGAACTAAGCTGAGCTTGCACTATGAATACTAGACATCTGATTTAAATATTTATTATACACAAATATTTTTTTTGTAAATACATACATATTAAACATAGAAAAACCCCAAACACCGTTAAATAATTGCTTTTTAACATTTGGTTCAAACCCGAGACCCCAAACACAGCAATCGCATACGCTACCGCTAAGCCACCGAGGCAGTCAATACTTGAAAACTGTTAATAATAATAATACTTCATACTAATTTTATAAATTCGAAAGTAACTGTTGGTCTGTCTGTCTATCTGTTATGCTATCATATCTAAGCTGCTACATCAATTTCAACCAAATTTGGCATTTTCTGACTGTCTCCTATTTTAGACCTCAGATTTTTTGACTGCCTTGGTGGCACAGTCGGGTTAGACCAAATGTTTGTGAGATCCGCAAATATTTGTTTCGGAATTTGGGTGTTTGCCTTTTATAATATGTACCTTTGTATTTACAAAAAACAGTAGGTATGTTTATGTATTTAGTGGATAGCGTATGTAACTGCTAATCAAGAGGTCTCGAGTTCATATCCCGGGTCGGCCCAAAAAGTGTTTTTGGGTTTTACTTAGGAAATTCCTAATAGCAGCCTGGAATATGAAAGTTTAAGCCGTCGGTCCCGGTTGTCAGGAACATCTATGGCAATCGTTATTGGGAAGTCGATGCCCTCGAATTTACTGAAAACTAGTTCAACCTTCGAGTTTCCGTTTTCCCTTAATGTTACAGTGGTCCGATGTCAGTTGCTCCGTAGAAAAACTAATATTCAGGTAAAACCGTTTGACCTGGTAGCCGATCCCAAATAATATTGGGAATAAGGCTAGGAAGAAGATGATGAAGACTTCTACGATCTCCTAGTCAAGCAGTTTTTTAAAGCCAGAAGCCAGAGATTAACCAGAACAAATGGACAGACAGACGAAAATTTTGAAAATTACATTTGATATTACAGACATACGTTTTACTTATTTGTTTGTTTAGATGCATGGAAAAAACAACAAGAAGTATCGTTCAAAATTTTAAGAAACTCTTTTTAACAAATTGACAAAACGGAGATTGACTTTAGCAGTTGTTATGTAAGATGACATAACACGCACATTAAACGATAACAAATATTATATACCTATGTTTTTATGAGCCTTGAAGCGAGTGTATGAACTTGGACAGTTATTTTTCACGTTCCCCACAAGTAAGAATCAGTTTGATTCGCGAAACGGACGCGTGCGGTCCGTTCACTAAAAACAATATTAGTTACGTGTGACCACTACAATAAATTCGAGAGAACTGACAGTACTGGCTTAATCAAGACTGCTTATTTTTAAATACAGAACACAGGTATTTTTTTTATTGTTTTTTTAATATAACTTTTTAAAAATGACATTTGGTGACATGATGCAATGATTGATGTGCTTACATTAGCACATTATATACATACTCTATGCCACGTACGGAACTCCAATGTTGTTTAAAATTGGGAATCAAACCTAGTATTACTGTTATGCGCACATAATTTTTAATACCCGTCACTCAGGTTCAAAAAAACTTTAAGTTAAAGAACTTATGAAACTGATAACGTGTGAATGTTTTGATAATTCTATTATTGCATGAGATGCTTAATCAGAATATAAAAAATACATTTATTGCGACCTATACAATATATACCTAACATACATACATACAGTCACGCCTATTTCCCAGAGGGGTAGGCAGAGACAAGTGATCTTCATTTACTACGATCCTGACACACCTCTTTTGCTTCTTTCAGATTCATCAATCGCTACATGCATGCTTATCGATTTAAATATCGGTTCAACCATAAGATATCAACGATTTAAAAATAAGTATTAGCTATTTAACACATTTCTTAAAAGTTATCATTTTAAATTATCAATAGGAATTTAAATATACATAATATTTAATAGCCTTACACAATAATGTATACAACAATGCCCCTTGGTATAGTTTATGCGTATAGATTCAGGAAAAAAAGCAATACCTCCAGTAAGTGAGCGATGCATATCTATAAATTGAACTGACATTGACTCTACGAACGGTGGAGCGGTTAAAGCGATTGCCTTGCCGTTTTCTACTGCGCTAAATGTCGTGGATACGACTACGACATGGAACAATACTTTCACGACCTATAAATTATTTTTCCGAGTCTAGGATGCCTTTGTGTACGTGTCCTGTAGTGTTACCTCCGAAATGGGATCTAATACTAGTACGGAAGGTGTATCACGCTGTTTTTTATTTATCGAAGAAAGAGAAGAAGAAGCACTCACTCACTGCGATGAGTGAGCATCCTCAAACCATAAATATATAAGAGTATTTAATAGTATGTGAATTTCACTCCATTTGAATTAAAAACTATGTTTTCCTTTCTCGTATTTTACATGTTTTGAGGTTAAACCTATGTGTCATACAACTCGTGCTTGTTCAAATGCACGTCACAGGAAAACCTCAACATAATCAATTAAAAAATGACTGTGTATTAATTATGTAAGGTTACATTTCAATTGTACGGATGAACACAATCTTTGGAGTTACTCATATGAGTTGAGATCTCAATTTCCAATTTATCTATACAGAATAGAGCATACGACATCTGCAATTCAAGACACACGAGGTGTATTATACAATCCTTTGAGAGAATCTGTTCTCTAGACATAAGGGATGAGGGGGGTTGAGACCCTGATAATTCATTTCAGCAATCAACGAGGCTGTCGGAAAAAATAAGAAAGAAATAGTTTACATCGGTTTTCCTTACAACTGAGTATCGGAATTGGTATCACTCCGGTAAATTTCCTGTTGTTTCTCCCTCTCTTTGTAATACCTCTAATTTTTTTTGTATATGTTAATACAGTATATGTGATATATTTATTAAATAAAGTTTGTTCGTATTTAATGTGCAGTCGTACCAAAAATCCGATCATACACATATACCTTGTCAGGCAACTAGTGAATTGCGGCTAAAAAAATTGAGAGAGAAAGATAAAATCCAAATTGCTCCTACGTTTCTCCACCTTCACTGGTATTCGTTCCATAATATTTAGTCATCATAGAATAGAATATACTTTATTGTACACCAAATACAGTTTTTTCACAGTTGAAAGTTTTTACTAGATATGTACAATGGGCGGCCTTATTGCTAAAAGCAATCTCTGCCATCATCATCATCATCAGCCTATTGCAGTCCACGGGTAGACATAGGCCTCTCGCATTACACGTCACTGATCGGTTTTGGGCTTCTCGCATACACCTCCTGCCAGCCATCTTGCGTAGGTCGTCACTCCACCTGGACTGTAGGGGCCTGGGCGCCCCCTACACTACGTTTGCCGAGACGTGGTCTCCACTCCAAATAGTCCATTCGAATAATCAGTTACTCAATAATATTTATTACTAAATTTATTTTCAGTAAACCATGTCAGCAGACCAAGTTTTCCACGCCCGGTCTGAGGGTATCCCCTCTGAGGGAGTAAAGGACCAGTATGCGGATGGCAAGGCGGCCAGGGCGTGGAACAAGTTCATCGGTGACAGCAACCAGCGGACACAGAACTACAAGGACTTCTTGACCGGCATCCTGAGGAAGCACGGCTGCAAGAATGTGCTTGATACTGCCTGCGGTACCGGGTAGGTGATAATTATCGTTATGTGATTTAATTTTCGAAATTTTACCAAGAGGTGCTGATAACACTGATAAATATAAAAAATAAATATATCGTTGTTGTTTCCGTATACTCTAATTATCTAATAAATAATTATTTTATTGTATACACTAAAAATATTTTAAGGTACTATATTATATTACTAAAATAAAATAAAACATAAAGTAGATCTACAAAAACCTTTCAAACAAATGTTTTGGAATAAGAAAAAGTTACAAAAGAACTCCATAATATTTTTTTATTATTGATAAAAATACATTGAATGGTAAAAATGATCGAAATGGTTTCGGAGTAGATATAAAGGAAGTTTGTGTACAGCGGATGGCTGTTTTTATTCTCTTGTTCCATTGGCTCATATTTTGTTTTGATCACGTGACTAAGCGATATTAGCCAATGAGAATAGAGAATAGAATAGAAACCGAAAAACATGTTCAACTTGGCCAGGGGGGCTGAGCCTCTGGTGCGTAGTGGCTTCCCAAGCATCTTTTACCGATACTTTCTATCGTTGATTTGTTTGAATGAAAGTGACTGTAATAATATATTTATTGCAGAATAATTTATCTTTAATGATGTAAGGTTTCGTCATTTTCATATTCAAACAAATATGTGAGATAACGAATCTATGACGATATGTTTGATCTCGTCGATTGCACACGATGAACTCACAGACAGTTGAACAAAACAACACTTATCTCAGCTGTTTTGTACCACAGATAATATATTAAGTTTAAAAGTAAACAACAATGACCTTAGATTAGATAGTGTTTGAAATTACCAGTTCATAGCAGTAAGCGGGTGTATCTACAGGTTTCTGTATCTTCAGGCCGCAGGGTGCAACCTAAATGATTGTTATTTAATTGTACTATTCTACTTTAACAATATGTATTCTACTGACTGCACTATTGATCTATTGGTTAGAGATCCTGGTTGAGGAGTTAGTCGATCGTAGGTTTGAATCCCACGCTAAACAGTTAATCGTATACCTACAATACGATTAACTGTACGAAATAAATACGAACAAAATATGTTTTGTTCTCAATATAATTTATAGTATTTTCATATTGGATATTTTATTATATACTAGCTTTCGCCCCCGGCTCAGCCCGTGTTTAATGTAAAGTACCCCGGGACAGAGTAGGTATATTCCTAATGCGGGAGTTGTCTTTTGAAAAACAAACATTAAAAATAAATGAGTGAGTGGGTCTAAGTTTTTGCACTTAATAAAACTTGTTTTGTGTAAAACTATGAAAAATGTCACCATTCTCTTCTATTTCGTATTTTTCTTTACACTTAGTAGGTACGTTTGCCTAGAACTAATTCTAAGCCACAGACTAAGAGTAAAGTATTATATCGATGTTATACAATGCAAGAACACATTACTAACTAATTATAATACAGCGTTTGTTTTCATATCATAATCGTACAAAGTTCAGAGAAATATTTTGAACTTGTTATTTATCAAACAGTCTTAAAAGACATTTATTTTCTATTGCAATAGCTTTAGTTGTGATTACAACGCATTTAGAAACTTTGGTACTACATTATTTATTACAAATATAATCTAATAATGAAATCGTAATTATATTATAGAATTGCTAAGAAACTGATTGGCTGATGGACAACGTTCGAAATTACATTTCTAAATGAAATACAATAGAAATACATTTTACACAACTACATAAGCTAAGCAAAGATAACTTGGCTGAGATTATTTTTCTGAAATTTAAAGCCTGATGCCTGATGGAAAGCATGAGTAGAAACCAAGATATTTCCTAAGTGGAGTTTAAAAGAAAATTAATTGCCGGTATACACTGCTACAAAGCCATCGCTACCGATTCAAGTAGTCTTCTTAGAAGTTATTAAGTTCTATGTCCAGCGCTGAACGTTTAATTGCTAAGATGATGATAATTTTCCTTTCAAAGATAAATAAAGATCTAATATTAATTACTAAAAATAAATACGGCACCATATAACACTGCGCGGGCCAATAGTATGGTAAGCTACATTGCCATCAGGCTCGACTTTGTGTATGTGATCCACTGCTGCAGGCTTTCTACCTCTCTTATGAAGTTGTGATAAGAAATTTCTGTTATTGCTAACACAGTAGCTCTTTAGTTACTCGAATAAATGATTTTTGTATTATTATTACTATTCCGAATAATCAATGAACATGGTATACAAACAAATCACTAAAAAAGGGAAATTATTCGGTGAAGTCGGTGATCTAAATACATCAGTCGTTCGATCTTTCATGGGTTGTTTCACTTATTTCAGGATAGACTCAATGATGTTACTGGATGAAGGATTCAAGATGGTGTCGATCGACGCATCAGACAAGATGTTAAAGCACGCTCTCAAGGCTCGGTGGGAAAGGAGAAAAGAATCTAATTACGACGAATGGAGTACGTACCTGTATAGTATAATAAGCTAAACATACCTATTCTTGGCACCCTACCAATCATTGGCATGGTTATATCCAAAAAAATAAGAACCCCTAACTATAAAAAAACTATTGTGAAAGACGTTAATAAATTGCAATGTTTAATTGTTAGTAGTAGTTTAAATTATCAAGATTGGTCCAACTAAAATCAGTTTTAATGAGAAATAACATATCAAATTATTTCTAAAGGAGTCATTGTCTTCAATGCCTTGTTTATATGATTCAATTTGTAATAAATTGTATTGTATTACACCAATACTACCAACCTTGAGAAAAAAATTTTTTAATAAAAACAACAGACAAAAAACTAATCAGTAGTGTACGCTCCGAGTACGAAGACACCTAAAAATAATAGAATATTCTTTACTTATAATTATTTATTTTAAATATCTCTAACATAAAATTTAGATTAATTGATAACGAACCCCCTTATCATATATGACGTCATCTTGGTGGACATATGCCTTTCTTTAGAAAGAAGTTTTAGCCTATTAAACCATGCTGACTAAACGGGTTGGTACAGCGTTTGTATCCAGTTTTACTTCTCTTTGCAACGCTGTTGTCTTGCACAGTTTGCTCTTTTAGTCAGCTCCTCGAACATCCACGGGATGAACAGTAATGCATACTTTTTTTGAAAAATATTAACCTTTATTTGGATATAAATATTACAAGTTTACACAGTACAATTGAAAACGATGATATCTGCAGAAATAACTGTTTTGTTGGTCTAGTGGTTAGCGTATGCGGCTGCTGATCAAGAAGGTCTTGGGTTCGGTTCCCGGGTCGGACCAAATGTTTGTATAATCAGCAAATATGTGTTTCAGAGTATAACATGTATATATTTACAAATAAAAAGCATGTTTTATTGGACTCGGTATAGAGATTAAAGTTTGTTTTGCGGAAGTTCCTTTGCACGCGTCATCGCCTGCTGATTCGTAATAACCTTGTCCGATGTTTAGTTTCGTTAGTGTTTTATGTATTTATATCAGTTGTCTAGTATCCATAATAAAATCTCTGCTTAGTTACGGACTAGAAGGCGTTGTGTGTAAGATGTCTGTAATATTTATTATTTAATAATGTAACTGTGTAGCAAATATCAACGCCGTCTCCCAGATCATCCTCCTAGCCATTATTCCCAAGTTTATTTGGGGTCGGCTACTAGTTCAACGCCTTCTCCCAGATAAGAAATCTAAAATAATTATTACTTAAATATAACAATAACGATAAGAAAAAGAGACATGAATTAACATGTATTAACAGCTTAACTTCATATTCTAAATCCTTAAACGGACGAACCCCTTGAAACATAAATAATAAGTTATTGGCACGTTTTTATCTATCTAATGATTCGTGACATATTTTTTCAGTTATTGAAGAAGCAAATTGGGAAACTTTGCCGTCTGACATTGAAACATTCTTACCTGGCACTCAATTTGATGCTGTCATCTGTCTCGGAAACTCTTTCGCCCATCTCCTAGACGAGTACGGAGACCAGAGGATGCAGAAGATGTGCCTGAAGAACTTCGCCGCGTGCTTAAAACCTGGCGGACTGTTGTTCATTGACCACAGAAATTATGATGCTATGATTGACAGCGGAGCGACACCTGGACATTCTATTTATTATAATGTAAGTGCATGTATTTTAGCCTAGTACAGGTTATAGTAATATTAACCTTAGTTTTGTTAATGTCTGACAAAAACCAAGGCTATGATTAGAAGAGGGAAGAGGGAAGAACCGTAAGTGACCCATGATGTACAAACAGCTTCGCAGTATCACAGTTACAGTACAGTACAGCCTGAAGAATCCAGAGAAGGGACAGAAGTTGGTCAGTATTCTTCCAACATTCAGCGCACTAGAAGGCGGCATGGTGACCGCCTATCATCATCAGCCTTTAACAGTCCACTGCTGGACATAGGCCTCTACTTGGAAAGGAGGCTTTGGCCTGGTTGGTTTCAAGTTTTACTTCTCTTTGCATTGATGTTGTCTTGCGTAGTTTATCCCTTAGTCGCCTTTTACGGCACCCGCGGGATGAATAGGGGTGGTGACACTCTGTATTTTTAATCCCTCACCACACGGACAAACTACTACCAGTGGCGGATTAACCACGTAGCAAGAGTAGCAAATGCTACAGGCCCCGCGCATTTAGGGGCCCCGCGCCTTAACGAATTCGCAAAAAAGTATCTATTTAGATCAAACTTGAAAGGCGTGATGGTGTAGTGGGACACTCGATACAAATAAGTTCCTTAAGAGGTTTAATGATGCTGTACTAAACACGTGTAGATGTTCAAAACAGTCTGCCATTACAAAAAAACTAAAAAATGAAATATAAAATGTCTTATGCAACAGAAGAACAAAAGTAAATGCCAGAATTCGTCCTGTCGTGTTTTGTAGTGCGATACCGGAGGCCCCAACGATGCAGAAGCATGTCACTAGGCCGCCATAGTATGCATCACCATGCATGTCATTGGTTGTGTCTGTGCAAATATTCACCGTTAGCAAGACGAGAACAACCAGAAATAATATGCCTGATAGATTCCCTAGGTCGGTGACATGCCCGACAGATGTCAACCGTCTTTAATTATATAATATATCCGATAGTTATTCGTCATGATAACTTCGTCCATAATTGCACAAACAAAACCTTCGGTTTCCCCAAAGAAATCACCATACCGTATCCAGTACGTCTATTCTTTAAAGTCTATATCAGGCCCGTTCAAAGCCCGATAAAATCGACCATGAAGCTCTTTGACCTTCCATACCTCCTACCATACCTCCATTATCAGTACTAAGTACTATAAGTTTGCGCTAATTCTACTTAGCCAGAGCCAGTGGAGTGAATCCGTTATCCACTGCAACTACTTTGCGATACACTCCCACGTCAGTATTAAGAAAATATTCTCTGAAATTGTATATCTCGCAAATATGTAGGGTCTTGACATTTTAAAATCCACAACCCCCAAACTTTCGCGGGATGTACAATCTCAAAACTGACGAATGTAGATGGTGCATTCGGCATTTTTTTTTGCTTCTAAGTTATTGTAATAATGTAATTGATTCCCAATCGTTGAAATTGCTTTGCGCATTTATTCGTCGCTGAGGATCAGCAACAACAGTGGTTAGCGATCTTTATGGACAATAAAACGTGTTAAAAATGAACTGCGAAACAGGATGAGCCAAAAGCGTCTAAATAGCTTCAACTTGATGAATATTAAAGATAATTGAACTGCAGGGTGGCTTCGGTATTCTGGGGATAGATAATTGTAGGGATCTAAAACCGGGGAAGTACATTAAGAGTGTCACTAAAGTGGCCTCGCGAAAGCTAATTTTATTGTATTGAATAAGGTGGTACGGTTCTCCTCAGCCGAGCATGTGTGAGGCTGTAGTCTTGCCTTTAGCATGTAGAGTGTTCTGAAGAGCTCTTCTAACTGGCCCCACCTTCTCCCTTCCTCTATAGGCCTTAGACTTGATCGTTTCAGAGTGGTTGAAATAACTCTGTCGCTCCGGCTCTTCTTTTCCTTTGCCGAGCAGTCAAAAACTGGAACTCACAACCAGCGCTCGCGTACGTGTTTTTCTTCCACCACGATCCATGATCCTATAAGCGGGAAGTGAAAAAACATCTCACTATACCTCCATTGTGTGTCACCACGCAACTTTTTATGCATGCGCATTGAGTATAGTATCCCATACGAGTACTCTTGGATTCTACTCATGCTTTGAATCAGACGTAGTAGAGGCACTTTGGCAGGAGTCAATAAAAAATAGATTAACGTAGATACGTCGATATAAACAGTATCATTAATAAATTTGCCCTCATTGAATCAAGGAACGGTTGCTTGTAACTGTCTGTAAGTACCTTTTCCTTAGAAACATATAATCCTGATGCTATCCAAGGGACCCGCACTTAAGTTTGCTACAGGCCCCGCGCTGGCTTAATCCGGCACTGACTACTACGTTATCCATTCAGGAAACTGTTTACTTGTGTTACTTGGTAGTGGATCATCAGCGTTACTGGATTTTCACACATGTATATAAATAAAATAAATTTTCTTTCCCTTGGTCACGGCAGCACGCTTAGATGGTTAAAATAATTTCGATAAATCTTGGACACACCAAATGATCTACCTAACACTGAAGAAGGAAGGCTATAGGCTATAAAATATCACGATGAGACAAATAGGAATTGAGAATCAATAAAAAGTATTACAAAATCCTATTTCACAGACAGTATGTCATGAAGGAAATGAAAACAACTTCTTAAATTAACGTCATTGCAAGGTTCGATAGTTTTAATTACCTTGACTAAAATGTTACCGCGATGTTTTTAGTTGAATACGAAATATTAAGAAAGTTGTAATATTATATTATCGCAATATTGTTATGGTACTGATAACAGTTTTGCTTCTAATTTGAATAACGTACTATTAAATGATTATTTTTATTATTTTTATATTAAATCCACTTAAAATCTATCTTACACCTACGTACTTGAGCTTCAAAAAGGGAAAGTTCTATTCCATAATTTTGAACAACAATTCAACTTTATTCGTCATCATCATCATCAGCCCATTGCAGTCCACTGCTAGACATGAGCCTCTTCCATTGCACGCTGCTCTGATCGATTTTAAGCTTCTCATTATTAACTTAAACTAAAGGCTATACTTTGTTCATTTAAAATAAAATAATGTCAATTCTGTGAAGTTTTCAGGTCCATCTATTTCATGCCCTAGCCGTTAAAAAATTGTACCTAATTAAAATTATTTACCAAAAACAAGAAGTTCTTGTAATGTTATTTACAAGAACTTTAGTTAAATTTAAGTTAACTATAACTAAAATTAACTAAACTTCAAAAATGATTTAATCCTAATCTATTAACTGTTAGGATCTTAAATCAAATAACCCGAAATCGTGTTTAAACCACTAACAAAGTCAAAGTTAGCCTAGTGGTTTAAACGGTCGCCATGCCGCTCTATACTTCGCCAAGTCTCGTGGATTCAAATCCCACGTGGGACAACACTTTCTGTGGTTCACAAATTGTTGTTCTAAGTCTATTCGTTTTATACATGTTTGTAAAGTCACAGGACTCAGGATTTAAATGCCTAATGCGTTGTCTTTTGAACAAAAAAAGTCGTCTTCCAGACGAGAACGGAGACAGGGGAATCAGATGTGCCTGAAGAACGATGTCAATTAGGAGAGAACCACTTGAGCTTTGTAAAATATGATAAATGATAAATGATATTTATTTCTGTAAGTAAATCTTTTCAGACATTTTTACAAGTCGGACTTATAGCTAGAAGGCGCCGGCATTTCCTACGACTCACTCTGGGAAGAAACGCCGAAACAAACCACAGAGGTGTCTTTTTTTTTCTTTTTTTTTTTTTTAAGTCCGTGTACAATATTAAAGAGAACTATGTGAGTGCAGTATAGGGTCTGGGTTGGCCTTTTGAAGAAAGAACCATAGTTCTGAGTCGACCTGTCCATACAGACGGCGCACGGGCCCCAGCCATCGTGTAGCCTAATAGACTACAGGCCCATGTCAAAAATGGATGGGTCATATGAACCACCAGGTGACGTATATAGGACGATATAAGAGCATAAAATAATAAGATTCAGCACTATGCCGTCACTTGTAAGTTGTCCAACTGAGTGCTGGTGAGAATTCAAAAGTGCAGGTAGAGTGAGTACATTTTGGTCATATATTTTTGTACGGCATTTTTACCATCGATAGATCCATGAAAAATAATAAGAAAGCGCGCAGTGCCGTAAAAAAATAATGCGCCACAAAGTCGGTATTTTTTGTTGATTTTCTTACAATTTTCAGGGTAAATTTGGTCATTTCATTCTGTACGGCATCAGTTTCATACTGTTTCAATACAGCTTCTAATCCATTATTCCGCAACGCCGTACAAAAATCATGCGACAAGGGGAAAAAATCGAGGGTTGCAACCCCCACTCTTTCCGTGGTCCGGGAGGTGATTTGAAAAAGTACGGCTTTGGTTCCAAAACATTACCTAGCACTCAAAAGTACTATTAAAAATAATGCCGTCAAAAAATTATTGTTCATTTGAATGTATATTTATAATTATTTTATTATCATGGTATACTTGATTTATAAAGCTGTAAAATCATTTGACTCTGTACGGCAACTTTTTTTTTAACATGATATTGTAAAATACAATTGATAAATAGCATTGCCGTTCAAAAGAAACTGTTCTAAAAAAAAATATTGAGAAAAACAAAAACTGAATTTTATTAAATTATTGCAAAACTTTAAATATTCATAGATTAATAAAATATAGCAATTTTCTACATGTTTCCCTGGTTTTAAATAGTATTATGATAAATTAATTAGAAAAAAATTATGCCGTACATTTTAATTCAGACCATATCTTTTAAGCTGATGAAAATGACGCTACCATTTCAAGGGTGTAGTACTTTATGGCCATCTGATACTGTACGGTATTACCATATTTTTGAAGAGAACATTAATTGATAATAATAATATGATAAAATCATTATGACGTCTAACCGAAGTAAATGGGTGTGTATATAATATCCAAGAATTGAAACTGTTAAACCCAGTATCAACAGTTTTGGATACTTTTTGTTTTAATATATACTCCAAACATTATTGATACATGTATATAATTGATTTGTTTCATTGTAATGTGAATAAACAAAACAATTTTTTTTTTAAAATATCGATATATTTGAAAAAGATAATACAAAATAATATTTAAATTAAGTATATTTTTATATATATTTTATATTATATATTTTAATTAAGTAATAATATTGTCGCTCTTAACTTGAGACTTTGACTACAGTGAGCTCTCATCTCAAGATACGACGTTGGTCAATATTATTTTTTTGCAAATACCCACCTGTATCGGGTTAATTATTTTAATGAATGTTTTATTCTCATGTAAGTGACATTTGTCTTTTTGAGAAATAAATATCTTTTAACCGAAATTATTCGGTATCAGAATCAGCTGCTGAGGTGTTTTCGGAATCAACGTCTTCATCGACATCCGAATTATCTTCTCTATCATTTTCTGAAACATGAATAAGTTTTTGTCAAAATCAAAGTCTTACGTACAGATTAAAGATGTAAAGATTTATTTATTTACCTATGACGTCATCGACTTCTTCGCCTGATTCCTCATCCAGTTCTGTTATGTCACTGACTTTTTGGGAGCATTCCTCGCCGTGGAACCAGTCGAAAACGTACCGACCGTCATTTAAAATCCATCAAAAGCTTATTGGTAGCAAGGTCGACGGTAAAAAAAAGTCGGTCGTAAAAGTCGCTGGTCTAAAAGCCAACATTTGACGAGCCAT
The DNA here is from genome assembly GCA_932526445.1 of Phragmatobia fuliginosa. Classification (NCBI taxonomy): domain Eukaryota; kingdom Metazoa; phylum Arthropoda; class Insecta; order Lepidoptera; family Erebidae; genus Phragmatobia; species Phragmatobia fuliginosa. The sequence goes on along the minus strand of OW052063.1, from coordinate 1,532,714 downwards.
AGCCGACATACCGGCCGAAATGGTGCACCGCGTCATCGAAAATTGGCGTGAGCGGGCGACCGTCTGCAAAAAGAGCAGCGGCGGTCATTTGGCCGATATTTTATTTAAAACATAAATGGAATAAAATTATCTATCAAATAAGTCAATCGGATGCATTTTTCATAAAAAAATGTGTGTTTTGTTCAATTTTTAAACCATGACGTTCTTATTGGTAGACCCCATACATCCGAATAAACTACATTATGACTACTTAGCACACAGTAAAGTAAAGGCAGGTGTAGATATATGCCTACAAATGCTTAACGTCGTAACAAAACGTCGCTCCGTAAACAATATAAATTTATGTAAATTATATTTAAATAATATTTTTATACATTTTTTATGAATATGAACTTTCAGATTTTTGAATTGAATTATTGCATTAGGTACAAATAAACTATATAAATGCCGTATAAAAAAATATCGTCATGAATTTTACCTTACATTTTATTATATGGATTTTTCTTACATTTCGTTCTATGGATTTTTCCTTATTTCACCTACAAACCTTTGGACCAACTAAAATGTACGGCATGTAAAAAAATATTATCTATGCATAAAATACTTTCAAAATAAATTAATTTTATGTTGTATCAAATCACCCCCCGGACCACGGAAAAAGAGGGGGTTGCAACCCTCGATTTTTTCCCCTTGTCGCATGATTTTTGTACGGCGTTGCGGAATAATGGATTAGAAGCTGTATTGAAACAGTATGAAACTGATGCCGTACAGAATGGAATGACCAAATTTACCCTGAAAATTGTAAGAAAATCAACAAAAAATACCGACTTTGTGGCGCATTATTTTTTTACGGCACTGCGCGCTTTCTTATTATTTTTCATGGATCTATCGATGGTAAAAATGCCGTACAAAATTAAATGACCAAAATGTACTCACTCTACCTGCACTTTTGAATTCTCACCAGCACTCAGTTGGACAACTTACAAGTGACGGCATAGTGCTGAATCTTATTATTTTATGCTCTTATATCGTCCTATATACGTCACCTGGTGGTTCATATGACCCATCCATTTTTGACATGGGCCTGTAGTCTATAACCGATGTAGTCAGGATCCACAACCCGGAACACGACACTGCCGCCAGCAGGACACTTGAGTAGGCCGTGGAAACACTCAAAACCACCAGAAAATTACTAAAATATAAACTAACATTACAAGCCTTTTTTTTTTTTTTTTTTTTTTTTTTTACGTGTGGAAATCCCCGCGGACCCTCACCCCGTCGGGGGTTACGGCGGGGTGGTGTGTCGGACTCGAACCGACTAAAACCACACGGTGTGACCCTCTCTGCGCCTTTGTATTGGAAGGAGTCCAGGGAGGGGATTTCCTTCTGGACTCCAACCGGCGCCTGCCCGCACTGTTGCGGGCACCATCTCACAATTTACTCTCTAATTAGGCAACGTCCGGTCACACGCGGACGTCGCCCCCTCGCGGTTGGCCTCTACTGCGGACGGACGGGAAACCCGTCCCGCCCATCCGCGGCCACTCTCAGGGCGGCATGAGACGCAGGTATGCGCGCCTCCGCCGCCCAGGGCGCCGGCGGCGGATCGGGTCCGAGTGGATATTGTCCTCCCGGGCCTTCTCCGCCACCTCCTTCTGCAAGATTACGTCCTCGCAGAAGGTTGCGACCGCGGTAAAATAACTGTCGCTGCCGGCCATCGATCTTATGACGGCCGGCAGCGAGAGATCCCCTCCGATGACTGCAGTGAGGGCACGGCGCTGCGCCGCCCAAGCGGGGCAGACCGCCAGCGTGTGCTGGGCCGTGTCCTCACTGCAGTCGCAGTGGTGGCAGGCGGGACTCGGTTCCCTCCTAGCGACCGAGTGCAGGTACTTTCCGAAGCAACCGTGCCCGGAAAGCACCTGCGTCAGCCGGAAGGAAAGGGTCCCGTGCTGCCGCCCTGCCCACTCCTCGATGACCGGCTGAAGAGCCTCCACGGCGGCGAAGCCAGCGCGTGGGGTCTCCAGCCGGAGCGACCATCTCAGCATGGTGGCTCGGCGAGCGGCTTCGCGCCACTCGCGCACGTCCTCGGGCGGAGGGCGGAATCCGCTCTCCGCCCGGAAGTCAGCCACTCGCCGATAAACTTCGGCGAGCACTTCCGCCTCCAAATCCCACGGGGGTGTTCCGGCCAAGGCACACGCCGCCTCTGTGGACACCGTGCGGTATCCACGTATGGCTCTGACCGCCAGTATCCGCTGGGGGCGCCAGAGGCGCGCCCTGTTCTGGGCGGACAGAGCCGCCGCCCACACCGGTGCACCGTAAAGTGCCATTGACCGGACAACCCCCGTGTACAGCTGCCTAGTGGGGACACTGGCCCCGCCCAAGTTGGGCAGAAGTCGCCCTAGGGCGGAGGCAGTGCCCACCAACTTAGGGCCAAGCTGTCGGAAGTGCTCGTCGAAGAGCCACCTACCGTCGAGGACCAGGCCCAGGTACCTCATCTGGGCCCGGACCGGTACGAGGACCGAGTTGACCTCGATCGAGGCGCCGGCGGGCGGGCCGCGACGGGGCCCATGAAATAGCAGGGCCTCCGTCTTCTCCAGAGCCACCCGCAGACCCAGCGCCTCGATGCGCCCGACCACCCGGGAGACTCCCGTGGTGGCCAGGCGCGCCGCCTCCTCAAAGTTTGCCCCCCGGGCCGTGACCAGGGTGTCGTCTGCGTAACAGATTACACCCAGCCCGGGGGGGAGACGCCCTCGTAGGGCCCAGTCGTATCCCATGTTCCACAGGAGTGGTCCTAGGACAGACCCCTGTGGAACACCGCACGACATGGCCCTGCGTCTCAAGGCACCATCTCGGTCCTCGTACTCGACGGTACGCTCCTCTAAATAGTCTGCCACCAGCCGCCGCAGGTACCCTGGCACTCCGTGGTATTGGAGTGCGGCCCTGATGCAGCCGAATGGCAGACTATTGAAGGCGTTGGCGATGTCCAAGGACACCGCCAACACCACTCCGCCGCCTCTCACCGCCTCTTCGGTCACGGCCCTCAGGCGCAGGATCGCGTCGACCGTCGAACGCCCTTCACGGAAGCCGAATTGGGCGTCCGACAGGTCGGGCCCCACCTCGCTGAGGTGCCGGACGATGCGGACAGAGAGAACCCTCTCAAACAACTTGCCCGCCTCGTCCAGCAACACGATGGGCCTGTAGGCCGCGACCGAATCGGCAGGCCGTCCATGCTTCTGGATCAGTACCAGCTTCCCGCACTTCCAACGCTCAGGGAAGTGTCCGGACGCCAGGCTAGCGTCCAACACTCCCCTGAGGTGGTCCGACATGTAGTCGAGGGCACGGGCCATCACTCGGGCTGGAACCCCGTCCGGCCCGGGGGCGGTGTTCTTGGACCGAATCCGTAGAACAGCCGCCCCTACCTCCGATTCCCTGACAGGCGGCACATCACCCACGCTGTCCCGACGACGACCACGACGGGCCATCGACGGGGGTGTGTGTTCCGCCTGCTGTGGGAATAGGCCCTCGACCACTTCCTGCAGGAAGCTGGGCTGGAGAGTCTCCGTAAGGGGGGGGCCCTGTGTGCGGAGCTTTTGTCGCACCGCACGGTAAGGCCGACCCTAGGGGTCACGCTCGAGACTCTCCAGCATCTCCACTCTGGACGCGTCTTTGGCGCGGCAGATGGCCAGCCTCAGAGTTTCCCGAGCTGCTCGGTACTCCTCGTGAAGCCGGTCCACCTCCTCACCGCCTCCGCGGTGACGTCGCCGACTCCGGGTGTGGGACCTCCGGGCACGTACGCAGGCCGCACGGAGGTCCGCCAACTCCTGGGACCACCAGTAGACCTCCTTCCGAGGAGGCCGACGGCCACGAACGCGGGGCATGGCCGCATCGCAGATGAGCGTTAACGCATCGGCGAAGCGACCAGCCCCCGCGTCGACCTCCTCGGTCGGGGCCTGCGGAGACAGCCAAGAGCAAACAATGGCCGCCTCCTCTAGTAGGTCCCTGTCCAGCTTGGCGACAGCCCACCGCGGAAAACGGGAGGGACGCCGCGCCGCGTGACCCCTACTGGCGTCCTGGGACCGGGAGAGCTCGAATCGGATATAAAGGTGATCCGAGAGCGTCTCGACCTCATCCAGGACACTCCAGTTCCTTACTCGTGCGGCGACTGCAGGGGTAGCGAACGAAAGGTCCACTATCGACCCCCCCTGTTGTCGCACGCACGTGTTGGTGGCGCCTCTGTTTAGCAAACAGAGGCCCACCGACGCCGCCCACTCCACGACGGCTTCGCCCCTGGCGTCCGTCGCCGGGGAACAACATTACAAGCCTACACTATACTCACATTTATAAACTTACACAAAAACAAAAAAATAAATAAAAAATAGTATACAATTCAATTTCAACGAAAAACTAAACAAATTAGAATAAATGAAATACAAATTAAAACAAAATTTTAATGTTCATCACTTGTGGGAGCGAGCAGCATCACTCCCAAGCAAATTTGTCATTTAAATAATCAGTAACTGTGTAGTAAGCTTTATCACACAGTCTCTGTTTAACCAAGGACTTAAATTTGTTAATACTTAATTCATGAAATTTGCTTGGAATCTTATTGTAGAATCTCACACCCTGACATTGAAAAGACTTGCTTACTTTTTGTAGTCTAGTCGTTGGCAACACGAGTTTATCTTTATTTCTAGTGTTTATATTATGAATGTCGCTAAACTTTGTAAATGAATGTATATTTTTCTTAACATACACTAGATTTTCATATACATATTGAGATGCGACTGTCATAATACCAATTTCTTTAAACTTATCCCTCAGTGACTGCCTATAACTGAGATTATAAATTGCGCGAATAGCTCTCTTTTGCAACACAAAGATACTTTGAATGTCAGCAGCATTTCCCCACAACAAAATACCGTATGACATTACACTATGAAAATAGCTAAAATACACCAGTCTTGCGGTGTCTACATCAGTTAATTGGCGAATTTTATAAACCGCGTATGCTGCAGAACTGAGTCTATTCGACAAGCCATCAATGTGTGGGCCCCACTGCAATTTAGAATCTAGAGTTATACCCAAAAACTTAGTGGTGTCCACAAGATCCAATTCCTTTCCATTTATCAGAACATTAGTTTTTACCTGCTTAACATTAGGTGTAAAAAATCTAATACATTTAGTTTTTTTCTCATTTAAGAGCAAGTTAATAACGTTGAACCAGTTCACGACCTTGGAGAGAGTGTTATTCACATCGTCAGTAACTAATTGCTGTCGTTTTAGTCTAAATAAAAGTGAGGTGTCATCCGCAAATAGCACTATCTCCTGATTATCTTTTATCAGATTAGGTAGGTCATTTATATAAACGAGAAACAAAAATGGGCCGAGAATTGAGCCCTGCGGAACCCCCATAGTGACCAGAGACCCGAGGGACCTCTGTCCATTAACTTCCACTCTTTGGGTCCTATTACCCAAATAAGAGATAAGAAGATCCAAAGCAGTATTCCTTATTCCATAGTGATGCAATTTCCTGATCAATGTCTCATGAAAAACGCAATCGAATGCCTTGGATAAGTCACAAAAAACATGTGACTCTGTGTTATAAGATTTTAATAAATACCTATTATTCATTAAGAGTATTTTTATCAGCACGTATAGTATCAGTAAAGCAGATGTTGAATTTCATAATACAAGTAGCAATAGCATATTATCAATTTTTTTAATATATGTGGGGTCAATACTGTTTGATTTATCTGTGCCACGAAACATAAGTTGAACTATGAAGGCGTCATGTTGCTAACTACATATCTCTCAGTAAGTTCACGAGAGATCATTTCGCTCGATTTAGCAAATAAGATCTATGAATTTTTTTTCATAAAGATAACTTAGTAATACTTGCACAGATTAGAATAGCAAGTACCTAGGTTTTATTTAAGTAGTTTGAAGGCTAACGCGCAAAGAAAACTGAGGTAAAAAGTGCGAAACCTTAAAAATCATAGTTTTATTAAAGTTTTTTTCATTAGTAGGTGCAGTGAGTGAGTGAGTCCTTAATAAGTTTTTGTATAATTTATGTATTTTTGTGATTTGGAGGTCACGTTAAGCTGTCGGTCTGGTTGTTATAATAAGATAACAGTCTTAGAGCGTAGTTGGAGACCTTCGGGCGGCTCAAAAACATCCAACGGCAAGGTTACGTTTCCTTCTACTCCTCAACTTGCACTCGGCCAGCGTGAGGATATATGACCTTAACCTTCTCCTGAAAGGAGTCCCGAGAATAGCAGTGGAACACTATGGATTGTTGATGATGTATTTTTCTTTGTTTTCAGTGCAAATATCCCGTAGACATTAAAACGTCAGTACTGGTCGTTGGCGGGAAACCTCAACTTATTGCGTTAGATTACTGCATCACAACCGATAAAGAAATCAATGAGATAAGGTATGTTATGTAAAGCATTTGACTAGCCATTTAAAACGTTATATTTTTGGGTCGATTTTTTAATTTAAAAGCTGATATATACCTATATAATATATAGCTGACCCAAAATAAACTTGGGAATAATAAAAGCTTGGAAAATGATGAATGGAATGATAGTGGTCTACGTTTATTAATTTATTTTTATTTCTAAACTGTTGTTCCATATAAACTTTAATATTGCCAAATTCATAGTCCTTCGTTTGCATAATTTTCGTAAAATGGCATACAAAGTTTTTGCTTCACCTGTTACCTGTACACTTATGAGTCTTATGACAATGTTGTGTTTATGATTACAGTGAGTTCCGTCTGTGCTATTACCCCCACAAGCTCGAGAAGTTCACGAGGATGTTAGACGAAGCGTTCGACAACCGCGCCAAACATTACATCTACGCCGACTTCAAGCCAATGGACCAAGTGCCAGTACCTGGATTCTATATACACGTTTTAGAAAAAGCAAAAAATTAATAAATAAGTAGTAAAATGTAGATTAATCCATACTTTCCATACTAATATTATAAATGCGAAAGTAACTCTGTCTGTCTGTCTGTCTGTTACGCTTTCACGCCTAAACCACTGAACCGATTTTGATGAAATTTGGTTTGAAGATAGAACTGAACTTGGGAAAGGACATAGGCTACTTTTTACTGCAATAATCGAGATACAAAGGCCAAAGCTAGGTGATTATAAAATACATAAATCATAGGTATCAAAATCTATCATTGTTTATCTCCTGTCAAAACTTCACAGGTTGCTAGGCATAACACAATTGCATGGCAACCATAATGATAGTTTGACAATGACATATAGACCAGTAGTTCAGGGTAGATAATTTTTGAAAACAAATAAAACTATAGTAGGATGAAACCTATTGGAAAAGGAGGAGAATATTATAAAATCTGAGGTCGGGAAGGGGTATAGGGGGGGAGGTTTTCGGGTCCTTTAAGCGGGGCGTGAAAAAGCATCTCACTAAGCCGCCATAGTGTGGGCCGGCATACATTATTGTCTGCATTCGCAGCAAGTGTAGTAGCCCCGACTCTTGGATTCTGCTAATGCTTTCCATCAGGCAGGGTAGAGTCACTTTGGATGGCTAAATATATAAAACAAAGGGTAAAGAACGGTTTATCTCGATTTCCGGCAAAACTACAAGTCCTATGGAAAAAAGTTAAATGGCAAAGTTGTAGGTAATCAAAAGATCTACAATTTTTAGGGTTCCGAAGTTTATGACTTCGAACCCTTATCGATTCGTCATGTCCGTCTGTCCGTCCGTCCGTCCGTCCTCCTTACCGTCCAATCGGTAAGTGCTAGAAAGATGAAACTTTGCATGAATATGTATTGTAATTACGTCGACAAAGCGTTACAATAAAATTATGAAAAATATTTTTATTTAGGGTACCTCCCCTGCACGTAAAGTGGGGATGTTTTTTGTCTCGCAGCTACCCCATCATCTGGGGTATCATTATATAGGTCTTTTAAAAACATTAAAAGGTTGTTAAGACGATCTTTAAACCCATTTTTTGATTTAGGTATCCGTTTGCGAGAAATTCCACTTTAATGGCCACTTTTTTGTAAAAACAGGGCGCCCCCCCCCCCCTCTAAAAGCTAAACGACCGGCTCAAAAAATCTGGAAAAATTCGTAATAGTGGTCCATATAATAACTTTAAATGAAAACTATAACGAATTAGATGACTTTGTTAGTTCAGGAGTTATAGAGGCTTAACTTCTACAATGTGCTGACTTGGAAAAGTCATACAAAATTAACGCATTAATACGTAAACATAACAATTAACCATTGGATACAATTTCTAATCCACGTACCATTATGGGTGACTGAGGAACCCTTCCCTGTGCGTGGCCTGACACGCACTTGGCCGATTTTTTATTTACACTTTTTTTCACATAACCTCAAATTATATGTGAAAAATTCAAAAAACTAAGTTTTTGCTTTTATATTTTTATCTTTTACAAATATTTTTTTTTTTAAACGAAATTTAGTGAAAACTTACCTTTTATGTCTCGAATACACTGTAATTTATTTGATTTGAAATATTTATTTTTTTACCCGATTTTGACATAATACCGAAAAATCACCCGTCAAAATATCTACTTTTTTCAAAAAATTTGGGTGTTTTCTGTTTGATGAAATCTCTTCTTTCCGATGGTGTAATCCCTACTAATATTATAAATACGAAAGTAACTCTGCCTGTCTGTCTGTCTGTTACGCTTTCACGCCTAAACGACTGAACCGATTGAAAATAAAGGTAGAAAGAAGGGGTTGAAATAGGGGACGAAAGTTTGTGTCTAAGTTCCTTATTATCAAACATAAAATCATGTAAGATTGTTTAATCTACCCTTACCGTGTCGCGCGATATATACGAATTCTACGCGGGCGAAGCCGCGGGTGGAAAGCTAGTAAAAAAATAATTTAATTATTGAATATGTGTACATAAAATATCTTAAAATTGACAATTGACAGTAGAGGCCTACCTGTCCAATTTAAAATCCTATTCATGTTTTTAAATGTTAATAAATTCTTACCATATTGGAATTCATGTGTTAAAAAAAGTAAAATTATACTAAATACCACCGCAGATACCTATCTATATACGAAGTTAACTATGTAAATCTTAATACATAAGTACAGATATTATTTTTGTTAATAAAACTCGTTTAGTTAATTGTTGTCTTATCTTCTTTTACAATGCAATCCTAATCGTAATCAGCTGACTGTATGCGGCTGTTCAGCTTGAGGTCTCGGGTTTGATTCCCGTGTCGGAACAAATATTTGTATAACCTGTAAATGTTTTTTTCGAAGATTGGTTGTTTTCTATGTCATCATCATCATCAACAGCCTTTAACAGTCCACTGCTGGACATAGGCCTCTCCTTTGAAAGGAGGTTTGGCCTACTATATCACGCTGGCCAAACGGGTTGGTAAAGGGTTTGTTTCAAGTTTTCCTTCTCTTGGCAGTGATGTTAGCTGTTTATTTTGTTCCTTTAGTCGCCTCTTACGACACCCATGGAATGAATAAGGGTGGTGACACTTTGTATTCTTAATCCGTCACCACGCGGACAGTTTTCTATGTACAACATGTAAATATTTACAAAAAATAATGTATATATTAATATCAGTTGTCTAGTATCTCCATGGGACAAGGTCCGCTTAGTTTAGGACTAGATGGCGTTGTGTATCAATTGTCCCAATTTTTATTATTTACTTATTTATTAGCAGCGTTTAACAGTCCAGGAGGTACTGGACATAGACTTCTTCTTAGAAAGGGGTTTGTTGCTCTAACACGCTGGTCAGACGACATGCTATCAGTTTTTCTTCCTCTTTGCAACGCTGTTGGCTTGCGTAGTATACTTAGTCAGCTCTTACGCCATGTAGTCCCGTACGGACTAATCTTACCTTCAATTTCAGTTACATACCTACGTATAGCCACTTAATGTATTGTGATCGAATACCTTTTATTTATATGTATATATTTACCGGTCTCTCAACAGAAGCATAAGCACACAGCATCAACCACAGAATAGAGAAAGCAAAGGCAGGCTACTCGAAGTCTGCCTTCAACCTTTCAAAAAACAATCTTTCAGAAACTGCGCGGCGAAGCCTGTCCTAATCGGGTATTGAATCCACGACCTATGGCTTAGTAGTAATACACTAATCACTAGACAAAGATGCGCGTCACTGTTACTTGCTAACCGACTTCAAAAAAAAGAAGGAGGTTCTCAATTCGTCGGTTTTTTTATGTATGTTCAGCGATAATTCCGTCGTTTATGAACCGATTTGAAAAATTATTTTTGCATTGGAATGGGCGTAGCTTACAGGTTGTCCCATCGTCGGGAATTGATGATGGGATCCCAAGGAAATCGAGGGAACTCCTCAAATATCATACGCATAACTGTCGCGATTTGGGTACTCGGAATAGTTTTTCTTTGAAGCCGGTCTCTTTTTGTTAAAATTATTTATTTTTAAACAGACAACTCCCGCATTAGGAATATAAATCCTGTGTCGCGGGGACTTTAAATAAATGTATGAAAGGAACACAAAAAAGACCCAGACTCAGAACAATAATTTGTGAATCACACAAAGAATTGTCAAAAGTGGGATTTGAACCCATGACACTTGGCGCAGTAGAAAGCGGTGTGGCGACCACTTAGACCACTATGCCAACCGTGCAGTCAAACATCCAAAAGCAAAGTAATTTAATCCTGACGCCATCAGAATAATGATGTTATAGGGGGGACAATCTCTAAGTAAACCGATTTAAAAAATAATAATAAATATTTAGACATCTGACACACAACATCATCTAGTCCCAAACTAAGCAGAGCTTGTGTTATGGGTACTAGACAACTGATATAAATACATAAACATCCTTTTTTTTGCAAATACATTACATATTATACATAGAAAACACCCAGACTACGAAACAAATATTTATGAATCACACAAATAATATTTGGTTCGACCCGGGAATCGAACCCGAGACCTCTTGATCAGCAGCCACATACGCTAACCACTAGACCAACGAGGCAGTCAATATGTAAGTGATCAGTTAATTGAACTCTATTCCAATGGAGTTAGAGTTCCTTTCTTGGAAAAATTCTAAGAGTTTCTTGTGTCCCTTTCAAAAGGTAAGAGGGTCTAACGCCCCTACAGTAAAAAGCCCTGAAGCCGCCATCGAAACGAAAAAGAAAAGTTGAGAAGTTATTTATTTCTGCTTTGGCTGTTCTCAATTGAGACTGGCCACTGTAGCCGAAACAGCCCAGGTCACCATAAAGTTATAAAAGCGATATTTTCTTAATTTGAAATACATTTCTACTGTTTACAATAACTTAAGGTCTCGCATCCGTGTGGTGACGGATTAAGAATACAGAGTGTCACACCCCCTATTCACCGCGGGTGTCGTAAAAGGCGACTAAGGGATAAACTACGCAAGACAACATCGATGCAAAGAGAAGGAAAACTTGAAACCAACCCTATACCAACCCGTCTGGCCAGCGTGGTATAGTAGGCCAAAACCTCCTTTTTATGGAGAGGCCTATGTCCAGCAGTGGACTGTTAAAGGCTGTTGATGATGATTGACGAAGGTCTCGCAAAACAAAAATGAATCATATCAATATATCAGAAAAATCAAGTTATTCATCAATCAAATAAACAACCGATAATGTCCCACTGTTGGGCTCGGGTCTCCTCTCAGGAGAGGGTTAAAGCCATACGTCCCCACGCTGGCCGAGTACGGGTAGGAGACTGATAAGGGACATTGCGGCTGCGTAATCTAGCCACTGGATGTTTGTAAGCCATTCGAAGAAGGCCTCCAACTAAGCTTCACGACTTCTATCTTATGATTACAACCGGGACCGAGTGCTTAACGTGACCTACGAATTACGGAAACACTCATAACATATCATGCCACAAAGAGCGTGGTCAGACCTAGATGGTTGGCCGCACCCATCTAGGTCTGACCGCGCTGTCGATGCTTACCCTCGGTGATTGTTCCAATCACCTAAGGCCACCCCGGCTATGAGTAAAAATAGCATTTTTAACTGAATTTTAAACATTCTGATTTTATGGAAAATCCACGCTTTTTTTATAAAAAGAGAACTCCCGCATTAGGAATACAATTATCCTGTGTCGCGGGGGACTTTACAAACATACATGAAACGGACACAAAGAACACCCAGACTCAGAACAACAAATTGTGAATCACACAAAGTGTTATCCCACGTGGGATTTGGACCCACGACACTTGGCGCAGTAGGAAGCAGTGTGGTGACATTCAAATAAGAAACAATAAAAAACAACTGCATAGATTGAAATAATTTATTTTTTTAAGAAACAATATTGTAAATGAAATGTATTTAGAGTGGGGGCCTTATACATAGGAATTACAACTAAGAGTACACTACACAGTCTATGAGCCGACAATGATGTTGTTGATGGGGATGTGTATCAGCTTGACGAAGAAGCCAATGAAACCCATGATGCAGAAACCAATCGCTGTGGCGATGGCAATCTTTTGGAATTCTGGAAAGAAAGAACATGGTATATTAATATTGAGAAATCTACTAAACTGAATTTGTTTAAGAGGTAAATTATTATTATTATGTTTCTTTCTCTCTATATTCTCTATCATTTTACTATTTACTTAGAGAATATCTACAGTAACTGCCTCATTGGCACAGTATGCAACTGCTGTGCTAGATGTTTCAGGTTCAATTGCAGAGGACCAAATGTTTGTTTGATCTACAGAATTTTTTTGGAGTATGGATGTATTCACTAAAAAAAATATACAATTACAGTACCTCGATAACTCAAACCTCGGTAACTTAAAAACCTCTATAACTTCAAAAAATAATATGTTCCCATCCCATCAGAGCCCAAAACCTCTATAACTTAAAATACGTAACCTCTTTAACTTAAATAAATAATCTCTGTATTGGCCCTCAGTAACTTAAAGAAATGTTTTCACAACCTCTACAACATAAAATTGTTTGTCAATGAGTCCTTTTGAAAGAGTGTGCAAAACAAAAGGTTTCGATATTTATTGCTTGCACGTGTTCACTAGTTAAATTGTTAACGTAAACAATACATTATGTCACCTATTGTTCGCTTTTAATCGCTCGAAATTCTTTAAAGCTTTGCGGCGTAAAGTTTTTGATTATTGTCCTGCAAACATCGCTTTACCTACTCTGTGATAAAACTGGCTTAAAATGATTTCAAAAAGAAAACTAACAACACTCACATACGCTGATAAATTAAAAGCTATAGAAGCAGTGAAAAATGTATTAAAAAGGAAAGAAGTTGCGGTCCAGTTTGGTATACATGAGAGTAAATTATCAATCATCATTAAAAAAGAAACTTAAATCTTGAAGAAACAAGAATCAGGAGAAAGCCTTCAATGTAAAATTTGCCGAATTCCCTAATTTAGAACAATACAACATACCTACCTCTATATTAACCTATCCCTAACATAGACCTTGATAACTTAAAACCTCTATAACTTAAAATATTTTGCGTTTCCCTTGGACTTTAACTTATCCAGGTTCTACTGTATTTATATCAGTTGTTTAGTACCTATGGCTCAAGCTCAGTTTGGGACCTGATGGCATTGTGTCAAGTTATTGATATATTTCATTTTTGCCCAACTAAATATATTTATAAATTTATTAATATCACACCCCTGCTAAAATAACGTTATAATTAATAATCTAGACTTAAAATCAATTCCATTTTCTCTGTTTGTTTATTAGTTAAAATATTGACAAATCAAATTTTGACAAGTTAGAAGCTGCTTAGAACTGTCATTTTGTAGCTCTAATTTTGTTCAATGAATAAAAAAATGATAAGTAGATTAATGATCCATGTACTGAATAAAACAATGTAACTTTCATATTTCACAAATTGCATTCCGATAAGTAAAAACACTGCATGAAAAACAATGTCAATTTACTACCCTATTTTTTGCAAAAACTATTACTATCACTTTTTTATGTGTCTAACCCCCTCGGACTGTCACCCCACTGGGGTTTGCAGTAGGGTGGTATGTCGGTATCAAACCAACTAAAATAAATAAATAAATATTTCGGACATCTTACACACAACGTCTTCTAGCAAATAACTAAGCATTAAGGATACTAAATATAACTAATATAAATACATAAACATACTTTTTTTTTTGAAATACATAGAAAACACCCAGACTCCGAAACAAATATTTGTGGATCACACATATTTATTCCAACCTGAGAATTGAACTTGAGACCTCTTGATCAGAACAGCCACATACGCTAACCACTAGACCAATAAGGCAGTCTAAACCAAACTAACTAAAACCAGATGATGACCCACACTGCACTTCTGAGGTGGGAGAGGTCCGGGTACCACAGTTATTAGGACATCTGGGCTCAAGTTACTATCACCTGACTTACGCTAAGTTATTCACACATTAACGGAATTATCAGCAAAGTAATGTTATTAATTTATCAAATAGTACAATATAATTTAAAAATATGTAGACATAAATAGTAGGTAGTGTTTACATATTTGTTACAGAAATAATTATTTAAAAGTGATCAATTTTCTAAAATAGTAAAGTAACAATATTAGTCTGTGAGGTGTCAAAATTTGCTACTTTGTAAGTCATTTTTTATTTGATAACCTTGAAAGAGCTTTCTAACACAATCTGATATACTTATTAACTTTCATTTAATTCAAATAAATCAAATAAAACAGTGAAGCATATGTTTATTAAAGAGGTCAGTCACAGAAATCTCTGGTAAATCTTTTTCTGTGGTTTATGTATTGTTATTTTAGTTATGCGTATAGTAAAGAAATATTGTAGCTATCGTCACTTATACAGTACAATATTTTAAATGAAACATACCTTTTCTGTCTGGTTTAGTACATCTTCTGACCAGTCTGATCGAATCCTTGGCGAATTGCTTACCAGGTTCAACAAACTTCGCGATTTGATCCATTATAATCTAAAAATAAGAAACAATTAAAACATAAACACTCTAGTTAGAATTCCTTAGGAATTGTCTAAGATGGCACTGTTACTTACATGAATATATCAGAGGTTTGTGAATATAAAAATAAGTCGTACGCAATTTAGCGTAGTGTTTGCCGCCACCTAAGTCGAAAATTACGAGCAGAAAACTGACAAATTATAGTAAACGTCAGCCACGTTTCGAGATTCACGGCACGTCATCACACATTTTACGTTTGGATTTGTTGTCAAAGTTTTTATGTTATTAAAATTCGGATACCATTGTGTTTACTTAATTATCTGTTAAGATGATTTTTATATAATATGCATGGACGTATAAAAAAATGACAGTAAATAATACACACAAATAATACACACAATAAATAATATTTTTTTTTTTTTTTTATGTGACTGCCTTGTTGGTCTAGTGGTTAGCGTATGCGATTCTTGCTGATCAAGAGGTCTCGGATACAATTCGGGCCGTGTCAGACCAAATGTTTGTATGATCTGCAAATATTTGTTTCGGAGTTTGGGTGTATTCTATGTAAATACATATACAAAAAAGGAAGGTTTATGTATTAATACTAGCTTTCGCCCGCGGCATCACCCGCGTGTATCTCGGTTATCGCGGTAAAAAGTAGTCTATGTCCTTTCCCAAGTTCAGTTCTATCTTCATACCAAATTTCATCAAAATCGGTTCAGTGGTTTAGGCGTGAAAGCGTAACAGACAGACAGAGTTACTTTCGCATTTATAATATTAGTAGGGAAGTAGGGATTAGTTGTCTGATATGAATACATAAACATACTTTTATTTTGTAAGTACTTATATTGTACCTAGAAATATTTGTGGATAACACAAATATTACGTCTGACCCGGGAATCGAACCTGAGACCTCTTAATTATCAGCCGCAGCCGCATACGCCAACTACTAGACTAACAAGGCAGTCAATTTCCAATACAATGAAAATTTCTACTTGCTTCTTTACTTGTTAAGTTCTGAATCTTTTAATAAATACAGAACTTCAGTATTAATCTAATACTCACATGAGACGAAATTGTAGTTCAATTTTTTATATCGACTCCGTGGATGGATAGTTCTGATCTGACAATGAGTGCGTTCCACTAAGCGTTCACAACGATCACGCTCACGACCGCAGTTTTTCCCGTTCCACTTGCTTGTGAGCGTAAAAACTATAGTAAACTCGAGTGGAATGGATTATAGAGCGTTTTGGGCGTGGAGGTAAATAATATAAAAATTAAAAAAAAAAACACAAGATTTAAGAGGTTAGGTTATATAGTCTGGCCACGCTAACTCTGCAGAAGTAAGAAAATTATGGAATTTGAAAATCTATAGATGGTAACACCGTCTATACTACGAAAAACTAATTTGATACTAGTTGTTTTTTTTATTTTATTCAAGTTATTTTGTTTCTATTCTGATTTTTTCTTGATTAAGAATAGTCATGACTTCAGCACGATGCATTGTCGATTTGATACAGTTTTTGAGGTAGGGCATAATTAGGTACAATACAGGATGTAATAATTCTGATTCCTAACTTTTAAAAATCTACTGAGGCTATGGTTTATCTACACATTAATAATAATTTAGCCTTTACTGTAAGATCTATGAACCAACTCAAGAACAGTATAAAAATAACGATAGATTTTTGAATGATAAACATAATTTATTTTTAAGTTTCATCAAGATTTACATTAGTTTTTCTTGTTTCTATAGGCTCGTTTCTTAACAAATTTTTTATTATGGCTCCATGCCGCCACATCATGTTTTTCCATAAGGACTGTCCGTTCGTCAATAATATTTTGCGTAAGGTTTCTCTGCAGCCAGTAAAATCAATTGATTGCCTCAATTGAAGTAGTAATTTACGCAGAGTAGGCACTCTTTCGGTTAACTTTCGTTGCCCGTGCTGCACGCTTTTTGCCAGGAACCCTCCAGATTTCATGATTATTTTGGCCCTTATTTTTGATCACACTTAAAGTTCGTTCGCTGAATCCTGTAGAAATAAATATCAATCATTTATAAACTTTAATTTGAACTTGTATTCAATGCAAAATGTATTGGGTGTACGTTGTACCTACTTTAATAATCTAACGCAAATTTTAGAAAATAAATACGTAAGTAACAGATTCTTACTAGTCATTGAAGCGATATTTTTTTATACTGGTTCTCACTATTGATGTCAAATTCTTTCAGAGCTTTCAGCTTCCGTAGGGCAACTTGAATATGAGGTTTTAATTCATCACTTATACTACCTGGAATGTCTAAAAATAAATACTTGTTAAGAGTTGAGTATCTATAATTTATGTAATAGTTGCATAAGACCTAAATCCTAACTGCAGGAAGCAAATCTATAGGTAGATATGTTGTTGAAATTGGATGTTAATTTGACACGAGCTTCTTGTCAGCATCTGAACAGGCTATGAGTATTCGAAAAAATGTTCTTAGATACATCTAATGGTAAAATAAAACGGCGAAGTATCAAAATCAGTAGATTTACTTACACGTCAACTTTTCGATATCTTGTAAACATTGCCGTTTTTGGCTAAGGACGACATCATGTTGTGCCTTCACATCTTGGAATTTACTTATCATGTTATATAATAAGTTCCGCACTCCACTTTTAATAGGTTTAACTATTTTTCTTTAAAATATATGAAAAACAACAAACAGCATATGCAATGTGACAGCTCACGTACCACAAAAGTGACATCAGAAAAAGTATACCATATACAAAACTTTTTGGGGTTGCCCATTTATTCCACTGCAGAGTTAGCGTGGCCAGACTCTAATCTGTAAGCCTTGAAAATAATAATTAATTATTGTTTCAATCGACTTATATTAAAAAACTTATAATTTAATTTTTATATTTAATATTGTTGATTGGAGTAATCTCAGATAAGTAACCTTTTTGTTTATGTTCCTGGCAGTTTTGATTTATAGTTTGAATTAATTTTCTTAAGAAGTATTTTATTTTAAACTGTAAAATTGTGATGTAATAATTATTGATTCCGTTCTTAGTTTTTGAAGTTTAAACATGTCTTTGTAAATATAATATTCTTTTCCTTAATGTAAATGTATCTAAATTGAATTATACTCTAAAATATGAAATCTATTTATCAAGTTTACTATTTATCAAGTTTACTATTTCATGAAGTGACCGTTTAGTCCGATACCAAAATGATTTAGCCACATCGACAGTTTCCAAGAAATATTAGTGGTATATTTTATTAATTTATGTTCAAATGTAAATAAAATATTGTTTGCGGCGGCATTTGGATATTTGGTAAGAGGTCTCAATAATGCTCTAGAAAGTACTAGTTCAACCAGTTCAGATGAAGAATGGAATACGATTTTACGAAAATATGATTGTGAAAAAAGAAAACTTCAACGTAAGTTTAACGGTCGCCATTTTTGATGCTTTGACTTTTGAAAAGGCCGCCAATATTCTCAATGATCACCACGACCCACCTTTTTAAATGGGTCGTCGCGAGCTTCGCGTGAGCGTAAGTCATGACGTCATGAGTGACGTTTTCGCCGCGATCACAACGACCGCGGTCGTTATGTGGAACGACTAAAGGAGCATTTTGATCGTTGTGGGCGCTTAGTGGAACGCACTCTATGGGATTGAAAAATTGACATCTGACTGACTGACAATTGTCAATTTTGACAAAGAAAGTTGACATTGACAGTTTAACTTTATTGATATGTTGTGGATGTGTATCGTAAAGAAATTGCATAAAATTGTATAAAATAGAATAGGTACATTTACAGGATTTTTATGTACAAGTGAAAGTTTATGAACATCTTAAACTGCACAAAACAATAAAAAACCTTTGCGATGTACGCTGTAGAGAAAAAGTTTGAAATAGAGATGAAGTTGCGAAAGGTATAAACATCTGAATTAGTTTATTGATACTCATATAACTGTAATTTACTTTGCTTCACGAATCACTGGCTTACTACTAACGTATAATTTTATTTAAAAAATGATTTAATACTTAATTTCCTACTTAAATGTTGTGTAAAGGGGGCGTGTCAGTTTCTACTCATACGTATAATAAATACAAGAGATTTTCCGCGGCGCGCTAGCTCGTTCGTTGAATATCGTAGCTTATGTCTTTTATGAAATTTTATTTAAATTGATTCAGTAGTTTTGCCGTGAAAGTGCGACAGACAGATAGACTTTTAATTGGTAAAAGAATTTTCAAAATTGGTTTAGCAGATCCAGAGATACAGCCAGCCCTACTATGTCACTAACTTTATTTATTTATTTATTTATAGCCTTGTTCCTATACATATGATAGATATAAACTTATTAAGATATTTGTTAGTTTTATTAGTAATTATCCTTAAAATATATGTTAGTTATGTTAGTTTCTTCCTATTTTGTATAGTCCCTTTTCGGGTATAGGCCTCCTCCAAATCTTTCCACTTATTCTTTATCTTTGCAGTTTGAAGCCACTTTTTTCCTGCTATTTCTATAATATCATCTTCCCATCTCATTTTAGGCCGACCCACTTTTCGCTTTCCTTTGGGGCCTTTCCATATTGTAGTTCCTATTGTCCATCTATTATCCTTGTATCTTGCCAAATGTCCTGCCCATCTCCATTTTAGTTTTAGTGCATGTTCTAGTGCGTCAATTAATTTTGTTTGCTTTCTTATATCTATGTTTCTAATTTTATGACTTTTTCGCAACTTTAATATACTCCTTTCCATTGCATGTTGACATGAGTTAATTTTAGTTGTTATCTTCTTAGTGAATGTCCAGGTCTGGCAACCGTATGTAAGACTTGGTAGAATGCAGGTGTCTAGTACTGTTTTTTTTAGTTTCAGGCTATAGTTACCTTTGACAATTTCTTTTTGTAACCAGTATTTTTTCCATGCTATATTGATTCTCCTTTCTACCTCTTGTTCATGGCTATTTTTGTTGAATGATATTTGTTTTCCCAGGTAGATATAGCTTTCTACATAATCTAAATTTTTTCCTTCGACTTTGATTGGTGTTATTTTGCTATTGGTCATGATTTTCGTCTTTGAAGCATTCATCTGAAGTCCTACCTTTTCACTTTCTTCATTCAGCGATTGTAACATTTGTTCAATTTCTGCAGCTGTTTCGGCAAATAGAGCAATATCATCAGCAAATCTCAAGTGGCTTAAGCGAGTGTTGTTTATTTTTATTCCAGTCTTTGACCAATTGAGTTTTTGGAATATATCCTCTAATACTGCAATAAACAGTTTTGGTGACAATGGGTCGCCCTGCCTGACTCCTCTTTTTATTTCAATTTCTTCGCCGGTGTCTTCAAGTCGTACCCTGCTTTTGCTATTTGAATAGATGTTCTTTATAATTCTAATGTATTTTGTTTCTATGTTGATCGAATGTAGCGCTTTCCAGATTGAGTCGTGTGAAATACTGTCGAAAGCTTTAGAGTAGTCTACAAATGCTATGTATAATGGTTGGTTAAATTCCTTATATTTTTCAAGAATCTGCTCTATAGCATGTATATGATCGGTGGTAGAGAAACTTGAACGGAATCCTGCCTGTTCCTTTGGTTGTCTAATGTCTATTCGAGGGGCTATTCTTGTTTGTACTATTAACAGTCGCATACGATAACCACTAGACTAACGAGGCAGTTAAAAGTACAAACACAATATTATACAAAAACTGACAAAATATTTAACCTCCTTTTGGAGTGGGGTTTCCTAAAATCCTTATGTTCTGAGATGAGCTTAGTTCATGAAAAAAGTTTATACATGCTAGATAGCAAACTTATTGGCCTATAATTTCCAATGTCCTGAGGATCACCTTTTTTATATAAAAGTATGATCTCTGAGTAACACCACTGTTTTGGTATCTTTTCCTGGTGTAGCACCATATTAAAAAGCTTTGTAATGTATTTAACCAAAGTTGATGCACCTGTTATAAGGGCTTCATTACTTATGTTGTCTGGACCAGGACTCTTGTCTTTTTTCAATTTCCTTAGGTGTCTTGCTACTTCTTGTTCTGTGAATGATGGTATATGCTGTTGGTTTTCTAGTACATTGAGCTGTTGGTCTGATTCTTTTATTTTTTGGTCTTTGTTTGTTTTTATTCTATTTATTTCTTGTTTATTGTACAGGTCTCGATAAAATTTAGTTGCACACTTAATTATGTCTCTTCTATTTCTTGCTTCTTTGTGGCCATCTTTTAGTGTCTGAATCCATTCTTTGTGTCTATGTAGTTCTTTAAATGCCCGTTTTGAGCTCCTGTACTTGTCTAGAGTTTTTACTATAATTCTATTTCTGTGATTTTTGTAATCTTCTCTGATAGCTTTATGAGTTTCTTTAAATAGTTTCGAAAGCCGCGTCCTTGTTGTTTTGCTTCTATTTTTAGTTGTCATAAGTTCTGTTCTTTCCTGGATCAGCTTCTTGGTATTTTCACTTAGGAGTTTATGTTTTTCTTTTGAGTTTTTTATTTGATTATGGATTCTTAGACTTTTTTTACTATATTTTCAAAGGTGTCGTAGTATATCTGTACATCGGCCGTAGATAGGAGGGTGTCTGTTTCTATGTTTTGTTTCAAGTTCTCATTATAAGCACTAATTTCAATGTCTGTTTTTAATGTCTCTGTTTTAGGTTTAAAGTTTTTCCTGTTGAGTTTTAGGCCTTTGATTTGTAGGGTCGCTCTTACTGGTCTATGATCTGATGGGAAACTTATTCTTTTTAGTACTTCAATGTTTGTTATGGATTTGGCCTTATTGCACATGACAAAGTCTATTTCATTTTTTGTCTTTTGGTCTGGTGATAGCCATGTCCATCTCCGACTTGATTTTTTCTTAAAATATGTGTTCATGATTGAGAACCTATTTTCGTGTGCAAATTGGACAAGTCTTTCGCCTCTTTCATTACGGGCCCCATATCCATAATTTCCTATTACTAGATTTTCGTGATGTTTAGGCTGTCCGACTTTTGCATTGAAATCTCCAATGATGAGTATTGTTCCTTCGCTCATATCTAATGCTGATTTAATACTGTTGTAGAATTCTTCTATTTTTTCTTCTGCTGAGTCTGAGGTTGGAGCGTAAGTTTGAATTATCGATACGACTTTCCCATTGAAATTAAGTTTTAGTATAGCTACTCGTTCTGTGAATCCCATGAAGGTTAGGATATGTGATTTGAGCGATTTCTTAATCAAGAAACCAACCCCGTTGAGGCCTGCTGTTTCCCCGAAGTAGCAAAAGATGTAATCCGGATGTTCTTCTATCTTACAACCCGTCCGTCTAATTTCTGCCAATCCTAAGACATCCCATTTAATATTTTTCATTGCGTGCATTAGCTCAATAAGTTTTTCTGTTGATGCAAGTGATCTCACATTGTATGTACCTATTTGCAAGGTCTCTTCTGTTAGAGTTGGAGGGTAGTGGTCGTAATCCCCACGGAGACCAACCGGGTTGGGGTCACTAACTTTACTTGATAATAATAATATTTGTTATACAGGAAATGACGAATATCCAGGAGCTAAAAGCAGCAGCAAAACGCAGTTCGTCTTTGGCTAATGATGTTTGCAATGTTCTTGGTGCTTGTGAGCAAAGGCTTCAGCAGCTTGAGACAGCTGTGCTACCATTGTATGGTGACACTGCGAGGCTACAACATATACATCAGAGTGAGCTTAATTACTATTCTTAATTACATATCCTAGGTCAATGGTATTAGTTTTAGTAACTGTTTTAGGTTGGCCATTCAATGATGAAGTTAGAATCTAACTTCAACGGCATATATCTGTTGTTTTACAGACATGGAACGCACAGTCAGATCCCTGGACCATGTGATAAATTATTACATGGTGACGAGAGAGCTTGCCGACCTAATACAAGCTGGACCAAACACTAGCACCACAGAAACTTTGAATGTGTACCTTGAAGTAAGTATTTCTGTTGAAAACCAATGATAGCCAAAAACATACTATTTGTATGTTTTAAAAGAAAGTAAAGCGCTGATAATAGATACCAAGTTTATAAATTTCATATTAATATTTCAGGCTTTGGATAAATTAGCAGATGCTCAAGGATATTTCAACAAAAACAACCCACAAAGTATTGAATTGGAAAATATTGTGAGTGATATTCTATTATAGACTTTATGACACATACAATAAGGTATTTTATGTAATGATGATAAAAAAATAATGTTTTACTCTACAGAATCAGCTGTACAACACAGGTGTATCCAAGCTTGAAAATGCCTTCGAGGACCTCTTGAATCGCAATACCAGACCCCTCTCACCTACTACACTAATGGATATGATAGCTTTAGAAGAAGGTAGGTAGTTAATAAAAGGCAGTGTATCTTAATAATAACTGGTCCTGAATCTTTTCTAATTCAGGTACAGAGGGGAGTGCTGTGAGATTTTAGCCATATTGATTTCATGATTAGATGATAGTGAGGTAACTAATGCCAACTCACAAAAATGGACTTGCCAATGATAGGGTGACACATTACGAAAATGTTGTGTTACTATCCCTATTAATTTACTGAATATCGTAAGAGCATGACAACAACATTTGAAGTAAAAGGAAATCTTAAAAGAAACAGATCTACTCAATAGTATGGACTATTGAGTAGATCTGTCAATAGTATGCATAAATTGAGCATCTAGTTTGAGCTCTCCAGATCTAAACAAACATATTCTTTTTCAACCCAATCACAGGGGAGTAACAATAGTATGTCTTGTATCCATTAGCTAGTACCTATAAATGGCTTTATTGTTAGCTATCTGTCCCTTATATTATTTGTGGTGTTGGTATTCCGAACAAAATAAAATACCTAAACCTGCAGCTATTGTTGAATGTGAGTGTGGTGACAGACTCGAGCGTGGACAGCGTGAGTGTGAGTGGCAGCGGCAGCACGACGGCCGGCGCGCTGGACAGCATGCGTGCAGCTGCGGCCTGGCTCAGCGCGGCGGGCGCTCCGCCCTCCAAGCAGCTGCTGGCCGTGCGGGCACCCGCCGCCAAGTCTTCGCTCCTCGCCTTCAAGGACTACCAGCGCTCGCGATCCATGGCGCACTCACCGCTCATGGTCAGTTTCGCGGTATTTTCATACCTAATTACTTGCTGTATAAACAATTTACTATGTGTTTTGATGGAATATCAGACAGAGGTAACATGTCTGATGTTCCAACGAATTCAGAATGTACGCATTAATTGTTACGCAAGTCTGTATATCTTGACAATGCTTTTTCGGCAAGATAGGGACTGGATGAAGACCTGAATATAAAACCACAAACCTGAAATCAAGTTAAACCAGAGAGTTACTTTGTCCTAAAAGATTCAGACTATTGGGCCCAATACTTTCGAAGTTTGTGATTATTGATGATTGAATAATATATTATTCGCTTGCAGAGAGCCAAGAACTTCTTACATCGTTCAGACAGCACCCAGAGAAGAACAAGCAGATTGCAAAAAGTGTAAGTTGTAATACATTCGCCGCTAATAATTACTTCATATTTTAAATAAGTTATGTAACTCAGAATGTGGTTGATTTATTCAGTATCGAGAAACGTGCAAACAAGATAATGATGAAAGCGTCACAGACTCTAGAACAATCTACTGGACTAGCCATCGGACCAAGGAAGTCTGTTGCAGAAACTTGTAAGTTCAACTCTTTCTCTTCCTGAAATGTCCAAAATATAATATTCAGATTATTAATAGAGAAGATTCTATATTGTCCTTCAACATTTTGGCTCTGTCAACACCATTGTAATTTACTTAAATTTTATAATGATTTAATACTTAGGCTTGAAATTTAAGAAAAACAATCCAAGCTTTTAAGTTTGAATATCTTTAAAATAGTGACGATTAATGTTAGTAATTTATATTCCTTGGTTATTACGATAATTAATTGTTATAGATACAGAAGAAAACACCGAATATCTGGATGATTGGGAAGCAGAGATGGCCGGTAATGTAGCAGCTGCAGTGTGCCGCTTAGCGCGGCACGAACAGCGCCATCTGCTGGGGCTGGTGCCGTTACCTCGCCTTCCCCCGTTGTTGGCCGCCGTTCTCAGTCAATGCTTTACAATACTCGCCACCGATGTCGAGGTTAGAATTAACATTTTATATGAATACCAAGCAAGTAACTGCCAAGTAGATGGATGTAGCTCGCCAAAGACCGGAATGGTTAGAGCTCTTTGGGCCTTTGTTTTACGTTCAGTAGTGTACGGTAACAGACGAAGTGCGTGAGAATACGAAGTTTTCGTTTAAAACGAATCTCGGTAAATTTTGAAAAGGCTTTTGATAGAGTTGAGTATCTTTTTTGCCAGTTTAGGTGAGTTGAATATTTCTCTTTTAGTCCTATAGCTTGAATTTTTTGATTAAAGTAATATTCAGTTATCGATTTGGCGGTACAGTAGATCGAATTGAAGGAATTAGTAGTAAGTAAATGTGGTGTACCGCAAGGAGCTAACGTAGGTCCGTGTAACAGCGCGCGTGTGCTCGGTCGCGTCGTGCTGCAGGGAGGTGCGTGGGCGGCGCGGGGTGCTGGGCGGTGCTGGCGCGCCTGACGCGGCTGCTGCCCGACTTAGAGCGTGCGCTCGCGCCTGCGACCACGCAACCCTACACCGCCATACTGCACTCCTGCCAGCAGAACGTACGTACTATTTGTTTTGTTTTGTATGCATTTAATAAATTTAGTAATTAATTCCCCATATATGGTTATTCTTACTTAATATTAAAGTCCTGCTAGTGACGTATTAAGAGTGTTCAAGATACCATTGTGACTAACAATGAGGCTGTTTCCCCAACTCATGCTTTCAACAGGAAGAGTAGAGTCATTTTGGTAGGCTTAAACATAAAAACTCACTATCAGCTGATTTAGTTGTATCGTTGTCCTCGCGAAAATATTGTCACCTCTCAATAACCACTAGCTACATGCGCTCTGTAAGTCTCAAAAAATCTTAGTTATTTGATATCAAATTTTGGTGGATATTATACACGGTTAGTTTTTAATTACCAAAGAAAAACTAGGGGCAGATACAGAACTTATATACTAACATAAAACACCATAGAACAAATACCCAAAAAACAAAAATAACTGAGTTATAATGGTTTTAAAAATGTAAAAATACGCCCATAATTTATTGTCACACAAATATTTTACACACGCGTATTTTAATTATCAATGAATAACATTTTCTGTTTCAATGTGTACGACGCATCGCCCAATACTGTCAAATCAGTTCAAAGTTCAAAGCATGCCGCCATTAGGCGCACGCGTCGCATCGTAGGTATTAGGTACCCCGCTCGCACCCGCAACCCGCAGGCTAGGACATTGACACTTTCTTGTTACGTAATATCATGTCGTGAATTATATCATGCGTTATGAACAGAGATCGGAATTGGGTGTGTGAAAATACCTAAAGTTTGCAGCGGGACATAATATGGAGCTGTTACAACCACTTAAGTTAAACCGGGTTTGAATTTTACCGGTTTAGTTTTGTTTTTTTTACATGTTCCTTACCTTTGAAACACCGAACTATAAACATTTACAAGCTGCTAATACAGTTCTAAATAAATTTTTGTTTTGTACTTTTCCGGTTAAAATTCGGTCTTTTAGTCCCAATTGTTCTTTGTCGGTCAAACACAGAATTTTGTATATCTGCAAAATGCTAATGCGGTTTTAATTTCTTTTTTTGATCTGTATCTTAAGTTAAAAAGTTTTGCTACAGGTTGATGCAAGGAAAACGAACATTTTCGCGTCTTTAGATAGTTTTGAAGTCGGCTTTTTTTTAAATTATTAAACCTGCACTGCATAAAAAAATAAATTAAAAACATTTATTTCAATTGCAAGAAAGTTGTGCGTAAACTATTTTCGACATTCAGAGTTCGGAACATGCAATAATATTAGTTTTTTTCCTAGAAATGATAAATATTGGTTTAACTTAATGGTTTAACTTAAGTGGTTGTAACAGCTCCATATTATTATTGCAAACTTCTGCAAACTTTAGGTATTTTCACACACCCAATTCCGATCTCTGGTTATGAACAAATTTTGGTAGTTTTCGGGAAAATATTAACATGTATTTTTTTTTTGTTTTAATTTCATAAATATGTTCAGTATCGAAAGCTGAATACCACATATTTTTTTCTCTGGACATTAAAAATTAGTCGTGTATATGAAATATAATTCTGGACAAACCATTTTCAGATTTAATATTGAGTAACGTTGATGTTAAGTATAGTAAGGTTGGCGCAATAGAACATGCATGTTTAAAAAACAGATTAAAAAATATATACAAAAACATAGTTAAAATAAAACTGAGGAATTGTAAAGTGATACCTAAAGTTAATTTTTTTAAAATAACATCATCTAAATGATGACCCTCTCTACGACGGCACTCCTCTAATCGCTAACGGAAATTATTGAAAACTTTCTACAGCAATGTTAGTGTAATTGCTGCCATTTCACCACGGATATTCTCCTTGAGCTGATTGATGTTTTTCGTATTATTGCTTTATTGACTAGGTGTTTGAGGTATCCCCACAAAAAAAGTAAGAAGGCGTCAAGTCTGGACCACTTGGGGGCCATGGGATATCACCTATTTTCGAAATCAGCCTGCCAGAACTTTTAGGGGTGGGAACTTGCTTCGAACCTTCGAAAATAAAAACCCTAGATGTATGGCTGTTCTGTCTTTTATGTGCAATATGTATGATATCAGTGGTTTAGGACTAGACGTCTGTCAGTGTCATGTATGTCTGTATGTACATTTCGGTGCGCAGTGCATAAAGTCCCTGGAGGAGTGGGTGGAAGGCATCCGCGGGGACAGCGCGTCGGGCCCGGTGGACGGCACCGTGCACCAGCTCGCCGCCGCCGCGCTCGCGCACTGCCAGGCCCTCGCCGCGCACATACACACCATCGGTAACGTATACCTAAAAGATTCACGGTCACAGGTGTGAGCTTAAAGACAGTGTGATTTAATAACGAATAAGTCCTGCTATACAACGAAAACTGTGTATCGATAGTCGCCAAAGTCCATAATAAGCTATTTGCAATTACAAATATATTCTGATCTAAACAGGCCCAGCGCTGGCGACTGAGCCGTCGTACATCCGCGCAGCAAGCCAGGTATCCGGCGCGCATGACAGGAACGCGGTGATGCTCGCTATATACATGCGTAAGTTTTACTAGCCATTCAAATAAATAACGACTTCCTACCAAGTAATAAAGTGCAATTCAGATTAATAGCGTATATTATCTACAGGTATATTCACCAAAATATTCCCCTATTTATTTGCGTTACAGTCAAGTTGGGTAACTTTGAATTTCCGTGTAACTTTGAATAAAACCTGTTCGAAGATTTATATATATTTTTTAAACACTTTTTTGTATAATTACTTGAATAATTCTATGAAACGGACCGTTGAGATGTTCAAAATTTCAAATGTGTCTTAAAATTCACAGTTGTCAATAAGTTTTCAAAACTTTAGCGCCTTTTCTGCTCGAAGTGATCAACAAGAAAAAAGTGTGTGTGGTAGAAATCTGAATTAAATATAGAAAAGGTATGTAAAACACTGTTTATTTTGTTTCTAGAGGTGATACATTTATTCAACTTGCCTTTTTTCTAATAATTTCGTGATTTTACAATGTCTATTTGCCCAAAATTGATTGTCTATCAGATCATTGTAAATTTATTTGAAATTGGTGTAACTTTGAACGATTCAATGTTACCCAATTGTAAGTTTTATTTTTATGGGTAACTCTAGTCTTGAGGGGAAAAAATGCTTATATGTGACAACCTCAGTGCTATTTCACCTAAAGCGTTACGCCTTTGTGAAGAACACAATATTGTGTTCGTATGTTTGATCCCATATTCTACACACTTAATGCTGCCACTAGATGTAGGGTATTTTTCTTCTGTCAAGAGCAATTGGAGGAAAGTACTAGACAACTACCGTCAAACAAGTAGAGGCAAGAAGGTCATGGCACTACCTAAATCTTTGTTTGCCCAGCTTTTGCGAAAGGCACTAGCAATGGGAGAGCTTAGTCGTGTGGAGAACATAAAACATTAAGGCAGGATTTCGAAGCTGTGGCTTGTTCCCATTTTATCAAAGGAAACCGTACTAAATGAATTGCTTAAAAACACTTCGGAAGTTGAAGTACGAGAATCTACGGTGCGTTGTAAAGAAGGAGAACATATTATCTCTACTAAAAGAACATCAATTATCAAGAAGGGATGGAAAGTTTTACATAGATGATGATATTTTGTTCATGGAATGGGGTGAATGATTTTTCAATTACATATTGCTCACCTGTAACCTTTAATCTCATCAGTTTTTATTGATCTCATTTGATAGATAAATAAGTGAATAATTTTATGTATCTCTTTGATTCTTAATAAATATATCATATATTATTAAAAAAAACATGTGTTTCTGTTAAATTGTTTCCACCTATTCAGAGTAAATATTTGGAGAATGGCATTCCCAGTGAAGGGTTATTCGATGTCTTTGACACTCACTTTATTTCGACACATCTATATATATTTTATTCTAAATAAAAGTATAATATTACCCAAATCAAATAATTAGTGAATTATGGAGGATTTTCATTGTCCCAGATAACTGAATTCAAAGTTACCCGAAAGTCGTTGTAACTTTGAATGGCCACTTAAACATCAATTTCTAACCGTTTTCTGTATTAATACATCATATTGGATGGATAAATCAAAATATGAGTATGAAAGACCACTCACCATACTGAATAAAATAGTGCAACCAATACATATTTTTTTCAGTGTACTTAAAAATCTGCGAAAAGTGTTCAAAGTTACCCAACTTGACTGTACGTTATTTCGCCTGAAGACGTTAAAGTTTCATTTCTTGACTTCAATGTCATTTGGAAGAAAGAAGAACAACTTGTACGCATAACTCTGGTTTTTTACTATTTTTGTGTAACTTCTCCTTTTTTTTCTTTTCAGGTAAAATCCTGGCGCAATTGAACTTTGCGCTGAGGAATAAGAGCGAACAGTATCCGGATGCTTTGAAAGCTATATTCTTGTTAAATAACACGCTCTATTTGTTACAGGTACTGTCACTTTTCTTGTTTATTATTTATATTGCGGGTAAATTGTTTAGCTATTGGACTTATCTGCATATTATTATTATTACTGTATTATATATCATAAACATCAGATAACATTCTATAAGTCAGTCAGGGCTAATTGATGTCCCAGTCCTGGTGGCCTCTGATAGCACTTAGGGCCTCCTTATAACCCTTATAACCCATATGCGTAGTAGTTCGAAGAACACATATTCTTCGAACTACTACTGACTTGCTAGTATCAGCCAAAACGTCTCAGTTCCGTTTCCCCACCCACGATTGGCAGTGTCTCTTAACCTACTTTTCTCTCTGTATTAGTTTTGCTCATCCATTTTTTTTTACGTGTGGAAATCCCCGCGGACCGTCACCCCGTCGGGGGTTAAAACCACACGGTGTGACCCTCTCTGCGCCTGTGTATTGGAAGGAGTCCAGGGAGGGGATTTCCTTCTGGACTCCAGCCAGCGCCTGCCCGCACTGTTGCGGGCACCATCTCAACTCTCGACTCTCTAATTGGGCAACGTCCGGTCACACGCGGACGTCGCCCCCTCGCGGTTGGCCACTACTGCGGACGGACGGGAAACCCGTCCCGCCCATCCGTGG
This sequence comes from Phragmatobia fuliginosa, assembly GCA_932526445.1. NCBI lineage: Eukaryota > Metazoa > Arthropoda > Insecta > Lepidoptera > Erebidae > Phragmatobia > Phragmatobia fuliginosa. The sequence goes on along the minus strand of OW052063.1, from coordinate 1,502,062 downwards.
CCACTCTCAGGGCGGCATGAGACGCAGGTATGCGCGCCTCCGCCGCCCGGGGCGCCGGCGGCGGATCGGGTCCGAGTGGACGTCGTCCTCCCGGGCCCTCTCCGCCACCTCCTTCTGCAAGATAACGTCCTCGCAGAAGGTTGCGACCGCGGTAAAACACCCGTCGCTGGCGGCCATCGATCTTATGACGGCCGGCTGCGAGAGATCCCCTCCGATGACTGCAGTGAGGGCCCGGCGCTGCGTCTCCCATGCGGGGCAGACCGCCAGCGTGTGCAGGGCCGTGTCCTCACTGCAGTCGCAGTGGTGGCAGGCGGGACTCGGTTCCTTCCTAGCGACCGAGTGCAGCTACTTTCCGAAGCAACCGTGCCCGGAAAGTACCTGCGTCAGGCGGAAGGAAAGGGTCCCGTGCTGCCGCCCCGCCCACTCCGCGATGACCGGCTGGAGAGCCTCCACGGTGGCGAAGCCAGCGCGTGGGGTCTCCAGCCGGAACGACCATCTGAGCATGATGGCTCGGCGAGCGGCTTCCCGCCACTCGCGCACGTCCTCGGGCGGAGGGCGAAATCCGCTCTCCGCCCGGAAGTCAGCCACTCACCGACGAACTTCGGCGAGCACTTCCGCCTCCAAGTCCCACGGGGGTGTTCCGGCCAAGGCGCACGCCGCCTCTGTGGACACCGTGCGGTATCCGCGTATAGCTCTGACCGCCAATACGAACGCCTCTGGGGATTTTGCTCATCCCAATGCAACCTTTTCGTTTGTCTTGTGTAAAAAAGGATTCCGTTTCCTAGGAATATTGGTGATTTCAAGCCACTGGTCACAAAAGATATCAGGGAAACCTATCAAAACCTTTTGCAACACACATCGTATTTACTCCGAACAAAATTATTAAAAGTGCAGGAAAATTATAAAGTTACTTCTATCTGTCCAGGGTCTCCAACGAAGCGGTCTACTGGACGTGTTGACATTGGCAGAGCCCGAGTGTGAGACGAACTATCGCGACATGATACAGGAACATAAGAACGCATACTTGCAGAGTTGGAACAAGTTGCTTCAGCACACTACCCTGGATGAGCCCTTGCCGGCTAAACTGAGGGACAGGGATCGGCAGATTCTCAAGGATAAATTTGCTGTGAGTATTATTATTTTAGTGGGTAATTTAGTTTCTTGATATATTTTAAAGTTTGTAAAGTGTCCGGAATTGGTGAATAATATTTCATTTCAGCGATAAAATTTACATTGTTCTGGTAGTCTATATTGGTAGGGTTTCATTTAGAAGAGGTTTTAAAATTGTACTGATGAATGTGATAGATTAGATATCAAACTGGCAACGACAGCAAAAAGTCGTTTCGTTTGGTTACAAACAACAACTTTCAGGATCGAAAGTATTCTGGCTTTTGGAGGGTATTTTAATACAAGTGACTTGTATTGAAATCTCCAGCTTGGCCACGCTTTATTTTTAAACCTCAGATCGCTATTTAACTTACAACTGTCGAAACAGTAATCGACGAATTTTAATATTTTTGACTAATTTCAACTAGATTTTTTTTTGTGTTCTCTCATTAATCTGTCAACACACAACGTTGTTTGCCAATTCCCAATTCGCACTCGCCCAGTGTGGGGACACACGACCTTAACCCTCTCCTAAGAGACCTGAGTCCAGCAGTGGAACGTTATGGGTTGTTGATGATTAATAAGTCAATGACACATACTTGATACATAACTCATGGAAGACAAACTATCATTCTAAAAGTGATTAAGTGTATGCAGTTGACAATGGTGGTGATTCTGTGTGCACAACAGATCACATGTGTATCACTGTGTGAGTCTGTGTGAAGGAACGGGTGTCGTGTTTCTCCAACACAAAGGGAGAATCCTCCGACCAGGTGAGGTGATCATGCCTGGCGGGCCACTGCCCAACAGTTGATGTTGGGATGTTGTATATATATGCTAATCGGCGCGAGAATGTATCTCTCGATTCAGGATTAGTAGTATTCCGTATAGTTCATTCCGTGTTTTCTTAGTAGTTCAGTGTTTATTCGCTAGATGGCGCTGTCGTATGTTATTCGCTTTAGTTTAATGATGTGAACAACAGAATCACTAGCAATAGTATTCTATGCTTCATCAGGATGACCTACCAATAGAGTCCCAGTAATACTCATAATTGTCGCTTGTATGTGATGGGCAGTCGTTCAACCGCGAGTGGGAGGAGTGCAGCCGCGCTCAGCGCACGTACAGCGTGCCGGACGCAGAACTGCGCGAGGCGCTCAAGCGCGACAACAAGCTGGCCATCCTGCCGCCCTACACCACCTTCTACGACCACTACGCATCATTGCCCTTCTCCAAGAACCCCGACAAGTACGTCAAGTACAGCCCCGTGCAGGTCAGTACCCCGGCTAGATAGCTACTCTACTATTGACAACGTGCTGGCGATCCTGCCGCCCTACACCACCTTCTACGACCACTACGCATCACTGCCCTTCTCCAAGAACCCCGACAAGTACAGCCCCATGCAGGTCAGTTAACTAGCCGAAACACAAATAAAATACTAATTGTTGTCCAAAATAAACTAAAAATGTGGGTATATAGAGATAAAAATATGCGATCATTTTATTCACTTCTAAAAACTCTATTTATGACTCTAAAATCATAACTTCAACTTAATGTTTTTACTGTTTATAAAATTGCATTGTTTTTATATTTTGTTACATAAAAAAACTTTCAAATAGGTTTAAAAAAAAATTATTGAAGTGAATTTAAAAAACATTTTATAAAAATTAATTTTCTAGGTTTTAGCTATTACCTCATCAAAATTAGTCGTAACGTGTAATTAGACATGAATCTTTTTATTTTTGCAGATTGCAACACAGTTGGATGGGTACTTCGATGAAGCCGCTTAAATGAAGCTAATAATTTACCTATGCTAGACTATTTTCTTTAGCAGAATGAAATGTATATCAGGCTTAAATAAAATACTATTTATTTATTAAACAATTTTATATTAAAGCTATTAAATATCAATAATTAAGATGCTTATATTATTTATTTTCACTTCTTCTTCTTCTTGCGTTTATTCCGCCGTGGCCACTGAAACAAACATGACACGCTGAAATCACTATTCATCTAAGTAGGTAAAGGTACGCGTTCATTAGACTGACGAGTATACGAGATATTGGGATTATAGTCTAATTAATTATCATCATCATCAAATTACTTACTGTCGGATTAATGAGTGCGAACCTTTACAATTACTACAGCAATAGGGCTTCAAATGCTACAAATATTTAACTGAATTACGAACGGGTTGCTTTAAACCGTGCAAAGTTTTGAGGTGTAGTTTTGACGATTGACGGGTAGTTTTAGATCCGTAGTCGCAGGTTTTCCATCTCTTTTGTTTAATTCTTAAAGACCCGTGAGTATCGAATCCCAAGGGACATGATATTTAGGATCGGTATGTTATTTTTTTAAGTTTGAATTAGGAACTTCTAAAATGTTCTTTAAGCTCAGTTTAGGTTTTCACAGAAGGCCGTTTCAGCATCATCAAAAAATCAATGCAATCTTGTGCACTATTTGGTTTAAAGTGCCGATTGCAGCGCTCATTTGAAATTTTTGTTTTTTATTCATAATGAAGAATAATTTTATGTTCTCCACGTACCGTTTTTTTGACGAACAGAAAATATGAAACATTTACCGCTGAGCATTACCGTTATCTAGTGGAACTACTATTTTTATACAAGGTACCAAAAATAAAAATCAGTCAACATTGCTTAAATCGCGAACATTACTTGGTAGAAATATTTAAATTCAAGTTTATATTAGCTGGTTACAATACATTACTGAAAATATTTTCTTCAATAGGAAAGTGAATAGTTACTTTTTGATTGGACAAAACACACATTTTCTTTTCTTTCACATCCGCAAAAAAAATGCTGAAAACAAATTATACCGACCAATCTCCACTCTTATTCATTCCGTACGTTTTTGAAAACAAATTTAGTTAGCAATTAGAAGAAATTTTGGACTGATAAAAATACACTACCAGTATATATTTCTTAGAAACGCATTCAATTATTTATAATAAATTCGTTGCAACTACTTTTTAACCCAATACATTTGGTAAGAAAGCTGGTAGACATTTTGTAGTAAAATTTATCAGATACCTCTTTCATAATATCCTAATAGAGGAATGCAGACCTGGCTGGAGGGTAGCGGTCATTTAACAACTCCTATACCAAACCACTATTTGTAATAAAAAACATCTATGAGGAAACTTGTATTTTTTTATAAATTAACTTGAATTTTGTAAAATAAAGAAAAACATGTCAGGGGATTTTGTTTACGGCCAGTGCCTACTTTTACAGGGTATTTATTTAATATTAAAAAGTAAAAATTACAGATATTTTTTGTAAAATTTATATCTGCCTGGTGAACAAAAATTGTCTGTTGATAAATGACCGGGTAGCGGTCATTTATCCAGCCTGGTCTAAGTTTCTGTATTAAAATATTATGAAAGAGGTAGGTAAGTAATTTTCGGAATGCCTCAACCATCCACTCCAAAATATCTACCAGCGCTCCTACAAATCGGAGACCCTTGAACACATTTTACAGATACTTTAAACCCTGTTTAAAACTATAGTCAACATAGGAACTAAACGGGGCATATTTTAGTGTAAACCAAATAATTGAAATCAACTTTTGCTGAAGCTAAGTAAATCATAAGATTGAACAAATATTTGAAGAGATCTGCGGACGGGAGAATCTGGAGACTTTAGCATTAAACAGAGTTTAAAATTTAAACCTTTATGTCAACACTAAATTTGAGTTACACACAATCAACGAAGATATTTTATATGTATAAAGCTGATATAGCTACAGGCTATGCTGAAGTATATACCTGCCTTTACAATACTACTAGTGGGTACTTTAACAAAAAAGAATAAAAAATGTTAGTGTAAAACAGATTTTCACAAAGATCACGGTAAATTTTTATGTTGAGACTGTTATGGGTTGCGCAAAAAATATAACAATGCCTTTTTGCAATTGTGCTCTTCGCTGATTGTGCTTGTAACATACCAGACCGTTTATATGAATTGTGTTCAGTAGTTCAAACAAATATATAAAAGTACCACTTCAGAAATTAGTTTCTTACTTCAACACCGAAATTTCATTTTGTGGGTAGTCCGAAAAATCAGATAGCAATTAGCAATACTATAATGTTTTTAGAACAAAAAAAGAATGATATAGAAATTCTGATATATTCGAACTACCCTCCCAATTTCTGAATAGGCACAAGTATACAGAACCTCTTTTTGGAATCGATAACCTCCTGTTTTTGAAGTCTGTTAAAAATAAACTGGAAAGCGTAGTTATTCGTAGCACTGATACCTGATTATCCCCCAATTGCTGCTCCGCTTCGTTCTAGTAACAAGCAGACACAGCAAAAATTGTAGTACACACAAATATGGCCCTTGTCCATTTAGCAATGCAGCATACTTTACCCTGAGATAGGGTTGAGTTGTAGGTTTATAATGTGCCTCTATACACATCATAAAAGAAAATCGTTTGCCAAATATGATGGGTGTTTCCTAAAAATCTGTATTATCGTACTAAGATGTACATGTGTATATACATTAGTATTCACAAGCATCATTCGTTAAATCTATTGAACAAATAGGGAATGACCCGTGCTTCACCATAGTTCTCTACCTGGGTAAAGCATGGAAATAATGGAATGGGAGAGGCCTATGTCCAGATGTGGACTGCGATGGTCTGATGATGATGATGTAAAGCATGGAGACTATATAGGGTCCTGTGCTCCAAAAGATGACGTTTCTGTACAGATGTAGTAAAATTGTGTTCAGTATAGATATGATTAATGTTTTTGGGAATTAGTTATTCATAGGGATGAATTTATTTACAAATTTGAAGTTAATGGAATTGTGCAAATGGACACGCCTAAGCCCAGCAGTGGACTGTGATAGGTTGATGATAATGATTTAAGTGATTTCAATTAAAATGTTATTTTGATTTTGATTTTTATTTTTAAATATTAACATACTAATATGTTACATTTATATAAATTATCATTTTTTTTAAGTATAAGTATTAATGTTAAGTTATATGTTATGTGTTGTATGTTAGTAAAAAATCGTCATGTGTAATCGATAAGACACAGATTGTTACATTTCAATACTACCGAACCGATTATTTTAATTCTTTTAGCAATAGAAAGTCATATCGTTTGTGTGTATCATAGGCATATTCATCATATTAATCTGTGGCATTCATTAATTTACTTGAAATTAACGCCCAACGAAGTGTGCACATGTTTTCACTTTATTGACTGTGCTTATTATATTATCAGTTGAAGCCGTGACCCTAAATACAGTCCCCATGCTTCACCCAGATGGAGAACCTAGGTGAATACGGGTGTGTCCTCGAACAAACTAGATTCGAATCTAGCTATAAGTTCAAACTATTCAATAAATGTCATATTTTCAGCACACCTGGGCCGTCTCTACTAGTGTAATTCCACAGATTTCAAGCAAGGCTATTCTTGATTTTACTTGAGTGGCTAGGCTTGCCTTCCTTAGTTAGAGAAAGTTCTCAAAAAGGCGATCACTCACTTTTACAGAATACAATATCACCACCGCTATTCATCAAAAGTACCTATGTACCGTAGGAGAACAAATATCACTAAAAAGAGAAGGATAACTTGAAACAAACGCTATACCGACCTGTCCTGTCCTGACCTGACCTGGTATAGTAGGCCTCCTTTCTAAAGAGATGGCTATGTCCAAGGCTGGTGATGATGACTCAACTGTCGAACGACGGCGCTCGGAACTTACCAAGAGATGGTCCGTTTGCTGGTTTGCCCCCTATAACATAAAGAAATAGACCACTGGAAACCTAATATCGTCATTTAATAAAAGTTTAGAACAAAACAACCGTTTTGTGTCAACCTCTCTTTTATCTCATGCGCACACGCACGTATGTAACTTTGCACGTAAGCACGCACGCACTTTTTTCTTTAGTCACTTTTTTCCAACTAATTTTCTTTTTCTAAAGAAAAGAAATTGATAAAAAATGACTTGATGCTTGTGAATATAAATGTTTCTCTCTGTTGAAGAACCGCATATCGTTGGCAATTTTATTCTTGTGCCAAATACGCTACAGAACAACTTATCATGTTGAAAACTTTACCAATACCACACCATAAATGGTTCAATACATTGTACACACTGTATCTGAACTGTGTAAAACATCAAAAGGCACATTGTAAACCACCACATCAAGCAAGTAGGGTTGGCGTCAATGTTTCTGAAACAATGCTTAAACAAAGCTGGTTTCAGGCTCGAAGGAACAAAAACGCATGAACACAATATCCAGAACGATTGTAGCCCGACCAGGAAACGACATTTCGCTTACCAACAAGCCACGAATGAGACATTTATGATATCGAAGTCACTGTCTAAGGATGAACCTTTTTGTAGAAAGCTATTGGAGTGTAGAATCAGTAAAATTCTTATAAAGTTGTCAGGATCCACAAAAATCTCGAGCATGACAAATGTGTAGGATAACGTACTACATTGTAATACGTTTACCATAACAAATAGCACATGCTAAACGTAGTCCAAAATCGAATGAAGACTTGGATAAAGTTCATTTTACATTTCTCCACTAGTTGATGTTAAACATTTTTGATTTAATCTGATCGGGCTAGCACTTAATTTTGTTGTTATAAAGAATTAAGACAACAATAAAGAATAAGCCCATTACTGAAAATGGACCTCTCTCCCAACGTTTAGTCATTGACGTTCAAATCATTAAATAGAATAAACGAGTGAAAATAATATTGTAGGATACCCAGAAGTTTTGAGGATTATTCTTATTTTGGCTGTTTCTTTGTTCAAAGAAAGAGTTTAATGTATTGAAATAGAATGGAGGAAGTTTATCAGTTCTGGATTTTGCAGAGCGATGAAGATGTTCTCTAGCAGACATGAGTCGATGCTACAAATATTAACAATATTTTTGTATGTAGTGATAATGGTACAGGTTTTTACTTCACAAGTTTATTGTATTTAATGATTCTAAACGATAGGGAGATATTTTAACATATTGCGTCTTCTTCAGAGATATATTACTACTTTTTACCATATCAAATTATTTTATAAATTTATTTCTCTAATTCGCAAATGCTAGTACACCAATGTCATAGTATTACACGAGTTTTTTTAATTCAAAATTATTATTTTTCTTCTTCAGCAGTTAACGCTGGAAATCGAACCAGCAAATTCCTTGTAAAACCAGCCACCATTTGAAGAGTTGTTTTCAAAAGTTACCTTGAGAGCTTGCGGTGGGGTCTTCTGCTTGGCAGGAGGTTTCTTGGCGTCCTTCTGTAAGTGCTGCTCGAACGGAGAGAAGGCACACGGCAGGATCTTACGGTACCTGGTTAAGTGTAAAGAAAAATTAGCGCAGTGGAAGCTTAGGCGACTGCTGTGCTTGAGGTCTCGGGTTCGATTCCCGGGTGGATTTTTGTTTGTTATTTATTTATAGTATATTTATGTATTTTTATCAGTTGTAATGTTGTTGTTTTGGGTACTACCCATAATACAAGCTCTGCTTTGGAACAAGATGGCGTTGTGTCTAAGATGTCGAAATGTTTATTATTATTTTTAAGCGACAACATTCCACTCCTGGACATAGGTCTCTCCTTATAAACGTAGTGTAGGACGCCCACAGGCGAGGTGGAGTGACGATTTGCGCAAGATGGCTGGAAGAAGCTGGATGCGAGAAGCCCAAAATCGATCAAAGTGGTGTGCAATGGGAGAGGCCTATGTCCAGCAGTGGACTGAGATAGGCTGATAATGATGAAGAAATAAATAAATTATTTTAGTTGGTAAAAGTACTTATGGGACGGCAACAGTGCAGGCGTGATGGTTGGGGCTGTCTTCACCGTCTTGGCCTCCTCAGGCTCGATGAGCTGCGAGCTGTCGAACTGCAGCTGTAGGTCAGGGTTCATGCTGAGTGGACGCGACACGTACAGGAACGCGTTGTCGAAGTGACTTGGCTGGAAGGTAAATAAATCATCATCACCTTATGAGTAGTAGAGCCAGGCTGATTTCAGAACGAATGGTCCGGCTCAACCGGGACAGTACTACCCTCAAACAGAAGACCAACCTAATAATGACAACATTCTTGCTGTCTTATTTTGTTGGTGAATGTAAGACCGGAGGCCCAATCATATATTCTGAATCATTCTCCCGGCCAGGCCAGGAGAATGATTCAGAATTATCTAACCAGGCCGTCATGGAATGGGTTACCATGCTACATTGCCTATCCTCACAATGAGCACGGTGACCCCTGCTCCTGGATTCTCATGCTTTCCATCAGGGGCTGAGTAGAGTCACATTGGTAGGCTTAAATATAAAAAAAGGGGAGACTTTATAGTTTAAATTTTTGAATTAAACAAATCTCCCGCGGTACCTAGCCGGATACCTGACTGACTGGCTGGCTGACCGGGAGTTTTAAATTTCTTGTGGTCCCAAGCCACAATCCAGTTGCCGTAGGTAATTAGAAACAATCATCGAAGGTAAGCAATTACAGCGCAGTGTCACCTATCCAGGTACTAACGTGGATGGGTGTGCGTTAGTTGCGTGATTCGGAGGTAGTATTAAGCAGTTGGATCCGGTTGTTATCATATGATAACAGTCTAAGTTGGAGGTCTTCAGATCATGGCAGTCCCCAACCCGAACTCCGCCAGCGTGGGTATGGTCTTAACCCTCCTCTGTGAGGAGATACAGGCCCAGCAGTGGGACATTATGGGTTGCTGATGAGGTCACGCACAGCCGTCTTCTTGAACGCAGAATGGGAATCAAATAAAATTGAAGTTACCTCATGTCTCAGCACGTAGTGTCCAGGCACGAGTCCGAGCAGTTCGCTGAGAGTGGTGTGGAGCGCGTTGATCGCCTGATCAAAGTGCGCTGAGTGGTCTGTTCGGACTTGACCACCCTCTATCGTGTCCAGGGTCACCAGGTCACCGTTAGAAGCGTCCACGCGAGCTGGTGGGGAACAGATGGGATATCACATTACAACTTGTACTTTACACGAGAATATTCATACGATTATCTTTAAAGAAAGAATCAGGCTAAACAGCTGATAAAAAATATTGAAACATTTTTTATAGATAATTTTATGTTTTTCAAATTTTTTCAAAGGAACTTTTATGATAAAAAAGCGGCCAAGTGCGAGTCGGGCTCGCCCATGAAGGGTTCCGTATCAGCAAGTAAGATCATATAAAAGTTCTTGTAGTTCGTTGTAACTTTCATCGATGTTTTTATACTAGTGTATTGATTGGATGAAAGGTAAATTGCGTGTTACGATTTATGACGTATCAAAAAAAAACTACTCACTAGATCTCGTTCAAACCAATTTTCGTTGGTAGTTTAAATGGTAATGTACAACATATTTTTTTTTTACTTTCATTACTCTCTTATTTTAGAAGTTAGAGGGGGGGGACACACATTTTTCCACTTTAGAAGTGTCTCTCGCGCAAACTATTCAGTTTAGATAAAAATGATATTAGAAACCTCAACATCATTTTTGAACACCTATCCATAGATACCTCACAAGTATAGGTTTAATGAAAAAAAAATTTTTGAGTTTCAGTTCCAAGTATGGGGACCCCCAAAATGTATTGTTTTTTTTCTATTTTTATGTAAAAATCTTAATGCGGTTCACAGAATACATCGACTGACCAAATTTCAACAGTATAGCTCTTATAGTTTTGGAAATAATTGGCTGTGACATACGGACGGACAGACAGACAGACAGACAGACTTGACGAATCTATAAGGGTTCCGTTTTTTTGCCATTTGGCTACGGAACCCTAAAAATTACCGTACCGTAAAAATAGCGAAAAAAATATTTTCTTGACCTTTGACCTTGAATTTTTTTTTTCATACACGGGAATGATGGGGAATTTTTAAATACTATTTATAATTATGTTTCGAATAATTTTTCTGATTTTTAGCTTGTTGGGATTTTATGCACCTACGAATGTTTAAATTGACCGGACTATGAATAGATTTCAATGAAATTGGGTGGTGAAAGGTTTTTTTTTAAAAGACTATAAGCCACGTGTCGCAGGGAACCTTTACGGACAAAAAGAACACCCAGACTTATCCCCACGTGGGATATGAACCCACTACACTAGCCGAAGCAGAAAAAAGACAGAAAGTATTTGATTACAGAACCTCCAAATTGCAAAGTCTAATTATTATAATTCGATTTCAGGCATTTATCGATTTCTTAAATACATACCTTTTAGGATAGAAGCATTTTTCCTTAACATGACGGAGAGAGCTAAACTTCTGATCCTGTCTGGAGACTGTTCGCTGGCCCCCAGCTCCAGCTGATATTCCGGCACCGGCTCCAGTAATAACTCCGAAAAGTTTAGCTGATACAAAATATCAACAGTCAAAATTAATATGGGATGTGGTCAATACTTTCTATTGTATGACTTTTCAAAGGGGATGTGACCTGTGCTCTGTGACCACGAGCTATATCGTGATCTTTTTTTTATATATTTAAGCCTACCAAAGTGACTCTACTCTGTCTGATGGAAAGCATGAGTAGAATCCAGGAGTAGGGGTCACCATCCTCGTTGTGAGGGTAGGCAATGCAGCATGGTGCCCCATACCATGGTGGCTTGTTTCATATGTTTCTGCATCATTCTTCAGGTCTGCAAAGGCCACACTCGCCAACGAAATACGACAGCAAGAATGCTGTCATTATTAGGATGGTCTTGTTTGTGATGAGATTAGCGTGGCTCTATTATCTTATTTTGACCCCACCAAACATACTCCAAATGTTCAAGGAGAAATTGACTTTAGGAGTACGTAAATAAGGTTCAATTTCTCAATTGACACTTACCCTGGCTTTATGTGAACAATGCACGATGAAGTCCACACTCTCTCCCGTGTTCTTGTTCGTGATTTGCCATTTCTTGAACGAGCGACGCGGCGGGATCTCATATAATGTATCTGAACACAATATATAATCATTACTTAGGTGTTCCAATTTCCTTGTTATAGAAATCTATATAAATAAATAAAATTGAATTGTCTGCATGTAATATCAAATTAACAGATTTTGATTAAATGCAAATTAAACTAAACAAAAACGCAATTTTCATAAATTTGTTTGTCGGTCTGTTTGTTCCGGCTAATCTATAGAACGACTGGACCGATTTTAACGGAAGTTTTAAAAGAAGATATATAATGCTGCAAGAGTAATTTAGGGTACTTTATTTATTTTAACTTTCACTGGCAAAGAGCTGATTACCTTAGAAGTAACTTAGGCAGTTGGCGTCTTAACTCCCGTGTCTTAAAGAGCACTTTAAGTAGCTGGTCTTGCATCTGAGCTCTTCCTATTTTTGTCGGATAGCCGTCCCATCGTATTATGACAGAGAGGGAACAGAAAGTGCACCTATGTTTGCTCACACACTCGTGCACTATAAAATCTCCAGCTTCGTTGGCTAGTCTCCTTAATACAGGCCACCCTGGCCAGCTTAAGGAGTACATCATACCAAGGATTACAAAAAGCTAAGAGCCAAGGTACAAAACAAATGATCATGCTTATCCTGAGTGGAAATCAAACCCATGACCCCCAGACAACGAACCTGAACAAGTGCAGTTATACACTCCAATGATGTCGTTGATATCTTCCATCGACACATCTCCGTTGGCCATAGCTTTGTTCTTGTGCGATGGACTGTCTGGGTTTATTTCTTGATTATCCTTCTTCAATTTACTCGTAGTAGTGGAGACAGATTTAACAGTACTCGCTAAAATATAAAATAAATTGTTTGAATTGAAGGCAAACAGGATTGACACATGTATACAAATAAATAAAATTGTTATGTCTGTATGTAACAACAAATAATAAGTATTTTTTACTAAATGCATGCATATCATATGCGGTACAGTCATCAAAAAAAGTATTTTTTTGCTCGACCGACGGGACTTTCACTGGCTGATGTTGGTAGGTAGCTGATGACATGATGAGTAAGCGTCACAGCATACTAGCTACTTTTAGCATCGGGGATCGGCGATTTTGCGACTGCATCGATGCTGCATCGCGTTTTAGCGACTTCCTGCGGACGATCGCGGTATAAAAATCGCGCGTCATGTTGCATCATTTGCGACGTTCTGCGTTCGAACGCGGTATCGGTACCGCGCGTTTTAGCGACTGCTCAGATGCCTGGGTCGCGTCGGCTGTAGTGTTGTCTATAATTTTCCAGTTTGGCGTTATTAAGTGTGCGGTGTGGAGCGTTCGGTCGCCGTATTTAGCTTCTAAAAAGCGACCAGTTGCCGATCGTCGACGCTAAAAGTAGCTAGTGTGCTGGCCTGGCCTAGGCCCTAACTTAGGTTATTTTTAGACTAGTTTCGCTCCGTGGCGTTACTCGTGTTTTTTTAACAATAACCGCGGATAACACCGCTGGACTTTCATAAATATCGTCCAAACGTTTGGATCCAGTTCAATACATGCATGCCATGAAAAAAAAAATTTAAAAAGAAAGAAAACTTCAGACGCACCCTATACGCTAATAAGCTATATAAGCTCAAATGGGCATATCAATTACACTGTTATGACACAGATCGCATAGACATTGCTATGTATAAATATTTCGGATATCTTACACACAACGTCATCTAGTCTAAAATAAACAGAGCTTGTATTATGGATACTAAACAATTGATATAAATACATAAACATACTTTTTTTTTTGCTGTAAATACATATTATACATTGATGTATTAAAATACCCAAAATACACACTCAGCGTCTCAAAACCGTCCTCATAAAATGAGTTCACAATTTAAAATTGTATATAATACCTCGCACGTATTGTTACATACCCCTTTAGTATGGGACATTGCTGACCTAACCATTACTAAGCAGGTATCATATGTCCCAGTACTCAAAGCGCCATAAAGGGAAGTCAGTCTCTTCCGAACTCTAAAATTGAACACTCGTCTTTTCGTTTTAATTGTTACCTTTCTATTTCTATTTCCATAAGTTTCCAAAACTAGTGTAAATCTAATAAAATCAGTGTTTAAACCTCAACGCTTTTTTTTAAAAACGGTTTCCCGGAGTACCGTATAACATTGGTGGCAGCGGTGGGATTTTAAAAAAAAAATCCTCGGATCGCCTCAATTCAGTCAAAATTGTGATTGTGACAGTGAAAGTGCTATCTCTGTATCCTGTCGTTGTGTCGCTGTATCCTGCTGGTCTCATTAGACCCTCACGTGCCGCATTGCTGTAACGGGGTGTACCCCGAATATCTATCACTCACCTTGGGTGATCTCGCCGGGCTACGAAATGATTCGTGTTGCCGTCGCAGTCGCAGTGTTCCTGTAAGTAAATCCAGTATACTTCGAAACCATACGTGTGGTGAAAATAGTGCCAGTGATCTAAACTACAAAGTGTCATCGCATAGTTCTAAATTAATTCAAGGTCCAAAGTGCTAATTTTAGTAACATTCAGTTAATCATTTGTTCAAAAATATTATTCTATCACTCATCTCCGAGAATAGTGCAACATCCGTTCTTATCGCAACTCCGTACCTCACGCGTTATCTTTTGTTTTGACTAACTTGCCATGCCTAAAGACGAGCCCAGTATCATGTCTAAGGACACAAAAGAAATCGACATGAACTTTATAAGCAAATTTATTAATAAATTCGACGGGAACCGCGAAAAACTTAATGCATTTTTAAATAATTGCAGAAATGCAATAAGTCTTGGGTCACCTTCTCAACAAGATGTAATATTAAAATATATTCTGAGCCAACTTGAAGGCCGTGCCGAAAGTGCGTGCTCCATTAAGGAATTTGAAAACTGGCCACAGTTAGAGGAATTTCTCAAAAACCAATTCGGCGAGAGAAAACATTACGCTGCACTACTCTCGGATCTCCAGGATTGTTGCCAAACTAATAGTGAGACAGTCAACCAGTTCGCACTACGCGTAGAGACATGCCTAGCTAAACTATTAACTGAAATAAATATTTCGATACCCACAAAAAAAAAAGGTGAACTGACTGGCCGTGTCGCTGCAATGCAAGACTTAGCATTGCATACATTTATCAGTGGCTTAGACTCTCGATTATCGACTATAGTCAGATGCCGTGACCCTGAAACCTTAAACGAAGCTATTGGCTTCGCCGTGTCCGAAGAAAAAATATTACAGACCACCTCTAAGCGTAACCCATCAGCAACCAATACTAATTCACCTAATCAAGGCCGTTGGTCGCAACGTCGATTCCAACAGAACCGAAACTCTACACAGCTAGGTGTTTCAAACGAGTCTAATAATCAAAGACCATCTACTTCAGGTCCCCCAGTATGTCGTTATTGTAAAAACGTGGGCCATACTATTGAGGAATGTAGGAAACGGGAGTTCAATAACAATCGCTTTAGAGATCGAAATAATCAAAGACCATTACCAAGGCGTTACCAAAATAATCAAGCTCAAGTTCACACGGTAAATAGCAACGAAGACAATGACTACACGGAAGATACTCAAGGTAAACCAAGTTATGGTTTAAACGAGTAAAGGGCTCACGGTGGTGTCTCGTGAGACCCAAGCATCAAATTCCAAAACACTTCTATATCAAGGACACCAATACCACAACCGCTGTATCCTGTGTATCCCCTAACGATAGGGACTCGCGAATAAATCGCACCACTGTATCCTCTGTATCCCCTAACGATAGGGACTCGCGAATAAATCGCACCGCTGTATCCTCTGTATCCCCTAACGATAGGGACTCGCGAATAAATCGCACCGCTGTATCCTCTGTATCCCCTAACGATAGGGACTCGCGAATAAATCGCACCGCTGTATCCTCTGTATCCCCTAACGATAGGGACTTGCGAATAAATCGTACCGCTGTATCCTCTGTATCCACTACTCCCGCTGATTGTCGAATAAATCATTCTGTACATGCCAAATCCACTTTAGACTCAATCGCTCCTCGTCCAGTTCCTGAAACAAAATTTAAAAACGATAAAAAAATACACAATATTACATCAAATCCATCAAGAAAATTCTTACCTTTCATTGAAGTCCAAACATCCGTATCAACCAAACCATTGAAGTTCCTTGTCGATAGTGGTGCATCTATAAGCCTTATCAAACAGTCAGCGATAGAAACAATGGTCACATTAAAAGACCAAATTGTAATGTTCTCTGGCTTAGGCGCGACGAACAATCCTATGAAATCACTAGGATGTATAACAATCGAGTTTCATTCCCTCAAACATGAGTTCAATGTCATCGCTGACATCGATTTCCCTTATGACGGAATTATTGGAAATGACTTTTTATCAAACACAAACTCCAAAATCGATTTCCAAACTGAATCGCTTTCCATAGATAGAACAAAACTCCGTTTAAAATTCAATGAGCCAACTTATACAATCGCACCCAGAACAGAAACCATTATAGAATGTTCAGTACTAAACCCAGAAATCCAAGAAGGCCTAGTTCTAGATCAGAATCCTATCGACTCAATCCTAATTGCCAACTCCATTGTGAAAGTAAAGCCCAATTCCAGAGTAAACATTTCCGTCGTTAATGTATCCGAATCTCCAATCACTTTCAACCCCGATTTAAAATTAAAACTTTCACCCTTCGAATCAAGAAATACTCATCAAATATTTCACACAACCCTTTTTGAAAATTGTCAAGCTCGAACAAATCAAGTTCTAGATCTCCTAAGAGTATCTCACCTTAACGGTGAAGAACGAGACTCACTGTATGATATTTGTGCAAACTTCTCTGATATTTTCCATATCCCAGGGGATAAATTATCTTTCACTAATGCTATAACTCATGAAATACCTACCTCCTCTTCTCTACCTATAAATACAAAATCCTACCGATTTCCTGACGTACACAAACAAGAAGTGAATTCCCAAATCAATAAAATGCTCGACGAAGGGATCATTAAACCTTCTACTTCTCCATGGTCATCCCCTATATGGGTAGTCCCTAAGAAAATTGACGCTTCTGGCCAACGTAAATGGCGTGTGGTCATTGATTACCGCCGTCTTAACGACATCACGATCGGCGACTCTTACCCTATTCCTAACATTTCAGAAATCCTTGACCAACTAGGCAAATCCAAATACTTCAGTACTCTCGACCTAGCATCCGGTTTTCATCAAATCCAAATGTCCGAAGTTGACGCTCCCAAAACTGCTTTCTCCGTTCCTCAAGGGCACTTCGAATTCACAAGGATGCCATTTGGGTTGAAGAATGCGCCTTCCACATTCCAAAGGTTGATGAACTCTGCTTTATCAGGCCTACAAGGCATTCAATGCTTCGTTTACCTTGACGACATCGTAATATATTCCTATGACCTTGAAACCCACATGAAAAACCTTTCCAATGTTTTTGATAGGTTGAGACATTTCAACCTTAAACTTCAACCGGACAAATGTGAATTCCTTCGCAAAGAAGTATCCTATCTTGGTCATGTCATAACCGACAAAGGTGTAAAACCAAATCCAGATAAAACTAAAGCTGTCCAAAACTTTCCACAACCTATGTGCCCAAAAGACATTAAATCCTTCATGGGATTGGTATCTTACTATCGCCGTTTTATACCCAACTTATCTCAAATAGCTAAACCCCTTACAAACCTTCTAAGAAAAGATGTACCATTTGAATGGAAAAACGAACAACAACTAGCTTTCGACACCCTTAAAAATAGCCTGACCACTGCTCCTATATTAGCTTATCCTGATTTTACTAAACCCTTCAACCTCACTTGTGATGCTTCCAATTTCGCCATTTCCGCTATCTTGTCCCAAGGTCCAATAGGAAAAGACCTACCTATTGCCTATGCCTCTAGAACCCTCAATAAAGCTGAAAGTAACTACAGCGTTACAGAAAAAGAATGTCTAGCAATAATATGGGGAACTAAAACATTCAGACCATATCTATATGGTAACCAATTTAATATCCTAACTGATCATAAACCATTAAAATGGTTATTTAACTGTAAAGACCCAGGGTCTAAGCTCGTAAGATGGCGCCTGAAATTAGAAGAGTTTGATTATAAAATCGAATATAAAAAAGGAAAAATTAACAGTAATGCTGACGCTTTATCCCGATTTCCCGTCAACCCACTCATCCAAGATGAGTCAAGACGAAATCATGTCAATCCAACCTCAAATAACTCCAACCAATCTCCCCCATTTAGCCCAATGACGATAGAAGGCCTAGACATACAAATTCCTATTTCCGACGGCGAAACAAGCAACTTACCTCAGATAGATCTTCTAGAAAATGATGACCTTGACCTGCTTTCCGATATCCTCAATCCTGAAAACCAAAATTACTCACCTGACAATCTTCAACAGACTTCTCCTCAGATCCCTGTAATTCAGGAAAACTCACCTGCTCCTTCGAAATCCGCAGCTCCAAGTCCTGATGCAATTCCTACTAACTCTAACAAAGATTATAACGAATTCCTAAAATCTATCCTAAATAAAAACGAAACTTTTAATTCATATATCAAAGAACATAATGAAAGCCTTCTCAAAAGCAAT
This sequence comes from Phragmatobia fuliginosa, assembly GCA_932526445.1. Classification (NCBI taxonomy): domain Eukaryota; kingdom Metazoa; phylum Arthropoda; class Insecta; order Lepidoptera; family Erebidae; genus Phragmatobia; species Phragmatobia fuliginosa. Next base: position 1,483,445 of record OW052063.1, on the reverse strand, counting down.
TGCAATACTCTACTAATCCCAGTTTCAATCGACTTAGACGAATCAAACCCCTATCTCCAAGATATCCTAACTACCATGGCAGATTCTACAGACATTTCCAATTCTGAAAGAGAACTTCACTCATTCAAAAAACTCGAGAACCAAAACAAAACATTCTATCTTCTTTTTACAAAAGTCTACTATTTCGACAACTGTCCTTATCCGGATATATTCAAGACGCTTAAATCCGTTCGAGATGATCTATTGCTTTCGGCAGATATTGGTGAAATTGCCATCTCAGACTTTAAAAACCAATTTGAACAACATTCTTTCGTCAAAATTTACAACATGCTCATGTATCTATTCAATAATACAAACATCACCGTAAATATACATCATAATACTATAATATACCCAGTTCCAACGGAAATTACGAAAATCCTTAGAGAAAATCATGACATTCCAATCGCAGGACACTTAGGCTGTACTAGAATGTACAACAGGATTAAAGAATGCTATTACTGGAAGAATATGCGTACAGATATCGAAAACTACGTCAAAAACTGTAAATTTTGTCAATCAAACAAAGCCTTACGGAAAATAAACCAATCTCCTATGCAAATTACTACAACTTCTTCTCGTCCAATTGAAAGAATCAGCCTTGATATAGTCGGTCCTTTACCAGAAGCCGGAATCCATAAACTGAAATTCATACTTACTCTTCAAGACGACCTAACAAAGTTCTCTTCCGCCTATCCAATCTCAAACGCCACAGCTGAAGAAACGTGTGAGTGTTTAGTACATTTCATCTCCTTGTTTGGAATTCCCAAATTCATACTTACCGACCAAGGTACCAATTTCACAGCCGAATTATTTAAGCGCACTTGCGGTTTTCTTAAAATAAAACAACTTTGGTCCTCACCTTACCACCCGCAAACCCAAGGCGCTCTAGAAAGAAGCCATTCTACTCTTAAAGAATACTTAAAGTCTTATGTAAACGAGAACCAAACAGACTGGCATAAATTCGTTTACACTGCCATGCTCACCTACAATTCCAGTGTTCATACAACAACGAAATTTACCCCATACGAACTCCTTTTTGGTCACAAACCTTATCTCCCCGACTCAGTATTTGGTTCTAGTCCAGACGCTACCTATCCCGAGTATATAAAGATGCTTCATCACCGATTAAAGGTGTCTCATGAAAAAGCCATAGAAAACATAAACGCTTCAAAGGAAATATCCAAATCCTACTACGATAGACACTCTCGTCCCATACAGTACAAAGTAGGTGACTACGTCTATTTAAAAAACCATGTCAGATTGCGCAAAGCACTTTCACCCTTATGGAAAGGTCCTTACAAAGTTGTGAAGATACATGGCAATAACACTCTTTCACTTCTTATCAACCGACGTCATGTAAAACACCATTTCGATGAACTAAAACCAGCACATTCGAATTATTAATATGATTCCCGTCTATGACAAATTTGTTATTTACTAACCCAGTTAAATTAAATTACTATTACAGACTGCAGGCCGCTTTTACAATAGCAACAACCGAGAATCAATATGTTGAATACATCACTCAAGGTCCTGGTATATTCTTCGATCCAGTTGGCTCTCTCAAAGTAGTTAATGATCAGTTTCACATAGTTATCCCTGTAGATATGTCCGCTTTCAAAGGTCACATCGAAAACATTCAAAATGCATTCAATAGAATACGGTACCAATGTCGAGAAAGTGAAGAAATAGACGAAAAACAATGCTCAAACATGTTAGAACCCTTAAATTCATTATATGCAGACATCTTACGTGACTTTGATTCATTCTCCCATATTATTTCTAATACCTTCTCTAAAAGATCCGCTTGGATATCTGGAATAGGTGTTATTTTTAGACATATATTCGGTACTTTAGATGAAGATGACGCTGAAAATTATAATAACGCTATCGAAAAACTATTTACAAATGAGAAGAAAATTAAAGATGCAGTCAGAGAAAGCATAATTGTTTCTCAGTCAGCTATTTCCAACGTTAATAATTCTTTACATGAAATCTACGTTAACCAAGCAAAATTGAATGACGTTATCGACAGTATAACTATGTCATATAACAATTTATCCAATATTGTAACAACTAACAGCTTTAAAATCAAATTCGAAAATGTTTTAAATGTTCTACAGGCTAACCTATACACCCTCTCTTTTAAGATAGAGGATATTTTAAACTCTATTCTATTTGTACAAAGTAATACTCTTCACCCATCTATTTTAACACCACGTCAGCTATACGAAGACATTATTAGTAACCTTAAGGTAGTTCCTAAGTATAAAGATTTCCCAGTAAATTTAGAATTAAACAATATTCATACTTTAATTAATATTGCTGAGTTAGTCTGTTACTACTTAGATAATAAGCTAATATTTGTAGTAAGAATACCCTTAGTTAGTGCATTAGAATATAACCTGTATAAAAACATTCCATTGCCTATTCCACATAGCTCAGAAACACCAAATTCTTTTAGTTTAATTTTACCTACAGAACAATTTTTAGCTTTAAGCAAAGACAAATCCTCATTTGCATTTGTAAAGAACCTACAAGATTGTAGAGATATATCCTACAAGACCTACCTTTGTAAACTATACGAGATTTATACCGTGTCGGGTAACCAATACTGTGAAATAGACATAATCACTAAAGCTGTATCCTCATTACCAGATAACTGCCAATATAGATTCCTTCATGGTAATATTGATGTTTGGCATAAGTTAAGTAATAATAAATGGATATTCGTACAATCTAAACCTACAAAGCTTACTATTGAATGTTCAAACAGTATACTATCAGAAACAATTGTATCCGGCACTGGAATACCTACTTAATATACCATATAATTGTGCAGCATATTGTAGAAATACTAGATTAGTAAGAGAAACCACCCCCACTCTCAAATTACCAATAGTTTCCTCTAGTTTTAATATTATTAACGATAGTTGCTGTAATATAGGTCGTATAAAGAAACTAAATATATCTCCTTTTAAAATTAATAATGTAAAATTAGATGAGCTTAAAAATCTGAAAATTGTATCTAACCAGATTATAGATGAGTTAAATTCTGTAGATAGTTCCAATAATTTTAATAAACATATAAGTTTCCCAATCCTTAGTGTAATTTCTGTACTTTTATGGTTAGCTTTAGTTTTACTATATATTTGTAAAAAGGGCAAGTGTTCAAAATCAAGGACGCATACAGTAACAGATGAACAAAATGAAAACACTCACATCGAATTAGAAGTAATTCCAAATCAACCGCGTTTGCGGATGGAATAATTTTCCGGAAACTTTCCCTTACGGTAAGTTTCCTCTTAACCGGGGGGCTGTTACATACCCCTTTAGTATGGGACATTGCTGACCTAACCATTACTAAGCAGGTATCATATGTCCCAGTACTCAAAGCACCATAAAGGGAAGTCAGTCTCTTCCGAACTCTAAAATTGAACACTCGTCTTTTCGTTTTAATTGTTACCTTTCTATTTCTATTTCCATAAGTTTCCAAAACTAGTGTAAATCTAATAAAATCAGTGTTTAAACCTCAACGCTTTTTTTTAAAAACGGTTTCCCGGAGTACCGTATAACAGTATATTATTTGAATATTTTTCAAATAATAATAATGATATTTTTTTCGGACATCTTACACTCAACGCCATCTAGTCCCAAGCTAAGCAGAGCTTGTATTATGGGTACTAGACAACTGATATAAATACATAAACATATTTATTTCTGTAAATACATATACATAACAAACACAGAAAACACCCAAAGCCGAAACAAATATTTTTAGGGTTCCGTAGTCAAATGGCAAGAAACGGAACCCTTATAGATTCATCATATCTCTCTGTCTGTCCGTCCGTATGTCACAGCCACTTTTTTTTAATTACACACATTTGGTCAAATACATACAGAGGCAGTCTTACATACATATTATGGAGAAATTACATTTAGACATTGAAAAAATGACCGGACATGCAAACATTGATTTTTTACTTTGTTTTTGTTTATTATTATTTACCTCGAAGATTATATGGCTTGGCTACATGTAAAAAAATAAGGTTATGTAAATTAAATCAAACCATTTTTATTTCAAATACACCAATACAACGGCACTTTTGAAACGTCGTGTAGTCAGTCAGTAGTCAGTCGTGAAGCTAATTGTGTGTTCCAATTTGTAGATCCTATGGAGAAGAACAGACAAGAAACTCCATGGACACGCTTTTCTAATATAGTTTTTTACAATTTTTGGTCACATTGGATTGTTTTATATTTCTATTTGGATCGAGTTATTCAGAAAACAGCCATATCGGTAAGTTTTTGCATAACTCGATTAATTTTATAAAATGGAAAATATCATTACATAACATTTGACCAGGCTGCCATGGTAAGGGTCACCATTATTACATGCAATCACAATGAGAATGGTGACCCCCTAGTCCTGGATTCTACTCATGCTTTCCATCAGGTAGAGTAGAGTTACTTTGGCCTAAATATAAATAAAATAAAATAAATATAAATATGTCCTTCCTCAAGAATCGAATCAAATCAATAAACTTCATACCAATGGTTCAAGGGTTAGTCGTGAATACGTAACAGACATATCTTTAAATATATATTATTAGTGATGATTATTACCTCGAAGATTATACGGTCTGGCTGCGTATAAAAGAGAAATATGTTACAAGTTTAAAAATACTTCATACAAGATACATCGACAGGTGTTAATGCATGCAAACGTAAGTGATATAGCAAATGTTACAAGCCTCAAAATTGTTGTCATCTGCAATTTTTTTGTATGGTTTGGAAAATTGCTTTTTAATCTATTTGCTGTATGCTGAAGTTCTTTTATTTATTATTATTCTCTTTGTTTAACTCTATAAACATATTAATTATTAAAAAAATATAAAAATAGTAGACCACCGACTTATCATTATTAATATACTAGCATTCGCCCGCGGTTCCGCCCGCGTGTATCTCGATTATTGCAGTAATAAGTAGCCTATATTTTATTCTGATATATAAACTATATATTACAGTAAAGTTTAATCTAAATCCGTTCAGTAGTTTTCGGGTGAAAGAGCAACAAACATACATACATAAATACATATATACATACTTTCGCGTTTATAATATTAGTAAGGATTAGCTAAACAAATTTTAATGTACATACGTGGAACATCATTTTCATCATCTTCTATAATACGTAAGCCAAGAGGTTCATCATCGCTGGACAAATCATCTTCTAGATCCATCTGTTCCAAATGAGCGGCTTGATTCTTTTTTTTGGGATCCTTTTCTATATTGTTCTTCATCTGCTCTTTTGCTTTCTCTAATTCTGGTACCCTAGAAATAACGTGAATATTAAATAATATCTATATTATATACTAAACCTGTCCCCTTATGATGTACCTGCTAGTAATGTTGCAGGGCGAAGCTTGTCTATAAAAGTACCCTAAGTTACCCTCACAGCATTGGCTGTCTGCCAGTGTAAGTTCCGTCAAAATCGGTCCAGTTGTTCCAGAGATAATAAACAATAATAAATAGACAGACTGACAAAAGTTGTTGATTTGATGCAAGTATTGTATATATATTTCCATACTAGCTACGCCCCGCGGTGTTACCCGTGTATTTTCGAGATAAAAAGTAGCCTACATATGTGATTATCTAGAACTCATTTTTAAATTAGCCATTTACAAACTATCTCTTTGGTTGCTATGCAAGTATGTTATGCATAGCAACCTGTGAAGTTTTGACAGGAGATAAACAGTGATACATTTTGACATCTACGATTTATGTATTCTTATAATCACCTAGCTTTCGCCCGTGTATCTCGATTATTGCAGTAAAAAGTAGACTATGTGTTATTCTGATATATAAGCTATATGACTTGTAAAGTTTCATCCAAATCCGTTCAGTAGTTTTTGCGTGAAAGAGCAACAAACATATATACACACATACATACATATAAACTTTCGCGTTTATAATATTAGTAAGATAGATGCATTTTGTAAAAAAAACTGATAATTTGAAATTACAAATGACACTTCACTTATAGTTGTTGATTGCTGAATTTTTTCAGGTATGTTTCTGAATCACACTTACGGTATTAGCGTATGTTCAAGTAGATGTCTAAAGGCTTTGAATGTCCGGATGGTGGCCGGCTCCCTGTTTATCATGAACTCGCTGTCCAACACTATCACGTTGCACTTTTCGCCTTCTGTTATTAGCACAAATAAATATTGCTTTTAATAATGATAACAAAGCTATTCTTAAAAGAATTAGGAATGGATTTAGAAGATATTAAGAAATTAAATATAAAATTACTTTGGTAATGCAAAAATGTGGACATGTCCGTACTTGCGAACGTCGTTGGTATGTGTACATATGTCAGTGCGCGTGCGTCAGTGCGTGTGCGTCAGTGCGTGTGCGTGAGTGCGTGTGCATAAGTGCGTGCGTGCCTGCGTACGTATGTGTATGGGTTTTTTTTTTTTTTTTTTTTTTTTTAATTTATTTAATTGACACTCAAAACATGTTTTACAATTATAAAGTCTGCCAAACTGCCAGTTTGGTGTTGTGTATCTTTGTGTATTCTCGTACTTTTATGTGTATATGCTGTAAAGTTTGTAAAATTAACTACTTGATTTATCATAGTTCCAATAAATCCAGTATCTCTTACCGTTATTAAAAGCACTACACACAGTGATCGGAATAGACCAGTGTCTGTTGAATTCCATCAGACATCGCAGAGCATTCTCACTGGCGATGAACTTCGAGCCATTTGTAGCTGCATACTGAGCTAGTTCTCTGTGCAGCTCCAAGATTGGCAGGATAGACACACTGGTTTCAGCTGAAATAAAAGTTTTAGATATAATTTGTAACATACATTTTATATTGTAACATACACTCTAAATCATAAGAGACAGAACTATGTTTAGAATTACATTTTATTATTTATGAACCTGCCAAACTGACTAGAAGCCCACCAGGCATGAACACTTCTCCTGGTCGTAGGAGCCTTACTAGGTAGATTGCAGCCCTCTAGGTGTCGTATTTCGTTGGTGGGAGTGAGACTGGAGGCCTAATCATTCTGCATCATTGCCTCGGCCTGCGGAGGCCGGGAGAATGATACAGAATTATCTAACTAGGCCGCCATGGTAGGGGTCACCATGTTGCATTGAGTATGGGTCATCATTCTCACAATAAGAATGATGACCCATACTCCTGGATTCTACTCATGCTTTCGATCAGGCAGAGTAGTCACTTTAGAATAGAATAGAATAGAAACTCTTTATTTGTACACCTTAATACAGAGTTTCATTACAGTACAATAAATGACATATATAAATGTAGTGTACAAAAGGCGGCCTTATTGCCAAAGGCAATCTCTTCCACTTTGATTGGCTTAGATAAAAAAGAAATACTCTGCTTGATGGAAAGAATCCAAACACCCTCAGTGTGAATGCAGACAATCAGCATGGTGATCCACAATCTGGCGGCCTAATCCTTTATACATAATTGAATCTTTTTTTTTTAATAATGTGTGGCCAGCTAGGGTGTTTGGACTTGTCTTTAAATAAGTACACTTACTTGGTAATACGAACGGGTAGGGGTGCTTGTGGCACGGCTCAGGAACTGTGCATGGCTTGATGATAGACATAAGTTTGTCTATCGACTGTGGTAAGCTGACGTGAGGCAAATCTCTCACATGTACCTAGAATTTTCATTTTAGTTCAATAATATAGAATGTATTTTTTTCGGTTTAAAACTCAAAAAGTAGCCAATGTCCTATCTCCGGAACTAAAATATCTGTGTACTGAACTTCTTTTAAATGGGGTCCATCGGTAGCTTTTACACAGAGTTCTTTCACAAATAATATTAGTAAGGATGTATGACGGCCAATGCTGAGCCTACATGTCCATCCTTCTATACTTTCAAAATATTCGGCTTTCTAACAGTACTATAAAATTGTTTGACTTGTCTTAGCAATTTCTGACTGACCAATTTTTGGAGTTTTTTTGAATGTATGTATGTAAGATCTCGTTGCAGATTATCGATGATTGATAGTTTTACACAAACCGGTATATGCACAGATTAATCGCTACCTTTCAGACTACCGACTATCTTTAGATGCACATATCGACTATGGATAGACGAATTATACAGTTTGATTTCAAAATACACGTATCACAGATTATTAAAGGTATAGTTTTAAAAAAATAAATTTATGTTGTAACTGGGTTTACAATAACAAATATTTACATATTTGAAATCGATATTATCTAGTAACACAATTTTTATAAAACAAGTTAAAAAGTGGCCTCTTTTGTCAAAAATCTTTCGGACATCTTACACACAACGCCATCTAGTCCCAAACTAAGCAATGCTTGTATTATGGGAACTAAACAACTGATATAAAATACATAAACATAAACACACTTTTTTTGTAAATACATACATTTTATACATAGAAAAACACCCAGACTCCGAAACAAATATTTGAGGATCACACAAATATTTAGTCTGACCCGGGAATCGAACCCGAGAGCTCTTGATCAGCAGCCGCATACGCTAACCACTAGACCAACAAGGCAGTTAAAAGAGACTAATTTAATTTTTAATTTAAATTTAGAACTTACATCAATTAAAGTCTCCTTCAGTGCTGCCTCATATTGATGAGGCTTTGAAGATGCTAGTGGGATTTGTGCTGCCATATCAAACCGCTGCGGGTAACAACTTAACCGTTGCGCTCTAACTTTGAACTCAGCTTCGTATATAGTTTCGATAGCTGGCTTGGGTCGCAATGCACGAACGCAGTGGGTACTAACCCATAGAGATTTTGCCCATTCTATGTATTCCTTCTGTTCCTTCTCGTACACTTCTTTTATCACCTTCAATTTTAGTATCAACGTTTTAGTTAAAGAATCAAGGCATAAAAAATGATATTTCACTACTGTAAAGTTATAATATTCTTAATTTCTTACAAAAAAAACCCCATTAGGTTGGAGAATTTAGCTTGAGAAGCATTATCAAAAAAAAATTAAGTCTCAAACTTGAAGGCCGTTCCTGTCGTCTCTCAGTTTTTTATTACTACTAAAAACATATCATATTTGTGTCTAAGCCAATCTAAAACTCCATACAAACTAGCTGACTCACTTAGCGTAATGTTATACCTCGGAGACAATTATTTTTGTCATATTTGCTATTATGCACTTTACTAGAACTTTTCAAGAGGAATAATTCTATCATACATAATTTTCACAAATGTTTAACCATTGCAACAGACGCAATGGAAACTCTCGGGAAATTGTTTTACAAACTGAAGTTTTTTTTTTTTTTTTACTTCGCTCCTCAGTCACTGTGTGATGATATATTATATAGCATACTAGCTTTCGCCCGCGTGTATGTTAGTTATCGCGGTAAAAAGTAGCCGGTGTCCTTTCTCATTCTCTAGACTGTCTGTGTACCAAATTTAATTTAAATAGGTTCAGCACTTTTGGTGTGAAAGCCGGACAGACAGCAGACAGACAGTTACTTTCATCATCATCAATCATCAACAGCCTTTAACAGTCCACTGCTGGACATAGGCCTCTCCTTTGAAAGGAGGTTTTGGCCTACTATACCACGCTGGCCAGACGGGTTGGTATAGGGTTTGTTACAAGTTATCCTTCTCTTGGCAGTGATGTTAGCTGCTTATTTTGTTCCTTTAGTCGCCTCTTACGACACCCATGGAATGAATAGGGGTGGTGACAGTTACTTTGGCATTTATAATATTAGTGAGGAAGTTAGAATAAATATGGAAACATTATTTCTCAAAATATACCCCCTACCTCAAAATTTCTTCGATCCATTTGTGTAGGCCTGAGGTATTGCATCTCCTCCAGTATCTTTGGGTACATAGAACTAAGCACTTTCAACCCTTTATAGTGTTGTGTTTCTGTGAGCACAGACAACTTAGGATACTGGACCATGGGACGCAGACCAGGTACAAACATTTTTGATGTCATCTTGGCCTGTAAAACATATCAATAATTTATTAATATTAATAGCAGTCTTACAGTTACATTCATAAACCATCACCATCGCCAAACCGGTAACACTGTCAAGCGCTAATGGGCATATCAGAAGATGTTCAAATTATTTAATTGATTGCAATTAATTAATTAGTTACGATAATTACATAACGAATTAGCAGGTAATGTGGTCAATGACTCCAGAAGAAGTCCGCAGAGCGGGATCGGGAAAGGGCTGATCCCGCTCGAAGGAGGCGGCGAAGGGGACGCGGTAGAGGCCGCTAGCTCCCCAATCGTAGCTTAAGGGTCGCTGCGGTCACATTATGGGCCGCCGCGGGGTTTAGTGGGTAGACCGGTTGCCCGGGAGTCCCACATACGCCCTTCGTTTACCCCACGAAGGGTATGGTGCGAGAAGCATTTCCCGCGTACAAAAAAAAAACATAAAGCAGAAATAACTTGGAATGTGAATCTAAAATAATAATAAATCTTTCGGACATCGGACTCGTAACACCATTTAGTCCCAGACTAAGGAAAGCTGTACTATGGGTACTTGACAACTGATATATATGTTTTTGTTTTGGACATCTTACACACAACGTAATCCAGTCGCAAACTAAGCAGAGCTTGTATTATGGGTACTAGACAACTGATATAAAGTGCTGGCAACTATGATGCAGACTTCATATGACACAGGAATTTTACCAGACTTGTGGAGGACGGCGTCGGTGACACCCATATTTAAAAAGGGAAGTAAATTGGATCCATCAAACTATAGACCTATCAGCTTGACCAGTGTGGTATGCAAAGCTATGGAGAAAATCATAGTAAAACATATCCGTACCTTCCTTGCCAAACACAAAATTATCCCTGAAGAACAACATGGCTTCTGCCCTCACCGATCCACAGTTTCCAACTTGTTATCATGCTTGTCGTCATGGACCAAATACTTTAATGAGAGGGAACCTATCGACGTGATATACCTGGATTACGAGAAAGCTTTCGATAAGGTGCCTACACAGAGACTTTTGCAAAAATTAGAACATATAGGAATACGCGGAAAGCTACTAGCGTGGATCAAGGCTTTCTTACAGCAAAGAACTCTAAAAGTGCGTGTAGGGGAGACTTTCTCAAACCACCGCCAGGTGTACAGTGGTGTGCCGCAAGGCTCAGTGCTGGGCCCTGTGCTATACACAATATACACGTTTGACCTTCCACGCTGCCTGCGGTGTAGCGTCAGCATTTTTGCGGATGACACAAAGGTATTTGCCAACCCACTCCTGGACTACGACAAATTGCAAGAAGATCTAAACACAATAGCGAAATGGTCTCGGGAGTGGCTTTTGAGCCTTAACGCTTCAAAATGCACAGTATTGCATATAGGACGACGAAATCCCCGTCTGGGTTACAAGTTGGACCATGACGAACTAAAGGAGGTCAAGACGCAGACTGATCTTGGAATCAGAATAACAGATGACTTGAAATGGGAAGAACATATAATGTCAATTGTTAAGAAAGCAAAAAGCTTAATTTACCTCATTAGGAAGGCATTTGGAGTTTTAACACCGGAAATGATACTTCGGATTTATAAAACATTTGTCAGACCCATATTGGAGTACGCGTTTCAAATCTGGAGTCCATATTTTGTTAAGGACATTGAGGTTCTCGAGAGGGTACAACGCAGTTTCACTAAGATACCGCGATCACTGAAAAAACTACCATATGAAGAACGTTTGAAGATCCTCAAACTTACAACTCTAAAGGCTCGCAGGGATCGCGGTGACTTAATCGAAACATTTAAAATCTTAAAAGGACATTATGACCTCCAGGAATTGGACAAAATATTCATACGAAGTGACAATACTCATCTGAGAGGTCACAAACTTAAACTTTGTACCAGCTTCTCGAACAACAATCCTCACAAACACTTTTTGAGCAACCGCGTGGTCAGAGCTTGGAACCAGCTGCCAGATGAAGTTATTTCTGCCCAAAACTTAAACCAATTTAAAAATCGACTGGACACTTACTTGCTTAAATTGAAGGGGAAAAACTGATTGGAATCTATCAAGATGCAGGCTTATATCAGTTGTTTCAACTGGCTGCCTGTCTATAAATAATAATAATAATAATAATAATAAAAGACACAAACATACTTTGTTTTTGTAAATAGATACATATTATACATAGAAAACACCCAGAATCCGCAAAACAAATATTTGTGCATCACACAAATATTAGGTCCGACCCAGGAATCGAACCAGAGACCTCTTGATCAGCGGCCGCATACGCTAACCGCTAGACCAACAAGGTAGTCATATGTACATATATATATACACTAGCTTTTGCCCGCGGCAAATTTTTTTGCGGTAAAATGTAGCCGATGTCCCTTCCCAAGTTCAGTTCTATCTTCATACCAAATTTCATCAAAATCGGTTCAGTGATTTACGCGTGAAAGTGTAACAGACAGACAGAGTTACTTTCGCATTTATAATATTATTAGTAGGGATTTAAAAATATATAGTTTTAATAAATACTAAGCCAACATTGTGTGGTTAAATACTCTGCATTGTATGCACACACAATGAGGATGGTGGCCCCTACTCCTGGATTCTACTCATGCTTTCCATCAGGCAGAATAGAGGCACTTTGGTAGGATAAAATATTATAAAAAAAAAACCCACATCTTTATTTTTAAAGATATTATCCCAATTAATAACATTAGGGGGATGTTCCTCGTCGTCACTTGATGCAAGAGGGTCCACAAATCTATTTGTTATAATCTTTTCTGTGTTGCAGTTATCCAATACTGATTCTTCTATGAAAAACTTTCCTGATGTAGCTGATGTGCACCTGGAAAATAAACTAAATATTAATATCTAGTATACTAATCTTTTCAATGTGTGGAGGAAAGGAAACCCTCACCAGGTTCAGTGTATTGCTATATCAGAATCAAACCAACTAAAAGGACACTATTACTTCACATATCGAAAGAAAGGAAAGAAAGTCCAAGGGACTTTATCTGGCAGAAAGCTGATTACATAAAGAGTAACTTAGGCTAATTTTTTTTAGACTGTCAATGCTCCGCTACACAAGAATAAAGGTAGAAACACATTATCGGACGTGGCTGACAGCCGTGATCTAGAGTATGAACATACACTGAGCTGTTCTAACTATCGGTCGTAACAAGAGCGTTCGGACGTCCGACAGAAATCTGGCATAAGACTACTGATGAGACTGTGCACACTTACCAGTCGCGGCTGTCAGCCGCGTCCGATAATGTGTTTCCAGCTTAACATGGATTCAGCTATTATATTAACAACACTACTTGACATCCTGAATGTCTGACTACATAATTAGTTGTTTGTTGATATTAAGAAAATGTAGTTATATTTTTATTTTCACCTATAATTGAACTAATAACTTTTTAGTACAATAAGAAACAAGTTTCAATAATACAAAGGGTCCACTTGATCAGAATACAATAAGCAAGTAAAAAGTTTAAATAGTATTTAAACTCTCGTACCAGTCAAACTGTCGTATGTGATCCATCATCTTGAGAATTGCAACAATTAACTTATCCTTAAACTATTAGATTTAAATCAATAAACACATTTATACCGCATGTTTAATTTAATGAATTTTATTTACAGGACAGCTGACATTTGACAGTGGCCGAATTTTCCGATGGCTGACTTGACAGTTGACACTTTTACAGTAAACAATGATTGGATTGGGGTTTTGTTTTGATAATTTGTCTACCAATAGGCAGTGCTGCCAACAAATTTTTTTTTTTATCAAATAAACGTTTGAAAATACATATTGTAGTTATGAATAAGGCTTCAATAAGGGGTAAATATAAAATTGGGCTTCAATATTTATAACTATAACCTAAAAGCCTATAAGTTCTAAAATCTCACGGTAACTGAAACAAAAGCTTAGATTTTAGTGTGTTTATGATCCCACTATCAATGTTGCAATAGCAAAAATTTGGAATTTGTTTTAAATTTTACAACTAGATGTCGCTGTAATGCCTAAAAGAGTTGTAAGGGTACACCATAGTCAACGCAGAAGGCAGTTTATGCTTTAATTTTTGTGCAACAAAATATTATTTGTAAAGTTTTTATTCTTTAATAATCCGAAACCGGAGCCCAATGATGTAGAAGCATCTCACGGCCGCCATGTTGCATTGTATACCTATGTTTATGGTCTCGGGTTCGACCAAATGCTTGTGTGATCCACAAATATTTGTTTCGGAGTTTTCTATGTATAATGTGTATAATATGTATGTATATTTATAACAACAAAAAGTATGTTGTATTAAATCAGTTGTCTAGTAGGTACCCATAATACAAGTTCTGCTTAGTTTAGGACTAGATGGCGTTGTGTGCAAGATGTCAAGATGTCAATTCTACTCATGCTTTCCAGCAGGCGTAGTTACTTTGCTAGGCTTAAATATAAAAAAGTAACTATAGGTATAGTCTAATTTACAGATGTTTTTTCAATTTTTTTTTGTTTAATTTAAAGTTTAATGCTCTCATATTGAGGGTGAGCAAGGTGGTTTCCAATAATATTAGAAAAGAGAAGAAAGTATTGTTAACTAATTTAAATAAATAAATATTTTTAACTTTTTAATAAATATTTATAAAATTTTATTGATCTATTTGTTCAAGCTAATCTTGACTGCCTTGTTGCTCTAGTGGTTAGCGTATGCGGCTGCCAATCAAGAGGTCTCGATTTCGATTCCAGGTCGGAGCAAATGTTTGTATGAGCTGCAAATTTTAATATTTGTTTCGGAGTTTGGGTATTTTCTATGTATAATATGTATGTAATTACAAAAAAAAGTATGTTTATGGATTTATACCAGTTGTTTAGTACCCTTAATACAAGCTCTGCTTAGTTTGGGACTAGATGATGTTGTGTGTTAAAAAAAAAACTGAAACGGGTAAACCGATTCTGACGGACTTTCACTAGCAGAAAGCTGTTGTTATACAGAGTAACTTAGGATACTTTTTTTTTTACTAGCAACGACTAACAGCCGCGTCTAATACCGCAGAATTAGGCTAGTTAGTTAGTTATTTTTACTTTGATGAACATTTCTCCGTAAACTAAATTAATATAGATGAGTTTGACTTAATAATTTCCTCTTTAGGTATTTAGTTACCGCATGAAAGACTGAAGGTAAGATGGAACACTGACAAGGGAGATACAGAGAGACTTGAAATCAAATAGTGGAATGACAAGATGACTGTGGAATTGAATCCAGAAGTTCATATTACAGAGAAAACACATTTTTTTTATGTTCTTTTAAAGAATACAAATGAGTCATCTTTCTTCTTAAACTACCTCGATGGTTAAGCGATTGGCGTACGCTACTGCTGATCAAGAGATCTCGGGTTCGATTTCCGGTTCGGAAAAAAGAGGAATGTTGATGTTTTCTAATAATAGAAATGCCTTTGGAAGTGGGTAGTGGGGTCTTAACACTCAACCCCAGCTCTTCAAGCACGTAAATCAGTCGGTCCTGTCCCTGATCTCACTGGCTCGAAGGCGCAATGGTAGCGTATGTGAATGTGACTCCGTTCTTGAGGTCTCGGATACGTATCCCGGGTCAACCCAAATGTTTGTGTGATCCACAAATATTTACTTCGGAGTTTAGGTGTTTTATATGTATAACATGTCCCTATTTATTTCCAAAAAAAAGGTTATTATATATATATATATTTATATCAGTTGTCTAGTACCCATAATACAAGCTCTGCTTAGCTTAGGACCTATTTTTATTTATTTATTAAACCTTTAACATTACAACAGATATAATTACAATAATAGCAACATAAGACCCCCAAGGTTAATACCTATGCTAGCTTTCTCGAATCTGTCCAAAATAAAATTGGCTTAACACTTACAATGTATCCTCGAAAAAAAGAAACTAATCTCAGACTTACTACCTTATGATATTATTAATACCTACATATGTCCAAGCGTAAAACCAGAATCCATCACTTCTGATCACAACTTAAATAATTTTAACAAAAAGGAACCGATTTCAAAGAAAAACTATTCCGAGTAGGTACCCAAATCGCGACAATCGGCCCTCGATTTCCTTGGGATCCCATTATCAGATCCCGATATGGTGACGGTGGGACCACCTGTATGTAAGCTACGCCCATTCCAATTCAAAAAGAATTTTTCAAATCGGTTCATAAAGGACGAAATTATCGCTGAACATACATACAAAAAAAGAGATTCCGACGAATTTAGAACCTCCTTTTTTTTTGAAGTCGGTTAAAATATTATTTTAGTTTAAGCTTTAAATTTTTCTGTGTTGTGGTAGTATGCGGTAGTCCGCTCGCCTATATACTATACATCAACATCATCAACAGCCTTTAACAGTCCACTGCTGGACATAGGCCTCTCCTTAGAAAGGAGGTTTTGGCCTACTATACCACGCTGGCCAGACGTGTTGGTATAGGGTTGGTTTCAAGTTTTCCTTCTCTTTGCATTGATATTATCTTGCGTAGTTTATCCCTTAGTCGCTTTTTACGACACCCGCGGGATGAATAGGGGTGATGACACTCTGTATTCTTAATCCGTCACCACACGGACTCTACGGGATCTACTGCTTAACTTAATCTCCGAATCACGAAAACACTCATAACATGTCATGCCACAAACAGTCACCCATCTAGGTCTGACCGCGCCGTTGCTTATTCTCGGTGATTGTTTCCAATGACCTCCTTAGGTCCATCCATTCGGCTATGAGCGCTATGAGCCTGGATCATTATTGCGAATCTATCGACACCTAATTAATAAAACCGGTTCAGTATCTTAGACGCTAGGGTGAAACATAAAAACACACTTATACAGAGTGCTAAAACTGTTACTATTCCTTTTGACTTCACCGTAGTCTTGAAAATAGTAAACATTTTTTCATTATCCTAAGAAGAAACTACTTATGCTTCGAAGCATCCTAGGTATCCTACACCAGAAAGGACACCCAATCCAAGCCTTGTCAAACAGACCCAAACTAAAAAATCAAAGCCCTGTGTCCACATACAACATGTCAACGGATTCGCATGACTAGTTGTAGGTACAGATTAAGAGAAAAAAAGAAAAACTATCTAGTCGCTTACTTAAATAAAGAATCAAAAAACTAAAGTATAGGCTCCAATATCATTGATACCTATTAGAGCGTATTTTGTACGAAATAGGCTCGTGGCTCCTTGGCTCTGTCAAGAATAGGGTTGGCAAAAATAGCAGATTTTTACGCGACACTCACTTGATCAACGTATTTGATTGTTGTAATAATAACGTAGTGTATGTAAACTGCATCTAACAAGTACTGCATTACCTTAAGCATAGATTTCAGATTTCATTCATCTATCAATATCAAGAGTACGTGAAAAACCATTTATTACCTAATACAAAGTAGCAATTTTGCATTGTAATTTGAATATTATTTTGGTAACTATCTATCGAAGTACGTACGTAAAAATAAAAGAGGTTACTGTATATTTCGTATATTCCTTATTTGTTCTGTGACAATAAATGCGACCTTGATAAAAAAAATTGTACGTATTGTTTTTCTGCTTTTTACTTTCTTATATCCCTATGTTTTAAACAAACTTTAAAAAAAGATGGCTTTTTTCTCTTTTTTATCTGTGTTCTTGCAAGAAGTTTTCGAAAATAACTTTGTGCACCTACCCGTTAATATTGATCAATGAGCGAATTGTAATCGTTTTTGCGTTATCAGTTGCTAAATTATAGTGGGTCAGTGTCATAACTAAGTATTTGCAATAAAAACCGTGAGAAGTGCGTAGCCACGGTACTGCCTCACTGATGCATTGTGACAAACTGTTTCGGCAAGAATTTCGCACTTCACCTTTAGTTTGCCTTCACCTTCATTGCACTCGGACCGTAGGAAGTGCTTGTTTCAGCTAAGTGTTGGGTCGTTGCACCGCAATGGCGGGGAAGCAAAACCGCCGTGTCGCGTAAAGCGCAGCCATTACTTCGCAGTCACACAGTACGCATGCGCGGATGTCGCGATTCCGCGCCAAAACATCGCATTCAAAATACTCGGACGAATTTATTTATTTTATGAACGATTCTTATTTTAGTATAAATATTATAAGTTGATAGTTTTATTTTATTATTTGTGTTGTGTTGTTGTTGGAAGACGACGATTTTAATTCAACATGAAATATAAGGTAAGTTATATTCTTAATCTAAGACAAGTGCATTTAGAATTAATATGATCGTTAATAATAAATTTTTAGAAAGCATGCTTAGATATGTACTTAAATTTTTAATGTAATCCTATTTGAAATAAATTTAAATACAAAATAAGTGCACAAATAATATAATAATAATATTAAATAAAAAACTTCAACGATGTTCTATAAATAAAAACATAATTAGTGGTTGTACAGAAATTAGAAAATTATAAAATGCATAACTTTCATCTTTAATTTCTAAAGGTTCTCTTAACTTAAAGTATGACATAAATGTTATCGTTTTTTTTATTTAAATAATAAATCCGTTCAGATCATTATAAAAATTATTTTGACATAGAAACTTTCCGTATTCTACCTACGATTGTTTCTTATAACATCTTAACAATTTTTATGTTCATTCATATTCAATTATTCCTTTGTCAATTCCGAAGATTCCTTCGAAATCATTAGTACCTTATAATTACTTAGTTTGTTTTTTGACCTTATTAAGAACCTTCATCTAAATTATATTTTCTATAATACTAATGAATATGAAATCAAAATATTGCCAGCGAGTATTTTATTGTGGTCTGATGCAGAAACAAAAAAATTTTGAAAAGAAAAATATACAAAATAATATTAAAGTATTGCCATTACGGAGGTACTCTATAAAAAAGTAATTCGAACTTAGGTAGGTAGGTGGGTACCGACCCACCTATGTGTGAGACATTAGTCGTTAGAAATTCCTTCAAAAATATTCCTGCGTCTTCCTATTCGATTTGAAAATAGAATTTGATAGTGTTGTTTATGACCTATTTTTCTATATAAATAATTAAGTCGAGCTTAAATAAGTTTAGAACTGCTACATCAAGTATTTACTGTTTATTGATTTTATTTCTGTTTGAGCTTTTTTAAATAAAACAATTAAAAAATTATGATGATTCTTTCTCGGTGATTCTTTCCAATAACCTAAGGCCACTTAGCTGTGGCCAATTTTGTTTCGAGTTTTCCTTCTCATTGTCGGGCGTAGTTTTGATTACTTAGTCACCTCTCACGACACCCATGGGATTTAAAGGGGTGGGTGATGACACTATGTATTCCTAATCCCGCATACATGGACGTCTAAAATTTACAATTCATACGCTTATAGTAAACATATAATTATGTTATACGATACTTACGTTAAGTCCTTATAGGGGTTCCGAAGTTTATAACTCGTCGAAACGGTAAGTGCTAGAAAGATGAAACTTGGTATGAATATGTGTTGTAATTATGTCGACAATGTGCTACATTAAAATTATGAAAAATAATTTCTATTTGGGGTACCTCCCCTTCACGTAAAGTGGAAATGGTTTTCTTTCTCGGGGCTACCCCATCGTGTGGGGTATCATTAGATAGGTCTTTTAAAAACAATAAAGGGTTTCTACAACAATTTCTTGATTTAGGTATCTGTTTGCAAGAAATTCCACAATAAAGGGCACTTCTTTGTAATCACGTCCTCTCCTATCTAAAGGCTTAACAGCTGACTCAAAAAATCTATCTAGAAACATTCGTGATGGTGGTCCATATAATGAAATTTAAAGGAAAACTATGACGGATTAGATGACTTTAGTTCAGGAGTTATAAAAGCTTAACTTGAAAAACGTCATACAAAATAAACACATTTTTAAGTAGGTAAACATAACAATATCTATTGGAAACGATTTCAAATCCACGTACCATTATGTGTGGAACCCTTTGCTGTGCATGGCCTGACACGCACTTGGCCGATTTTTTACTACTACAAATAATTGAGACATAACAATTTATCTTCGTTTGACAATGGTAGGCGAATTAGTTTAAATCTTTTGTACAGGTAATTGACATCTTACAAAATAATCGCATTAGATATAGATGCAGTTCAACGGTAAAAATTGTAGCGTACTTAAATGTTTCAGCGATTCTGAAACTGAAATTTACGAAACTGTTGTCGAAATAAGTTTAAAAAAAAAACGATGAGTATTTTTGATCACGTGATACATCAACGAATTAATAGTCCACGGTGGGACCTAGGCTACTCCTGAAAAAGAAAGAAACAAGTTTGTTAGTTACACACACAATCATGACTGCCTTGTTGGTCTAGTGGTTAGCGTATGCGACCGCTGAGCAAGAGGTCTCGGGTTCGATTCCCGGGTCAGACCAAATATTTGTGTGATCCACAAATATTTGTTTCGGAGTCTGGGTGTTTTTCTATGTATAATATGTACTTATGTATTTACAAAAAAAAAAGGTATGTTTATGTATTTATATCAGTTGTTTAGTACCCATAACACAAGCTCTGCTTACTTTGGGACTAGATGATGTTGTGTATAAGATGTCCAAAAAAAAAAATTATAAATGCGTAAGTTACTTTGTATGTCTGTCGCGCTTTCAAGCCAAAAGTACTGAACCGTTTTAAATGAAATTTGGAACACAAAAAGTCTAGACTTACATACTTTTTACCACGTAATAGATAGATTTTTAAGAAATGATCTATGTTCAGCAGTGAGCTACTAAGGCCTTGATTCATGACCTGAAATTCGTGAATTACGTTCATAGGTACAATTACATTATAATACAATGAATTTCAGACACGATCTTCAGTGATTAATTAAAATATGAGAACCACTCGTATTCCTCAGGTTCTCATAACACCGGTTTCATTTACGTTTCGAATAATAAATACATATATACAAATAAATAAAATCGGAGTTTCTGTATGTATTGATCAGTTTCTTACTAAATGTATTTCAAAGTATATACGGTATCTACATATGAAATTAAATTTTTAGTCTGTCCTTTCCGGGTAATCTCTGACACGGCTGGACCGATTTCGACGAGACTTTGATTGGTAGAAAGCTGATGGTACAAGGAGTAGCTTAGACTAATTTATTTTAAACTAGCTTCGCTCCGTGGCGTTATTCGCAATTTACAACAATAACAACGGGTAGCACCTTGTATAATATAAATAAATAATATAATAATATATAATATGTATCTCAATTTAAGAGCAAGGCTCTTGTCGGTGGAGCAATCGCCACTCCTCTCGTTTTAAATAAAGAAATATATTTCGGACATCTTACACACAACATCATCTAGTCCCAAACTAAGCAGACCTTGTATTATGGGTAGTAGACAACTGATATAAATACTTAAACGAAAATTTTATTTATTTATTGACTGCCTTGTTGGTCTATTGGTTAATTCGCGTTAATTCGCAAATATGTGTGTATAATATGTAGGTATGTATTTACAAAAAAATAAGTATATTTATGTATTTGTATCAGTTGTTTAGTGTCCATATTACAAGCTCTGCTTAGTTTGGGACTAGATGACGTTGTGTGTAAGATGTTCAAAATATTTATTTATTTATTATAACATCATCTTCATCAGCCTATCGCAGTCCACTGCTGGACGTAGGCCTCTCCCATTGCACACCACTCTGATCGATTTTCTATCTATACAAATAAATAATTTTGGAGTGTCTGTTTATAATATCAAATGAACAGCTATTTTCTAAATGCATATA
Organism: Phragmatobia fuliginosa; assembly: GCA_932526445.1. Lineage (NCBI taxonomy): Eukaryota > Metazoa > Arthropoda > Insecta > Lepidoptera > Erebidae > Phragmatobia > Phragmatobia fuliginosa. Next base: position 1,461,648 of record OW052063.1, on the reverse strand, counting down.
AAAGTATAGACGGTACTTCATAAAAAAAAGAAATTTTGTCTATCTGTCTGTTCTTCTAATTTCTGAAACGAGTGATTTTGATGGAGCTTTCACTGGTAGATTGCTGATGATAAATTAAGCTAATTTTTAGATTGGTTTCGCCCCGTGGTGTTACTCAAGGTGGTACAACAACAACAGCGGGACTCTAGCACGGAATACATAATAGTACCAGCACAGAAGACTCACTCCGAAAAGTAAATTAAAGTTATAGATACCCTCGGTGTCAAAAGATTAAGTTCAATTCAGATCGCACAGCGCCGAATCACTACGATTATATTTACCTACAGTTGCGTCTCTTTCTATCGTGTAACTCTTAACTGTTCTGACGATGTCTGTTCGACCGGCGTGTCTGACCCGGCAGGCAGCCGGCCGACTATACCTAAACTGCGGAGTGACACCCCCCTGACTCTAGTATATTTTAAAGTACTTATAGATTATTAGCTTATATAGATAAAGAAGCCTTAAATGAGATCATTGTATGTATACCAATTGTGTTCGGCAAGCAGTTTAGTAAGTGTTAGTAACTACCCACATACATCCCAACGTGTGCAGTCAGCACATATCATTGCTTTGTTGTTACTCTAATTACATACATGTACTTATTCAATGGAGGTCACGTTAAGCAGACGGCCCCGGTTGTTATCATAAGATGGCAGTCGTGAAGCTTAGTTTTAGACCTTAGGGAGGTTTAAAAAACATCCAACGGCAAGATTACGTAGCCACAACGTGTCTTGCTGGTCCATAACCCGAACTCACACAAACATTAGTTTGTATGATCTACAGATAGCTTTGATCTAGAATTTGAACCTCAAGCACAGCAAGTCGCATACACTTCCACTGCGCCACCGAACCTGTCATAGTCAAAAGTCAAGTTCATTATAAACTTTTTTTTTCTTATTTTCTTTTTCTTTTCTTTTCTTAAAAAATACAACTCCCGCATTAGGAATATAAATTCCTGTGTCGCGGGGGACTTGACAAACATACATGAAACGGACACAAAGAACACCCAGACTCAGAACAACAAATTATGAATCACACAAAGTGTTATCCTACGTGGGATTTGAACCCACGACACTTGGCGGAGTAGGAAGCGGCGTGGCGACCGCTTAAGCCACTAGGCCAATCGTGCAGTCATACAGTCAAACTAGCGAGTCCCACCGTGTAGCCCGCTGTTTTTGTTGTAAATCGGGAGTAATGCCGCGGTTAGAAGCTAGTCAAAATTACTCCTCGTGTCATTAGTTTTCTGACAGTGAAAGTTATGTTAAAAATCGATCCAGCCGTTTTAGAGATATATCCAGATCAAACAAACAGACAGACAAAATGTTTAAAAATTGCCATTTTGATGTAAGTACCTTTAATACTTTGCTATGCGTTTAATAAAAAACTATTCATTTGATATTAAATACAGATACTTTAATTTTATTTATCTGTATAAATACACATACTTTATGTAGTTTGGCGGTGATTCACCTCGGAGAGCACGTAAAGCCGTCGGTTCCGGTTGTCATGAACATCTATGGCAATCGTTATTGGGAAGTGTGTGCCCTCAAATATACTGACAACTAGTTCAATCTTCGAATTTCAGTTCTCCCTTAGGGATGCGGAGGTCCGATGCCAGTCGCTCCGTGGAAAAACTGAAATTCAAGTAAAACCGGTTGAACTAGTAGCCGACCCCAAATAAACTTGGGAATAAAGGCTCGGAAGATGATGTATAAATACACATACTCGTATTTGTAAATAATAATTAATTATTGTAATTATATAAATTAGAACATAATAATACTTAATAGTTAATAATGCAGTTTATAAAATAGTTTATTATTTATCATTTGTTTAGTTAATCCATCAGCAGTACTGATTGTGTCCCGCTGACCTGATCCATTTGTATCTATTGTCCTAGGTTCAGAACCGTATACAAAAGCATACCAACCTATACAATATAATATATTATTATGTTGTGTTGTTATGTTGTCATAGACTGTACCTAGTAACGGTCACTCGTAAAAGGCTATAATGAGAACAATGTGTACTAAATAACTTAGCTTCATACTTAACAGTATTTTCTTTGTATTATTACAAAAAAAAAGTGTGTTTAGTGTATGTATTTATATCAGTTGTCTAGTACCCATAATACAAGCTCTGCTTAGTTTGTGGACTAGATGGCATTGTGTGTAAAATGTCCTAAATATTTATTATTTTTTTCATGTATATTTTTTTATATTGATTTCTAAACTTTCCCTAACTTTACATGAGAAGTATTACTATGTATGTTAGTTCTATCTATAGGTACAATTAAATAGAATTAAAGTATTTATTTGTAATTTCAATTATATGAAATATACGTGAACAATTTCTAATATTTTTGACTCTTTGTCCGTGGTTTGATAGGTTTTGATAGATCTTTCACTAGCACATAGCTGATGTTATAAGGAGTTACTCAAGCTACTTTTTGAGACTAGCTTTACTCAGCGGCGTTGCCCCTTGTTTACAACCAAATCCGTGGTTAACACCGCGGGCTTCAAATAGTACCTATTTTAGAGTATTTTTTCTAGATTTTTTTGATTAGTTTATACATACTAATGAGTTGGAAATTATACGTATAAATTAAAATGAGGTAAAAACTACTAGTAAGGATAGCCTACTAGTCAATATTAAATTTTTCAATTAATTTTTGTATGTTTCGTCAAAGATTCAGTTTGATATACTACTTGGTTTGATTCTAACCCACGACCCCAACTTAGGAGTCAGCCCCTTGGCAATTTGCAAACAACAATTTTTCATTTTCTATTCTCTATTCTATTTCTCTATTTTCTTGTTTCCTTGGCTAACGTCATTCAGTCACGTGATCAAACAAAATATTAGCCATGAAACAAGAGAATAGAGAAATAGAATAGAAAACGTAAAACGTTTCAAGCTTGGCTAGGGGGGCAGGTTCCCCTAACACTAGAGGCCTACAGGCCAATCATTGAATAAAATACTTGAACCACCAGAGGCCTACAGGCCAATCATTGAGTAAAATACTTGAATCACCAGAGGCCTACAGGCCAATAATTGAATAAAATAGGTGAGGCCAACAATTTGAATATTCTACATATATATGTTGTGAAGGAGGATTCAAGTTGCGTAAAACGGTCACCTTCGCTTTTGAAAATCGCCATAATTATTCACGATGTGGTGACGTATAATTGTTGTGTGGTGTAATCGACCATTTATATCTAATTATACACATTGCACTAAGATTTGTAATTACTGGATAATATCAAGTTCACTCTCAGTAGTTTTAAAAGTTAAAAATATCATCATCATCATCAGCCTATCTCAGTCCACTGCTGGACATAGGCCTCTCCCATTGCACACCACTTTGATCGATTTTGGGGTTCTCGCATCCAGCTCCTACCAGCCATCAAATATATTTACTATTAACAAATAAAAATATATTTACTATTATAAAAGACACGAACCCCTTTTATTCCATTTTATTTCAACTTAAAAAAGAAAGTAGTTGTTCGTTTTCATTTCTAAAATTCGTGAATTTTTTATTTTTAATTTTTTCACTATGTATAAATGAATTTAAAATGTAATTTCCCGATCAGAATGAATGAAAGCTCAATAGCAAATACATTTTATATAGTAAAGTGTGTAGATTTTCATTGAATGTGGAGTTCCGAGGCTGGTATTTCAGGTCCTCCCCCAATCGACGCCTTTTCAGGTCCTATCCCGGTTAAATATTCCCTACTTGTTGCATGTGGCTTCATTTAGTAATGGTAGTAGGGCACCCTTTCATTCAATTAGGTCACAAAAGGCATAATATTTTATATAATTAAACCTTAGTACGAAACGAAACTGGGTTGTTTATTGTTTACCACAGATACGGAAAAACATATAAAACTTAAAGTACTAACTAACAAGAATACATTTTTTGTTACTGGCAATATATGACTCGTTTTAAACAACAGTGAACGGTATTTTTACCATTTCATAATATTGTAAATGACTCACGAAGTTGAACCGAACGTTTAGTACATTGCGTGTTTACATCAATGTACAATGACGGGCACTAACCACATAGTTAGTTGTTATTTATTACCTTCGAAAAGTTCGCATATTTGGCATGTTTTGCAGACAATGACTCTTTTTTTAGACAAAGAGTCTTTTTTTTTAAAGACAATGATTTCCCTAGGAATATCTCTTGTGTCGGGTGATCTTAACAAACATACATGAAACAGACACAAAAACCACTCAAAAAAACAATTTGCAGATTACACATAGGTGTTTTCGGTTGGAACCCTCAACACTCGGCGCACTAGAAAGCGACGTGGCGACCGCTTAAACCTTGCAGTTGTCCTCTTTATATATATGAAGCTTTAAGTTGACATTGTATTACATTATATTGTTGTTTATGTGATGCAGTGGACTAATAATATAAATGAAAATGAACAGTTATGAGGCTTCCCACAAGAACACAAGGACCATCTGTCTTTGCCTTGAACATGATGTAATTATTCTTCAGTTTCGAATAAAAGAATGTTCACACATCTCACAGAAGAAACTGTGTTCCAAAACTTGGTAGGTAACCTATTTCTAGATATATACATTGTTGGCTGCAGACAATTGATAAACATATCAGCAGCGAATTAATACTTTGTAGTTATTAAAAATATTCAATGTATGAAACAAATAAGTGTATTTACTTATTAAAAGTACTTAATTTTATGGATGCTCAACGTGATATGGAAACGGCTATGCTCGGAGTCTCTTTGAAGGACAAGAATCCCTTAGAGAACCTACGTAAAAAAGGCATTTGGCTGTGTCATATATGTAGCAGAACAGATTACCATTATTATTTTTTCTGGGTGGAAATCCAACCCATGACCTCTAGTTGAGCGATCAGAACCACAAATAGGTCCATTAATAGAATAATGAACAACAATAAATATAGATACATTGCCTCTGAAAAAATACTAAGGATCATGTCTACTAATAGACAAAGACATAAGTTAGTAAGTAATGTTCTTGTTGATGGGCGGAGGTAGTCATTCTCCAACCTGTACCTAGAACCCTTCTCTTTCATTAAAAAAACATTATTGACTGCCTCGTTGGCCTAGTGGTTAGCGTATGCGGCTGTTGATCAAGAGGTCTCGGGTTCGATTCCCGGGTCAGACCAAATTTTTGTGTGTTCCACAAATATTTGTTTCGAAGTCTGGGTGTTTTTCTATGTATAATATGTATGTATTTACAAAAAAAGCATGTTTATGTATTTAGATCAGTTGTTTAGTACCCATAACACAAGCTCTGCTTACTTTGGGACTAGATGATGTTGTGTGTAAGAATATGTCCAAAATATTTATTTATTTAAATATTTTTATTTATTCTTGAGCCTACCAAAGCGATTCTGCCTTATGTTAAGCATCGATATAACCCGAAAGTAATAACCATTATCATTACGAATGCTGCGAGAATACAGCATGATGACCCTCACCATGGCGACTTCTTGATATGCTTCTGCATTATTAAGCCTTTGGTCTCGCTCTCCCCAATGAAACGCTAGCACGAATGTCGGTATTACACGCTTTTTATTAGCTTCACATGTATGTTTGTCACCTACTCCTTTGGGTGCGATTTTGACCCACTTTAAACGGCCAGATTTCGTTCAAACTTTGTAGATTTATCGAGGACCGATGACAACACACTAATTTGAAAAAAAAAAACTAAAAAACCAAAAAGAAAAAAAAAGTATTTTTTACTCTTTCTAACAATATAGTTTAAAAAAAACTAAACAAATACGCTTTTAAATTAAAACGTAGAAAATAATTTTAATGTAACAAAGCGTGGGGTGCTTTCTGAAAATATTTCAATAACGTCGCCCCACGCTTTGTTACATTAAAATTATTTTGCTTGTTATTTTAAAAGCGTGTTTGTTTAGTTTTTTAAAACTATTTTTTCTAGGTTGGTCTTCAGTTTGAGGGTAGCACCGCACAGGTAAGATTACATATTTTAGATGTAAGTGAGAGTTGTTTCATTATTATTATTTCTTCTTCACACGAGTTTATCGTAATAAGTGCTAATACAATACACGTATATGTTTTGTTAATGACACACTGCCATTGTTACTCGCAATATTTATCATTGAACTTTAAATATGATCTGAATATTGTATACAGGAAGCAACATAAGTTATTTCAGTTTGTGTTAAAATATGTACTGAATTTATGAAATCTATTAGGTATTTGAAATTCTCGTCACGAGAATTATACGAGAAGTCGAGAATGAATACCGAAACCGATTTTAACCTTTTTTTAAAATAATATATGTTTTGCTAATGTGGTGTACCTAAGATAGGATTGTTAGCATCACGCCTAGAGCCTTAGACCAATAGGAGCCTATTAAGACTGAAAAGATGTCAGATGGTTAATGTATAAATGCTTATGAGTTCCATTCGTAGTATGTTTATATATATTAATGAATATATAAAAGAGAAATAAAACAAAAGACGGAATTGCCATGAATATAAAATATACATTTCTGAAACAAAAGCTCGTTTATTCCATCATTGGTTTAAAAAAACTAAGTGTATGGTAACCTAATCGATCCATTTCATTCAATCCAATCTCATTCAGTTGAACTGAACTCATTTCTATTTCTAGTACATTTAGTTTGTCACTGAATTACAATGAGATTTGTTTGTCAACTAATATTGTACCTATGAAGATCCGTTTTATCAAATCTATCAAAAATATCATAACTGTTGTCGATTGTAAGTGTCCTCAGTTGGCATTTACCGAACATCTTTGTAATACATACATGTAATACGTACTTTACCGTTTTTAGGGTTCCTTAAAACTGATTGAAAGGAAACGGCTATCTCTTTAAATATTAATGAATTTGAATTTACAAGAATGATTAGGACAAAATAAAAGAAAATTTCAATATAAGGGTAACGTTTGGGAATCATATTTTTTATTACCAAACAAAGAAAAAGCTTTTAGTGCTGTCTCGAATGACCTGACCGTAAGAAAAATTTGAAAATATTCATGAAAATAACTAAGAACGTGTAACGCATTTCTCTCTACATAAATCCTTATTTATATGAGATGGCTACAAACAGTCCTCGTACGGAATCCACCTCTAACGAGCAGAACTCGAACTCGACCGAATATTTTTTGTCCTTCAAATCGATCCCGTTTTAAATCTCGACCGTTTAATCCCCGTTAGATATAACTATGTGATGTGCCATTTAATAAACAATGACAATGTCTTTTTACTATTCATCGTTCATTTTTGACAAGAGCGGCCGTTCACCGCGCGCTTTTTGACAATGGGTGTTGATTACAGTTACTTAAGTACCAACATACTATTGTACGTAATCGTTTTTTGCTATAAGAATGCTAATCACCGATTTTGGTCACATAAATAAAGGTCATACGCATATACGGTACTTCAATAGTGTCTGTATGGATTTTTTGTATGACACTTGAGTTGTAAGAGGCCGCAATAGTATTGCAAGGGTGTGCGTCCATTGGCCCGCGCCGGACGCACCGCACGCAACGGATTTTATTTTGATTTGTATGATTTCACATAGTGCTGCGTCCACTATCCGCTCCGCCCGCACCGAACGCCGGCATTTCTGAGCAAGGCAAATCAGTTCAATCCGTTGCGTGCCGTGCGTCCGGCGCGGGCCAATGGACGCTCACCTTAAGAGGCCGGGAACCGAATCCGAGACCTCTTGATACCCTACCTACTCTACCCGCTAGATAGAGGCAGTCCGTCTAACAATACATGTGTAAATATAGAAAGTATTTTTTTCATTGTACTTAGTCATTCAGATAGAAATTACATATGCAACCGGAAAACGATATGCGAACTAATGTATAAATCATTGTAGTAAAAAATTACGTCTATGCAAATAATATATACAAATAAATAAAAGTGATGTCTGTATGTAATATTAAATGAACAGTTTTTTACTAAGTGCATATGAAAGTATATAGAAACGAGTATACTTACTTCGAAAATGCAATTTTTAAAAATTTTGTCTGTCTGTTTGTTTCGAGTAGTCTCTGGAACGGCTAGACAGATTTAAACCGGAATTTCACTGGTAGATAGCTGTAGAAACATAAGGAATAACGTAGACCATTTTTAGGGTTCCGTAGCCGAATGGCAAAAAACGGAACCCTTATAGATTCGTCATGTCTGTCTGTCTGTCCGTCCGTATGTCACAGCCATTTTTTTCGAAACCATAAGAACTATACTGTTGAAACTTGGTAAGTAGATGATAGGAAACTTGGTAAGAAGTAGGTGACCCGCATTAAGATTTTCACATAAAAATATAAAAAAACAAGTTTCCTCATACTTGGAACTGAAACTCAAAAATATTTTTTTCATCAAACTCATACGTATGGGGTATCTAGGGATAGGTCTTCAAAAATGATGTTGAGGTTTCTAATATCATTTTTTTTCTAAACTGAATAGTTTGCGCGAGAGACACTTCCAAAGTAGTAAAATGTGTGTGTCCCCTGTAACTTACTAACGTACTAAAATAAGAGAATGATAAAACCAAAAAAAATTATGTTGTACATTACCATGTATACTACCACCGAAAATTGGTTTGAACGAGATCTAGTAAGTAGTTTTTTTTTAATACGTCATAAATGGTAAACCGCAATTTCTCTTTCATTCAATCAATACACTATTATTAAAACATCGATGAAAGTTACAACGAACTACAAGAACTTTTATATGACGTTACTTGCTGATACGGGACCCTTCTTGGGCGAGGCCGACTCGCACTTGGCAGCTTTTTTTAAAACTAGCTTCGTTCAGCAGCGCTCCTCGCGTTTGACAGCAATAGCCGCGGGTAACACCGTGGGACTAAGCAAGTCTTTCATAATGCATAAGATAATGTATTTTTGTAGGTTGTTCTAGTTTATTGTGGATCGTTGTTTGTTGTGATTATCTAGTCATTTCATCTAAATATATATAAAAAATAAAATTGAGGTATCTTTTTGTAAAATTAAAAATAAAAGTTTTTTTTTACTAAATCCATAGAAAAGTATATACGAATGCTGTCCAGTTTGGTCTTCTGTTATACGGTACTCACACAAAAATGGATTATTAAAAAATTTTGTTCGTCTTTTTTTTTCGACTAATAATTGCATTTGCATTACTGCCAAGAGAAGGTAAACTTGAAACAAACCCTATACCAACCCGTCTGGCCAGCGTGGTATAGTAGGCCAATACCTCCTTTCAAAGGAGAGGCCTATGTCCAGCAGTGGACTGTTAAAGGCTGTTGATGATGATGATTGATGAAATGCATTTAGTGTAACACTGTTCATGTAATATTACAAACATACATTTTACAGATTTATTTATTTTCTTCCCGCTATTTCGCATTTATAAGGTACTATTACTTTAGAAGGATCTGCCCGCGTGTATGTCGGTAATCTCAGTAGATCCTATCTCCATCTATCTCTATACCAAAATTCATCAAAACCGGTTTAGGCGTGAAAATGTAACAGACAGACAGAGTTACTTTTGCATTTATAATATTAGTAGGGATGTTTTCTTCAGGTCCAGTTCAATTCTTATGGGTAAATATAATCAATAAAGAATTTAGTTCACTTCATTACGAAACCGCATTGAAGATTCCTTCATTCTTAAAAATCAATAGTCTACAATAAAACAGTGCTGTAATACAATGTACAAATAAATGACAATATTGACAAACTGTTGACTGATTTAAAAGAGTACTCGTGAATTTGTCTGCCCGATTTCTTCTTACAAGGCTGCGCTGTTTAGAAACAGATGATTATAAATTGATGTAGGCAGATACTGTTTTGTAATCTGTTTACATTTAATAATTATGCATTTGTTCAAAGTTCATTTCGGTTTTCAAAATCTTAAGGTTATAAATAAATAAATATTTTCGGACCAACCGCAATCTAGTCCCAAGCTAAGCAGAGCTTGTGCTATGGGTACTAGACAACTGATATAAATACATAAACATTTTTATTGTAAATACGTACATATTATACATAAAAAACACCCTAACTTCGAAACAAATATTTGCGGATCACACAAACATTTGGTCCAACCCGGGAATTGAACCCGAGACCTCTTGATCAGCAGTCGCATACACTAATCACTAGACCAACCAGGCAGTCATTTGTTTGTGTATCTTTCAGAAACTAAAAAACAGAGCATGGTGACCCCTACTCCTGGATTCCTAGATTTTGGCAGTCATCACTACGAGTACATACTCGTAGTGATGACTGCCAAAATGTCTACTCTGCCTGATAGAAAGTATGAATAGTGACCCAAGGCCCAGTGAAACCTTTTTGCATCATTGGGGGTCCGGTCTCGAATTCACCAACGAATTACGATAGCACTATTGCTGTCATTTTAGTTTGGTTTCCTATGCAAGAGTAATATGGAGTACTGCCTCAGTCGAACCGACCCGTTCGTTCGTGCTGAAATCAGTGTGGCTCTTGATAGTCAAGGTGACAAGCAGCAGCTTGTCACCTTGACTATCTATCTATGATCTATCTATGATCTATTAGCAAATAAAAGATCACAAACAGACGCATCAAATTGACAAAATTATTTGTAAAGATTAATGCAACTACAGCGTGCAACTGTGAAACGTGGTAGGGTACAACTTTTCTTTTTCTTTTTTTATTTTCTTTTAAAAAGATAACTCCGCTATAGGAATAGGTATAGATTTCTGTGTTGCGGGGGACTTTACAAACATAGATGAAACGGACACAAAGCATACCCAGACTTAGAATAACAATTTGTAAATCATACAAAGTGTTATCTCACGTGGGATTTGAACCCACGACACTTGGTGCACTAGAAAGCGGCGTGGCGACCGTGCAGTCACATAGATAGATCGATGGTGGTGATGGTACTTTATATCGAGATTTTAATATGTTGATGGTACTTTATAATTTATTATAAGTAAGTAATTATAAAGTAACATTACCACTTTATGTTACTTTTGTGTTATTCTGAGGTTATTATTGTTACCATATATAACTGTACTCAATCTAAATACGTTATTTAGTTATTACATCCATACATTTTCACAAATTTTTGCATTTATGATATAAGTAGGATTAAAATAATAATTTACAATAATTGTAGCCGAGTTTTATGAAATAATGACATTTAATTTCAATTGGAGAATAGATACATAAACACGCCACACAATAGAAATAATTTTCGAGCAATATATTACAAAAGTTTTCTCAAGAATCGGAAGTCAGTTGATTACAACAACACTATGGAACATGTAACATAATAAAATAGTTACATAACAATCGTTTGACACGTAATGTAAATCTCAATAGGACTGCGAAGCCGGGGCGAGGTTTCGTGAGGCGTGGTGTTATAGGGCTGCATCCTTATATAGGATGTTATATAATGCCTTTTGGAATTACGGCCTGATATCATATTTGTACATTTTCATTTAAAATATTTCTCAATTTTTCAATTAATTATTGTGAATAAATTACGACCAGAAATAGGACTCATACCGACACACTATACTAGTGTTTCTCAACTGGCCAATAGCCGAAGGAGTGAGAATTTTAATTTGAATTCTTTCGCCACCCCCAACACTCAAGACGTGTCCCGTCACCTTTTGCGACCATTGTCGCAGTTTTCTAGAGGCGCACAAAACACTCCCAGGTCTATTTGTTCGGACTCGGACGACAAAATCCCCCAAAATCTTCGTCCATGGGCCATTTTCTAAGGTCCCCGGAGATAAAACGAATGCGATCAATGCGTCTTTCAAGATGTGATCAAATTGGATTAAACTGGCGTGCAATGAGAGAAGCCTGTATCCAGCAGTGGATTGCAACAGCCTGATGATGTTAATGTAATTTAAGGTACCTCACATATGAAATAAAGATCTTCAAAAACTAGTTTTACTAAAGCTGCTTTGAATTTTAGATTTGATTTAAAAAGGATTTTCATGTTTTTTTTTTAATAGGTACAAACTTCCTTTAATAGCTCGTTAACCATAAAAGCTTCTGTCCTTGTATATCGAATGCACACATGACAGAGAGATTGCACATAGAATGTAAACAGCGCGTTTCCTAGACTTCCATGCATACTGAGGTCTTGATGTACACGACTTTTAACTGCAATTGTGTTATTTGTAACTTCAAATGTATTAATAACTTTAGTTTGATTGCAATATATTTCATCTATACTATATCTATATCTATACATACTATATTATTATAAAGAGGTTAAGTTTGTGAGTTTGTGACGTTGTAGGGGTAATCTCTGAACCCACTGAACCGATTTTGAAAATTGTTTTACCAATTGAATGTTACATTGTCATAGGCTATTTATTAACCCGATAAATGATTACCGTGATTTCCGACATACACGCCGGCGGAGCCAAAAGCTTTTATTTAAATGTGTACTATTTTCCATGAGAGAGATCTTTGATCTGTTTATAGACTTTAGAAGTGAAATTATTCTGATACTAGCTGCGCCCCGCGGTGTTACCCGCGTATAATATATAATTATGGTTACTATGCAAGTTTGTTATGCATAGCAACCTGTGAAGTTTTGACACGAGATAAACAGTGATACATATTGACATCTACGATTTGTGTATTTTTATAATCACCTAGTTTTCGCCCGTGTATCTCGATTATTGCGGTAAAAAGTAGCCTATGTGTTATTCTGATATATAAGCTATATTACTGTAAGGTGTCATCCAAATCCGTTCAGTATATTTTGCGTGAAAGAGGAACCAACATACATACACACACTCATAAATTTTCGCGTTTATAATATTAGTAGGATTACAGAATTAATTAGGGGGTGACTAGAACTTGTTTTATGGTGTAGTGATGCAAACGAGTTGACGAAATAAATAAAATGTCCGTATTTTGAGCTGTTACGTCATATGCATATAATTACATTGCTTTATAATTAAATTATAAAGTATACTCTCGTGCAAATGCAACATCAACAGTCCGAAACAGGATCGTAATTTGTACCTAACGTTTTGTTATTTATCATCTATCATAAAGGTACAAAATAAACAGCTAACATCACTGCCAAGAGCAGGAAAACTTGAAACAAACACTTTACCAACCCGTCTGACCATCGTGGTATAGTAGACCAAAACCTTTTCAAAAGAGGCCTATGTCCAGCAGCGGACTGTTAAAGGCTGTTGATGTTTTGTTATTATTAACTTAAAATATACAGATCTTACGGTAGTTTTAGATCACTAGTCAATATGTGGACACACTACAAGTTATTATCAATACATTTTTGTTAAGGTTTACTTTTTAAAATAAGTATCAACTTCACCATAAAGAAAAGTAAACATGTCTTGTCTATTACACGCTGTGTCGTATAATTACAACAATAACAAATGCAGGTACTTAAAGCGTTGTGTGTTATATCACGTTTTAACATTTCCCATGTGATTACCGGCGATAATTAATGAATAACAAGAAGCTGATGAGTACCGAGAATAATTTATGTACAATGTTTGTTTTATTCATTCTGTATCATTAATAACAACGGTTATGTGGAATATGTGGATAGTTGACTGCCTTGTTGGTCTAGTGGCTAGCGTATGCGACTGCTCATCAAGAGTAGGAGAGAGAAGAAAATAAGTAGGAGGTTCATCTTTATATATATAATTCTTCTGTGAGTGTGTATGTCACTGAACTTCTCTCAAACGACTTGACCGATTTTGATGAATTTTTTTGTGTGTGTTCAAGGGGATCTGGGAATGGTTTAGATTCGCAATTGGACCCGGTAGGTGGCGCTGCGACCAAGTTCTGGAATTTTAAAGTTGGGCGGTACGAAGTTCGCTGGGTCAACTAGTCTTTATATATATAATTCTTGTGTGAGTGTGTATGTCACTGAACTTCTCTCAAACGACTGGACCGATTTTGATGAATTTTTTTGTGTGTGTTCAAGGGGATCTGGGAATGGTTTAGATTCGCAATTGGACCCGGTAGGTGGCGCTGGGATCAAGTTCTGGAATTTTAAAGTTGGGCGGTACGAAGTTCGCTGGGTCAACTAGTAGGTTTATATTATTATACATATCTATATGGATGTGTACAGGTATGTGTATGTATATATGTATTGTTTATATAAGAATATGTACAAATAACCTAAATGAACCTATTACCTATTTTAGCTACATCACCCAAAGGTTGACAGCGACGACCTTGTTGGTCTAGTGGTTGCATGCGGTTGCTGATCATGAGGTGTCGGGTTCGATTATCGGGTCGGACCAAATGTTTGTGAGATTCACTAATATATTTGTTTCGGAGTCTAGATGTTTCCGATGTATAATATGTATGTATTTACAAAAAAAAAAGGATGTTTATGTATTTATATCAGTTTTTTAGTACCAATAAAACAAGTTCTGCTTAGTTTGGGACTAGATGACGTTGTGTGTAAGATGTCTGACAATATTTATTTATTTATAATCTTATTTGTGACTGGAAAGATTATACATTAATAATGAGTCCCGCTGTGTTACCCGCAGTTTTTGTTGTGAATCGCGAGTGACGCCGCGGTGCGAGGCTAGTCTAAAAAAAATAGTCTAAGTTACTCCTTGGGTTATCATTAATATGCTTGTGAAAGTACCGTCAAAATCTGTTAAACCGTTCCAGAGATTAGCCGGAACAAACAGACAGGCAGACAGACAAAAAAAACAGACACTCCAATTTTATTTATTTGTATAGATTAATTAACTCACGTTTTTATGAACTAATCAGATACTGTGCAACTAAATTGACAATCATCGAAATCAATTTGATCTGTGTTTAATCTGGCATCCTTAATGAAATGTTGAATATCCTACCACAATTTATTATTATTTACCATTATTTTCGTCTACCCTTTACACAAGTACGTTTGTTAATAAAACTCCTATGCAACAATAGATGAGGATTCGCTCACCACTCTATATTTAATGCAACTTTAATCATTATTAAGCGTCTGTTACACAAGGAGAGTTTCTCGCATGCGAGCGGCGATTTCTTCCAGGCAATAATAATGGCCGCCTAGTGTAAACAAATGCTCCGAGTTTCACCTCTCGAATACGATTCTCGCTATGTAGGATCTCCTGGGCCGCTAGTCTGTGTAAACAAACAATACGAGTTTCTTCTGCGAGTCTCACCATTCGAAAACACGATTTTTTGTTCAGTCGAAATAGTAGGTCTAGTTTCTATGACTGGAGTCCATCAACTGGAACCAATACAGTTTTGCGATATATGTATACTTCTTCGGTACCAACTCCAATACCGATGTATATTTTTTTCTTTTTCAATTCCTGCAAATACTGACTTCGCATATTTTTAATTTTCACTACTATTTCCATCGGCCTAAAGTTATCGATAGCTAGTTTTTTCTGCAAATAATTTGAGAGCTCCATCCCTAGCATCATCATTTTTGTATTGTGGATTTTGAGTGATCCAGAGACACTCATAATTTCTATAAATTTCGACAAACCAATTTCGACCAATTTAACATTGCAAACTTAACAATACCTTTTCACAGTTTTGAAGACCTTTGAAAAAATTAGGTCACGAATGGCGAGTCTCGTATCAAAATCAGTACGGAGTGATTTATGCGAGTCTCGCATCGAAGCTTGCGATTCTCGCTAGAGCATTGTTTATACAAGTCGAGACACGTATGCGTCTATAGATCAACGATTACTCGCCTGTAGTGTAAACATAATAAGAGAAGCGAGTCTCGCCTGTGATACTCGCATTCGAGAATCGCTTGAATTATACGAGTTTTTGTTAAAGTGTGAACAACCGCAAGCAAGAATCGAATAGCGAGTTTTGCCAAGGGATAATCGCCTACGATTTATTCGCCACTCTCGTGCGAGAAACTCTCCTTGTGTAACAGATGCTTTAGAATCGTTGTCAAGCGTCTGGTAAATAACCTTTCCACACCTCCCCTTTCAAATCAGTTGCAGAAGAGGTTGAAAGTTGGTCGCTAATAATAACCTTACTCACTCGTAGAAGGAATTGCTCTACTTCAACCGGCTATTTTATCTTCAAGGTTGATAATAATTGATAATGATAATCTCTGCAATGAACTAGAAATGTATCTAAAACTTAACTCAAAATTACCTCACACAATTGTCCTCTAAATGCAGTTTCCATTAAAAGATAATATACCTGTGCATTACAGTTTTATTATGAACCTGTTACGTCAGTTTCCGCTTGTCTATGCTAATTCTATTTCCGGTTTGTCTACAGGGCTTCCGCTCACCTGTTTTACTTTACCTAGGTTAATAAATACATGGTATAACCTTTTATTCATTGCCATAAATATTACGAGTAAAAGCGAGATGAGACTATATTTGATTTTACATCTTCATGCGTACTAAGACCAGCATCTAGCTAACCTCATTCTTATCTACTAAGAGATGTGTCATACATCCTACTAATATTATAAACATGAAAGTTTGTGAGTATGTATGTATGTATGTTTGTTGCTCTTTCACGCAAAACTACTTTCACAATAATATAGCTTACAAATCGGAATAACACTTATGCTACTATTTAACGAACATTAGTAAAAAATATATTTTATTCATTAAACTATGAGAAACGATCGTCAACAACTTGTTAGTACAAGGCTTGACAAATACCGCTCCTTAGACGACCGGACGCCGCCCAAATCGAAAGTATAAATGAAGACGGTGCCCGCAACAGTGCAAGCAGGCGCCGAGAGGGTTCAGAAGGAGATAACACCCCGGCCTCCCTAAACACAGGCGCAAAGAGGTCACACAGTGTGGTTTTAGTCGGTTCGAGTCCGACACACCTCCCCGCCGTAAGCCCCCGGAGGGGTGACGGTCCGTGGGGATTTCCACACGTAAAAAAAGACCGCTCCTTAGAAAGAAGGCTTATTATTAGAAAAAATAATATAATCTTTTCTTCTTTTAAAAAAGAATAAAAGTCATTTTTATTTAGTTCTATTCGTCTGCTTATTGTTCTAGAATTTTAACTGGTTTGCAGTAATTTTAGTAATTTGTGTTTCTTTTTATTGGTTGTGGGAAGTCGATTCATTAGTCTGCTTTACTCAATATACGTACATTATTTGTTGATAAAATTAGACACAAGGTCAATTTCAAATACTTTTGCTATGCAATGACAAATAACTTAGTTAATTTTTGTAACTGATAATGTGATACCCAATAATAACCGACTCGTTGGTCCAGTGGATAGCATATGCGACTGCTAATCAAGAGATCTCGGGTTCAAATCCCGGGTCAGGGTAAAAATGAGTTTTGGGTTTTTCTTATTAAATTCCTAATAGCAGCCCGGAGTTTGGAAGTTTTGCGGCGATTCACGCCCATGCCTCGGAGATCACGTAAAGCCGTCGTTTCCGGTTGTCATGAACATCTATGGCAATCGTTATTGGGAAGTCAGTGCCCTCAAATTTACTGACAACTAGTTCAACCTTCGAATTTCAGCTCTCCCTTAGAGTTGCCTGGCATAGGACCTCCGTCCGATGCCAGTCGCTCCGTGGACAAACTGATATTCAGGCAAAACCGGTTGAACTAGTAGCCGACCCCAAATAACATTGGGAAATAAGGCATTATATACATATATATAGACTGCCTCCTTGGTCTAGTGGTTAGCGTATGCAGATCAAGAGGTCTCGGGTTCGATTCCCGGGTCGGATCAAATATTATTTGTGTGTTTCACAAATATTTGTTTTCGGAGTCTGTGTGTTTTCTATGTATAAATATGTATGTATTTACAAAAAAAAAGTATGTTTATGTATTTATATCAGTTGTCTAGTACCCATAACACAAGCTCTGCTTATCTTGGGACTAGATGATGTTGTGTGTCAGATGTCCAAAAAAAAAATTATTTATTGCCACATTATATACAGTAGGAACTAATTATTATATTGAATGTCTGCAATATATGCGAGTGCGCCAAGGAGTTCGCATTATCTTTATTCTAGTAAAACAAATATTATTCAATGAGCACTTTTCACTATCTCAAATCTGATCAAAATATGTATAACATAAAAAATAAATTTTGAAACAAATACGATAAATAGATAAGAAATTAAGTTAAAAATAAGGTTCTTTAAACCGAAAACATAGAAATATTAAGGCATCTAAAAATGGTTTACAACATTATTACTAATTTATATTGATTTCTTTTGGAAAACTATATTTACTAATGTAATTGAGGTTTCTAAAGTTTCAACGCTTGACTCCATTCGACAATTGTCGATTAGGCGCGAAAAATGTGAAAATTTCGATTGCCTCAATTATGGCGTGGTGTTGTGGTGTAGCAACGTTGAAGGTCATTATCGAGCTGACTGCTTTGATGGTTTCCCGAAATAATTACTTACCATCTAATGGTGCAATTTACTTGGGACACGACTTGGGCCATATCTGGCTCGGATGAAAAAATGTCACAACGTCTTCATACTATTGAGTCTGTTGGAAAAAATTGAGTTCGTTATGAAAGGAAGAGTTGATATGATGAGAAGGCAATGGTAGAAAAAAGATATTACTTAAATGAATGGATAGTAGTAACTCGAGTAGATCAGCGTTGTGTCACGAAATTACAATGACGTTTTCCCTAGGACTGAGAGGGAATCGAGCACATTCCCTCTCAGTCCTAGGGAAAATGTAACGTAGGGGAAACAGCGGTAATCGTATATTACATAATAGTGGTTAGTTGTCGCATCACAGTTTTCAAGCTTGTTAAACGTTTCATATAAGTTTAATTAAAAGAAACAATATTTGGTGCGGTTTTCTAATAATTCCTACTCCTTCCTCGTCCCCAACACGTGTGGTCCCTGTGCGGAATATGACCCTAATGGCCCCAACTCTGAGACTGGATAAACTGTGCAAATTAGTCTGTACAAAGTGAGATCATCGTCTTTCACAGATATATGGAAAGAAAGTGTGGAGTCCTATACCAAAGGGACCATACAAGAAAAGAAGAACGGAGTTGAACTAAAACATTGAAAAGTATGGATAGGATCTGTAAGGAATTAATAATAATAATAAAAAATAAATAAATAAGAATAACAATACTTGCCACATTACAAAAAAAGACTAAGATACTTACGATTTTTTTTTAAAAGTCATTGACCGCACGCTAATTATAATATTGACATTCTTACTAATGCATAAAATGATTACTTAAACTTTTAAACTAAGTATTATGCAACGATACATTCTTTTTTCTAACATAAAAGTATTCATAAGCCTTTCAGGTTTTTAAAACGAAACTATAGTAGATAGAGGCTAGGTAATACCACAGCATTCGAATTAAGCAAGCATTCTATATTGAGTGCTGAGTTTACTTTGTTAAAACTTAATCATCATCAACAGCCTTTAACAGTCCACTGCTGGACATCGGCCTCTCCTTAGAAATGAGGTTTTGGCCTACTATACCACGCTGGCTAGACGGGTTGGTATAGGGTTGGTTTCAAGTTTTCCTTCTCTTTGCGTTGATGTTGTCTTGCGTAGTTTATCCCTTAGTCGCCTTTTACGACACCTGCGGGATGAATAGAGGTGGTGACACTCTGTATTCTTAATACGTCACCACACGGACTATGTTATCCATACACATCTACCAAGGTCTACAATAAACACTCTTTTTTAAATATTTAACCTACTGATGTAACTCTACTCTGCCTCATAGAAAGCATGAGCAGAATTCAAGGTTTGTACGATTGTGAGCACAGTACAACATGGTGATCCACACTGTGGCGGTCTCATAATTACCAACACGAATGCTGTCATTATTAGGATGGTTTTCTGTGCGAGATCACTGCCCCGGTCGATCCCATTCGTTCTGAAATCAGCGTGGCCCTACTACCTATTTTTGTTTAACTCGAGAAAACCAATCTGCCTTGACTGATTTGACTGCCTTGTTGGTCTAGTGGTAAGCGGATGCGGCTTCTGATCAAAAGGTCTCGGGTTCAATTCCCAGGTCGGAAAATATTTGTGTAATCCACAAATATTTGTTTCGGAGTCTGGGTGTTTTCTATGTATAATAAGTATGTATTTACAAAAAAAAGTATGTTTATGTATTTATATCAGTTGTGTAGTACCCATAAAACAAGCTCTGCTTAGTTTGGGACTAGATGACGTTGTGTGAAAATAAAAAAAAGCTTGTTTCAATTAAAAATTTTAATGCTACATTTTACATGCATATTTACTTTAATTCGGTACTGTAATACTAAAAAAAGCATAAGGTTTTAACTAAAAAAATAGACGGTATTGTGATATATTACGATTAAAGTTTAGTAAACCAACGCAAGGGAAAGTGTATAGATAAGAAGTGCTTGCACTCTCCCACGCGGAGAAACCTTGCAATATTGTCTACAGTTCTCAGGCCGTGTTGCTACGTATGACAATTCTTGTTTTCGTTTTTTTAAGATTACTTTGAAGATCAATACCAAGATCACATTAAAAAAAATGATTATTGCTATTTTCTACATCCGGATTGTAGTTAGCAACACAAAATTCTTGGTAAAATACGACTACCTTCGTAAAAAAATATGAAAATATTTAAATCCTTGTCGTTTCTCACTTACGTCTTTAAAATAATAAAATATTTTAGACTAAACAATATTTTAATTTTGCCAAAAATTCTTTTGGCAAAATTAAAATATTGTTATAAATTCAAATATTCACGAGAATTAACCTAAATACATTTCACATCTTAAAACAATCTCATCTATCTTATTTTCTTACCATATAAGGCCAATCATTACTCACTTTTGCCAAATATGCTCTACTTACTACTTAAGTTACGTTCTTATTTTCGTAGTACTTTAGTATTCCAATATTTTGGATCATTTAGGAGTTTATTTTGGAGTTGTTTCCAATATTCCAACTTTAAAGAAATAATATCAATCGATTTCAATTCGTCATGATTATTACACGATAATAATTAAATAAATGTTCCGGACAACTGAAACAGAACTCCATCTAGTCCCAAACTAAGCAGAGCTTGTTCCACGGGTAATATACAACCGATATAAATCCATATAGACTGTATTTTTGTAAATACATACTAATTATACATAGAAAATACCCAAACTCCGTAATAAATATTTGCAGATGATACAAACATTTGGACCGACCCGGAATCAAACCCGAGAGCTCAAGTACAGTGGTCGCATACGCTCCCAGTGCGCTACCGAGACAGTCAAATCAAAGTAAAAAAACTTACTGACTTGTTGGTCTAGTGGTTAGCGTATGCGGCTGCTAATCATGATGTCTCGGGTTCGATTCCCGGGTCGGACTAAATATTTGTGTGATCCACAAATATTTGTTTCGGAGTCTGGGTGTTTTCTATGTATAATATGTATGTATTTACAAAAAAAAAGTATGTTTATGTATTTATATCTGTTGTTTAGTACCCATAATACAAGCTCTGCTTAGTTTGGGACTAGATGATGTTGTAGAGAATTTTTTTGAGAAGAATTTTTATGTAGGTGTATAATGGCACATTTGAAGAAATTATTTATAAGTTAATTGTTTAAAGACTATTTCTTTAATAAGATTGATGATATTACGGTTTTATATTTGGCACTACTTATGTTGGCCTCCAAAAGACTTGTTTAGTTTTTGCTATTGTTAATTATAACGCATTGTTATACTGTTTCTAGGTATATAACATCATAATTGTTGGTAAAAATGTTATTTAATATGATTCGTATATCTTAAATAAGGAGTGACGATAACATATTAACCCATTTAAATTAAAAATTCATAGCTAAATGTGTTGCTAAGCGCAAAACTTGAGAACTGGTCTACCGATTCGGTTTTTTTTTAAATTTTCTTCAAGGCACAAGGAAAGCTCTTATTCTTCTTCTATCTTCTTGACTGTCTTGTTGGTTTTGTGATTAGTGTACGCGGCTGCTGATCAAGAGGTTTCGAGTTCGATTCCCGGGCTGGACCAAATGTTTGTATGATCTGCAAATATTTGTTTCGGAGTTTAGTTCTCTTCTATGTATAATATGCATGTATTTACGAAAAAAATAAGTATACATATTTGTATCAGTTGTTTAGTACCCATAGTACAAGCTTTACTTAGTTTGTGACTAGATGATATTGTCTGTCATTCGTCCGAAATGTTAAATATTTATTGAGAAAAAGAGCTTAAAAATTGCAGAAAAATATTAAAAACAACACTCGTCTAGATGACGTTGTGTGTAAGATGTCCGAAATATTTATTTATTTATTTATCTATTTCCATTCAAATTCAAAGAGTAAATTGAAACTACTGTCGGATTTTAACGGGACTTTCACTATCAAATAGCTGATTATATTTTTTTTTAAATTCACTAAAGAATATTTCACTAAAAAAATAGCTGATAACTATCAAACTTTTACAAAAAAAGCTTTTCTAATTCTATAATTGTATGGATAATAATATTCAAATATTTATGTAAATTACAGAGTTGGCTATTTAGAAAAGACAACATATGACAAAAACGTTTTATGAATAGAAATAATGTTAGCATAGTTATATTATATTAGATAAGGCAATTTATATCTTTAAAAATGGTGTTAGGTATTTACCAATCCTTAAAATATAAAAAAAAATCATTGGTTTCACTATATTTCCTTATTAAAAAGATAAAGGGAATTAGGAATATAAATCCTGTACCGCGGAGGACTTTAGAAACATACATGAAACGGACACAAAAACATCCAGCCTCAAAACAACAGTTTGCGAATCACTCAAAGGGTTGTTCCACGTGGGATTTGATCCTATGACGTAGTAGAAAGCCGCCTGACTACCCACTAGGCCAACCGTGCAGTACATAATGAAGTGAAAAAAAAAGCATGATAAATATTTAATAGATTTTTAATAAATACTAAGCAGAAGGTCGTTGGATTTGTGCCGAACAGGACCGGCTGTATTAGAGTACCGTGGAGGAGTCCTATGTCCAGCAGTTGACGTCTTTTGGCTGGATGATGACGATGGTGATCACTGAAAAATAACGGCTTTATTCTTTATTTCAACTTACAAACTTTTAGTTAAACATAACACTAAAATCACTGCTTAAATTTATTTAACAATAATGAACGACTATGGAATTATCTAGCTAAGCCCAGCAGTGTAAGACGCGGATATTCTGAACTTATGGATAAAGCCGTATGGCAAAGCTAATCTGAAAAGTAGCTTAAGTTATTTCTAATAACATTAGTTGTCTACCAGTGATGGTCTTGTCAAAAGCGGTCTTACTGTTTCAGAGATTAGCTTGAACGAACGAACAGACAAACAGACGGACGGACAGACAGACTGACATGCAAATAATACTCAAAAAAAATTAAATAAGTATCTGTATAAAAAATCTATCAAAGTGGTGTGCTATGGGAGAGGCATATGTCCAGCTGTGGACTGTGATAACGGTTTCAGAGATTAGCTTGAGCGAACGAACAGACAGAGAGTATGGACAGACAGACAGACTTGCAAATGATATAAAAAACTTAATGTTAGTATCTGCCTAAAAAATCGATCAAAGTGCTGTGCAATGGGAGAGGCATATTTCCAGTAGTGGACTGCGATAGGCTGATGATGATGATGATATATATAAAAGCTGTTGATATAAAATTCAAAACAACCCTATAATTTTATTTATTTGTGTGTATAGATTTACGATTCAATTTAACATTTTTATCTCATGAAGCGTTTCAATTTAATCTATGCCACTAACACACTATACCACGCGTGTCTCTCACTGGGCTAGTAAAATAGCGTACTGTAACGACATTAGACTACGCACGCGATTGTTCAATGTTATTGTGCCGGCCATTTGTGTGGAAACGGATTATCTAATTTCCTATGCAGTTGTATAACCGATTTGTTATATGTGTAACATACTTCTAAACTCGTATATTTATTTATTTATTACACACTATGCACTTGGGTACTGTAGTGTATGTGTCGGTGAGTTATTCATTCACTCGTTCACTGAGAATGAATGAGGTGTCATTGAGTTATTCAATCACTCGTTCACTGTGAATGTTTGAGGTGTTACTAAGTTATTCATTCACTCGTTCACTATGAGTGAATGAGAAGGAAGCATTGTGTCATCTCGAGATGACACAATTGAGTCGATTGTTATCAACGATAGCGAGTGGACGCGTGCGACTGTGAGCCGACAATATAGAAGGATATGCTACAGGTACATTGGCGGACTTAATGCCTCAGGCAAATCCTACCAGTCAACCTTTGGGTGATGTAGGGAAAATAGGTAGGAGGTTCATAGGTATATATTATTATACATATCTAGATGGATGTGTGCAGGTATGAGTATGTGTATATGTATTGTTTATATATGAATGTGTACAATTAACCTAAATGAACCTACTACCTATTTTATCTACATCACCCAAAGGTTGACTGCGACGGCCTTGTTGGTCTAGTGGTTGCATGTGACTGCTGATCATGAGGTGTCGGGTTCGATTCCCGGATCGGACTAAATATTTGTGTGATTCACAAATATTTGTTTCGGAGTCTGGGTGTATTCTATGTATAATATGTATGTATTTACGAAAAAGTATGTTTATGTATTTATACCAGTTGTTTAGTACCCATAGTACAAGCTCTGCTTAGTGTGGGTGTAGATGACGTTGTGTGTAAGATGTCCGAAATATTATTATCTTAAAAAATATTATTATCTATACGCTGTATATGGTAATCAGAATGATCATAAACATAGCTACTACTACCAAATCTATACATATTTATCGAGGGGTCATCGAGCCCACGACTTCTAATAATATTAACTTTATTTAATTTCTCAACAGTTACTGCGGGTAACTTCGCGGGCCTAATCTAAACTAATTAGCAGGAACAAACATGAATAAAAAAATATAAGTATTTTTTGCTGTTAGTACCGTATACCGTACGGAACAGTTTTATTTGAAATGTATATAAAACTATTTCGTTACTGACTGACAGACAACGTACAGCCGAAACAACTGGGCGTAGTAAGCTGAAATATGCTGACTATGAAAGGGCTTTGAGAAATTCCACCCCTATGAGGGTAAAATAAGCAGTCAAACTTAAACATTAGTATAACACATAGGTGCAAAAGCTAGTACTTTCATATAAACGTTTTACAAACTGACACTACATCAACAGCCTTTAACAGTCCACTGCTGGACATAGGCCTCTCATTGAAAAGGAGGTATTGGCCTACTATACCACGCTGGCCAGACGGGTTGGTATAGGGTTGGTTTCAAGTTTTCCTTCTCGTTGCATTGATGTTGTCTTGCGTAGTTTATCCCTTAGTCGCCTTTTACGACACCCATGACACTACAAATTTATTTATTTACATATAGTATAGATAAAAATAAATCATAGTTTTTTGCCAAATCCATTGCTTGCTCTATTAACCCTTGCCAAACACTTTAGCTTAAATGATTTGCAAACCAATCTTAATGGTTAGTTGACTGTGATGATCTGAAGTCATTGGAGCGGCAGTTGTTTACAAATTGTTTTCGTAACTAGATCTGTACAGCGCTGGACTCGTATGGTTCATTGAACACACGTAGCCTCGTTTAGAGATGAACAATAGTCTGTAGATACATTCTAGGTTAAATTACATGATTCTCGTCATCAAGTACGGCGGTGTCTTTATTTGTTTTTACTACGCTAGATGTTATAAACTAAAAATGTTACGATTCCTACTTTCCGACGTTTCGAACGGGTTATACCGCTCGTGGTCTCGAGTAGATGATGTGAGTTGTTGTGAGCTGATGTGAGTTTACAGTAAAAAACATGAGTATGTGTAAAAGACCTGAATGTCTAAATCCAGTTATTATAAACTAGCTATGCTAAATGCCATGCGTCACACAATATTAATAAACGTGAAAGCCGTGCAAACGGCGTTATTAGGAAGTTCTCATTGTGGTTCGATTCACTGGTGGGTTTGTTGCTTCCTTGCTTTGCTTACCAACCCCCTTAATTGCGAAGTCTGCAACACTATTAGTTTCACTCATTGACTTCTTTGATGGTGTGTAATGAAGTCGTAAATTACAAACTGATTCTTATTCTAAACTGGTTTTCTATTTGATTTCTATTCAAAACTTGCTTGATACTAAAATACTATATAAAAGATTGGTCAAGTGTATGTCAGGCCACGCATAGAATAGGGTTCAGTAGTCACCCATAATGGTAGGTGGATTTAAAATCGTGTCCAATAGATAATTGTTATGTTTAATTATTATTTCTTTATTTTTGTACGAACTTTTCCAAGTGACTGCATTTTACAAGTTAGGCCGCTATAACTCCCGAAATATAAAACTTACCTAAACCTAAACCACTATAGTTTTCCTTTATAGTTCAGTTTATGGACTATTATTATGAATTTTTTCAGATTTTTTGAGACAGCCGTTTAGCTTTTAGAGGGGGGAGGACGCCATGTATTTGCAAGAAAATGCGATTTAAAGTTGAATAACTCGCAAACGGATATCTAAATCGAAAAATGCATATTATTTTTTAAAGGCCAATCTAATGATTAGGTATAGGGTAGATAGGGTAGACGCGAGAAAAAAATCATCCCTACCTTACGTGTAGGGGGATGATTTACCCTAAATAAAAATATTTTTCATCATTTAATTGTAGCACTTTGACGACATAATCATAACACATATTCATGCAAATGCATGCATTTGACTGCCTCGTTGGTCTAGTGGTTAACGTATGCGGCTGCTAATCCAACCAACCAAATATTATTTGTCTGATTCACAAATATTTGTTTCGGAGTCTGGGTGTTTTCTATGTATAAATATGTATGTATTTACAAAAAAAAAGTATGTTTATGTATTTATATCAGTTGTCTAGTACCCATAATACAAGCTCTGCTTAGCTTGGGACTAGATGATGTTGTGTGTCAGATGTCCAAAATATTTATTTATTATTTATTTAAAGTTTCAACTTTCTAACACCAACTGTTTGGGCCGGTTCCAAGTCATGAACTACGGAACCCTAAAAATAAAAATTGATCTATACAAATAAAATAAAGTGTCTGAAACTCTGAATAAACATAATAAATTCATGCTGACTAAACTAAACTCATAATGTAGAATTCTTTTATTCTTGTGAATTTAATAATCAAAGTCACAAATATAATGTAAATTATTATGTGAAATACCTACAGTGACAATTGTTATTGTTAATAAGGTGCAATTTTCGATAGATTTTTGTCAACGGTTCCTAATTAAAAAACAAACTGAGCTTTTATTTGGTTTTGAAGTAAACATTCATGATTTTGATATTGTAAAATGAACTGTAAGCTAATTAGATTAAAGTATATAATCCAACAAAAAAATAGTGGCCACTCGCATGGATTCAGAATAGTCATTTTCCTAGGCCCACATACAAAACAAAATCCAACAGAGCACTGGCTAACGTTGTATAGTAGGACAAAACTCCGTTTATAAGAATATAATTGTCTCCAGCTGTGATTGTTGCTGTTAATAAATGGCCATATTAAGAAAGAAAAAGTTACCAATAAATATAATTTTAACAAAAAGGAACCGATTTCAAAGAAAAACTATTCCGAGTACCCAAATCGCGACAATTTGTGCCTATGATATTTGAGGAGTTCCCTCGATTTCCTTGGGATCCTGTCATCAGATTCCGATATGGTGACGATGGGATCACCTGTGCCAATCAGCTATGCCGAATCGAATGCAGAAAGAATTTTTAAAATCGGTTCATAGACAATGAAATTATCGCTGAACATATATAAAAAAAAATACATAATTAATAAAATTTATGTATGTTGGTTTGTATTGTCTCTAATATGAACATCTTATTATGTACCAAAGAAAACTTATCTTTGCACCTACCACATCTTATTTTTACATCACCTGAAGGTTGACTGGGAGAGAATGCCTCATGGCTTTAAGTCCGCCTTTGTACAACAAGTGCAACAAGTTTATATAAATAAATAAATAAAAAAAACGAATTGAGAACCTCCTTTTTTTGAAGTCGGTTAAAAAGAAAGGTACACAAACTTCCCAACGCACGATTTTTACATACGCAAGGATATGTGTACACTACAATCTGAGATGCATTGTTTATTCGTCTCGCCATTACGTGATCTATCACAATGAGGAGATGAGGCTGTCCATTGTTTCGGCACAATAATTACTACCGATGCGACAACGTTACGATTATATTGCTCGTATTGTATTATTATGTACGTAATACTAATAATAGTTGAGGTAATCGGACCAACATTTGTGTAAGTGATGAGGAAAACATTCCCAGACTCTTCTACATTCTTATTGCATCATCATCCACAGTCCAACAGTCCACTGCTGGACATAGGCCTCTCCCTAGACAGGAGGTTTTGGCCTACTATATCACGCATGCTATAATAAAAAATCGGCCAAGTGCGTGTCAGGCCACGCACAGGAAAGGGTTCCTCAGTCACCTATAATGGTATGTGGATTTAAAATCGTATCCAATAGATAATTGTTATGTTTACGTATTAATACGTTAATTTTGTATGACGTTTTCCAAGTGAGCACATTTTACCATATAAGCCTTTATAACTCCTGAACTAAGAAAGTCATCTAATCGGTTATAGTTTTCCTTCAAAGTTCATTAAATGGACCACCATCACGATTTTTTTCAGATTTTTTGAGCCAGCCGTTTAGCTTTTAGAGGGGGGGGGGACGCCCTGTTTTTTCAAAAAAGTGCCCTTTAAAGTGAAATATCTCGCAAACGGATACCTAAATCAAAAAATCGTCTAGGAAACCCTTTATTGTTTTTAAAAGACCTATCTAATGATACCCCACACGATGGGGTAGCCTCGAGAAAAAAAAATCATCCCCACTTTACGTGTAGGGGAGGTACCCCAAATAAAATTATTTTTCATAATTTTATTGTAGCACTTTGTCGACGTAATTACAACACGTATTCATGCAAATTTTCATCTTTCTAGCACTTACCGTTTGGACGGTAAGTCGAGGACGGACGGACGGACGGACGGACGGACGGACAGACGGACATGACGAATCTATAAGGGTTCCGAGTTATGAACTTCGGAACCCTAATATACTATCTTATTAGGGTTCCGAAGTTCATAACTCGGAACCCTTATAGATTCGTCATGTCCGTCTGTCCGTCCGTCCGTCCGTCCGTCCGTCCGTCCGTCCGTCCGTCCTCGACTTACCGTCCAAACGGTAAGTGCTAGAAAGATGAAAGTTTGCATGAATACGTCTTGTAATTACGTCGACAAAGTGCTACAATAAAATTATGAAAAATAATTTTATTTGGGGTACCTCCCCTACACGTAAAGTGGGGATGTTTTTTTTTTCTCGAGGCTAACCCATCGTGTGGGGTATCATTAGATAGGTCTTTTAAAAACAATAAAGGGTTTCCTAGACGATTTTTTGATTTAGGTATCCGTTTGCGAGATATTTCACTTTAAAGGGCACTTTTTTGTAAAAACAGGGCGTCCCCCCCCCTCTAAAAGCTAAACGGCTGGCTCAAAAAATCTGACAAAAATCGTGATGGTGGTCCATCTAATGAACTTTGAAGGAAAACTATAACCGATTAGATGACTTTCTTAGTTCAGGAGTTATAAAGGCTTATATGGTAAAATGCGCTCACTTGGAAAACGTCATACAAAATTAACGTATTATTACGTAAACATAACAATTATCTATTGGATACGATTTTAAATCCACATACCATTATAGGTGACTGAGGAACCCTTTCCTGTGCGTGGCCTGACACGCACTTGGCCGATTTTTTGCATGCGTAAAGATATTTTTAATAAGAATTAGGCCGTGCGTTTCACGAAGAAGATACATATGAAGTGCTGTAGCTCTTGTCTATCAGTTTTATCCTAATACAGTTCCCATATCATTGACTTGAATTAAGAACCATCAACGGACGTCCGAACGTCTACTTTTTTTTCTTGTTGTGTTTTTAAACAAACAATAAGTGTATAAGCTGTTTTATCGCATGCTAGAATGCCACTCATATTGGAGAGGTCATCAAGCACGTAGGTTGCTTCTTTTAATTGCTTTTAAACAACCGCACTCGACATATTTCTTTGAGTCGTAGATAAAGCTAATGATTTCTACCAGTTCATGTAACGGGAGCTATACTGCATATTAGTTCCGATGTTACGAGTAAATATCTTTTAGTTTTTAATGCAGTTGTTTTACCGTAAACATTGATTATTTGAGACTGAGGAGGTCAGATGCGAGTGTTGTAATACCTTGTTATAATACATAACTGACATGTTAATTGGTCTAGTCATTTGTGATGTTAACTGCTAAATCGTGGATAGTGAAATAAAAGATCATGGATTCGTTTCTCAGATAAAACCAATGATTATGTGATGAGCAGGTCTTTTTTTCTTGTCTGGGTGTAATAATCGATTAATATGAAGGTGGGCATTTAGAAATATAAAATGTTTACCACAAAACAGGTTTCCGCGTACTTTAGGATCAGACGACCATTTGTGTTAAATATGAAGTATTTATTACATGTTTTTATTGTTGATTCTTGTTAGACTCCACTCTAATACAATTTAGAGATCTTGACTCCACTCTAATTTGATAATCTTGACAGTACTAGTTTTCTTTAAATTTAAGCCTGCTAAAGTTAGTAACCAGATTGCTCTTAAAAAAACTTTTACAAAATAAAATATATATAGCCTCTTATAATGACTTTATTCTGCCAGATGGAAAGCATTACTAGATGTCAGAAGTAGGGATTTTCATTGTTAGTACAGTTACATTACAGTTCATCACTTTAAGTGAACGTCTAATGCATTAAGTTTGATTATGCTCCCCATATGCAAATTAAATAATATCATAAAAATAAACTATGTAAAATTATGTTATGTTCTATGTTATGTTCTAAAATTATAAGCATCGAAAAATATAATAAATAATAAATAAATATTTTGGACATCTGACACACAACATCATCTAGTCCCAAGCTAAGCAGAGCTTGTGTTATGGGTACTAGACAATTGATATAAATACATAAACATACTTTTTTTTTTCTGTAAATACATACATATTATACATAGAAAACACCCAGACTCCGAAACAAATATTTGCGAATCACACAAAGAATATTTGGTCCGACCCGGGAATCGAACCCGAGACCTCTTGATCAGCAGCCGCATACGCTAACCACTAGACCAACCATAAAATAAATGAAAATAAAAACGATCCATCTGGATTGACATGTAATCTGAAAGGTAGGTAGGTAGAAGGTAGAATACGTTTCTTGTTTTCATCTTGCCATAACTTTGGAGGTTATTACTCTCCTTAAAAGCTAGGGATGTCAAAAGTGCTAAAGTACATACTTAGTATTTTTTATATAGTCGTATATATACAACGGTTCTGTGCACCAACACAGTCTGCTATCGGAAAATATGTATCAACAAGAATACTGTGGTGCAAAAAAGAGCAATGCCTGTGATTCTTTTGTTAACATCACTAAACTTACCTACACTAAACATTTGTTCTTGCATAATATACTTTAAATCATAGACTTATTGTTCGATTTTTTGCTATCTCAAATTCTTACTATCTAATGAAAACTAGTCGTATAGTAAGTACTAAAATTAGACGTCATGTAAATACATGCCGACTAAACTAAACACTTAATGTAGTTTTTTTTTATTTCTGTGGATTTATCAATCATAATCACAATAATATGCAATCTTCGAAAGATGTTTGTTAAAGGTTATTTATTAATAAAGTTTATGTCTCCCATGAACTTTTAGTTATTGAAAAGTGGACTGTAATTTAATGAGATTTAAGTTCAGATACATAATTCAAAAACAAATCTTAGTCAACTAAAATTTGGTGACGTTAACAAGAGATTCACGCCAATTATCAGGGATTATTTTTTCGTGTCAGTGATAGACAGTGTTCGCGTCGCCAGTGTGTGAATTGCCTAAATCCTTTTGAAACTTATAGGGTATGTAGACAGCCGTCGTAGTAAATCTATTTCACAATTTTTACCTAGTTTTTTTTTAGTAACATTATATTGTACACATCGTGATATTGACAACCCTATTAACAGACCTCTCAAATTACGCTTAAAAATATATTGGGATACTGAATATCGGTTTCGACCGATAACAGTATACCCACTTAGTTATCCTTCCTACCTGCGTGGTGTTATTAAATGTCTTTTATTTTGATTCAGGTTAAAGACATCGATGCCGAGAGTCATCACTCCGGGAAGACTTCAGACAGGAATTTGGAAGAAAAATTGTAAGTATTCATGCATAGTTGCCAATATTTGTTACATAATACCAATAAGAGTTACACGATAGAAAGAGACGCAATTATAGGTGATTGTAGGTGCTTCGGCGCTGTGCGATCTGAATTGAACTTAATGTATTCACATTAAGGGTCCCTATTTCTTTAATTTACTTTTCGGAGTGAGTCTTCTGTACTGGTACTATTATTTAGTCTGTGGTAATACCATCATTTAGCTTTTCTTCTTCCGAAGTATATTTCTATTAGTATAGAAATACTATACGCTAAATAATAAGCAAATTAAACGATCGATGCTACTACCTGCTGATGATATAAGGATATCCTACTAATATTATAAACGTGAAAGTTTGTGAGTATGTGTGTATGTGTGTATGTTTGTTGCTCTTTCACGCAAAAACTACTGAACGGATTTGGATGAAACTTTACAGTAATATAGCTTATATATCAGAATAACACATAGGCTACTTTTTACTGCAATAATCGAGAGAAACGGGCGAAAGCTAGGTTAATATAAGAATATATTAAATCGTAGATGTCATAATGTATCACTGTTTATCTCCTGTCAAAACTTCACAGGTTGCTATGCATAACATACTTGCATAGCAACCATAATGATATACGCGGGTAACACCGCGGGGCGCAGCTAGTATAATAATAAAAGCGTTTATTGGATCATTTTTTTTATTTATTTATTTATATCCACACTAACAGTAATATTCGAAAGTAACTTTTTCTTATTCCAAAAAAATCGCTTTCGTGGCTAAATCGTTGTTTCTTCAGTGAATTTCGTTTAGTAGTTTTTGCTTGGATGAGAAAAAAAACATCCATATATGAATTCTGAAAAACTTGCACATTTATGATATTGGTAGGATTACAATCTTAAAATCAGCACAGAGCTGCAATTAAATAGCGTTACCACGTGTAGAACATAGTGTATAGTTATCAGAATTTTTTTTTTGAACTCACGATCCTCCGTATATCACTCAAATCAAATCAAACTATAATTAGAAACGTTAGGTGAATCCAATTGGTTTGTGGGATAAACACATTTTGGACATCCAACAACCAACTCGATCCCGTCCCAAACTAAGCACAGCTTGTACTATGGGTACTGGACAACTGATAGACCGTACAAACATTTGGTCCAACATAGAAATCGAACCCAACACCTCAAGCACAGCAATCGCACACGCTACCACTGCACCATCGAGGCAGAATTGAAGATACCTAGAACAGATTAGCATTGCCTGCTAAAGTATAGGTTTATATTACTACGGCAATTATATAAAATTGCCAAGTGTTTTGTTAAATTTTTTCCTTTTATTTTATTACGTGAAACATGTTCATACTCATACATACTCGTAGATGTTTGAAAACAATATGAAGTAACAATAACATCTTAAATATTTCTAGAATCTTAAAAATTATATTAGTTTCTTTAAATTACTTTGTCGTTGTCATCGTGGGATATTTACAAAAACTTCAGTTTTATTTGACACTTTTATTTTTACTTGCATTCTTTGATATACAATTCAATGGCCTTGGCACTTTAAAATGATAATATCAGATGGTATTTCATATACTAAAGATCCTACAACTATAGTGTAAATGACAGAATTTTTACATCCTATTCTGCTTTATAAAACCCAGTAAGAATACTATTAAATGAACTATCAAATGTTTAACAATTATAGAAATCGGTTGCACAATTGTCGAGATCAAAGAAACGGCTGAATATTATTATAAATGTAATTATTTTATAAGTGGTTCATATTGCAAATAATATAAACGATTAAACTATAAATAAATATTGCAGTTTTAGTGCACCGTAAAATTGTCTTTTTCTTCTAAAAAATACACCTTGCAAAACGGTTGGAATCTCGCAATTACTGATTAAAGTATTGCAAAAATAATCGTCACGTAATCAGCTATATAGACTCACAATATTACCATATACTGTAGTTGCCAGAATAGAAAAAGAATTAAAAATAACAAGACATTATTACGTTTGAAAGGTAAACCTTTCGAATATGTATCTCAGTGACGATCAAAGACCCAAAGCGTATATTATGTTTGATGTGATCCAGTTAGTTACACAATTTTGGTGCCTTGCATAATAAATTTGCATTTAAGGTTTTTTTGTTACATGGCATGGCACAAAAAAATAAATTGCAAGAGATTAGTGCAAGATTTAGATGTTTTGTGATAATAATATTAGTTTAAAACAAGCAAAAAAAAAGGAAAATAAGTTTTACAAAGAGTAATGATTATTTTAATCCGGCAGAGAACCAAAATCATCGACATAGCCTACAAGATTAGCATGCTGAAATGGCAATGGGCTGGCCATATATGTCAAAGAACCGATAACCGTTGGAGTAAACGGGTTCTCGAGTGGAGACCGCGTTTCGGCAAACGTAGTGTAGGACGTTCACAGGCCAGGTGGAGTGATTTAAGTAAGACGGCAGGCAGGAGCTGGATGCCAGAAGCCAAGGATCGAACCTAGTGGCATGCGATTGGAGAGGCTTATGTCTAGCAGTGGACTGCGATGGGCTGATGATGATGATGATTATTTTCTGTATCTTTATTACATATTTGTGTTTTGAAATTTCAGAACAAACATTTTTCTTTCTGCCTTTTCCCTATTGGTCATAACGTAATATTATATATCCCAAAACCTTCAGCGATGAATAGGTTATTCAACTAAAAAATAATTAGCCAAATTAAGCCAGCCGATCACGCGTGTTTGAAACAGTAACAGAGGGAAAAAAAGCGGCCAAGTGCGAGTCGGACTCGCCCATGAAGGGTTCCGTATCAGCAAGTAACATCATATAAAAGTTCTTGTAGTTCGTTGTAACTTTCATAGATGTTTTTATACTAGTGTATTGTCTGGATGAAAGGTAAATTGCGTGTTACGATTTATGACGTATTAAAAAAAAACTACTCACTAGATCTCGTTCAAACCAATTTTCGTTGGTAGTTTACATGGTAATGTACAACATATATTTTTTTTAGTTTTATCACTCTCTTATTTTAGAAGTTAGAGGGGGGGGGACACACATTTTTCCACTTTGGAAGTGTCTCTCGCGCAAACTATTCAGTTTAGATAAAAATGATATTAGAAACCTCAACATCATTTTTGAACACCTATCCATAGATATCCCACACGTATAGGTTTGATGAAAAAAAAAATTTTTGAGTTTCAGTTCCAAGTATGGGGACCCCCAAAATGTATTGTTTTTTTTTCTATTTTTATTTAAAAATCTTAATGCGGTTCACATAATACATCGACTGACCAAATTTCAACAGTATAGCTTTTATAGTTTCGGAAATAAATGGCTGTGACATACGGACGGACAGACAGACAGACAGACAGACAGACTTGACGAATCTATAAGGGTTCCGTTTTTTGCCATTTGGCTACGGAACCCTAAAAAGGGGTTACATTTTTCTATAAATATATAAAATTCTCGTATTTCAAGTTTAGTTGATTCTTATGAAATTTTGAATGTTTATTCAGTAGATCTGAGAGTAGAATGTAAACTATTTTGTATACCCTAGCCCTAAATAACAAAGGATGAAACGGTTGCAAGCGGAGCCGCGGGTATTATATGAATATTTATCCGCAGGCTGGTTGCCGTATTACTCTGCTTACATTAAGATAAGACTATCGTGTGTGAGATATATATTATCGTCATACATGTCAACATTCACAGTCAACAAAAAACTCATAAAATAACTGTGCAACATTATTTAATCGTTGCTGAAATACAGGAAGCTACATCACACTGTGGTCTCATCTCACACCGCATAACTTTATTATACAACAATTGCATATTACTGTGAATCTTATTGCATTTCAATTCATTTCATATTGAGTTCCGTGTTCACGAATTAATAATACACCTCAAATAGCTATGTCGTGACAGATGCAGGTGAGAAATTATATTTTACGGTTTTATTACAGAACTAGTCTCATGGAATTTGTTGAGGCACCTGACCGTCTGAAGTCTTCGGTAAAAGTTTCGAAATACGTCACCTGATTCTGGGGTTGTGAGTGGTTGGGGTGGGAGGGGGGGGGAGGTGTCGGAACCCCCCCTCACCATTTTTACCTGCCGGAAATACTTGGTTCCCTTAGAAAAAAGTAAAAACAGAAATGGTAATATATCGAAATACGTCGCCATTTTAAGGGTTTGTGAGTTTTTGGGGGAAGGGGGGAGGGGTCTGAACCCTCTGAACCCAGCCTCACTATTTTTACCCGCCGAAAATACTTGGTTCCCTTTGAAAAAATCAAAAACAGAAATTTGTACAAACATTATTTATACCACTTTATATACATGTTTTATTGCTTTAAGCATTATAGTCGACGGAGCCCCGCTACGCGGGGCTCCTATTTCTGGGTGGTTTAAAAAAAAATAACCACGATGGCTAAGGCGGCAGCTTCGCTGCGCTACGCTCCCGCCTTAGCCATCTAACCTAACCCAATGAAGTCGGATTGTGCCAATTCGGAGTAATACATTGCTATTAATTACCTAATAATTATATCCTGTTCTTATACATTTTCTTTAGCACATAATATATAAAATATAATTACCTTGATTAATTAATTACAGTAAAGCAATCCAAACAGAATCCAAGAACGTAGCCAAGTCGTAGAAAAAACACAAATCGATACGGAAGAACACATTCACTTAAACTCGAAAGCAAAGGAATGACGCATAAATTTGAAATTTGCTGTCAATTAGTGTCAAAATCATCCATCCAAGATGGCGGGTTGCGTTTCGTTTCACGTTTTTCATATAAAACCTAAAAATTACATTTGAAAAACTGTACTAAAGCAAATACGTTCCGTTTTGCATAATTGCAATTGTATTTAAGAATTTTTGGAAACTGTTTAAAAATATTTAGACGCAAGTCCGGCAGTCAAAATTACTTTGGGGGGATTAAGACTAACTCCCTTAAGCCCCCTACACCACCAAAACCCTCAAATTCAGGTGACTCGTTTCGAAACCCAACCCAAGTCTTCTTCTTCTTCCGTCCGTCCGTCCGTCACCCCGCCGATTTTGCGGCGGGGTGGTGTGTCGGAATCGAACCGACTAAAACCGCACGGTGTGCCCTCTATGCGCCTGAGAGTCTAGGGAACAAACTTAAAATGAGACTTAGGT
Organism: Phragmatobia fuliginosa; assembly: GCA_932526445.1. Lineage (NCBI taxonomy): Eukaryota > Metazoa > Arthropoda > Insecta > Lepidoptera > Erebidae > Phragmatobia > Phragmatobia fuliginosa. The sequence continues at coordinate 1,424,157 of OW052063.1, read as the reverse complement.
AACCCTTACTGATTTACGTTTTCATTAACCTTTGGGGACAATTAATGCTTGTCTTTTAAAATTTAGAGGCTACTTACGTTATGGGACTCGTATTAAGGAGACTTTAATTGTTTGCTACAATTAAATCTTTCCAGTTTATAATGTAAGTATAGATAAGTTTACAACTGTTACCTTGGTCATAATGCTTTTACATTTTGAAATGCGGAATCATATTTAGATAAGCTTACATAATAACCGGATCCACTGATAAATATTTTTGAATTTTCGAAAAATGAGATTTTTTGGTATCAAATAAGTAATAAAAAGTATTAGTAGTAGTAGTAGTAATAAAAAGTAGTAAAAGTATTCAATCACGTAAAATATAGAGGCAAAATATATGTTAAGCGATAACATGGAAGGACATCTAATAGATACATGTCAAGTTAAGGATTATCTAGATTTTTAACTTAGTACATATCATCATCATCATATTCATCAACAACCCATAACGTCCCACTGCTAAGCTCAGGTTTCCTCTCAGGAGAGAGTCAGACCATACGTCCCCACACTGGCGGAGTGCGGATGCGACTGGCAAGACAAGTTGTAGCTACGTAATCTTGCTGTTGGATGTTTTTAAGAAGCCAAAGGCCTCCAACTAAGCTTCACGACTGTTATCTTATGATAACAACCGGGACCGACTGCTTAACGTGATCTCCGAATCACGGAAACGCTCATAACATATTATGCCACAAACTGTCACCCATCTAGGTACTGAACGCGCCGTCGTTCTTTACCCTCGGTAATTGTTTCCAATCATCTAAGGCCACTTGCTTACAAGCGCTTCATCTTCATATTATTTTCCTTTAAAAAGTATCTATATTTATCATCAACAGTTTTTAATACTCTACGGCTGCCCATAGGTGATGGTCTATTAGTTTTAGTCTACTACGAGTATATCACACATGCTAGAAATATATATTTATTGCTGTAAGTATCGAATTAGAAAAATTATTATAAAATTATAATATACCAATTCAACCTGTGGTCAGCGTGAAATATTAATTCTATTGTTAGGAGAGGCCTACCTTCAACTAGTGGTTTAATGAGCTCTAGGTGATAATTATGCTATCTGAATCACGCAATGAAAGTTTTTGCACTGATTAGCGTACCTACCCAACTTGAATTACTGAACCACGACCACACAGACGTAATCACCTGAGCAGGGTCAAAGTCGCATATAGAACAAGTTTCTCACCATTTTTTTCATTCCTCGAGAACTTTTTTCTTGATGTTGTTTTGGATGATAGGGAAAATACAATAACAATTTTTAAATGGATGGCACGGCAATCACCGGTGTCGGAATAAAATAATAAACTCTATCACTATTTATCAGAAAAAAAAGTCCGCGTCTTTCTGACTGTTCGCGATAAACTCAAAAACCACTGCACTGGTTTGAATGAAATTTTATACTTAGATAGTACTTTTACCGCGAAAACTGACATAGACGCGGGTGGAGCCGTGGGATAAAGCTAGTTAAATTTAAGAAGATATTTTAGAGAATTGCCTACTACACCTTCTTAATGTACTATTAAGGCAATTATATCTAGAGAACGTCACAAGAAATCTCGCGTGTGAAGAATCTATGCATAATAATTGTGTAATTCGAGCCATTCATTACACCAATCTTCATCAAGCCATAACAGCTTTTAATAATCCACTGTTAAACAAAGGCTCTTCTTAGAAAGAAAGCGTTGGCCTACTATACTGGTTAGGTTCCTCCTTGCTTGCTGTTTTTTTTTATATTTAAGCCTACCAAAGTGACTTTACTCTGCCTGACGGAAAGCTGGAGTAGAACCAGGCTTACTGTAAGAGTAGGCAATGCAGCATGGTGACCCATACCATAATGGCCTAGTTAGATAATTCTGCATCATTCTCCCGGCCTTCCAAGGACGGGAGAATGATGCAGAATGATGCCTCCGGTCTCACACTCACCAACGAAATACGACAGCAAGACTGCTGTCATTATTAGGATGATCTTCTGTGTGAGGGTGCTGTGCTGTCCTACGTAGCTTAGTTCTAGCAGCCTCTTACCAAGTTACCACTCCAATGGGTTTATTATGAAGCAGAACACTATATATTCTTAATTTCTCACCACACGATCAGCCACGTGTGCACCATATCTGTGGTTCAGTGGAAGAATTCTCGCTTGCCATTACGCAGCTCCCTAAATGTTCATTTTATTTAATCTGTAATTTTTGTGTGTATTTGAAGTGTTTCTTTAATATGTATGTATGTAAAAATATGTTTATGTATTTATATCAGTTGTTTAGTACCCATAATACAAGCTCTGCTTAGTTTGGGACTAGACGTTGTTGTGTGTAAGATGTCCGAAATATTTATTTATTTATTTGTTTGTAATTTCTAAATAACTGCTTTTCGGTAAATGCATATGAAAATATATACAGTACTTACATCAAAAAATAAATGTTGAATTTTTTTTCGGTTTTTCTGTCTGTTTGTTTCTGCTACGGCTCTACCGATATGATGGTACTTTCACTGGTAGATTGTAAGAAGTTTCTAAGGGTACTTATATTTTAGACAAGCTTCCCCCGCGGTGTTACCCGCTGTAGTAGTAAACGTACAACAAACCGCGACTAACACGTCGGGGCTCAGTTAGTATTAAATGTTACTTGATAAACAGCGCGTTTTAAAACCGTATAATAAACGACGACAGCTTAACTCACAGTCAATTACGACATGCGAGTATTAGACAATTATCTAATAGCCGTATAAACTGCGCGCGTGGACGAACTCACACAATACAGATACAAAAAAACATAACCACCTTATGTTTAGCTAACGTTATCGATGTTTTTAAAATAAGTATCTTAAAGTTCCCAGAGTAAAATGTTGGTGTAAGGCAGCCATTTGCCTCTCCCTTTAGGTCATAACCGTAAATGTAGTGAAAATTTGATTCTTGAGAAAGGGCATTGGCTACTCTACTTGTATAAAGCGATAACACGTGTATTCAAATAATAATAATCGCAGAGAGTTTCCACACTGATTTCAACTCAGCATTCATCATGCTGTCGAGTTTCGTTGGTTAGTGTGAGACCGGAGATATAATGATACAGTCAAAAATATCATCTTCCTAGCCTTTATTCCTAAGTTTATTTGGGGTCGGCTACTAGTTCAACCGGTTTTACCTGAATTTCAGTTTTTCTACGGAGCGACTGGCATCGGACCTCCGCAACCCAAAGGGAGAATTGAAATTCGAAGATTGAACTAGTTGTCAGTATATTTGAGGGCACTGACTTCCCAATAACGATTGCCATAGATGTTCATGACAACCGGGACCGACGGGTTTACGTGCTCTCTGAGGCACGGGCGTGAATCACACCAAACTTCCAAACTCCGGGCTGCTATTAGGAATTTCCTAACAAAAACTAACCACTAGACCAACGAGGCAGTCATACAGTCAGAAATATATACCTACCTAAAAACTTGTAATAGTTATCAATCATTCTGTATTAGTATATATGATATAGTTATCATAACGTTAGGTGACAATATTGTTGCTTCATCGAACGTAAACAACCGCACCGATCGTAAGCTAGAAAAATCTGTACACCTACCTACCATGTACTTATTACTTTTAGTAGTGATACCCGCATAAAATTGAAACATTTATATATACCTCATTTTTGTTTATAATATACATATTCAACAAAACAATACTGTCTTGTTGAATAATCTATTTATTTTGTTACGGATTGAGGAATGTCTATTTCTCACCCAAGATAAACCATATCGTTTTCTTACTTAAATAAAAAAAAATCTTTCATTTAGAATCACTTAAGCAGGTGACCTCATACTAGTCAAGTCTGGTACTCTAGAAACCAGACAGCTGATAAGCACACATATTTCTAAATACATCCTACTAAAGGATTAGTTAGTATATTAGTTATTATATACACCAGATTATATTATTAGTAGGAATTAATAATATAAACGCGAAATTTTGTGAGTATGTATGTGTGTATGTATGTTTGTTCCTCTTTCACGAAATTAGTACTGAACGGATTTGGATGAAACTTTACAGTAATATAGCTTATATATCAGAATAACACATAGGATACTTTTTACTGCAATAATCGCGATACACGGGCGAAAACTAGGTGATTATAAAAATATAAAAATCGTAGATGTCAAAATGTATCACTGTTTATCTCCTGTCAAAACTTCACAGGTTGCTATGCATAACACACTTGCATAGCAATTATAATGATATACGCGGGTAATACCGCAGGGCGCAGCTAGTACATTAATAAATATGTTACACCCAGACACAGAACAAAGGATCGTGCTCAACACACCGTTATTTATCCTAGGTTTGAATCGCACCCACGACCTCTGGCATTGTAATCACTTTCACTAACTACTTCAAATACTCTTCCGTCAATAGAAGATGCCTTTGTTTCTAGTTTAGTATGTAAAACTAAAAGGTTACCGGTAAACGAGTGTAGATAACCGCTTATCTGTTGACAGTGGCCTTCCGGAACAGCTTTTTTAGTCATGGTGACTTCCTTACATACTTATCTACATATCATAGCTGTGTTGTACGGAAATCTTCTTCACGCTATAATTCTCAACTGTTTTGAGCTAGATTCTCGGATGTATTTGTTTTACTTCCGTAATTCAGGTGTACTAAAATACTTTATTGTACTAAGGTTTATGCCTACCCACTATCAGCTATTGTAATTTTTAGGGTTCCGTAGCCAAATGGCAAAAAACGGAACCCTTATAGATTCGTCAAGTCTGTCTGTCTGTCCGTCCGTATGTCACAGCCTATTATTTCAGAAACTATAAGAGCTATACTGTTGAAATTTGGTCAGTCGATGTATTCTGTGAACCGCATTAAGATTTTTTCATAAAAATAGAAAAAAAACAATACATTTTGGGGGTCCCCATACTTAGAACTGAAACTCAAAATTTTTTTTTTCATCAAACCTATACGTGTTTTCACCTAACCTATCTATGGATAGGTCTTCAAAAATGATATTGAGGTTTCTAATATAATTTTTTTCTAAACTGAATAGTTTGCGCGAGAGACACTTCCAAAGTGGAAAAATGTGTGTCCCCCCCCCTCTAACTTCTGAAATAAGAGAGTTATAAAACTAAAAAAAATATATGTTGTACATTACCATGTAAACTACCAACGACAATTGGTTTGAACGAGATCTAGTGAGTAGTTTTTTTTTAATACGTCATAAATCGTAACACGCAATATACCTTTCATCCAATCACTATTACACTCTAGTATAAAAACATCGATGAAAGTTACAACGAACTACTTGGCCGCTTTTTTTTATTCTTATCTTAGTTTGAGATCAAACACTATGTATAGTGTTCAAAAATCGGCCAAGTGCGTGTCAGGCCACGCATAGGAAAGGGTTCCTCATTTACTGCGTTAATTTTGTATGAGGTTTTCCAAGTGAGCGCATTTTACAAGTTAAGCCTCTATAACCCCTGAACTTACAAAGTCATCTAATTCGTTATAGTTTTCCTTCAAAGTTCATTATATGTACCATCGTCACGAATTTTTCCAGATTTTTTGAGACAGCCGTTTAGCTCTTAGAGGGGAGGAAAGGCCTGTTTTTACAAAAAAGTGCCCTTTAAAGTGGAATATCTCGCAAACGGATATTTAAAGCAAATAAATGGTCTTAGAAACCTTTTATTGTTTTTAAAAACACACATACCCAAAAAATGGGTATGTGTGTTTTTTCTATGACGAGGAACTTCTATTATTAATGGTATGGGATCCAATGCTGAAAACTTGAGGTCATTAGTCAAATACACCTAATAGAAGAACTTGCAGCAGTAGGTTTACTCATGCATATGCTCTTAAAAATTAAGTAGAACTGATAAAGAAGACTTCATCTGAGATCTGTGACTCATGCATATGCTCTTAAAAATTAAGTAGAACTGGTAAAGAAGACTTCATCTGAGATCTGTGACTCATGCATATGCTCTTAAAAATTAAGTAGAACTGATAAAGAAGACCTCATATGAGATCTGTGACTCATGCATATGCTCTTAAAAATTAAGTAGGACTGATAAAGAAGACTTCATATGAGATCTGTGACTCATGCATATGCTCTTAAAAATTAAGTAGGACTGATAAAGAAGACTTCATATGAGATCTGTGACTCATGCATATGCTCTTAAAAATTAAGTAGAACTGATAAAGAAGATTTCATCTGAGATCTGTGACTCATGCATATGCTCTTAAAAATTAAGTAGGACTGATAAAGAAGACTTCATATGAGATCTGTGACTCATGCATATGCTCTTAAAAATTAAGTAGGACTGATAAAGAAGACTTCATATGAGATCTGTGACTCATGCATATGCTCTTAAAAATTAAGTAGAACTGATAAAGAAGATTTCATCTGAGATCTGTGAGGAAGTCTACCCAGTTCCAGTTCTAAGGAAACTACTAAGTCATCAATTTGTTCGAGTATTTTAATTTAAATTATATATAAAATCGTGAACTCGTGATTTGCTCATCACAATGCGTTAAACTGTGAGAAGATATGGGAATGAGTATAATGAGCCACGCGAGCGGAGCCGCGGGCATCACCATGGCATCAACACCATCTATTGAAGCAAAAAACATGGCATGTAAGGTTCTATTGCAAAGAGTAATAAACATTCATACAAACTTTTGCCTTTATAACAGTAGATACATAGACCACAGTAGATAAAATCTGTTCTGTACAAATAAGTGTATTATCTATTTCTGTTTAACAAGTAAACAATACCGCAGTGAGAATTAAAACAATTCCATTCAATTACGTTACATCATTACATCACGAAAAATAATAATAAACCTATTAATAGATATATAAATAACTAGCCGTTGCATAACTTATGGTAATCATCATCATCATCATCCATCATCAGCCCATCGCAGTCCACTGCTGGATATAGGCCTCTCCCATGGCACACCACTTTGATCGATTTTGGGTATTTGGATAAATAAATATTTCAGACATCCTACACACAACGTCATCTAATCCCAAACTAGAGGGAGCTTCTATTCTGGGTACTAAACAACAACTGATATAAATACATAAACATACTTATTTTTGTAAATACATACATATTATATATACAAAAACATCCAGACTCTGAAACAAATATTTGTGGATCACACAAATACTTGGTCTGACCCGGGAATTGAACCCGAGACCGCTTGATCAGCAGCCGCATACGCTTACCACTAAACCAACAAGGCAGTCTCATAATATTATTTAATTATTATGATTATGAGGATAATAAAAGTAACAAAAGCGATTACGGAATTCAATCGCACGCAAATACTTGCGTTTCGTTGAATATTTTCTTGCGTGTTGGCTAAATTTATGCAGTTCCGTTTTACACGCATATGATGAACTACATTTTAATTTTAGACCACTTTGAGATTAAACAATTTAGATTAATGTCTATAATTTATATAAAATTGCCTCAGTGGCGCAGTGGTAGCGTTTGAGACTGCAGTCATTGACGTCACGGGTTCTATTCCCGGGTCGGACTAAATGTTTGTGTGATTTGCAAATATTTTTTCTGAAGTCCGCGTGTTTTCTATATATAATATGTATGTATTTAATAAAAAAAACATTTAAATCGGTACCTACCTAAATTGGGTTTCCATGATTCGAAAGTCACTCTAAGCAGTCGGTCTTGGTTGTTATCATAAGATAACAATCGTGAAACTTAGTTGAAGGCCTTCGGGCGGTTTACAAACATCCAACAACAAGATTACATACCCACAATGTGTCTTGTCAGTCCCCAGCACACACTGCACGGTTGGCCTACTGGATTGACTGGTCGCCACGCCGCTTTCTATTTCGCCATGTGTCGTGGGTTCAAATCCTACGTGGGAAAACACTTTGTGTGATTCACAAATTGTTGTTCTGAGTCTGGGTGTTCTTTGTGTCCGTTTCCTGTATATTTGTAAAGTCCCCTGCTACACAGGATTTATATTCCTAATGCGGGAGTTGCCATTAAAAAAAATTGACCAGTTTGGGACGTATGGCCTTAACTCACTCTTGAGGGGAGATTCGAGCCCTGCAGTGGGACTTTATGCGCTTTTGATGACTTGAATCTATATTTTAGTCCTCGCAACATAACCTTTCTTACTTTCACCACGCTTAAACCATGCATCGTGCTTGTACTCCACCCGTGTTGTTCTTAGAAGACAAATAAGTATTTAAATGATATTGATGAATAGTGAACGTGCAACACAATATAAAAGTGCGTACAAGAAAGACATATATGCGCTTAATGTTTAAAGATTGCATATAATTATGCGAAACATTATGCGCACTTTGAATATAAATATCGCAATTTCGCTCGTTGTACTACGTAACGATTTGTAGAATAATATTTGGTATGAGAGATGAAATCATTCTTTTATTTTTTCGTGTGGTGCTGGATTAAATATGGAGTGTCACAACCCTTATTAATTCTGTGGGTATCATAAGGAAGACTAAGTGGGGGAACTATGCAGGTTTTTTTTTAATACTAACACCTCCAATTCTCTTTGGAGCCTACTCTATTCTAAAACTTTTCATACCAGTTCTCGCTTTTGCTACTTCTCGTACTTTCAAGATTCATACTATTTCTTTCTTTCACTATGCAGGATTGTCACACGATGTGCTGTGTGTGCATGTTGAAATGACAGCTGATAAAATTACTTACATCGTTATTAGGGAAATCGTAATTGTAAAAGGACTAGGAATTAAAGGCTTATGAACAACAAGAAAAAATTGAGCTCGGGTCACACTTCTCACACCTACACTTATTAATATCAAGTACCTATCACGGTGATTAAAATAATTTTCAAAGAAATACAATTATTTTATTCTACTCCAACAAACAAACACGAGTTCACCAAGTCGTTCACACTGATCCACCCCCGCGTGACCAAGCGCTATGGTAATGAAAACCTGTTGGATTGTTAGTCACCAAAACTTCAAGAGGATTTGTGTACATGCAGTTATATTTTTGAGATTATTTTCAACAATGACCTTGATGAATTGCATTTATTTAAGCGAGTTTTTTTTTTTAAAGACAACTCATGTATTAGAAATGAACATCCTGTCTCGATTAAAAAATACATGAAATGGACACAAAGAAAGCCCAAACTCAGACGGGATTTGAACCTACAATACTTGGTGCAGTAGAAAGCGGCGTGTCGCCCGCTTAAACCACTAGGCCAACCATGCAGTCGTTATAAATTAGGTCTCTTACTTATAAGATACTACTTATACTACTTATAAGATCTCTTACTTGTTGTGTATATAATAATAATAACAACAAGTACTTACTTAAAATGGTCAAAAACGATTAAAGACGGTTTAGTTATTCGTTAACACATATTTATATAAGGTTTTTTTAACTATCTGAATATAATAATATTAAATTTAACTCTTTTATTATTCACAACGAATTTCATTTATTTTAATTAAAAATATATTATAGTACATTATTACCGCGTGTTTACGTATGGCTCGGATGTAGGTAGCTTGAAATTATTCCGAGAATAGGCCTGACTCATATCACTGTTAGATAATATGTGCCAACATAATGTAGTTTGTTCTAAGCCCTAACTGTATTTTTTTCTGGTGTATAATAAAGTGATTATTATTATTAATAAATTGCCGTGATCAGTAGGGGATCAGTCTACTTAGTTACACACTACGCTATAAAAAACTCTAGATATACTTGACAAACATCTATTTCATAAAAGACTACCATAACGATTTGTATCTCAGCACATCTCAGAACTAACAAGCTTAATACAATAATTCTATTAAGTTTATTCACGTCCTTAATTGGCAGTTTGACATGTAGTCAAATGTAATATTTACGCATTATTTAGTAAGTAAATCATAACAAAAGGAAAAGAGTTCAACGCGCTCGGTAAAAATTCATAAGTTAATAGTTATCGTTCTGGGGTCTATTAGTGTGTTCATATTACTTCATCATTTTATTAGTACACTCTAAATTGTAAAATTTCTCTAAATTAGGAAAGTTGTATGTCCAGTAATGAACTGTAAAAGGCTGAAATGCTACATTTAAAATACAATTATTAATTAATTAAAGGTCATCGTCTTAATTGAATTATACTTTTGTCAGTAATTTTTATCACGAAGTTGGAATTCGTAAATTTGAATTCTAAACTGCTTATTATATAAATCTATGCCTTTACTGAAACATTCTATTGTAATAGGCTGAGTAATATCTCGATGGATGATTTAATTATAACACACATATTATTTAAAAAAAAATACAGTTCTTCTTTATAAAGAGAAGAACTTTAATGATTGCAGTATGTAACGTTTAACCATCTCTGCCTAACCCAGATGACTGCCCTGTTGGACTAGTAGTCAGCGTATGCGGCTGCTGATCAAGAGGTCTCGGGTTCGATTCCCGGGTCAGACCAAATATTTGTGTGATTCACAAATATTTGTTTCGGATTCTGGGTGTTTTTTTATGTATAATATGTATTTATTTACAAAAAAAGCATGGTTTTGTATTTATATCAGTTGTTTAGTACCCATAATACAAGCTCTGCTTAGTTTGGGACTAGATGACGTTGTGTGTAAGATGTCCGAAATATTTATTATTATCAAGAGTGAGGACAGTCTTAGAATCCTACTTCCTACTAATAATCTAAACGCGAAATTTTGTGAGTATGTATGTGTGTACGTATGTTTGTTGCTCTTTAACGCAAAAACTACTGAACGGATTTGGATTTGGATAAAACTTTGGATAAACTATAGCTTATATATCCGAATAACACATAGGCTACTTTTTACTGCAATAATCGAGATATATTTTATACATAGAATAAAAAAAACATAAACTGAGATGTTAAAATGTATCACTGTTTATCTCCTGTCAAAACTTCACAGGTTGCTAAGCATAACACACTTGCATAGCAACCATAATTATAGTTTCCCGAAAATAGGCGGGTAATACCGCGGGGAGCAGCTAATACATTAATATAAATAACATTGACAACATTAAGGGCACTCAGTGTATCCAGCATCCTTCGTCTCGCTGCAGTTGAGATACGGCCATGTCGCGTCGCCTCTTCCTCACTTAACAAAAACCTCCAAGGTCTCATTTATTATTAAACGTTTTTACCTCACCGTAGTTCTTTAATTGACACATTAGCGCTGGTTATTTTCGTGGATGTATTCATAAAGACCCGGACATATAAAGTAATTTGCATCCTTTTTTTTGTATTGTAATTCAGTATGAAAATATTTTTTAGTATTGTGTTATGAAAACTATGAAGAAAACTTCGATGATACATCATATAGATAGTAAAATAATCATATACATTATTCAGGATGCTGAATGGGCTGCCTCGTTTTTGCAGCGCTTCCGGGATGTTTACCGAGGCGAGGGTTGATGGTTTTCATGCCATCATCCGCAAACGAACCGCCTCATTACTGCATAGAGTACGCAACAGCACACACAGCCTCCTGAGTATATTGTGTGACAGATGGGATTACCCAGTGTTGGGACACTGGATACGTTTACATACGTACGCAGGGTCCTAATAATGTGCAAACTTATCTGTATTTTTTATTTGTGTTTTTGTATCACCTCTACTAACATTAGGTGAAGAGTTTATAACTAACGATAAAATATGGATTTCGGTCTGAAATAAAATGATAATAATAATATATAAGTTTCCAATGTATAATGATAGACATCAGTCTGTTATGACTTATGAGTGCGTGACTTGGTTGGAGGATTCTCTCTTTGTAAACTTCTGATATAAATAAATTGTTTATTAATAGTAAATATTTCAGACATCTTACTCATTACGCCATCTAGTTGAAAACTAAGCAGACCTTGTATTATGGGTACTAGACAACTGATGTAAATACATAAACAAAAAATATATATACATAGAAAACACCCAAACTCCGTAATAAATATTTGTGAATCACACAAACATTTGTTCAGAGGAATCGAACCCGAGAAGTCAACCACAGTAATCTTACGTATACGCTACCACTGCGCCAGCGAGTCAGTCAGGTTGTATTAAGTTCAGTTGTAATTGGAAAAAATCCCTCTTATAAAGCCCTGAGTCCTGGGATGAACACACTTATGACTTTTGACTTACTGTCAATTGAAATTTGACTGTTTTTTTTGCCCTCAAACCAATAATTATTGTCATAAATTAGATGTAATAGGTACAATCTTATTTTTACAAGTAACATTATTTTTTATAAATTACATTACCTATTGATGATATTCAAACGTTCTTGAAAAAATCTCAATTGTACTTTTTTCGTAAATTGATACTCCTATACTATTCATACAACATACATTAAGTATATTCTTTTATATTGTTGGCTCAAAGACGCACGCGCCCCCTCGCTATCGTCGCTAACAGTCGACTGAACTGTGTCACGACCGCACGTATTCTGGAGATGTCATAATGTTTCCTTCTCATTCATCTATAGCAAAATTTTCAACTTGACTAGAGGGGCAGTTCTTAACTCGCACTCGTCCAGCGTTCGGACGTATGGTCTTAAACACTCTCTTGAGAAGAAACCCGATCCCAGGAGTGGGACATTATGTGTTGTTTATGATACCATCCACCCTAATATTATTAATTCAAAAGTAATTTTGTCTGTTGTAGTTTTATAGCGAAACCGCAGCACCGATTTCAATCAATGATCAATTTAATCAACCGCCTTGCAAAAAAATATCCAAATTATTTCATACCACTATTTTTCAGTGTAATGCTTAATATTTCAATTTTCTAAGACAGTATATCTATAGTATTCAATTGCCCATTTGAGCTCGAAGTATCATCATCATCATCAACAGCCTATAACAGTCCACTGCTGGACATCGGCCTCTCCTTTGAAAGGAGTTTTTGGCCTACTATACCACGCTGGCCAGATGGGTTGGTGAAGGGTTGGTTGGTTGTTGTTTCAAGTTTTCCTTCTCTTGACAGTGATGTTAGCTGCTTATTTTGTTCCTTTAGTCGCCTCTTACGACACTCATAGAATGAATTGGGGTGGTGACACTTTGTATTCTTAATCCGTCACCACTCGGATAAAGTATACACGTCTATAATTTAAAAAAAAAACGGTATAAAACAAATCTAATTTAGTTACATATGTTTAAAGCCCACCTTCCTTATAATATTCCATAAGTATTAATCATCCGATTATGTTTTGCGGTATGTTTTCTATCGCGGGGCATTCCATAACATTCTAGAACTTATATCATTGTATTTTATTGAAGATCATCTCTGTTACGTTAAACCGACATTGGATGGTATAAACAAGGAAAATGTTTGGGAAATGTTTATTCTGTCACAATAATATAACTACAGAAGATATTAATTATTATTAATAATAAATATTTCGAACATCTAACACGAAACGTCATATAGTCCCAAACTAAGCAGTGCTTGTATTCAGGGCACTAAACAACTGATATAAATACATAAACATACTTTTTTTTGGAAATACACACATATTATATATAGAAAACACACAAACACCGAAACAAATATCTGCGGATCACACAAACATTTGGTTCGACCCGAGAATCGAACCCGAGACCTCTTGATCAGCAGCCGCATACGCTAACCACTAGACTAACAAGGCAGTATATATACTAGTATTTGGCGAACATCAAAGCTACTACATCTCGAAACAAAAGTTCACACGTTGCTTTCATGTTTAACTAGTTTTCACCTACAGCTCCGCCCGCGTCCATGTTGGTTATCGCGGTAAAAAGCTAGCTAGGTAGGTAGCTTGTCATTTCTCAGACTTTAGACTATCTGGGTAGAAAATTTCATTTAAATAGATGCAGTGGTTTGTGAGTTTATCGTGAATTGAAACACAGACAGACGTGGCGGAGGACTTTATTTAATAACATGTAGTGATACTTCTTCACATAAACCGTTGGGTTACAGATTCTCAGCAACGATCAGATTATCCGGTTAGGAATCCATAATAGAATCGCGTACTAACACACAAAAAATAGCATACTTAAAAAAAGAAGTTATGTTTACAACTTGCAACCTTACGTCAATAAATTCTTTGCCAAAATTAAAACAATTGTTTTTGTTAGAACAGTTTATACGGTATGAAGTTAAATTAACTTGTATTATTATATAATATTAGTATATAATGGAATGTTCCCACGGTTATTTGGTGACGGTTTTATTTGTAGTAAATGGTCATAGGATGTTGCATTTACAACTGTAATTATACACATTTCAATATTAACTAAGTACCTTTAAGTAGGTGTAGTGTAGTATGTGAGGATTCTAATATAAATATATTTTACTCGTACATGACTGACTCGTAGAGACTGCCTCGTTGGTCTAGTGGTTGGCGTATGCGGCTGCTGATCAAGAGGTCTCGGTTTCGATTCCCGGGTCGGACTAAAAATTGTGTGATTCAAAAATATCTGTTTCGGAGTCTGGGTGTTTTCTATGTATAGTATGTATGTAGTTAAAAAAAAAGTATGTTTATTTATTTATATCAGTTCTCTTGTACCCTTAACACAAGCTCTGCTTAGCTTGGGACTAGATGGTGTTGTGTGTCAGGTGTCCATAATATTTATTATTTATTATATTTATTTATCTGTGTATATATATGTCTCTATACTAATAATTTAAAGTTGAATAATTAGTTAAGTTTAATAATAAATATTTGCGGACATCTAACACACAACATTATCTAGTCCCAAACTAAGCAGAGTTTGCCTGTACAGGAGTATAATGAGACTCAAGATGGTGTGATAGTCTATTTTATTTAATTATCAATGGCGCTTATATACAAAGATGGTGCGTGCCTATCATTGCTTTATTTAATCTTTGACTGTATCTTATGATATGTGGCTTATCTAAGAACGTGTACTAAAGTAGGAAGTATTGTGGCTACACAATATTTGCTCCCGTGTCAATCAAAAATCTCATACCACTTTTTCGGTCGGTAATAGTGAGGCGGTTGGACGGGTGAATAGCACAGAGTTCCGCCGTAGTCTGCGCTTTAATTAGTTTCCCTGATACCTTGAGTTAAATCCCTGTTGCCAATCACATGGTTTAATACATTGTCTTGCGTATTTTCGATATTTATCATGGTAGAAACATAACTGTTTTCTTTCTCGACTACTTGCTCTTGGACTTGACCTCGATGGGGAATGACGACGATTATAATAGTTTTGAGTGCCGCGTCTGTAGATTCTGCGATCGCGCTGAATTGCACTTAATTCCAATTGCATTTTTGCTAACTGCGCTAATATGCATGCTGTTGCGTCATCGTTTGTTTTGTTTACACTGTTGTTTACAGCTGATACCTCCGTAATCTTTGAATTTGATAATATTTTGTCCGCGATCTGGCTCATCCTATTGATATCCATGTCTTCTGTGACAGCTAAAACCGTAGTTACTGCTGTTGGTAAAAGTCTTAACCACAAAAGTTTCAGAGTTTCGTCATTAATTTTTCCTTTTCCCAATACTCGCATTTTGCGTAGAAGTTGTGATGGTTTTTGATCGCCGAGGTCCATTTCCGACAATAATTTCTGAAATTGACGCTGTTCTGACTCTTCATAGCAATCGATTAGGCGTCCCTTGATGGTCTTATATTTTTCCGTTGATGGTGGAGAGGTAATGAGGTCACTAACCTGTAGTATTTCTTCCTTTGATAGCTTAGCTACAACCGTGTTGTATTTGTAATCGTCGCCTTGCTTCTGTGGTGCTAATATGGCCTCTAATTGCGTAAACCATAAGCTTGGTTGGTCCCTCCAAAATTCCGGAATGCGGGATAAAATTGTGGTGCCAGCTGCTATTTCCAAAGTTTCTTCTTGGCTGCTGCTTGATTTGCAAGTTGGCGGAGTCATGATGTATATATTTTATTGTAGAGCGAGAGTTGGTCAGCCGTCCGTTTGCCGTGCGTGGTTCGTCGGGGTCACCAATTTGCCTGTACTTGGCAAGGAGTATAATGAGACTCAAGATGGTGTGATAGTCTATTTTATTTAATTAACAATAGCACTTATATACTAAAATGATGCGTGCCTATAATTACTTTACTTAATCTTTGACTGTATCTTATGATATGTGGCTTATCTAAGAACGTGTACTAAAGTAGGAAGTATTGTGGCTACACAGAGCTTGTATTATGGGTACTAAACAACTGATATAAATACATACCATACATTTACAATTTTTTTGTAAATACATATATACATTAAGTATATATAGAAAACATCTAAACTCCGAAACAAATATTTGCAGATCGTACAAACATTTGCTCCGAATCAGGAATCGAACCCTAACCACTAGACCAACGGGACAGTCAAAAAGTTAATTCTTGTCAGCCAGTTTGTAGAAAACTGGTTCAATTTGGAAAATTCTTACTGTGTGGGCTATTACTAGTTTGATTTGAATCGTACATATTCCGCCTACTTTAGAATCGATATTTTTATTGTAAACATCATTTTCCTCCGTAACGATAAATATCCATATTCAGTTGTCACCGCATAGCACATGATTAAATTAAACACAACTAACAAAGAGACATCTTCTATTACATAAGAAAATAAGTTGGCAAGCGCCGTCCATATAATTATCGTTTATTATTTCCTGACAAGTAAACACCATCATTCGCATGGTAATAATTGCGGTACGAACAAAAGAAATTCACTTTGTCTGACGGCGAGAGGTTCATGAGGAATGCAAGTCATTGATCAATATCGATGGCTCGTGTGACGAAAGGGCCTCGGCAGTGCTGTTAGTTTATATAAATTGTTGTTGATGTGAAACATCTATAGGCGCACGTATGTGAAACACGCACGTAAAATAGATTTCTGGCCTGGCGACTGGCGACGCGTCGCCACGGCACGCTATACGATGGTATATATATACAGTCTATACGCAGTAGTGTGTACGGTGTGCCACACCGTACACACTACTGCATATAGACTACTATTTTAATAATAATAATTAGTAATATTTTATTTTATCATTATGACATATTTAGTTCCTATTACAATATGTTCTTTTCTGCATATTACTTTTACAAAATAATGGCGATGTTTCACATCTGCCAGGCGTCCCGTGACGGCTCAATTTTTTTTTATGACTTTCGCGAATTTACATAGTATACTCATTGTTCATAGTAGCTGAATCGTTGGTCTAGTGGTTAGTGTATGCGACTGCTAATCAAGAGTTCTCGGGTTCAAATCCCGGATCGGGCTAAAAAGTGTTTTTGGGTTTTTCTTAGGAAATTCCTAATAACAACCCGGAGTTTGGAAGTTTGGGTGATTCACGCCCGTGCCTCGGAGAGCACGTAAAGCCGTCGGTTCCGGTTGTCATGAACATCTATGGCAATCGTTATTGGGAAGTCAGTGCCCTCAAATATACTGACAACTAGTTCAATCTTCGAATTTCAGTTCTCCCTTAGGGTTGCGGAGGTCCGATGCCAGTCGCTCCGTGGAAAAACCGGTTGAATTAGTAGCCGACCCCAAATAAACTTGGGAATAAAGGCGAGGAAGATGACTCACTGTTCATACTCATTTGTCGTAACCTTTTTAATTTTATGAATAATTAATAAGTCCCGTCTACAGCAAAAAAAAATGGGGTCATACAAATTGTTATTCATCAACAATCCATAATATCCCACTACAAGGCGCGGGTTTCCTCTTACGTTTTCACGCAGGCCTAGTGCGGGTTATAGTTTGGGGAAATTATTGTTAAATCAGTTCTTTTTTTTATGGTATGGTATGGTATGCCTTATGGTGAACAAACTTTCTACACAATTCTAACGGGTAACCTATTTGGTATAATATGTATATGTGTATATATGTATATGTATGACAATCCTTGGTCTGTATGATTCAATCTGCTAACGAGCTTTGCGGAAAACTTTGAAAATAAATAGGACTGCCTGACTGGTTAGTGACACTAACTGCTATTTCAAAAATCTTAGATTCGCTTCCCAATCAAAGACAAATACTTGTGTGATCAGCACAATCTTTTGTTCAGTCAATGAATGGGATAATCTTTATATATATAATTCTTCTGTGAGTGTGTATGTCACTGAACTTCTCTCAAACGACTGGACCGATTTTGATGAAATTTTTTGTGTGTGTTCAAGGGGATCTGGGAATGGTTTAGATTCGCAATTGGACCCGGTAGGTGGCGCTGCGATCAAGTTCTGGAATTTTAAACATGGGCGGTACGAAGTTCGCTGGGTCAGCTAGTTTGTGTATAAAACTCAATATCTATGTAGTTTAAGTATTTTTTATGCTTTCTGTATATATGAAGTGATTGAAAACTAAAGAAATTGTATCGACCGATCCCAATTATTTTCGTTAAAAATAGATTCTATACATATTAATACAGGACAAAAAATAAATTGAAATTAAAAATGCATTTTTATTATACAACGTTTGTACTGTTAATAAATCTGTTTAATCATATTTGCAAGATTTAAAAAAAAAACTGGATATAAAGTATGTAATTTAAAAATATTAATGTTCAATCATGAGCACATACTATACATACGACCATCATTACCGCACATAGACGTAATGTAAAAACAATATATTATTCCTCTACAATAGGTTTTCTACACAACAACAACAAAATAAACATTTAATTACAAACTATAGACAAACAGATGACGAGGCGTCTCCAATAAGCAATTATGTATGCGTAAGGTAACCAACAGCAATACCAACACAACAGCCCATAACTCACCACACAAAGAAAGCTTGTGCATCGATAATTAACTCATCACCGCTTATATTCTACTCTTTTGTTATAAAACGTTAAATGTATGAGAATGCTTCCGTATTCAATATGTAAGAAGCGCCGACGACTTTAATGAATTTATGCAGAAATATTGAAGATGATTTATGTCGTTAAAGGTACTTGACGAACGTTTAATATTCCTTTAATTGTCTGGCAATGAAATTTATTTTTGATGTTGCTTTAATGAAAATTGGCTTTTGATTATGGCTTTAATCAGATAAGATGTGTTTTACTGTCTCTAAAGGTTTTAATTTAAAATGAAATGTACATTCGCTTCGAGAAGTAATTACTCAAATAATTAATGCTACTAATTGGAAGAAAGTTTTACAAAAGTCTATCTATTAAAGAACTTTAATAAATCGAAACACTGAATTTTAAAATAGTAATTTCTTCATAAAAATAATATTCCTATTAACAATGATTGAATAAATTCCTGTTCTTTATACTTTTCGAGTTCTATCTGTCAAAATATGCTTTCATGTAATACAAGTGACTTCCTTTTCCTAAAGGCAGACATGTCCACTTTTCACATTTCATATTCTCCTGGATCTGAATGCTATAATGTCTACCTACGCTGACAAAGAACTACTGTCTGGTGTAGGTACTTCTTAGGTCCCAGACTTGAGACGTTTTCTATTCTATTTCTCTCTTCTCTTGTTTCATTGGCTAATATAATATTTTGTTTTGATCACGTGACTGAGAGACATTAGCCAATAAGAAACAAGACAATAAAGAAATGGAGAATATAATAGAAAACAAAAACATGGCTGGGCGGCTGCATACTCTCGCAGTAAGGGCCACCGCAGACTAGCTACTTTTAGCATCTGCGATCGACGATTTGGCGACTGCATCGATGCTGCATCGCGTTTTAGCGACTTCCTGCGTTCGATCGCGGTATCGGAAACGCGCGTTTTAGCGACTGCTCAGATGCCAAGTCGCTGCTACCGGCATCCGAAATAGTGCGGAGAGTAGCGTTCAGCTGCTGTGTCGCGCTTCTAAAAAGCGACTCGATCGCCGCGTTTGGCGTTTTTAAGTGTGCGGTGTGGAGCGTTCGGTCGCCGTATTTAGCTTCTAAAAAGCGACTAGTTGCCGATCGCCGATGCTAAAAGTAGCTAGTCTGCGGTGGCCCTAAATGAGATAAAAAATATTAAATCGCGGAGCTTCTCACTTAATCGCACTATAAATGATGTTTGCTATTATCATATTACTAAATAAGGCAGGTATTTATATATACTTATGGACTGTAATTATCCCTTATTTATAATTGTATTAGCTTATCTAGATTGATCGAACTAGGCACCAATTACGTGTAGTGCATCTTTATATTTGAATGATTAATGTTTATTGTTGCGTTTAAACTTCATTCTTGGTAATTAATTGTGATTGATTAATAGCGTAACAAAATAACTATCAATTATATAACAAAATTGTGAATGATCTTGACCGGTTATTACTTACTGGAGGTCAGAAAACTCGAGCAAGGACTCGCCTTCCATACACTAGGCTTTGTTTATATAATTGTGGGCTTATTGTCTGAATATTAAATCATTTGGCGTAATCTCATACTGATGGGTTAACAATTTTTTAATTAAATTTTATAAAATTAAGAAAAAATGTCGCTCGGTATAATAGATTGGAAGTCAAGTGATCTTATCAGAGTTGCGTTATTCATTTGGACACGCGAAAATCGATAAAAAAAGAATAGGCATAGAGTTAAATGAAATATATCATTACTTTTAATCACTTATTAAATTTACTATTACAAGTCGTATTTCCTATATGTCCGACCACAACAATCAATTGCGCCGCTAAATTAGCAATAGAAGTAGGTGTCACCTGTTTTGTAGGCGATTATTCATACACTAAAAGCCTGTGGTAGTACGCGTTTATGACTGTAAACCGCAGACTGCATTAATCATTTCTTTATTTGAAGAAATTATTTTATTCATCATCAACAGCCATCAACCATCATTATCATCAATCATCAACAGCCTTTGACAGTCCACTACTGGACATAGGCCTCTCTTTAGAAAGGAGGTTTTGGGCTACTATACCACGCTGGCCAGACGGGTTGGTATAGGGTTGGTTTTAAGTTTTCCTTCTCTTTGCATCGATGTTGTCTTGCGTAGTTTATTCCTTAGTCGCCTTTTACGACACCTGCGGGATGAATACGGGTGGTGACACTCTGTATTCTTAATCCGTCACCACACGGACGAATTAAACCAAAAACATACAAAAAAGTATTTTACATCTCTCATGTTCGGTAAGTAGGTTCTTATTACCTCCAAATGGGGCTTGTAAGTGACTTATTAGCGCTCTAGGGTAATAATGTAGCTAGAAAAGCCCTAGGGCGGTAAGTAATTAGAAAAAAACGCTTCTTCCTTACAAATAGCTCGCGTACATCTAACCATCATACTGGCAAAGACATCATGCATTCAGCCCAATGACCAAAGAGGTCGCTTTGCTATTCAGCCTTGTCTTCGTGTGAGTATATTAATCATCAATTTTAAATATCGAACGGCGAAGCTCAATTTCATTCTTGAAAAAAACAATTAAAAAGTTCTTTACTTGTTTCTTTTTAATGAAAAGAGGCGGGAATAGAAAACTTATAATTTAAATATTGTTTTTTTGGGATTTTTTTTATAATTACGTGCTAATTAGGAAAAAACATGAATTCTTCAAGTGATGAAGATATAAGCTGCACTCCCGATTCAATGAAAATGGAAGCTGAAGCAACAATTAACAATGTTTTATTTTTATAATGCCGGTTTTTTTCTACTTACCTCACAATCGAGATGTAAAGCAGAATAGTTACCTCGGGTGTAAGCACCAATTGCACCCTCGAACTATAGGCGCCCTCGCTGCGCTCGTGCGCCTAAATATCTCGGGCTGCAATTGATAACTTACAGCCCTTGGGTACTAATCTACTATTATTATATTTTAGTCTCTCCGTTTGTTCCGGCTAATTTCTTAAGATCGATTTTGAGCTGACTTACACTGACAGATACCTCATTACATAAGGAGTAACCTAGAATCGTTACCCTTTAAAAGTTCTATCAAAAAATCAGTGACGGCATATGTCTATCTTTTAAGGTTGGCTCACTATAACCGTTTTCATAGGAAACAAATTTTCTTCCGCAGTATAACATCACGCTACGGGTTGTGTGGGTCAACCAATTAAATAATATTAGTAAGGATTTCTAAGTGCCTTTACAATCTAATTATACTATCTCACAACTAACATCTAAATATTCCTGTCATGTCTCATTCGATAGCATAATTACCTTGACATCTATGCTTCGCTGACGACAGCTCTTTTTAGTCCGTTGCGGTTAGAGGCCTATTAAACTCAAATGTAAGGCTATCATTATGAAAATTTACTACTGAAATAATTGCAAGGATGTCCTGTAAACATTGTTTTGTTTTGAAGACGTTTGCACAAATACTACGTGGCCATTAAGTACTCGAATTGTTTACGTAAATTGCTAACATTAGGTAATTGTTCTGCCTAGATTCTTTTGTTTCCCTAAATTTAGGTTATCCGTTTAAAAGGAATAGGAAACTATTATTATCATGTAATGAAAATATTAAACGTTCCTAGAACTAGAAGAAAATTTATAAACATTGTTAATTATAATATCTAGTTACTCTTTTTTTCCATGAGCCTCTACACGAACTTAGAAGTTACAGAAAACTCAAGTTAGCATATTTTTACTTATCTATAACATTATACATGTATAAAAATTTATAGTAACGTAGTTAAAGCCCAAAACAAGTGTCAAGCAAGTAAATTAATAAATAAAAATAATTAGAAATTCTAAAACACAACGTCATCTGGTTTCAAACTTAGCAGAGTTTATGCTGGGAACACAAGATTATATGATTTATATATTAGATTTTATATTAGATTATATGGGAATACATACATATTATCTATATGTAGAACAACTGATTCACTTTAAACAGGTTAACGGGAATACGAAATGATCTACATGTTACATACTTACTAGTAAGGATACTTTTGTGTACACAGTTCAGGAAGAGATATCTTCTTTAACGTCTCACCTGACAGTGAGTGGATACCGCTCACAAATTACGTCTCAAAAGTATTTGCAACTTAAGTGTTACAGTAACTTATTTGCCGTCCTTTACAAACGCATTTCATATGTGATCCGGTAGAACTTTCAATGAATCAATCAATCAATTCATAATATATCCCACTGCAGGGCTTCGGTCTCCTCTTAGGACTTTATTCAGATTCTATTAGAAGTAAATTTCGAAACAAACGCAAAACTAACAATCATCATCATCAGCAGCCTTCAACAGTCCACAGCTGGACATAGGCCTCTCCTTTGAAAGGAGGTTTTGGCCTACTATACCACGCTGGCCAGACGGGTTGGTAAAGGGTTTGTTTCAAGATTTCCTTCTCTTGGCAGTGATGTTAGCTGCTTATTTTGTTCCTTTAGTCGCCTCTTACGACACCCATGGAATGAATAGGGGTGGTGACACTTTGTATTCTTAATCCGTCACCACACGGACAAGAAACTAACAATCACTGTGTCTTAATTACTAAAACATCTTATGAAATATTTGTTTACAGATCATTAAAATGTATAACGATGTCATAAAACTATGCGCAATATTTGTTGAGCCAGTCGAAAGTCCATTACTTGGCACGACGATTAACAGCGAAAGTGCCATCCCTATTAGGAGCTATTATTGATGTGATTATACGCCTTCATCCGCAAGTTATCGCGCACATGCTAGGATCCGTCTATGTTATAGACGCTAGCGATTTTTTATTTGCTGTATACGTGATTAAAAAAAAATTGCAGTTGTAGTAGTAATTCTAGAAAAGAAACCTACTTTCATAAATTACTATTTGTTACCTATTAAAACTGCTTAAAAACTGCAGTTAACAATTCAATATCTAATATATAAAATTCTCGTGTCACAGTTTTCGTTGCCATACTCCTCCGAAACGGCGTGACCGATCTTTATGAAACTTTATATGCATATTCAGTAGGTCCGAGAATCGGCCAACATCTATTTTTGATACCTCTAAAACGCGATTGGAGCCGCGGGCATCAGCTAGTCTAATATATAAAATTCTCGTGTCACAGTTTTCGTTGCCATACTCCTCCGAAACGGCTTGACCGATTTTGATGAAATTTTTTGTGCTTATCCGGTATCTATGAGAATCGGCTAACATCTATTTTTCATCCCCCTAAATGTTAGTGGTAGTCCACCCCTAAATTTTTATTTTTATTTTTTAGACAAAATTTTTAATTTCTATTTTTTTATAATACAACACACAAAAATACATACAACCCAAAATTTTCAACCCTCTACGATCAACCCCTTTTTTTTAGGGCGGTACGAAGTTCGCCGGGTCAGCTAGTGACAGTATAATTATGATGTCACTTGAGCTTGAGTTGTCATTGAATATGACAAGTCTGAACTAATGGTTTATACCATTGATATACTATACATATATCTCAATGGTTTATACGTTGTAATTGTAACACAAAGCACATAAAAATGTTAAATATTGACGAATCTTGTCCAAACCTTATCAAATGTTATTAAGAAATCAATATTTTTACACCTTTATTAAATACAATAAAATAAAACACATTTTTATGGTGCTGTATACCTAACTCAGTATCGATTTTATTAAAAAAAAAAACTTTATAAAAGTTTCAACAGCAAAATATTAAATGTACTAGTTATACTGTCAGTGAACCTCTACATCTCATACCTTAAACTTCACCCTGACAATGGAAAGCCTCGGACGTGATTCGGTTGAACAACATTAGCGGCGGGGCGCAGGTTTTGTGGCATTGAACTGAGTGCACTACTGTACTGAGTAATCACTGAGTTAGGAAGTAACTGTCTTGTGATCGGTTTAGTTTAATATGGAGTTAACGAGGCACGATGGTGTAATATACTTTACGTTCCTTATTTTTCTTTAATGGTACAGGGGAGAGCGATTGTTACATGTGTTTGTAAAAGGTTAATTGTACAAACACATGTAAATATTGTCGAATGTAGCGGGCATTACCAACCTGTGATCCACCTGACCAAAGCAAGAATGCATCTAAATGCCTACTATAATATTATAAATGCGAAAGTAACTCTGTCTGTCTGTAACGTTTTCACGCCTAAATCGGTTTTGATGAATTTTGGTACACAAATATAGCCGGTTCCAAAAATAACGGGTCAGTCACATAAACCCGAATATCTCCCGAACTACGTATGCCATCCTAATGAAACGAAGACTGTTCAATTGAGAATTTAATTATACAGATAAAAAATAAAATAAAACTTAGTTACACCCACAATATTAATCTTAAATTAAAAAAAAACTAAAGTAGTCATATTTTTCTTAAGATTACATTTTTTTTATGATTGTTTTTTTGCTGTTTTTCATCACGTGGAGGCAATACAAAGTATTAAATGAAGAAAGTGATGAAAAACAGCAAAAAAACAATCATAAAAAAAATGTAATCTTAAGAAAAATATGACTACTTTAGTTTTTTTTTAATTTAAGATTAATATTGTGGGTGTAACTGAGTTTTATTTTATTTTTTATCTGTATAATTAAATTCTCAATTGAACAGTCTTCGTTTCATTAGGATGGCATACGTAGTTCGGGAGATATTCGGGTTTATGTGACTGACCCGTTATTACTGACCCGTTATTTTTGGAACCGAGTGTAGTTAAGAACCTGAGAAAGGACATAGTCTACTTTTTACCGCGATAACCGACATACACGCGGGCGGAGCCGCTGGCTAAAGCTAATACAAAATATGAAACAAATTCCTTGCACAATAATTTCTTAAAAATATAATTTGTATCTTTTAGGGTTCCGTATACAAAGGGTAATACAAAGGACTCAACTGTCCGTCAATCACCAGGCTGTATATCTCGTGAACCGTGATAGCCAGATGGTTAAAATTTTCACAGATCGTATTTCTGTTGCCACTGTACCAACAAATACCAAAAAACCGAATAATACAAATATTGAGGGGCACTCCCATACAACAAAGGCATTTTGTTTAGACTCTTAAAATGTATAGATTTAATGTTATGAAGTAACGGATCACTTCCTGCGCGAGTCCGACTCGTACTTGACTGGTCTTTTAAAACTGAATTAACAACACTAAACTCAATTTTCTCAAATACCTACATAGGTGTACGAAACGATTATCATACCCAGGGCCGTCTTTAACTCTGCGGGGGCCCTGGGCAGAATCAGAGTTTGGGGGCCCTAAATTATTGCGTGTCTAATAAAAATATCAATCATAAATACTATTACAAAGTAATTACTTATTTCGATTGTTTCGTATTGAATATTATCATTTTTGTTAATAAAAAAATTTAATGTGCCTAAATTCTAGACTATATGTGTAAGAGAAACAAATTGTCATTTCGTTAGGGGGGGCCCTGAAGATTGTGGGCCCTGGGCACTGGCCGTGTGCCCTTATGGTAAACACGGTAATGATCAACTCCACTCGTTTCAATCGTAACAGCTATAAGATATTCATATATTTGCCAGTTATATGTACGTTAACTAACAAACGATTGTTTTGTAATTTACCTTTTTTAGTCGTCTGCTTTTGTAGCCTAGTTCTTACGTCTGTAAGTAGGTCTCATTCTTTCTTTTGTATCATTATTTACCAATAAGTATAGGTTACGAACGTCGAGATTGTACTATGACGTTTGTAATATTTACTCGATTGCGCTTATACGAGGGTTAAGTTTTGTTTGTGTTTCTTTGACTTGCTTTGTTGGCTAATGTGCTGAACGGCTTCATAGGTTTTGGGTTTGGTTCTTCTTAAGTATTCACATTTTTTTTTAGGTTGTTTACTATTTGTTTTATGTAGTTTTTTTAGTTGTTTTGATTATTAACTTGATTTTCAAATAAAATGTATTGTAATTCAAAGTTCATTCTAAGGTAAATTTGAAAGTAAAACCTCCGATATGGATTAACTTTTGCATTCCATGAAATACATACAATATCTAATGACTTTTTTGAGAACACTGCGCCTGATTGATTAAATGATTGCCTAACGTTTTGTTAAGTTTGCTGATCTGATCTGATCAGGGTCAAAACTGTAGCGCATCTGAGGACATATGCAAGATTAGGTACCTATATATATTCTCTGTGGTCTGCCTTGGGAGAGGCCTATGTCCAATAGTGGAGTGTAACGGCCTGAAGATGATACGAATGATTTTTGGCGAAGATATATTATTGTCTGGAACAAGTCACTTATCTCGAAATTAATTTACTAGACTGCTTTATTAGTCTAGCGGTTAGCGTATGCGGCTGCTGATCAAGAGGTCTCGGGTTCGATTCCCGGGTCAGATAAAATATATGTTTCCGAGTTGGGGGGGTTTTCTATGTATAATATAAAAGTATGTTTATGTATTTTTAATCAGTTGTCTAGTAACCATAGCACAAGCTTGCTTAGTTTGGGACTAGATGTTGTGTGTTAGATGTCAATTTTTTTTAATTATTTATTAAAATTTACCAAAGTACACAATATTATCGTAACGTATAAAAGAGTATTTAATGTACAAGTATTGTTTTTATTGCTAAGTAATAAAATAACATATCATTACACTTTGGCAGTGATAGTGAAAGGGTTTTATGCCCGTGAAAGTCCAATCTAAATACGTTCTATTTTCTCGGTGGAAATAATTTACTGATAATAAGGTCCAGAAATATTTTGAATTTCGTAATAACTTATTATACACACAATATTTTGAAACATGGGTGGTAAATAATATACACATATAAATTAAGATGCCCTGTCTGATTAATTGAGCTTAAAAAACCAGGGTTACAAATTTCAATTGGCAGCTCATATTCCTAATTTGTAAGCAGCTACTATAGAAGGATTTATAGATACTGGCTGATAAAACAAAGGCTAGGTGTAAATGGGCATTTATATTTGAATCTCATCAAGCAAGCCGTCTGTACCTAGGAATTTCTATAGCGTATCTTAGTTAGTTGGTTCTTTATCAGTGGTGTGCTGATTTTCTGTTTACCCCTGCCTATTCTCGTGGTGGTACAGTGGAAGATAAATTTTAACCTTTCCAAAATAGTAAAGCTACATTGATTTCATCACTAATGGGAAGGTTTGACCTGGGCGGTACTACTCTCACACAGAAGAAATTTTGTACTGTCGTATTTCGTTGGTGAGTACAAAACTGGATGCCCAATCTTACGCATCTTAATAGGCCACAATAGTGTGGATAACCATTCGGCATTGTCTGCAGTTACATCAAGGATGGTAACCCTTCATTTGGTTTCTACGCATGTCTTAAAAACCGCTGTAGGTATCATTAGTCGCGGAACCAGCACCACCAAGGAGACTGCAGGTGGTACACAACAAAATGAACGTGATATTGATGGACTGAAACGTTCAAGACAAAGGCATGTCAGTTTTACGAATACTCAATTTTATATACATAGATAAAATATATATATTATATTTAAGTCTACCACAATGACTCCACTCCGCCTGATGGAAACCTTGAATGGGGTCACTATCCTAATTGTTAGGGTAGGCAATGCAGCTTGGTGACTCTAACCATGGCGGCCTACTCAAATGTTTCTGCATCATTCTCCCGTCATCAATTACATAAATACTGTAATTATTAGAATGCTCTTCTGTGTGAGGGTAGTACTGTCCCGGTCGAGCCGGCCCATTCGTGCTGAAATCGGCGTGACTCTACTACCCCCCATTATCTCTACTGTATATTTACTTTACTGTTTCCAGCTGACATCGCACAACACATTGTTTAAAGTTATCCAATTAAATAAATACAGCTTGAAGTTATCACTGTGTAATCTTAATTAAATTGTTAGAAACTTGATGCAGATAGTAAGATAGGTCTGTAGCTGTAACTTACTTAATAAGGAAGCAAATCATGTTTGATACGATTTGTTAAGTTAGATAAAGTTGATCTAGGAACTAAAATAAACACGAAATATGACATTGGTACGACTTGTACTTACCAAGATAATGCCTAAATCAAAATATACTTATATTTTTTTATATAGAGTACATAAAAACTTACAGTGCAAAAAGTTGTAAAATAAAATAAATAAAAGCAATTTTTATTTTATTCTGCCTGTCGTCTGTCTGTTTGTTCCGGCTAATCTTTGGAACAACTGAACCAATTTTGACTGGAATTTTACTGGTAAACAGTAGATGACTATATTTAAACTAACTTCGCTGCGTGGCTCCACTTGCAATTTTTGTTTCCTCTAGTTTTTAATGCTTATATGAAATCACTCTAACTTTCGAATTTATAAATATTCAAGTATGAATTTAATTTGTAGGTATGACCGTTTTGAATACCGTAGATATTTATGCAGGTAATATACTCATTAGTACCGAATAATATTATCAAAATTTGCATGTAACTAAGATATTTTTAGTTTCAAATCTATCGATTGGTGCTTCTTAAAAATTTACTACCAATATATTCACAAATTACATGTTTTTGCTAAGTATTTTTACCGCAATCATGTTTTAATGACAATTAATAATTTTGTTTGGTTGGCGAATTTAGATAAAATCTTATAAATATTTAGCGGTACAAAAATCAAAATTTTCACACTTGATTGGGCGACGTATTGATGGAAAACAAATCATTCTAATTTGTTTTCGTTCAACATAAAATTACAGTCGTGAATAACTATGACGTCTTATCATAAAATGACTTTCAATGATAGCAGCGAAGAAAAAAACTAGCTTTAGTCCATGACTCTGCCCGCCAATACTTCGTGGTAGAAAGTAATTTATGTATAATTCTTATTTTTACATCCAAGCCTACCAAAGTGACTCCACAATGCCTGATAGAAAGCATGAGCAGAATACAGAAGTATGGGTGATAATGTGAGTGCAGACAGAGTGACCTATGGCGACCTAGTTAAATGCATCTGCACCATTCTTGGTCTCACCCTCACCAAAGAAATGCGAAATTCTGTAATAAATATAAATATTTCGGACATCTTACGCAACGCCATCTAGTCCCAATGTAAGCAGAGCTTGTATTATGGGTACTAGACAACTGATATACACAAACATACTTTTTTTTGTAAATAGATACATATTATACATAGAAAACACCCAAACTCCGAAACAAATATTTGCGGAGCACAAACATTTGGTCCGGCACAGGAACTAAACCCGATACCTCAAGCACACATAAGTTCACATAACACAATACACTACCACTGCGCCACCAAGGCAGTATGATATATGAGTGTAATAATTACTGATTCAAATAAATATTTTCAGTAGTTTTTGACGACGACAAAAGAGTAATAAACATTCAAACATTTTCACAAACATTCGCTTTTTTTAATATTCTATCAGAACTATATGTGATTTCTTACATTTCTCTTAAAGTATCACACAATACGTTGATGAGGACATGAAAGATGTCATATCTCTTGCGTTATCATTGGGGTAATATCGTGACCTCATCGAAATCAATGTTTGTAATTGTTTCGTGGCATTTAAAGTTATTGAGTTTACTGGTGGCCTCTTCCACTAACTTAGGGCAGAAGATAAAATTCTCATCTCTCTAATATATAAAAAATAGTCTGTAAAATATTACAGTCAGTTCTATTGAGGGGCACATCTCTCGTAAATGTCGTGCACTAACTTCCTTCACTCACTAATTTGTATCAGTTAAGATCAGACAGCTTATACCCTAATTACTGAGAGTTCTCTTATCATCTGACTAAAAAAAGTGACTTTAGCCCGTTTTCACTGACTTAGGTACTTAAACCTTTCCCTTACTAGGAACCCCCTTACGTAGGTCTAGGCTCTTAGGTGTCCCTTGCCCTAAAGATTTGTAAAAACGAAATTATCAGTCTGGACTATATAAACCTCTCTAAATGGTCCCTTAAATTTAGGGGAACGGTTGTGACAACCGCCATTATTCCTACAAAAATAAACTCTATAGTCGGATTTTTAATTAGACGATATCCACTGACGTTTACTGTGTTGTCAGTTTTTGATGAAATAAAAATAGTGTTGTGGCAAAGTGAATGATTGAAAAAACTCCTGAATGAATAAAATTAATAAAATTAAAAAACAATCCTAAACACAAGTATGCAATTAATTCTGTGCCATTACAACCAGTGGACTCCCAAAGAGACCTCGGAGTTATCATAACACATAACCTGAAGTGGGATGAGCATATTACAATGATAACAAAGAAGGCAAACTCATTATTGTATATAATTAGAAAGGCATTCTATGTTATCAATAAAGAATTATTTCTCAGCATCTATTTAACGTACATTAGACCCTTGCTAGAATTCGCCTTTCAAATATGGAATCCATATTTAAAAGAAGATATTGTAATGTTGGAAAGAGTACAAAAAAGGGTAACTAAAATGGTCTTCTCTTTGAAAAACATGTCCTATGAAGAACGTCTAATATAACTCAATCTACCGACACTAGAACCTCTGTTCTAAAAACAAACAATTCTGTTCATAAACAAATTTATATGAAGAGTATTTTCACAAGACATGTCTTATTATAACTATGTGGGTAGGTGGGCGCAGAAATAGAAATAAATGACTTCAGAACACAGTCGACGTATTTTAGTCAGTATTCACTGTAATCACGATGTAATTAGGTAGTTAACGATTACTACTATACGATATCAACTTAATTAAAACTTGTAATAGCGCGATGGTGACAATTTAGAGCGATTCGTCACAAGCGTGGTGCGCGGGCGCTGTCTCGTTCAAAAGTGCCTTCAAGATGGCCGCCCGCACTACCATCGACAATGACGCTTCGCTAGGTTGACATTGACAGTGCTGTCAACCTGACGTTTTACGTAAACGCCGTCACGGCCGGACTGACATGCGACCGTCCTCGGGCGTTTTGGTTGAAACAATTTAAGATAACTGCATAGTCCGTTCGCTCATCCTGACTTAATCATTTACATCAGCATTCAAACACTAAGACCATTTAATGACTTAGATTAACAGTAAGGCGTGATTCAGATTAAACTTTAGTAAGATAAGTTTATAACCAGGCTAGAATTTAACCCAGACAACACATTTCGTCTTGGTAAACGTCTAGACAAGCCAATCCCAACAAAGGATGTGACTCGGACGACACAATTCGTCTTTAATATCTGAACAAGTCACTCCTAACAAAGGATGTGACCCGGACGACACAATTCGTCTTAACCATCTGAACAAGCCACTCCTAACATAGGATGTGACCCGGACGACACAATTCGTCTTAACCATCTGAACAAGTCACTCCTAACAAAGGATGTGACCCGGACGACACAATTCGTCTTAACCATCTGAACAAGCCACTCCTAACATAGGATGTGACCCGGACGACACAATTCGTCTTAACCATCTGAACAAGCCACTCCTAACATAGGATGTGACCCGGACGACACAATTCGTCTTAACCATCTGAACAAGTCACTCCTAACATAGGATGTGACCCGGACGACACAATTCGTCTTAACCATCTGAACAAGCCACTCCTAACATAGGATGTGACCCGGACGACACAATTCGTCTCACAAATAGCAGGCGATCATCCATGACAAGTCGGCCCTCTCGAGAGACCGACTCGGACGACAAAGTTCGTCAGATGACGCCAAATAAACCACTGTGACAAGTCACCTAGACGATGACTCGGACGACACATTTCGTCAAATGGCGCTAGACAAGCCACTGTGACGAGTCACCTAGGCGATGACTCGGACGACACATTTCGTCAAATGGCGCTAAACAAAACACATGACAGGCCATCTAAACGATGACTCAGACGACAAACTTCGTCTTCTTCTGTGGCAAGTGAGATGTGCCCTCTTACTACTCACCCGGAAATAGTAAGGGCGATACTTCTTCGCCGAATATTAACTATTTGTACAATTTATCATAATTATAGGAATGTTGGTACAGTAACCATAGTTTGTATTACCTGCTTATGATAGTGAATTATACTGCTCTGTATGCTCTTCAACTTCATGAAGAACCTCCCATGTGCCAGAGTCTGAGCTTTGGGTATCTAAGTTCGCAGTGACAGTGTGTTCAGCCGAAGCATTGTACAAGCATATGGTTAAGGTGTCAAGACGGTCTAATGACTCGTTATCATTATTTTAACACAAAGTATTTTCTATATCATCAGACGCCGTCTCGGCCTCAACTTTATTTAATGGACTAGACGCGATTTCAAATAATCCATCATGTCCCCGGAGTACTGCGCGCAAATTCTCGTGAGAATATCTAAGGATTCCATTGGTATCATCTTTTATGCTTTTAAGTTTATAGCGATCAATTTTTAGAACTTCTGTTATCACGAATGGAGCCTTAAATTTCCTGTCGAATTTTGCTTGATTGCGTTCACAATTTTTGATAAACACGTAATCACCTTTAGAAAATGGTTTAATTACCGCGCGGCCATAATTGAATATGGGTTTCAGATTCAGCAACTTTCTGGATGTTTGATATATCCTTCCTAAGTTCGATTTGTTGCGGCGAGGCTGGTCTCGGAGGGGTTACTAAGGAGGCGGACGCGAGCACGGCGCCGACGCATCGGCGGAATGTAGACATCGAGATAGACCGCCAACCGACACGCATAGTTTTACAACCTATATTATTATAACTAGATTAAAATTACCCATCAACTTGAAGCAGGAGCTTTTCTTAAAGTCAATCCTCACCTGAGCTGCTCATCAATAGCAGCCCCGACAGGCGAGCTGAATATTTCCAAATTCGTCGCAACACCTCTTATTAGGATTGCTTTCAACAATAGTTAAAATGTTCATTAAAGTATGCATCACTCGTTCAACCTGGCTATTGGGTCTACTTGCACCCGTCGCAATAAAGTGGGACTCTATTTTATACTCGTCACAATAAAAAACTTTTTAAATCAGAACTAATGAAGCAACGATATTGATCTGCGATGATTCTTTTTCTTTGTATTGCACTCTTTGCGTCAACAGACGTGCTATGTTCGAGTAAGAAGTACTTCGTAAAACCGTCAGTAATTACTAAACAATTCTGGTCGCTCTTCCCGCTGAGCTTCCCCGAAAAGTCAATATGGATTGTGTATTAAGGCGTTAATACTTTAGGCATTGGATGAAGCTGAATGGGCTGTGCTCCCGACGAGATTATAGAAGCTTGACGGACTATGCACTAATCTATGCATTTGCGGACACTTTTAGATATGTCTAAATCTGGAAATCAAAACTTCTCGTAGAGCTTGTCAACGTTTTATCCCTACTGTTAATGCTACAATTCGCTGTGAACATGACTTATGAGTGTCCATATAAGGGATCGCGGCACCACTGGTAGCCAGGAGATCGCTTTATGGCGGTCATTTTTTTCTATAAAGGATGCCTTTTCTGACACCATATGTTTGGGCCTCGGTTTCAGGGAAACTATTATTGTGGTATTTTGTGATCAGGTTATGGATTTCAGCATCCCCTTTTTTTCTGTTCCACTATTAACCAATATTGATGTAGCTCAAAAAGTTGAACAGTTTTAGTTGGCATCTTATTTCAGATTCTAAGAGAGTAACAGTATCAGAATTTGGAACAGGATTTCGAGACAAAAGGTCAGCGTGTTCCATTCTTCTGCCTTCGCGGTAAACGACATCGAAGTCGTAACCCTGCAAATATGCACATGAACGATATACACGTAGAGTTAAATCATTCATAGCCTTAATGCTTTTAATGAATTGCAGTTCGTAACAACTACAATATTCCTATTCTATAAAGATAGTGTCTGAAATGTTTTACCGCCCTAATGACTGCTAACGCTAGCTCATAAGAGTGGTAGCGAGACTCATCTGACGTTCGACGGCTACACTATGGCTACGATGTGGGGAAGGTTGTCTTACTTTTGAAAAGGATCGCTCCGTAACCGTCCGAGTTAGCGTCTGTATGTAACTCTACAAAGAGTTCCGAGTCAAAGATGGCAAGTTCGGGTTCAGATCTAAGAGTGACTATTAACCTTCTGCGTATTCTTACATGTTGTGCAGTCCAAGTAATTCGTCCTTTTCAATGTTGTAAGAAGAAATAAAGGACCCACAACCCGGGTGAAATCAGGAATAAATTTCCGGAAAAGGGACGCTAATTCCAGGAATTGTCGGACATTAGTAACTGACTTCGGATCAGGGGCATCTAACAATGCTTGGATTTTCTGCGGATTGGGTCTGATCACACCAGACTGCACAGAATACCCTAAATAATCGATCTTTTGCTTCATGAAATTATACTTTTTGAAGTTCAAAGGAAAGCCAGCTCCTGATAAAGCGGCCAGTAACTCTTCAAGATGATGTTGTATGTTCACAAAGTGTGTGCTAATTAATGGTATATCTTTTCAATGACTAGTGTATAATGTGAGTAATAAGAAAATATTCAGTCCTTGCACCTACAGCATCACATCTCCAAATCGCCTGAAGGTCGACTGGGAGAAAATAGCATTAAGGCATTAAGTCCGTCCCAGTACAACATGTGCAGTAAGTTTAAATAAATTAATAAAGTCTTTTGTGATACATCTCTGAAAGACTGAAAGCGCATGTTATTTTAATTTAACAAATCCTTCTTTTTAACAAGGACATAGGGCCTTGCAAAAGGAGAAGAACTCTTCTGAATCATTCCTGCATATAATAATTTTTTGGATCTGTTCCCTGATTATTTGTTTTTCTATGGAAGTGAGGCACCTATAAATGACCTCTTGCGGATCCGCCAAACTAAGTTCACACACCTCTGTCTTAACCCATTTGGTAGCTATTCCCTCTATAAAAATGATTTAGATACTTGCTTAAAATTGAAATTAATATTTCTTCATTGTGCCCCTGCCAATCTGTCAATATAATTTAAATCTAATGTGTCTAAAGTCTCATTACAAAAATGACTGCTCTTTGGTGTATATTAAATGATCAGTATCAATTTTTTTTACTCAGACCTAAATCAATAATATACCTACTAATTATTATAAGATCAGGTATTACAGTCAGAAACCACATACAACAGCAAGCTTATTAAACGTTCATCGATCTTAACTTCGCTCTGAATTCATGTAGTGCATTGAATGTGATTACCTCCGATACCACTAAGAATAAACGATATCTTTTCACACAGTACCTAATGGCTTATAACGTTTTTTTTTTTAAAGTGAACAATATGAACCACTGTCGAATAAGAAAAGGAACAAGCTCACCGGATGATGTTTTCTAAGTACCCCTAGAAGGGTTGTGCTCGCAATGATGAACCTCCTTGACCGCACTCTTGCTTCCGTTATTCTTATCGGAACAGTTAGTTCTCATATGCCCCTTTTGTCCACGCGTGTAGCAGGTCAAAGCAGTAATGTTCTTCGAGGCGCATGATGAGCTCGGAGTGTCTTGAGGTAGACGTACGGAATGATCATGATGTTTTCTACATTCTGCTAAGTAGTAGACTTAATATTTCACAGAAACTACATCTGCCCGAGAACCTTTCGGTGGGACGATGGCGCTTGATGATGATGAGGTTCGTCTGGATTGAAGGGTAACAATTTTTGGTATTCGTTTTGATCCACTGGCCCTCAACTTGGGTCTCATCTCCACTTCTGATGAAGAGTATTTTCACAAGACATGTCTTATTATAACTATGTGGGTAGGTGGGCGCAGAAATAGAAATAAATGACTTCAGAACACAGTCGACGTATTTTAGTCAGTATTCACTGTAATCACGATGTAATTAGGTAGTTAACGATTACTACTATACGATATCAACTTAATTAAAACTTGTAATAGCGCGATGGTGACAATTTAGAGCGATTCGTCACAAGCGTGGTGCGCGGGCGCTGTCTCGTTCAAAAGTGCCTTCAAGATGGCCGCCCGCACTACCATCGACAATGACGCTTCGCTAGGTTGACATTGACAGTGCTGTCAACCTGACGTTTTACGTAAACGCCGTCATATAATTATAAGTAAAAAAGTATTTTTTGTTGTTTATGAACTCTTTTCAGCCGGAATTTTCCAATGAAAGAAAAAATGTGGTATGGGGAAGGGGCCCGCCCTCGTAAGACTTTGGTTAAAACCTCATACCTAAACATTTCTTTTGGAGGAACGGGGGTGAAGCACCATGGAGCCGTCAAAGACCCACGTTGCCACTTGGCCTCAACAGGAATTAACCCAACCTGTTGAGGGATGTCTGTCTGGGCTCCGACCATTTGATGACTTTGCTGACCATGATTTGCTGATGACCATTTGCTGACTTAATGTAAGGAGGACAAGAGGGTGCCAACCTTCTTGTTGGTATGTGAGTGGCAAATTATGAAGCTGTGCATAGCGCCTCAGTCATCAAATCAAATCAAATCAAATCAAATCAAAACCATTTTATTTCAAATAAACCATACAACGGCACTTTTGAAACGTCAAGTAGTCAGTCAGTAGTCAGTCGTGAAGCTAATCGTCTGTTCCAATTCGTAGATCCTATGGAGAAGAACAGACAAGAAACTCCATGGACACTCTTTTCCAACATTGTTTTTACAATTTTTGGTTACATTGTTTAAGGCATTTTATTAAATGTGAGGACAATGTAACGATGCTGATATTTACACATGTAGTGTCCAAAAACAATTAAACAATAAATAGAAGTTGTGAGATGACCAGCCCCGACTGGCGGCGCCCGTATCACGAGCATGACCCATGCACCAGCCATCGTCCAGTTCAACCATATCGTAGGGAACCGAACGACCCGCTACACACGCCACCGCCAGCAGGACTTTTGAGCGAGCATGACATACTCACAACCGCCAGTCAACAAACTTATGCTACCAGTGACTACAAAGTGCTCACATGTACAATTCAAAATGTTCGCAGTTATACAATAATAAAAACCATTTATAATTATGCTACTCTCTAAGAATGCGATAAATATTTGGATCATGTCAATAAAAAGTAATTAATTATGCAATAATGATATTACAAAAAATAATAATAATAATAATTTAATCAGGTCAAACAAGATACAATTAAAATATCAATAATCCATGTCGGAAATATGGATATCCAATGTCAAAAAAAAAAAAAAATTGAAATATATGAATGTCAATTATTATGATAAAATTAACATAATTATGTCAAAAATTAAACTAACTTCTAAATAATTTGAGAATTAATCATGTGGCTGTGGAGCAGGACCAGCATTAAGCCAAGCATTCTTGTCGGCAATGTAATCCTCTAATTTGTAATATGCTTGCTTACATAGTGTGCGTTTTACAACATTTTTAAAACGTTTCTCTGTTAAATCCAGTATGTTTTGAGGTATTTTATTATAAAATTTAACACAGTACCCCATAAAAGATGTATGCACTTTTGAGAGTCTAAAACGTGGTTGAATTAATTTATCTTTATTCCTAGTATTATACCCATGTCTATCACATCTTTGATTGAAGAGATGTAAATTTTTTCGAACATACATTATGTTTTCATAGATGTACTGACAAGGAACTGTCATGATATTGATCTCCTTAAAAAGGCCCCTAACAGAATCGCGACTGCGGAGACTATATATAGCTCTAATGGCTCTTTTTTGCAGAATAAAAATTGACTCTATTTCTGCCGCACGTCCCCAAAGCAAGATGCCGTATGACATGATGCTATGAAAGTAACTAAAATAAACTAATCGTGCGGTTTCCACATCCGTTAGTTGCCGAACTTTTCTAACAGCATATGCCGCTGAGCTAAGCCGCCCAGCAAGTGATTTTAAATGCGGACCCCATTGTAATTTTGCGTCTAGCGTGATTCCCAAGAAAACAGTTTCGTCTACCAATTCTAGTTTCTCTTTGTTAATTAAAATGTCACAATTACTGCTTTTAACATTTGGCAAAGAAAATCTAATGCATTTGGTTTTCTTTCCATTTAGCAATAAGTTATTAGTAGTGAACCAATGATGTACGTTATTAATAGTATTATTTATATCAACAAAATTTTCAGCCCGCCTATCAACTTTAAAGATCAATGAAGTATCATCTGCAAATAATACAATGTTCGGTTGATCTTGCAATATGTGTGGGAGATCATTAATATACACCAGAAACAAAAATGGGCCTAATATTGAACCCTGCGGTACTCCCATTCTGACCCTTGAGCCCAGAGAATTTACGCCATTTACCTGTACTTTCTGCTGCCTATCATTGAGATACGACTCAATCAAGCTAAGTGCTCGTTTATCTAGTCCGTAGTGATTAAGCTTTAATAATAATGTTTCATGACTTACGCAATCAAATGCCTTCGAGAGATCACAGAAAACCCCGATAGCATCCTGTGACGCTTCCCATGCATCAAAGATGTGCTTTAACAAGGTGACACCGGCGTCGGTTGTACAACGTCCTTTGGTGAAACCGTACTGTTGATCGTGAAGGATGTTATTTTTGTTAAAGTAGCGAAGCATCTGATTGAGCATGATCTTTTCAAATACCTTGATCATCAGATACGTAACAGAATACCCTTGGTATCCGATGACAGTAACTCTACATAAAATATTGGTTTGAGGTAAAGAGATCATAAGAAATTCGGCGCTTCCAATAGGCATGCTATCCGGATAGGCTGGTGAATCTAGAAATAAATTTTAGAGATATGACCGGGAATACCATGCCAGAAAGTCAGCCGCGAAAAACACATGACAGATCTATTTGACAGGGCACTTGTGTCGTCTGACCCCTACATTTCTGATGTAAGAGTGAAGAAGAGGCTACAAAAATTAGACCGTAAGCCACTACCAGTGAGAGCTTTAGAACTGATCCAACCATATCAAATACCAACATCAGATTTAAATGAACCAGATTATGTAAATGATCTCTTTGAAGATTGTGAGGATTTAATTTTTACATCCGACTTTCACAATTGATTCTTTTTAAAAATTTGTATAAATAGGAAAAAAATCTGTCTGTATGTCACTCAATTCAATTCGTTTATTTTTAACAAACAATCTATTGATGTTCAGTAATTTAAGCACTTGAGTTGAGAGTGAAATTTATTGACATGTATACTGCCAATACCCTTCCTGTTTGCTTTGTCTTTGCCCACAGACGAGTAATATCTCTATTAACAACCCTAAAACCAAAGAAAAAAGTACAAAACTCGAGAATCTTGTAACTTAAAGATCCTGGATGATTAGGATTTGTTTTTTTTTTTGTATTACTGGTACTATTGCAGGCTAGTTATTTATCAAGGTTTAGAAACCAACTAACACAAGATATAGCTCTAAAAAAATAAATCCTGAAATAAAATGTTTGTTTTTCTCTCCCGTATTTTTCATGTTATGGCTTATATTTTTGTGTTATTTGTGTATGTTAAAGCCGCAAAGAAGGACATGTGTAGATTTACAGAAACTCATATGGGATCTAAGATTTTAATACATTTTTTTTTTAATATTTACAAAAAAAAACATATCTTTTGATCAAAGCACATTTGAACATCAGGAATTCTCGTCTTTCTTTTTAAAATAAATTTATCTATTTAATAAAACTAAAAAACATAATGCGCGGCGTTGAGCCGCCAAAAAGCTGATTGTTGTTACATACTACTAGTATTTTATATCAGAGCACTTTTATACAATTTGATTCTTAAATAGATATAATATTCTTTTATAGTTTGAAATGATTAACTATTCACACTCATTGTTCATTCATCTGACTGAATGAGAACTGAACGCATCACTATTACTTTAAATATGGCAGCATTATTTTACTAAGTGACATTAGCTACTGTCAGGTAGTTTCGTCTAATTAAAAATACGACTATAGATCACGGCTAACTGTATATTGTGACAACAACCATTCAACTGTCAACAAGGGATGTCGGTACCAAATTTACGCGAATAGAAAGTATCACACATCTTTGTTTTATCCTTTGCGGGTACTGCTTACTTATGCTAATCGCGTAACGTATACAATGCTTCAATGGAAACTGTACCGTGTCAATCGGTCACCTTAATAGGATAACGTCTCGGTTCGCTTTTGTTGAATTTCTTCTCCAAAAATATAAGTATTTTAAAGTCATTAAAGATTAATTATGCATAAATGTACATACAAAATAAGGCATTGTATAATATTTTTATACAGATAAAAAGAAATATAGTCATGTAGAATGTAGAAAAGTAACTTTTTTATTAGAGTAACCTTTCTGTATAGTAATATAGTTTGTATTGTTTTTTTAATTATATACAATTTACTACTATTTCTTTAAAGTTATATCGAGGACTTTGGCTCATTATATTATATGATATTAAGTGTTCATTTCTTTTCATTTAATTTATAACAATCTATTTCGTTGATTCTTGAGTTAGAATTATCTACAAATCCTTATTTAATATAATAAATTCGAAAGTAACTATGTCTATCTGTACTTTCACGGCTTTCATGGCAAAACTTCTAAACCAGTTATAATGAAATTTGGTACACAGATAGCTCAGAGCCTGAGAAAGAACATAGGCTACTTTTCGCTGCCACAACCGACATACACGCTGGCGAAAACTAATCGATTATAATATCTTGCAAACCAGGTGACCAGTTGTTTACCCCTTTTTCATAAAAAATGCTTTAAAGGATGAGTTGCGGAGTGTAAGCTATAAGCTCAAACAAATCAGAATTGCCTTTTACCATACATTCATTAAGCCAGTGAATCATATGATATACAAAGTGGAAAACTAACGTTGCAGTGGAAGTAGATAATGAAGCGGAAAAAATGCAGTTAGGTAGTACATTGGTAAGCTTGGGAAACCCAAGCATTGTTGGAAAAGATTCATACAATTTACGATCAAAATGACATCATATGAAATTGAACCTTATCGGACAATCTACCGCAGTGACAGAGCTGTGTTTGTCATGTTTCTGCTTATACCGAATCTCTTTTACCTTTGTTGTAAGTAGATGCTTCTACTATGTTGTACCCACTGAGGCTGTTGTTTTTTTTTAAATTAGCTTATGTTCTAATTTTTAATCACTATAATTTGCATCAGTCCTCTAACATGGTGTATAGTATATTAGTGGCAGCACCTTACCCGCGTATCAGGTT
This sequence comes from Phragmatobia fuliginosa, assembly GCA_932526445.1. Classification (NCBI taxonomy): domain Eukaryota; kingdom Metazoa; phylum Arthropoda; class Insecta; order Lepidoptera; family Erebidae; genus Phragmatobia; species Phragmatobia fuliginosa. Next base: position 1,382,217 of record OW052063.1, on the reverse strand, counting down.
TATAAACATTAAAACTATATAAACATTGGCGATTTGAAAGGAGTGGCCGCGAGTTTTTATTGCCATGTTCTTTTCTCCGGCTTTACCTATTGTTTGCGAACATGGCATAAATGTACATGTAGAATCTTGACCTGACCAAGAGATGTATTGCATCCTAAGTGAATAAAGAATTTTGAATTTGAATTTGAATTTGAATCTTACAGCTAACTTTTGGCAAATATGACTGTAATAAGGTTATCATGATACGTAGTTGTCGGGCTCCATGAAGTTTCTTGTATGTTCTTCTCCATAGGATCTACGAATTAGAACAGACAATTAGCTTCACGACTAACTTCTTGACGTTTCGAAAGTGCCGTTGTATTGGTTTATTTGAAATAAAAATGGTTTGATTTGATTTGATTTGATTTGAAACTCTATGTATTGATTCACTGTACTGGACTCCATATAATCTACCTGTTTAAGTCTTTTAGCGTCGCCTTCCCATCTTACCATCTTTTACTTACACATTAACTCTCAATTTTGTAATCTAATTCCTGGAGTGACGGATTGACAACAAATGATTTGTAGGTCATTGGAGTTAGTGACTGTAGATTATAGTTGGTAGTGATGTGTGATGAATTATAATCGGTAAAATATGGGTATTTATTACACCTTAGATTATTCCTTCAGACAAACAGAGTTAGTTACTAATTAAACTTAAACCGTCTCCTTGCTACATTCCCGTTATTGAAGAGGCCTTGAAAATTTCAAGAAAAATCTAAGCACTTCGGATATCTTACACACAAAGTCATCTAGTCCCAAACTAAGCAGAGCTTGTATTATGAGTACTAGACAACCGATATAAATACATAAATATACTATATAGATATTTTTTTTAGTAAATACATACATATTATACATAGAAAACACCCAGACTCCGAATCAAATATTTGTGGATCACACAAATATTTAGTCCGACCCGGGAATCGACCGCGAGACTTTTTAATCAACAGCCGCACATGCATACTAGACCAACAAGGCAGTCGAACTAGTATCCAGTAAAGGTTATTAAGATCAAAAATATCACTAATCTTTATCTCTCTCTAAGTGGCCCTTTAAATTTAGGCAATGTTAATAAAAACGCCCATTCGTTAATTAATTTTAATAACTAACTATAAAATTTTATAATTGGTTCACAATTGTCAAGTATTCCATGTATAAGATAATATAAATAAACAAGTTGACCCAGCGAACTTCGTACCGCCCAACTTTAAAATTCCAGAACTTGATCGCAGCGCCACCTACCGGGTCCAATCGCGAATCTAAACCATTCCCAGATCCCCTTGAACACACACAAAAAATTTCATCAAAATCGGTCCAGTCGTTTGAGAGAAGTTCAGTGACATACACACTCACACAAGAATTATATATATAAAGATATGTCTCATCATCATATATAATATCATCATTGGGTTGATCTAATAACGTCCTCACATTTTTTAAACCTACAGGTTTTTCATTAGGAAATCGCAGGTTAGAAAGGTAATCTTAAATTTTGCCCACGCTTCGAACACTTTTATATCCACTTTGTAAATGTCGTTCGTTGTCCTAAAACAATGGAACATATTACCGGTTTCAACAATATTTCTGCGAAGGTCCTTAACATGTAACATATCAGGTACATCATGACATGTCCTTTTGTTGTAGGAAGACAGACTTACTACTTAATCATAATTATACCTATACTAGCTGCATATAGGTAGTCTAATATAAAAAAAACTCTGAGTTTCTCCTTACATATCAAAAGCTATCCGACAGTAAAAAAAACCCGGTCAAAATCGGTCCAGCTGTTCCAGAGATTACCCGTAGCAAGCAGACTGATAGACAAAAGTTATCGTTAAAATCGATATTTTGATGTAGATAAGTATCGTAAATAATTTCCCAAATATTAAGTGAAAATGGAAACACGTGAGCTGGTAGTGAGTTCCAGTTTTTGTGTGGTCGGTACAGAAAGGCAAAGCCGAACCACTTATTATTGATTTGAATGGAAATAAACTCGATGGCGCAGTGGAAGCGTAAGCGACTTCTGTGCTTGAGGTCTTCGATTTGCTCCCGTACCAAATATTTGTGTGATCCACAAATATTTGTTTCGGAGGTTGGATATTTTCTATGTATAATGTGTATATACATATTTATAAAAAAAGTTTGTTTATGTATTTATATCGGTTGTCTAGTACACATAATACAAGCTATGCTTAGTTTTGAACTAGACGGCGTGTTTTTTATCTTAATTAAAAAACTCTGTTAACATTCATGACCAACAGATTGTCATGTGTTAGCCCGCATAAAATACACTTTTTAACCCATCGCTCATAACACTTATTGCGGTGCCTGACTTCCATGAGCAGAATACTTAACAGCAGGATAAAGCTCCGTTATATTTTAACCAATGCGATGTCAACGTCCTTTTCCGACATCGCCATAAATATAATTGAATGATTTAGTACTTGACTTACGTAAGGAAAATGTAATATTTGAAGGTATTTGCGCTTAAAATCAAGTAATGTTTTATGATCTTCAAATGCGATAAACATTTACGATACAAACATATTCTTTGGAAAACAATGATTCACCACCGTATTATACTTTTGAGCCTTCAAACCTAACCGTAAAAAAGTCGGCTAAGCCCTTGAGAGTCTTGCGACTCACTTACCTTTAATGAGCCCTCTGTCCTAGGGTCCATATCAAAGGAAAGAACATGCTTATATTTTCCTATTTTAAAATGAAGTCACTTCTGCTTTCTGTGTACTTAGATTTTTTAAATACTGAACGGCTTTAAATACAGTTTTTAGCAATAGATAGAGTGATTTAAAAGGAAGGTTTATGTGTGTAATACTTACATATTATAATAGAAGAAATGGGAGAACTTCAAATGTAAGTCGAGCCGAATCCTAGCGAACCGGCCCAGCTTTTAGACAAGTCTTTATACCAATTTATATTAAAAAATATCTAACGAGAGCCAGGATTTGGTATTTTAGGTCAATTAAGGAGATACCATAACTTATCTGAACACAATAGTTAATGAGTGAGATTACCAGAGACCCAGAATCAGCTATTGTAACTCTTCAGTTGCAAGTATCCTTTGCAATAAGGTCACGTGAACACTTTCGCAAGTTAAACTGAAAAGAAAAGCCCTGAGAAGAGAGGACGGAACAAACTCATTTGTCGTGTACTATCACTTGTCTTTCAGATCGTTTACGCCCTATTCCATGGAGAAAAAATATCGTAGTAAGCTTTTGGCCTTAACCTATTCCTGAAAGGAGACCTGATCCCTGTAATGGGACATTATGGGTTGTTGATTTGAAGTTACACTTACGTTCAAATGCTTGGTTTACTCTTTAATTTAGTTTTAAAACAGGTGCATATTCGTCTACTGAATGTAAACTACTAAACCGGTTTTAATGAATGCCCCGGGTGACATAAGTTATATCATGAATAATGGTTTTAATATTTTTTTCTTCTTCACTTCTGTCAATATGTATTATCATCCTAGCTAGCCTTTATTCCAAGTTTATTTCGGGTCGGCTACTAGTTCAACCGGTTTTACCTGAATTTCAGTTTTTCCTAGAGCGACTGGCATCGGACCCCCGCAACCCTAAGGGAGAACTGATATTTGAAGATTGAACTAGTTGTCAGTATTTTGAGAGCATTGGCTGCCCAATAACGATTGCCATAGATGTTCATTACAAGCGGTACCGACGGCTTTACGTGCTCTCCGAGGCACAGGCGTGAATCACCGCCAAACTTCTAAACTCCGGGCTGCTACTAGGAATTTCCTAAGAAAAACCCAAAAACACTTTTTGGCCCGACCCGGGATTTGAACCCGAGACCTCTTGACTGCTAATCAATACGCTAACCACTAGACCAACGAGGCAGTTAATACGTATATATTTATATATATAGTCACAAAGATTAAATGTTTCCAAACAATCCTTATGTTTTACTCCTAACCGTACTGTGTTCAATAAACATTGTTCTCAATATTTACATTGTGTTCTTATTTGCTTTTAATTTACGTTTTCAAATATAGGTCTCGATGTCAGCTACGATTGAATTAAAGTCATATCACATCACATCACATCAACAGCCTTTAACAGTCCACTGCTGGACATAGGCCTCTCCTTAGAAAGGAGGTTTTGGCCTACTATACCACGCTGGCCAGACGGGTTGGTATAGGGTTGGTTTCAAGTTTTCCTCTTTGCATTGATGTTGTCTTGCGTAGTTTATCCCCCAGTCGCCTTTTACGACACCCGTATACTAAAACATTATTATCATCAGATTATTGCAGTCCACTGCTGGACATAGGCCTCTCTAATTGCAAGCAAGCAGACTATTACAGTGAGTTAGGGATTCGATTAGGTGGCAGGGTTGATAAGTAAAACCCTTTTTATCCAAGTTACTGTTAAGTTCTTTTTACTCCTATGAGTATTTTTCAATTCCAACTGCCTCGTTGGTCTAGTGGTTAGCTTATGCGACTGCTAATCAAGAGGTCTCGGGTTCAAATCCCGGGCCGGGCCAAAAGTGTTTTTAGGTTTTTCTTAGGAAATTCCTAATAGCAGCCCGGAGTTTGGAAGTTTGGGGGTGATTGACGCCCGTGCCTTGGAGAGCACGTAAAGCCGTCGGTCCCGGTTGTCATGAACATCTATGGCAATCGTTATTGGGAAGTCAGTGCCCTCAAATATACTGACAACTAGTTCAATCTTCGAATTTCAGTTCTCCCTTAGGGTTGCGGAGGTCCGATGCCAGTCGCTCCGTGGAAAAACTGAAATTCAGGTAAAACCGGTTGAACTAGTAGCCGACCCCAAATAAACTTGGAATAAAGGCTAGGAAGATCAGTAGTTTTTAATTCCATGGCACAGAATTTTAAAACTCGATTTAAATTTAAACGCTGAGAATTTTAACAACTAGAGGATTGCATACATGTAAAATTAGATATTGAAGATATAAAGATGAATATTATGGAGTTTTTGTAGGTTCCTCTCCATAGAAATTTAGATACCACGCAATTAGGGTCAGAAATTAAACGTTTCGAAAATACCTGAAAAGGCCTACTTGAAATAAAAACTTTTTCATTTTGACATATAATATTATTATATAGAAATATAATAATGATAGTTTTTGTATAGGGTTATGTATAATTTGTAGTCGTCCAACTGTAAAATCATTCTCTGTGCACATTACCGTGTAACGGATTACTTTCACCGAACAGATTAACATGAGTACGTACCTATCCTGTAAGTTGATCGTATGTAATGAGTTAATGACTCATGTAATTTGTTTTGTAGTACATACCTATATGATTTTAAACTTCAACAAACAACCCATTACGTCCCACCGCTGGTCACGGGTATACTCTCAGGAGAGGGTTCAAGCCATACATCCCTACGTTGACCGAGTGTGGGTTTTAAATAAATAAATAAATATTTCGGACATCTTACACACAACATCATCTAGTCCCAAACTAAGCAGAGCTTATATTATGGGTACTAAATAACTGATATAAATACATAAACATACTTTTTTTTTGTAAATACATACATGTTATACATAGAAAACACCCAGAGTCCAAAACAAATATTTGTGGATCACACAAATATTTAGTTCGACCCGGGAATCGAACCCGAGACCCCTTGATCAGCAGCCGCATGCGTAAACCACTAGACCAACAAGGCAGTCATTTTGGACTGGCAACACACGTTGTGGCTACGTACCTAAATCCCTCCAACTAAGCTTCACAACTGTTATATTATGACAGCAACCGGGACCGACTGTTTCACGGTAACGCTCATAACACATCATGCCACAAACGGTCACCCATCCAGGTCTGACCGCGCCGTCGTTGCTTACCCTCAATGATTATTTCTAATCACCTAAGGCCACTTAGCTATGACCGCTTCACTTCAACTTAAAGCTTAAACTTCAACGTATCAATGTAACTCGGTATAATATATTCATACTAGTTGACCCAGCGAACTTCGTACCGCCCAACTTTAAAATTCCAGAACTTGATCGCAGCGCCACCTACCGGGTCCAATTGCGAATCTAAACCATTCCCAGATCCCCTTGAACACACACAAAAAATTTCATCAAAATCGGTCCAGTCGTTTGAGAGAAGTTCAGTGACATACACACTCACAGAAGAATTATATATATAAAGATGTACCAATTCCATGAAGACGAAAGATGCAAGTCAAATGATAAATGATCGCTGTTAGAAATAGGTAGGGCATTTATCAGCAGTCTGGTAACAGTAACACAGGCTCTGCGTAATTTGATATCAGACCACCGTGTGAGTATACATATCAAAGTATTACTCATACTGTCATTTAATTACCTGCCACTGCTGATCAAGAGGTCTCGGGTTCGATTCCCGGGTCGGACCAAATGTTTGTGTGATCCGCAAATATTTGTTTCGGAGTTTGGGTGTTTTCTATGTATAATATGTGTTTTTACAAAAAAAAGTATGTTTATTTATTTATATCAGTTGTCTAGTTAAGGTTCGAGCACATTATGCCGGGCCGCAGCGTGTCGGGGCGGAGCGCAAAAATCCGCTCAGATCGCTTCAATACAAATTGTATGAAGTATCGCACACTGTGTCGGGCCGCAGTGGCTCGCATTATTGCGACGCGGATTTGCGTCCGTGCGATGCGGCCCGTCCCGCCCCGCTGCGCCCCGTCAACGTGTGCTATAGCAAGCGGATTGGTATGCACGCGCGTACGTGTTTATTTTACGAAATTTGCGTTTTTTGATACTTCTTCTTCTAACTTCTTCTTCTTCTTCTAACAGCAAGCAAAAAAAAGAAAGTTCTTCGTCAGAGCTATCCATAAGGTACAGTTGCACTAAATACACAGAAGTTGCGCATGCAGAACACTGTACTCAAAATCCGTCAATGCGCTGCGACCCGGCCCGTCACAATGTGCTAAGTTAGCATTTTGCGCTGCGCTGCGGCCCGCCCCGACACGCTGCGGCCCGGCATAATGTGCTCGAACCTTTACTAGTTAAATCTTCGCATTTCAGTTCTCCCTTAGGGTTGAGGAGTCCGATGCCAGTCGCTCCGTGAAAAAACCGAAATTCAGGTAAAACCCGTTGAACTAGTGGCCGACCCCAAATAAACTTGGGAATAACGGTTAGGAAGATGATGAGTTGTCTAGTTACCCATAATACAAGCTCTGCTTAGTTTGGGGACTAGATGGCGTTGTGTGTAATATGTCCGAAATATTTATTATTTATTATTATTTCCGCAATCCGTTTGACCTCTTGATAGGCCACGACTCCTACTTTCTCCTTTACTTGTTGTATGTACGCCAATCTAGGCCTTCCGCGTTTTCTTCTACCTTTTATCTTTCCTTCTAGAATGGTTTTAAAAAGGTTGTCGTGTCTTATCAAATGGCCAACCCAATGGATTGCGAGAAATAGACAGAAGTGGCGATTGCTCCACTGACAAGGGACTGACCCTTAAATTGAGAAGAAGAAGAAGATTATTATTTGTTATTATTTATCTATACATTCTATACAAATAAATAAAATTGGAGTGTCTGTCTGTTTGTTACAGCTAATCTCAGTAACGCCTGAACCGATTTTAACGAGACTTCTTTTGGCAGAAAGGAGAAGGACCTAAGAAGGAACTTAGGCTATTTTTTTAAAGATTAGCGTCGCTCCGCGGCGTTACTCGTAATTTACAACAAGAACCACGGGTAACACCGCGGGACTCAGCCAGTCAATTATAATAAGTCGTGAAAAATAAATAGAGGTACTAATGAATATAAAGTAATGTACTAATACTTGATTTTTGAAGTCAAGTTTTTAGTAGGTTACCTATTGAAAATTGATGTCGAACGAAATTTATAAATTGTGTAAAAGAAAACAAACATAAAAGAAGAAAACTATTGTGTAAGAGGAAATCACGCATAAGTACAAAATGACATGATAGCTTTGAAATGGAAACTCTTTCATTGACGAACCGTGACTGCCTACAACGAGATTATACTTGTTAAAATAATTCAACCGCATAAGATACTCATTTAAATTTAAAGAAGAACAATAATATCATCATTTTCGAAGCCTTTTTCCAAAATAAATCGAGGTCTCAACTTCGATTTTCATGTATAGGGATTGCCATGAAACTTCCGCAACCAAAATATCTTCTTTTAGATGAGCACCTTTTGAAAAAAAAAAATTCAGTAAGAGTAATTGCTATAACAATTGTTTCATAGGTTTGTTAAACTAGGTTTTACGAGATGTGAGTAGGTATAGATTATGAAAGTACCTAAATAAGAAATAATTCAGACATCTTACACACAACGCCATGTAATCCCAAACTAAGCAGAGCTTGGGTACTAGACAACTGATATAAATACATATAAATATTTTTTATAAATACATAGATATTATATATTACATAAAAAACACCCAAACTTTGAAACAAACATTTGTGGATCACACAATCGAACCCGATCACATCACAACATGCAGTCGCATTCGCTACCATTACGCCAGTGGCAGCGTTCACCTACTAAATCATTCAATCGTCATTCATTATAAAATATATAAAGGACCTCGGGTCATCCATAAGCCGGATTTCAACCACTCGTCAGTCGAAGACCACTCTAGATATTGAGAAGAGAGATGAGATACTGGGAACATGTTTTCAGGTGATTAAGTAAATAACGACTTTAAAGGGAAACTTCTAAAGTTTATTACCACCGGTTTAATATCTCATTTGTAGTTTTATTGTACTACTAACGGTTATATTGCCATATTGTTTTAGGACAGGTGATCGAACTACTTATCACACAATTAATGTTTAGGTGTAGGTACGGTATCCGGCTGATATGTCACTGACCTATTAAATTGAAACTGTTAGCATTTTGCAAAGGTTATAAAAAATCATAAACATCCAAGGCAAAGTAACAATGTGACTTAGACTACACGGTTGGTTCAGTGGTTTATTGGTCGCCACGCCGCTTTCTACTGCGCGAAGTGATGTGGGTTCAAATCCCACGTGGGAGAATACTTTGTGTGATCCAGAAATTGTTTTACCGAGTCTGGGTGTATAAACAGTCCCCCGCGACAGAAATATAGCCTGACTCCATTCGCCAAAAAACAGTAAGTCTGCCTTTTTGGGCACCAGTACCTGAAGAACTAGAAATTCCTGGTATCCATTGTCTCCGTTTCATGTATGTTTGCTTGGTCCTCCGCGACACAGGATTTATATTCCTGACGCGGGAGTTGTATTTAAAAAAAAGACATTTAACTAACTTTCTTGTTCACAGACAACGCACAGTCCGATGTTCATCGGTGCTGATCGGTGCACTGGGTATATCCCTCATAGCGCTGGCCGTCTACACCGCTGTGCTCGTTCTCACAGAGTACAGGAGCCCACGACCGTGTCTCAGCGAAGAATGTGTAGGAACTGGTAAGTTTGCCATACATTACTTTAATGGAATAGGGAGATGTAGTATAAGGATTGCTAATAGTTGTGTTGTTTTTTTAGTATCTCCTAAGTTTTTTTATCTGTTGTACTTTATTTTTTATATATTTAGAATCCAGGAGTAGAGGTCACCATCCAGCTCCATCCAGAGAGCGTAGTTATTAGGGTCTATTAGTCCTTACGCTTTATTCTGAAGTGGATTCTACCCAAATCAGCCGGTCTGAAACTGATTGTAGCTATAGGTACATACATATGTTAAAAAAAAAGAAGTTTCCCAATCTCATATTACAAAAATCATTAAGTTCTTTCTCATCAACAATTTATGTGTTTACTGTAGTACTGTAGTACAACAAGTATGTTAGTATTACATTTGTGTACCGAATAGCACAAGTTTTACTACTTTATCAGGAGCGCCATTAACAGCGCCATCTATTGAATATATAAAAAACTACGCAGTAACGAACTACACGATGTAACTATTAATCCTTAATCACGATATAGAAGTTCTCACGCTGATTAGACAATTGTCCAACATCAACCGTTGGTAACTAGGCACAGCAGCTCGCCTAGTCGAAAGATCCTCCCTGTGTTGTGAAGGAACACGACACCCGTTCCTCCAGAATTCTTATAAAAGTATTTAACCATCAAATAAACATACATTTAGCTATTTACTGGTAGACCAAAATCTACTTTCTGAAGAGATACCTATGACATACATGGACTATTAAAAGTTGTTGATGGATTGCTCTTAAAAAAATATACAGGGTTCCTAATATTACTGTAACGAGAGTAAATTAAACTTATAAAATGAGTCAGTCGTAAATATTATTATCATTCCATATTGAAGTGTCAATTAAACTATATTATGTCACTATTAATTACTGTTTATTGTAATCTGTTTATTACTATTTAAATACCACGTGTCGAAAACAATGCGCCATAAAAGAGAAAAATGTTCACAGCCGCAGGAAATTATACATATAACCAGAGCTAATGGCCGATTGATTAACATAATGTTATAATTGCATTATGGAGAATTTGTGTCGATGTTGAAGATTACAATCTGTTTTAATCAAAGGAAATCACCTCATATTAGTAATTTTTAGGGTACCGTAGTAGATCACTCCAAACCATTATAGATTCGTCATGTCCGTCTGTCCGTCCGTCCTCGACCTACCACCCAAACGGTTGGTGCTAGAAAGATGAAACTGCACGAATATGTGTTGTAATTACGTCGACAAAAGACTATAAAATTACGAAAAACATTTTTATTTGGGGATTTGAACTTTCAAGGAAAACTATAGCGGTTTTGATAACTTTTTTATTTTAGGAGTTATAGGGGCCTAGCTTTTAAAAACTCTCACTTGTAATAACTCACTTGAAAAACTACGTACAAAAATAAAGAAATAATAAGTTAACATGACAATTGGCTATTGGACACGATTTTAAATCTACCTACCATTATGGGTGACTACGGAACCCTATTCTATGCGTGGCCTGACACGCACTTGGACAATTTTTATCGAACAGAAGATTAATAAAGTATTTATAATCCTGATTCTGGTAGGAGGATTTAAAAGCGGATTCCCTCTTTAGTCTGTAGATTTGTAGATATTCATGGTCTATTTATTTATTTTTATTTATTCATAACAATTTATGTGATAAATGATTTTGATAAACCTTTTTAGCTGGTACCTCCTACGTGGTCCCATTATTAGGAAACCTGGATCTAATGATATGATTCTCGAGAAATCGAGAGAACTACTCAAATATCACAGGCATACCTGTCGCGGTTAGGGTACTCGTAATAGTTTTTCTTTGAAGTCGGTTTTTTTTGTTTAAATTATTTGAAGTCGGTTAAAAAGATCACGAAACACACTTAGATAAACTATAATTGAATCGTCTACGTTTCAAATGGGGCATTACTACTGCAGCAGCACGTCACTGCTAAGTGATTACGACTAGGCGCTATTTCGTATACCAATCTCACTCACAAGAAATATTTAGCCCACAATATAACCGCTGCTAAGAGAATACACACAGGCGCATAGAACAGTGACGACTGCCTACGATATTTTAAATCTATGCAAATTATTGACTGCACGGTTGGCCTAGTGGCTTAAGCGGTCGCCACACCGCTTCCTACTGCGCCAAGTGTCGTGGGTTCAAATCCCACGTAGGATAAAACTTTGTGTGATTCACAATTTGTTGTTCTGAGTCTGGGTGTTATTTGTGTCCGTTTCATGTATGTTTGTAAAAGCCCCCCGCGACACAGGAATTTATATTCCTAATGCGGGAGTTGTCTTTTTTAATAAAAAAAAAAAAATATATATATATGAGGCTGCATGTAATGTCAAATGAGCAGTTTTTTACTAAATCAATATCAAAGTAAGTATAAACGGTACTTCCATCAAAAAAGCAATTATTGTGTGTGTCTGTCTGTTTATTCCGGCTAATAACCGCGCAACGCCGCGGGAATCACCTAGTTTAAAATAAAATATGTCATTTCTACAGTCATTTCTTTCCCATAATTTACGAAAAACTAATTTATTATCATCATACATTAATCATTAAGCGTTAAAATACATAACTCATATCTGTACACTTTTATTAGGTATTATACATAAATTAACATATTAATATCCAACAAGTCAGGTAAATACATTTCATATTCCACGTGTGATCCATATATCGTGATGAACTACGACAATTCATTGCATCAGCTCTTTTTACTCATGATTCATTGGGGTTCATATACACTGATAGTACAGAAACAACTATAGTATAGATAGTATATAAAGCAAGTTTTCGCACATAACTATTATGTTTTGGCTCAGAAGACACACATAACCGGTGACAATCACTTTCTTAGTAAAACTAGTAGAGTTACATTACTTTTTTAGGGTTTCGTTGCCAAATGGCAAAAAACGGAACCCTTAAAGATTCGTCATGTCTGTCTGTCTGTGTCCGTCCGTGCGTATGTCACAGCCACTTTTTTCCGAAACTATAAGAGCTATACTGTTGAAACTTGGTCAGTCGATGTATTCTGTGAACCGCTTTAATATTTGTACACAAAAATAGAAAAAAAGCAATAAATTTTGGGGGTCCCCATACTTAGAATTGAAACTCAAAAATTTTTTTTTCTTCAAAACCATACGTACCAACCATACATCTATGGATAGGTCTTCAAAAATGATATTGAGGTTTCTAATATCATTTTTTTCTAAACTGAATAGTTTGCGCGAGAGACACTTCCAAAGTGATAAAATGTTGGTCCCCCCCCCCTGTAACTTCTAAAATAAGAGAGTGATAAATCTAAAAAAAATATATGATGTACATTACCATGCAAACTTCCAACGAAAATTGGTTTGAACGAGATCTAGTAAGTAGTTTTTTTTTAATACGTCATAAATCATAAACCGAAATTTACATTTCTTTCAATCAAAACACTATTATTAAAACATTGATGAAAGTTACAACGAACTACAAAAACTTTTATATGATGCTACGGAACCCTTCATGGGCGAGTCCGACTCGCACTTGGCCGCTTTTTTATGATTATTACTACCCGCCAGCATGTTTGGTCCCATAAAAATCAAAAATATTTGTGTATATAATTAATTACTTATTTATTGTATAGTAGACCAAAACCTTAAGGAGAGGCCTGTGTCGTGTGTCCAGTATTACGAGTAAACTATTAAAATCTATTGATGTGAAAGTAGTACATATAACCTTATTTATGAAAGATTTTATATTTTTGATACGTCTGTAATAGAAAGTTTAAACCTTTTACCTATTTATTGTTAACACAGGAAAACTTTCGAGTTGATTGAAAAACTAGCAATAACTGCCAATGTGAAACGGCCTTATATTAAACGTTCCTATACAGGCAACGTAATACATTTTTGCGTAGTTATTTTAAACATACGCAGTACACTCTCAATTAGTATGTCATTTTTTCTACGCGAGTTATTGCAACTCGTGGCTTAGGAAATGTAACATAATACTAATTCTTTCATGGAGTAATTTATGATTTATAAAATATGTTTGTAATTAAATCGTTAATGATGCTTTTTAATTGATGTCAGGTGTGAGTGCATTATCCTAGACCATTATGATAATAAGAAAACAGGTTTTATAGTAGGTATTCAGGTCATCGTTTTCTTAAGATATAGATTTCTTTTCTTACAATAACATGGGAGAAGAGAGTACAGATGACGTGATGGTAAATGGCTACCGTCACCCATGAACTTCTAACTTACAAGTTAGAAAGGCCTTGTTTTAAGAACCAGAGGCAGAGAGAGAGAGTGAGGGTAGCATTACAACTCCCGTTACCTCATTGACTTGGTTAAAAATGGCGAAAAATACTTTAAATTGGTTTTCTATGTGGCTGTAGGATTTCTTCGACAGAGTCGGCCTATTTGTGGTCAAGCATGGCTTTCTTCTCTAAAGTTTCCCGTTTCTTCCAAGCTCTTTTTTTTAAACTTTTATAAAATTTGTTCTTAAATTCTAGTTTTCACTGTAACAAAAACACTCAAGGGTCAAAAGTAAGTATGTTTCAGAACACTAGATCATGTGTTGAGTAAAATGAAATTGATAAAAAGTTCTTTAACTCAAAACTCAATCAGTATGCACAAGTTAATTAAACTGAATAACAGCACAGACGAAGGTGTGTTTCATTATTTTATATGACTTTTGTGCCAAATAACATCGTAATTTATTTTCTCCAGCCTCCAGAATTCTCAAAGCCCTCAACAAAGACGTCAACCCATGCACCGATTTCTACGAATTCGCCTGCGGTGGCTGGATCAAACAGAATCCAGTGCCGGATTGGGCCACGTCCTGGGACCAACTCGCCAGGTTAAGGGAACAGTTGGTCATGGACCTCAGGGAACTATTAGAGGCTAAAAGTGATGAGGGGCTGCCTAAGAGTGTTGTGAAAGCCAAGTCGCTCTACAGAACATGTGTTAATACTGGTAAGTACAATACTAAATGTGTATTCATACTGCTAATGAGTAATGAATTTTAACTTGGTATAGTGTGGTGACGGATTTAGAATACAGAGTGTCACCACCCCTATTCATCCCGCGGGTGTCGTAAAAGGCGACTAAGGGATAAACTACGCAAGACAACATCAATGCAAAGAGAAGGAAAACTTGAAACCAACCCTATACCAACTCGTCTGGCCAGCGTGGTATAGTAGACCAAAACCTACTTTCTAAGGAGAGGCCTTTTTCCAGCAGTGGACTGTTAAAGGCTGATAATGATGATGACGATTATATCAAGTGGTGGTAACTTTTTTATCTGTCATTTCATATATTTTTTCGTTGGTTCTTGAATTACAAATATCTATAATTCTTGGCTGTTGATGATTGATGATAGTCAAAATACCTTTATTTCAGGTTTACCTTTATTTACTTACACTCTTGACTCATAGATAATTAGACACACTATAATTAGTTACTTCAAATTACGTTCCTAAAATTCACAAATGATCTAAACTTCCCTTTTAATGTAGAGAAACTAGAAAACGATGGAATCAAACCCCTGGAAGGGATCCTTCAAAGACTTGGCTTACCTCCTCGCCCACCCACGGAGAGTACTGCCAATTTCTCTTGGGTAGAAGTCGCTGGTCTTGGAAGAAGATTTCTTGGACTAAATGTGCTGCTTAGTGTGCAAGTGGCGGAAGACGTCAGGAACACCAGCAGAAACCGTGTCGTGGTGAGTAAATTGAAGTCTTCTGAGTGTACAAATAATGCCTGGCTTGCTGGCACAGTGCTAGCGTATGCGACTGCTGTGCTTGAGGTCCTGGGTTCGATCCCCGGGTCGGATCAAGTGTTTGTGTGGTCAGCAAATATTTGTTTCGAAGTTTGGGTGTTTTCTATGTATAATATGTATGTATTTAGAAAAAAAAGTATGTTTATGTATTTATATCAGCAGTTTGTATTATATTAATATAAATATTTATTTATTTATCATGTCTATGTCAGTCATTGTGTTCAATAGCATGTTAATAAGCAATAAAAATATTTTCAGATTGAGCAAGTATCGCCAGGTTTCAGCGATCGCTATCTCCTTCAACCAGAGCAGTTCTCCCACGAGTTGGAGCAGTACCATAAATACATCAAGTCTATGATCAACGTTGCGGACAATACTTCTGACGCGGGACAGTTTGCTGACGATATCATCGACTTTAGCAAGAAACTGGCAAAGGTAGGAATCAATTCTATCTTCAGAAGTTCTTTCTCATTGTCATCATAAGCCTTTCGCAATAACTTGCTGGATATAGGCATTCTTCTTCTCAATTCTGATCGATTTTGGGCTTCTTCTTTGGAGTTCCTATTTCTATTAAATTATTATAGCTGAAATAAATGTTGGCCCTTTAATAGATAATGACACCAGTTGAAGTGAGGCGCAGTGGCACCCACTTGTTCCACGAAGTCAGCGTCCAGCAACTTATACAAGGATCGAATAACGGGCCCGTACAGTGGAAAGAGGTAAATATTTGTGCGAAAATTATTACAAAGTACAACTGCGTAATAGATTTCTGAAATTTCATCGATGGAAAACCTTCCTTAGTACACACTCCTGTTAAAGTACGATACATTTTTAAATCACAGTTCCAACATTGTTTGGTGATTATCACATACAGCGTAAAAGAAAAACAAACAACAACACCATCTACCGAAAGAACACTGAACCACGACGAAAAACACGGAATGAGCTATACGGAATAACTACTAATCCTGAATCGCGATAGAGAAATTCTCGCACCGATTAGCATATACATATATATATAGATGGCATGATCACCTCGCCTGGTCGGAGGATCCCGTTCCTCCACAATTTCATTTTTTCTACTGACAAACATTATCCTCTATTCTCTATATAGTTAATCTCATACTTTCACAAAAATCTCCTGTCTCATATATTCGTCCTCTGTGTTACGTAGCACGACTGGAAGCGTTATTTGGAGCTAGTTTTCTCCAACACGAGCGTGGAACTGCATCCAAACGAGGACCGAGTGATCGTGATGGACCTGCCCTATCTGCAGAAGTTGTCTATTCTGCTCTCTGACACCAAACCAGTGATCATTGGTAAGTTTCACACTTTTGTACAGATATTAGCTTTGTTAGACAATAAAGGTTCGCTTGCATCATGTAAATTAGTATAAATACATCTGCCTCGATGACGCTGTGGTTGGCGTATGTGGCTGCTGATCAAGAGGTCTCGGGTTCGATTCCCGGGTCGGACCAAATGTTTGTGTGATCTGCAAATATTTGTTTCGGAGTTTGAGTGTTGTCTATGTATATATTTCCAAAAAAAAAAGTATGTATTTATATCACTTGTCTAGGATCCATAATACAAGTTCTGTTTGGTTTGGGACTGGATGGCATTATGTGTAATATGTCAGAAATATTTATGTTTATTTATCTTATATATAAAATTCTCGTGTCACAATGTTAGTTACGATACTCCTCCGAAACGGCTGGACCCTTTTGAATGAAATTTTGAGTGCATATCGGGTTGGTCTGAGAATCGGCCAATATCTATTTTTCAAACCCCTACGACGCGAGTGGATCCGCGGCCATCATCTAAAACCCGTAATGTACTACTTCTGGGCTCTGGTCTCCTTTCAGTAGAGGGTTCAGACCATACGTCCCTACGCTGGCCGAGTGCGGGTTGGGGACTGGCAAGACACGTTGTGGCTACCTAATCTTACCGTTGGATGTTTTTAAGCCGCCCGATGGCCTCCAACTAAGCTTCACGAGTATGAAAACAAACTACTATGAAATACTATACTATGATGATGCTATACTATGAAAACAAACGAGTCGCTTGACAGAATTACAGAAACGCTCATAATATGCCGTGCCACAAATTGTCACCCATCTAAGACTGACCGCGCCGTCATTGCTTACCCTCGATAATCACCTAAAGCCACTTGGCTTTGAGCTAGTAGTATATAGTATTATATTAAAATCCATATTTTAATAAACCTCCCTCAATACGTCTTATTGTTAGGGGCGGTATATAGTATATAGTATATCCATTGATCACGTGAAATCACGGGGGACGGGAGTATAGTAAAACATATCTCGTGTATTTATTTTTTCGTTAAGCGTGCGATTCGTAATCCGAAAACGCCTTCAGTGTCCCCTCGACTCATCGTTTCCAGGTTTAATTTTCAGATTTTTCTCAAACCTCAGCCTCGGGATTGTCCCAAGCCTCACCATGTATCACCAGGGGGGAGGAAGGGGTTAAAAAAGGGCTAAAAAAACCATCACGTGATTAATGAACGGCCCCTTATGTTATCATTTTAGAGCGTTTCCTGTGGTGGAGCGTGTTCTCGACGATGGCGCCGATGACGCTGGGCGCGTTCCGCGAGCTGGGCTTCGAGTTCTCCCGCGCCGTGTTCGGGCTACAGCAGCGCACGCCGCGCTGGAAGAGCTGCACCGCCAACGTAAACGCCAACTTCGGCGTCGCGCTCAGCTACCTCTACGTCAGAACGCACTTCGACTCCACATCGCGGCAGAAGGTCAATCTTATTTTTTTTTATTATATAAAAGACTGTCCGTGTGGTGACGGATTAAGAATACGGAGTGTCACCACCCCTATTCATACCGCGGGTGTCGTAAAAGGCGACTAAGGGATAAACTACGCAAGACAACATTGATGCAAAGAGATGGAAAACTTGAAACCAACCCTATACCAACCCGTCTGACCAGCGTTCTATAGTAGGCCAATACCTCCTTTTCAAGGAGAGGCCTATGTCCAGCAGTGGACTGTTAAAGGGTGTTGATGATGATGATATAAAAGAGAACTCCTGCATTAGGAACATAAATTCCTGTGTCGCAGGGGACTTTACAAACATACATGAACCCAGACTCAGAACAATAAATTGTGAATCACACAGTGTTATCCTACGTGGGATTTGAACCCACGACACTTGGTGAAGTAGGTAGCATTGTGGCCACTTCTTACAAATGAGATTTAGGTGTACTATACCACGCTGGCCTGACGAGTTGGTATAGAATTTGTGTCAAGTGTTTTAACATAAGGTGTTAAGTAGATACAGAAGTTAAGCTGATGTGTGGAACTGGTCGCCAAAAGACAACAGTTGTGGGATTTGTTGTATCCCTTTTATGAACCCGTCTGGTGAAAGATTAAGAATAATGTCACTCATTATATCACCCCTATTCATCTCGTGAATGTCACAAGAATAGTCGCCAGAAAATAAATGTGGGCGAGCAATTGACGATTCGTATGTAGCTCCTTCATTCGCACCTTCAATTGAAACGGTCAATGACGTAAAAAATTACAATTGCGAATGACTGTCTCCCTGACACTTAAAGGAGAAAACTTCTTAAGACCTGCAAAGAGGAGGAAATCTTGACACAAATAACATTCGAGAAGTCCCGGAATTTCTTATAGTCTTTTAATCCACTATGAAATTAAGCAGAAGAAAATTGGAGAAGATGGGATAATTAAAACTTATTCGGATAACTTACACGGCACATGTGTAGGTACATCAGAGTCGTCCATTTACTCTTGTACCTAGGTGAATCATACCAATAACTCTAATTAGCTGGAGATGAGAAATCTTAACCCCGAGAAACCATTCAATTACTCTCAAATTTCAATTCCAGGCAATAGAAATGATAGAAGACGTTCGCTCAGCCTTCGCCGAGGCAGTTCAGGAGCTAGACTGGATGGATTCCAGCACCAGGCTGAAGACCCTCAACAAACTTAAGGCCATTAGAAATTTTGTGGGTTTCCCATCCTGGTTACTCACAAATGAACAGTTGGATAAGCATTATAAACATGTAAGTAGTTATTTCATTCTTTATATTTATTTAATCCAACCAAAGTGATTCTTCTCTGCCTGATGGAAAGCATAAGTAGGATCCTGGAGTAAGGGTCGTCATCCTCGTTGTGAGGGTAGGCAATGCAGCATGATAACCCATACCATGGCAGCTTGGTCAGATGTTTCTGCATCATTCTTACGGCCTCCGGAGAATGATGCAGAATGATTGGGCCTCCGGTCTCACACTCACCAACGGAATCGACAATCGACATCACGAATGCTGTCATTATCAGGATGGTGCCCATTCGTGCTGAAATCAGCCTGGCTCTACTACTTCCAAAACTTGAGATCCAAAACTCAACTTTATTCTGTCTAATTAGAGGTTTTATAAATGATGTGTTCTATAAACCATGTTTTTTTCCAGGCATCGGTCATCGAAGGGAACTTGTTCGAAACGTATCTGATATTGACTTCAGCTGCCGTTAAGAAGTCTTTCGAGTCCCTCAGAGAGAAACCAGATAGGAACAGGTAAAGCTTACCTCAGTTTATTTAACTTCATTTTTGATGTAAAATTTCAGAAATCCGAAGTTTTAAGTTCTGGGTTTTTTTCAGAACCCTAATTGTATTGTTCTTTTGAAGATGTTTTAATTATGACATGACCAAATGCCAGTCCAAGGGGGTTCAGAGAGATCGTTACCTCCCTGGTCTGGGTTTCGTACATACGATTTCAAGCCTACAGGTTTTGCAAGCTGAAGTGGTAGTGGGCTGGCCATGTATGCGGTAGAACTGATAACCGTTGGGGTGAACGTGTTCTTGAGTGGAGACCCAGACTCGGCAAACTTAATGTAGGACGTCCACTGGCGAGGTGGAGTGATGATTTGCGCAAGATGGGTGGAGCTGGATACGAGAAGCCGAGGATTGAACCTAGTGGCGTGCAATTGGAGAGAGTCCAGTAGTGGACTGCGATAGGCTGATGATGATAATGATTTCAAGTAGATATTCCCTAAGCTTTAAGTTTCCAGTTAAGGAAAACCGAACTCATTTGCTCTGAAAATATTTAACATTCAAAAATGTTTTTGTTAACGATTTTAATTTATTTGCCTAAAGATATAAAAGATTTACTTAGAGATTTAAATATCATGTACGATGTCTATCCATGTCAAATGTAAACTGGTACAACATGGTCAGACGTGGAGACACGTCCTTAGAGGTTTATCAAATAGAAGTTTATTGTGTCCTGAGTACACGAAGCTTGTAGTAGTAAAACCTCGCTGATTTCAGCACGAATGTGCTCGACCGTGGCAATACTACCCTCACACAGAAGACCATCCTAATAATGACAGCATTCTTGCTGTCTTATTTTGTTGGTGACTGTGACCGGAGGCCCAATCATTCAGCATCATTCTCCGGTCTCTGGAGTCCAGGAGAATGATGCAAAAACATCTGACCAGGCCGCCATGATATGGATCACCATGCTGCATTGCCTACCTTCACAATGATAATGGTGACTCCTACTCCTGGATTCTACTCATGCTTTCCATCTGGCAGAGTTCCCTGGTGGTAATGATCTGTGTTGTGTGCAGATGGGTGGCGACTGCGACGACGGTGAACGCGTTCTACTCCGCTACCCTCAACTCCGTCACGTTCCCGGCCGGGATCCTGCAGCCGCCCTTCTACGGGAACGGCATTGAGTTAGTATATGAATCCTACTAATATCATAAACGCGAAAGTTTGTGAGTATGTATGTATGTGTGTTACTCTATCGCGCAAAAACTACTGAACGGATTTGGATGAAACTTTACAGCCGAGCCATCTCCATTCCTTTATCGGACTACTAGGCGCAGGCAAAAGTTTCATCCATACGTTGTTGGCATACCCAAA
This sequence comes from Phragmatobia fuliginosa, assembly GCA_932526445.1. Taxonomy (NCBI): domain Eukaryota; kingdom Metazoa; phylum Arthropoda; class Insecta; order Lepidoptera; family Erebidae; genus Phragmatobia; species Phragmatobia fuliginosa. The sequence goes on along the minus strand of OW052063.1, from coordinate 1,361,059 downwards.
AGACGAACTAAACGATTTGACAGCTCGTTTTTGGTGAGAGTCACCAAAGTTTGGAACGACCGGCCTGGGTCTATTTATTCTGATAAGTTGAACTCTGGAGCCTTTAAGAGTAGAGTGAACAGGTTTCTTTTGGATGGGCGTGTACCATCTTCGTCTTCATCTACACTTTCCATCAGGTGAGATGGAAGACAAACGCCTATTCCATTACAAGTATTACAACTATAAAATATATATCGACTATATATCAAAAGAAGACATAGACTACTTTTTACTGCAATATTCGAGATACACACGTGCAGAACCGCGGGCGAAAGCTACTCCGCTCCGTCTGTCTGTCTGTCCGCGATAAACTAAAAAACCACTTCACCGATTAAAATGAAATTTTGTACCCAGATAGTCTAAAGCCTGAGAAATAACATAAGCTATTTTTTACCGCTATAACCGACATAGAAGCGAGTGCAGCCGAGGCCGAAAGTTAGTTTGTACATTAACTAACATACAGACATATTTCAGAGCAATCAACTACGGGTCCATTGGTGCCATAATGGGACATGAAGTCACGCACGGATTTGATGATCAAGGTAACGTAGCCATACATATAAATTAAATTGAATTGTCTCTATGTAATTTCAAGTAACTAAATGAGTATATATCGCGCAAACTAATCAGTTTAGAAAAAAAAAAATATTAGAAACTTCAATATCATTTTTGAAGACCTATCCATAGATACACGGTATGGTGTTGATGAAAAAAAAATTTGAGTTTTAGTTCTAAGTATGGGGACCCCCAAAATGTATTGTTTTTTTTATATTTTTGTGTAAAAATTATTGATGCGGTTCACAGAATACATCTACTGGCCAAGTTTCAACTGTATAGCTCTTATAGTTTCGGAAAGTGGCTGTGACATACGGACGAACAGACTGACATGACGAATCTATAAAGTTTCCGTTTTTTGGCATTTCACTACGGAACCCTAAAAATGCAGTTTATTATAAGAAAATGTCTGTCCGTCTGTCTGTTTATTTCGGTTAATCTCTGGAAAGGCTGGACCGATTTTGACCGGATATTCACTAGTAGATGGCTGCCGATAAAAAGAGTAACAAAGGCTAGTTTTTAGACCAGCTTCACTGCACGGCGTTAGTCTTGACTTATAACGATAACCGCGGGTAACATCGCGGGATTTAGCTAGTTAATAATATCTTTACACATCACACACACGTTAGAAATTTGGCCAAATCTTGTCCAATTGTAACCGAACTGATGGTAAACATGTTGACACAGTAAGCAATCGTCATGGTCATTAAATAATTGACTGCACGGTTTGCTTAGTGGTTTAACGCCGTTAGTACACCGACGCATTCGTATGCGGCACCGAAACAACGAAAAAACTGTCAGTAGTATGGCAGAATTTCGCATACGCTACGTCTCACTCTAGCACTAGGCTACATGAAATAGTTGCGTCCTTGTCGGTATTGTTTCGCAAGGAACTGTGAAGACGCAGATGTTTCGCTAGTGGTGTTTCGCATCGCTGCCGCATACGAATGCGTCGGTGTACTAACAACGTAACGGCGTAAGCGGTCGCCACGCCGCTCTCTACTGCGTCAAGTGTCGTGGGTTCAAATACCACGTTGGATAAACTTTGTGTGATTCACAAATTGTTGCTCTGAGTCTAGGTGTTTTGTGTGTCCGTTTCATGTATTTCTGTAAATTCTTCCGCGACACAGGAATATATTCCTAACGCGGAAGTTGTTTTAAAATAATATACAAAAATATTTGTCCTAGATGGGAATCAAATTCACAATCCCCCTCTTGAATGCCTTGAGTTGATGTAGTGGTTAGTGTGTGTGACTGCTGATCAAGAGGTTTCGGATTCGATTTCCGATATGTGTGATCCACAAATATTTGTTTCGGAGTTTGAATCTTTTCTATGTATAATATGTATGTATTTACAAAAAATAAGTATGTTTATGTATTTATATCAGTTGTCTAGTTACCCATAACACAAGCTCTGCTTAGTTTGTAACTAGATGGCGTTGTGTGTAAGATGTCCAAGAACTGTATGTGTCGCAGGTCGCAGGTACGACGAGGAGGGTAACCTGAAGCAGTGGTGGTCGGCAGCCACCCTGGAGCACTACCACTCCAAGGTGCAGTGCATCATCGACCAGTACAGCAAGTACCACATGCCGCAGCTGCCCAACTATACCGTGAGTCATCTTCTCTTCATTCCTAACTCATCTTCTTTACTTATTACTAATTAGCTTACCCGCACAGCCCTTCCTGCGTCTTCCATTGTCTGTAGCACGGAAGTAATTAACCGACATCAAAAAAAGGAGGAGGTTCTCAATTCGTCGGAATCTTTTTTCTTTTTTTTTATGTATGTTCAGCGATAATTTCGTCGTTTATGAACCGATTTCAAAAATTATTTTTGCATTGCGATGGGCGTAGCTTACAGGTGGTCCCATCGTCACCATATCGGGATCTGATGATGGGATCCAAAGGAAATCGAGGGAACTCCTCAAATATCATAGTCACAACTGTCGCGATTTTGGGTACTCGGAATAGTTTTTCATTGAAGTCGGTTTCTTTTTGTTAAAATTATTTATCTCCCATAAAATGGTTATATTGAGCCAACTATAGCGAACTTATATCTTTAGGCTGGTTCCGTTGTAGAGGTCAACAATTATAGCGAATTACAACGACAGTGTACTCTTTTGAAGCCATGTTTATTATTAAGTCGTCCTCCTAGCCATTATTCCCAAGTTTATTTGGTGTCGGCTACTAGTTCAACCGGTTTTACCTGAATTTCAGTTTTTCCACTAAGCGACTGGCATCGGACCTCCGCAACCCTAAGGGAGAACTGAAATTCGAAGATTCAACTAGTTGTTAGTTTGAAGGCACTGACTTCCCAATAACGATTGCCATAAATGTTCATGACAATCGGAACCGACGGCTTTACGTTCTCTCCGAAGCCCGATTCGAGATTTGAACCCGAGACCTCTTGATTAGCAGTCTAACATTATTTTGGTTCTCCAGGTGCATGGGTTCAACACCCAGGGCGAGAACATCGCCGACAACGGCGGTCTAAGGGCGGCCCTTCGAGCTTACAACCTGTTCTCAGCGCGCACACCCATCACGCGGCGGGACGCGCTGCCCGGCCTGCCCGCCTACTCGCCCGAACAACTCTTCTTCCTTGGATTCGCGCAGGTACACTATATAACACTCACTATTCTTGATTTAGACTATAAAAAATTTGCCACGCCTCAAATTATGGTTCTCAATATTCGCGTGAGGATCAAAGGGGGGAGGGGGGTTCACAAAATATCACAAGGGGGAGAGTGTATTTATTTTGTCTGCAAATTTTCGCATTTCTTTCATTATTTTTATGTCAGTTAAAAACAACCTGCAACCTTTCTACTCTACCTCTGAACGTAATTATTGTAGTCTTTATTTTTTTTTAATAAAATTAGATGATACTTAAACTTGTATGTTACAAATATTTTTAAAAAATAAGATTCTTTGTAGGTACTAAAAAATACACTTAATATAGGGGGGTGGGATAGTCTTAAACCTCACCCTGTATCACCAAGGGGGAGGGGGGATTGAAAAATGCCAAAAAAAAAGTTCACGTGATTAATGGACGGCCCCTTTGCAACGACACCGCAACCAATAATTTACTACATGAATGTAAAATTATCAAGTGTTGGATTGCGGAATTTTCAGAGATTTTTAAATAAAAACCAACAGGTACTTGTTTGTCTGAGTTTATGAGTAAACTTAAGGTGAATGAATACATGAGAAATTACATTTTGGCATACAAATAAAAAGTAACCGTTGTCAATGGTCTATATAAAAATGATAGCTAGCACAAATTGCGCAAGAGCTCGTACAGTGGGAGATCCATTCTTAGGATTATTGAACCATTTGTTTCTAACACCGGTTTCCTTAATGTCTTAGAACTTAATGTCCGACAATTCTCCCCCTTCCGTCACCCTCAAATTCTGAAAATGGATTCAAACGACGGCAAATAGTCCTTAAGCTTAAACGTCACATCGAAACAATGTCCTAAAAGATATTAATACATATTTAAAATGATATCTTCATCTACACTACATTAAAACTATTTCACGTTCACAGATCTGGTGCGGAAACTCAACAGTAGGTGCTCTCAAATCCAAAATGGTGGAGGGTGTCCACAGTCCAAACAAAATCCGTGTGATAGGCACCCTCAGCAACTCCAAGGAGTTCGCGGAAGCCTGGCACTGTCCCGCCGGCTCGCCCATGAACCCCACCCACAAGTGCGTGCTGTGGTGACCTCCACCGAACCAGTGAACCAAAGACTTAATTTAGCTTAGGTACCCAAGTTACCGCCTTAGGTTAAACGTACGTTACACTGAGATGCGTTCTGTTACTTTATGACATCTGTTAACTACATACAGCAACAAGGACCCTCGCGGAAAGAAAGGGGGAGGGGGGGGGGGGGGTAGTAGACAAAACATTTTTTACAAAACGGTCTGTCATAACAACTAAAAAAAAAACATAAGTATCACACACACAAACATTCTGAATTAAAACAGTGTAATGTATATGCTCATTTGGGCTTATAATTTGACAGAAGGGAACTCCCTACCCTACCCTAGTGTTGTTCTATGTCTACATACCAACATATAATAAAATTAGAAATATATGTCATCTGAATATAATTCTAATTTAATTTTATAAAAAAAAAACTTTGCAATCTGTGGAGACTGATTGTGTAAAAGGAAGTAGTGTGTGATTTGACTAACAAATATTCTGTAGTTGGTGCTCAGATGATACTAATCATATGTAGGTTTGTTCGTTGTGTTCAATTGTGTGTTTAAACGGCAAACGTATCTGGTGTTAAGTGGTTACCGTCGACTATAGAATCCTGGTACTGAGACATAAGTAATTAATTGCCATTTAAGTGCCTCAGTCCCCCCCTAATTCTGTCAAGTAGGTTATCATAGTCGACGGTAGACAAATATCAATGTCATCTATTATAAATAACGACTATAGTCTTCAAAACATAACTTGATCTCTATGACAGCTTTTTTTTTAATAATAAGCCCGCCAAAGTGCTTCTACTCTGCCTGATGGAATTCAGGAGTTGCTGTCACTAGTGTCACTTACGAGGTACATTTTAATTGTTAATTTTAATATCTATATACAAACAAATAAAAATTGTCTTTACATTACAAAAAAATTAGTTGATTGCCTGCTATTATCTGGAATGGCTGCACCGAATTTGATGATATAAGAACTGACTTTTATTTAGACTAGCTTCAAGGGTATCACCGCGGGGCTCAGCTTGTTTATAACTAAGGGCCTCCGCAGACTAGCTACTTTTAGCATCGGCGATCGGCAACTAGTCGCTTTTTAGAAGCTAAATACGGCGACCGAACGCTCCACACCCGCACACTTAAAAACGCCAAACGCGGAGATTGAGTCGCTTTTTAGAAGCGTGATTCAGCAGCTGAACGCTACTCTCCGCACACATTCGGATGCCGGTAGCATCGATTTGGCATCTGAGCAGTCGCTAAAACGCGCGTTTCCGATACCGCGATCGAACGCAGGAAGTCGCTAAAACGCGATGCAGCATCGATGCAGTCGCCAAATCGCCGAACGCCGATGCTAAAAGTAGCTAGTCTGCGGTGGCCCTAATGCACTTCGTTTGTGATACAAGTGACATGTAAACAATAAAAATATAGATCATAATTAAATTGACTGTACTGTTACTTTGCTGGTTTTGTAGCATCACAGATATCAAGTTATATCTTACGGACTGTAAAACAAATTTTGTAATTTTTGTATATTTTCTTAGAATTAAATTGTTAAAATAATAAATGTAGTCAGTCTCAAATGGTATTACTTGATTCATTTAACTGAATTTATGTCTAATATCATTGTCAAAGTAACTTATATGCATCTCTATTTAATAATTAATATTAGTGTGGATAAGAAAAAAAGGACTATTTATTACGAAATAAAAACTATTACAAATATTTTTATAAAGAACTTTTATTCGCTATAGCTCAACTAACATGCCTCCTGTCAATTCATTTTTCTATGAACTCTAATAAACTTACTACCGCAATATGCAGATTAAGCGCCTTGTTGGTCTAGTGGTTAGCCTATGCGGCTACTGATCAAGAGGTCTCAGGTTTGATCCAGATCGGAACAAATGCTTGTAAGATCTACAAATATTTGTTTTGTTTTGGGAGTTTTCTATGTATAATATGTATGTATATATTTACAAAACAAAAGTATAGATGTATTTATACCACTTGTCTAAATAGAGGCAAATTGTTCGTGCCATTGTTAAACATTTTATTATATAGACTACGCAGACTGACATGTTTCTAATATAATATACTTCTAATAGAATATAAATACTCCAAGATAGAACACAAATAAAAATAGTTTACTTATAAAATATTGTAACAACTTAATAGATATATACACAGGCTATATTTTTATGTGTCGCTTACCGATTAACTCAGATATTCTCCGGACACAGTTGCTTCGGTGAGTATCTGAACAGAATCGGACAGGAGGCTACGGCACATTGCCACCACACGGTCTGACCGGGACTCCGCCCAGCTCACGGTGGAGGACTGCCCTGCTTGGGAGTCCGAGCGTCGAGTCCTGGTCCAACAGATTGATCGCGGTGATGCTGGCGAGTGGTGAGGATTGGGAAGTAGCGGTCTCCTTCTGTTAGAATGTTATGCTCCAGAAGGAGTCTGTAAAACGGGGTCGAGAAAGGTCGCGGCACAGGTCGCTAGTTCCCCATCGTCGCCGGTTGCTGCGGTCACACCCTGGGGAAATGTGACCGCTGCAAAAGACTCGAGACAGGTGACACCCCCGATGCGTCTAAGGTGGGTCGATGTTCCGCCTCTTACTGCAGAGAGCGGTGAGAGGCGCAACAACGTCCTGGCCTAGAGGTGAGTCCAGTACCCCAGGTGTGGGGTATGGCAAGAGGGACACCAGAAGCCGCTGTTGCGATCCTGGTGTTGCTCCCGACTGCCGAGGTAGGCCGCCGCGGGGTTTAGTGGGTAGACCGGTTACCCGGGAGTCCCACACACACCCTTCGTTGTCCCCAAGAAGGGCATGGCGCGAAAAGCATTCCCCGCATAAAAAAAAAAAATAAAGTTATTTTTTTCTCATATATTGAAATTTATAAACTGGGGCCGCACTTTTAGTTGCATGTGCCAGTCGCTTAGGTTTCATAACCTTAACATCCTGCAGGTGGCGCTTTATCTCCATCTTCTGTTGAATCACCATCAACTCCTTCTCTCTCTCTATCCGTTTAGATAGCTCCTTGTATACTTTATCCTTCTTCTTCTTCATTGATTGTAAAGTCTGTTGATTTAAGAATGGAGTCAAAATTTGTTGTTATATTGATGTTTTATTCACTAAATACTCTCCAACCATGTAATAAGCTCATTTATAATAATTTAATTATACCCTGAGATGCTTCACTGTGGCATACGAAAGCAATCTCTATTCAACTTATAGTCTCGATTGTCAGCACTTGGTACAACTTGTTAAGAATATATTATAAACTAGCTTTCGCCTGCGGCTCCGCTTGCGTATATCTCGATTATTGCAGTAAAAAGTAGCCTTTGTGTTATTCTGATATATAAGCTATATTACTGTTAAGTTTCATCCAAATCCGTTAAGTAGTTTTTGAGTAAAATAGCAACAAACATACATCCTCACAAACTTTCGCGTTTATAATACTATAGTAGGATAATGTACAAGTGAGTTTAATTTCAAGAATGAAGTTAATCTTAGCTCAGAAATTCTGTTAAATTTCAAGTTAGATTGATGATTGATCTAAAATATTAGAGCATCACCAGCTCATGTATGCCTGTGAGACATTTATTTATGTATTATGAAGCCTTACTAGAATTAAGGACAAAACTATCTATGTTGAACTTTGTGAGTCTCACCTACACCAATATCTCTTATCTACAATGAATATTAGAATTTAAAGTTGAATTCATCAATCATCATCAACAGCCTTTAACAGTCCACTGCTGGACATAGGCCTCTCCTTTGAAAGGAGGTTTTGGCCTACTATACCACGCTGGCCAGACAGGTTGGTAAAGGGTTTGTTTCAAGTTTTCCTTCTCTTGGCAGTGATGTTAGCTGCTTATTTTGTTCCTTTAGTCGCCTCTTACGACACCCATAGAATGAATAGGGGTGGTGACACTGTATTCTTAATCTGTCACCAATAAAAGTAAATTACATAAGAATTACATAAGAATATTTACAAAATATGAAATACTAACCTCATCATCCAACTCGGGCAAAACAATTTTATCCAAATCTGCTAATCGGGGTCTATTAGATTTCCTGCCAAGCAGTGCAGGGTGTGTATCCAATCTCTTGGCTAGATCGAAGTCTTTTTCTTCTCCTTCGTCAACGAAAAATACGTGTGTGTTTGGAGTTGCATCTGCTACGTCTGTCATATGCAGTTGAGACTGAAAAATGGTTACACAAAATTATATACAATGTTAAATATATGTAGTGAGGGAATATTGTCAGTAATTATCCAAATAATTGTAAGTGATTAGAATTTTACCTTTTAAGAAGATTCTTTAAATCTTGCGATTTAGTTGATTTATGTTTCCTAGATTAAAAGATTTTTTGGCTCTACTAGGATCCCCTGGGGGATTCATGTGTAATTTTTGTCCACAAATCCCCTAGCACATTTTTTTGAATTTAAACCATTTCTAAAACCTCTGGGAGGTTAATTCGGATTTAGGTTATTTGGATTTATTTAAATGTGTCTGTTTGTGACTAATATTTTATATAGGTCAAATGCTATATCTGTTAATACACACCATGAAATTTACCTACACAACTCAAAACTCATTAGAAACCCTATAAAGCTATTTTTCAGAAATAGAAATAAATAAAATTGACTTCCTAATAAATTCCTTCATTTTTAATCAATTCCCAAGGAAATTGATTAAAGATGCAAAAATATTCTAAAATGGATGGGATCAAAATGGAATTCAAATAATTTAGTTTGAGATTTTTCTTAGAGCACATTACTAATCCGATATAAACATACTTGTATCCGATTGATCCTTCTGCTCTCGATGGTTCTCATCATATTAATGTACTTGATATCTTGTGTCTGCATCAGCTTCACCTGTTCTTTTGAATGCTCATCTTCCTTTTCAAGTTCATGGTGCTCCTGCAATCATACACAAGTCAATATGGTTTTTTGACCCATAAGAATTAGTGAGTGATTATATTTTTTAACTGTATATAACATATATAACACAATAATAACATGCAACAAGCCTAGATGTACTACAAAATTTACTCAATCTACTAAAATTGTCACAAAATAAGAATCCTGTTTCGACATTTGTCATTGTGTTTTTAAATCAATGATTAATTCATGTTTTTGAGTGTATTTTTCCAATATAAAGTTAAACTTGATGCTTATTTATGATACCCGTTGTGATAGTGTATGGGTAACATAGTAATTAAATAGGATTATGAATTTTATTTTTCAATGTCAAAAATCAGATTCATAATCCTACACGTTTAATTCATAATAAAAATGTGTATCATAAATAAGCATCAAGTTTAACTTTATATTGAAAAAATACACTCAAAAACACGAATTAATTGTTGGTAAAAAAATATGATGACAAATCTCAAAACGGGCTTATTATTTTGTGACGACTATAAGGTAAAAGATTGTTTAAGAGGTTGAAAATCTAAAGCATACAAACAATATTTATTTTAAAGACATTTGGTACACATAATACAAGGATATTTGGCCAAAACTTTAGGCAAATTACATTAGGTTTAACATCTAAATACAGACTGGCAAGTGAGGTAATAGATTTTCATTGATCATTTCTACTTTGAAATTTCATCCTGCCTATAATTTGAAGAAGGAAGAAACATCAAAAATCTGATGGAAAGGCACCCTTAGGCAGGTAAGAGTAAGGAAGGATTTGGGCAGTCATCTATCAACATGTACCGGGAACTACTGTATGGTTGGCCTAGTGGCATAAGCGGTCGCCATGCCGCTTCCTACTGCGCCAAGTTTCGTGGGTTCAAATCCCATGTAGGATAACACTTTGTGATATTCACAATTTGTTGTTCTGAGTCTGGGTGTTCTTTGTGTCCGTTTCATGTGTGTTTGTAAAGTCCCCCGCGACACAGGAATTTATATTCCTATTGCGGGAGTTGTCTTTGTAAAAGTAAAAAGTAAAAGAACTACTATTTACTGACAACTTGAAGAAAGTGGCTAATAGCTATATAGGCCTATTATATTTCCCCCTTTACCCGTTACCGTCACTTGCTGAGACGCTCTGTGATTTACTTACTTACCTCAATTATTATTAAATATCTATAAAACAGCACTCAAATCAAAATCATTTCAAAACAAACTATCCGCACTCACCCCATCTTTCACCCGAGAATTTATCATATGGTAGTAGAACTCATCAGGATTCTTGTCAAGAGTTCTTTTGCGTAGAAGTTTTAAAGTCTCGCCCTTCTCATGATAGTCATCAGCACGCTTCTTGTAATCTTTTTTCTTCTCAAGTAGACCTAAATGTTTGCGGGATTCCGGCTGGTGACGTTCTCTATGTATCTTTTGGTTGGCCTTAGCGGCCTTTTTCCAAGAAGACATATTAACACAATACTATCACTAATTATCTTAATTATTTAATCAATATGAAATAAATTGAACACAGCAACGTTTTCTCCACAACCAAGCCACAAATTAACACACGTGTATTTGACGTTGACAATTGACATAACGTATTTTCTTTCTGACAGTTTGGTAGTCCTGCCATGAGTAAATTTATTCCTTTTTGTAACGTTTCATTAAAAGAATATAATTTAATCAAACAAAACACATTATTTATTTTTTGTCACAAGATATTTCACTAGGCCACCGTAATGTGGTATTTAAACGTAACCATGCTACTTTACAAATATTTGGTTATTTTATTATCTACGCAATCTAGTCTCAAACTAAACAGGGCTTGTACTATGGGAACTAGACAACTGATATAATACATACACATACTTTTTTTTCTAAATACATACACATTATACATAGAAAACACGCAAACTATATGTAAATCATACAAATATTTGGTCCGACCGAGGAATCGAACCCGAGATTTCAAACATAGCCTACCACTAAACCACCGAGGAAGTCGAAGCTTTCTAAGTATTTTCTAACTAAATACTCATAAATTATACCTAACGTTTCATTTTTCAAATTAAGTAGACAGTCGTAAGTACAAAAATCGTAACTATTTAATAGTTCAATATTTTTTTAAATATTTAGTAACGTGCAATACGATCCTGTTTATAAATCCCATTTTGGATGAAGAGCTGATGCCTCTGCCTATCTCTATAAGGAAACATTACATTGTGACGATAATGAAACTGCCGACGTTGTACAGATAAATCGTATTTGGCAATAGGATCCATTTCAGATGACTTTTTCAAAGCTGCAGGTAGCTTTACCAATATTAAGAATAAAAACTCCAAGGCACTAAATAATCCCACTCCGAGGAACATATTAAAAACACCTCCAAGTGAAGCTGAAATATAAGAAATGAAATATTATAAGTGTTCATAGCCAAGTGGTTATTGGAAACAAACACCGAAAGTAAGCAACGATGGCGCGGTCAGACCTAGATGGGTGATCGTTTCTTCCATGATATGGTTTGAGCGTTTCCGTGATTCGTCGGTCCCGGTTGTTATCATCAGATTAAAGTCGTGAAGTTGGAGTCCTATGGGTGGCTTAAAACATACACCGGCAAGATTACGTAGCCACAGCGTGTCTTGCCCTGCACTCAGCCAGCGTGGGGACGTATGGCCTTCACCATTTCCTGAGAGGAGACCCCAGCCCAGCGAGAGAGAGAGATGGCTTGCATCGTTCGCTCTCGTATTTGGCTCTTACGATACCCACTGGTTAAATAGGGCGTTAGGGTGTTTATAAATGCTTTAATATTTACTTACACAGTAAAGTGACCCATGTGTCAGTCGGAATTGGTTCAAAAGTTCTAGAGTGTGCCAAATTGATTCGCAACTTTAATACCATGGAACTTGTAACATTCAATTCCATGCTGAAAAATAATATAGCAAAATGTTTTTATCCTTGACCAAACAAAGAAAGCATTTATTGTATACAAAAATAATATTAACTGCTTGAATTTGACTGTGAATAAAGATCATATACATACGTTGGTACTTACAAAAAAGGATCTAGTGTGTATTGCACATTTAAAACACTGGCGTCTAAAACAAGTGACGTGCTGATCCGCTTGCACGGTGGCAAACAATTGCATGACCTGTTATCTAAAACCATGATAAGCTCGTTTAATATTACTATATGGAAATTCACTCAGTTTTTATGAAAATTTTAAATACAGCACAAACTACGATAAGTTCGTCACATCTAATATTTTTTTTTCCATTACAAAATATCTAGAAAAGTAGTAGTTAGTATTTAGGAATAAGGCCTTAAGTGTACAGTATCCATTTAAAAATCAGCGTTTTATTCGAAGATATCTCATGTCACACTTAGACAAATATAAATATGACATCGTAAATAAAATAGTCCGATTATATACAGCTAGATGCAGTGACATCGTTTATTTATCGCCCGGGTTTGTAAAAACGACAACCAATATCTATGCATTTAAAGAATAATTTTAACAAAATTTCAATTTTCAATTCAAAACCAAACTTCAAAGAAAAATTATTCCGAGTACATAAATCGCGCCTATGATATTTAAGGACTTCCCTCGATTTCTCCGGGATTCTATCATCAGGTCCTAGTTTCCTTATCATGGGACCACATGGGAGGCTCCAGCTTTCAAATAAACAAAGAATTATCAAAATCGGTTCAATCGAAAGGTCTGAGGAAATAAACATAAAAAAAATCCAATTGAATTGAGAACCTCCAACTTTTTTGAATTTAGTTAAAAAAGTCAAGTAATTATTCATTTAAATAAATAATATCTAGTTTAGTTCCTTGTTTATTCTTATTAATTACCTGCATATTTGTTTGTTTTCATTAACTAACTTTTTCAAACGTGTTTTATCCAAACTATTCTAAACTACATTTATTTTTACTAAAACTTTTAAATTAAAAATGCCATTGTTAACGACACCTACAACATTGATTTAACATTTTTATAAATCATTCAGTTTAACTGGCGAATTAAGTACTCAGTTCTAAGATCTAACATAAGGTATACACACTTTATATACACCTATATTAATTTGTATAATCTATTTTAATAAAACGACAAACAAATGTTGCCATTACGACATACAATAAGCGAGAAATTATAGTCTGTCTCCTTTGCCGTCACAAGTACTGTTTGTGAAACATACTTACTTTCAGTACCCCTCACGCAGTCCAACCGTGTAACAGGACATATCGGCAGTATTCCCGTTTCGTCATCACCCTCTGGGGATAGCGGATCTCGACAACCGCAACGCACTTCGGCACATTTTAGCTGAATATCGGACATAATTAATTCAATTAAATGAATATGTTTAAGGACATCCAACATGAATAATACATTTGAAAAGATTTACTACAAACCAATTCCTTGACACATATTTCGAAAACACTTTCTGCAACTCCAAATTCGAAGACTACGAAACAAATATTTGCAGATCTTACAAATATTTAATTCGACTCAGGAATCGTACCCGAGACCTCAAGCACAGCAGTCGCTTGCTAATACTGCGCCACAGAGACAGTCAATTTATTGAATTGACTATAAGATTATGACATTGCACGTGATAAGATTTGAAGATCTCCTGAGGATTGAACTCAGTGAATCACAACTAATTGCCTACTATGATAGCGCGTTACGAGGTGGAGGGACAGTCAACGTATAATATTAGTATGGATGCGAAAAGAATTCTATAATTCTGTTAAAATATAGATTGTCCGTGTGGTGACGGATAAAGAATACAGTGTCACCACCCCTATTCTTCCCGCGGGTGTCGTAAAAGGCGACTAAGGGATAAACTACGCAAGACAACATCAATGCAAAGAGAAGTAAAGCTTGAAACCAACCCTATACCAACCCGTCTTGCCAGCGTGGTATAGTAGACCAAAACCTCCTTTCTAAGGAGAGGTCTATGTCCAGCAGTGGACTGTTGATTAGTCTAATCTGTACTAAAGTATAAAGACATGTGCAGAGTTCTATATTGAGAATAGAATTCTTTAGAATAATCTAGTCTTTAAAGTAGATTACTACTGAACATTATTTATGTTACTATTTATAGCGGTAACTAACGTACAATCGGAAACTCCAGTAAAAGCTGAAATAAATAAACATGTATATAATTACCCTGCAGGAAGTTTTAGAATATCCTATACGATGATCACAGTTGCTTTCCATCAAAGTATCTGAAGTTGGATTCTCTGAAATAACGATAAACTTTTGGTAGGCCATATAGAGAATCCCGGGAAGTAATATGTCAGATCCATTGTCCTCCTCGCTGTCATACATAGTAATCAACTAAAACAAGAAAACAAAATGAAGGGCTAGAGAGGACTTATTTAAGGGTATCTGAAGATCTCAGGAAATAGTGGGAGTATAAACTATCGCCAATAACGAAAACTCTGACTACAACTATTGGGAGGAGAGCCACGATCTACTGATGGCCGTTTTATGCCGGTGCATGACCTACTGGTCATGCACCGGCATAAAACGGCCAAACAGAAAAACCTTGTTAAACAATTTTTTAGTTCTTTTCGTTGAGTGAGATAACCATAGTTACCTTGTGTTGTTACATTGTTACGGATAAACAACAATCGGGTCACCTGACAATTCAAGATTATAATCAGCATCTCAATGGGATCGACCATGAGATAGACTCCCCTGGTGGCCAGTTGCACCGCCTCTTGATAGTTCGCTCTCCGGGCTGTGTGTTATCCCATATTATACGGGAGTGGTCCGAGAAAAGACCACTGCGGGACACTCATGATAAATTAGAGAAAGGAGACACTTGCAACTTGAGAAGCTCAATATGAGAGGGCAAACGCAAAAGATCGTTTGTACTTCGATCCTCACTTACGGCTAACTGTAACTATTGGTTCTACGGCTTCTCTAAAATACATATATAATAAATACCTAAGTATGCTCCTTCGTTTATGCGACCGGATAAAATACTGGTAGTTTTGTACTGATTCGGGAAGACGGATATCAACTATAAACCTTTTAAAATCCTGTCATCAGTTGGTTCAATATCAACCGTAAGAGCGAAACAAAGTGTACAGGTGTCGTAAGAGTAGTTTGTAGAAGCACTGGCAGTACAATCTATTATCGCGATCAAGTGCGGGTAGTCCCACCTCGCGCATAAGCCGCTAAGCTCACACTAGTCTACCTCATTCGAAACGTCGGGATACGAAGGCATATTTGTAACCTTTTAAATAATTTTATCACAATGAGTCGATATTATCATTGAGGTTACATTCTAACAGGGAGGTGAAATAGTTACTTATCTGTGCTCTTTTTGTTTATAAAACATCCTATGCCAAATGGTATTTACCTCACAGCCGTACATTCTAGATCCTTGGGTATATTGCAGCACAAAGTCTAACGTCTGAGTTGTGTGGGTCCTAGCTTCAAATTTTGTAGATAAATAATTCAATCTGGAAATTTTTAAAAGCCTTAGAGAAAATCAAATGATTGTGATCCTAAAAATAATTTTGCTTACAATGCTTACTTTATGGGATTAATAACACAACATACGCCATAGACGCTTATCTCAGGCTGAAACAGATCCTCACAAGGTACTATAGTCTCTTGGTACCGACATCTTTTCGTATGTTCGCTACAGTTCGATTCATATTGCAGGATTACTTCAGCCAAACTCAAATTTGTATTTACCAAGAAGTCGTCAAGAAGTAGAAGCCGGTCTTTCCTTATCAATTTTCCGGTAATTAAACGAGCTAGTGTTGTCGGTATTCTTTGATTTTCCATTTCATATTCAGCTGAGCTTGAGAGCAAAAACATTTGAAATTCATTCCATTTTGTCATATTAACAGTATTTAAGCAAATAAATAATGCATCTGTCCATATATATCAATTTCAAACTAAGTATAAATATTTACATTAGCGACTTATGAAAAGTATGTCATGAGTTACTCAAAAGTTAAATTATCTTACAATTTTTCCATAAAGAAGTCAGCCACATTTTCGGTCGTTGGACAGACGAAAATGACTGGAATTTTGTCGGACATGACCTCGTCATTGTTTATGTTATCGGAGAGAGTCAACAATGCTGGTATTTCTAAGAAGCGTGCCCACAGAACTGCGCAGAGCATACCTGCACAGCAAGAGCTAGCTATGCAGCAGAGTAGCCAGACAATTCTAGAACAGTTTTCGAATTTGCATTTCTAAACATAAAATATTGGTCTAAAACTTACGCATGATTAAAGTGACAAATGTAACAAAAACATTGTCATTTCTTATAGTTTATGAATGATATCACAAACAATGAAGTAAGATCGACGACAAAATTGAGATCTCAAATTAATCACGTAATAATTGTTAGAAGCAATTCAAGGGAAGCAAGCAAGGGAATTTCAAACATTTATAGTGAAGGGAGTTTTAAATATAACGTTTTTTCTTAATGTTTTATTTGAAAAGGCATTGTTATAACTAAATTTGTGCATACATACCGGTCTATGTAATATGCTGAGTATAAATACTTAAAGCCGTGCAGTGTGGTCGTTTGAACATAGTTCTTGATTGCTTTACCAATTGCAGACTTTCTAATCATTACAAGTATTTCAATTTTAAACCAGTATCAGACTAAAGTGGGGCTGGCTTCCTCTAGTAACTAAAATAGTGGAGAAAACTAGCATTTAGTAGTTTGGTATGTCATTGTACAAACAAGATTGTTAGATGGATTATTTGAAACTACAATTGGAATGACCACATAAAGCATATCAGATTAGATTTTTGCTAGTGATTTTATATTTCATATAAATTTTAAACTTCAAAAAAAGAAGGGTTTTATAGATATAGCAAATAAACTGAATACACCACGCCAAATTAAAGTCCTGTACTGAAAAAAATCTAGATATTAATGAATGGTTAAAAAACGGCAAAATACCGTAAAAATCGGCCAAGTGCGTGTCAGGCCACGCACAGGATAGGGTTCCTCAGTCACCTATAATGGTATGTGGATTTAAAATCGTATCCAATAGATAATTGTTATGTTTACGTATTATTACGTTAATTTTGTATGACGTTTTCCAAGTGAGCGCATTTTACCATATAAGCCTTTATAACTCCTGAACTAAGAAAGTCATCTAATCGGTTATAGTTTTCCTTCAAAGTTCATTATATGGACCACCATCACGATTTTTTTCAGATTTTTTGAGCCAGCCGTTTAGCTTTTAGAGGGGGGGGGACGCCCTGTTTTTACAAAAAAGTGCCCTTTAAAGTGAAATATCTCGTAAACGGATACCTAAATCAAAAAAAATTCTTAGAAACCCTTTATTGTTTTTAAAAGACCTATCTAATGATACCCCACACGATGGGGTAGCCTCGAGAAAAAAAAATCATCCCCACTTTACGTGTAGGGGAGGTACCCCAAATAAAATTATTTTTCATAATTTTATTGTAGCACTTTGTCGACGTAATTACAACACGTATTCATGCAAAATTTCATCTCTCTAGCACTTACCGTTTGGACGGTAAGTCGAGGACGGACGGACAGACGGACAGACGGACATGACGAATCTATAAGGGTTCCGAGTTATGAACTTCGGAACCCTAAAAAATGAGCCGTCGATACTAACTGCGGTACTTGCCCGTTGTTCATTTCAAGAGATACATACTATTTAAAATACTCACCAACTAAGCTATTGTTGCTACAAGAAATACATGCATTAATACCTGATAAACATCTATATACCCTTTAATTATGGGTTAATTTACACGTTGACGATGGCCATAGCCTAAATTATGGTCACGACCCTGACATCCTAACATTGAATGGGTGTTACTCAAATTTTAATAACAGTGTTCTACATTAAAAAAAAAAAAGAATAGATACAATATTAAAATTCGACTGCACTGTTGGCCTAGTGTTTTAAGCGGTCGCCACACCGCTGCTACTACGCCAAGTGTTCTGGGTTCAAATCCCAAGTGGGACAACACTTTGTGAGATTTAAAAATTGTTGTTCTGAGTCTGGTCTTTCTTTGTGTCCGTTTCACCTATATTTGTAAAGTCACCCGCGACACAGGATTTATATTCCTAATGCGGGAGATGTCTTTAAAAAAAACGCTTGATATAACTAAAACCCGGCTATCTGGTTCAATTTTAGGCAGTACCACTATATTAGGTACCAAACTATATTTATCATAATGATAATGAATATAGTTGGTTCTCATGTATTGGTTTCTATATATATATGTGTGTTATTAATACAGTATAGTGCATGCACTGCACTTTACGATACTTTTATCCGAATGACGCGACAGTGGTGTCAAACTACGCGTACACCAACCACTGAATATTTTCTTTATTAAATGGGTTCAATGCAGCATGGTTAACCACAATATAGCGGCCTAATAAGATGCTTTTGCATGAGTAATTTTTTTTATCTTCTGTTTTATGTTATATAACTAAAGCATGTCCGTGTGGTGTTACCCACACCCCTATTAAAATGTGAAGTACGTAGGTAGACCAACTTCGAATTGTAACTGTTACTTATAGCACAGGAAAGCCTTTTTTTTTTTTTTTTTTTTTTTTTTAACGTGTGGAAATCCCCGCGGACCGTCACCCCCGTCGGGGTTACGGCGGGGTGGTGTGTCGGACTCGAACCGACTAAAACCACACGGTGTGACCCTCTCTGCGCCTTTGTATTGGAAGGAGTCCAGGGAGGGGATTTCCTTCTGGACTCCAACCGGCGCCTGCCCGCACTGTTGCGGGCACCATCTCAAACTTTACTCTCTAATTAGGCAACGTCCGGTCACACGCGGACGTCGCCCCCTCGCGGTTGGCCTCCACTGCGGACGGACGGGAAACCCGTCCCGCCCATCCGCGGCCACTCTCAGGGCGGCATGAGACGCAGGTATGCGCGCCTCCGCCGCCCGGGGCGCCGGCGGCGGATCGGGTCCGATTGGATGGAATCCTCCCGGGCCTTCTCCGCCACCTCCTTCTGCAAGATTACGTCCTCGCAGAAGGTTGCGACCGCGGTAAAACAACTGTCGCTGCCGGCCATCGATCTTATGACGGCCGGCAGCGAGAGATCCCCTCCGATGACTGCAGTGAGGACCCGGCGCTGCGCCGCCCAAGCGGGGCAGACCGCCAGCGTGTGCTGGGCCGTGTCCTCACTGCAGTCGCAGTGGTGGCAGGCGGGACTCGGTTCCCTCCTAGCGACCGAGTGCAGGTACTTTCCGAAGCAACCGTGCCCGGAAAGTACCTGCGTCAGCCGGAAGGAAAGGGTCCCGTGCTGCCGCCCTGCCCACTCCGCGATGACCGGCTGAAGAGCCTCCACGGCGGCAAAGCCAGCACGTGGGGTCTCTAGCCGGAACGACCATCTCTGCATGGTGGCTCGGCGAGCGGCTTCGCGCCACTCGCGCACGTCCTCGGGCGGAGGGCGAAAGCCATTCTCCGCCCGGAAGTCAGCCACTCGCCGATAAACTTCGGCGAGCACTTCCGCCTCCAAATCCCACGGGGGTGTTCCGGCCAAGGCACACGCCGCCTCTGTGGACACCGTGCGGTATCCACGTATGGCTCTGACCGCCAGTATCCGCTGGGGGCGCCAGAGGCGCGCCCTGTTCTGGGCGGACAGAGCCGCCGCCCACACCGGTGCACCGTAAAGTGCCATTGACCGGACAACCCCCGTGTACAGCTGCCTAGTGGGGACACTGGCCCCGCCCAAGTTGGGCAGAAGTCGCCCTAGGGCGGAGGCAGTGCCCACCAATTTAGGTCCAAGCTGTCGGAAGTGCTCGTCGAAGAGCCACCTACCGTCGAGGACCAGACCCAGGTACCTCATCTGGGCCCGGACCGGTACGAGGACCGAGTTGACCTCGATCGAGGCGCCGGCGGGCGGGCCGCGACGGGGCCCATGAAATAGCAGGGCCTCCGTCTTCTCCAGAGCCACCCGCAGACCCAACGCCTCGATGCGCCCGACCACCCGGGAGACTCCCGTGGTGGCCAGGCGCGCCGCCTCCTCAAAGTTTGCCCCCCGGGCCGTGACCAGGGTGTCGTCTGCGTAACAGATTACACCCAGCCCGGGGGGGAGACGCCCTCGTAGGGCCCAGTCGTATCCCATGTTCCACAGGAGTGGTCCTAGGACAGACCCCTGTGGAACACCGCACGACATGGCCCTGCGTCTCAAGGCGCCATCTCGGTCCTCGTACTCGACGGTACGCTCCTCTAAATAGTCTGCCACCAGCCGCCGCAGGTACCCTGGCACTCCGTGGTATTGGAGTGCGGCCCTGATGCAGCCGAATGGCAGACTATTGAAGGCGTTGGCGATGTCCAATGACACCGCCAACACCACTCCGCCGCCTCTCACCGCCTCTTCGGTCACGGCCCTCAGGCGCAGGATCGCGTCGACCGTCGAACGCCCTTCTCGGAAGCCGAATTGGGCGTCCGACAGGTCGGGCCCCACCTCGCTGAGGTGCCGGACGATGCGGACAGAGAGAACCCTCTCAAACAACTTGCCCGCAGCACAGGAAAGCCTAGTTTAAGTAACAGTGTTCATACTTTTTGTAATTAATTTAATTGGTCCAATAAACGTTATTATTATTATTATCCCGCGGGTGTCGTAAAAGGCGACTAAGGGATAAACTACGCAAAACAACATCAATGCAAAGAGAAGGAAAACTTGCTATACCAACCCGTCTGGCCAGCATGGTATAGTAGGCCAAAACCTCCTTCTAAGGAGAGGCCTTACCTTCCATTCCATGTCCAGCAGTGGACTGTTAAAGGCTGTTGATGATGATGATGATGATGAACTAAAGCAATATGTTTTTAGGTTTAGATTTTTAATAAATATTCACCCAACACGAACGTTGATTAATAAACTGTTTAGTTGCACCCGATATCAGTAACAGCGAGAACAACAAAGGTCATCTGCTATCAGGCCATTTTATATTTCATACAACGGTTTGATTGTAATCAAACAATTCGATTTTATTTAGGAACATGTTGGAGCTATGTTTATTAATACACAATATTAACTGACCCTCGCCTCGTCTACGTCTTTTAGTAAGTAACCTTAATAGTAAGACATGCTCTCGCGGACTTTTTAGAACTTCTAAAGGGGAACATATTTTCATAGATTGTTTTAGTGAACCTATAACTGTTAGCGCTGGTTACCACTACGCCGGACCGGCAAATCTGCCGGAAACCGGAGCCTCCGGAGATTACACCGGAGCCTCGGACAATCATGTACTCAGCTCAGTTAAATTTGGACCTGTGCACACAATGGACGACGAAATTGTTACGTTGTGGTGGTATCTTAATAGAAGGCAAAATAAAGAAAACATTGGGTACATCCTATTTTACGGGAAAGAGTTCACTTGGAACATTTGAAACATTAATAGGTGAACTTAGAAGTGACGAATCAAAGTTCTTCAATTATTTTCGAATGTCAGCAACAACTTTTGACGATTTACTGATGAAAATACGAGCCAAATGACGTGAGGGGAGCGCGGGCGGGGCGAGGGGAGCACAGGTGTTACAAGCGGGGGAAGATACCGGCACAAAGCGCTGGTTCCCACTACGCCGGACCGGTAAATCTACCGGAAACCGGACACCGGACAGAGTGTTCACATTACACCGGAGCCTCGGACAGTCAAGTACTCAGCTCAGTTAAATTTGGACCTGTGCACACAATGGACGACGAAATTGTTGTGTTGTGGTGGTATCATAATAGAAGGCAAAATAAAAGAAAACATTGGGTACATCCTATTTTACGGGAAAGAGTTCACTTGGAACATTTGAAACATTAATAGGTGTGTATTAATAAAGTCCTTCAATTATTTTCGAATGACAGCAACAACTTTTGACGATTTACTGATGATAATACGAGCCAAATGACGTGAAGGGAGCGCGGGCGGGGCGTGGGGAGCACAGGTGTTGCAACTTGCAAGCGGGGGAAGATACCGGCACAAACTCGTTCAGATTGCTCCGGTCCGTTGTTTTTACCGGACGATCGTAGTGACAAAACGCACTGTATTAATGCCGGACTCAGCAAAAATGCCGGATCCGGGATAATGTGAACAGCTTCATATAACTTGTACAGCCACTAGCCCTTCCGGCAGTTTTACCGGCCCGGCAAATCTGCCGTTCCGGCGTAGTGGGAACCAGCGCATACTCGTTCAGATTGCTCCGGTCCGGTGTTTTTACCGGACGATCGTAGTGACAAAACGCACTGTATTAATGCCGGACTCAGCAAAAATGCCGGACCCGGGATAATGTGAATAGCTTCATATAACTTGTACAACCACTAGCCCCTCCGGCAGTTTTACCAGCCCCGCAAATCTACCGGTCCGGCGTAGTGGGAATCAGCGCTTACGTATACACGTAAGCGCTGATTCCCAGCAGCGCACGCAATAGAAGTCGTAGCCGTAGCGTGATGATGTATCTGGTGTGCTATCTGTACCTTCGTTAAATGAACGATCTGTACCTTCCTCGATAAGTGGGCTATCTAAACCTACTGAATTATTTTTTCAAATCGGATCTATACTTCCAGAGATTCAAACTAACTTTCTAGCTTTATAATATATGTATTAATATGTATTGTCGTTAATACTATATCAAATTTTTTTGTCTGTGCAGTTATCAGCCCGGATACCACTAGCTAGTTGTTATGTCATACTCGAATGGGAAAACGACAAAAATCTTTAAAAAGACGGCATTTATTACTTTACTCGTGTTTTTTACTGAAAACAGGACATATTCGCAATAAAATTAAAAAAGGTTACGATACCTTCTACTTTCACCAGTCTACCCGTGACTAGGAGCGGTATAACCCGTTCGAAACGTCGGAAAGTAGAAGGTATCATAACCTTTTTAATTTTATCGTGAATAAGTCCCGCTTAGAGTAAATAAAAAAATCTGCCAAGTGCATGTCAGGCCACGCACAGTAAAGGGTTCCTCAGTCACGTTGATTTAAAATCGTATCCAATACATAATTATTATAGTCCAAGATCCCAGAGCCGCCAGACCTACGTCATTTGTGCAAAGCTGAAATTTTCAGGATTATTAGTACAATGTCTTGTTATGATGTATGCGTATTAGCTTGAAAGGGGGCCGGTTCTGAGGTAGCGCGAAGTACAGATGGATAAAAACCTTACTTACCTACGTTATAGGTGCAAAGCTAGTATTTACAAAATTTTTAAGAATATTATTTAAAATTAAAATTCATTAATGCCAGACACTTTACTTCTGCCAGACGTCTTGAAAGTTGTGAAAAAATTAGGTAAACTACTTTATAGTAGCAAACCTAAATTTTATAACTATATTATATAACTATATTTTATAAATAAAAAATTTATACATATTATCTAAGGTAGGTACTATTTTAAGACCCTTTGTATACGGCCAGACCAGTCCGAAGGGCCAATCATCCCCCCAGATACCTTTAAATATTTGTAGTAATTAGGAAGCTGAGGTATATCATCTTTGGTATTATTTCAAGAATAGAATTGTAAATTATTAAATGTTTTTTACACGCTCATTTGGTTGCGATTTTGACCCCACTTTAAACGGCCAGATTTCGTTGATGTTGTGAATAGTTACAAGTATATACAAGAATACGAAATCTGGCCGTTTAAAGTGGGTCAAAATCGCACCCATAGGAGTTGGTTGTGCACCTTTAACAGGTAAGTAAGGTTTTTTACCATCAGTTCTGTACTTCGCGCTATCTCACAAACGGCCCCGCTTACAAGCTAATGGGTACGCATACATCTTAACAAGACATTGTATTAATAATCCTGAAAATTTCAGCTTTGCACAAATGACGTAGGTCTGGCGGCTCTGGGATCTTGCTCTATTATGTTCACGTATTAATGTGTTAATTTTGTATGACGTTTTCCAAGTCAGCGCATTTTACAAGTTAAGTCTCCATAACTCCTGAATTAATAAAGTCATCTAATCCGTTATAGTCATCTAAGTCCACAGGCCAGGTGGAGTGATGATTTGCGGATTTGAGGCCTATGTCCAGCAGTGGACTGCGATAGGCTGATGATGATGATGAATCCGTTATAGTTTTCCTTCAAAGTTCATTATGTGGACCACCATCACGAATTTTTCCAGATTTTTTGATCCAGCCGTTTAGCTTTTAGAGGGACAGGACGCCCTGTTTTTACAAAAAAGTGCCCTTTAAAGAGGAATTTCTCGCAAACGGATACTTGAATCAAAAAATCGTCTTAGAAACCCTTTATTGTTTTTAAAATACCTATCTAATGATACCCCACACGATGGGGTAGCCGCGAGAAAAAATTTACATCCCCACTTTACGTGTAGGGGAGGTACCCCAAATAAAAATATTTTTCAAAATTTTATTATAGCACTTTGTCGGCGTAATAACAATACATATTCATGCAAAGTTTCATCTTTCTACCACTTACCGTTTGGACGGTAAGTCGAGGACGGACGGACGGACAGACGGACGGACGGACAGACGGACATGACGAATCTATAAGGGTTCCGAGTGATATACTTCGGAACCCTAAAAATTATAGTTTACAGCCAACAAGAACCCGAGATCTAGTTGATAACCAGCGTAATAAGGACTTGATATCATTATTATTTGTGTAATATTTTTATTGGTTGTACCGAAATATATTTATTTGGCACTGTTGAGTTTCGATGAAGTTTTTTACTCACAGGAATTCTATTGTGAGAGAAAATATCACATTAGTTGATCACCGCATAGAATGCAGATAAGTGTAATATTTTTGGATGCACCAGTCTAAATCATAGATTGTAGTAGGTACATACCTATATTTTTATCAAGTTACTTAGCACTTTCATGATATATACTAGTTGACCCAGCGAACCTTGTACCGCCCAACTTTAAAATTCCAGAACTTGATCGCAGCGCCACTTACCGGGTCCAATTGCGAATCTAAACCATTCCCAGATCCCCTTGAACACACACAAAAAATTTCATCAAAATCGGTCCAGTCGTTTGAGAGAAATTCAGTGACATACACACTCACAGAAGAATTATATATATAAAGATTGACAGAATAAGCACACCTGTGCAGCTTGTGCCTTTATAATTTAATTAAAGCGTAATTGATTTGTCTCTTGATCTGTCTGTTGTGGCTAATCTCTGGAACGGCTGGAACGATTTTGACGTGACTTTCACTGGCAGATAGCTGATGATATAAGAACTAACTTCGGCTAATATTTAAGACTAGCTTTGCTCCGCGGTGTTATCGCGAGTACGATTTGCAACAATAACTGCGGGTCACAGCTAATTAATACTAACATATTTCATATTTATGTAAAGACTATCTCGGTCTTACGGCTAACGGATCAAGAGGTCTCGAGTTCGAATCCTGGGTCAAGTACAACTATCTTTAAGTGATTCTTACAATAAATCTCTAATAACAGCTTGGAGTATGGAAGTTGTCGATTGTTGTTGTGCTCGTTTTTAGACAGCAAAGTTGTAAATAATAAAAGCACTTTTGTGGAACTCGAATCAAACCCTTATTGTATCGACAGAACAGGAGAACAGATAGTCCAGTCAATTAAAGCTTAACTTTGCCATTTTGGTTGAACACCTGCAACTAACGCCAAAATTTCCGTGAGTCTTCGTAGATTAATATACTAAAATTGCAGGGTGCTGCAATGCCGGCAAAGGGTGCAAATACATTGCAAAAGGGTGCAAAAATAACTTTTTCGTCTATATCTCTCTATTGGCTTCAAAAATAAAAAAAGATCCTACTACAAAATTGTAGGAAATTAAATCCCCTACAAAAAATTGTAAACATATTTTCGCGTATCTCTCATAGTTTTTGCACAAAATGCATTTAAATGTGCAAAATTGTAAAAATATTATTATTAACTCTTTTTTTTTTCATTTTAAAGCGATCCTACATGTTTCCTTGGGATTTAATTAATATTTTTCGGACATTTTTGTTAACTTATTTACACCTTTTTTTATATACCTAATAATCTTGATAAAAAATTCATTTCAATTTTATTAAATGATATTTTTATTTTTTATTCCATCGGATTCAGCGCAAATTTGCAAATTTTCAAATTTGGGAGGATGGTCATCTAATGAACGGGAGGCATGTAATATGCCTGATAGAAATGTTATATATGTACGATGGTGATACAAGAGGTGAAATGCCTAAACATAGTTTACTAGGATCTGCATAGGTGATGTTTTTTAATCCAGAAGGCAATCTCTCATCTTACATCTCATCGGTGATATCTGTTGTAGATGCTAATTGCGCTGCAGATTTTTTTACATTTGATTGGAGTTCTTTTATATCAAACACTACTTGCTGGTGTGTACACTGCTATGCCTCCTAAGCAATGAAAAGTCTCCTGACCACTGAGGTTATACAAGGTGGGTCAAAAGAAGTCATCCAATGTTGTTTGGCTCTCAATTTTTTTCTAAATAAAAACTTCGATTTTGTTTTTTGATTATACCTTTAGAATTTTAATAGCGAAGTCGAGAAGATGATATCAGCCAAATGGGCGCAGCCACAATCGATTGTGGCTGCGCCCATTTATGGCATTTTTCATCACTTCAGCGAGAACTTCGGGCGACAGATTCTCGCACTCATGTCTAATGTTTTCCTTGAGGGCTTCCAGGGTCTCAGGCTTGTTCACGTAAACACGGGACTTCAAAAAACCCCACAAAAAAGTCTGGAACGGTTAAATCGGGCGATCTTGCGGGCCAGTGCAAATCGCCAAAACTAGAGATGAGGCGACCAGGGAACGCCGCCTACAGAATATCGGTTGTGTCTCGCGCAGTGTGTGCCGTTGCTCCGTCTTTTTGGAACCACATGTTCTCCAGTCTTAATTCGTTCAATTGTGGCAGAAAAAACTCGGTTAACATGGCCATATAGGGCGCACCGTTCACTGTTATCGTTTGACCAGCGGCGTCCTAGAAAAAAAAAGGACCGATGACTGTTTCAGCTTGAACAGCGCACCATGCAGTCACTTTTCGCGTTTGTAATGGCTCCTCGTGCTACACTCGTGGAATTTCGGTGCTCCAGAAGCGATAGTTTTGCTTGTTCACGTACCCACTGAGGTGGAAATGAGCCTCATCGCTCATTATTATTTTGGTCGAAAAATTGTCTACTTTGTCCTCGAGATTGAGAATCGCATGGGCGTAGGCTACATGCGTTTGGTGGTCGACAGGCAGCAGCTTATGCACGGACATGCGCTGGTCTTTGACCAAAAGTCACCTTAGGGACTACTGGCTGATGGCTAATTGCGAGGTACTGCGTCGGGTTGATGTTTCAGGCGACAGCTTGACATCCTCAGCAACAGCTGCGATATTCTCGGCAGAATAGGTGCTCCGGGGCCGGCCCCTCTTGGCAGCGTCTCTTGTAGTCCCTGGCCAAACGGCCCAGTGTTTGAGCAGTTAGTGCCGGACGACCGGAGAATCGGCGATGGAATTCGCACTGCGCCAACACCACAGACGAATTGTTACGCAAAAGAATAGACACGATTATTCCGCATTCTGCGGGGAGTGTATCGCTCCATGGCTTGTTCACTTGTATTCTACATCTGTCTAGTTTCCAAATGTCAAAACAGATTTGACATTGGCCGCCATTTGCAAAAATAAGAGCATCTTTCAATAGGGTGATTTCTTTTGGCCCACCTTGTATTACGGTCAGTATTATCAAAGACATATTGAAGGAAAGCATCAGCAATTATAGTCTTCTGAGGTTAAATTATTGATGAAGCTTCATGAAGTTGAATATCATAATATTCAGCTTCATGAAGCTTCATCAATAATTTAACCTCAGAAGATGTGAGTATGGTATGATGTGCAAACACCCAGTTTGCTTAGTAGATTGATAACTAACATCGATCCTGTTTTTCGATAAATGTATGTCTCAACAGCTAGTTGAAGAAACGAATGAAGGATTTAGGACGAAGTGCTGAAATAATACTATAGCCAATAGTATCTATTTTTGGGATAACAGGACATTCATCTGACACGATATTTTCATCATTTAATAATATTTATGTAGGAAGCAAGTTAATAGTGGAGGTATTTCTGAAACAACGTTATCAGGGAATTAATCCGGTTGTAGATAACTTTTTGTTTCGTAAAGAGTTTCCTTTATTTTGTCCTGTGAAATTTCTGCGCATACAGTGATAATTGTTTTCTTAGCCATTTCACTAAGGTTCTCACTTTTACCATACCAATCACTACAATCAGTATGAAATCCTGAGAGGATTGCATACTTTTCACAACAATTGTTGCATCTTACGTTATCTTCATACAAATAGAACATAAAAATGAAGAATTCATTGTTTCGTTTATATTGGAAACAGTGAATCAAGTTTATTCTGCAAAAAATCACTTTTGGACAGTTAGACGCACAAAAAAGAACTATCTCTGAAACGAGAGTTTGGAGTATAGTGACAGTAAGTGACAAACAGTTAGTTGAGCATTTTCTGCTGCAGTCTTACTCATTGCACTCAGCGAGATAGAAAAACAAGCGCATGTGTGTGTGTTCTCAATGGTACTATTTTCGTCGAGCGCAAGGTTCTCATTTTTGTCTAAATCTCTATCTCTTATTAGGAAACGTATGGTCTTATTCGAGCAAATGGGTCCTATTTTCCGATCCGATCCTATAGATCTTAAATGGGACTATTTACGTCGAGCTCAAGGGTGTCATATTTGTCTTATTTTCCCTATTCACTCTTATATTGAAGATTCTTATATAGAAACTTGAAATCAGTGGGAGCAAAAGAGTAGAATAGTAGTAGATAGAATAATATAAAATATACCACGCTCTTTCTCCGCCATATATTATATATATTATTATAAACGTCCCCCTGAAATGAAATGTATAATTGCTCAGGTAAATGGAGAGGTAATATATACTGCAAATATACGTTTCAAATGCTATTTTGCTCTGAATCTAATGGAATAAAAAAAAACTAAAATTAAATTATCACTACATAGTATAAGCCAAAGTCGCTTCCACTCTCTGTCTGTCCGTATAAATGTTTCGATCTTTAAAACTACGCAACGGAGTTCGACGCCGTTTTCTTTACTAGATAGAATGATTCAAGAGGAAGGTTTATATGTATAATACATGCATAAAGGTAGAGAAACATTGATAATTTTAGAGGTTTTTAATGTGATGTCGTAAATAAACCTATTTTTTACGCTTACATGGCAATCGCTGGCTGTATCCTACGAGATAGATCAAAATAATTTACTACAGTATTATTATATTTACCTTAAAAAGTTGTACAATACTTTCTTTCTTTTTACTAGAAGTAATGGATTATTTACGAAACGATTATAAGCAATACAGTATTAATCCTTATCCAATTAAGTACCTTAAATACTTTGTGCATCTAATACAGATTAATATGACCCTTTACAGTATGTAATTTAAATTAATATTTTTGAAGATATTACAGATTTAAAATGCAGGAACAAATCGACTGTGGCGGTACCGGCCGGGGACGGTAGGTGGCACTGCTGTCAATTTATCAGTATCAGTTAATAACGAAGCATAATATTTTAATGATTATTCTGAGGCGGTACGAAGTTTGCGGGGTCAGCTAGTCATATAATAAAATTTAAATGTTTTTTTTTGCCAAGATTATTAGGTAATTGAAAAAAGGTGTAAATAAATAAAAAAAAATGCCCGAAACATATCATTTGAATCCCAATGAAAGATGTAGTATCACTTCAATATGAAAAAAAAAGATTAATAGTAATTTTTTTTTTCATTTTGCACCTTTAAATGCATTTTGTACAAAAACTATGAGAGATACGCGAAAATACGTTTCCAAGTTTTTGTAGGGAATTTAATTTCCTATAATTTTGTAGTAGGATCTTTTTTTATTTTTCCAGCCAATCGCGAGATATAGACGAAAAAGTTGTTTTTGCACCCTTTTGCAATGTATTTGCACCCTTTGCCGGTATTGCAGCACCCTGCAATTTTAGTATATTAATCTACAAAGACTCACGGAAATTTTGGCGTTGGTTGCAGGTGTTCAACCAAAATGGCAAAGTTAAGCTTTAATTGACTGGACCAAGAGTACAACCATAGTTTTTGTAGAAAGGAAGTTTTAACCCAGACAATACAATATACCTACTTATATACTATTTTAGAGTTGCGTTCTAAATACATTAAATTGGTAGACATCTCGAACAGCAATGTTAAGTCGCCGGTTTCATGAAAATATTAGGGCAAAGGTTTTTGAGAAGTCAATGCCCTCAAAAATAGCATTCAGATCGCTCTCAAGGTTGCGAAGATCCGATTGCCAGTCGCTCTCTGTAAAAACTGATATTCAGGCAAAAGTGGTTGGACAAGTAGCCAACCCTAAATAATATTGGGATTAATCAAGGCTAGGATAATTATTTGTAGTTGGTTAATTAAAGAAAAACATTTAAATCACACTTTTTATTTAATTAAATCTCTACAAGCGACATCAATGGCTTTTTAACAATAACTTTTTTTTTTAAGTAACATATTATGTAACATGCAATGAATGCATGTTACTTATAATGTTTAGCACTAATTATATTCAAACTTGTAAAATATTACATCACATAAAAGTCATGTACACGTTTTTCTTACTTTCAGATATATGTATATTGATTAAACTTCATGTCTGTGACATTTACAACCTCAAATAATCTTTTTTCATTAGACAATAAACTGTGCACATTGCCCTCTAACTGTGCAGAGTATGCCCTTTTCATGAATCTCAGATCTCTTGAATGGCTCATATCACGTAAAATGTTCACTGAGCGTGCACCTATGTCCAGACAGCTATGCTGCATACCAGCTTGCAGGAATGGAAGAAACCGAAGTACCGAGCCCTTGCTGACAATGCTTCCGCTAATACCCTTTGCAACTCTGTGTTTATCAGTTTCCTTGTGAAAGTATCTGCTCATTGCGGCTCCATTGCCATCCTTGTTCTCCATGGCTTCTAAGCTGCCCACTCCTCTGTACTTCTTCAACCTTGCACCGTCAGAGTAGAAGTACTCACCGGGTGCTTCTGAAGTTCCAGCTAATATAGAACCCCTCATAACTGTCGAAGCACGTAGAGCAAGAGACTTCACAATATGACCAACGCTCTGTATTCCACCAGCTGCAATAACGGGGACGTTGAACTGACGTGCATAGGATGCAACTTGATAGACAGCATTTGCTTGAGGACATCCACATGCCAAGACCTCTAGAGTTATACAAATAGAGCCACTACTCTTTCCACCCTTAGTGCATCAGCCCCTGCATCAATAAGATTATTTGCTTGCATTCTGGTCACAACATTGCCCACTATGACTTTCAGGATAAGTGTTCTTTATATACTTGATCATTTTAATTTAATATTTTGAGTCGCCCTGAGTTGAGTCAAGAAACATCCACACCATTGTAGACCAACAACTTAAGACGCTCCTTGTCCGAGTCACGCGTAATAATTGCAGCTCCAACCAGAAGTTGCTTATTAGAATCCTTAGATTCATTGGGGTAGCTGCATACCTTTTTCAAGTCCGTTCTCGCAATCAGACCAATTCACCAGCCTAATTGATGATTGGCAATTTTCCTTTCTTGCTCTTCTCAAGAATGTAATTGGCATCTTGTAATGCAATACCAGATTGTGCTGTTATCATATCATCGATTGGTGTCATAACCTCTTTCAGGCTCAACTGTGGATCGTCCCTGAAGTCTATATCTCTGAATGTTAAAATACCAATCAGACGTCCACCCAACTTGCCATTTTCTGTAATGGAATATCGAGTAAAACCATTCTTCCTCTTCGCTTCGATGACGTCAGCGACCGTATTGTCAGGACCCATGCACATTGGATCTCTAATGAATCCGAGTTTGTATTTCTTTAACTTATGAACTTCATTGGCCTGGTATTCACGAGTACAGTTATGGTGTATAATACCGATGCATCCGCACAAGTCTTTGGCGATCGCCATATCCGCTTAAGTTATGGTGTCCATAGGAGCCGATACTAAGGGTGGTTTCAGGTTAAGTTTTGTCATGAAAGACGATGTTAGATCAACCTCTTCTGCGGTGAAGTCTATGTTTCCGGGTAGCAAAAAAAGAACGTTATAGGTGAAACCTTCTCTATTCTCGGAGATCTCGGCTGCTGAAAGTCCGTCGCAAAGATCTCCTTCCGCCCTGGCGGTCATTGTAAACACGTGGAGAAGCGGCCTACAGTAATTACAAAGGAAGTTCTACGACTTGCTTCCTTACGTATGGCGTCTATGGATACGAGACACGTCCTATGAGGTACTAATTACATTCAAACTTATGAAACATTACATCTCATAGAAATTATCCACACATTTTTCTTGCTTTCAGATAGATGTATATTGATTAAACTTCAATTTTGTGACATTTACAACTTAAAATAATCTTTTTACATAAGTGAATAAACTGTGCACATTGCCCTCCAACTGTGCAGAGTATGCCCTTTTCATGAATATCAGATCTCTTGGATGGCTCATATCACGTAAAATGTTCACAGAGCGTGCACCTATGTCCAGACAGCTATGCTGCATACCAGCTTGCAGGAATGGAAGAAACCGAAGTACCGAACCCTTGCCGACAATGCTTCCGCTTACACCCTGTGCAACTCTGTGTTTATCAGTTTCCTTGTGAAAGTATCTGCTCATTGCGGCTCCTTTGCCATCCTTGTTCTCAATGGCTTCTAAGCTACCCATTCCTCCATACTTCTTCAACCTTACACCATCAGAGAAGTACTCACCGGGTGCTTCTGAAGTTCCAGCCAATATAGAACCCATCATAATTGTCGAAGCACGTAGAGCGAGAGACTTCACAATATGATCAACGCTCTGTATTCCACCATCTGCAATAACGGGGACCTTGAACTGACGTGCATAGGATGCAACTTGTTAAACAGCAGTTGCTTGAAGACATCCACATGCCAAGACCTCTAGAGTTATACAAATAGAGCCACTACTCTTTCAACCCTTAGTGCATCAGCCCCTGCATCAATAAGATTATTTGCTTGCATTCTGGTCACAACATTGCCCACTATGACTTTCAGGATAAGTGTTCTTTATATACTTGATCATTTTAATTTAATATTTTGAGTTGCCCTGAGTTGAGTCAAGAAACATCCACACCATTGTAGACCAACAACTTAAGACGCTCCTTGTCCGAGTCACGCGTAATAATTGCAGCTCCAACCAGAAGTTGCTTATTCGAATTCTTAGATTCATTGGGGTAGCTGCATACCTTTTTCAAGTCCGTTCTCGCAATCAGACCAATTCACCAGCCTAATTGATGATTGGCAATTTTCCTTTCTTGCTCTTCTCAAGAATGTAATTGGCATCTTGTAATGCGATACCAGATTGTGCTGTTATCATATCATCGATTGGTGTCATAACCTCTTTCAGGCTCAACTGTGGATCGTCCCTGAAGTCTATATCTCTGAATGTTAAAATACCAATCAGACGTCCACCCAACTTGCCATTTTCTGTAATGGGATATCGAGTAAAACCATTCTTCCTCTTCGCTTCGATGACGTCAGCGACCGTATTTCCGTATGACCGTATTCTGGTATTCACGAGTACAGTTATGGTGTATAATACCGATGCATCCGCACAAGTCTTTGGCGATCGCCATATCCGCTTAAGTTATGGTGTCCATAGGAGTCGATACTAAGGGTGGTTTCAGGTTAAGTTTTGTCATGAAAGACGATGTTAGATCAACCTCTTCTGCGGTGAAGTCTATGTTTCCGGGTAGCAAAAAAAAGAACGTTATAGGTGAAACCTTCTCTATTCTCGGAGACCTCGGCTGCTGAAAGTCCGTCGCAAAGATCTCCTTCCGCCCTGGCGGTCATTGTAAACACGTGGAGAAGCGGCCTACAGTAATTACAAAGGAAGTTCTACGACTTGCTTCCTTACGTATGGCGTCTTTGGATACGAGACACGTCCTATGAGGTACTAATTACATTCAAACTTATGAAACATTACATCTCATAGAAATTATCTACACATTTTTCTTGCTTTCAGATAGATGTATATTGATTAAACTTCAATTTTGTGACATTTACAACTTAAAATAATCTTTTTACATAAGTGAATAAACTGTGCACATTGCCCTCCAACTGTGCAGAGTATGCCCTTTTCATGAATATCAGATCTCTTGGATGGCTCATATCACGTAAAATGTTCACAGAGCGTGCACCTATGTCCAGACAGCTATGCTGCATACCAGCTTGCAGGAATGGAAGAAACCGAAGTACCGAACCCTTGCCGACAATGCTTCCGCTTACACCCTGTGCAACTCTGTGTTTATCAGTTTCCTTGTGAAAGTATCTGCTCATTGCGGCTCCTTTGCCATCCTTGTTCTCAATGGCTTCTAAGCTACCCATTCCTCCATACTTCTTCAACCTTACACCATCAGAGAAGTACTCACCGGGTGCTTCTGAAGTTCCAGCCAATATAGAACCCATCATAACTGTCGAAGCACGTAGAGCGAGACTTCACAATATGATCAACGCTCTGTATTCCACCAGCTGCAATAACGGGGACCTTGAACTGACGTGCATAGGATGCAACTTGTTAAACAGCAGTTGCTTGAAGACATCCACATGCCAAGACCTCTAGAGTTATACAAATAGAGCCACTACTCTTTCCACCCTTAGTGCATCAGCCCCTGCATCAATAAGATTATTTGCTTGCATTCTGGTCACAACATTGCCCACTATGACTTTCAGGATAAGTGTTCTTTATATACTTGATCATTTTAATTTAATATTTTGAGTCGCCCTGAGTTGAGTCAAGAAACATCCACACCATTGTAGACCAACAACTTAAGACGCTCCTTGTCCGAGTCACGCGTAATAATTGCAGCTCCAACCAGAAGTTGCTTATTAGAATCCTTAGATTCATTGGGGTAGCTGCATACCTTTTTCAAGTCCGTTCTCGCAATCAGACCAATTCACCAGCCTAATTGATGATTGGCAATTTTCCTTTCTTGCTCTTCTCAAGAATGTAATTGGCATCTTGTAATGCAATACCAGATTGTGCTGTTATCATATCATCGATTGGTGTCATAACCTCTTTCAGGCTCAACTGTGGATCGTCCCTGAAGTCTACATCTCTGAATGTTAAAATACCAATCAGACGTCCACCCAACTTGCCATTTTCTGTAATGGAATATCGAGTAAAACCATTCTTCCTCTTCGCTTCGATGACGTCAGCGACCGTATTGTCAGGACCCATGCACATTGGATCTCTAATGAATCCGAGTTTGTATTTCTTTAACTTATGAACTTCATTGGCCTGGAATTCACGAGTACAGTTATGGTGTATAATACCGATGCATCCGCACAAGTCTTTGGCGATCGCCATATCCGCTTAAGTTATGGTGTCCATAGGAGCCGATACTAAGGGTGGTTTCAGGTTAAGTTTTGTCATGAAAGACGATAGATAGTTAGATCAACCTCTTCTGCGGTGAAGTCTATGTTTCCGGGTAGCAAAAAAAGAACGTTATAGGTGAAACCTTCTCTATTCTCGGAGACCTCGGCTGCTGAAAGTCCGTCGCAAAGATCTCCTTCCGCCCTGGCGGTCATTGTAAACACGTGGAGAAGCGGCCTACAGTAATTACAAAGGAAGTTCTACGACTTGCTTCCTTACGTATGGCGTCTTTGGATACGAGACACGTCCTATGAGGTACTAATTACATTCAAACTTATGAAACATTACATCTCATAGAAATTATCTACACATTTTTCTTGCTTTCAGATAGATGTATATTGATTAAACTTCAATTTTGTGACATTTACAACTTAAAATAATATTTTTCCATAAGTGAATAAACTGTGCACATTGCCCTCCAACTGTGCAGAGTATGCCCTTTTCATGAATCTCAGATCTCTTGAATGGCTCATATCACGTAAAATGTTCACTGAGCGTGCACCTATGTCCTGACAGCTATGCTGCATACCAGCTTGCAGGAATGGAAGAAACCGAAGTACCGAACCCTTGCCGACAATGCTTCCGCTTACACCCTGTGCAACTCTGTGTTTATCAGTTTCCTTGTGAAAGTATCTGCTCATTGCGGCTCCTTTGCCATCCTTGTTCTCAATGGCTTCTAAGCTACCCATTCCTCCATACTTCTTCAACCTTACACCATCAGAGAATTACTCACCGGGTGCTTCTGAAGTTCCAGCCAATATAGAACCCATCATAACTGTCGAAGCACGTAGAGCGAGAGACTTCACAATATGATCAACGCTCTGTATTCCACCAGCTGCAATAACGGGGACCTTGAACTGACGTGCATAGGATGCAACTTGTTAAACAGCAGTTGCTTGAAGACATCCACATGCCAAGACCTCTAGAGTTATACAAATAGAACCACTACTCTTTCCACCCTTAGTGCATCAGCCCCTGCATCAATAAGATTATTTGCTTGCATTCTGGTCACAACATTGCCCACTATGACTTTCAGGATAAGTGTTCTTTATATACTTGATCATTTTAATTTAATATTTTGAGTTGCCCTGAGTTGAGTCAAGAAACATCCACACCATTGTAGACCAACAACTTAAGACGCTCCTTGTCCGAGTCACGCGTAATAATTGCAGCTCCAACCAGAAGTTGCTTATTCGAATTCTTAGATTCATTGGGGTAGCTGCATACCTTTTTCAAGTCCGTTCTCGCAATCAGACCAATTCACCAGCCTAATTGATGATTGGCAATTTTCCTTTCTTGCTCTTCTCAAGAATGTAATTGGCATCTTGTAATGCGATACCAGATTGTGCTGTTATCATATCATCGATTGGTGTCATAACCTCTTTCAGGCTCAACTGTGGATCGTCCCTGAAGTCTATATCTCTGAATGTTAAAATACCAATCAGACGTCCACCCAACTTGCCATTTTCTGTAATGGAATATCGAGTAAAACCATTCTTCCTCTTCGCTTCGATGACGTCAGCGACCGTATTGTCAGGACCCATGCACATTGGATCTCTAATGAATCCGAGTTTGTACTTCTTTAACTTATGAACTTCATTGGCCTGGTATTCACGAGTACAGTTATGGTGTATAATACCGATGCATCCGCACAAGTCTTTGGCGATCGCCATATCCGCTTAAGTTATGGTGTCCATAGGAGCCGATACTAAGGGTGGTTTCAGGTTAAGTTTTGTCATGAAAGACGATGTTAGATCAACCTCTTCTGCGGTGAAGTCTATGTTTCCGGGTAGCAAAAAAAGAACGTTATAGGTGAAACCTTCTCTATTCTCGGAGATCTCGGCTGCTGAAAGTCCGTCGCAAAGATCTCCTTCCGCCCTGGCGGTCATTGTAAACACGTGGAGAAGCGGCCTACAGTAATTACAAAGGAAGTTCTACGACTTGCTTCCTTACGTATGGCGTCTATGGATACGAGACACGTCCTATGAGGTACTAATTACATTCAAACTTATGAAACATTACATCTCATAGAAATTATCCACACATTTTTCTTGCTTTCAGATAGATGTATATTGATTAAACTTCAATTTTGTGACATTTACAACTTAAAATAATCTTTTTACATATGTGAATAAACTGTGCACATTGCCCTCCAACTGTGCAGAGTATGCCCTTTTCATGAATATCAGATCTCTTGGATGGCTCATATCACGTAAAATGTTCACAGAGCGTGCACCTATGTCCAGACAGCTATGCTGCATACCAGCTTGCAGGAATGGAAGAAACCGAAGTACCGAACCCTTGCCGACAATGCTTCCGCTTACACCCTGTGCAACTCTGTGTTTATCAGTTTCCTTGTGAAAGTATCTGCTCATTGCGGCTCCTTTGCCATCCTTGTTCTCAATGGCTTCTAAGCTACCCATTCCTCCATACTTCTTCAACCTTACACCATCAGAGAAGTACTCACCGGGTGCTTCTGAAGTTCCAGCCAATATAGAACCCATCATAACTGTCGAAGCACGTAGAGCGAGAGACTTCACAATATGATCAACGCTCTGTATTCCACCATCTGCAATAACGGGGACCTTGAACTGACGTGCATAGGATGCAACTTGTTAAACAGCAGTTGCTTGAAGACATCCACATGCCAAGACCTCTAGAGTTATACAAATAGAGCCACTACTCTTTCCACCCTTAGTGCATCAGCCCCTGCATCAATAAGATTATTTGCTTGCATTCTGGTCACAACATTGCCCACTATGACTTTCAGGATAAGTGTTCTTTATATACTTGATCATTTTAATTTAATATTTTGAGTTGCCCTGAGTTGAGTCAAGAAACATCCACACCATTGTAGACCAACAACTTAAGACGCTCCTTGTCCGAGTCACGCGTAATAATTGCAGCTCCAACCAGAAGTTGCTTATTCGAATTCTTAGATTCATTGGGGTAGCTGCATACCTTTTTCAAGTCCGTTCTCGCAATCAGACCAATTCACCAGCCTAATTGATGATTGGCAATTTTCCTTTCTTGCTCTTCTCAAGAATGTAATTGGCATCTTGTAATGCGATACCAGATTGTGCTGTTATCATATCATCGATTGGTGTCATAACCTCTTTCAGGCTCAACTGTGGATCGTCCCTGAAGTCTATATCTCTGAATGTTAAAATACCAATCAGACGTCCACCCAACTTGCCATTTTCTGTAATGGGATATCGAGTAAAACCATTCTTCCTCTTCGCTTCGATGACGTCAGCGACCGTATTTCCGTATGACCGTATTCTGGTATTCACGA
The DNA here is from genome assembly GCA_932526445.1 of Phragmatobia fuliginosa. NCBI lineage: Eukaryota > Metazoa > Arthropoda > Insecta > Lepidoptera > Erebidae > Phragmatobia > Phragmatobia fuliginosa. The sequence goes on along the minus strand of OW052063.1, from coordinate 1,322,096 downwards.
GTACAGTTATGGTGTATAATACCGATGCATCCGCACAAGTCTTTGGCGATCGCCATATCCGCTTAAGTTATGGTGTCCATAGGAGTCGATACTAAGGGTGGTTTCAGGTTAAGTTTTGTCATGAAAGACGATGTTAGATCAACCTCTTCTGCGGTGAAGTCTATGTTTCCGGGTAGCAAAAAAAGAACGTTATAGGTGAAACCTTCTCTATTCTCGGAGACCTCGGCTGCTGAAAGTCCGTCGCAAAGATCTCCTTCCGCCCTGGCGGTCATTGTAAACACGTGGAGAAGCGGCCTACAGTAATTACAAAGGAAGTTCTACGACTTGCTTCCTTACGTATGGCGTCTTTGGATACGAGACACGTCCTATGAGGTACTAATTACATTCAAACTTATGAAACATTACATCTCATAGAAATTATCTACACATTTTTCTTGCTTTCAGATAGATGTATATTGATTAAACTTCAATTTTGTGACATTTACAACTTAAAATAATCTTTTTACATAAGTGAATAAACTGTGCACATTGCCCTCCAACTGTGCAGAGTATGCCCTTTTCATGAATATCAGATCTCTTGGATGGCTCATATCACGTAAAATGTTCACAGAGCGTGCACCTATGTCCAGACAGCTATGCTGCATACCAGCTTGCAGGAATGGAAGAAACCGAAGTACCGAACCCTTGCCGACAATGCTTCCGCTTACACCCTGTGCAACTCTGTGTTTATCAGTTTCCTTGTGAAAGTATCTGCTCATTGCGGCTCCTTTGCCATCCTTGTTCTCAATGGCTTCTAAGCTACCAATTCCTCCATACTTCTTCAACCTTACACCGTCAGAGAAGTACTCACCGGGTGCTTCTGAAGTTCCAGCCAATATAGAACCCATCATAACTGTCGAAGCACGTAGAGCGAGACTTCACAATATGATCAACGCTCTGTATTCCACCAGCTGCAATAACGGGGACCTTGAACTGACGTGCATAGGATGCAACTTGTTAAACAGCAGTTGCTTGAAGACATCCACATGCCAAGACCTCTAGAGTTATACAAATAGAGCCACTACTCTTTCCACCCTTAGTGCATCAGCCCCTGCATCAATAAGATTATTTGCTTGCATTCTGGTCACAACATTGCCCACTATGACTTTCAGGATAAGTGTTCTTTATATACTTGATCATTTTAATTTAATATTTTGAGTCGCCCTGAGTTGAGTCAAGAAACATCCACACCATTGTAGACCAACAACTTAAGACGCTCCTTGTCCGAGTCACGCGTAATAATTGCAGCTCCAACCAGAAGTTGCTTATTAGAATCCTTAGATTCATTGGGGTAGCTGCATACCTTTTTCAAGTCCGTTCTCGCAATCAGACCAATTCACCAGCCTAATTGATGATTGGCAATTTTCCTTTCTTGCTCTTCTCAAGAATGTAATTGGCATCTTGTAATGCAATACCAGATTGTGCTGTTATCATATCATCGATTGGTGTCATAACCTCTTTCAGGCTCAACTGTGGATCGTCCCTGAAGTCTACATCTCTGAATGTTAAAATACCAATCAGACGTCCACCCAACTTGCCATTTTCTGTAATGGAATATCGAGTAAAACCATTCTTCCTCTTCGCTTCGATGACGTCAGCGACCGTATTGTCAGGACCCATGCACATTGGATCTCTAATGAATCCGAGTTTGTATTTCTTTAACTTATGAACTTCATTGGCCTGGAATTCACGAGTACAGTTATGGTGTATAATACCGATGCATCCGCACAAGTCTTTGGCGATCGCCATATCCGCTTAAGTTATGGTGTCCATAGGAGCCGATACTAAGGGTGGTTTCAGGTTAAGTTTTGTCATGAAAGACGATAGATAGTTAGATCAACCTCTTCTGCGGTGAAGTCTATGTTTCCGGGTAGCAAAAAAAGAACGTTATAGGTGAAACCTTCTCTATTCTCGGAGATCTCGGCTGCTGAAAGTCCGTCGCAAAGATCTCCTTCCGCCCTGGCGGTCATTGTAAACACGTGGAGAAGCGGCCTACAGTACTTACAAAGGAAGTTCTACGACTTGCTTCCTTACGTATGGCGTCTATGGATACGAGACACGTCCTATGAGGTACTAATTACATTCAAACTTATGAAACATTACATCTCATAGAAATTATCTACACATTTTTCTTGCTTTCAGATAGATGTATATTGATTAAACTTCAATTTTGTGACATTTACAACTTAAAATAATATTTTTCCATAAGTGAATAAACTGTGCACATTGCCCTCCAACTGTGCAGAGTATGCCCTTTTCATGAATCTCAGATCTCTTGAATGGCTCATATCACGTAAAATGTTCACTGAGCGTGCACCTATGTCCAGACAGCTATGCTGCATACCAGCTTGCAGGAATGGAAGAAACCGAAGTACCGAACCCTTGCCGACAATGCTTCCGCTTACACCCTGTGCAACTCTGTGTTTATCAGTTTCCTTGTGAAAGTATCTGCTCATTGCGGCTCCTTTGCCATCCTTGTTCTCAATGGCTTCTAAGCTACCCATTCCTCCATACTTCTTCAACCTTACACCATCAGAGAATTACTCACCGGGTGCTTCTGAAGTTCCAGCCAATATAGAACCCATCATAACTGTCGAAGCACGTAGAGCGAGAGACTTCACAATATGATCAACGCTCTGTATTCCACCAGCTGCAATAACGGGGACCTTGAACTGACGTGCATAGGATGCAACTTGTTAAACAGCAGTTGCTTGAAGACATCCACATGCCAAGACCTCTAGAGTTATACAAATAGAGCCACTACTCTTTCCACCCTTAGTGCATCAGCCCCTGCATCAATAAGATTATTTGCTTGCATTCTGGTCACAACATTGCCCACTATGACTTTCAGGATAAGTGTTCTTTATATACTTGATCATTTTAATTTAATATTTTGAGTTGCCCTGAGTTGAGTCAAGAAACATCCACACCATTGTAGACCAACAACTTAAGACGCTCCTTGTCCGAGTCACGCGTAATAATTGCAGCTCCAACCAGAAGTTGCTTATTCGAATTCTTAGATTCATTGGGGTAGCTGCATACCTTTTTCAAGTCCGTTCTCGCAATCAGACCAATTCACCAGCCTAATTGATGATTGGCAATTTTCCTTTCTTGCTCTTCTCAAGAATGTAATTGGCATCTTGTAATGCGATACCAGATTGTGCTGTTATCATATCATCGATTGGTGTCATAACCTCTTTCAGGCTCAACTGTGGATCGTCCCTGAAGTCTATATCTCTGAATGTTAAAATACCAATCAGACGTCCACCCAACTTGCCATTTTCTGTAATGGGATATCGAGTAAAACCATTCTTCCTCTTCGCTTCGATGACGTCAGCGACCGTATTTCCGTATGACCGTATTCTGGTATTCACGAGTACAGTTATGGTGTATAATACCGATGCATCCGCACAAGTCTTTGGCGATCGCCATATCCGCTTAAGTTATGGTGTCCATAGGAGTCGATACTAAGGGTGGTTTCAGGTTAAGTTTTGTCATGAAAGACGATGTTAGATCAACCTCTTCTGCGGTGAAGTCTATGTTTCCGGGTAGCAAAAAAAGAACGTTATAGGTGAAACTTTCTCTATTCTCGGAGATCTCGGCTGCTGAAGTCCGTCGCAAAGATCTCCTTCCGCCCTGGCGGTCATTGTAAACACGTGGAGAAGCGGCCTACAGTAATTACAAAGGAAGTTCTACGACTTGCTTCCTTACGTATGGCGTCTTTGGATACGAGACACGTCCTATGAGGTACTAATTACATTCAAACTTATGAAACATTACATCTCATAGAAATTATCTACACATTTTTCTTGCTTTCAGATAGATGTATATTGATTAAACTTCAATTTTGTGACATTTACAACTTAAAATAATCTTTTTACATAAGTGAATAAACTGTGCACATTGCCCTCCAACTGTGCAGAGTATGCCCTTTTCATGAATATCAGATCTCTTGGATGGCTCATATCACGTAAAATGTTCACAGAGCGTGCACCTATGTCCAGACAGCTATGCTGCATACCAGCTTGCAGGAATGGAAGAAACCGAAGTACCGAACCCTTGCCGACAATGCTTCCGCTTACACCCTGTGCAACTCTGTGTTTATCAGTTTCCTTGTGAAAGTATCTGCTCATTGCGGCTCCTTTGCCATCCTTGTTCTCAATGGCTTCTAAGCTACCAATTCCTCCATACTTCTTCAACCTTACACCGTCAGAGAAGTACTCACCGGGTGCTTCTGAAGTTCCAGCCAATATAGAACCCATCATAACTGTCGAAGCACGTAGAGCGAGACTTCACAATATGATCAACGCTCTGTATTCCACCAGCTGCAATAACGGGGACCTTGAACTGACGTGCATAGGATGCAACTTGTTAAACAGCAGTTGCTTGAAGACATCCACATGCCAAGACCTCTAGAGTTATACAAATAGAGCCACTACTCTTTCCACCCTTAGTGCATCAGCCCCTGCATCAATAAGATTATTTGCTTGCATTCTGGTCACAACATTGCCTACTATGACTTTCAGGATAAGTGTTCTTTATATACTTGATCATTTTAATTTAATATTTTGAGTCGCCCTGAGTTGAGTCAAGAAACATCCACACCATTGTAGACCAACAACTTAAGACGCTCCTTGTCCGAGTCACGCGTAATAATTGCAGCTCCAACCAGAAGTTGCTTATTAGAATCCTTAGATTCATTGGGGTAGCTGCATACCTTTTTTAAGTCCGTTCTCGCAATCAGACCAATTCACCAGCCTAATTGATGATTGGCAATTTTCCTTTCTTGCTCTTCTCAAGAATGTAATTGGCATCTTGTAATGCAATACCAGATTGTGCTGTTATCATATCATCGATTGGTGTCATAACCTCTTTCAGGCTCAACTGTGGATCGTCCCTGAAGTCTATATCTCTGAATGTTAAAATACCAATCAGACGTCCACCCAACTTGCCATTTTCTGTAATGGGATATCGAGTAAAACCATTCTTCCTCTTAGCTTCGATGACATTGCCCTCCAACTGTGCAGAGTATGCCCTTTTCATGAATCTCAGATCTCTTGAATGGCTCATATCACGTTAAATGTTCACAGAGCGTGCACCTATGTCCAGACAGCTATGCTGCATACCAGCTTGCAGGAATGGAAGAAACCGAAGTACCGAGCCCTTGCCGACAATGCTTCCGCTTACACCCTGTGCAACTCTGTGTTTATCAGTTTCCTTGTGAAAGTATCTGCCTTACACCGTCAGAGAAGTACTCACTGGGTGCTTCTGAAGTTCCAGCCAATATAGAACCCATCATAACTGTCGAAGCACGTAGAGCAAGAGACTTCACAATATGACCAACGCTCTGTATTCCACCATCTGTAATAACGGGGACGTTGAACTGACGTGCATAAGATGCAACTTGACAGACAGCATTTGCTTGAGGACATCCATAAGCCAAAACCTTTTGAGTTCTTATTGCATCAGCCCCTGCATCAATAACATTCTTTGCTTGCATTCTGGTCACAACATTGCCCCCTATGACTTTCAGGGTAAATGCTCTTTATATACTTGATCATTTTAATTTAATATTTTGAGTCGCCCTGAGTTGAGTCAAGAAACATCCACACCATTGTAGACCAACAACTTAAGACGCTCCTTGTCCGAGTCACGCGTAATAATTGCAGCTCCAACCAGAAGTTGCTTATTAGATGAGTCAAAAACTATTACATCCACATCATTGCTGACCAACAACTTAAGTCGGTCCTCGTCCGAGTTACGCGTACCAATTGCAGCTTCAACCAGAAGTTTTTTAGTAGAATCCTTAGATGCATTTGGGGTAGCTGCATGCCTTTCTCAAGTCCGTTCTGTCAATCTCGAAAAGGATAAGTGTTCTTTATAGAGGTACTTGATCATTTTGATTTGCCCTGAAATTAACCAAGAACTATTGAATTGTGCACTGACTATGCTGCTTGCAGGTATGGAAGAAACCAAAGTACCCTGTGCAACTTTGTGTTTATCAGTTTCCTTGTGAAAGTTTCTGCTCATTGCGGCTCCATTGTCATCCTTATTTTCCATGACTTCTATACTGCCCACTCCTCTGTACTTCTTCAACCTTACACCGTCAGAGATAAAGTACTTAACGAGTGCTTCTGAAGTTCCTGCCAATAAAGAACCCATCATAACTGTTAAAAAGATTGCACCCTATGACTTGAATGTCAGAATAAGTACTCTTTATATACTTGATCATTTCAATTTGATATCCCTGAGATAAGTCAAAAACTATTACATCCACACCATTGCTGACCAACAACTTAAGTCGGTCCTTGTCCGAGTCATGCATACCAATTGCAGCTTCAACCAGAGGTTGTTTAGTAGAATCCTTAGATGCATTAGGGTAGCTGCTTGCCTTTCTCAAGTCCGTTCTCGCAATCGAAAAGGATAAGTGTTCTTTATATAGGTACTTGAACATTTCAATGTGATATTTTGAGTTGCCCCGAGATCAACCAAGAACTATTGAACGGTGCACTAACTATGCTGCTTGCAGGTATGGAAGAAACCGAAGTACCCAGTGCAACTCTGTGTTTATCAGTTTCCCAGTTCTATAAATCTATCATCTATTGGTGTCATCACCTATATCAGGCTCAACTGTGGATCACCCTCCCTGAAGTCTATATGTCTTCATGTTACAATACCAATCAGACGTCCACCAAACTGGCCATTCTCTGTAATGGGATAGCCAGTAAAACCATTCTTCTATGTACCGTATGTGCTTCTGAAGTTCCAGCCAATAAAGAACTCTTCTCAAATATGTAATTGGCATTTTGTAATATGACACCAGATTGTGCTGTTATCATATCATCGATTGGTGTCATCACCTCTTTAATTGTAAGCACATGGAGAAGCGGTCGACAGTTATAACAAACGAAGTTCTACGACATGCTTCCTTACGTATGGCGTCTATGGATACGAGACGCGTACTATGAAGTCGCAATCAGAGCCACCAGTTCAAGAGCCCCATTGATGATTGGCAATTTTCCTTTCTTGCTCTTCTCAAGAATGTAATTGGCATCTTGTAATGCGACAACTGATTGTGCTTTTATCATATCATCGATTAGTGTCATCACCTCTTTAAAATGTAAACATGTGGAGAAGCGGCCGACAGTAATTATAAACGAAGTTCTACGAATTACTTTCCTTCCTTATGGTATGGCGTCTATGTTTACGAGACTCGTACGAAGTCGCAAGACTAACAGAAAGTCACATAAAATAGCACGCACACGTGGTGAATTTTCAGTCTCCAGTTATTGCTGCTACGAACATTATACTCTGGTGTGAAAAAACAAGTTTATCCATTATAATTTTCTTCGAAACGTCGATATTATAAACAGTATAATCTCAAAAATAGATTTTGAAATTAGTATGACTACATCTACGGTAAATGTTTTACCGGCTTCACTTCACCATCACCATCACCACACCAGTCACGTTTTTCGAAAGAAAGAAAGATCGAACTTTAAAATCAACATAAAGTTTTGAATTAGGGTAGGGATGACGATCTAATATCGATTTATAGAAGAATCCATTTTTCTGTCCAAACACTATCGATTTTTTAAATCGATTTTTCAACTGAATCAATTCAGTGTTGTTTTTTTACCCTTCAAAATAAACTTTCGATTTTATTTTAAAAATCATTACAAATTACAATCAGCTGAATGTACGCGTGATATTACGGTGGTGCTGGTTACCGGTTACATGTTTAATTACTTAAAAACTAGCGAGATGGCTGTGTGCTTAGTTATCGTCGCTTCTCTTTAGTAAAAAAAGCTACGTTTTTAATATTTGACTTTGTTTTGTTGATGAAAAATAGCGTCATACCTGCGCGCTTCTTCACAGCTTGCACTCGATAACGCGTCACACGATAAACCTATTGAAGTGGTGGTTCTTCGGTAGCACAATTCAGCGGAGTTGTAAATAATAAAAGCACTTTTGTTAAGTTTTGTAAAACTCGAATAAAGATTAAGCTGGATGGTGCAACACCAAGGCCGTAAAAATATTATATATAAAATTGTTCTTGTTCTCTCTTTGTCTGTTGTGCATAACCTGCTTAAGTGCCGCCTATCATAGTAGTCCGTTATAGTCTTGTGGACTCGGAACATTGACCTTACGAATTCAATAATTATTCTTGATCAAAGTACTGATCTGAGATTTTAATACTGTAATAAAAATAATTGTTATCATCGAATTCCCTAAACTAAAAAATCCCTGATTTTACTGATAAGAGATCACACAGATTGTTTATTAGGGTATTTTTCTTGTGTTTCATAAAATGGATTTATATTTACATCTCTACAAACAAATAAAATTGGAATATCTGTTAGAAATTTTAAAATTACCGCTTTTACTAAATGTATATGTATGTATACATGGTAATTTGCCAAAATAACATTTTTTTACAATTTTTGTCTGTTTGTTTGTTCCGGGTAATCACTGAAACTTCTGGCCCGATTTCCACGGGACTTTAACTGACAGATGGCTGATGATATAAGGAGTAACTTAGGCTACTTTTTTAGACTACCTGCGGTTACAACAACAAACGCGGGTAACACCGCGGGGCTCACATAGTTGTAAATACTACTTGAAAAAAGAGCGATTTTTTGGAAAGATCTTTCAGACCTAAATTTTGATGTGAATTCGATTCTTTAGGTTACGATTTGATTTGATTCAATCATCGATCTTTTTTGGGAAGAATCCCATCCCTAAATTATGGATTTGTTGTGGTAGGGATGGCGATCTGAAAATGATTTATCAACCAATCGATTTCTCAAGTCATATTAATCCTTTTCATAATCGATATGTAATTCTAAATCAATTCAGTGAATCGATAGTTTATCCTTTCGACGAATTACCTTAACGCCATTCGACTCTCTCTACATGTAATAATAACTTTACAATAAAAAAAAGGTGTGTGTGCGATTCACGCGCGATAGAAGTGAAACTTCAGTAAATCGACAAAAGAATTAGATGAAACAGTGTGCAATATACATACACACCGACATTTGCTCTCTCGCTCTGGCTCACTAATTTCGTATTTGTGTCTCTTACCTGTCGTTTTTCCGTTGCATCCGGTTTGAAATCACAACGATTGTAAAGAAGTTTCACTTCAAAAATAGTTTTAACAAATTAAACAAACACGCTTTTAAACAAAAAATTCGAAAATAATTTTAATGTAAAAAGCGTGGGGCGACGTTATTGAAATATTTTCAGAAAGCTTAATTTAACATAATTTTCATAATCATAATTTAACTTGACCAGTCAATTGAGTCCTCGGTTGTATTGTTTATATGCATAAATATTTCTTATTTAGTGATTTATCATTAATATGTTATTTCATATATAATTTTAAAAACGTATTTATGAATAATTAATATTTAAACTAAAAATATGTAATTAAATCAATTGAAAATTCTTCTTAAATAAATTGGATTTTGATTTCAAATCGAATCGGAAACGTATGAGGGCGTCACTAGTTTTGAAATTGCTATACTGTCATATGACTATACATGTTATACATGTTAGTATGCATCAGTGTTTCCACTTTTAGGGAATTCTCCCTATTTTAGGGACAAATAGCTGATATTTTGGATTGTTAAAGACAATTTGAAAAATACAGGGATTTAGGGAATTTCGGGGTAAAATCAAAGCCTATACTGGTAGTCCTGTAGTAAAGTAAATGATAGACTATACCATAGCTTTTTGATTGGGGATTCCCCAGAATCCTAATAAATGCTATTCGTCAAAAAAAAAAAATTGACCTATTTTTGTTGATGTCACCAGAATTTGGTCGTATTGTAATGTGTAGGTTCTTGATTTGATATGTTTGACGTTATTTCTGTATTGCGGAGTAGTAGTGGCACTAGTGGCATCAATTTTTCAAGTTCAAGTTATTACGATATTATATGGAAGGAAATAATAATTAAGCATCATCTTCGACGAAAATAATGTAAAAGCAATGCGTCAACTTCCAAAAATTTTAATCCTATAGATGTATGATCTGTGGGCATTTTGTTATTATATATACCTATATTAAATAATATGCTGAGGTTTATTTTCTGTATTATATTTATGTTCCCTAAATAAAGGATTTATGAAAGTATTTTAGGGAATTTTAGGGATAAATTCAAAAGAAACTAGGGAAAAATGGAAAACGAAAGTGGAAACACTGGTATGCATGTTAGTAAACAAAAAAACCGCGGGAAACTTTTAACATACACTCTTTTAATTTCGGAAAATTAATTTCATTTTTTGCTAATAAAAATGATTAGTTGAGTTGTTGTGAGACGATCATATATAATTAGTTTATATATCTATTGTATTTGTGTAAATATTTCTATTTCCTTAACGGAGATAGAATTATTTACATATTTTTTGTAAATAATTCTATGTTGTTTTTATTCTAGTTTAGCTTTATGCTTAATATGATGATTTGAATTAGTTGTAACGGGGGACTTAGGGAATAGGCTTAAATCTTTTTATTTTTTTGTCCACAACAGGGGCGTGCACGCTGGGTAGCGCTCACGCCGCTACCCGGGCCTGCTTCTGCTAGGGTAGCAGATGGTCTCACCTGTCCTCCGGGCATGCGCTTATGGAGGACGGAGATCGTTTTCCGATCTCCGGTGCCTGAGTCTCCTGCGGTACCTGGCCCGTTCCCGGGCCTGGCGGACCGGAACTTAGGCTTTGACCTAAGCCCCCCATCGGTTTTAATGTTGTTGTTACCGATGGAGGAAATGATATGGAGACTGTGCATCAGTAGGCAGTAGTGTAGGCGTCGAAAGAGATTGCAAGTTAAAAAAACGTGCAAACTGTTGATTATTAATCTCAGATAAGTAACCTTTTTGTATTAGGTTACTGGCAGGTTTTTATAGTTTGAATTGTTATTTTTTAAGTACCTATTTGATTTTTAACTAGAAAATTGTAACTCGATTTTTAGCTATTCCGTTCATAGTTCTAGAAGCTTAAACATGTCTTTGTAAATTATAAATATTGAATTAAACTCTGAAATATGGAATCTATTTATCAAAGTTTATCATTTCTTGAAGTGTCCATTTAGTTACCAAAAATGATTTAGCCACATCGACCGTTTCCAAGACAAACAATGCAATAGAAAAAGGAGGCAAAATTCTCATCTTGGAAAAAGTGATCTCGATTGCCAATGTTCTGATGAAAATGTTTATGACAAACAGACAGGTGACTCCAACTCAGTTCCACTTCCAACACAGACAACTGAATTAGGTTGTGGGCAATATGTTTCCACCGATCACCGATATGTCCCATATTTGATCCATGTACAAAGAACAGAAACTGCTCCTAATGATGGCACTTATCTCCACCCGATTACTTTTGGCAACTTAGGAAGTCCCAATTTAAGAATATACCTAATATCTGTCAAACATATTGGTAGACATAGATGCTCTGTCTTTTTCTACCGTTCAAGATGCTAATGATTTTAATAATATTATGGAGTTACTAGATTTTATACTGCGGGCTTTCGTGACCACTTTTAATATTACAAGATTAGGTATAGTTCGAAGGGTTCCAGCTGATTGGACTCCTGATGAAATTAAGGAAAATGTTACAGTTCCAATTGGATGTGGCCAGATCATTAAAATTAGGCATCTCAGTTATAAAGTACATGTTGATGGATCAACAACTTGGGAACCATCTCAATCAGTAGTTTTAACATTTGATGGACAGGTTCTCCCCAAGAGAATATGTATTATTATATGTTACAATGCATTGCCAGTAGAATTGTATATCTATCCAACAATTCAATGCTGTAATTGTTGTCGCTATGGACATACCAAGAATTGTCTATCCCATCCTAGATGCTAAACATAAACTAGCTATACCAAACCCTCAGAGCACATCATATAAAAAAACACTGTTTAAAAAACCCCATCCACCTCCATCACCTTCTAAAAGTTATGATCAAAAAACCCACAACAATATTATTAATGAATACAATATGCTCCTTTCTACCACAAATGGCAGTGCTCTGCAAAACTGATGAAAATTTTAAAAATAATACTGCTGTTGATTTAATAATTTCATTTCTAAATTCACTGATAACTAATCCTAATCATACTTTGAAACCGTCCGACATTGCTGTAATAGTTGAAATTATCACAATTTTAATAAATAATAATAATGGATCTAAAGGTCCTACAGTGGAACTGAAGGAGTGTAGTGCCTAAATGGAACTGATGTTGGAGACCTTGACCATTCATTATTTTCTTGCCTCAGCTATGATCATTTCCTTTCCCTTGAATCCCTGGCAGCACTAGATTCAATTCTACCCTGTCTAGCTTATTAATGCATCCATGTAAATATTTTAGTGCTTAATCATCCTTTATTAGTCTCAATAATATTAAAAAAAATAATGATTTATTATTAAATAATATATTTAATAAGTACCCATAATATTTTATCATTCCAAGCTCAAACCAACTCCTCTTTTACAAATTCCGTATATTTTTTATTTCTGTTTCTTTACCTTTTAACTTGCCATAGGCAAAATAGTCAAACTCTATTGCCAAAAAAAAACCGAATGGACAAAGTATAGTTGTTTCAGTGTGAATGTCTTATCTGGTGACACAAATTTTATAGGAATTAAAATAAAAGTCAACAATACATCAATAGCGTTTAATTGATTATGGATTATATTTTAAAAAAAACATTACATTACATCAACGTCAATGCTACTAAAACATAGAGGGACCATTCCATTCCTACACAGCTTTTGTTAGCTTTTTACCTTACAAGAGACCCTGCATTCCTGAGTCATTACTTACACCCTTCAACTTGTCCGTTTATGCAATAACTGACATTGGTGCTAATTCTGTTTTTAAGTCACTAAACTAAAATCTCTCTAAAATGCTCTTATTTTAGAAAAAAACGATTTCCAAATTACTTCTTTTGATGAGATGGCAACCAGCCGAATAATAAAAGCTATTTCTGCTAATGTCAAATATTTAACGTCTTCAATTCTAAAGTCTTCTAGTCTCCAAGTCATTGTCGTAATGAATTTAAAGTTAATGTGGTCATCCACATTTTCTTAACTTTAGTGAGATGAAATGGCGTGCCCGTTTCTTCTCAACCATTCCGAAAAACAAAAAAAAACGATCTCTTTCCAATTTGCTGTTTTTGTAAGTAGTACTTTTGTAAGTAAGTAGTAATTATTAGTGTGACATTTCTAATTTTAGTAAATTTGCGGTGTGTTATTAGTGACTTTTAGTTAAGTGTATAGAGTTTTTCAACAACAAATTTAGCACCTTTCCCTTCACTATTCTCCTATTTTTCCCATCTAAAGCTGGAAACACATTATCGGACGCGGCTGACAGCCGTAATCTAGAATATGAATATACACAGAGCTGTGCAAACTATCAGACGTAAGTCGCGGACCAGACCTTTGACTGACTTTGAGCGTTCGGACGTCTGAAAGATATCTGGCACAAGACTAACTGACGAGACTGTGCACACTTATCGGCTGTGAGCCGCGTCCGATAATGTGTTTAATTAATTTAAGTAATTGTCAATGGACAGTAACAGGCTTCCTTCCTGTTACAAAATTAAGTTCAAAATTATATAAATATAATAAATGCGGACGTTTAACATGTCGCTGTCTACCTCCTTTGGAATTTAGACACAGTGTATGTTAGGATAATACACTAATTGAAATACAATTTTATGAAATAGGTATCTAAAAAGTCATGTATAAAATTGACATAAATTGTCATACATTTTTTATTACATCAATATTAAACTTATATTTCTACACATATATGTAAAACACCAAAAATAAGCACTTTGAGCTTTGAAAACAATTTTTTATCAACTATACAGCACTAAAAAATCGATACGAACAAGTACATCCCTATTTTGATTTATTTTCATAGACATTTAGTATTTTATTTTATCACATCAAATTCTAATACATTTACTTTTAGTAAAATATTGTACATTAATACACTAAAAGCTTAAGTTATTATAGACACTGAAAGGGAAAAAAATATTTAAAAATATAAAGATGCACGAAAAATTGTTGGTACCCATTTTTTAACAAATATGGCGCCGGTAAATATACACCAGAAATACTTTCTAAACTCAGAAAAATAATTTGTGGATCAAACTAAAGCGCTTAAGAGCTTGATTCTTACATGGGGCAACCGTTTGAGAATCAAGCTCATAAGCGCTTTATCCATTGCGATTTAAAACCAGTAATTGATATAAAACAGAACAGAAGTGATTCCTGGTCGAAATTTGTTCGACTAGGCGGACACTTCTTTATTAAAGTTTTGTTCTTTTTATTAAATGCGTACAAACAATTTATATTGAGATAAAATAATAATAACATGATATTCCGTATATAACAATAACATTAATGGGTATAAATGAGAAGAAACTCTTAAAATTTATAAAAAGGAATGAATGTTTACCACCATCGAGATTGAAAAACATTTAGTTGAATATACATTATTATTTTTGCTGGCACACATCAAGTCCCAAACTAAGCAGTGGTTGTAGTATGGGTACTAAACAACTGATATGAATACATATAAACATTTTGTAAATACATACATATTATACATAGGAAATAGCCAATCTCCGAAACAAATATTTACAGATTTTTAAACATTTGGTCCGACCCGGGAATCGAAACCGAGACCTCGTGATCAGCAGCCGCATACACTAACCACTAGACCAATAAGGCAGTCAATAATATAAACAAATAATCTAAACAGTTAAGATTATGTAGGTACTTAAGATATATAGAAGATAAAAGAAGGAGACACTTGTTAGTCCTCTTTCAAATTAAATAATATTAAATTACTATTGCACGCGATGACTCGAGTCGCTCGAGAGACATTTCATTCGAGTCACTGGAGTGAAACTTCACTCGAGTGACATCTAACTCGAGTTTAAGAAAAGCTACTAAAAATGTATCCATAACTCATAGAAAAAAAAGAAAATAATAATATTGTAAGATTTTTTGCCAACGGTAGAGATCGAAACCGGTAGATGAGTCGAATAGAGTGAGGGGTCCACGCTTGTGTGTCACCTGCGGTCGCTCAGCGCTCAGCGCACGTAAGCGGCGGCGTTGAAGGTGACGAAGACGTGGGGGGGCCGGGCTCAGGAGGCGGTGAGGCGCGCGGGACATACGTCCAGCAAGCAGAAGGCGGCGCGACACACCGGGCACGTGGAGCGCGCGCCCAGCCACTGCGCAGGAACGCCTCCCGCGCGCGCCGCCCACCACCGCGCCAGGCAGCTGCCGCACCACAGCACGCTACACACCACACACCGCTATTACCCACAAGTTTTTTTAAGCCTACCAAAGTGAGGAATAGGAGTCACCATTCTCATCGTGAGTGTAGACGATGCAGCATGGTGACCCATACCATTGCGGCCTGGTCAAATAATTAATCTCAGGAGGCCAGGAGTATGATGCAAAATGTTTGGGCCTCCGGTCTCACACACCAACGAAATAGGACCAGCAAGAGTGCTGTCATTATTAGGATGGTCTTCTGTGAGGGTAGTACTGCCCCCCGTTCGTGCTGAAATGCAGTGTGGCTCCCGGGATATCTGTCATATCGCCGACTCATTCCGATACGACACATTCTAATTTTGCAAGGGGGAGAAGGGGGAATCTTCACACACACATTTTAGACTCCATACAAAATAATCACCTGTCACTACAAACTCAAACGTAAGAATTAAAATAAAACATTCACATTTCACACACACACAACACATTTTTCATTCACATGACAGTGTAATGCGTAGACCCATTTGGGCTTAAGCTTTGACAGAGGGGAACTTCCGCGTACGACTACTTCCTACCGTGTCGCTCTATGCATCGAACCTATCAGAGACAAACGAAGCTACAGCCCACCTAGAGCTAAACAACTGCCATCTTCTATACACTCAAAATTCAGGGTTTAAATATTTTTTTGTGCCTGCTAAGATGATTCTACACTGCCAGCTAGAAAGCATTAGTACAATTTAAAATTGGAGGTCACCCCACTCACAGTGAATGGCGGCCTAGTGTGATATTTTAACGCCCCGCTTAAAGGACCCGGGATCATAGTAGGAAGAAAACGCGTGAAATAAACTAAATAACATATAATAATAATTATGATTGTTCACATACCGACAATTGCATGGTTGGCAGTGTCCCGGTCCGCCCTCCAAATGAGGAGGCGGCGGATGACAACGACGGTTAATCTTCACATCGGCTGGATACTGCATGCAACCGATACACAACTCTGGCTCCTGACAACCAAAATTAGCTGTGATTAGTTTAGGAAGATGCTATGACGGTCAGATAAATAATTATTAACATGTTAGAGAAATTAAAGTTTGTATTATAACAATGTGTTTTTTTACGTGTTTACCGATTTTAATACTGTAACAGTTGATAAAAACGATTTTGTACTGGTGTCTCGCAGTTAATATCTCAACTGAGATACACCATTAATAATTTCTAATTACCAAATTGTCGCGTTGGAGGGACATGAGACCTGTTCCTCCACAATACCATTGGCCTTCTCCTCTTTTCTCTGATCTACGATTTCTTTCATACATACACAGTTGTGTTTGAAATTAGGGGATAATACTTAGTCACTCTTGGCCGCGACCCAACATTCAAAGTTGGTAAGTTGCATATATGGCAGGTATTTTGCGAGGACATTTTTATATCGCAATGTACATTAGCAGGTACATCGTAGTTCAGTGTGTCTTCAGTGGATGGCGTCACAGTGATGAAGGAATAATTGAACAACTCGAGCAGCTCAGTACTGCATACTTTTGTAAAGAAGTCAGATACAAAACAAATAATAGAAAATAATTATTGTTAACTAACCTGGTCAACATAATATACCGGGTTCTTGTCAACATAGTGCCTGAAGATAGCCACGAATCGTTCGATAAGGCTGGGCAACAGCGAGATATGTTCAGGCACTGTCACAGGATGCAGCAGACGCGGCTGTAAGTCCCTCAGTGCTATGGTGGATATGCGGAATGTGAAACGTTCGATATCATCTCGCGTCGGGATCACTTCGATGTTCACGAATTGGATTTCGTCTTCTCCAGTTTGAGAGAAATTGTGGGTGTCGGCCTGTTTTCATAAACATTCTTTACAATATATATGCGAAATATAACTTAAAGGTAAATTGCCTACCATTTCATCCAGTTTACACTAGTTATAGTCATAACAAGGAGGTACATAAGCCTGATACCGTCTGATGGAAACCATGAACAGTATCCAATAGTGTTGGTCACTGCACACCGTGCGGTGCCTGCAGTCTCGCACTCACCAACTCTACGAATGCTATCATTTTTAGGTTGGTTTTCTATGGGATGTTAGTACCGCCCAGAGAGCCGGTCTATTCGTAGCTAGAAATCTAGTAGTTTCTTGGCACTGTGTGAGATATGTCTACTTACAGCAGTTGCCACCAAAGTGCAGTCACGCTGTTTGACGAGATTTAGCTTGTACTGCGACACTTTAATCAAAAATATTTCCGTCGCCACAAACTTGCTGGTTGCTGTCAACTGGATTGACACCTTGTCCACACTGAAAAATTAATTTAAAATAACATAACACTCAAGCCTTTGGGAAAGCGTTTTAAGCACAAAGGTTCTATTATCTAAAATGTCACAGCATCAACAATTTAAATACATATAAGCAGGCGTGTATTTAACAAAATGTACCCATTTCATTAATCAAACACATATTTAATTAAACAAAGATTTATTTAATTTTTCAGATATAATATCATCGAAAGCAGCCTTCTGGCTAAGTTCATTTTCTAATGAATGAATTTACAGAAAATAGCATAGCAAATAAAATGTCACATTCGATTGTTACAAGTCTTGTAACCAATTTAAGTGGGCCAAAACCTCCTTTCTAAGGAGAGGCCTGTGTCCAGCAGTGGACTGTTAAGGCTGTTGATGATATACATATAGATTTACAGTTGCGCACTCAAAGAACATGAAAATAATTTATTTATTGTTTTATTATATTTCACTAGCTTTTTTTTTTGTTTCTTAAAAAAGACAACTCCCGCATTAGAAATATAAATTCCTGTGTCGCGGGGGACTTTACAAACATACATGAAACGGACACATAGAACACCCAGACTCAGAACAACAAATTGTGAATCACACAAAGTGTTCTCCTACGTGGGATTTGAACCCATGACACTTGGCGTAGTAGGAAGCGGTGTGGCGACCGCTTAAGCCACTAGGCCAACCGTGCAGTCAAAAACTAGCTGGACTTTCACTGGTAGATTATGACTAAGGAGTAACTTCTGATATTTTACACACTTTTTATTAGCTTCACCTGTATGTTTGTAACCGACTCCTTTAATCTGGCCATTTAAAGTGGGTCAAAACTCAGGGTCGCACCGACCCACTTTAAACGACCATATTTTTTCAAACTTTGTAGATGAGGACTGAGGACAATACAATAATTTGAAAAAAAAACTTTCTAAAAAAAATTGTTTTAAAATACTAATCAAACACACTTTTAAACTAAAACGTTGAAAATAATTTTAATGTAATAAAGTGTGGGGTAAAAATATTTCAATAAGTTGCCCCATGCTTTTCACATTAAGTAAAATTATTTTCTACATTTTAGTTTAAAAGCGTGTTTGTTTAGTTTTTTTAAACTATTTTTTTTCTTTTAGACTACCTTTACTCTGCAACATTACATGCAATTTACAACAGTAACCACGGGTTACACCACAGAACTCAGCTGGTGACAAAATAAAATTATTTCAAAGGTTACAAAACCTATTTGCCAACTCGTGGACCCATGCTCAGGAGCAGTGTAACTCGTTTTGACTTTTTTAAATACAATACAAGTTAAATCGCTTAGTGAAATAAATTAAAGCTTTCCAAAAGAGACAAAATTGACCCCTGATCATTTTAGTATTTACATAAAAAAAAAATATAAGTAATAACATATCACCACATACTCAGCATACAAATATTCAAATAGCACCTACTTTTTAAATTGGCAATTGAGATTGCATGCTATAACCCGCCAGTCAATTCCAGGAGTCACATACGGCAAAAGGGCCTTCACTACAGGGTGCTTGACCTGCCTCTTCTCCCACCAATTCAACATCCTAAAACACATCAGCAAAGGGATCATCGCTGTTGCAGCTGCCGCCGCTGGTAGCCATGGATTACGGTCCCCGGAACACAAGAGACATAAAATATAACCCAAAGGCAAAGAAGAGTGAATCAGTGCCGTAATCGTTGTCCTTTTCATGTGATATGTAACGAAATTCATATTCTCAGACCCCAAAAAGTTTTCGAACAGCTGAGCAATTGTAAAACCGGCTGCCACGAATTCCGTGGGCGGATATACCACACATATCGAAAATAATATGTAAAACAAAGTTATGAGCACATCCATTTTTAATGTTTAGCACATATATGAAATCTTCGTAAGCAATTTTCAAAACATACGAAGAATCGCAATTTCAACACAATACACTATCAGAGTTGTCACTTGTCAGACTAATCAGACTATCACTTCAATACAGATAAAAAAAACTCCTTGATTTGATATTGATTATATCTGCTGTCATGCGCACTACCAATTTGGTACCGTGGGTAGTAGTGGCCATAGAGTATAGTAATTAGTGGCAGTGTTTCCACTGTCGTTTTCAATTTTTCCTAGTTTTTTTTTGAATTTTTCCCTAAAATTCCCTAAACTACTTTCAAAATTCCTTTATTTAGGGAGCATAAATAAAATACAGAAAATAAACCACAGCATATTATTTAATGTAGGTATATTTAATATCAAAACGCCCACAGATCATAGATCAACAGGATTTTAATTTTTGGAAGTTGACGCATTGCTTTTATAATCATTTGCTGCACGCAACATAACACTGTTCGGTTCTAAAATTTAGCAATTTTTAAATTCCATTTGCATTACCTTAATTGTATGATTCTGATTTTTGTTTATGAAAGTTGACATGCTTGCACATTGTGATATAACACCCATTTTTTTGAAGTGTTTGATACTTTTTTGGTGTTTCAATAACTCGGACATTCCACATGCAAGATTGCAATCACAGATTTTACAATAAGCTTTAGTCTCACCTTTGTCAGATCTTTTTAGGCAAGGCTTAAAATCGGGATGCTCCAACCAAGAAGTTTTTTACTTCTGCACATATTTTTTTTTTTACTTGAACAATCTTGAGTCGAAGATGATGCTTGATAGTCATTTTCTTCCATTGAATGTCGTAACAACTTGAATAATTGATGCCACTAGTGCCACTGCTGCTCCGCAATACAGAAATAACATCAAACATATAAAATCAAAACATTACAATACGACTAAGTTCTGGTGACATCAACGAAAATAGGTAAATAAAAATTATACGGATTACATTTATTAGGATTTTGGGGAATCCCCAAGAAAAAAGTAGTGGCTTAGTCTATGATTTCCTTTACTACAGGGTTACCAGTATAGGCTTTACTTTTTCCCCGAAATTCCCTAAATCCTTGAATTTTTAAAATTGTCTTTAACCATTCAAAATATCAGCTATTTGTCCCTAAAATAGGGAGAATTCCCTGAAAGTGGAAACACTGAGTAGTGGGTAGTACAGTGTACACCCGTATCGTCGTGGACCCGTGGACCTAGTTCAACATTTCAGTAAATAGAATAGGTATTGAACTTATTACTATTGTTGTTTAATATATTTTGCGAAGTTCACTGTAATTTAGATATTTATTGTTATAGATATTGTAAAGAAACATTTTTATTTATTTGGTTTAGACAAACAATAATTTTATTTTATTTAAGACAAGTACAAACTATAAAATTAGCTTTTCCTAAACCATAAAACAGGATACATTACTACTGCTACTGGCATATAATCAACTTTGAGTCGCCCTCGACTCGACTTCGTACGCGTAGAGTTAGGTATTTGCACATAATTTTTAATTGTATCACGATAAAATACTTTTTATTGTTTTACTGAAACATCTCTCCTTATTTAGTTATCCTCTACTCCTTATTACAAGTAGTTTTTTCCAATAATTCTTATACTTAAATACTTATATAAATAGTTATACAACAGTTTTATCGAATCAGTTACTTCGACACGACTTTCTGGTTTTAATTAATTAATTAACCACTTTTTTTTTCAATTTATTGCTTATATTGTTAGGGTATTCAGCTAATGAGTATTTTTTCAACTAATCTGTAAAATCTTGACTTGACTTGACTATGCTGAATAACTTTAAAACTGCCACTGTCAAATTTGACATTTTGCGTTGTGGAAGTGGACACGTATTATTTAGTTTTGGACTGTAATTTATATTAGTTTGCACTGTTATTGCTTCTTTTAATGAAATACAGATTGTAAAACTGTGTATAAGATATAATTTTCAAAATCCCCGTCGGCTAGTATCCCAACAGAATTCAGGTTAGTTACTAATAATGATTAATAAAACACCGCAACTTGTAAATGGAACCGCTGATATTAATTCACGATTTTAGAACTAGTAATTAATAAATTTAGTAAGCACTATAGATATTATTATCGCAGACTAAATAGTATGAACTCTTAAGTTAGCTTTTAATAGTATATTCAGATTAAAGTTGGCACCATTGACTCATAATTTTGTGTGTCCATACGCATCTTATTTTGATGATGTTTGTAGCTTGTGCTCTTTATAATATTAGTTCATATTAAAAACATTATAAGGTATATTTTATGGTGTAATTCCAGCATGGCAGGTGTAGAACAGCCATGCTATACACTCATCAACTTTCCAACTGATTCGGAGCCTTACAATGAAATGCAACTCAAGTTGGATCTTGGTAAGTACACGCTATATTATTAAATTAGGAAATAGTATTCACAAATAGTAGTGTCAACCTATCGCCGTCCACTGCTGTACGAAGGTCTCCCCCAAGGAATGCCAACCATCCCGGTCTTGGGCAGTCCGCAAATAGTAATTATAAAAATTATAGAAGACCCGAGCCCAGCTGTGGGACATTATGGAATGTCAATGATAGATTCTCTTATTAGAATCTGATATCATAAAATCTTGTATCTTTTATTAAATTGTTGAAAGGAGTTTTTAGAATTGCCTTGAATCTAAAATAGATTATTTCTAAGGTGTATTCTAAGCTACTATTAGGTTTTGAAGTAGGGTCAAAATTGTCATTACAAAAAATGGACTGTAAACAAATGAAGTTACAGTGTAAAACCCAACAACAAATATATCTTTGATTATATTCATTAGCTAATTAGAATCCTGTCTCTAAAACATTTTAATCCATCCTAAGGTTGCCTGGAATGGATTGTTTTTGGCAATAAGGCCGCCCTTTGTACATTAAATGTATATTTGTCATTTCATGTACTTTCTTGTAATTATGTAATAAGGTGGTACTAATAAGAGTTTTCTATCTATCTAACAAATTATTTGTATGTTAAGTTCTTTAGTTTTTGTTTTATATCACCATTAGCACATTCATTTTGAATCTCTTTGAGTCCTTTTAAACATTTTTTTTTAATAATCAAAGGTATTAATATTTTTTATTTTTTTACATTATTGATTATTTTCCACAGAGAAAGGTGACACAAAAAAGAAAATAGAAGCTTTAAAAAAAGTCATCAGCATTATTCTCTCTGGTGACAAGATCCCTGGGCTTCTTATGATCATCATCAGGTTTGTGTTGCCACTTCAGGATCATATGATCAAGAAGCTGCTTCTGATCTTCTGGGAGATTGTGCCTAAGACCACCCCTGATGGCAAACTGATGCAAGAGATGATCCTTGTCTGTGATGCTTACAGAAAGGTAAACTTGCGAATTTATTCTATAATTCTTGAAACAAGCTTTTTTAAAATTAATTTCCACATAAATAAATATTTCGGAGATCTTACACATAACACCATCTAGTCCTTAACTAAGCAGAGCTTGTATTATTGGTACTAAACAACTGTTATAAATACATATTAAACATAGAAAACATACAAACTTTGAAACAAATATCTACAGATCATGAAAGTATTTGGTCTCACCTGGGATTTAAATCCTTAAGCACAAGATCTTAAGCACAGCAGTTGCATAGAAGACCCCTGCACCATCGAGGCAGATTTAAATTTTCCATGAGTTTTATAACTTACATATTAATACAAGCTGATACTTGCAATGTGTAATGTCCTTATCACCAACATCCCTTAAATTTAAGGGGCCCCATAGGGAGAGTTGGTTTACGGAAAGTATTAGAATTGTAGCGATACTATGGTCATGCCACATATTTCTATAGAGTGTGCTATTCTGCTACAAGTTGACGACAATATGCTGAAAGAATAATCACTTGTTCGGGGAGATTACCCGACTTTAGAAACGGCTATCCATCGTGATTTAATCGTTCGTGTAATATAGAATGCCCTTTACTGTACGGATTAATATTTTTAGGATCTCCAACACCCTAATGAGTTCATCCGCGGGTCTACTCTCAGATTCCTATGCAAATTGAAGGAGCCTGAGCTCTTGGAGCCTCTGATGCCTGCCATCAGAGCTGGTCTCGAACACAGACACTCCTATGTGAGGAGAAATGCCGTGCTAGCCATATTTACTATTTATAGGTAAGTTAACATTGTATAACTCGTGCGAGCTAAGATGGCACCTGACTCAAATAAACTCGTTGAAAGTACCAAGTGAAAAAGTTTTTTTAAATTTCAACATTTATTTTGCATTAAGCAGTTTCTCAGCACACTACTTTATCTTAAGTAGTACTTTACTACCTGAGTTAAGAAAATACACATGCATACCAATAGGAAGCAGACCTCATTCATTATTTACCCGAATGCATTATTTGTGTAGTGAATTAAATGATATTAGGTAATACCTAATCATCATCATCATCATCATCATCATCATCAACACCCTTTAACAGTCCACTGCTGGACATAGGCCTCTCCTTAGAAAGGAGGTTTTGGCCCACTATACCACGCTGGCCAGACGGGTTGGTATAGGGTTGGTTTCAAGTTTTCCTTCTCTTGGCATCGATGTTGTCTTGCGTAGTTTATCCCTTAGTCGCCTTTTACGACACCCGCGGGATGAATAGGGGTGGTGACAGTCTGTATTCTTAATCCGTCACCACACGGACAATACCTAATAAACTATAATTATTATGGAAAGATTCGTGCAACGGTAATAGTGATGCTAACGCTACTCGCAAGACGACAGAGGGGTGTCACGCGAGGGAACATCGTGTTTCGTTTTGAGCCAGGTGCACTCTTAGCTCGCACGAGTTATTTATACAAGTACACATGATAGATTTAATTCATTTTGTTTTCTCAATTGAAGAAAAGCAGAAGAAACTAGATAATTGATGGTAATCAATGACAGAAGCATAACATACCGTTAACCATTTTGTATTGTAGAAACTTCGAGTTCCTAATCCCCGATGCGCCAGAGCTGATCGCCAACTTCCTGGAAACTGAACAAGATATGTCTTGCAAAAGGAATGCATTCCTTATGTTATTGCATGCTGACCAGGAACGGGCATTGACCTATCTATCGTCGAGACTCGACAGTGTACATGGATTCGGGGATATCCTGCAACTTGTTATTGTTGAATTGATTTACAAGGTTAGTTATTATTTACATTCTGTAAGATAGAAGTTCTTTCTTAAGTTTATATTTTAATAAAATACAATATAACCATATGGTATGTTATACCAACTGCACTCTTTGCTTGTTTCAATGTAAAGGGTCGAGCCGTCTTTCCTTAAGCAAACTGTGCCCGATAGGAACCTATTTCGTAACTTATGTTATATTGTAAAGAGTACAAATGGTAGAGCATCGAGTAGATATTGAGGAGTTATTTGAAAAAAAGTGTCTGAAGATACTTTTTTTCAAAGTGATTTATGTCTGATGATTTTAAAGTTAGAAAAATAACACAAATTGCATTGTTTATGGTACATTTTACAGTTTATTTTTATAAATTGCCATGAGCCTTGGCTGAGGATATTTGAGAATTGGCAGATGAAAATTGATAAACAAATAATGTGTAAAATGTATAACCGGTATGTATCGGTGGTAGGCACTTACCATGAAGTAAACAATCTATTTTGCCAATACACTCTTTATAAAATGATCTCACTGACGCGTTTATAAAATTTAAACATGAATTTTTCCTGTATATAAATAATAATAATTTAAATATTTCGGACATCTTGTCCAGTCCCAAACTAAGCAGAGCTTGTATTATGGGTACTAGACAACTGATGTAAATCATCATCAACAGTCCACTGCTGGACATAGGCCTCTCCTTAGAAAGTAGGTTTTGGCCTACTATACCACGCTGGCCAGACGGGTTGGTATAGGGTTGGTTTTCAGAAGGAGATCCCACCCTGGACTTCTCCTCCTCCTAAACGGAGAAGCGCGGAGAGGGCACACTGTGTGGTTTTTAGTCGGTTCAAGTCCGACACACGACCCCGCCGTAACCCCCGGTGGGGTGACGGTCCATGATGATTTTCCACACATAAAAAAAAAAGAGTTGGTTTCAAGTTTTCCTTCTCTTTGCAACGATGTTGTCTTGCGTAGTTAATCCCTTAACCACCCTTTACGACACCCGTGAGATGAATAGGAGTGGTGACACTGTAATCTTAATCCGTCACCATTTTTTTTTGTAAATACATACATATTATACATAAAAAACACCCAAACGCTAAAACAAATATTTGCGGATCACACAAACATTTGGATGGGTGTACAAAGGATGGGAATGCAATTGCATCTGTTTTCGTCGTTGGTGACGTTGTCCCTCGTATGCTACAAGAAGGTGTTGTTCCGCAGGTGTGCCACGCCAACCCGCTGGAGCGGTCGCGATTCATCCGCACGGTGTACGGGCTGCTCAACGCGCCCAGCGCCGCCGTGCGCTACGAGGCGGCCGGCACGCTCGTCACGCTCTCCAACGCGCCCGCTGCCATCAAAGTTAGTACTCCAATCTTACACTTTATCTTTAACAATATAAGGTTCCTTTTTGACTATGTACCAGGTACTGTTTTTATATTCAGTAGTTTATTAAGCTATTGCATAGCTTTTATCGCGGGCGACAGAATCAAGAAATTCCGTAACGAAAAAACCTAACACCCTAAAAAAGGATAGAGAATATGATTGTAACTGCAGTATGACAAGGATTTGGCAGCTCCGTGCTATAAGCAGATTAGCGCAAGCGTGCTGCCGCCATCGGCCGTTATCCGTTGCCTTGACAACACATTCATTCTAGATTCTTCTTCCTTGCTTTTCTTTAGTCCTATTGTAACTATTGTATTCTCTGTTTAGTTGTCATTGTCTTTCGGTTAATAGGATGATTATATTGTTTGGAAATAATATTGTTACAATGTATGTTGATAAAAAGACAGTGTATATTGTTTTGTAAACTTGTACGAATATTATTAATTAAACAAAGAAAAGAAAATACTGCATATATAAAAAATAAATAGAAAATTATAATTGTATAAGTTGATAAAAAATGCTATGCAATAGCTTTACCGCGGCAGTCCCCGAAAGCCACACGACTTTTTTTAAATTAAATATACTCTCAGTGTTTCACAGGGCTGTATGCTTGGGCCTTATCTTTATAATGTAACTTTTGGTTTAAATCTAGTTTATATTATAGGCGGCCGCAGCATGCTATATCGACCTGATAGTTAAGGAGAGTGACAACAACGTCAAGCTGATAGTAGTGGGGCGTTTGTCCGCTCTCAGGGAAGAGGGAGGTGAGGCAGCTGCCAGAGCTCTGCCCGACCTGGCCATGGATGTCCTAAGAGTTCTGCAGTCATCAGATTTGGATGTCAGAAAGCATACCTTGCAGCTAGGTACGTATTTAACCTTAATAATAAGTTCTTAAAGTAAGGTAAGCATACCTAAATAATTTTCAGAAGGCGCAAAAAAAGAAAATTCATTAATAACATAGAGCGTGATGACATGTCCTTGGTGGAAAATTCCATGTCTTCACTAAGTTAATGTTAGCGAGACAGTAACCCGTTTCGGCACCCGTGAGCATTACGTCCTTATGAGTAATCGTGCAGAGAGCGTATTGTTTGGAATGTCAACGTTTAGCGCTGGAGATTTCAGGTTGCATTCTTATTATGATAGTTACATATTCGTTTATTTCTTTAAGGGTAATTTAATTATCTTTGTAAGTTGATTGTTTGGCGCCGCAGCAATGTTACTTAGGTATGCTTTCATTCGTTTAAGAATTCAGTAATTAAGGTAAACTAAAATTGGTTTATAACTTTTTGCTTTATTGTTTATTCGGCGATTTAATGTTTTGCTAAAATGTTTAGTGAGAAATGCATGCATAAATAATATGTTTTGATTACTGGTATTGTTAGTAATGTAATGTTCGTTGCGGTTAGCCCTGGATCTGGTGAGCGCCCGGCACGCGGAGGAGCTAGTGGGCGTGCTGCGCAAGGAGGCGGCGCGTGCGCAGAGCGCCGACCACGACGATGGACCCAAGTACCGCCAGCTGCTCGTGCGCGCCCTGCACACCGCCACGCTCAAGGTATACCGCACCACACCCACTCGCCTCGGTCACCACGTACACCACACGCCATCTCCTCCCGAACTCCTAGACACCACACGTTTGCTCCCACTGCACCTTCAGAGCACTTCACATTGGTCACGATATACACTCAAGTCTTATAAGACATAAATAGTAATAAATGTTGGTGTTCGCAGTTCCCCGAAGTAGCCGGCAGCGTAGCACCGGCACTGCTAGAACTGCTGGGTGACGGTTCAGAAGCGGCCGCGCACGACGTTATGCTGTTCCTTCGAGCCGCTCTACACAACTTCCACGACCTGCGGGACCTTATCTACCAGGTACGCACCCTTCTGGCCCATCGGAATCTAGAATTTCATACAAGTCCTAGTACAAGTTTCTGGGATTTTTTTTTCTCTTTAATTTGGCCGTTATAGTAGCGAGGATCGCCTTACGTTGTAATCGTACAACGTAACAAAATTACAATATACTTGTCGACACTTGAGAGAATTTTTTTTGGAAAGAATAAAGCCGCTTAAGATTTTTTCTTCTTTTCTGGCGTCGATATAAGAATCATGCAGTATTAACAGAGAAGCCTATAAAAATATTTTGTTACGTAAATAATACTTCTTTCACAGAAACTCCTGGAATGTGCCCCAGCAATCCGCGTTGGTAAGATTGCGCGCGCGGCTCTGTGGCTCTTGGCGCAGTTCGCAGACTCGCCTGCTCGGGCTGAGGCTGCACTCAAAATGCTCTCTGAGATCATACCCTCGCTGACCACAGGCGAAGAGAAGGTAATCATTTGTAAATAAATAAATTCTATATTTTACAGTATATAAATTAAGAACTAGTAAAAATGGAAACCATAATTTGTAGGAAGAGTCCGAGGGAGCGGCCGCCAAGCTCCAAAACGACACATCAGCGCCACGACAGCTGGTGACGAGTGATGGAACCTACGCTTCTCAATCTGCTTTCAATTTACCCACGTACGTTTTAATGATATTAAACAAAAAGTTTTGATTATATATAACTTAAGTAAGTGCTTACGGAAATGTTGGTCCTAAAACACTACCTTGAGAAACACCATGTTTTTTTTTTATTGAGCGTGGTATGACGATATTTTTATCCTTATTGTTGTATTGTTTTTTGAAAAACCCGTGGTTTTAAAACAAGAGGTCAAGTTTTTCGTCTCTTATGTATATATATGAATGTTTTACACGATGATCAACTTAATCAAACGCTTTAGACACATCCATGTAAAATAAAGGGAAATTTATTCAGTTGCCAGTGTCTATCCAGTGTCAGCTAATTAATTAAAACAAAAAATAATAATGTAAGTCTGTACACTGGCAGAAACAACAGCAGTCCTACGGCAGCAGGCCCGGGTCTGTGGGCGGCCCTGGGCGAGGGTGAGCCCTTCACCGCGGCCTGCGCCTGCTCCGCGCTGTGCAAGCTGGCGCTGAAGCTGTCCGACCCCAAGCTGTCCATGCAGGCCATACATCTCGCCGCTAAGCTGCTAGCGCATCATAAGCAGCACCCTGGTAACTTAGCTACACATTAGAAACATTTAATCTTTGAATTGAGATATGATTTATGACATACAAATTATCCATAAAAAATACCCAAACTGCGGAAAATGTTATTATCCTAAAAGCTGTCGTCGATGCCGTTCGATGTCTACGTCGCCGTCGAGTCGGTGCATATAATATTCATTTCTCGAAGAATTAATTTCCGTAATGATGGTAAAAGGTGGCAGTCACAAGTGACGTGAGATGCGTCAAAGGTGTTGTTAGATGGATAAATAGTGAGTGAGTGGTGTGTTTCAGGTACTGGGAGCGCTTCGAGCGGGCTGACGGCGGACGACTTGGAGCACGGCGCGCTGTGCGTGCTGGCGGGCTCGGCCAAACCCGCCGTCGTGCAGGAGGCGCTACTGGCTGGCGCCAGCCAGGCCCTCACCAACCTTCTGGCGCTGCCCGACCGCGGCGCCAACCTGCTCGACGACTCCGACAAGGTACCACAGCCTCAACCATCCCCATCTCCTCTCCTACTATACCATTCTGGTTAAACGGGTTGTTTTGTTTCGAATTTTCCTTCTCTGTGTAGTGATGTTGTTCTGCGTAGTTTGTCAACTTAGTCTTTTTATTTTTATATTTTAGCCTACCAAAGTGACTACTCTGCCTGATGAAAAGCATGAGTAGAATGGTGACCCGTACCTGGTGGCCTGGTTAGATAATTTCTACATCATCCTCTCGGCCTTAAAAATGATACAGAATGATTTTGCCTACAGTCTCACATTCATCAACGAAATACGACAGCAAAAATGCTGTCATTATTAGGATCGTCTTTTGTGTGAAGGTAGTATTGCCCCGGTCGAGCCCATTCGTGCTGAAATCAGCGTGGCTCTACTACCTTATGATACCCGCGGTTTAAATACAGGTGTTTACGCGTTTGACTTACGAAGAACAGCAGAATTGGGTCGACGAATATATACAATGTCAGTGAATGTGAATATAAATGCAGTATGATAAATTTCTTGTCTAATCCTCATGGTTCGTTGCCGGAGCTTACACGGATACGAAGCGAGAACAGAACACACGAATATCATGACACAAATACAATGACTGCACGGTTGGCCTAGTGGTTTAAGCGGTCGCCACACCGCTCTCTACTGCGCCAAGTGTCGCGGGTTCGAATCCCACGGATAACACTTTGTGTGATTCACAAATTGTTGTTCTGAGTCTGGGTGTTCTTTGTGACCGTTTCATGTGTGTTTGTAAAGTCCCCCGCGACACAGGTATTCATATTCCTAATGCGGGAGTTGTCAAAAAAAAAAAGAAAAAAAAAAAAAATGTTACAAGGGACGCGAAGGAGGCGGTTGGAAACCCCCAGTCTGAGACGCAGACGAACCAGAACAATTTGCAGCGTAAAACTCGATAGCCGAACGAACAAATAGACCAACGACACATCGCCGTTGGGTGGACTTGATTTAATTCACATCTACCCCTACAAATGCCCACTATACGGATAGAATAAGTATCTAAATCACAAAATAACCACTGTACAGAACTGAAGCTCATGCATATAACATTGGGGAGTTATATTCATTTTGCTCCATCTTGGCCAAAAAATAACAATATCACTGGCGCACTCCCTGTTCCCAATCATTCCGAAATATCATATTCGTGAATGAATGTCCGTGTGGTGACGGATTAAGAATACAAAGTGTCACCACCCCTATTCATTCCATGGATGTCGTAAGAGGCTACTAAAGGAACAAAATAAGCACCTGACATCACTGCCAAGAGAAGGAAAACTTGAAACCAACCCTGTACCAACCCGTCTGGCCAGCGTGGTATAGTAAGCCAAAAAAGAGGAGAGGCCTATGTCCAGCAGTGGACTGTTAAAGGCTGTGATCATGATGATGATATTCGTGAATGATGTTTACATGTATGCGTTATGTAACCTTACATCTGTACACTAATATATTGTACCCACACACCAACAGTCTCAGATCTATTCTCATTGTTAGCTTTACTACACCAGTATGTACTGTGCAGGAGCGAGAAACAAAGCGCGTGGAGCCGATTGTGGAGATGGAGTCGGGCATAGTGTTCGCTCAGCTCGCGGGAGCTGGAGGGGCTGCTCAGCATCACGACATGTTCGAACTAGCTCTCAACAAGGCACTGCAAGGTAACACAGATGTCTATAAGACAAACATGCAAGTAGACGACCCTTCTTCGAGCTACTGCAGTTTTTTTACCATCCTAGACTTTTGATATCATTAACTCTATGTCTTATCTCGTTTTATTAGCGAGTCTTAACTTAAATCTTCTGTCTTCTCGTCTGAAGGTTAAGTTTCAAAGAAGAGCTGAAGTCATCTCTTCTTTTAAATCAATATTATAAAACTGTTTCGTTACTAACAGACAACGCACAGCTGTAATTACTGACATTTGGCATATGTGTTCCATGAGGAGCGAAGGTGAGCACTAAGAGAAGATTTTGGAAAACTCCACCCCTAAAGGGGTGAAAACGCAATCAAAGTTTTCCATCAGATTAACACAAGCTTAGCCGCGGTCTAAATCTAGTTCTTTATAAATAAACAAAACCTTAAAAAGTCTTTCCACTTTCCTTTAGTGACCAAATCATCACACTTGAAATAAGTTAGCCATCATCATCAATGAACATTTAACACAAAACAGCTTCCCAGAACACTGATCTCAAGGTATAATTCCAGGTCGTACTACTGGAGTATCCGAAGAGCGCGGCAAGTTGTCCAAGGTGACGCAACTGACGGGCTTCTCCGACCCCGTGTACGCTGAGGCCATAGTGTCCGTCAATCAGTACGACATCGTGCTGGACGTGTTGGTCGTCAACCAAACAGGTGCGTCTACGCATTACTTACCTTGTCCGTATTTATTACACGCTCTATATTAGCTTCACCTGGATGTTTGTGACCGACTCATTTGGGGCGCGATTTTGACCCACTTTGTACGGCCAGATTTCGTGCAAACTTTGTAGATTTATCGAGGACCGATGACAATACACTAATTGAAAAAAAAAGTAAACGTGTTTAAACAAATTAGTCTTTTTAGTCTAGAAAAAAAACAAAACAACATTGTTCAAAAGCATATCAGGAGTTCCACAAGGTTTCATATTAGGGCCGATTACTTTGAAATCCGTAATGTATTGTGTTGGTCTTAGATGACACCCTGCAGAACTGCACGGTGGAGCTGGCGACCCTCGGGGACCTGCGGCTGGTGGAGAGGCCCACCGGCGTGGTGCTGGCTCCAAGGGACTACGCTACCATCAAGGCACATGTCAAGGTCGCTTCTACTGAGAACGGCATTATATTTGGTAACATTGGTAAGTAAGTTTAATATAATTTTAAACATTGATTTGGTATTTATTACCTCAGAAAATAAGATGGTACTTAAACAGGCGAGCAATTGAATGAAGTCTTTTGAATAAAAAGGAATCTCGCTCCTACACTAATTGTACTACTACACTACACTCTTGGTACTAATTGTTTTAGAATTTCATTTTTCAAACTAAAAAAATCCTGTTTTGGTGTGAAAAAAACGATCAAATATTATTTCTAAAATAAATTAAAAAAACTAGACAGATGACGTTACTACTGACGCTCGTAAAAGTTGGCATGGTCCGTTGATTCGAGGACAGAGCCCTTTACTATTGAAATTTCTATGATCTATAATCAATAATAAACAATAAAAAAATCGATTATTCAGAAAGTTAAGTTTTTTTTATAACCGTTTTTAGACTTTCGAGACTTTTACACATACTCATGTTTTTTACTGTAAACGGGACTTATTCGCGATTAAAATTAAAACGGTTACGATACCTTCTACTTTCCGACGTTTCGAACGGGTATACCGCTCGTGGTCACGGGTAGACTGTAACCCGTTCGAAACGTCGGAAAATGGAAGGTTACGTAGCCTTTTTAATTTTATCCTGAATAAGTCCCGTTTACAGTAAAAAAACATGAGTATTATTTATAGCCTAGCTTTGCTTCGCGGCGTTACACTATTGACCGCGGTACTCAGAGTTGGTGTCCGTGTGGTGACGGATTAATGTCCGTGTGGTGACGGATTAAGAATACAGAGTGTCACCACCCATATTCATCCCGCGGGTGTCGTAAAAGACGACTAAGGGATAAACTACGCAAGACAACATCGACGCAAAGAGAAGGAAAACTTGAAACCAACCCTATACCAACTCTGTCTGGCCAGCGTGGTATAGTAGGCCAAAACCTCCTTTCTAAGGAGAGGCCTATGTCCAGCAGTGGACTGTTTAAGGCTGTTGAAGATGATGACTCAGAGCTAGTTGTAAACAGAGGTATGAGTGAGGTGTTGTACGTTGTCAGTGTACGAGGTGTCGGGCGCGTCCATGGACCGCGGCGTGGTGGTTCTCAACGACATCCACATCGACATCGTCGACTACATCCAGCCCGCCGCCTGCAGCGACGCGGACTTCCGACAGATGTGGGCCGAGTTCGAGTGGGAGAACAAGGTACCATCTACTCTCATCACTGTCACTCTCTATCCCCCACCCCCCACCCTTTATAACAAGGAGGGAGTTATGACTTCAGCCCCCCTAGCCAAGTTTGTTTCTTTTATGTTTTAGCCTACAAAAGTGACTCTTCTCTGCCTAATGGAAAGCATGAGTAAAATCTAGGAGTAGGGGCACATGGTGACCCATACCATGGCGGTCTGTTTAGATAATTCTGCATTATTTTCCGACTGCCTCGATGGCGCAGTGGTAGTGTATGCGACTGCTGTGCTTGAGGTCTCGGGTTCGATTCCCGGGTCAGACCAAATGTTTATGTGATCCATAAATATTTGTTCCGGAGTTAGGGTGTTTTCTGTGTATAATATGTATATATTTAAAAAAAAGTATTTATATCAGTTGTCTAGTACCCATAATACAAGCTCTGCTTAGTTTGGGACTAGATAGCGTTGTGTGTAAGATGTCCGAAATATTTATTTATTTATCAGGACTCGAATTAAGACTGCAATAATGAACTTAGGTCTATACCTAAGTTCATTATTGCAGTCTTAATTCGAGTCCTATGTACCTGTACCTATGTACATCAATATATTTCAACATGAAAGACATGACATTCAAAATTTGTTTCAATTCTGTGTCTGTTTTATCACAAGTTTATGAAATAGAAAATGTTTATGTTGATTTTTATTAAAACATTTACAAATGTTGGAATATATTTACGTATTACACTACAATTTATTGATTATTCAGTCCAGCTTCGCACGGTTATAACTCTCGTTTTTCCTCCACTGAAATGTACATAAATAAATTAAATTGTCAGTCTGTATGTAATGTCAAATTAACCCCTTTTTTTGCTAAGTGTAGATTGTATATTCAAAAATCATAAAAGAAACTTTATTTTTTTTTGTCGTGTCTGTTTATTCCGGTTAATCTCTGAAACGGCTGAATTTTGACGGAATTTTCGTCGTGGGTTCAAATCCCACGTGGGACAACACTTTGTGTGATTCAGAAATACTTATTCTGAGTCTGGATGTTATTTGCTTCATGTATTTCTGTAAAGTCCCGACAGAAGAATATATTGAGGGAGTCTTCTTAAAAAAAATATGTGACAAGATGGCTACCAATATTTGTGGTTGTTATTCGAAGGTATCGGTGAACACTAACATCACAGACCTGAGGGAGTACTTGCAGCATCTTCTGGCTTCTACCAACATGAAGTGTCTTACACCAGAGAAGGTAACGTAAAATATTTTATTATTCTGAATATTTATAGGAATATATTTGTGGAGGAACGGGTTTTGTGATCCTCCATCACAAAGGGAGGATCCTCCGACCAGGCGAGGTGATCATGCCTGGCGGGCTACTGCCCAACGGTTGAGGTAGGGATGTTGTATATATGCTAATCGGCGTGAGAATTTCTCTATCGCGATTCAATCAATAACCATTTTTTTATTTCTTACTTTTTACGACAAATAATGGCTTATTTACGAAGCAATTTTAAGCCATATACTGTATGGCTCCTTATACAATTAAGTACCTTAAATACATTGTGTATTTAATATTGATTAATATGGCCATTTACAGTATGTAATTTAAATTAATATTTTTAGAGATATTACAGATTTAAAATGCAGGAACAAAACGATTGTGGCGGTACCGGCCGGGGCCCGTTAGTGGTCGCTACTGTCGATTCGTCACTATTAGTTAATAACTTAATACAATACTTTTATAAGAATTAATATTCTAAGGCGGTACGAAGTTCGCCGGGTCAGCTGGTCTCTGTATAAATTCCATCGCAGGAATATATTGTCGTTATGATAACTGCCTTGTTGGTCTAGTGGTCAGCGTATGCGGCTGCTAATCAAGAGGTCTCGGGTTCGATTCCCGGGTCGGACCAAATATTTGTGTGATCCATAAATATCTGTTTCGGAGTTTGGGTGTTTTTCTATGTATAATATGTATGTATTTACAAAAAAAGTATGTTAATGTATGTTAATGCTCTGCTTAGTTTGGGACTAGATGGCGTTGTGTGTAAGATGTCCGAAATATTTATTTATTTATGATGGTAATGTGTGTGGGCAGGCTTTATCGGGCCAGTGCGGGTTCATGGCCGCGAACCTGTACGCGCGCTCGATCTTCGGCGAGGACGCGCTCGCCAACCTCAGCATCGAGACGCCGCTGCACAAGCCCAACTCGCCCGTCGTCGGACACGTCAGGATCCGCGCCAAGAGCCAGGTAAGGAAACGTAGTGTAGGACTCCCACAGGCGAGGTGGAGTGACGACCTGCGTAAGATGGCTGGCAGGAGCTGGATGCGAGAAGCCCAAAATCGATCAGAGTGGTGTGTAATGGGAGAGGCCTATGTCCAGCTGTGGACTGCGATAAGCTGATGATGATGATATCAAAAATAAAAACTGAGGAATGTCAGTTATGTATACGTAATAGTTACGTAACAGGCCTTCGATTGCGTGTATGTCTGTTTTTGGCATTGTAACCTCCGAACGGATAAACTGATTCTGAATTGGTTTCTTTTAGCACAGAATACATAATAGTACCTGTACAGAAGACTCACTCCGAAAAGTAAATTAAAGTTATAGATACCCTCGGTGTCAAAAGATTAAGTTCAATTCAGATCGCACAGCGCCGAATCACTACGATTATATTTACCTACAGTTGCGTCTCTTTCTATCACGTAACTCTTAACTGTTCTGACGATGTCTGTTCGACCGGCGTGTCTGACCCGGCAGGCAGCCGGCCGACTATACCTAAACTGCGGAGTGACACCCCCCTGCTTTCAGTTTGAAAGGTGAATTAGTCGGGAGTGTTCTTAGCTATGTTTGATAAAAATGTCAGAAGTTTTGTATATTTTTTTAAATTTAAATGTAATTCGACTTCTTCTTCATCTTCTTTGACATCTTGATTGAAAGTATTTATACTCACGACATATATAATATCCCCAGGGTATGGCGCTATCTCTCGGCGACAAGATCAACATGATGCACAAGACACCGCCACAGAAGCCTTCAACACCACCATCGAACCCCATACCCGCCGCGTGAATCACACACTAGGTAACAACTGCACTTATATGACATGTTGTATTTAATTTACAAAAAGTATTAAAACAGAAACCCTTGAAAGTGGTATTAAGGATTATTTATAATGTCAGTAATAAAAATTGTAGTGTAAATGTAAGTTTAATAATTAAAACATAATATTTTACAGTTTACTTTCTTTACAACAAGTGTGATAAAATGTGATTGATTTGTTTGTTCTGTGCTTCGTTGGTCTAGTGCATAGCGTATGCGGGTTCAAATCCCTAGTCGGGCCAAAAAGTGTTTTTGGGTTTATCTTAGGAAATTCCTAATAGCAGCCCGGAGTTTGGAAGTTTGGCGGTTGATTCACACCCGTGCCTTAGAGAGCACGTAAAGCCGTGGGTCCCGGTTGTCATGAACATCTATGGCAATCGTTATTGGGAAGTCAGTGCCCTCAAATTTACTGACAACTAGTTCAACCTTCGAATTTCAGTTCTCCCTTAGGGTTGCGGAGGTCCGATGTCAGTCGCTCCGTGGAAAAACTGAATTCAGGTAAAACCGGTTGAACTAGTAGCCGACCCCAAATAATATTGGGAATAAGGTTAGGAAGAAGATTTATTTGTTGAGTAACATCTTTCTTCTTGGAAGGGGGATGGAAATGTGTAACAGGGAAGAATGCGTGCACTTTTTGATTAGACCAATGAACGCGCGTGCATCAGATGTTACAGATCTTATCGATTATTTGTTTTATGTGTCATATCTAGTGCGGTTGTTATATATCGTGTTATATTATGTAGTTCTACTTATTATTATAAATTTATTGTATAATTAAATATATTAAAATAAGCATATATATCGTTTTTATTTTGTACAGCATGTCTTGAAATCTGAGTGTTCGAAACCAACATCAACATAGTGTGATCAAAGTCTGGTTTGATATTTTAGTTAACTTTTCGTTCACTAGATGGAGCTGTTCCATACTTAGATCGCGCTATCGTTCTATTACACGTATTAGTGTATAAGGCACGACTGCATGGTTGGCCTAGTAGTTTAAGCAGTCGCCATGCCTCTTTCTACTAAGGCAATTGTTGTGGGTTTAAATCCTAAACGGGATAACACTTTGTGTGATCCACGAATTGTTATTCTGAGTCTGGGTGTGCTTTGTGTCCATTTCTTGTCAAAGTCCCCCGCCACACAGGAATGTATTCCTAATGCGGGAGTTATCTTTTTTTTTAAATGGAAGCGAAGTAAGTACCTAACTAAGCAGTGTATTAATTAGGATATGGAAGACTATAAATTTTCTATTCTGGCTACTTCCACATCCAATGAATGAAAAACATGCTTCAGCGCCATCTAACGATGACATATCGAACTACTTAGAAACTCCTGAATCGCAATGAACTTTCTCACTCCGATTAGTATATACATACATACTAATGTACAATTTCCCAACGTCAATCCTTATGACTGACTCAGACCCACTCATAAGTAATGATGTAGACCCATCCTTTTTTGCTGGGAGGAACATAGCGCCCATTCCACCACATTACATACAAACCTAACATATTTATGGCTGATGATGATGATGATTAATTTAACACCAATTTTCACCCCAAAGAGGCTATAATTTAATGGCCTTCCCCACGGGCGATAGAATCGCGTCACACGGCGATAGTATCGCAGCGATCCTATCGCCCGTTGAAGACGGCGCCTTAGTCGTAAACTGGCAGTCGTAAATAAAAAACTATACAGCCTTATGAAATAAATTAGTTTATTGTATCGTCATAGGTGTATCGACGTAAGTGCAAAAAGTTCATGTTCCGTAACGAATGATTCAACAGTATAAATAATAAAAATAATTTATAATAGTAATAAGTTAATGGATTGGTTACAAAACAGTTCATCCGACGCGTCCGTGCCGTGTCGGCGATCTAGCTTCCCTGATCAGGTCCGTAGGTAACGTCTGTAACAAATAAACAATATGTATGTATAATACCTATACACATTACTTCGTGTTTATTTATATACAGGAATAAATTTTCACGGTGTTTCGAATATTTATCATTGATGCTAGGATTTTCTACCCCTGGCAAAATTTAAATGGCAACAAACGCGAAGTACATATTTTACCTTTCCAAATCGTTTTATAAATTAATTGAGTTCCCAGGTAACAAAAATAAAAATTCAACGAAATAGTTAACCACTGGACTACAAAATAGAATTCAAAAACTTACTTATTCCTCCTCCTCTTCTTCCTCTTCCTCCTCCTCCTCCTCTTCCTCCTCTTCTTCCTCTTCTTCAACGACTTCCTCTTCCTCCTCTTCAGGTTCAGGCTCGTATAGAGGTTCGTCGTCTTCGGGTTCAGCCTTCACGTCCTCCTCGCCCTCGGGCGAATCGGTGTCGCCCTTCTTTTTGCCGGGCCTCTCACCGAACCACTTGGGCAGTCTCGCTGTAGTTCAAATTCCAATATTAATACATACATACGAAATAGATATTCGATCACACAGGCTGAGAGCATACAACGCGGTGGCACCGCTGATTTTGTATAATGCAAATATATAGGTAAAAAATCAAAGCACTGAACTTGTATTATGAGTACTAGACAACTGAAATAAATACATATATGTATATATATATATATATATATATATTTAGAAATACATATTATACATAGAAAACACCCAAACTCCCAAAACAAAAATTTGCCGATCACACAAAGATTTGGTTCGACCCGGGAATCGATCCCGAGACCTCAGGCACAGGAGTCGCGTACACTACCACTGCGTGACCGAGGCAGTCATTTTTACTCCCGGAGTGTGTGCGTCTGTATCGGAGGGATACTTAAAATTCTGGTCACGCGAGTTTTGAAATAAAACAGCTGCTCCACCGCTGTTGGCGCGGGTAAAACCCCATAATGACTTCTTAGCCTGAGTAATATTTTCTTTTCTCGTAAATATGTAACGTAACAGCAAAGGGTTAGAGTTAGGTGATGTGTCAGAATCGAAATGATTCATTGCAAGAGCTCAGCTATTTGAAAGCCCTTCCCTAGCCAAGTAGCAAACGTTTTCCCCTTTCTATTCTATTCTCTATTCTCTTGTTTCATTATCTGATGTCGCTCGGTCACGTGATCAAAACTAAATATTAGCCAATTAAACCAGAGAATCATCATCATCAACAACCTTTAACAGTCCACTGCTGGACATACGCCTTTCCTTTGAAAGGAGGTTTAGGCCTACTATACCACGCTGGCCAGACGGGTTGGTAAAGGGTTTGTTTCAAGTTTTCCTTCTCTTGGCAGTGATGTTAGCTGCTTATTTTGTTCCTTTAGTCGCCTCTTACGACACCCATGGAATGAATAGGGGTGGTGACACTTTGTATTCTTAATCCGTCACCACACGGCTAATATAAAACTAAGGGAAATAGAATAGAAAACGAAAAACTGGGAGGCTAGTAAGAAGGGTACCTGTAAACCTGTTTTAGCTATTGTTGCTTTCTGCATAACTCGTAATAACGAAATGGCTGTTTTCTGCATAACTCAGTTCAATTATAGTTTACTTAAAAAAAAACTTAAGGATTAAATACACACATATTTTCTGTAACATTTTCATGTTCGATTAGTTATCTAAATATGTGTTATATACAATATAAAAGTTGTAGGGACATCATGCGACAAGATAAAATTCAGAACTTGTGCGTGGATCTTGGAGGTTTCATTCACTGATGTAATTATTACGAGTTTATTTCACAGGGATATTTACACTAAATTTGAATTAAGTAAAGTTTCCTTTGTGATCTGTTCAATGATATGAAGTAGATATGGAGTATGTACTCCTATGTGGATTGAGTTTTCAAACTATATGAATATTTCAAATCGTTACAATAATCACGTTGGATTTGCAACACAATCTCAAGTACGGCCAGGACAATCCATCTAATATTATAAATACGAAAGTAACTATGTCTGTCTGTCCGGCTTTTGAAGACAAAACTACTGAACCCATTAATAAGAAATTGGGTACACATAGTTTAGAGTTTGAGGAAGGACGGAACTGCGGGCGAAAGTTAGTAACTAATAATTTTGCCTGAGACCTAAGTGGAAGTGACCTCAATTTGTCAACGATTTTCTTCTTCACCAATTTTCAAATACTAATAATAGTTTGTTTTTCTTTTAAACGATTTATAGTCATAAACTTTGACGTCAATTTGTTAAAATTAAACCATATATTTTCTCCATCGAATAGTATGTACGTATAAATTTGGATAGTATTGACTCACTCTTTTGCCTGCCGCCGAATTGATCGGTCCTCTCTTGCCACACCTTCTCGAGGAAGTCCTTGTTCAGTTTCTCAAGGTCCTATAGGAATCGTTAACACAGGGTAAATATGATGAGGAGCACATCACCAGGACAGTTTACGTTTACAATAAAAGACTAGCGAATTTTTCTACAACTTTGTGCGCCATTTTTTAAATTTAAGCGGGAAATGCAGTTTTTTTTTTAAATTGAGAACTTTTTTCTGTCAAGTAGAAAAATTCACTAAGCCAATATGAAGGTTCATCTAGGTAAACACATGGAGTCTCATGCCATGAAGACATGCTTCTAAGGGTACATCGCACACAGGACCGGACGCAAGGTCTGTCTTACTTTTGGTGCGGTTCATGAAGTCTTTCATCCTATCGTTCCATGTTTTATCCAGATATTCCGCCCATTGTGTATCTAAACCCTGCGTTTAAATG
This sequence comes from Phragmatobia fuliginosa, assembly GCA_932526445.1. NCBI lineage: Eukaryota > Metazoa > Arthropoda > Insecta > Lepidoptera > Erebidae > Phragmatobia > Phragmatobia fuliginosa. Next base: position 1,280,694 of record OW052063.1, on the reverse strand, counting down.
TCATCATCAATGTTAAGTTATTTTTTTTAATTGTATTCACAACCTTCGTTAATCTTTATAAAAGGTAATTCCAGCGTTAGGAATATATCGGAGGGCTTACTTTACAGACACACATCACAGAACAACAATTTTTAGATCAAGTGTCGTCCCATATGGGGATCAAACCCACAACACGAATAATATCTGGCCATTTCTACTTTGGTTTTTACTATGTAAATAATAAATAAATATTTTTGGCCATCTAACACACAACATCATCTAGTCCCAAACTAAACAGAGCTTGTATTATGGGTACTAGATAACTGATATAAACACTTAAACACATTTTTTTTTATAAATACATACATTTTATACATAAAAAACACCCAAACTCCGAAACAAATATTTGCAGATCATACAAACATTTGATCCTACCCGGGAATCGAACCCGAGACCTCTTGATCAGCAGCCACATACGCTAACCACCAGATCAATAACGCAGTGAAATATACTTTGGTTTATATCTTAGAATCATAGTCAATTTATTTATTCAGGTGTAGTTGCGGCAACTCTTAAAATGTAGAATTCAAAATAAATCATGTATTTTAAGTGAAATTGAGCAGGTAGAGAAAGTGACGTGGAATTAGATTTTGGCTGTAGGCCAATTTAATTTACAGTTGATAAGTGCGCATTTACAATTGAACTCCCATCACTTCAGTTGCTAACCTGGTAATAGAAGATTAATTGTAATGTCATATAAACATGCCCAATACTTACACCCTCGAACAACTTCTTCTTGTCGTCGTAGGACCTTGTGTCGACACGACGCTCGTATTTGGACGCTACTTGGATTTTGGGCTGGAAATGTCAAACATTTTTTGATTAATATTTGTACAATAAAATTGGTTAATATTATATTATTATTTCTTCGTTTCGTAGGCAATGTACATATGAGAACACTAGCTTCTTTACGTAAAATAAGGGTTCACTTAAAATTGCTTTCGTCTTTCAAACCAAGAAAAATTTTAAGTGAATTTCTAAGGCAGATTTTAAATTCCTTATTAGATTTTTTTATTATGTAAGTTTTGGCATCAACCTGTATCATTCTGTCTGTCTGTATCTTGTATATTATACTATGTACATGTAATTTGTTCTGATACGTACCGGGTGCTTGCCTGTGAGTGCTTCGGGGTCAAGACCCTTCTTGAGGGCCTTGTGCCTCAACTGTTGCTTCTGTCTTTCTTTGAGCTCTTTTAAGTCGTAGTCCTGCCTCTTTTGCCTCTCCTCGAGATCGTATTTTTCGGTCTCAAGTTTGATGATGCATTCCCAGAGTTCCGTAGCTTTCGCTCGGAGCTTGTCTGTGGAGAGACCCTCAATGTTCAAAGGCTTGATGCGGATGGACAGGGAAATCTTCTTCTCCTCTTCCAACTGCTCTTTGGTCTTGTTGCGTTCCAGTTGCGCATTGCTGAGGCCGAACTATAATCAAAAGGTATTTAGTTCTACTATAATCAAACTAACTATAATAACTATAATCAAAAACCATGAAAGGATTTCGATGTACAGATGGAGAACTTTTCTTCTAATTAAGCTGTTTGTACACTTACGTTATCGCTCTTCTTCTGGATGGTGAAATTAGGTCCGACCTTGGTGGAATCTTTCATGGCCTGGAGCATAGCCTGGCGTTTCTTCTCGGCCTCCTCGAGTCGCTGCCTCTTCTCTTCGATGTCACGTTGTTTCTTCTCCTCAATCTCGCGTACTCTCCTCTCTTCTTCTTCCTTCTTCTTCTGGGCGAGGCGCTTCTCTTCTTCGGCGCGCGATACCTAAGTTTATGAATACATTGTTTTATATAAACACTATAATTTAATAAATCTTGGACTATAATGTTAATTTTGATGTAGCAGTTGTTACCTTGCGCTTAGCCTGCTTCTCCTTAAGGCGTTTGAGCTCATCTTCTTCCTTGGCCCGTTGTTTACGCCATTCGTTAATGTATTCCTTCAACTGCTCATCCAAGTCCGACCGCTTCTGATCTTGACGCTGTTAAAAATATGTGACAATTAAGAAAAGTATCAAGATTGTTAGGATTCTGTTCCAGTAAAGGTGCTGACAGGCATCTTGTAATTCGCGCTTCATGTATCTGCCGAAATGTTATGTTAACTCTAAGGCGTTGTAGTCGACACTATAAGAAGAAGAATAAGTGTATTCCATTTTTAGATCAACTAGAACTGCCAGAAGACAGCAATTACACAGTTCTTCATCAAAGAACATGTAAATTTACAGGGCTTATAGAAAAATTAAGAATTTAAAATGCCCTGGATTCAAAGTTACGGTCTTTTTTAAGGATTTAATGGTAAGTATGCTTTGGTAATTACCTTGATGAATTCTGGGTCTCCCTCACCCCTGCAAATATAAACAGAATGCATGAATAATCGAGTCTGAGTCCAAGTTCGTGTTAATGTTAGGCAACCGTAGATACAACGGTTCACAATACATATAATTTACTGTTACGGTGATATATTTTTACGGCCATTCGTTAGATCATTTTAAATTGTTTACAATTTTATTTCGACGTATAGGCAGGGACATCGGGTACTGTACATAATGTTAAAGTTTTAGCTTATGTTGGCGTCATATATTATTGTGTGACCACTGTTAACATTAATACTGTTATACGCTTTTTATCTTATATTAAAACTATCGTATACTTACTCACACTTTTATAAAATTATTCTATTTGAGTAAAAAGTTTGTGCAGTTTTGAATTTGACAATTGTATACGGACAGATACACATATTACGGCAATATTATATGTAGTACAAGGTAGTGCATGCTTTGATGTAGTGTTATTTATTCCATGCAATAAATCAAATGTAAGTCGGGTCGACTCGAGCGGTCGCCTGATGACCGACATCTCGTTTGTTTGCAGATCGGCGCGGGCGCAGCACAGTACGCTTTTCTAAAATAGAACTCCTACCAACCGATGTATAAATAGCGACCGAGGACGGCGTGCGGTTGTTTCGTACGCCGAATGATCATCTGGTCGGTTAAGATAAATTTGGGAAACGATCGTAAAATCTTACGCCCGCGCCTTATCGAGTTAATGTTTGGATTATAGTTAGTGACACCACAGAGAGCGGTGCAACTTACGCGATCGATGGTCTACTCCTAGAAACAGAAAACAACAATCAGCCTTCTACTTCTTGTACAGTATAACTACGTCTTTATTGCAAAATTGGTTGTTCGTAACCCAATAAGCGGTGACAATTATTTTGCGTAAAACACGATACAAACACTGCGTCACAGCCACTAGCCCTTCAATTTTAAAATTTCGAAGAAACAGAGTAGATTTTGCTTAAGCACAAAACCACCAGGTATAAGATAGATACATAGGTAGGTACGTTAACGTATGTGCCAATAGTTCGTGGTGCCATAACAAGTTCAGTGGCTCGAAGCAAAGCGATAGAGCATTTCGTACTTAGAGTTTACTTACTCTGGTTTAGGAGCGGGTCTTCAGTTTTGCGACGATGAGGACAGCGACGGGAAAAGAAAATAAAAAAACACCATTAAATCTGTGCACATAGTCGACAAGTAAATATACCATTTATTCAAATCTTTAAGCTTAATAGGTTAGAGCGAAACTCTCGGACACTCAAAAATATGCCAACACTCAAAGTTTATGACAACGTGAATGGAAAGATCAGCTACTTACGTTGTTTGTTATGCACTGATCTTTCCAATAGCATGAAACTGATGAGTTGATTTGTTATATGCGAGATATTCGATGTTAATAAGCACGACTAGCTGCATTGGAGCACCTATCGTAGGTAGTATCTCTGGAAGCAATAAAGGCGATCATGTAAGCGCTACAAGCGTTAGGATCGCTAACTAAACTTAGCCTAAGAAACGAGCGAAGCGTATGAGAGTGCCGGATCAACCAAAAGGCACGCCACTTACTTCCTGCAACAAAAGAGAGAATAGGGTTTTGGTGAGGGCGTGCAAAAAGCCCGAGATTTGGGAGTTCGAAGAAACTGGGAATCACAACTTGCGATCATGCCTCGAAAACTTCACTCTTATCCAAAAAGTTTTGCTATCCATGTACAACTGTGTGTACTTCGTCATTTAATAGTTTTGGAAAATATGATAGAATCGCAAAGGCAAAGAGATCAGGCCGAGAGAAGCTGAAGTGTTTCAAAACCAAACAATTTCTAAAAGAACTAAATTTTGGGGGTATGAGAGGGGCTCGTTGTACTGTTGTCATACTTACGTCTCCGGGACTTCTTCTTCTACTTCCTCCTCCTCGGAGCCACTGTGGAATAGATAGTTGGGATGTTATCATACACATGAGGAATTGTGGAGACACTATTTGTGTGCAGTTAACACGTCACATTTAAGTGCATTTTATATTTAGTAACAAAGGGGGATCACTGGCATCTAAATCTATGAATTGTGTAGGTTTAATGTATGTATTCTAAAAGATTGAGTGAGCTTAAATACGACGACCTCGATACTGTTTTCTTTATAAATACTTACGAATATTCCTCCTCGTCAGACATGGTGGTGGTTTATATAATCTGTAAAAGAAAAATATTTGTTGATGGTATTCCTTTTTTATTAATTAATTCCACTAAAATAAGGTCAAATGATGCAGAAGCACCTCAGCAGGTCACCATAGCGTGGGTCACTATGCTACATTACTCTTGAATTCTACTCGAGCTTTCCATCTGGCAGAGAAAAGTTACCCAGTAAAAAAGCTTGTCTATGACTTAAAATTTGAATAGTATTCTTTTCTGTAGTGTGATATACTATAGACTACACATTAGGTAGGTAGATGGTTTAGTATTAGGTTCAGTAAATCAACTTACTACAAACCATCCGTGTGGTGACGGATTAAGAACACAGAGTGTCACCACCACTATTCAGCCCGCGGGTGTCGTAAAAGGCGACTAAGGGACAAACTACTCAAGACAACATCAATGCAAAGAGAAGGAAAACTTGAAACAAACCCTTTACCAACCCGTCTGGCCAGCGTGGTACAGTAGGCCAATACCTCCTAAGGAGAGGCCTATGTCCAGCAGTGGACTGTTAAAGGCTGTTGATGATGATGATGAAATCAAAAAAAGTGTTGTTTACAAACGAGTCATTTAGATCAGACACAGGAATTATTGGCAGCTCGTCAATAGATGCTTTGTTGACGATGAAGTCGATGATCGATTTATTATTAATTAGAACGTGTTTACATTCTGATACCAAAATAAATTTTATTTTTTTAAGCAGTTGCAGACCGTTACTACACAAGTGTTGCATTTGGTAAAACTGTAGTTATTATTATAATTTAATGAATATCATGCTCCAAGCTTCCAGTAGTGAACCCTGCTAGTTGGGGTTACTTCAATACCATAGAGTTAAATATAAAAAGCCTTGTAGGAATGTCGATTGCATTTGTGTTGATGAATAATTAAATAAGTCGTTTCAAAAAATTGTAAACGACATACTTTTTTTAACGGATGTTCTAATATAATCTGTTCCTTAGTTATTGAAATCAGACCACTATAGTTACGTTACAAATACGTTAACTTGTAAATAGAATAGACTTGTCAATCGCGCCAAATAACTAGTTTCTTTTGTGCCAAAGCTAATAAAAAATTGTGGTAGGCGGTAACGTGAACGCGGGAAGCATGTGTTTTGTTTATGAAGCCCGTTTTATTTTTAGCGGTTTTATCTTTCATACCATCGAGCACACCTACGACCTGGCAACGATTCAAACAAAGTATAAAATTGGATTCGCGTTCGAACTATTGCCTAGGATTCGGATTTCTATAAGACTTGATTTCGTTTCGTGTTTTCGCGGAATTTCTTCGATTTTTTGCCGTTATGTATGAATTTACTTATTTTGAATTTTGTAAATTTTTTTTACATCTTTTAGAAACAAATGGTATATATACGTGTAGCTTTCAATAAGAAAGTGTCAAGCTTAGTTGAATATGAAAGTAAGAATCTTTGAAAGAAATGTTAAAAAAATAAGTACACAAGGTTACTCCAAAATTGACTACGTGACAGAATTCTCATAGTATTATTATACGGTGTTGAATAAGTCTTACTACTTAAATTTTGAAAATTTTCTTTGAATTTGATTGCTGAATTTACTTTCTATCGATCATTTCCTAAATGATCTTTGGAAAGTAACCAACCCATAATTAGCGAACGAAACGAAACGACTAATTTATAGGAACGAAATTAAATTGTAAATATTTTAAAAAATAACGTAGGTACCGTACGATTTTAGAAGCTTAAAAAGTTCAATTTTTTTTATTTAAAATAAATTAACTACAATTATGATTTGTAACATAAAATGTAATTAGGTATACTATTTCTCTTAGAATATTCGTAATTTACCAACATTGTAATTGAGAAATAGTAGTGCGTATGTTTTACTCAAGAAGCTGAGCAATATTTTTTGCAAATTTTGATTTAAAATTTAGTTTAAACTTAGTACTTTGAATTCTAATTGGATCCGTAGACTGAGTTATCATTTATTTTTAAAATAACCTTTAAGCTTTTAGAAATTATCTTTTTCTAAAATTATATTCTAGTTCCAATACTATAAGGTAGTTAGTCCCTTGTTTTATATAAATAGTTTCATTCAAAGTCAAACAATTACAATTTTGATTTATATTTTTTATCTTACAAATTGAAAGAGAACTAAACGCTTTAGAGAACCAAAAATATAAGAGTAAGTACATATTTATTTATATTATTTGTTTCCATATGTAAGTATTACATTGTTATTTTTTATTAAAATTAATATTATATTACAATGTTAGAAGCAATATAACATTTAAATATATAAATAATTAAATGTTATATTGTTTATCCAGTTCTATGCTTGTTTGAGTGTTCATATCACGAGTTCACAGATTTCCATTAGGATTAGTAAACTTAATTTTAACAGCTACTCTAGTACTTTGATTCAGTCAGAGGGGAGTCAATATGGCAGCTATCATAATATGTAAAAAGTACTAGTACTTAGCACATAATTTTACAAACGTACAAAGAATTAAGCTGCAAAAAAATGTTAGTTTTGGTGTTAAGTTTCTCAGTTACACTCGGGCAGGTATAGTGTGTAGTGTATTGTGTACAGAGCGAAAAGTATACTACTTTTTTCAGATACAATTTTTCAAAATTTTCGCTCATTTTCATGCATGTGGAGATTGGCACTAAAACCGTAGGGTTCAGCGCTTGCGAGTGGCGGGCGGTAACGTAATCCGGCGCACTATACAAGGAGTTTGCTTAGAGATTGCGCGGCGGCGCCCGCGCCCGTCCGCATTTGGCACATACCGCGCGCGTATTTTTAGACCAGCCTCCTTACGAGCCATCTCTCTTATCTTCGACGTTTCCGAACTTTCAATCCACAAGGACACATTATCCTACACACTATACTGGCTGGCTCCGACACTGGCACTCTCACGCACGGCACTTACGTCGCACGGGAAGAAGACGGTCACTCAGTCACTCGGCACTGGTTCTTCGACCGGCAGCACAGCGACGTTGGAATGTGGAGTCCGCGGCGACCGGGGCGGCTCTGACCGGCGGCGGGTGCTAGTACGGCCGCGCGGGCTCGCCCCCCGCACCCCGCTACTATATTTAGCCCCGGTCATTTTTGAGCCGACGATTACAAGCCAGCTCCGATTTCTATGGGGAAACTACACGGCCCAGCCCGGCTCGCTTCCACGCTTGCAGGTGCAACGGACAATCGAAGGAGGAAGTTTAATCTTCGGTTGCTGGGTGCAACAACGAATAAATTAGTTCTTGTCGCACATATCACAGAGAAAATTAAAGATTTCAGAAATCTAAGTATCAGACATCCCGTCATATAATAAATACTAAAACAACGGACTTACCAAAACACCCACTTCAATCATTTATTGTAATGGTTTATTGTAAGAAACATGCCGAACAAATAATAAATATTTCGGACATCTGACACACAACATCATCTAGTCCCAAACTAAGCAGAGCTTGTGTTATGGGTACCAGACAACTGATTTAAATACATAAACATACTTTTTCTTTTAGTAAATACATACATATTATACATAGAAAACACCCAAACTCCGAAACAAATGTTAGCAGGTCATACTTAACATTTGTTCCGACCCGGGAATCGGACCCGAGACCTCTTGATCAGTAGCCGCATAAGCTGATTAGCTTATGCGGCTACTATATAGTGATTACTAGACCAACAAAGCAGTCAAAATAATACCAATAATGTTATTGAATAAGACTTCACGGATGTCGTGGTGGCTTGAGGTCGCCGTTTCCTACAGCACATTATTGCGGGTTCGATCCCCACATTATAGAACAATTATGTGTGATCAAGAAATTTTTGTACTGAATCTTTTTACCGATCCACGATCGCCAACGTGATATAGTAGACCAAAACATCATTTTCCAAGGAAAGACTAATGCCCAGCTGTATATTACTAAAGGTGACATTTCAATCAACAACCCAAAACGTGCCACTGCTGGGACACGGATCTCCTCTCAAGAGACGGTGAAAGGTTAAAGTTGACATATACTTGTCAACTGCAGACATTACAACAGAGTTTACAACCATGCTCGATGACTTTTTTTTAACGTGTGGTAACCTCTCCGGGCTATCACCCCACCAGGGTTTGTGTGAAGTGCCGGGTCTTACCCACTAAAACCACAGTGTACCAATCTGCACCTAAAATAGGAGGAATCCAGGAATTACTGTTATCAAGATACTTTGATCCCTCCCAGAACTACTGAATATAGGAACTATATCTTCCATGCTAGGTCTGCCGATCTTCAGGTCTTTCATGATTCCAGGTTTTTTTTTATTACTAATGTTGCTGTTTTAACGCAACTGATCTTTAATGTACCGTTTTTGAAGGGCGTACCTTAATGCATTTTCATGTAGGACATTGTGTTGACAACTAAGTTCAGGGCAGAAGATGTTAGTGGAAGAAAGAGAAACCAATATGGGTTTGGGCTCCGGTAATCTGCACTTTTTGGGTGAAAACCAACGAAAGAAGTGTTTTTCTGTAAAACCTGGCTATTAATTTCTATTATATTTTCTAGTATCTAGCTGAAACAGAATGGTGGAAATATATAAATAAAAAACAAAATAAATCAACCCATAACGTTCCACTGTTGGGCTCGGAAGAGGGCTAACGCTCATCTCAGGAGATGGCTAAGGTCATACGTCCCCACACTGGTTGAGTACTGGTTGAGGACTGGCAAGACACGTTTTGGATACGTAATCTCCAACTAAGCTTCACGATTGTTATCTTATGGTAGTAACCGGAACCGACTGTTTAACGTGACCTCCGAATCACGGAAACGCTCAAAACATATCATGCCACAAACGGTCACCCATCCAGGTACTGACCGTGCCGTCGTTGCTTACCTTCGGTGATTGTTTCCAATCACCATTATTTAAGGAAAAAACAAGACCAAGGTCTTTTTGGTCTACTCTAGTTTCAGTTTTATTTTCCCATCTGAGACTTTTGATATTCTTTAACCTATATGTCTCGTCTAATCCATTTTAACCCCCGACGCAATAACGAGTTTGTGTGTGTGTGTCTGTATGTGGCATCGTAGCTCCCGAACGGATGAACCGATTATGATTCCGTATTTTTTGTTTGAAAGGTGAATTAGTCGAAAGTGTATAAAGCTATGTTTGATAGAAATTGGACCAATCGGTAGGGGTTTTTTGAAATTTTTAATTTTACTTGTGTTTTATTTTCATCCCTATTTATATTATTACCATCACAATCGAAAACAAAATCACTTTTAGTAAATGTCTTTCCGAGTTAGACTTTTAAAATGAAATGAAAACATACAATTATGCAGTAAGTACTCAGATACACTGACCATATAATTTTGTAAACTGATTAGAATCTATAAATTGGAAACTAGTATGTGTTAGGAACTGTTGTATGAGTCTTATAACTTGAATTCCATTAAATTAAAAAAGCTTATATAGGCCACAATTTAATCAAAAACTATTATTTTATATTTAATTTGGTAATACAGAGTTAGGTATTGCGTTAAAATTAATGGGGATCTAATGTTTACTAAAAGGTAATAAAGTTTATATATATTTGAAAGCAATATATAGAATACTTAATAATATATCACACATCGAACATCTAACACATTACGCCATCTAATTGAAAAATCGGCCAAGTGCGAGTCGGACTCGCCCATGAAGGGTTCCGTATCAACAAGTAACATTATATAAAAGTTCTTGTAGTTCGTTGATTAAATGAAAGGTAAATTGCTGTTTACGCTTTATGACATATTAAAAAAAAACTACTTACTAGATCTTGTTCAAACCAATTTTCGTTGGTAGTTTACATGGTAATGTACAACATATATTTTTTTTAGTTTTATCACTCTCTTATTTTAGAAGTTAGAGGGGGGGGGACACACATTTTCCCACTTTGGAAGTGTCTCTCGCGCAAACTATTCAGTTTAGAAAAAAATGATATTAGAAACCTCAACATCATTTTTGAACACCTATCCATAGATACCCCACACGTATGAGTTTGATGAAAAATTTTTTTATGAGTTTCAGTTCCAAGTATGGGGACCCCCAAAATGTTTTGTTTTTTGTCCATGTTTATGTGAAAATCTTAATGCGGTTCTCAGATTACATCTACTTACCAAATTTCAACAGTATAGCTCTTGTAGTTTCGGAAAAAAGTGGCTGTGACATACGGACGGACAGACAGACAGACAGACTTGACGAATCTATAAGGGTTCCTTTTTTTGCCATTTGGCACCGGAACCCTAAAAACCAAGTAGAACTTGTGTTATTAGAACTGTGTGACGACATTTTGTAAAAATGTATCTTATTTTTTTCTCAACAGGTACTGAAATTAGTAACCAATTATCGATTTCAATAACGAAAATCAAATGTTCAATTCAATTGATATCCATAATATTTAATATCTAGATCTAAAAGTTGTGTAAACCTGCTAGATTGTATACAGATTTAAACTCATACTTAATGCTAGCTTCTGCTAAATAGTAGCCTATGTGATAATCCGATATGTAAGCTATATTATTGTGAAGTTTTATCAAAATCCATTCAGTAGTTTTTGCGTGAAAGAGCAACAAACGTACATACATACAATTTTTCGCGTTTATAATATTAGAATAATTTAATAAACCGAAGAGTTAGTTTTCTTGAATGCGCCAATCTCTTTAGCAACTGATCCGATATGAAAATTTTTCCACTGTTAGATTGACTATTTATCTAGAATGGATATTGGCTACGGCTACGACATTTTTTTTTTCCTTTTGAGAGCTTATATTAAGTGCGCTGCATACGGTTAAAGTTTCTCAAAAATAATGTATAAAAGAATTGTTCCCCTTTATACGTTTCAAAAAAAGTCAACGACAACAAATGCCTATATTATAAGGTCACTAGTTGACCCAGCGAACTTCGTACCGCCCAACTTTAAAATTCCAGAACTTGATCGCAGCGCCACCTACCGGGTCCAATTGCGAATCTAAACCATTCCCAGATCCCCTTGAACACACACAAAAAAATTCATCAAAATCGGTCCAATCGTTTGAGAGAAGTTCAGTGACATACACACTCACAGAAGAATTATATATATAAAGATATATTATTCATCATCAAGAACCCATAACGTCCCACTGCGTGGCTCGGCTCTCCTCCCAGGAGAGGGTTAAGGCCATACGTCCCCACGCTGGCCGAGTGCGGGTCTGGGGACTACATAATCTTGTCGTTGGATGTTTTTAAATCGCATAAAGGCCTCCAACTAAGCTTAACGACTGCTATCTTATGAAAACCGGGACCGACTGCTTAACGTGACCATAATATATCATGCCACATACGGTCACCCATCTAGGTCTGACTGCGCCGTGGTTGCTTACCCTCGGTGATTGTTTCCAATCACCTAAGGCCACTCGGCTACGCGAGTTGTGCGACAAATGTCAACGGATTTGTATGGCGGTTAGTCGCTTGGAGACTAAAATCGTTGAGTATCGGAGATTTGCGTAGCCTTGTGTACGAAGTGCCTTAGAGTTGTGCTAATGTCAGCATTCTCTACTCTCAATTTCTCATTAGTATAAAATTATCTATAATAGTTTAAATTTGGCTTTCTGTTTTGTGTAGGTACCTAATGTACCTTCATCTCAAAGAATTGAAGAAGAGGTTCCCTTTTCTGCATTACTGTATACTGAGTCTGGGACTACAGGGATATTCGTATCTACCTAATATAGATCTAAGAAAAAAATGCACTGTTTTTGCTATATCAGGTCTCTATTCTTGAATGTTATAATACGGCCGGTGTATCTTAGCGTATCAAGATATATGTTGGCCGTGGTATGCCGCATTTGGCAGTGCGGCAGCACGGGACCCTTACCTTCCGACTGACGCAGGTTCTTTCCGGGCATGGTTGCTTCGGAAAGTACCCGCACTCGGTCGCCAGGAGGGAATTGAGTCCCGCCTGCCACCACTGCGACTGCAGTGAGGATACGGCTCATCACACGCTGGCGGTCTGCCCCGCATGGGAGTCGCAGCGCCGGGTCCTCACTGCAGTCATCGGAGGGGATCTCTCGCTGCCGGCCGTCGTTCGTTCCATGGTCGGCAGCGAGAGCGCATTCACCGCGGTCGCAACCTTCTGCGAGGACGTAATCTTGCAGAAGGAGGTGGCGGAGAAGGCCCGAGAGGATGACATCCAATCGGACCAGATTCGCCGCCGGCGACTCGGGCGGCGGAGGCGCGAACATCTGCGCCTCATGCCGCCTTGAGTGTGGCCGCGGGTGGACGGGACGGGTTTTCCCTCCACCCGCACTATGTGGCCAGCCGCGAGGGGGCGGCGTCGGTGTGTGCCGGACGCCGCCTAAGAGAGGATCGTCGTACAGAGACGGTGCCCGCATCAGGAGCGGGCAGGCGCTGGAGAAGTTCAGAAGGAGATCCCACCCTGGACTTCTCCCCCTCCTAAACGGAGAAGCGCGGAGAGGGCACACTGTGTGTTTTTTAGTCGGTTCAAGTCCGACACACCACCCCGCCGTAACCCCCGGTGGGGTGACGGTCCATGATGATTTTTCACACATAAAAAAAAAAAAAAAAAAAAAAATGGTATGCCGCATTTAGCTTTGATTTCATCATCACAGTTTTTAGTGTTGCAAGATTTGATGAGCTCCCTTGTAAGCACGGTGGAATTATGTCTTTGAGTAGGCACTATAATAATTTATTTTATGTTTTTAAATATTCTTAAAAGTCGATACACACTTGGTTGGAAAATAAGCCAACAGTTCGCTAGATGATTCGCAGTAAAAAAAAACCCCTAAAAACTGATAGATCTGAATAACTGTTATTATTTTGTAGAATAGTCAGTTTGTAGAGCCGTAGATTAGGGCTTTCACACACTGGCCACGCGCTCACGCGCGTGGGCGCGTGGCAGCAGATCACGCGCGCGGCGACGGTGGAGCAGATCTGCCCGTTCGAGCAGATTTTACCGCGCCTACGCGCCTGTCGGCTTTGTCGCCAAATTGCTGGGCGTTATTCAATTTCGAATATAAATGTATCCGTGTCCAGATCCATCGTGAACAAGTCCTTATAGCACGAAAACAGGCGCGATACTTGGTTCAATTTCGTATATAAATGTGTTTACTGCTGCGGCCCGCCCCGACCAAGCGCGCGGTGGCAGAATCTGCTAGCGGCACGACGCGGGACGCGCTCACGCGCCTATGGGACTTCACACACTGGCCACGCGCCCAGGCGCGTGAGCGCGTGCCGCGGGCAGATTCTGCCACCGCGCGCTTAGGCGTGGCGGGCCGCAGCAGTAAACACATTTATATACGAAAATGAACGAAGTATCGCGCCTGTTTTCGTGCTATAAGGACTTGTTCACGATGGATCTGGACACGGATACATTTATATTCGAAATTGAATAACGCCCAGCAATTTGGCGACAAAGCCGGCAGGCGCGTAGGCGCGGTAGAATCTGCTCGAACGGGCAGATCTGCTCCACCGTCGCCGCGCGCGTGATCTGCTGCCACGCGCCCACGCGCGTGAGCGCGTGGCCAGTGTGTGAAAGCCCTTAAGTTTTTAGTACATAATAAATAAATCACAATATCATTTAGACACTAGAGGGCACAGGGTCAGAAGAGGAGTTTTTTTTAAAAAGTTCAGTGTATTGTATTGTAACTTAAACCATTTCAAGTAGATGCGATCACGGAAGGCATACAATTATGTACTTTCATAACCGGGACAACCCGGGACAACAACTCCACAAATATTTATTTCATTGCTTGGTAACCATGGGAAGGTTACTAGGAGTGAATACTTTTTTGAAAATGTGTTAAAAAAACCATTATGTACAGACTCGACACTTAATATTTTCAAATAAAAAGTTTACGCCATGCATGGAAGTGTGTTTTCGGTGGGTGAAATTGACTTTAACTTTAGGCAACCCTAATTGCAAATGTCATTTCTTATCAATATTATCAAATGTCAGATTTATTTTGAAAATTGAAATGTAAGACGCGGGGAAATTTGTTTACGTCTTAGATTAAATCACTTAATTTAGAAGTGAATTAATAGTGCCCTATAATTTACATAATGTATTCACCTAATAATGTCAATGATACTTCGACACCTAAACGACGGCGATTAGGAGGAACGAGAATTGTGCGATTAACAAAATTTAATCAAGACACAAACGTACTAGTTAATTGTAGCCCAATTAGGTCTGAAATCGGTGAAAACGATATCGGTGCTATAGAAAGATGTGATTCTCCACATTTGCCGTGTAATCAAGTTGAATTTTTGTACGAATCTAGTAATAATGGTTCAAATAGTGATATACCGGGTTCACCCGCCAATTTAACAAATCTAGGAAAGCAATACCAATCTCTAAACATGAAATCTGAGAAATTATGTATAATTAATAAAGTAACTAGTGAAGTTATTCAAAATACAGGTATATTGAAAGAAATAGAGGATATTTCAGATGATATGTTCGACTCTAAGTTGGAACAATCTGTGCTTAACCACGAAGAAAAGAAGTTCATAGACGAAGTAGAAGAAAGTTTCGACCTCATTAATGAAACGATAGCAAACCTTCATGATGAAATGAAGGATAAAAGTGATTTATTTCAGACTAGAGACTCCTTCCTATTAGATATTAAGGAAAGTTGTGTGGAAAGAAATAGTCAAACAAATTCTAATCAAGTAAAAGTTATAGAAAAACAAGAATCAGTATCCAGTAATAGTTTTTATGGTCTTCCATTGATAACCAAAGGCTTATTTAAGACTTATAGAAATATAGAAAAGTTTTATGGTAAGTTTTAAAATATAACTTGCAGTAATGCATTAAAGGATTGACGGAGCAGTCAGGTGGGTGACCGTTTGTGGTGTGATTTGAAATGAGTGTTTCCGTGATTCAGAGGACATGTTAAGCAGTCGTTCCTGGTCGCCTTTGGGAGGCTTAAAAAAACTAAACCGGGAAGATTACGTAGCCACAATGTGTCTAAAGAATAAAAACCTCCAAGGGCATGATTACGAAGGCACAATGTGTCTTACCAGTCCCAAACCTACACTCGGCCAGCTTCACTTATGGCCTTAACCTTCTCCTGAGAGGAGACCCAAGCCCAGCAGTGGCATACTATGGGTTATGGCATACTAAGGGTTATGGCATACTATGGGTTATGGCATACTATGGGTTATGGCATACTATGGGTTATGGCATACTATGGGTTATGGCATACTATGGGTTATGGCATATGTATCTGTTTTTTTTAAGTTAAAAATATTATTATACCTACTTATATATTTGTTGACACAGACTGGCAAGAAGAGTGTTTAAATTTGAATGCAATAAAGACAAGACAGAACCTTATTTATGCTTTGCCCACAAGTGGAGGCAAGACTCTCGTTGCTGAGGTGTTGATGCTGAGGGAAGTGCTGAACAGAAAGAAAAATGCACTGTTTATATTACCGTTTGTGGCTATTGTACAAGAAAAGGTTAGTATCATAAATTGTGGTGTGTTATAAAATGTCTTTAGACTTTCGGTACTTTTATACATACACAGGCCAGGTTGAGTGATGATTTGCGCAAGACGGCTGGCAGGAGCTGGATGCGAGTAGCCGAGGATCGAACTAAGTGACGTGCAATTGGAGAGGCTTATGTCCAGCAGTGGACTGCGATAGGCTGATGATGATGATGATGATACATACACTTATTTTTTATGTGTGCTTGTTCTGTGTATTTATTTATTAATATATTCATTGGGACAGCTTTGTATATTATGAGTATAATGTATACCCATTGTCAAACCTTTTTTAAGGTACGGTAAAAATACGAAAAAAAAAAAAAGATCCAAAGATCCGTTGTCACTAAGTGTGAAATGTCTAAGGTACTGGGCATGGCTGTACTAGAAACAGCTTGTGTCTTCTAGGGGCTATATAAACTAATTTCATATAAACATGACCTCAATATCTTTGCAAATGTACAAAATTCAGGTACCTATCTGAATTTTCTAACAAAAACTTTTTACTTACATCAAAAAAGCATTTTGTTTTGCCTGTCTGTTCCACCTGTTGACTGATTTTGACGAGACTTCACGAGGCAGGTAACTAATGATATAAGGAGTAACTTAGGTTGCTGGTTTATACTAGCTTCACTCAGCTGCATTACTTATTGTTACATATACATATATATACACATTTATATACATTGTACTTTTACTACAAACCAAGACTAAATAATAAATATCTATAGACAAAAAAAGTTGGAGATGCTGATATAATATTCATTTAAAAGAACAAGACTAGGACTCCCACTCTTCTTAAAAGGTCTTTAATCTGATATTTTTTTTTCTAGATATGGTCTCTATCACCATTTGCAGTACAATTAGAGTTTTTAGTGGAAGAATATGCCGCTGGCAAAGGTCACATACCACCTAAAAAGAGACGAAAAAAGAACAGTATTTATGTAGCCACTATTGAGAAGGGGTTAGCTCTAGTTAGGAGCTTGATAGAGCTAAATAGACTTAACGAGATTGGTCTCATTGTGGTAAGAAAATTTCATTTTTGAAATTCGCTACTAGATTTTGGTTTTGACTGCACGTTTGGCCTAGTGGTCATTGTCACACTCACAGTCACACTGACTGTCACACTCATTGTCACAGTCACACTCACTGTCACAGTCACACTCAATGTCACAGTCACACTCACTGTCACAGTCACACTCACTGTCACAGTCACACTCACTGTCACAGTCACACTCACTGTCACAGTCACACTCACTGTCACAGTCACACTCACTGTCACAGTCACACTCACTGTCACACTCACTGACACACTCACAGTCACACTCACTGTCACACGCATTGTCCCACTCACTGTCACACTCACTGCCACTGTCACAGTCACACTCACTGTCACACTCACTGTCACACTCACTGACACACTCACAGTCACACTTACTGTCGCACTCACTGTCACAATCACACTCGCTGTCACACTCACTGTGACAGTGAGTGTTACCACGCCGCTTTCTACTGCACCAAGTGTTGTAGGTTCAAATCCTAGATGGAACAATACTTTGTTTGATTTAAAAATTGTTGTTTCTGAGTCTGGGTGTTCTTTTAGTCCGTTTCATGTATATTTGTAAAGACCCCCACGGTACTAGAATTAATGCGGGAGTTGTCTTGAAAAAAAAACAAAATGGAGCTACCTCACTGTAAAATAGACAGATTTACCCAATTTTTTTTTGTTGGAACTTATTGTATAAAAGTAACAATCCATGGACAACTCCTGTTTTATCAACATTTCCAAAATTATTGTATAAAAAATATTATAAGGTATTAATTAAATAACTAAATTAATGAATAAATAGAGTGCAAAAATGCTGTGAACTTCTTATAGCCATTGATCTTATTTCAGGTCGATGAGCTACATTTAATAGGCGAAAAGGGCAGAGGTGGGACTCTAGAAATGTTACTTTCTACTGTCATATTTACCAATCGTAAGTAGGTACTTTAGTTATTTTTTTTTAATAATGAGATTTCTGTGTTGCCATAAACCTAATATTACTTACGGTGCTGAAATAATTAATCTATTTATCATCTCACTATTTTTAGGGTGACGTAGTTTATGACTCAGAAACCTAATAGATTCGTCATGTCCGTCCGTGCGTCCGTCCTCGCCCTACCGCCAAAACGGTTGGTGCTAGAAAGACGAAACTTTGGATGAATATGTTTTGTAATTACATGGACAAAGTTATAAGTTATAATAAAGCTATAATAAAATTATGAAAATCATTTTTATTTGTGGTACCTCCCATTGAGAGGTTTCTAAAACCATTTTTCGAATTAGGTATCCGTTTATGAGTTATTCAACTTGAAAGCGCATTTTTTTCTAAAAACAGGGCGCCCCCCCCCCTCTAAAAAGCTAAACGGATGTCTCAAAAAAATCAGAAAATTCATGATAGTAACTATTGAACTTTCAAAGAAAACTATAGCGGTTTTGATTTTTTCTTTATTTTAGGCGTTACAGGGGCCTAACTTGTAAAATGCACTCACTTGGAAAACTTCGTAAAAAAATCGGCCAAGTGCGAGTCGGACTCGCCCATGAAGGGTTCCGTATCAACAAGTAACATTATATAAAAATTCTTGTAGTTCGTTGATTAAATGAAAGGTAAATAGCTGTTTACGCTTTATGACATATTAAAAAAAAACTACTTACTAGATCTAGTTCAAACCAATTTTCGTTGGTAGTTTACATGGTAATGTACAACATATATTTTTTTTAGTTTTATCACTCTCTTAGTTTAGAAGTTAGAGGGGGGGGACACACATTTTTCCACTTTGGAAGTGTCTCTCGCGCAAACTATTCAGTTTAGAAAAAAATGAAATTAGAAACCTCAACATCATTTTTGAACAGCTATCTATAGATACCCCACACGAATAGGTTTGATGAAAAAAAAATTTTTGAGTTTCAGTTCCAAGTATGGGGACCCCCAAAATGTATTGTTTTTTTTCTATTTTTATGTAAAAGTCTTAATGCGGTTCACAGAATACATCGACTGACCAAATTTCAACAGTATAGCTCTTATAGTTTCGGAAATAATTGGCTGTGACATACGGACGGACAGACAGACAGACAGACTTGACGAATCTATAAGGGTTCCGTTTTTTGCCATTTGGCTACGGAACCCTAAAAATTATAAACAATAAATCTACGTACTATTATGGGTGACTAGGAAACCCTATTCTATGCGTGGCCTGACACACACTTGGCCAATTTTTTTTTAATTTTCAATTTACACAATTCACGTCATTTACAATAACTCGCCCTGCAGCGTTCAAAAATACCCATGATACTCGCAGCGTTGCCTCGCTGGATTGCAATGGACATCCTTTGCATCAGGAACGAGCCAGAGCGGGAGTCAAAATATTTATGCGTAATTCGGCGACCGATTTATGCCATCACTATGATTATTAAATAATAAATTTTTGTTTACTAGAGGACATTCAAATAGTGGGTATGAGCGGCGTAATCCGGCGACTGATTTGTGCCATCACTATAATTATTTTTTGTTTACTAGAGGACATTCAAATAGTGGGTATGAGCGCCACGATAGGAAACCTGCATGAGATCGCGAAGTTTCTCCGCGCGGATGTGTTCCAGAGGCAGTTTCGTCCGGTGGAACTGGTGGAGTACGTGAAATTGGGCAACATGCTGCATAGGATCCAGTGGGGGGAGAGTGGGGTCGAGGTTATACCGGATAGAGAACTGGTTTATGACGTAAGTAGAATTAGAATCATTATCATTCTTCTACCCTCTTCCCATATTTATTTGGAGTCGGTGCAATGAATTTTCTTTTTCCATTATTTGCTATTACTCGTCAGTTCACTGTTTATTCCTTTTTTGCCCATATCCTCTTTCACACAATCCATCCATTTCTTCTTTGGTCGCCCTCTACTCCTATATCCATCAACTTTTAAATTTAAGACTTTCTTCACTACATTTTTCTCCTCTCCACACATTACATGTCCATACCAGGATAATCTCTTACTTCTCTTCTACTCTCAACTTTTCATCTAATGGTGCTACTTTCAGGCTTCTCTATTAAACTCATTCTTCACCTTGTCCATTCTGGTAACACCACACATGCATCTCAATATTCGCATTTCAGCCACATGTAGGCGTCTCTCATCCGTTTTCTTTGTAGGCCAACACTCGGAGTAGAATTAAAAGAACATAGTACATAGTCACTATAACATACATCGAGTTTCTTAATGTCTAGAGGCAATACGATGATTCAATTTGTTCTACCGCGTGACACAGAAGGTTGATTCTCAATGAGAATATTGTTACATTCGCATTTTTATGTGTATTAGCGGTCCTATTTCTGTCGCTGTCTGACTTTACCAATAAGTGCCCTATCCTGAAGTTAGCTGTCAGTTATTAGGCGTGAAGTCAGATGTCACACATCATCATCATCAATCATCAACAGCCTTTAACAGTCCTCTGCTGGACATAGGCCACTCCTTTGAAAGGAGGTTTTGGCCTACAATACCACGCTGGCCAGACGGGTTGGTAAAGGGTTTTGCTTCAAGTTTCCCTTCTCTTGGCAGTGATGTTAGCTGCTTATTTTGTTCGTTTACTCGCCTCTTACGACACCCATGGAATGAATAGGGGTGGTGACACTTTGTATTCTTAATCCGTCATCACACGGGCTTTTTTAATTTTTTCAAATATTTATACCTACCAAAGTGTCTCTACTCCGCCTGATGGAAAGCATGAGTAGAATCCAGGAGTAGGTGTCTCAAACCTCATTGTGAATATAGACAATGCAGCATGGTGACCCACACCGTGCAGGTCAAGTGGTGTGCCTCTGCATCATTGAGCATCTACATCATTCATATCTTAGCCTCAATCTAACCATTTTGACACACAATAAGCAAGTGAAAATTCATCCATTTAATGTATACTAGTATTCTGCGGCTGCCATCAGCTTAGACCCAGATCTCCTCGGTGGTCTGGTGTCCGAGGTGGTTCCAGATGGCAGTTGTCTCGTATTCTGTCCCACAAAACGAAACTGCGAAAACGTTGCCGCGTTACTTTGCAAGTTGCAAAGACGGTGAGTGAATGTCTTTTATTCTTCCTAGCTTTTAATTATTCCCAAGACTATTTGGGGTCCGCTACTAGTTCAACGGGTTTTATCTGAATATTAGTTTTTTAGGGAGCGATTGGTATTGGACCTTCCCAATCCTGAGGGCTAATTAATTACGAAGGTTGAACTAGTTGGTACATTTGAGGGCACTGATTTCTCAATAACGATAGTTCATGACCACTGGGACCGAGGGCTTAATTTGCTCTTGGGGTTCGGGTGGGAAACACTACCAAAGTTTTTCCTAACAACACTTTTGGCCAGACAAAAAAATTGGCACCAACAAAATTAATCATTTTTAGTCGATTTCCGCAACTTGATCTCCTCCTCTCTCCAATAAATTTTAATCAACTGTCTTTCTTTACTTGTTTTGTGTACTTAGAAGTGAAATATATTTGTCAAACTTAATTGGGGACAATTTTGAGTTTAAATAGTTCAGTATTTTTTTGTTATGAACTACCATCTGACCCTGACTGAAAGATTTTTTAAAATCGAACCAGTAGATTCTGAGATTAGCGCGTTTAACCACATAAACAAACTCTTCAGCTTATTAATTTAGTAAATTCAATTAATTTAGTAAAGACAATAGATTGTTCAATCCCTACTAATATTATAAATGTGAATGTAAGTTTGTTTGTTACGCTTTCATGCGAAAACTACTCAACCGATAATCATGAAACTTTATACACATATTCTTGGAGGAAGAATTCTTGTTTCTTAGAAGTACTTTTCATAGGATACTTTTTATGAAAAAAAAATTTTTTTTCAATTTTTTTTACCGCAATAACTGAAATAGACGCGGGCGAAAGCTAGTAGGTTATAAAAATGTCGATATCGGTATTGCAGTGAGATGACGTCACACCGCACGTCAGAGCGACAAGCGCTGGAGAGCGGTCTGAGGGCGGAGGGGGCGAGCGCGGAGCTGTCCCGCGCGGTGAGGTACGGGGTGGCCTACCACCACGCGGGTTTGTCGTCCGACGAACGAGTGCTGCTCGAGCATGCCTTTAGGTAGTTTGATTAAATATTCTTTTATAAAAACATTAAGTGACCCACGCAACCCAATCTGCGTTTTCTACTGCCCGTAGCGAACTGACAGATAACTCACGGCTGAAATAATTCAGCGCAGGAAGCTGAAATTTAACAGGTGTGTTCCTTAATAAATTTTGGAAATTCCACTCCTAAGGGGGCGAAAAAGGTAATCAAAGTTATACACAAGTATAAAACGTAGGCGAAGCCGCGGATAAAAGCTAGTACTAATATTAGCTAGTATAACTTTGTCTTTGGGGGGGACTGTAAAAGACTATTGATGTTAATAGCACATGCGAGTGGTGTAAGGGTTTTAAACAGTGATAGTGTGTCAGGTCGGGCGTGATATCGGTACTGTGCTGCACGTCGACGCTGGCTGCGGGCGTGAACCTGCCCGCTCGGCGCGTGATCGTTCGCGCGCCCTACGTGGGGTCGCAGCCGCTGTCGCTCGCCTCCTACCGACAGATGGTGGGGCGGGCTGGACGCGCCGGGGTCTGTAGCACCGGTCAGTACCACCTTACTTATATATAACTGCTGTGCTTGTGGTCTCGGGTTGGATTCCCGGGCTGGACCAAATGCTAAATAGTTTCCTATGTTTAATATGTTTATATTTACGAAAGCATGTTTATGTATTTAAATCAGCTGTCTATTACCCATAATACAAGCTCTACTTTGTTTGGGTCTAGATAGCGTTGTATATCAGATGTCCGAAAAAATATTTATTACATACTGTGCCAAACTAATTTCACTCTTCCTCGTGGAAAGCATGAATAGAATCTGAGAATAGTTATCACTATACTTATTGCGGACGCAGCATACTGATTCATACTATGGCAGCCTAATGAAATATTTCTGCATTATTAAGCCTCCGACAGTCGGGTCATAAAAATAAAGGACCTAGAATACATCCTTGACGCACAACAGAGTACAAACTATAATCTCAAATGTAAGTCATCAATATGAAGACAGTTGTTAATGTTTTCTTACTTGAATATTAGTAAATATTATTGCAGTTTCTCCTCTAAGATTCAATACGAAAGAGTGAATCTTAAAATATCATGATTAACTGTATTGAAGGCTTTAGAGAAGTCAACCAAAGTGCACTGTTTATTTTGTTTTATTTAAACTTTAACTATTGTTTAGTTATTTATTACAATACTTGTTGTTGATTTGTTCTACACTTTTTAAAATAAATTAACTATTGGAGTCCCGCCGTTTTAGTCGCGGTTATTGTTATAAATCGTGAGTATAATTTATAACCAAATTATTTATTATATTATCAGTTTTTTTTTTTAAATAGTTTTTGTTGTAAGTAGGTATTATGTGTATTTCATATACATTTAGTTAAACTTTTCATTTGATATGATAAACGGACACGTCAATTTTATTTATTTGTAAATATCACCGTTCAAAATATTCTTTGTTGTAGGCGAGAGTATAATGATATGTGACGCTCGCTCCTGGTTGCAATTAAGCGACGTGCTACGCGGCGGACTAGCACCGGCGCGTAGCATGCTACGTGACCGTCTACATAGCTTATTGCTAAGCGCCGTAGCACTCGAGCTCGCTACGAGCGGGCGAAAATTACGAGAATTGTTGCAGTGTACGCTATTGGCCATTACCGAGAATGACGAAAATTGGTTAGTTGGAATTTGACAAATTTGGATTTGTATTTTATAATAAATTATTTTAAATCATCTCATCATATCACTGTTACGAATAATAATAATTGAAGTCCTACATAATTGTTACTAATGTTATGAACCCTTTAACTTCTAAAACTATTAGATTTGATTACAATACTAAGTTTATCTTAAAAGCCTACAAAAGTAGTAGTGCCTTGTTGGTCTAGTGGTTAGTGTATGCGGATGCTGGTCAAGAGGTTTCGGGTTCGATTCCCGGGTCGGACCAAATGTTTGTGTGATCCGCAAATATTTGTTTCAGAGTTTGGATGTTTTCTATGTATAATATGTATGTATTTACAAAAAAAGTATGTTTATGTATTTATATATACATAATAAAAGCTCTGCTTAGTTTGGGACTAGATGGCGTTGTGTGTTAGATGTACGAAATATTTATTTATTTATACTCTTTTTCCTCTAATTTATTAATTTTGTAAGTTCATTATCACAATTTTCAGCTCTCTCAAGTCAATTAGTGAAGAAACCGTCCAGTCCCTGGTCAAGTGTGGTGCCCTCGAGGTGAGTGAAGGTCCCTCAGATCCCTCGCCCTCCTCGGACTCGTCACGAGGTCACTTGAGTGACGATAGCAGACTCACTGTGACCAAGTTGGGCAAAGCGGCGATTAAAGGTAAACTATCTATGATTTACTGTTTGTAAGTGTAATGTGTGTGTCACTCATTCGTTCTCTCGCTCACTGTACTATCTGTGAATGAATGAGAAGAAAGCATTATGTCATCTCCAGCTCACGTGTGGTTGTGACACAGTTCAGTCGACTGTTAACGACGATAGTGAGTGGGCGCGTGCGTCTGTGAGCCGACAATACAGAAGGATAAACCTATTAAAGTAAAGTAAGTTTTCACTACCGGCTAAATTCTCAGTTTGAAAAGACGCGATATACGGTTTTCCTGTAAGTTTCCTTTAGTTACAGGAAAACCGTATATCGCGTCTAGCGTAATCAAATCTATCGCGTAATCAAAGTCAATTTTTCTGTTAGTTCCTTCGCTTTTGTTTCTGGCAATAAAAATGGGTTTTCTTATTATTTGAAGCCGTTTAATGACGGTACACACAAGTTTATTATACGGTTACCTGTTATAATTTGTAAAATGTTTACAATAATAGTTTGATTTATATCGATCAGTATATAAAAACAAAAAACGTACACATCACTATAGTGCTATTATTTCTGATTCAAAATCTCTTATCTATCACTTCTAATATTCCCAATATTATTTGGGGTCGGCTACTAGTTCAACCGGTTATACCTGAATATTAGTTTTTCCACGGAGCGACTGGCATCGGACCTCCGCAACCCTAAGGGAAAACTGACGGAGATTGAGCTAGTTGTCAGTATATTTGAGGGCCATAGATGTTCATGACAACCGGGACCGACGGCATTACGTGCCCTCCGAGGCACGGGCGTGAACCACCGCCAAACTTCCAAACTCTATGCTGCTTTATGGAATTGTCTCTTATCTATCACAATATTTTCTAATGATTCTTGGAAGGTTGTATGGATCTATCAGTGGCTCGCCAGCTTCTCGAGGACCTGGAGGTGGCCTCCAGAGGCCTGGTGCTGATGGGCAGCCTGCACCTGCTGTACCTGGTGACTCCTCACGACGCGACCTCTTTGGTCAGACCTGACTACAGACATTATTATTCTTTGGTAAGGTTCTCACACGTTATTATTTCTATGAGGTCATAAACCTAAATTTTGGGGTGATTAAATTTTAAATGTCATCCTCCTATCTCGTTCTCCAATTATTATTTTTTAATTTAAGCCTACCAAAGTGACTCTACTCCGCCTGATAGAAAGCATGTGTACAATCCAGGGGTAGGGATCACCGTCCTCATTGTTAGGGTAGGCAATGCAGTATGGTGACATTCCATGGCGGCCTGGTCAGATAATTCCTCATAATTCTGGTCAGAGAATGATGCAGAATGATTGGACCTCCAGTCTCACACTCACCCACGAAATACAACAGCAAGACTGCTATCAATATCAGGATGGTCTTCTGTGTCAGGGTAGTACTGCACCGATCGAGCCGAGTAAGTCAATATAATTATTTTTGCACTTGCTTCATTATGATAATTATTTTTTCCCAGTATTGTAATCTTGACGAAGAAGGTGTTCAAACAGCAAGAGTATTGGGCATCACTGAAATGAACGCTGTCAGAATGATGACTGGGAAAGCCATCACTGTAAGTATCATTCTGACAAGACATATCGACTAAATAGGCTGACTATATTAAATTTATATTGATAATTTTTAATATAAATACATACATGTAAAATAAAATATTTCGGGCATCTTACACACAACGTCATCGAGTCCCAACTTAAGTAAAGCTTGTATTATGGGTACTAGACAACTGATATAAATACATAAACATACTTTTTTTTTATAAATACATACATATAAAAGTTTATTAGATATCATTGTACTAGTGTAACTTTGTCTAATTATTGCCTAGGAACTCCTTTTTTTTCATTTTTATTTAACGCCTGTGACTTGACTATGCCTGATGAAATGGATGAGTAGAATCCAAAAGTAGGGGTCACCATGTTCACTGCCAATGTAGGCGGTATGGCGAACCACATTATGGCAGCCTAATGAGATGCTTTTTGACTCCCATCTTAAAGGAACCGGGATCATAGTGGGAAGGAAGCACATGAGCTGGCAGTGAGTTCCAGTTTTTGACTACTCGGTACATAAAGGAACATCCGAACCGTTTAAGATACTATTCAATTATTGTAATATTTTTTGGCCAATGAAATAATTATAATTATTATTCTTAAATAATTTTCCAACTTACGCTTAACGTCTTCTATATACAAGTAGTAGGTTTAATTGTATGTTTGGTTTATATAAGTTTTTTTGCGATACCACTAGATGGCGGTGTATGGTGTATTTAAAAGTCGGTGTTAAAAATCTCAAGAGGTTACTAGAAATGTCTGGAAATATGTTTTAGAAATTGATTTATCCAATACACATAATATCTTCTATAAAATATAATGAAGTGTCACAGTTAAACATTTTTTTACGAAATGCATTTTTTAAAATTTTGTCTATTCTGTCGGCTAAAATTTGAAATGGCTGGAGAGATTTTGAAGGGAATTTCACTGAAAAACTCACAAGATTGCTAATGAAATGACGAATAACTTAGACTTTTTTTGGACTATCTTCGCGGCATTTACCATAATATAACAGCTGCAATCAACTATAGCCGTCACAAAATAAGAAGCCCGTTTTGACATTTTGTCATTTGACATGCCGCATGTAGGAAATTGAAAAATCAAATTCATAATCCTATTTAATTACTATGTTACCCATACACTATCACAACGCGTATCTTAAATAAGCGTCAAGTTTAACTTTATATTGAAAATTTGCACTCAAAAACACGAATTAATCGTATTAGTTACGCCACGATGACAAATGTCAAACCGGGCTTCTTATTTTGTGACGACTATAGTAGAGATATAAAATCAAATCCTAAAACCTTATTGTAACTGGTATTATATTTAATTATCAGAATGTTCCTGAGAAAGTGCTGTGTCGGTTCTACCTGGCGCTGATGCTGCATGACTTGTGGAAACAAGTTCCTTTCGTGGCTGTAGCAAACAAGTATGTATTGTTTAATGTTTTGTGTTTTATATTTGCTGTGATAGAAAGTTTTTTAAAGTGAGCTTTATCCAGTTATAAGTATAAGGATGAATTTTGATTTTGTGTCTTAATTAAGTACTTGGATTCATCATCATCAGCCTATCGCAGTCCACTGCTGGACATAGGCCTCTCCGATTGCACACTAATCTGATCGATTGAACTTCGATTATTGTGTCAAAATGATAATTTAACTAACTTTTGTACACGGCTTCGCCCGTGTGTGTATGTCCGTTATCGCTGTAAAGAGTAGCCTATGTCCTTCCTCAAGAGTCAAAGTATCTCAATCCAAATTTCATTGAAATCGGTTTAGCCGTGAAATCGTAACAACCTTTACTTTAGATTTTATAATATTATACTTGTAACGTGGTGTGTCAGGTACAACATAGCTCGCGGTACGGTGCAGTCGGTAATGTCATCGTCGTCAGCCTTCGCGTCGTGCGCTGTTCGGTTCAGCTCGGAGTTGGAGCGGCTGTGGATGTTCAGCGCGCTGTTCGCGGAGCTGGCTCCTCGCCTGCAGTACTGCGCCGCTCCTGAACTGGCGCAGCTCATGGAACTGCCCGCTGTTAAGAAGGTAGAGAACCTCTGTATAACTCAGCTTGTTCTTGTGATTCTGACTGCTTCGCCAGAGGTCGCCTGTTCGATTCTTAACCAGAATAATATTTTATGTTTGGATGTATATCCAAATCCATTTATGCGTGTAATTAATATTTATCTCATAATATGCGTGTACTTATTTTAATAATCCATACTATGTATAACTATTATCTTAGGTGATACATAATACTAGATACTTTTATTATTCCCTCCTTATCTACAATTGATACACCAGACTCTACCCCATACTTATTTATTTATTTATTTTTGAAGAAGGCTTACAGACTAATATTCTTATGGTTAATACGGTTTTTAAGTTGCTAACAACAAGCCTCCATATGTATGTTGTACATATTACACTGGTCTCAGTGCTACTTATATAATTAGAAGTTACTTTTTGGTTATATACATGCATAAACAGATACAAAAGCAGACAGACAAATAAGAAAAATAAAAAATTAATTATAGTGAAACTAATGGTAAACCTACAGAAAAACTACAATATTACACAAGAAAATATTAAGATTATTTAAGAGAGCACTCTGAAACACAATTTAAAATTATATATATATAGACACAACATATATAATACTTATTTAAACCGTTTTTTTTTTTTCTTCCAATCTTGATCTCTCCATCCTATGGTTGCCTGTAAGAGATTGCTTCCGAGCGATAAGGCCGCCAATTGTACTTACACCTAATCATAAGCAGTTTTGTAATTACCTCGTTTATATTATCAAATATATATCATCATTATATCATCTATATTATTCATGTAAAAGTATGTTAATCAGTATAATATATCCATATGAAGTTTATATCCAGTCCCACTCATGCCGCGTAAAAGTTCACTAAGGGAACAAAATAAGCAGGACAACAGTACTGCACACATATATATACGCGAAAAATGTTAGACCCTCTTT
The DNA here is from genome assembly GCA_932526445.1 of Phragmatobia fuliginosa. Classification (NCBI taxonomy): domain Eukaryota; kingdom Metazoa; phylum Arthropoda; class Insecta; order Lepidoptera; family Erebidae; genus Phragmatobia; species Phragmatobia fuliginosa. The sequence goes on along the minus strand of OW052063.1, from coordinate 1,251,640 downwards.
AGCAGTCAAGTAAAAACTATAAATAATAATAAATGAATAAATATTTCGGACATTTAACCCACATCTAGTCCCAAACTAAGCAGAACTTGTACTATACTTGTACTTGGGTACTAGACGATTGATACAAATACATATATGTACATGCTTTTTTTTGTAAACACATACCTACATATTATACATAGGAAACACCGGATCACACAAACATTTGGTCCGAATCGGAATCAAACCCGAGAGTTCAAGCATAATGTCACACAACAAAGACAATGAAAATACACACAAACCGTTTACTAACCCAGCTGTAGTGTATGTGTCACTAAAGTTATTCATTCACTTGTTCACTGTGAATGAATGAGGTGTCACTAAGTTATTCATTCACTATGAGTGAATGAGAAGGAAGCATTATGTCATCTCCAGATTACGTGCGGTCGTGACACAGTTCAGTCGACTGTTAGCGACGATAGCGAGTGGGCGCGTGCGACTGTGAGCCGACAATATATAAGGATATACTACACCAGCAGACCGAAATCAAATATTTATATTATTATTATTGACAGGCTCGGGCTCTGCAACTGTCCCGGGCTGGGTACAAGCGAGTGGAGGACCTGGCGAAGGCTTCGGTGGACGAGCTGATGTCCAGCGTGTCACACCTCTCCAGGACCAGCGCTAACCAACTCATCAGCGCGGCCAGGGTAGGCTCTTCTTACTATTCCCTTTTATAGTAAAATTTTGACACTACATAATTAAAAAAAACCGTCTTCAAAGAAAATTTATTCCGAGTATCCAAATCGCGTATGCCTATGATATTTGAGTAGTTCCTTCGATTTTTGCAGATCAGATCTTGCTTTCCTTACCACATGGGACGCACTAGCTTTCAAATAAAAAAAAGAATAATAAAAATCAGTTCACCCAATCGCAAGTTCTGAATTGAGATCCTTCTCCTCTTTTCAAAATCGATTAAAAATGAGGCCTGTTTCACTAAGGAATTAAAAACTAAGGTAATCAATTAAATGGAAATCGTTACGAGTATTTGGAGCCCTAAACAGTCCGACTACAGTCTTTAAACAAAACTTCGAAGTCGCCTAGAGATATTTGTATGTGGAAAAAATCAAATTACAACCTTATGGTAGTAGACTTAAGGCTGACACGTACCAAGTTTGTGGAACCGGCTCGAAGGAACATTGTGGTAGATTTATTGTGAACATATTTTTTTTATAGATATTTAAGGCTGCAAAAGTGCCTCTACTCTAACTGAAGGAAAGCATAAGTAGAATCCAAAAGCAGTGGTCAAAATATTCATTGCAAATGCAAACATAGAAACATGTTGACATATGGCGGCCTATTGGGATGTTTCTGCTTCATTGGGCCTTAGGTCTCGTACTCGGCACCGGTGCTGTCATTTTAAGAGGGTGTAGTGTATGTGTCACTAAGTTATTCATTCACTCGTTCACTACGAATGAGTTCAGTCGATTGTTAGCGACGATAGCTAGTGGGCGCGCAGCGACTGTGAGCCGACAATATAGAAGGATATACTATACTACAAAGGGTCTTCTGTTAGAAGGTACCCTATAAGTGCAGCAATCGGCGTGACTTTTCTACCCTGTAAAAGTGTTTTCAACAATCTATACAAAGAGTGTCTGTTTGTAATATTAAAATAACCGCTCTTTACTAAATGCATGTGTATTCATATACAGTATAATATTTAAAAAAATAAGATTTTTTGTAGGTACTAAAAAATACACGTGATATAGGAAGGGGAGGGGGGGGGGTAGTCTTACACCTCACCATGTGTCACCAAGAGGGAGGGGGGGTTAAAAAATTGAAAAAAAAGATCACGTGATTAATGGACGACCCCTTATAAATAAGGATATCACTCTTTTACTACTCAGGTACTTTCGGATTTCACTGAGAGGGCTAAATATCGAAAAAAATCTTAGAACAAATTATTATTTTCCAGATGATGCTCATTGAGAAAGTGGAGAACCTTCGCGCTGAAGCCGAAGATGTTATGGAAGAACTTAATGCGTAAATTTAGGAGCGGGTTGAATGACCGGTACACACGAGATAATGATTTTTTTGTGCAAATGAAGAGAAGAATAGGTACATATTATTTCCTTCACTAGAAAAATATATTTTTAATAGGGAAATTGATTGTATCATAAATAACTAGCACCATTGAAGAACATGGTGAACATATTTCTTTGTAATTTAAAGTACATTTTTTTTTGTCTGTGATAATTGTGAAATACCAATGCATAATATAAGAGAAATATTATCTAATTATTTAAAACTAGCTGACCCCGCGAACTTCGTACCGCGTAACAGTCGATTCAACATCACTCAATTGTTTTGCCTTCTCGGAACCCCTCCAATAAAACTTAAACTTTATGGTATGGTATTAAAGTTCAAATTGACTTATCAGTATTATTACGAATCTTTTGTATGGGAATATAGAAAAGTGATGTTTTTAGACTTTTTCAAACAACTTTTAAAATTTTTCTATCCGTAAGAACCATCCTCGTACTTCAAGGATTATAAAAAAAGAATTAGTGAAATCGGTCCAGCCGTTCACGCGTGATGCCGTGACCAAGGAAAACGGGTTTAATTTTTATATATATAGATGTAGAACTGTTATTTTCATTTAGTATAACTTTATTCTGTTTTGTGCTTTATGTTTAGGGATATCAAGGTATTATTTCGGATAACCTGTCATTAATGCAATGGAACACACTACAAAGTATCTATTTAAAAATAAAAAATGTATTTTGTTATAGTTGTATTGATATCAACATCAATTGTTTAATAAATAAAATGTTCATAATTAATTAGCTAATAAGTAAATAAACTTATCAAGTTCAAATTGTGTATGATAATAAAATTATTTTATTCAGTTAAATTTAAAGGGTTTTATTTATCTGGTAAACTGTTAAAAGCTCCAGTAACCTTCATCACTGAGTAAAGAATCGATAGCATTGCTTAACAACGATTTTGTTTAATGGTATCACTCTTTTCTTTTTTTTTTTACGTGTGGAAATCCCCGCGGACCGACACCCCGTCGGGGTTACGGCGGGGTGGTGTGTCGGACTCGAACCGACTAAAACCACACGGTGTGACCCTCTCTGCGCCTTTGTATTGGAAGGAGTCCAGGGAGGGGATTTCCTTCTGGACTCCAACCGGCGTAATGGTATCACTCTAGTCGAACCGTACATCAAAAGCATCTATTTGCCAACGAAATATTAGGGGTTCACCAGTTTTATAAAAAAAAATATTCTCAGACGAGGCACACTTCCATCTAAATGGGCATGTGAATAGGCAAAATTCCAGGTAATGGAGTGACACTAATCCTAAATTGAAGCATCAAAGGCCTCTGCATTCACCTTGGGTGTATGCAGACCAGTATCATCATATTCCGACATATAAAAAAAAGCGGCCAAGTGCGAGTCGGACTCGCCCATGAAGGGTTCCGTATCAGCAAGTAACATCATATAAAAGTTCTTGTAGTTCGTTGTAACTTTTATCGATGTTTTAATAATAGTGTTTTGATTGGATGAAAGGTAAATTGCGTGTTACGATTTATGACGTATTAAAAAAAAACTACTCACTAGATCTCGTTCAAACAAATTTTTGTTGGTAGTTTGCATGGTAATGTACAACATATATTTTTTTTAGTTTTATCACTCTCTTATTTTAGAAGTTAGAGGGGGGGGGGACACCCATTTTTCCACTTTGGAAGTGTCTCTCGCTCAAACTATTCAGTTTAGAAAAAAATGATATTAGAAACCTCAACATCATTTTTGAAGACCTATCCATAAATACTCCACATGTATAGGTTTGACGAAAAAAATTTTTTTGAGTTTCAGTTCCAAGTATGGGGACCCCCAAAATGTATTGTTTTTTTTCTATTTTTATGTGAAAATCTTAATGCGGTTCACAGAATACATCGACTCACCAAATTTCAACAGTATAGCTCTTATAGTTTCGGAAATAATTGGCTGTGACATAGGGACGGACAGACAGACTTGACGAATCTATAAGGGTTCCCTTTTTTGACATTTGGCTACGGAACCCTAAAAAAACAGAGTCCACATCCGAGTGGCCTTTTTGAGACTGGCCGCCGTGATCGAGATCAGCTATGAGTACATCATATCTGGTCTATCAAAGTCACTTCTATTCAGCGGATTCCATAAACAAAACAATCTTAATTTCAACAATTTATTCACCGTCTCTTATAAATACAAGGTTTTAAAGTTAGTACTGGTAGTTTGGCTTTCTTGGTAGGCGGGTCCTGAACCTTGACGAATTCCATGAAGTAGAACACATTGTTGCTCTTGTCCAGCTGTTTGAGCTTAAAGCCCAGACGCAGGACCTCTTTGGTGAAGTTCTCCACGTTGTCGAAGCGACTCTCCACTTCTGCTATTAAAAGATGACCACTGAAAATGGAATTTATGTTTATTGTATGTATCTTTTTTTTTAGAAAAATGGTGAAGTAAACTAGGTAAACTTTAAGTTTGTTCATAACAGGCGCGATTTAAGATCTCTGAGGTCTTCTGAAATATTGAGGTTAGAAATACTAAGGCATTCCCATCAATTTTTATACTACTCATTTTTAGTAGAAGCTTCGCGTTTGTAGAATGCATTGATAGTTTAAATGAAGGTTTGCAAGTATAAAGTAGCATAACAAGGAATAACTTTTAGTAGCAAAGCTTTGACTAGGGTACGTTAAATTAAGGGCTAAGGGAGAGTGACTCTCTGTCTGTATGTTATGTTGTAACAGCTAAATTACTTAACAGATTTAAACAAAACTTAATTTAATTCTCAAGGAATTAAATTAAATTAAAGAAGTAGTTTAATTCTCAAGGAATTAAATTAAATTAAAGAGGTAGTTTAATTCTCAAGGAATTAAATTAAATTAAAGAGGTAGTTTAACTCTCAAGGAATTAAATTAAAGAGGTAGTTTAACTCTCAAGGAATTAAATTAAAGAGGTAGTTTAACTCTCAAGGAATTAAATTAAAGAGGTAGTTTAATTCTCAAGGAATTAAATTAAATTAAAGAGGTAGTTTAATTCTCAAGGAATTAAATTAAATTAAAGAGGTAGTTTAATTCTAAAGGAAGAACTATTTTTTATCCCAATAACCATAGGCAGAGTCATGGGCAATAAGCTAGTAGTTTATAAATAAACATGATTTGTGAGCTTTAAAATGTGATAAATAATAGTACATAACTTACCCAGTTTTCAAAACTCTGTTCGCTTCAACCAGATATTGTGTGAGATCAGTACCCATCAAAGCTAGGCAATACACTGCCACATCCATAGAGGCTGACAGAAGTGGTGTCCTTGCCATATCGCAGGCTTCCACTTCTGGTGCATTGGCTACCAGGTCGAAGGAACGGACAGTGTGTGGTATCCGCTTTGATAGAGCTGCTTCTCCACAACCCATATCTGCTATTAGGTGAGATTTTGGCCTGGGGGATTTATTAAAAGATGTATTATTAATTATTTTTCCTCTGTATTGTGAGCAGTCTGCCACATAGGTTTAGAAAGCTATTAAAAGAAAAGGAATTAAGAACGTATTTGTGTTTGCTAGTAGAACAAAAAAGCGGTCAAGTGCGAGTCGGACTCGCCCATGAAGAGTTCCGTAGCAGCAAATAACATCATATAAAAGTTCTTGTAGTTTGTTGTAACTTTGATCGTTGTTTTAATAATAGTGTATTGATTGAATGAAAGGGAAATTGCGGTTTACAATTTATTCTGCCTTAAAAAAAAACAACTTACTAGATCTCGCTCAAACCAATTTTCGGTGGAAGTTTGCTTGGTAACATGGTACATCGTATATTTTATTTGGTTTAATAATTCTCTTAATTTACAGGGGGTTTGATGAAAAAAAATTTTTGAGTTTCAGTTATAAGTATGGGGAACCCCCAAATATTTATTGTTTTTTTTTTCTATTTTTAAGTGAAACTATTATTGCGGGTCATAGAATACTTCTACTTACCAAGTTTCAACAGTATAGTTCTTATAGTTTCTGAAAAAAATTGGGACAGACTGACATGACGAATCTATAAGAGTTCTTTTTTTTGCCATTTGGCTACAGAACCCTAAAAAGAACTCATTTAAGTACATATAAGTACAGGGTTATTCCTATCTTTCCTGTATCTCATTTGTATAACTCATTTTACTTTGCCTATTGCTCGAGTAATCTGTACACAATGAGTCTGCTGGGTGTTGATTTGTAAATAAAAAAATCAATTGAATTGGTACGGCATAGGCAGTAACAAAAATATAATACCATTTAGCTGATCCATTCAATGCTATCTATATATACACACACACACACAGACATAAATGAACACACACTAACAAATCCTACCTAAACAAAAAAATCTCGAAAATGACTAGATACAAATAAATAAGTAATATAAAAAAAATAGTTAGTTTTAGCCTTATGTAAATTTAAAGCAGTGGTTCGATATACCCATTGCTTATATTAATGATCTTTTTATTAATTTTTGTTTAAATCTCCTTATAAAATTCCAACATTGTAACAATTGTGTAACGTCGTCATCTCATCAAATTTGCAATGCCTGTAAAAGGCTACTAAGTTGAGACAAACCGTATTATATATAAGATCACAAAATGTACCTACACTTAGTTAGCAATAAAGATTTTGAATTTGAATCTTATTTCAGACATTTATCAGAGCACACATCGCACATGGGGTCAAATAGTGTCACAAGTCAAATAAAACGAAGTTACTTTTATTATAGCATTCGTAACAATATATTCCGTATAATTAGCTCTAAAAATGTCATAAATATATTTCAATTATTTGGCACTAGATGGCACTAATGACGGCACTAACTTGGTGCACATGAACAGTGACATGTCAGGATTCAAACGAGATGGTAGTATTTAAAAGAGTTGTTTAAACTGATGTTAATCAATTTGTGATAGTTCATTCGATAAGGTTTTAAAGAAAATCTTATCACTTTATTAAATAACAGTGAATAGTGTTGAATCAAGACAGTAGGTATTTGACAAAACAAGGTCAGTAAAATTCAGTTTTCCCTCAGGGTTGTAGAAATCCGATGCCAGTCGCTCTGTATAAAAACTGATGTTCAGGTAAAAGCGGTTGAACTAGTAGCGGATCTCAAATAAACTTGGGAATAAGGTTAGGAAGATGATATGGTTGAAAATTATATTTTCACTATTATATCAGGCATACCAAAATTGATATTTGAATTAGAATTAAGTCAATTAAGTTTATAGTGAATTTTTCTTGACATATGATTTGTTATGTCTACATATTAAACATTATTTTATAAAGTGTTTTTTTTTCATCTTATAGTGTTATCATCATCAGCCTATCGCAGTCCATTGCTGGACATAGTGTTAAGACTTCGTTTATTATTATTATTTTCTAGATTTTCAGAGTATTGATAACATGAATTTGTTTAATTGCTCCAAAACCATTATAACTGTGTCAAGATAGTTTTGTTAAAAATTCGTTATTTTTTTAGTTATGGTCAGAAAGGTGAAAAAAATTTAAACACCTTTTTCTCAATGATTTCGTTTTTTGACTTGTGACACTATTTGAGCCCATGTGCGACATCTATCAGAACACATAGCAAACATTAAGAGTCAGATGCATTCACACACACACTTTTAATGGTTATAAAAGCTTTAAGTTATCCAGAACTAATTATTTGATAACATTACTTACATCTTCATTATTTTCTTGACGATAACATCAAGAGGATTAACAGGCCACTTCTTAACCTGGAGCTGGTATCCTTGATGGTACGTCTCAAAAGCAACCGGGTCATCTTTGAACAACTGTTGAGCTTCTGAACCAGAAGATGTATACAGCTTCTCGTTTAAGTATCTGAACTGTGCAGCTGTAATGACAATGAATAACTTTTATTTCAAACCATTATTTATTCATTAGGTAAAAGTTGGAAGGCTCTTTAAAATATAGGTTGATGAGATCATAGAGATAGAATGAAGGAGCTGCATAGGGGAAGGAGAGACGAGGAGAGATGGAAACTGTTAGGGGAAATGGAGGAGTTCCAATACTGGAGTGTTTCCAACTATTAACACTAAAACTAACAGCAATAATAAACTAAAAATTATCTTGTTACTAACATTTGGAAAGCTATGGGCTATATTATTATTGATATCCATAGCAATACAGCGCATAATACCTTGGTAGTGTATGCGACCGCTGTGTGTGTAGTTTTGGTGTATGTAATTACAAAAAAGGTATTCTATAAGTCAATTTAGCTTTCATAGTAGAAGCACTGTTTAGTTTGAAACTAGATCACATTGTGTGTTAATTGGCCGAAATATTTATCATTACTTGTATTCATCCAGTGTGGTGGGTGTTATAAGTCAACTAACTACATAGAACAACATCACTGCAAAGAGAATACATACTATTGCTTAATTTTCTACACCTAGACAAAAATTTATAGTGTTTTCATTCCGAATTATTGAATTCCTAGCCAAGTGCCAAAAGTTTTTCGTTTTCTATTCTATTTCTCTATTCTCTTGATTCATCGGCTACTATTGAATATTTTGTTTTGATCACGACTGAGTGTCACTAGCCAATTAAACAAGAGAATAGAGAAATGGAATTGAAAACCAAAAACGTTTTGTAAGTTGGCTATGAGGGGCAGGTCTATCATAAATCGTCGCTTAAGGGTCGCTGCAGTCACATCCTGGGGAAATGTGACCGCTGCAAACGACTCGAGGACACCAGAAGCTGCTGACGCGATTCTGGTGTTCCTCTCAACTGCTGAGGTAGGCCGCCGCGGGGTTTAGTGGGTAGACCGGTTGCCTGGGTGTCCCACACACGCCCTTCATCTACCCCATGAAGGGTATGGTGCGAAAAGAAAAGCAATACCCGTGTAAAAAAAAAAAGAATCATAAATATTAAGTTCTCAGTCAATTTTAGCCATTTACCTTTTAGTCTCTCCAGCATTCTCTCCCTCAGTTTGTTACCCTTATTTTCTACATTTATATGTCTTCTGTTACTCTGAGTCGCCAACATAGCTTTTAATCTATTTTTTTTAGAATTGATAGGACCATTATTGACATTTTTGCTTACAATTTTACTATCATTCATTTTGTTTTTGCTTTCAATTTTACTATCATTCGTTTTGTTTTTGCTTTCAATTTTACTATCATTCACATTATTTTTATTATCTTGATCATGTTTCTTCTTCTTTTTCTTTTTAGGTGATGTTTCTGTAAACAACACATCTTCTTTGTCTTCATTTTCTATCACCTCATTGATCCTTTTCTTTTTTGCATTCAGTAAAACTTCATCAAAGTTCTGTGTCTCCGGGATTTGTGATACCTCTGATTGTGAAGATGTTTTGGTTACGATGTTTGTTGGTTGAACATCTAGTTTCCGTTTCTTAGATTTTTTTTTAATGCCGTTAGTTAATGTAGGTTTAGATTCTTTGAAACTAGTTTCCGACGCTTTCGTTTTAGCATTAACAGGTGTATGTTCCTTAGGTTTTATAACTTTTGGCGGAACATTTACTTTAAGTTTATTCTTTTTCTTTTCTTTTACTTTATTAACTTTTAATATTGGCTTAATCTGAGACGCCGGTGTTTTCTTTTCTTTTTTCTGAAAGTTAAATATTTTTTTTACTATACATTTTAGAGGTTAGCAAGTTAATTGGAAATCAAATATTTCTGTGTACTGTAACAAATACATATTGTAATAAATATATACTACCGACTTAAAGCGTCAACTTTTCATGCATGTGATAATCAATAATAATTTATAAATCTTGTCTATCTCTGTGGGAAAATAATGACTACGTAAATACCTTTTGATGAACTGGCGTCTTTTTTATAAAACTTGTAATCGTATTAGGGACATCGTCTTCCCATTCTGGTGCCTTAAACATGTTACTTAAATATAAAATGAATAAATAACGATAAAATTAGGTTATATTTATCTACAATGTGCGGTTGGTTGTATTGATTTGTTAATTGTTATTGTATGAATTGTCACATCTGTCACTTTGACGTTCGGGTACATGGCTGCAGACCGTTACACCTTGCGTTTTATTTAGTTTTTAGTCCGAAAATAAATTATTCAGAATTGAAAATATCATGCGGATTATTTTGGAAAATGTAAATTTACATTTAGATGTAGAGATTTATTTTTAATCCTCTGAAAAGTTAAATGTTGAAAGACAATTTGCACCTATAATTGCCTTGTTATCTTTCTTAACATGCTACGACCAGACGACTACTATTATGACTGCTAACGAGAGTCATTGGACTACCTATAAAACTGCGAGAAATAAATATAATTAAATGATATGTTACGCTAAACGCTACTATAATCTATTGAACTTATCTTGATACACGTTTGGCGGTAGTTCGGTTCTCAAATCCTCAAGTCTTTATCTGTTCCAAAGATTCCTGATCCTACTCTCCCAAGCCATTTCCAACTCAATTTATCCTTCCTTTCCTATCCAAGCTATGCTATGTAATGGTGTGGAAAACGCTAAAGTTACTACTGTCCTATTAATGATTGATTTCTCTAAAATCTATCATGGCTGACCACGATATATACCTACGTTTCTCTATTCTCACTCACTATGAGGTCTCCACCGAAGCACTGGACGTTTTTCATCTTATCTTCAGGGACGTTAGCAGACAGCCGGTAGTAACAAAATATTAAATTAATGTGATTTTGATTTTAAATCACTCTTATTTTCGACGTTTATTTTTATTTTCCTATCTCTTAAGCACACCAAAGTTGTGCACATCATTTGTAGGTGGATCAACTTCAAATTCATTCACAGACGTTGTGTATGTTTTTAGTTTTTACCTAACTACCGCGAATTTTTAACAGTACCGTATATTTGTATGTTCCACCGTAGCGTATAACGCGCTGAATCGATTTTAATGAATGAGTTGTCAATGGAATCGTATTAAAAGCCGGGTGACATAGGTATAACTCAGGAGTTTATAAACCAACTGTTAAAGTAAGATGTCATGTATATTAAAAAATCTTACCTTACCTTTTCTTTTGGTTTAGCAGTAGTCAGGTAAAAATTCAAACGTGTTTGTCTCGCTTTTACACATTAAAACCATTGAATCGATCACTATAAAATTTGAATTGTATCTCATTAGATGGCGTAGAAATAGAAAAAAAGAAAAAAAAGACAGTTGTTAAATTACTCATAAACAAGAATTTTAATCTAACAAATGTTTGGGCTGAAGAGTTTGCTTGATGAGAAGCACTTATCTCAGGAACTACTAGTTCGATTAGAAAATCTTTGAGTGGTAAATAATAACAGTTCTTGAATTGACTCTCAACTTAAATAAAAATATATGAATATTGAGTATCGATCCTGCTTGAAATGCTCGAAATTACATTGATATAGAGGCCTACTGTTATAATGACTGTGACACTCGCTCTTTGGCTAGAAGCTTAAGCTTTGAGTAGGTAGTAAACACATAATAAAATTAGTCCTATAGTCCGACTTGAATATGACTTTCCGAGCCCCGTCACATACGCCTGATTCTGGAGCGCTCCGTCGCTCTTTCGCTCATTCGTTCATCTGGCGTTTGGTGTCGAATTTTTGATAAAAATGTTGTCTTTTGGCTTAGTTTTTTGGTCAAAGGTGGCCGACGCTAAAGCTTCAATCGGACACTAATTAAACTCAAAGCGGTTAAATCTTTACGCAAAAACAAATCCTATCCTATCCTCCCATATCATTAAGTAGGTATTAACTTTTGAACCACATTCTCGAGTTTCACATCAATCTGTAATAACTAGAAACTATTGTAGACATCGATAAAGGATTTATAGTATGCCATAAAAAGAACGGTAAACGGCGGCCTTGACACAAATTACACACATTTTTAAAATGACAAATTCATTTGATAGCAACTTACTATTATTAATCCATACTAATACCATATTTATAGGTACTAGTAATATTATAAATTCGACAGTAACTGTCTATCTGTTTGTTCCGCTTTCATGGCTAAACAGCTGAATCGATTTGAATGATTTCGGTATAGAGATGGTTCGGACCGTGGAGAAGGACATAGGCTACGTTTTCACGATAAACGTCATATACGCGAGCGGAGCCTTGGGCAAAAGCTAGTCTTGATGTTAATTATTGTCCAAATATCTCCGAAAAATTTAAAACACTTATTATTTTACTTGAGTTTTCAAATGTATTTTGAATCTAGTAATGTTGTGGAAGAACGGGTGTCGTGTTCCTCCGACCAGGCGAGGTGATCCTGCCTTTCGGGCCACTGCCCAACAGTTGATGTTGAGATGTTGTATATATGCTAATCGGCGCGAGAATTTCTTTATCGCGATGCAGGATTTTAGTTATTCCGTATAGTTCTTTTCTTGTTTTCTTCTTGGTTCAGAGTTCTTTAGGTAGATGGCGCTGTTGTATGATTTTCGCTTGCGCTGTATGTGGAAGTCGCCACAATATCATAACGGAACTGCAAATAAAAAGATCTTGGGTTCGATTAACGAGTGGGGTAAGGAAGTATTATTGAGTTATTCTGATTATTTACCTATTTGGTTAAAAACAGCTCCGATTTTCAAAATTGGTGTCTAAACCTCCGTGACTGGTAGAGCAAGTAAAACATTTGGTCCTGTTCCCGATATCTCCTCGGTCTTGTCGAATGGACTTCCCATCGGATCATGAGAGTGTACCTATGTTTGGGCACACACTTGTGTGCTATATTATCTCTTGCGAAAGCTGTTAGACGTTTCTTGCAGTCGCGAAACAGGCCTCCAACTAGGCCTAAGAGTGGCTTAAAAACATTCAACGGTAAGATTTACGTAGCCACAACGTTGTCTAGCCAGTCTCTCTCCAATCCGCACTCGGCTAGCTTTGGGACGTACGGCCTTGAACCCACTCCTGAGAGTAAACAAGAGCCCAGCAGTGAGACATTATTTATGGTTTGCTGTACGAGTGCGGGTCTGGGACAAGCAAGACAAAGACTACTACGTAATCTTGCCGTTGGATGTTTTAAAGGCGTACTAAGGCCTTCACCTTAGCTTCCCAACTGTTATCCTATGATAAAAACCGGGACCGACTGCTTAACGTGACCTTCGAATCGCGGAGACACTCATGTTTCTTGTAAGAAAACTGAAAACATACTTTTAAGACGCGTTTACTAAACCGTGCTGCGGTTTCTACCTGACAAATTCAAATAAAATAGTATAGAGGTATGCATTATCAAACGATAGTCATAACATTTTGTTCATTTAACATAGTTAACAATGCAATTAGTTGGTGGAATATTGTGATAACAGTACACAATATGTTCGAGTCCTAATGCGCATGGCAGGAAACTCGCCCTGCGCAGAACTCATTTAATATCAACACCTACTGATACACTATATCAGTGTTATTTACTAATTAAAACAATAATTTCTACCTCTAACAATCAAAAGTTTATCAATTAATAATCACAAGACTTTATTGCAATAAAATTTTAACGAATTAATGTTCAAATTTGTAGAATAACCTAAAATCCATCTATGCAGTTGTTATTATTAATTCAGTATAGTTTTTGCAAGTGCCAATTTCGTATGTGAAATAACAAGTGACTATTAAGTGAAGTTATGTGTGACAGTGAACTTATAGTGAGATAATTAGATATCAAATGTAAGATTTTTTATCCCTTCCTTTAGGTAAGAACAATCAAATCATACTTGATCTGTAGACAGGTTTTTAAACCTTCCTCAGGCATCAGTTTAATAAGACAAATGTCAAAATACGTCACTGTACCTTTTCAGCTAATTTCTAGGATCTCCCTTTCTTAGAAAATTTGTTTCTAAGGAGAGGTCCATGTCCAGTAGTGGACTGTTGTTAAAGTCTGACGATGGTGTTGTCTAAGACATTATTGTGAAAGAAATAATACCTAAGTACTTATATGTTTTTTAATAATAGCGGTGTTAACTCCGAGGTGTAATCGCGGTTGTAGTTTTGTAACGCCGTGGTTCACAGGTAGTTCAAAAACAAGTTACTCCTTAGGTATATCACCAGCTGTTTGTCAGTGAAAGTGTATCAAAGTCCGTTCATCCGTTCCAGAGATAATCCAGAATTTACAGACAGACATACAATAGAAATCTTTAAAAAAATGATTTTCATGGTGAAGGTACCGTATTATATGCTTTCGTACGCATTTGTCGTTGGATGTTTTTAAATCGCCCGAAGGCTTCTAAAAGAGCTTCACGACTTCCCGTATCGTCTAGTGACTGTTATCATAAGATGACAATCGGGACCGACTGCTTTACGTGACCTCCGATTCACAGACACGCTCATAACATATGATGCCACAAACGGCCACCCATCGAGGTACTGACCGCGCCGACATTGCTTACCCTAGGTGATTTTTTCCAATCACCTAAGGCCACTTAACTATGAGCGCTATAGTTATACACGGTGATTTTATAGACGTTTTGAAAACGAAACATTTTAATTTGGAATCATCTATAGTACCAATAAAAATGGATAAATCAATTGTAATGTTGACTATAAAAAAGTTTCAGTTTTAATATTCATTTTTACTCTATCGACTTGGAAAGTAGTAATGCACTGCAAAGTAGTATGAATGAGACACGCCGCGCGCCGGTGACGCTAACAGCTGATTTATAATTTTACCTATAGGCGCGAGCTAGCGAGTAGGTACTTCGTAGGTTGACTCCAGTTTGATCTTCATACTTAATACGGGCTTAGGACTGTCGGATTGTCGGATACACCCATTTATTTAAACTTCTTTTCGATTATTAACCACGAATCACATCAAATCAATTTATCAACGGATTGTAGGACTGCGGCGGAAATACCTATTTTTTTAAAACTTATTTTCGATTTATTAACCACGTCAGGCGTGTTAAAAAAATCGGAGCTATCTACAGAATAATTAACTTACATACCTATTTACAGTTTATTTGCTTACTTACATACCTATTAATACTTCTCTGTATCGAAGCAACTGGTCAAAATGGAATCCCCGTTCAACACACAAGCGTCCACGTTTGATACAATTGTCTTTTAATTTACTTAATGTGTCTCTATCACTTTTCACTTTATCAACTTCATCACTTAACAATTAACATCTCTAAGTACGAGTTGCCGGTTAGATGACCTTTGGTCCGTGGTTAGATGACCGTGACCGACTGACGCGAAGGACGCGTGACGATTACAAGCGAGTCCCGCGGCGCACAGTCAATGCAATGCCCTGATTGGTTGAAAGACGAAATCGTTGATTTTATTGGCGATTGACGATTTACGATTTAAAACGCATAGTATTTCTATTTGTAGTATGTACCTACGTGTGATTGAATAGTGCTACTACTGTTTCTCACTTTTTATCTGTAAACGATATGAATATCGACTTTGATGAAAAAAAATATTATATATTTTATTAAATTAACGTTATATATAGCTTCTGTTATTGATTACTAATTCAAAATTGTCGGTTTCAAAACGCTTTCAAAATCACCGTGTATATGCCTAGTTTGTATATAATGCCGTATTCAATTGTTGGTGTTAGGAAGTTGCAACTTTTAGTAGCGCGATGTAGGATTACTCGTAGTAGATACTCCGTAGCTTAGTACGTCTGGGTCAGATGAAGTTTAAACATGATTAGTTGTGTTTAGAACTCATCACATTATCAATTCTTAAACTTTCACGTTTTTTTAAATACCGTATCTGATCAATCGGTTTACATTCATTGCCTTTTCAAGGTACGCGTCCATTGGCCCGCGCCGGACGCACCGCACGCACGGCACGCAACGGATTTTGCTTTGTATGATTTCACATTGAACTGCGTCCACTATCTGCGCCGCCCACACCGAATGCCGGCATTTGTGAGCAAGGCAAATCCGTTCAATCCGTTGCGTGCCGTGCGTGCGGTGCGTCCGGCGCGGGCCAATGGACGCGCACCTTTAATGTGGTGTAAAAAAGCA
This sequence comes from Phragmatobia fuliginosa, assembly GCA_932526445.1. Lineage (NCBI taxonomy): Eukaryota > Metazoa > Arthropoda > Insecta > Lepidoptera > Erebidae > Phragmatobia > Phragmatobia fuliginosa. The sequence goes on along the minus strand of OW052063.1, from coordinate 1,235,659 downwards.
TATCTCTAGAGTGCCATATACTGCACTGTCCGCAATGAGGATGGTAGCCACTACTCTTGAATTCTACTCATGCTTTCCATCAGATAGTCATTTTGGCAGCTATTACATTTAATTAAATTACTACGTATATCAAAGTACTACTTACACTTCTATCACATTGCACCGGTCATTGTCCTGAACTGACTCACATGTGATCGCGTGTTAATTAACCTATTATTATTATAAAATATTACACACAAAAATATTCATGCATTAGGAATGAGGGCCGTTATATCATAGTCCGGGATCTCACAGTCGCGACGAAGGTCTTTTGATGGACTTTTATATACTAGGTATATATATTGTTGGTGACTTTTTTAATAAAACTTCTTAATAGAATTGTTTCATTATTATTGCCAAAGAACATTTTCTTCGTTATAAATAACGTGTTTTATACTGCTGTAACATTTGGGAGGATACTTTCACTTATTGATTATTAAGTTAAGGGCTGAGCTTTTTCAATAACAATTTATACGAATTACAGGTCTGCGTTTGTTACCTCTTCAAGCTATTGCATATATTTTCCAATACCTTCGTACCATTTCCTTTCATTCTTATCAGATTTTACATGTTAATATTCTTCTAATCTCCCTTCTAAATCCTAAAGTGACGACGTTACATAAGTGGTACTAAAATTATGCCTACCCCTTCGGCGATTTAGCGTGAATGTTTAATAAACCTTCATGCTAAATCGCCGAAGGTGTAGGCATTACAGTACAGTCATATAGCAACACGGTAGTTATCAGCCTTAGTCAAAGCCCCTCTGTCAAAGCCTAAGCCCAAATGGGCAGGAACTTTACACTATTATGAAAAAGAATATTTTTAAATGTGTGTGAAAGTTTGAATCTTTTGTTTTAATTGTTACGTGTGAGTTTATAGTGAAGATTTGAACCCGCAAGATATTATTCTACACCAGAACAGTTACATACAACGGTAGCTTAAACTAGGAGCACAGAATACATAATAGTGCTAGGAGGTACAAGTGGCGGCCTTATCGCTCGAAGGCAATCTCTTACAGGCAATCATAGGAAGGAAAGAAAGATATGGGAAGTATAGGGTAGTATAGTTGTATCGGAAAAAGGCACTAAGGCTACTGCCCTTCGGTCCGCCGGCTTAAGTTGCTATATGTGTACAATAAAAAAATGTATTTAAGTACAAGTGTATCGCATTCGGTATTGATTACAAATATTACAATACATATGGTCAGTACATGACGTGGCAGTCAAATAACGGTTGAAACAATTGTATTTACCGTGTTAATAATACCCCATCACATCATTACATCAATAGCCGATAACAGTCCGCTACTAAACATAGGCTTCCTCTTAGATAAGAGGTTTTAGTCAACTATAGCACGCTGCACTGGGCAGATGGGTTGGTATAGCGTTTGTTTCAAGTTTACCTTCTCTTTGCGGTGATACTGTCCGGAGTAATTTTGCTACCTTAGTCGCCTGTTACGACTGCCATAAGATAAATAGGGGGATTCGCTAGATACTCTGTTATACGGGCGGTTTATAATATATGTTTAAGAAAGAAGCCAATAAAATTTAATTTAACTTTCATGTGGTACTTTGCTGGTTTTCTTGTTCAAAGCTTTCTTCTAATCATTTATGTCCTGGACTATATATTGCCTATAAAAGCCGTAGTTTTGATGAGGAGAGTGGTGTATAAAACCCTTTAAATAAAACGATTTTAGTTACTTTATTTGTAAATCACTATAACAGTTAATAATACAGAACAAACATAATATTTGTACCTTATTTGCATATGCTAATAACGTACAGAGAAAAATAAACACCTCTTTATGGATTACATAAATTATTTAAATTTTGAAATGTCTTCGTGTTTAGCCCATGTTTGCTATAGCTTCAAATGAATAGTACAAGGTCTCTTGCGAAATATTCGATAAATAAAAGGGGTAGCTCCGGTATCTTGAATCACTTGGTGAAAAAAAGCGAAAAAATCCTTGCTTTTCATCGTGGGGTTTAGATAACCGTATATAGGATTTTATATTTCACAAGCTTTTGAGCGTGGTTCCGAGCATGAGTAGAAACTAGGAGTAGGGAGTCACCATCCTCAGTGTGAGTGCATACAATGCAGCAAGGATTCACATCGACCCGTGAGATGTTTCTGCATCGTTCTTATGGCCTCTGGGGGCTGGGAGAATGATGCAGAATGATTGGACCGCCGGTCTCACACTCACCTACGAAATGCGACAGCAAGAATGCTGTCATTATTAGGATGGTCTTCTGTGTGAGGGTAGTACTGCCTCGATCGAGCCAGCCCATTCGTGCTGAAATCAGCGTGACTCTACCTAAATCTGATAATTTATTCTACAGTAATGACTACTTTTGAAATAACTACAATAACCTAATAATAGACTTATCATTTATTGATATCCTAGTGTTGTATAACTGTAAGGTTTTAAGGTATAAGGGTATTTCCAATCATTTATTAGATCTTAATTGGTCATTCACTACACTCGCGCCATTTTACATAATAAATGATCAATGTCTTTTGTTCGTCTTTAGTATCAAGCCTCATAATATTTCAGTATTGAATTCTGGCTATTATACCTAATCGTTTTACCAAAAATGTTTTCTGTCCATTGTGTTTGATGTACGGCTGGTATACCTCGACGGTGGGAGACCTTAATTAACCTTGGGTAAAGTTTTAGGTCAGGCGAAAATATAATTGGATGGCTACGCTAAGTAATTTTCATTTGCAATGAAAGCCCCGCTTAGTGAAGTCTATTTGGGTGTTTTATGAACATCGTTGTAAATAAAATACGTTCTATACGTATTAAAATACGTGTTCTCCTTATTTGAAACAAGTTTTTTTTAAACGTCGTCATTTGTTTTGTTAACAGATCTCTGTAATATCTACGCAAAACTCAAGAATGATGGCGTTGTCTAGATGATATCTAGCTAACCGTCTTGTGCAAACATGGGATATTTGACAGCACACAGACAAATGGGTAAAGCAAGAAGAGACAAAATTGTAAGTTGTAACCACCTCTACCGTAAATATTGCACCTTATTTAAAATAGCTAAGATTGCATTAAATTTCTTATTTTTAGTGGACCTGGCGATGCCAATGGAGCGTAGTGACCATCGCAGCCATTGCCTTGGTTGTCTACAACGCCATCGCGAACGTCTGGCTGCTCCATCCACCATCATGCCCAACTCACACAACTGCACCTCCATCAGACCCACCAACCTGCGAGCCTTGCATCGAAACAGTATCAAATGCCGCTTTAGATGACGATCCCATATCCAGATTAGATCTACGACTCGGAAGGTGGGATGGATCCAGATCGTACAGACTTTTCGACTATGTGACGGTGGGAGAATTATATCCTGAAATTTCATCCTCTCGTCGGGTTTGCTTAGCAACGCAAAGCTCCATAGAAAGACTCCATGAGTTGCTGAGAATAGCCGCACATTGGACTGGACCAATATCAGTGGCAGTTTTTGTAGCAGGAGATGAATTGAGATTGCTCAGAGCTTTCGCTACCTGGTTGTTCAGATGTCGACCAGAGATATATTCTAGATTGACATTGCACATTGCCATGCCTGTTGAAAGACCTGGATTGCATGGCTCTATGCCAGTATGGGCAAGAGACTGTGAGATGGCACCTTTACCTCCTGGAGAAAGAAGGCCTGATACAGTTGCCTGGAGAGCAAGGCATCCGTATCCTCAAAATCATTTAAGAAATTTGGCAAGAAAAAGCTGTCAAACGCCGTATGTATTCCTAGTAGATGTTGACATTGTACCTTCTAGAGGAATGGCAGAAGCCCTGGACAAGTTTTTAGAGAATACTCCTAAGTGTCCTCTGTGTGCATTCGTGGTCCCTACTTACGAACTTGACCGCAGGGTTGCCAACTTTCCGGCAAATAAATCAGAACTGGTACGGCTATCTAAACGAAAACTGGCAATACCGTTTCATAGGAAGGTGTTTATTTATAATCAGTACGCTTCTAACTTTTCAAGGTGAGTTAGAACCTAATCCATGCTAATGTTATAATTTTGAAAGTAACTCTGTCTGTCTGTCTAAAACAATTTCACGGTTAAATCGCTGCACTGATTTCAATAGTATTTGGCATGAAGATACTTGCTTGAGAAGCTCAATTTTTACCGCGATAACTCACATATATACGCGCGGAGCTGCGGGCAAATTCTAGTTTCATTATACAACATAGTTAACGCTACTCTTATTTTTGCAGTAAATTTATCAAACTGAAACCAATTTTATTCAAAAAATACAAATCTAGTATTTGAATACGCAACTCAAGTTCTCATCTTAAACATATTTACGAATATATATTTTTAAAGGTGGGAAGCGTCAGGAGGCAATGAGAGCTTAGAAGCCCACGTCAGTCACAACGTCACCAACTTCGAGCTGCTGTACGAACCGTTCTACGTGGCACCGGACACCGTTCCAGCGCATGACGAGCGGTTTCTTGGATACGGGTTCACCAGGAACACCCAGGTAAGCTACCGACATGATATTACTTAGACACACTTCGTAATTTTGCTGGAAATTCGCAACACATAATTAGTTTCAATAACATATTTTTGTTTTGTCCGTGTGGTGACGGATTAAGAATACAAAGTGTCACCACCCCTATTCATTCCATGGGCGTCGTAAGAGGCGACTAAAGGAACAAAATAAGCAGCTAACATCACTGCCAAGAGAAGGAAAACTTGAAACCAACCCTATTCCAACCCGTCTGGCCAGCGTGGTATAGTAGGCCAAAACCTCTTTTCTAAGGAGAGGCCTATGTCCAGCAGTGGACTGTTAAAGGCTGTTGATGCTGATGAACATATTTTTAACTTCAAAAATCTTGAACTGTTAGTTATACACAATACGATATAAATCATACATACTACTTTTAAATTTAATTCTAGTTTAATTAATTTAGTTAATGATTATCGCTTTAGTTTGTGGTTAATGTTATCCTTAGTTATATGTGATATGAATATTGGCGAGGACAGAAAAATATTACCGATAATTGCTGCTACATAATTTTATTCAAGTAGTAGCTGAGCCCGGCGGTGTTACCCGCGTTGTTGTAACCGCGGGCAACGCTGCGGGGCAAAGCTAGTCTAAAAAAAGTAGCCTACGTTATTCCTTATATCATCAGTTATCTACTAGATACTAGAGATAGCTAGAGATTACCCGGAACAGACAGACAGACAAAAATTGACATATATACATTTAGTAAAAATCGGTTATTTTAATATTACAAACAGACACTACAATTTTATTTATTTGTATAGATCAATTTATTGTAGATTGTACCACAGCTAGTGTAAGCCTATTTGTGCTAAGTATTTACTTAGGAGACATTGAACTCGTCTTAATTATAACCTAAGGAATAATCAAATAATGGACAATAGATAGGTCCCTAGAGATAATGGACACCAGACTTCCACTCAGGAGGGCGCTTTTAGAAAGCCGTAAGTGGCCCGAGGTACGTCATATCATGTCCGATAGAACCACCAGCTGGTTGCCATACAGGAATAAAATAGATCAACAGACTGCTAGAAGAATTTGGATTGGATCACCAAGTACCTTAACTTTTTTTTTTTACGTAGTATGGAACAATAAAGACTGGCGAATCAGTATTCGCCAAAAATGTTTACATGGAAATGGTACTGATCCTTAAGTGGTATATAGAAAGGCACTGAAAGAAGTAAAGTTCAGATTAGAACTGGCTACTTGTATAAATCTTCACATAGTATACATGATATTGCTTTCATTGTCTTTTCGCTTAAAACTCATGAGAAGCTCAACGAATTACAATGCAGTTTGCATCTACAGATAGAGTGATTCAAGAAAAAGGTTATATATACATTACAGTAGAGGCAAGCCGAAAATTTAAAGACTTCTATGCGACACTACCTTTTTCGAGTGGATATAGCTGCATTCCTTTGAACAAATTAGATTGATACAATGTTGCATAATTCATTATATTTGAAATACAGTAAAAACCCTTTATAACTGTGATATCGGAGGGACAGTCCTCAGCCATAAAACAGAGAATTCATAAGTATGTTCTAAATAGCTATCGTGACCTCGCTAATTTCCGTAAACATATATACCATGCCTTTTGTAAATGAATGTAATGGTTTAAAATGTGATCTACGATACATTGTTTGTTACTAAACGTTTTGGATCACATTACACTGATCGTAGTCATAGGTCTGTCGAAAAACGGCTATCATGTTAACTCAAAGGGAGGATCCTCCGACCTGGCGAGGTGATCGTGCCTTGCGGACCCCGGTACAACTATTGATGTTGTATATGTACCACGGTGTGAGAACTTCTATATCGCGATGCAGGATTAGTAGTTACTCCACCTAGTTTGTTACTGCGTAGTTCAGTGTCTCTTCGCTAGATGGAGCTGTTATATATTTTCTGTTGCTGTACCACACGTGGTAGTTGCCACAGGTGTATGTCTAGTTGTGAACTGTTAAAGGCTGTTGATGATTGTGGTCGCATGTTGAGGAGAACGGCATCATCTCCATGAATATTGCTTTTGTTCATTATTTTTAAACTGTTCAGTATTGAGTACAGTTTAACTATTTACGAGCCATTACGGCCTAGAAAGAAATAAAATACAAATTTTATATGATTCACTAATTGAGACCTGTGGTATTATCTGCGGTTATTGTTGCAAATCGCGAGTAACGCCGCAGAACGAAGTTAGGCAAAAATATTAATTTGTCTATGTTACTCCTTATGTCCACAGCTGATATACTGACAATTTTCAATAAATAAATAATAAATAAATATTTCGAACAATTACAATCCAGTCCTAGCAGAGCTTGTATTATGGGTACTAAACAACTGATATAAATACATAAACATACTTTTTTTTTGTAAATACATACATATTATACATAGAAAACACCCAGACTCCGAAACAAATATTTGCGGATTACACATATATTTAGTCCGACCCGGAAATCGAACCCGAGGCCTCTTGATCAGCAGCCGCATACGCTAACCACTTTTTTTTTTTTATTTTTTTTTTTTATTTTTTTTTTTTTTTTTTATGTGTGGAAAATCATCATGGACCGTCACCCCACCGGGGGTTACGGCGGGGTAGTGTGTCGGACTTGAACCGACTAAAAACCACACAGTGTGCCCTCTCCGCGCTTCTCCGTTTAGGAGGAGGAGAAGTCCAGGGTGGGATCTCCTTCTGAACTTCTCCAGCGCCTGCCCGCTCCTGATGCGGGCACCGTCTCTGTACGACGACCCTCTCTTAGGCGGCGTCCGGCACACACCGACGCCGCCCCCTCGCGGCTGGCCACATAATGCGGGTGAAGGGAAAACCCGTCCCGTCCACCCGCGGCCACCTCAAGGCGGCATGAGGCGCAGATGTTCGCGCCTCCGCCGCCCGAGTCGCCGGCGGTATACGCTAACCACTAGACCAACAAGGCAGTAAAATCAATAATAACGCAAGTAACACCACGGGACTATCTATCAGTGAAAGTTCTGTCAAAATCGGTCAAGCCGTTCCACAGGTTAGCAGGAGCTAAAGACTCTCAGACAATAAAATAAAAATACCTTTTTTGATGTCAGTACCTTATATAATTTTACATGCATTTATTAAAAAACTGTTTCAAATATACACTTTTATCGATTATCCGAAATAGTTTTAAAATGTGACAGAGATTCCCATAAAACAATGCTATGGGGCCGTTTCTTATTCAAATAGCACTATTTATAAATATATGTAAACAGATTTTATAGTTCCAGTAAACTATTGTAGCACCACATAACTCTGCGTCGTCGTTTACATAAACAATGTGGGCCCTGGCCTGGAGCCAGTCGATTGTGACCTCACGTCCGATACGCGAGGCCATTCTGTCACGGCACGGATGTGACCCTGCGGTTCTCATGTATGGATGGATATTTAAGCATTCATTTGTGCTGGATAATGTCAGAAGCTGGAAAATGGATAAAACGCAGTGGAGCAGTGGTAGTGTATGCGACTGCTGTGTTTTGAGGTATTGGGTTCAAATCCTGGGTTGGACCAAATGTTTGTAAGATCTGCACATGGGCGAACTACGCTGTGCCTCCTGTGACTGCACATTCAAAACGAAATTCGGTTTTGAGAGTCATGTACGGGCACATGAACGTAGAACTGTAGTTAAAAATTGACAGGGTGTCGCCGTCGACGGATACATCTGGGAGGACATTATTATGATTATCATTATGATCTACAGATATTTGTTTCGGGGTTTGAGGCTTTTGTATGTAAGATATCTTTACAAAAAAAAGTATATAAGTGTTACATGTCTGAAATATTTATATACTAGCGGCCCGTCCCGGCTTCGCATGGGTGGACATTTATTTCTTAAACATTTTGACAAAGACGTACAGTAAATGCAGGACTTAGGGCCTGTCCACATTTCCACGTCACGACATCGACAACGTGAAACGGTGCGATATCGTAGCACGGTACGGCAACGTTGCCTTGTAACGGCGAGTTGTCGTCGCGTGGTCTATGTTCTCGCTCATTTAATATTTTAATGTGATTGTCCCAAAGCACTGGAAGTTCTTCAACAAGTGAAATCAGTAAATTACAATCTATGTTCTCCGACATCTTTTTGTTACGGGTTACATCACTAGCATTAAAAAACATAGAGAGATAGACTATGGTCAATATGTCGACCCACACTTTATTGTCATAAAAAACTTAAAACTAAGAACAGGTTGCAATTGTGCTGTATAATATTAAAACCAGTAGAACAAAAGTGGCTGTTTACTTCCACGTTCATTCCCAAACCCGCAAGAGGTTATGGGCCCAGACATAGAGCAAGGCCCAGAAATACAAATAAAAAATAAAAACCACGGAAATAAAATCAGTGACGAAGCTACGTCATCATAAAAAAGGTGCTTATAAAAGTGACTACTACATTAAAAAATAATAATGGATGAATACAATGAAAACAAAATAGAAAGATTAACAAACGGAGAAACATATCTTATGCGGAAATTTGAATTAATGATATATTTGAGAGCACATGGTTTGGAAGAAATAACCTTAAAATCAGGAGTTGAGGATGAAAAAGGAAAATTTCGGATTAATGACGCTAAGGCGCAGAAAATTATATTAAATACAATAGATCGAAAACTGAAAACACACCTAGTATACTGCAAAAATGCATATGAAATGTTCAAAAAACTTTGTCAAATATTTGAAGGCTGTGAACAAAGACACAAATCATCGCTTCTTCAGGATTTCTTCAATTTTACATACAATAATCAAAAAATATCTGAGCTAATATCACAGATTGAAAACTTGGCTATGAGACTTAATAACCTAGGACAGAAAATTGATGATGAGATGATAATATCTAAAATACTTACATGCTTGCCGAGTCGATTCAGTTATTTTGTGACAGCTTGGGAATCCACACCGGATGAAAAGAAAAATTTGAATAACCTAACTAACAGATTACTACAAGAAGAATCTAGAAATACAGATATTGAAGAAAAGAAAGTAGCATTCAGAGCTGAAAATAAGAAAAGAAAATGTTTTAAATGTAATAAAATAGGACACTTAAAGAAAGATTGTAAAATGTGTGGAATCTGTAAAAAATATAATCACAATGAAGTGGATTGCAAGTTCAAGGCCATACAGTGTAAGTTTTGCAAGAAAACTAACCACAAGGAAGAAAACTGTTACTTCAGATCCAATAACAATAAACACACTGTCGGTAATGTAGCATTTTTCACAACAAAAAAGAATAAAAAGGAGGAATATACACTAAACTTTATAGTTGATTCTGGTTGCACAGCTCACATGACAAGTAACAAGAAAATTTTAACTAATTTTATACCTATGGAATCTGAAATTCTTATAGCAAATGATGACAGCATGTTAGTATCAGGAGAGGGCACTGTTCTGACATCTGTTTGTAAGTTAGAGAAAACTCTTTTAGTTCCTGATTTAACCCAAAATCTAATGTCAGTACATGCAATTACCAACAATGGTGGAACAGTAATATTCAAAAAGGAAACGGTTGAAATTTATAAAAATTCAGAATTAGTATTGATCGGAAAAAAGAAAAATGGTTTATACACTGTTGATTTAGAAATGGATGAGTATACAGGAAAATTATTATTGACTCAAAACATTGGATCAGCCTTAGAATGGCATGAAAAACTAGGCCATCCTAGCAAGAAAGTATTAGAAATATTACCACAAGTTGCTGACGGTATACAAATCATTAACAACAATAATATAGAAAATTGTGAAGTATGTATTCAATCAAAACAAACCAGATTACCTTTTAATACTACAAGGACTAGAGCAAGTAAACTTTTGGAAATTATACATACAGATGTTTGTGGACCATTTGAAGAGTTAACACATGATGGATATAAATATTTTATAACAGTAATGGATGATTATAGTCATTTCACGAAAGTTTATTTACTAAAACAGAAAAGTGATACAAAAGAGTGCATAATAAATTATATTGAAGAAGTAGAAAGAGAAAAATCTGAGAAAGTAGTACACATAAGATGTGACAATGGTGGTGAATATACCAGCAATAACCTGAAACTATGGTGTAAACAAAAGGGAATACAATTAGACTATACTATACCTTATACACCCCAACTCAATGGAAAAGCTGAACGTTTAAATCGGACCTTAATGGAAAAGGTTAGAGCTTTACTGTTTCAATCAAAATTAAGTAAAGATATGTGGGGTGAAGCACTATATTGTGCTACATATCTCTTGAATAGACTGCCAACTGAAACATTAAATAATATAACACCATACGAGTTGTGGAACAGGAAGAAACCCAACTTGTCAAATATAATAAAATTTGGATCTATAACATATATGAAGCAGCTACATCCCAATATTAAAAAGTTAGACCCAAGAAGTAAAAAATTGATAATGGTGGGGTACACAAACAATGGATATAGACTGTGGAGTGAACGGGAGAAAAGAATAGAGACAGCAAGGGATATAATAGTACTTAAGGAAGAAAGAAGAGAAAAAGAAACTAGAGCACAAAGTAAAACAATAACAAACCTAGAAGAGAACATCAACCTACAAGAGAACATCAACTTAGAACAGAACATACACCTAGAAGAGAACATCAACCTAGAAGAGAACATAAACCTAGAAGAGAACACCAACCTAGAAGAAAACATCAACGTACAAGAGGACATCAATCTAGAAGAGAAAAACAATGTAGAAGAGAATAGTGAAGATGAGGTTGAAGAAAAGGACTATGTACTAAGACGTAGCACCCGAAGGAAAAAGAAACCAATTAAACTACTAGACTATGCTATGCTTTCCTATAATGAAGCGGTTACATCTACAGAAAAGAAAAATTGGGAGAAGGCTATAAATTTAGAGAAGGAGTCTCTACGAATTAATAACACATGGGAAATAGTTAATATAGAAGAAGCTAAAGGAAGGAAAATACTAACAAATAAATGGGTGTTTTCTATAAAAGATGATGGTACTTATAAAGCAAGACTGGTTGTTAGAGGGTTTCAGCAAGAAAACATAGATCACGAAGAAATATATAGCCCTGTAGTGAGCCAATCAGCTCTAAAAACTATATTTGCAATAGCAGCTTCTATGGATTATGAGATGATGACTTTTGATGTAAAGACTGCATTCCTATATGGAGAACTTAGTGAGTATATTTTTATGACTATACCAGAAGGATATGAAACATCACCTAATAAAATATGTCGTTTAAAGAAAGCATTATATGGCTTAAAACAGGCTCCAATAACATGGAATAAGAAATTTACTGCAACTATGCTGAATCTAGGATTGAAACCAACTCAGACGGATCAGTGTGTATTTTCCAATGATGACAAAACTGTAATAATAGCAGTATATGTAGATGATGGATTAGCTATATCTAAAGATAAAGAAAAACTGGTAAAGATATTAAAATGTCTAGAATATGAGTTTAAAATAAAAATTTATGAAAAACCTACAAATTATATTGGATTTCAAGTAAAGAAAACAGAAGATGGAATAATGCTTAGTCAAGAAAAATACACAGAAAGACTACTAGAAAGATTTAATATGAAGGACTGTAAACCTGCCAGTACACCATACAATTCAGATAAAAAGAAAGAAAATAATGGACCAGTAGTAACTAACTTTCCATACAGAGAATTGATAGGAGGACTTTTATATTTATCAACTAGATCTAGACCGGACATCAGCCATGCAGTCAACGAAGCTAGTAAGAAAATAGAAAATACTACTAAAGATGACATTGTGGCAGCAAAGAAAATTCTAAAATATCTAAATGGAACAAGAGAGAAAGGGATAAAGTATTTGAAAGGAGGTGAAATATCAAATCTTGAAGCATACTCCGATGCAGACTATGCAAATTGCACTGAGACTAGACGCAGTACGACCGGATATATTATTATGTTAGCCGGTGGACCAGTAGCCTGGTGCTCCAAGAGGCAACCAATTGTTGCACTCTCTTCGACTGAGGCGGAGTACATAGCTGCTGCAGACTGTTATAAAGAAAGTTTGTATTTAAGATCGTTTTTAAGTGAATTAACTATGCTTGATATAAAAACATTGTTAAATATAGATAATCAAAGTTCAATTCAATTGATAAAAACAGGTTCTTTCAATAAGAGGTCGAAGCACATAGATGTTAGATACTATTTTATTTATGAAAATTATAAAAAAGGAAGGCTTAAGATTAAATATTGTCCTACAGATATGCAAATTGCTGATTTGTTAACTAAACCTTTGTTAAAGAATAAATTTGAGTTTCACTGTAATAAAATTGTAAAGAAATATTAAAAGCAGTTAATTATAATATTTTAAGTGTGATAGAAAAGGACATAATTAGAAATAGAAAACATTTAAGTTGTGAAATTCATATAAGTTAATTTTAATAAAACAAGATACATTTATTACATAATAGATATATAAGTAAACTATGTATAAAAATTATATGCATGTACTAGAGAATATAACTGGTAGTTATGTATTCTGTGCATGTACTTAAGTTAATAGAGATTGTTAGTAGTGATTAAAGAAACAGTTAGTAAAGTATTTTTAAATTATGTATGTATAAGTATATGTAGCATATTTAAAAATAGGAGAAGGTGTTACGGGTTACATCACTAGCATTAAAAAACATAGAGAGATAGACTATGGTCAATATGTCGACCCACACTTTATTGTCATAAAAAACTTAAAACTAAGAACAGGTTGCAATTGTGCTGTATAATATTAAAACCAGTAGAACAAAAGTGGCTGTTTACTTCCACGTTCATTCCCAAACCCGCAAGACTTTTAATCACAACTAATCGCTAAAGACACTAAAACATTAAATGAGCGAGCACATGGACCACGCGATGTCAACGCGCCGTTCCACGGTTACCTTGCCGTACCATGCACTAGCACGTCGCGGCAACGCGCCATGCTACGATACCGCACCGTTCCACGTTGACAACGTCGTGCCGTGAAGACCCATACCTAAATTATAATGTATTTAGCAATAGTGTATCGCTGGCTCCCTTTGGGTACGGGATTTGATGATTGAAAACAAAATGATAACAGAATAAATTAAATCAACGGGTAATTTTTGAAAGCATTTCACTAAGGTTTAGAGTATAGGTATAATAATTAGATACATTACATGCCTACTACGATTACTGTACAGTCTACAGTTAATACTATGAGTATTATCGTAATATGTAGTGGTTATGAAAGCAATTGTGTCTGACAATAAATGCCTATAACTACTTATTATCACATATTTTATGGAATAAAAAGTATAGCGCCCCGACCCGAATTAAGTTTTTTTTTAATCATTTATTTTTACTTTTCGATTTATATTTTTGATTTATTTTAATGTAGTTTTTTTTTATTTGCGTTTCATTTCTTTATTCAAGTACATCTTTTATTTTAAAAGCTTGTTAATTTTATTATATTTAAATTTTTTATTTTTTGACTAAATGCTTCACTATACAAAATCTAGAAATGTAGATGGCAATAAAACATTTTCAGGAGACCCTATTCGAGAAAGTGCAACATATAGTTGGCCATGAGAAAAGCACTTTTAGATCGATGCCAACAATAGAAAAAGTTTGTCCCTGGGATTTATTTATTTTAAGGGCGAACGATATCTTTACAGGAAACTGTAATCTTTGGATAGATATAGGCAAATCTGTTGGTATCATCGGGATCCGCAGAATGTGAGCGAGCTGTACTGTCGCGGGGCCAGTGATGATAGTAGTAGTTAATATAATTATTCAATTGTCTCACAATTCCTTATTCAAAAATCTTGTCCCATTACACGTATTGGGAGGGCTTAAATATCTTAATAAATAAATAAATATTTCGGACATCTTACACACAACGTCATCTAGTCCCAAACTAAGCAGAGCTTGTATTATGCGTACTAAACAACTGATATAAATACATAAACATACTTTTTATTTGTAAATACATACATATTATATGTATATAGAAAACATCCAGACTCTGAAACAAATATTTGTGGATCACACAAATAATTTGGTCTGACCCTAACCACTAGACCAATAAGGCAGTTAATGAATGTTTGGGAAGTCCCCCGCGATATAGAATGTACGCCTAGTGCAGAAGAGGTTTTTTAGAAAATGATAAACTATGAGAAGTAGAGTTTGAGGATTCGATTTTCACTAAGTACAAAATGTTTCATAATTTTTCTGTGTTTCTCTCTATATTTCGAACCTCTGCCATGTAATATCTAGCTTTGTTTTGGTGTGATTTATATATTTACATGTATTTTTATAAATGGCCAGTTGACGGCAAAAATCAGTCAACAAAATGTAGGTTTTTTATACATCTTTGTTTACCCTTTTGGGCTTGAATATATGACTGTGTATATGTTTTATATATGTTTTTATATACTCCCGTGGTGTAATCCACGGTTGCGATTGTATGCAACAATAATAGCGAGTGACTTTCTATATCACTAGCAATCTGCCATTGAAAATTCCGTCAAAATCGATTCAGCTGCGGAGATAAGTCGGAATAAACAAAAAGACAGACATTTTTTTCAAACTTTTAATATAAAAAATGATAACTATTAATTTCAAATAACAAACAGAGACTTCAATTTTATTTATTTTTACACATTTGTCAACAATATTTAGAAAACTTTGAGCCATTTCAGACAAATTATAATATTATTATTATTAAGTGTTCTGATGATTTCATCATTATGTATGTTAATGAAATGAAATCTTTTTAAAACTAACAAGACGGAAACAGTTTCCTACGTAAATGAAATGTAACTTTTATTAACACAAAATTATAATGTGTAAACATCATTGGGTGTTTATGTAATAGAAACGAGATACTGACATTGAAAATTTCATTGAATTTTTGGATTAAACAAAGTTTCACAGGACTTTAAATTAATTAATAAGAAATAATGTTATATAGTCAACTTCTTTTTTTGCACACCATATTACATGAAATGAGTTCTATAAAACTCGTTGGTCTAACTTTACAAAAAAAGACAAGAGTATGTGACTGTCGATCAAGAGGTCTCGGGGTCGATGCTTGGGCCGGGCCAAAAAGCATTGATGGGTTTAACTTACAAGAAATCCTTCTTTATAATAATGGTTTGTCGGTGTGTCACGCTCGTACCTCGCTGTTAAGCCATTAGTCCGGATTGTCATGAATATCTATGGCATTCGTTATTGGGAAGTCAGTAGCCTCAAATATACTGACAAGTAGTAAACCTTCGAGTTTAATTCGCCCTCAAGGTTGCGGTGGTCCAGATGCCAGTGGTTTCGTGAAAATACTGATATTCAGGTAAAATTGGTTGATTTAGTAACCGAACTCCAATAATATAGGCTATGAAGATGATTTATCAATAAACATGTTAATAATTTTTAATATATCGTCACCAAATCATCAAAATAATTAATTATTGTCAGAAACCTGACGCCTAAAAATGGTTATATGTTCACCTAAGTTATATAACTCCGGTAAATGAAGTAGATTATTTTGTGTCCTCATTTTACCTTACGAGAAATTACGTAAATGATACCCAGGTGAAATAATTAGAATGCGTTATTGCGGCGGTAAGACCCGTTATGGAGGATTGGCTTGAGAGGTATCACGGCAGCCTCTCATACCGGATGACACAGATGATCACTGCAAAGAGCCAACGCCTGAGTGCCACCACTGTGGTGGCCAGACTGTGGACATGGCACTTCACACGCTGGTAGAATGTCCGGCGTGGGAGCAGCCAAGACGTGACCTTGTGGCGGCCATCGGGGTGAGAAGTCTCTCGCTCCATAACATGATTGTGGCAATGATACGGAGCGAGAGCGCGTGGAACTCCCCCGTCTCTCTCTGTGAGCAAGTCATGCTTGCGAAAGAGATGGCGGAGCGATACCGGGAGAGGTTCAGAACTCTTCCGGTCCGCCAGGCCCGGGAACGGGCCAGGTACCGCAGGCAACTCGGGCGTCGGAGATCGTTAAATGATCTCCGTCCGCCATAAGCACAGGCCTGGGGGTGGCAGATTAGGCCATCTGTCACCCTAGCAGAAGCAGGCCGGGGTGGAGGAGCGAGCGCTGAAAAGCGCGTGCCGTGTAATTTTTGAGTGGTGCCCCCACACAGAAGGGGGCCATCTACTAGTGGTAGGTGGCCCGAGGTGTCCCCGACACACCTTGGACTTCCTTTCGAGGGTATACCTGTATACTGGTTCACCGACTCATAGTACCCGAGACGGCGTGCGGTTTTAGTCGGTTCGAGTCCGACATAGCCACCAACGTGTGGCATACGTGGGGATTTGCGCACGAAAAAAAAAAAAACAAAAAAAAGGTGAAATAATTAGATATTTTCGTCTTTTTCTGTAGTTTTAGTAAAAAAAGCTAGCGAAAAATAAACACATTTTTTTGTTTGCGACTTCTATTCCTGATACTCAAATTCCACGAACATTCCAAGGTCGTTGGACTTCTGAATAATGTTTGTTGGACGAAAATAACTGCCAAATAGAAGAACAGCTGTGCGCCATATCGCAAATATTTAACTACAGTCGTTATAGTGAAACGATCGTTTAGTTATTAGCGCAGTATTAACATGAAAACAAATTAAAAATAACTCATTATTAGTGCTCGATAATTCTCTACTCATTATTTTTATTTGATAATACACAAGGTATATAACATACAGTCTATAAATGAGTATTTTAATCAAAGATGTTCTCAATTCTGTCTCATTTCTTTTATCATATGTTACTCTATGTATTTATTTAAAATATTTAAAAGCGGCCAAGTGCGAGTCTGACTCGCCCATGAAGGGTTCCGTAGCAGCAAGTAACATCATGTAAAAGTTCTTCCAGTTCATTGTAACGTTGATCGATATTTTAATAATAGTGTAATGATTAAATGAAATTTTGTGTGCATATCGGTTTGGTCTGTGAAACGGTCAACATACATTTTTGATACCTCTAGGACGCGAGCGGAGCCGTGGGTATTAGTTAGTATGTATTATAGACGCTGTGTGTCAGATGATATTGTGTCAGAAATAAATTTTTTTCGTATTTCGTTGGTGGAGTGTAGGACTGGAGGCCGGGAGAATGATGCAAAAACATCTGACTAGGTCGTATGGGTCACCATGCTGCATTGCATTGGTGAGGGTTCACAACGAGGATGGTGACCCCTACTCCTGGATTCTACTCATTCTCTCTATCAGGCAGAGTAGAGTCACTTTGGTAGCCTTAAATTTAAAAAAAAATATATATAAAACATTCCAAATTAAGCCCGGATCTCCGACATTAAGAACAAAATACAAATGTAGTTAATTTGCTAAACAATCCTGTTAGTCATCGCTCTAACGAGAAGAGATGTTAACTGCGCCAATGGATTGACGTAAGCCGAAGATGTAACCTAAGTATAGATTGAGAATTTGTTTTAAATTTCGTAAACCGAGTGTTATTGAAAGGTGTGCCTAAGTATATATTGTAAGATATTGTAATACACCGGTATTATTTACCGTAGTAACGAAAAACGCAAACATTGGTATAACTAATTCTTCTTCTTATCGTGTCAATGGCAACACTTTACACGGTTTTGGCCCAGTGTTGGGCGACGTGGATTGCGTTTGGCCTTGCTATCTAGCCTAGCAGTCAGACTTACTAACCTATTTCAATTATTGTTATTATTAATTAATATTACAGTTATTGATCATTTGCAGACAGACTGACGGACAGAGAAACAGGCATGTCAAATTTATTTATTTGAATAGATTTGAGGAGGAACGGGTATCGTGTCCCTTTATCACAAAGGGAGGATCCTCCGACCAGGCGAGGTGATCATGCCTAGCGGACCACTGCCCAACAGTTGATGTTGTGAAGTTGTGATATACAATGCTAATCGGCGCGAGAATTTCTCTATCGGGATTCAGGATTAATAGTCTTCGTGGTTCAGTGTTCCTTCGGTAGATAGCGCCGTTGTTTGTGGAAGTCGCCACAGATTAATTGCATAGATAGATCAATTCGAAAGTAACACCGTTTATCTATCTGTTTGTCACGCTTTTATAGGTAAACCACTACACCAATTTCAACGAAATTTTGATATGGAGATACCTTGATTCTTGAAGGAAAGCAATCGTCATCAGCCCATTGCAGACCACTGCTGAACATAGGCCTCTCCCATTGCTGCCTTGTTGGTCTAGTGGTTAGCGTATGCGGCTGCTGATCAAGAGGTCTCGGGTTCGATTCCCGGGTCAGACCAAATTATTGTGTGATCCTAAAATATTTGTTTCGAAGTCTGGGTGTTTTCTATGTATATTATGTATGTATTTACAAAAAAAAAGTATGTTTATGTATTTATATCAGTTGTTTAGTACCCATAATATTATACAAGCTCTGCTTAGTTAGGGACTAGATGATGTTGTGTGTAAGATAAGATGTCCGAAATATTTATTGCACACCACTTTGATCGTTTTTTTGAGAAAACGCGACTACTTTTTAACGCAATAACTGACGTACACAGAGCTGCGAGAAAACCCTAGTCTCACCATATACCAGCTGGTAAACATAGATCATTACATTAATTAAATAACCGTTACAAATAACCCCGAATATCCACCGGCATTAGGAGGTACCCACGCATATTTATATTTAAAGACCGCTTGTGAACATTTTTCGGAGTAAACTAGGACAGCTTACTAAATCGGTATTATGTAATTATATACTACTGGCTTTGTTTGATATGATTAATGAGTGGAAGAAGTTTTTAAATTTATGTTTATGAAAGAATTAAGCACCTGTCTACTACTTAAAAAATATCAAAAATACTAGCTTTTTCTCGCGGCTCCACACACGTGTTTATCGGTTATATCGGTGAAAACGTAACAGACAGACAGACAGAGTTACTTTCGCATTTATAATATTACTAGCTTTTGCCCGCGGCTCCGCCTGCGTGTAGGTCTGTCATGGTCCGGTAAATAGTAGCCTATGTGTTATTCCAATATCTAAGTTATATTAGTTTGAAGTTTCATCAAAATTCATTCAGTAGTTTTTCCATGAAAGAGCAACAAACATACATATATTACATACTCACAAACTTTAGCGTTTATTATATTAGTAGGATAGTAGGTATAGGGATATATTATGTGAATAGAAAAATAAAAAGATATATATTATGAAAGTGTGGGAACAGAGAGTGCACCTATGTGCATTCACTAATATCTCTGACATAATTGGCTGGTCTCCGACGATACTATTCACGTTACTAAGTTAGTAAGATGTTTTTAAAAAGCCTATCGGTATTAAAACCATAACCATATTTACATCATCATTTGACAATTGTTATCTACATCTTAATATGAGAATAATCTATTCTTCCATATGTGTTTCATTTATCACCTAACTCCTCCTAAATTCCTGCACCGATTTAGATGATCTAGATCGAACTTGCATTCCCAAATGTTTACTACTTATTTTGCATGTACCTGAGGACCATTGCTTCTTTGCGATGAACGGTTTTCTACTTCTAACTAATGTTTAAAAATGTATGAATTTAATTTATTTATTTAAAAACACGCCGTGACACGGGAAATCAAGGTTAAGCAGTTCTTTTGTTGCTTTTATCGAGTAAGTGAGTTTACTAGAACACACCTCACTTGATTTTGGAGATTCACAGAGCTGTTACTTGATTCTTTCCTTAAATTCTTCTTTTTTTTATATTGCACCTAAGTGTTATAGTTAAAAAAAAATCACTATATAAATATCTTGTTTGACCTCCAGTGAATAAAATTATTACTTGAAAAGACTAGAAGAAAGTGATCTACACGTCTGGAAAAATGTGAATGTATAATTTTATTCGGGCACTCAACGGTGGTTTCTACCTCACAAATTAGTAGTATAATAAATGAGCAACACTCAGATATAATGGCTCATATACCTCGCTCAGTTGACTCGTTGCCCTCAGCTTCATCAGACGTTATACTGGTAACCATAGCGTGGAGCTGCTACTGATAGATTTGTAGTACAGGCTGCCAAATTGTGTCGTTTGGCAAACATCCATAATCGACACTTTGCATCGTGTGTTTCTCGTACAAAGAATATGTTGCATCATATACATGGGTTTTAATGTCACTGGAAAAATATTGGATCCGCTTTTTTTAAGAATTTATAGATAGAGGTTGAAATTATATTTTCATGCTTATCTGTAAGCTGAAACACTTTGATTGGACAAATCAAGTGCAGCTTATCGCGATTTGCACGCATCAAGGTTGACGTCGCTAAGGTCTCAGGTTCCTTAATTAAGTAACGTTAGAAGTAAAAGAAAAACTATATCTACACTCGGTTCCAAAAATAACGGGTCAGTCACATAAACCCGAATATCTCCCGAACTACGTATGCCATCCTAATGAAACGAAGACTGTTCAATTGAGAATTTAATTATACAGATAAAAAATAAAATAAAACTTGTGTGTAACTAATTACACCCACAATATTAATCTTAAATTAAAAAAAAACTAAAGTAGTCATATTTTTCTTAAGATTACATTTTTTTTATGATTGTTTTTTTGCTGTTTTTCATCACTGGAGGCTTCATCACGTGGAGGCAATACAAAGTATTAAATGAAGAAAGTGATGAAAAACAGCAAAAAAACAATCATAAAAAAATGTAATCTTAAGAAAAATATGACTACTTTAGTTTTTTTTTAATTTAAGATTAATATTGTGGGTGTAACTAAGTTTTATTTTATTTTTTATCTGTATAATTAAATTCTCAATTGAACAGTCTTCGTTTCATTAGGATGGCATACGTAGTTCGGGAGATATTCGGGTTTATGTGACTGACCCGTTATTGGTTTATGTGACTGACCCGTTATTTTTGGAACCGGCTATATATCAACTGCGTTATTGGTTCCTGAATATTAATCATCACCTATTTTATTTTTGTGAACCTGCCAAGGTGACTCTACTCTGCTTGATGGAATGCATGAGCAGAATCCAAGAGTGGTGTTCAATATCGCGAGTGCACACAATGCAGCATGGTGACCCACACTATGGTGGCCTAATGAGATGCTTCGCATTATTGGGCCTCCGGTCTTGCACTCACCAAAGAAATACAACAGAACGAATTAATTAATTTTTAGGTCTGTTTTCTGTGCGAGGATAATCCAGCTCCGGTCGAGTCGGTTGTCCTGAATTCAGCGTATCTCTACTACCTCGAATTTCCCGTCATCATTGTAATGCTCCGTTAATTTTCTTTTAGTCCTAAATTTCAATACTGCAAAAGTCTGTCTACCTAAAGAGAGTATTTCAGTAAGAAGTTTTGCAAAGAAGTAACTAGATGTTAGAACACCCCATTATCGAGGATATGCTCTTGATGACAACAAAGTATGTATAAACGTCAGAGAGTTTTGTACCTGTTTGTAGAGCCAGAACACATAAGCTGCGTGCTGTATTGGTCTCATTCATTATGTGTAGTAACACCCAAAAATATATTTCCGATTCAGTAAACCTTCTGAAATATAATTGTGTTTCCTTTCCATTTCTATTGGTATTGCTAATGTCTAGGCTATTACGTATTACAAAAAGTTTTCCATTAAAAGGTCCAGTTTGGCTTGCTCAGTGACATTTGTAATTTCGACTGTACCCAGATTAAACTCATTAATCTAGTCTTGTTTCAATATCAGCACTTTGCATCGTGTGTTTCTCGTACAAAGAATATGTTGCATCATATACATTGGTTTTAATGTCACTGGAAAAATATAGGATCCGCTTTTTTAAGAATTTATAGGTAGAGGATGAAATTATATTTTCATGCTTATCTGTAAGCTGAAACACTTTGATTGGACAAATCAAGTGCAGCTTATCGCGATTTGTACGCATCAAGGTTAACTTCGCTAAGGTCTCAGGTTTCTTTTTGTTTTTTTTGAAGTAAAGTTAGAAGTAACAAAAAATCTATATATATATCAACTGTGTAATTAGTTCCAGAATATTAATCATCACCTTTTTTTTATGTGAACCTGCCAAGGTGACTCTAAACTGCTTGATGGAAAGCATGAGCAGAATCCAAGAATGGTGGTCAATATCGCGAGTGCACACAATGCAGCATGGTGACCCACACTATGGTGGCCTAATGAGATGCTTCGCATTATTGGGCCTCCGGTCTTGCACTCACCAAAGAAATACAACAGAACGAATGAATTAATTTTTAGGTCTGTTTTCTGTGCGAGGATAATCCAGCTCCGGTCGAGTCGGTTGTCCTGAATTCAGCGTATCTCTACTCGAATTTCCCATCATCATTGTAATCCTCCGATAATTTTCTTTTAGTCCCAAATTTCAATTCTGCAAAAGTCTGTCTACCTAAAGAGAGTATTTCAGTAAGAACTTTTGCAAAGAAGTAACTATATGTTACAGTACCCCTCTATCGAGGATATGCTTTTGATGACAACAAAGTATGTACAAACGTCAGAGAGTTTTGTACCTGTTTGTAGAGCCAGAACACATAAGCTGCGTGCTGTATTGGTCTCATTCATATGTGTAGTAACACCCAAAAATATATTTCCGATTCAGTAAACCTTCTGAAATATAATTATGTTTCCTTTCCATTTCTATTGGTATTGCTAATGTCTAGGACATTACGTATTACAAAAAGTTTTCCATTAAAAGGTCCAGTTTGGCTTGCTCAGTGACATTTGTAATTTCGACTGTACCCAGATTAAACTCATTAATCTAGTGTTGTTTCAATATCAGCACGTTAGCAACCATAAATTTCTCACTAACCAATTACGTACTGTCGTGGATGGATAAAAAAGTATTTTATTTATTGCAAGTGCTGTTCGGTTGCGAGATTGCGACTTCTAAAGATTGAAAATTGTGATTGTATGCGCCAAGGAATTTCGATATTTTATTAAAGAAATAAGTATATTTCGAATCATAGTAACCGTATACGGTTGCTATGAATCGTTTCCTTATAAACTAGTACTGATGATCACAATTTTCATTTTTAGAAAAATGCGTGGTGACCTAAGAGGCTTTTTATTATTCTTTGAACGGTATCCTATTAAATTGTGTAATTCAAATTAGTTGTTTTGTAAAATTTGATGACAGTTTTTTCGTTGGTTGTTTTTTAAATATTCCAATAGCACATTGATGGTTGATTTCTTGTACCGAGAAATTGGTATTCCCTTTTAACGTTTCAATGCAGCCTATGTGCTGAAACTGCTAACAGTAGATGACGAAACAAATATTTTTTTATAGCATATGTCCATAGAATAATAGCTAAGCAAATTTGACCAGTAATACTATATTTTATACACATGATATAACAAATAATGGTATTATGAGGATGTCTCAATTATAGAATAAAAGATTCCAGCCCGAGATAAATAACTCAAGATTGTGTTGAACACAACACGACCGACAAGTTTCTGCTTCGGGTTTATATTCACATGACATAAATTACTTCAGAATTAAAAATATCTTCGCTTCTAACGTAATAGCAATAAACTTTGGAATCGCGTCGAAATTTCCAGCGTTAGTGCATTTAGAAACAGTTTTTACTGAGCGAAACGAAATGGGGAGAATTATTGGTACAATTTAAATTCCACTGCGTTTTTTCATTTATTTAGCTGTGTTTTTTTGGTTAGTACGATGCAGTGTACGATGTATTGCCAGTCAGTTTTGAATATTGTTTGAAATAAGTTTTTTTCAATGGTAATTACTTTATTCTTTAAAATATTTGTCGTGCTATTTGTAATTAAATTGCGATGCATTCAGAAACCTATCTCTTGCCAAATAGTTTCGATATTCATGTTTAATTTAAAAGACTAGTTTTAGATTACAAACCTGACATACCTTTCTGTGTCTAAATCTCATTAATTTATAATTATTTATAATTTAAACATTGGCATTAACTGTTCTTGAATTTTGCAATTTTAGTTTAATTTAGATTTATTAATTATTATTATGACGTTCAAAATTTTCTAAAGCTCGAAACCATGAAACATAGGTGTCCGAGATATTGTTTACCTGAGTAGTTTTTACTATACACTCGTAGTAATATATCAGTGTCGTTTTCACATTCTTCTCTAATATTTATATTTGGATAATAAACAAAAACGTAGAAATATACTTGGATGAAATCTTTTAACGAAAATACTATGAGTGAAGACTGGTTTATTGAAAACAAAAAACTCAATCTGAAAATTCTTTAGTTAAAATTTATCAAATTATCATCATTATCATCAGCCTATCGCAGTCCACTGCTGGGCTGGCCTCTCCAAATCGGCTGGATTTCCAAAATGTTTAATCCGACCATTAGACAATTTTCTTCAAATGTAGACAAATTCTTCGGATACGTTCTCCTCAGAAATGATATTTTAGCATTTCTATTGTAAATTATTTCCATAGAATTTCATTCAATTATAATAAAATCTATTGGTACGTGTTATTTACTTGGTAAAGAATAAATTTAAATAAAGTAAAAAAAAATACTCAGAAGGCTCTCCTTATGTACCTTTTTCAAAAGATTACCAGCTAAATGTGACGACAAGAATAAAATGAAGTTATATTAATACAATAGTTTTGATATTGGCACCTATTACTTTTGATATTGAGCATGCCAAAGACTCACATGAAAAACGTAATCCTCCTTATATTACAATCAGTTAAACAACAAGATATAATTTATTTCAAAACACATTGTGTACGAACCAAGCTTTCATCTATCTCACAATAACAAAAGTATTCTATAAAACAATACAAGCTGGGTAGCTGGTACAACATAAATAGCGCTCAGGTTATGAAAATACTCGTGTGGAATATTTGTAACGCGCGGAGTAACGTGAGACGGAGAGGAGGGACGCCCGCACTGGTAACGCCACATTCATAAAACTAACCTCTTGTAACGGTTTGACTTCAACTATTTCTGAGAGAAGAGAATCTATAGGCCTTCATTTTACCTCTCGCTATGTTAAAGAAAGGCAAGGAATATATTTGATTAAGTTCGCTGAAGGTTGCAGGATAATTTAACGTGTACTCGATTTTCCCCAGTGTCATATTTCGACCTGTACATGTGTAGCTCTGTATCCTAGTGTATAGGTGTTTCAGTAATGGAGGGAGGAGGAAATAGTCCCATTAGAAAGTATTCTCATTAAAGTCACTCAAATCATAATCTTTCTGTTACTTCTAGAAAATCAGTGTTATTAAATACTTTCTTTGTTTTCTAACGAGTGCGTGAGATTACTGGAGTAAATACGAGGAGTATGAGCTCCAGCAATCCCTGAATCTAGGAGGGCTCGCTTAAGAACGAGGTTGTTGACAAATTTCTAATTCTTCACTTACAGCATTTCGATTATAAATATTTAATAAACCGATTAGATGATGTGGGTCAAAGAATTTCAATGATCGAAAAACTCTGATCAGCACAAGTGTTTGGTTTAATATATCAGAAACTAGCGATTTAAGACGTCGGTTGACAGAGGTCTACGACAAAAAAATACAGCACATTGAATATATTGAGTGAGGCATCTCGAGCTATACTAGTGTAGTTTTTAGGGTTCCGTAGCCAAATGGCAATAAACGGAACCCTTATAGATTCGTCATATCTGTCTGTCTGTCTGTCTGTCTGTCTGTCTGTCCGTCCGTATGTCACTGCCACTTTTTTCGGTAACCATAAGAGCTATACTTTTGAAACTTGGTAAGTAGATGTAATCTGTGAACCGCATTAAGATTTTCACATAAAAATAGAAAAAAAACAATACATTTTGGGGGTCCCCATACTTGGAACTGAAACTCAAAAAATTTTTTTTCATCGAACCCATACGTGTGGGGTATCTATGGATAGGTATTCAAAAATGATGTTGAGGTTTCTGAAATATTTTTTTTCTAAACTGAATAGTTTGCGCGAGAGATACTTTCAAAGTGGAAAAATGTAAAAAAAATATATGTTGTATATTACCATGCAAACTACCAACGAAAATTGGTTTGAACGAGATCTAGTAAGTAGTTTTTTTTAATACGTCATAAATCGCAAACTGCAATTTACCTTTCATTCAATCAACGAACTACAGGAAGTTTTATATGATGCTACTTGTTGATACGGAACCCTTCATGGGTGAGTCCGACTCGCACTTGGCCGCTTTTTTATTTCAATGTTAGATTAACGCCCATAGCTTTGATAGAAAGTACTTTTTAGGCAACGTGTATACTTACTTGCTAACCGATGTTTAAAAGGGGGAAGAACAAAAATGAAGCTTTTAATTGTTTGTTATTAACTTTTAAAAGTTATCTAATTAAATGATATGACAAGATCATAACGTTCATAACTCAGGACTTCCTTCTATTTGATTATAAACATCTACAGAAAAGAATCGAGTTTTATTTACAGTACAGTAAAGCATAATAAAAATTGTGCTTTACATAATACTAGTAAAAATAATAATTTATTCACAAACTTTTTTTGCATAAGTCCTATGAAGACCCTGACTTCTGAGCTATTTAAAAATCGATATTAGAAAAGTCAGTGCTCTCTCCTAACTTTCATCATCATCATTGTCAACAGCCTTTAATAGTCCACTGCTGGACATAGGCCTCTCCTTTGAGGTTTAGGCCTACTATACCACGCTGGCCAGACGGGTTGGTAAAGGGTTTGTTTCAAGTTTTCCTTCTCTTGGCAGTGATGTTAGCTGCTTATTTTGTTCCTTTAGTCGCCTCTTACGACACCCATAGAATGAATAGGGGTGGTGACACTTTGTATTCTTAATCCGTCACCACACGGACTCCTAATTTTGGTTGATACAAATTGTGAATCCCTAAGAACTTGTTTTGTATTGTATTGTTATAACTTTAAAATAACTAGAAATAAAAATCAAAAAATTCTAAATACATGTTCGCTAGCTCTTTACCCTTAGTCGGTTTGTTAGATTTGACACGGCTGATTGGTGGTCGAACGAAGGCCGTCGAATCATCTGTTCAACTGCAGTCCCCGTCGTCGACCGAGATTATCTTGTTCAATGACTATTGTATCGCCAATTACAACACGGTTTGATGATTTCTAATAATATTCTACATGAAAATATAAGGTGCTTTGACAACTTTCATAGTTATATAGATTGAGGTTTACCTTGCTTTCTCACTAGGTTCTATTTTATTTCTTTTCTATTTTATTTTTTCGGACATCTTACACACAACATCATTTAGTCTCAAACTAAGCAGAGCTTGTATTATGGGGTATAACTGAAATAAATACATAAACATACTTTTTTTTGTAAATACATAGGTACATATTATACATAGAAAATACCCAGACTCCGAAACAAATATTTGTACACCACACAAATATTTAGTCGGACCCGGGAATCGAACCCGAGACCTCTTGTTCAGCAGCCGCATACGCTAACCACTAGACACCAATTATGTTTTTTTTTTTTACATTATTCAAAGCCCCTATCTTTAATTATAATTTTGAATAAATATTAAAAGAAAATAAATTATTTCGAATAAAGGTAAACCATTTAAATAATACATGTTTCATTTTACATTTCAATCATGAGGCACGGTTGGCTTTGTGGTTAAAGCAGTCGCCACTCCCCTTTCTACTGCGCCAAGTATTGTGGATTCAAATCCCACAATAAACAACACTTTGTGATCGACAAATTGTTGTTCTTAGTTTTGGTGTTCTTTCTGATCGTTTCGTGTATGTTTGTAAAGTCCCCCGTAGCACAGGATTTTTATTCTTCAAGCAATAGTTTAATATTTTTTTAAAAGAATCCTAGTGAGGTATATTAGACCAAAACCTATTTTCTTAGGAGATACATATGTCCAGATGTGAATCATTATAGGCTGTTAATGAATTTTATAGACGAACTACTTTTACTTAGAGTATCCAATCAATCGTCTGCTTCAGTGGCGCAGTGGTAGAGTATTCGACTGATGTGCTTGAGGTCTCAGGTTCGATTCCCGGGTCAAACCAAATGTTTGTGTGATCCGCAAATATTTTTTTCGGAGTTTTGGTGAATTCTATGTATAATATGTCATGTATTTACAAAAAAAGTAGGTATATGTATTCACTAGCTTTCCGCCCGCTATGCCCTTTCCCAAGTTCAGTTCTATCTTCATACCAAATTTCATCAAAATCGGTTCAGTGGTTTAGGCGTGAAAGCGTAACAGACAGACAGACAGACAGAGTTACTTTCGCATTTATAATATTATATATATAGTAGGGATTTATATCAGTTTTCTAATATACATAATACAAGTTCTGCTTAGCTTGGGACTAGATGATGTTGTGTGTAAGATGTCCGAAATATTTATAATGTCATTGTAATAAAGGAAGAAGAAGAAGGAATTGTGAGCGTGAAGCAGGAACGTGCTCATTGCAGCGACGCCTGCGCAGGAACAGTGTTGCAAACGGCAAATTATAAATACGTTTTTAAACGCGGCGAGAAGCTGTATCTAATAATAGTTCAAATACCGGGTATCGGTGTTAATAAGTCTGTCTGTCTTGTTATAATGGAAATTGGGTCACACTTGTATGGTGAGAGTTATTTTAAACGTTTGATGAATATCCTAATTAATATTAGATCATCCGATGTCTAATGATGTTTGATCATGATTTATTGAGTTAAGTGTCTTGTTTTATAGCACTGATTAGTGTAAGTTATGTAGGTTTTAATTTTCTTGCTTCTTTTAAATACGTCTAATTTCCCACGGAGTTTTCATTTAGGTATCTGCTTAGCCTTAGCCCAGCTTAACTTAGAGGGATAAATCTTCTTTCCAATAAAAATAAAGCTTTATATAAGTTCCATTTTTAGGGTTCCGTTCATACTTCACGTCTCAGAACCCTTATAGTTTAGTGTTAGTGCTAGAAAGAGGAAACTTTTCATTGATATGTGTATCTACCATGTAGATAAAATACTAAAATAAAATCTCGAAAAATATTAGTTTTTTGGAATACATAGTGGAGAGTATCAGTAGACAGTTCTTCCAAAGTCGTTGAGATGTAGCTGAGATTTTTTGAATTAGTTTAGTACTAGTTTTTTTCATAAGTTAGGTCGCCCCTCTAAGAATTAAATAGCATGCTCAAAAAGTTAAGAAAAAATCATGATGAATTTTGAACTCATCAGTACACGTGCCATTATGAGTGACTACGGAACTCTATACAATGTGTGGTCAAATACGCACTTGATTTTTTTAATTCCCTTCACACTACCACACAAAATAAACTTTTAGAATTAAAGCAATGCATGCATGCGTCATACTTTTAGTAGTTTAATATTCAATCTCAAGGTCACACTGCTAGCGCATTCTGGTAAACAATCTAGTCATAAATATAATCATTAATATGTGTAAACCATCTAAATCAGAGTTTAGTAGTGACTAAAAAATAATATGATAAATGATATAAAAAAATAATTCACGGAACAGACAAATCTAGAATCGGACGATAGACTGTTGTGACACTAATTCTTTAATTCGATGTAGATTAAAATTTCCGCTATAGACAGGAATTACGCTGTTCAGACAAAATTAATTATAGATTTCTTAAGCTTCGATTGTTTCATTATAAAGGTTACTTTTTTGCTATCAAGATCTCTTTAAATCAGAGGATTCTTATCAAGCTAAAATATATGTAACACTAGTTTTGCCCGTAACTGCACCCGCGTGTATTTCAGTTATGACGGTAATCATGTTTCGGGTTATACCTTTATATATATATACATACAAATAACGTGTCTTTCTGTTGGTAAAATATCCTAAATCAGTTCAGTATGTTCAGAGTTTACGACCTCACCAGCTCACAAACTTTACTTCTTTATTTAAAATATTATAGCCATATCACAGCCGTATGTGATTGTAAAAAACTTTCAAAAACTACTACTTGAACATTAAATTCTAAATAAATACCAATATTTAAAAGAACGACTACGTTTAATATAGATGATATTGTTGATGATAAATTGTTTGCTGGCAAGAAAACGGAACCTTACAGATTCGTCATGTCGGTCTGTCCGGCTGTTTTTTTTAATACGTCATAAATCGTAAACCGCAATTTACCTTTCATTCAATCAATACACTAATAATAAAACATCGATCAAAGTTACAGCGAACTACAAGAACATGGCGAGTCCGACTCGCACTTGGCCGCTTTTTTTATCCTACGTTACGGCCTGGCCACGAGTTTTGGTCTTAGCGAAAAGCGGAGCGGCGTCGGTGAGCGGTGCGTTTTGCACGCCACGAACCTTAGTAGCGGTTAGTTGCAGCGGCGACGGTGGACGTGTTTAGGTAGTCGAAACGTGTTAAAAATCATGGCGTTATAAAAATTATCCCCTGTCTGTTTAGAAACAACATTTTTTTTTTAAATATGATAGAATGAGTGCACGAACTAAATAAAGATCGGTATTAAGATGGTGGATTTAGTGACCTATACGAATGTCCTACCTATAAGAAGTAATTGATGTTTCCAAGTGTTTTGCTAAGTAGGTAATTACAGAGAGAAAAAACTTTGAAAACTTGTCAACTACTTACATTGCGTACAAGACATACTAGTAGTTTCGTGTGTAGTTATATCTACAGACAAAACTACTGATATGTAAACTGATTTGCTAATTAGGTACCTACTGACAGAGAAAAAAATTAACTTTTAAAACTTGTCAACTATCCACCTACATTACGTAAACATACCAGTAGTTTTGTCAACATATCACTAGCTTCGTTTGGTAGGTACCTAGGTTCTATGTTTTTGTGTTATCAATTTAAATTAAACGTAAGTACCATTATATTCCGGAAAACATTGTTTAATTTCTTCCCACAACCTTTTTATATTTATGTTGGGGATATTTTGACATCCATATAGGCGGTCTATTTAAAATTTCTGTTATAAAAGCCTCGGTATCCATTACCGCCATAAAATCGTCTAAATTTTTTTGTTTTTATTTAACGCCGCTGAGTCCGTCACTCCTGCACCGCTGTCCACGCCGCTCTGTTTCGTGGCGTCGCACACACTAACTTGTGCCTTTGTTCCTGCCGCTCTCCATACCGCTCGCCGCTGTAGCAATTCGCTCGGCAAAAACCGCTAGCTTTTTCGCTATGAGCGGTGACTCGTGGCGTGCCTCGTACATTTTTATACTTTTGATATTACCGCTCGGCATTTCGCTCTTAGCTGCCGCTCACAGCGGAAAGGTCGTGAATGGGCCGTTAGTGTCCAGTTTGAAATACTTTACCTACTGTTTAACGTTTAGTATGACATTGGTTGTGTATTGTTGTAGTTTCTCCGAGATAATCCACCGAAACATGACTTAGTTCTAATACTACTTAGTATTAGAATTATCAATTAAGTGATTTAAACTACTCAAAGCGAAATACTATGAGTTGCTAAAATACTAAATCCGTTCAAAACTAAAATTCTAATGCCTTGGAATTTTTGAAGTCTATCACAATTTTGCAATTGTTGTACATTTGCAATAAGATATGCCTCACTTCGGTGTACTTAATTTTCTTAAGTTTTGCCTGTTGGAAAGCTTGAGTACAATCCAAGAGAAGAGGTCACCATCCTCTTGTGTGTGAATGCAGACAATGCACGGTGACTCACACGATGGTGGCCTAGTGAGAAGCCTTTGCTTTACCGGGCCTTCAGTCTCGCACTTACCAACAAAATACGACTCTACGAATGCATGTCATTTGACGTTGATCTCCTGCCCGAGGGTAGTTAGTACTTTCCTGGACGAGCCGACCCAATCTTGATAAAATCAGCTCTTCGACCGTGTGACTTCGTCGCCCGTGATTTCAGAATTACCAGTATTTATACCGACTACTGTGTGTGACGACAGCCACTTACCATTGCGTGACCCACCAACTTATTAACTCCTTCATAATTATCATTAACAGCCTTTAACGGACCACTGCTGGACATAGGCCTTATCTTTAAAAAGTGGATTTGCTTGATCACTCTGGCCAGATGGGTTAGTATAATATTTGTGGCAATGGCAAGCTTCACGCACAGCACAGATAGCTGACTCATCATATCGACCTCCCGTCTTGGAGGGGAGGGAGTTATATGGCGACTTCCACATACAGCGTGACGAAAACATACAACAACGACGTTTACCGAAGAAACAATGAACCGCGAAGAAACACGGAACGATCTATACGGAGCAACTACTAATCCTGAATCGCGATAGAGAAATTCTCGCTCTGTTTAGCATTATATATAGCCCAACATCAACCCAACGTTGGATAGTGACTCGCCAGGCACGATCACCTCGCCTGGTCGAAGCATCCTCCCTTTGGGTTAGAGAAACACGATAATCGTCCCTCCACATATTTGTATCAAGTTTTCCTTCTCTTTGCAGTGTTGCTGGCTTACGTTTTCTCCCTTAGTCGCATCTTACGATACCTATGAGATGATGGATGATGAATGAGATGAAATGCTGACACAATATTCTCAATCCTTCACCACATCATTTGCTTCCTATATATCTTAAAAATATCACATACCTGCACCATCTGAAATTTCCATAGTATATTTTCTAAAAGCTATGTTTTAAATCTGAAACTGGTTGAAATTTAAAGCAGAAAGCTTTTATGTTATAAAGGGATGACTTTAAAAAACAAAAACACAAATACGTGTCCAATCGCTTCATAGCGAATGAACACTCAAAAAATAAAACAATTTTAACCTTTCCTACAGCTCCACGGATTTCGTCAACTCGAATGTCAATTTTTGTGTGAAATATATTCGAACGTATTCGTGTGCAAAAGTTGGAGTTTTAAAAATAAATGACGGGAACGAGGGAAGTGCCAGCTCATAAAGTGTTTTGCTATTGAATTTTAAATGTTACGCGTTTCTTTAATATTGTTTTTGTTTACACTGTGATGTAATCATTAAAGATTGTTATTTCTATGTGTTCGCTGTATCATGTTGCAAGTTGTCTAACTCTTCAGAATGGATAGGCGTAATAGCAGTCGTAGTGATATATGAATATGGTAACAACCCAAAGTGGTGAGAATTTCAACACACGAAAAAAAGTTGAATTAGTTTTTACAACATTTTTTATATTTAAGTAAATTACTACTACTATCAATTTAAATAGCAAAATTCTTGTATATACGATTTGTCCTATCTATATAACCAAATTCAAAATAAAATAATGCTTTTTAGGGTTTTATAATACTGTATTAGTTTAAGGTCAATTTTGGATAGTTTTTTCTTTACATACCGCGTTCTATATACCGAGGTGTAGGAGATTTCTTGACAGTAAGATAATTTCCAGTCGAAAGAAACGTACGAGTATTTTTTTATAAATATATGAGCTGCCAAAATGAGTCTGCCCTGCCTGATGGAAAGCATGAACAGAATCCAGAAGTGACGGTCACCGTCCTCACTGCCACTGCGAACAATGCAGCACGGTGACCCACACTATGGCGGCCTAGTAAGATGCTTTTTCACGACCCGCTTGAACGACCCAGGGTCATAGAGGGAGGGAAACAAGTGTGTTGGGATATTTCAAATGGGAAATTGAACGGAGACTTGTCTCTTTTCTGCATTTTTAAAACATTTAAAAGTGGCAGGTTTATCATAACAGCAAGTGCAGTTTCTGTGAAAAAATTGAGTCAAAATGTCAGTTGGGTTAAAATCCCGTTTCAAATACAAAATTTAATGTGCTTTATGGTTAGCATACTACGAAGATATGCAAGCTGCCCAACACAGGTCATTGGAAACATAAAATTTTGGAAGATGACAATTTTACTGATGAAATCAACTATAGTTTACGAATAACCATGAGACGTAAATGTTTGTGACCACCGTTCGGACAAGTGACGTTTATGGCACCATAAATTGAAAGTCATAAGTTTGCGCTCCACTGACCTGTTGAATCCTTGCGGAAAATGGCTTAGGTATTACTGAATACACATAAATGAAGTAATTGAGTGCTAAAATTATATTGAATAAGCTGTTAAGTTCCATTTTATTTTAACAACCATGCAATGTTCTGGAATTTAAATTAAACTACCAAAGTTATACGGACTTAAAGAAAACGTGCCTCCCTCGGAGAGCACGTAAAGCCATCGGTCCCGGTTGTCATGAACGTCTATGGCAATCGTTATTGGGAAGTCAGCACCCTCAAATTTACTGACACTTTTTTAACGTGTGGAAATCCCCTCAGACCGTCGCCCCGCCGGGGCTAGGGGGGGGGGCGGTGTGTCGGACTCGAACCGACTAAAACCACCAGTTTGCGCCTGTATTTTTGGGAGGGGTCCAGGGAAGGGATTTCCTTCTTAACCTCTCACACTCGAGCACAGAGACAATAGTCTAGAAGAGTGGTCTATGAGATTCTTGGTAAAAAGGCGGGAAAGGGAAGTGTAGATCGCGTGTGTGTGGGCGAGCCAGGGTAAAAGAATTAAATAAATACCCAACGAGTACATTATAAGTAGGATAAGGATAAATTAGGAAGTGGAAATAAAAGTTTTTATTGACCAGGATCAGATGCAACTGGAATTGAATGTAGAGGCAACTTAAAACCCCTTTTTTCTAACTAATGAGACCACGCCGCAGGGCTGCAGTCATTTACGTCATTTATCTTTTTTTCTCCCTTACCTTGGCTTGTTAGAATGAGTTCAATCCGGTGAAAAGGTCGCGACCTTCATTAGGAGCGTGTGAAATTATCGCGGCCAAGTTTGGCAATACTTTGAATTAGAACGTTATCAGCTACTCGGTTGAGTATTTCGTCGGAAGCTATTGTACAGGCTGCCATCATGGCTGGTGTGAGACTGCTGTTTGTGTACTTGTGTTTATTATCTGTGGCCGGTGAGTTACAACTGTTTTACTTTACTATGTATCTTAATTATGATAGCTTTCTCGCTTGTCACTGAAATCATTAGTTTTGTTTGTTAATTTGACAGTTATGTTTTTTGATTGATTTTTATTTCATGTATAGTTTTAATTGATTAATAAAGAATAAGTATTTAGAACCAGCTGATTCCCGAGGTTAAAAATTGCGAGTAACGCTACGGAATAAGTCAGTCTAAAATAAATAGTGTTTCAGAGATTAGCCGAGACTGACAAACAGACAGACAGACAGACATACATACAGACAGACAAAAATGTCATAGATTGCTTTTTGATGTAAGTACCATATATACTTACAAACAGACTCTTCAATTATATTTATTTTATTATTTAAAAACAAGTTTTCTTTTGCTAGAGTTATAATTTGAAATTTGCTTTAAAAAATATTTAAGTGATGTTTAAATTTTATAGATGTTCAAGAAGTTCCATCAAATGAGGACGATCAGCTCGGTGATGATGGTCAGAACACTGAAGATACCAATGACATAGATTTAGAGGCCGCTTGTCCAGAACTAAGCGGCCAGATCATCGGTGGGAGAGTTACTTCAGTTAATCGGCACCCTTATCAAGTGTCTATGGTTATGAATGGTAATT
Source organism: Phragmatobia fuliginosa (assembly GCA_932526445.1). Classification (NCBI taxonomy): domain Eukaryota; kingdom Metazoa; phylum Arthropoda; class Insecta; order Lepidoptera; family Erebidae; genus Phragmatobia; species Phragmatobia fuliginosa. Next base: position 1,199,667 of record OW052063.1, on the reverse strand, counting down.
CATTCTGTGGAGGTTTTATCATCAGTCAGGATTTTGTAATGACAGCGGCTCATTGCGTGCAAAAGTAAGGATATATTAGTTAATTACATTTTTTCACATATTTAAGCCTACCAAAGCGACTCTACTCTGCCTGATGGAAAGCAAGAGTAAAATACAGGAGTTTTGGTCATCATTCTCATTGTGAGGGTAGGCAAATGTAGAATGTGATTCATACCATGGCGGCCTGGTGAGATGTTTCCGCATCATTCTCCCGGCCTCCAGAGATCGGAAGAATGATGCAGAATGATTGGGCCTCCGGTCTCACATACAACTAACGAAATACGAGAGCAAGAGTGCTGTCATTATTAGGATGGTCTTCTGTGTGAGGGTAGTACTGTCCCGGTCGAGCTGCTGTGCTGACGAGTGCTGAAACCACTTAGGTTTTTTTTTTAACTCAAAGATTTCTGAATTAATTTTAATTTTTGGGGGAGGCCTATGTCCAACAGTGAATGGCTGAGATGGTGATGACATTTTCTTTTTTGTCGGGGCTGTTGGTCTAGTGACTAACGTTTAATATAAGATATCAATTTACGACAAACGCTGTGCTTGAGGTCTCAAATTCGATTCCCGGGTCGGACCCAATATTTGTTGATTTGCAAATGTTTGTTTCGGAGTTTATACATAATATCAGTTGTCTAGTATCCATAATACAAGCTCTGTTTAGTTTGTGACTACATGGTGTTGTGTGCTAGAAGTCCAACATATTAATTTAAAAATAAGTTATTGTTAAATAAATAAAATTTGAACAAAATTATTCAAAGCAACATTTAATGAGCTCATAAATAGAACTTTGTTGGATTTTATCAGTAATCATAAATCTAGTTACACTTTTTACTAGGCGCAGTAAATTTGAAGATATTGTTCAGAGGCAAGCCTATTTCAGGCGCTTGGGGCTGGCTGGTGTCAAGGTCAAATCGTAACGTTTCTTAACTTTATGAGTTTGGTAATATAAAACTGTGATCAGACGAACGAGACTTAGTTTTTATAACTTTCACGTAGTTGGTTATAACTTTGGGGGATTTTTGTTTAATAAATGGTATAAATGTGCTCAAAAAATGCTTTGCATTATATAAACTTGGGAATTGTGTAATCGATTCCAAATGAAAATAATTATAAATAAATAAATTTGATATTTCAGACATCTTACACACAATGCCATCGAATCCCAAACTATCAGGGCTTGTATTATGGGTACTGATATAAATAAATGAACAGATTTTTTTTTTTAAATAAATTGACACCCAATTACATCATTCATTCATTAAATCATCTCACAAACATTTCGTTCGACCCGGTTATCGAACCCGAGACCTCAAGGACAGCAGTCGCATACGCTACTTCGTTTTCAATTCAGGTTTTTGTTTGGCCAAACGTACAGACGGTTCATCTGATAAGTGACCGTCACCGTCCATAGGCATCTGGGGTAATTGTCGAATCACAGAATAGGTTTGTACTTCAGCAAAAATCCAACGACGAAATTGCTTACAACTGCTGTCTTGAGGCTGTCTATCATTCCTACAGAGACGAGCTCACTTTGGCTGTTAGTGAAGACAACTGTATAAAAGTAGAAAAATGAAGTAAAGAATAATATAGTTCACTGCACTTCATCATTATTGATATAAACTCCCTTATACTTTTAATTCTCTATTTAATCGAAATTGACCTGCCAGGTTTCGCCTTACGACAAAAGTAACCATGGTATGTTTTCATTAACGGATTGACCAAGTATCATCGAGACTCAGAATTATTGTATTTATCATTTCGGATATCAGTTCGGATGTAGATGCATTGAAGTCGATAATGCATTTTTTTAATATTAAAAAAGTGACGACTCTGTCTGATGGAAAGTATGTGTAGAATCCAGAAGTAGAGGTCACCATCCTCATTGTCAGTGTAAGCAAATGGTGATCCATACCTTGGCGGCTTGGGCAGATGTTTTCTGCATTATTCTCCCGGCCTCTAGAAGTCTGGAGAATGATGCATGATGCAGAATGATTGAGCCTCCGGTCTCACACTCAGCAACGAAATACGACAGCAAGAATGCAGTCATTATTAGGATGGTCTTCTGTGTGAGGGTAGTACTTCCTCAGTCGAACCGGCCCTTTCGGCCAATTCAAAACAACATGTATTGAATAGATAGAAAAATCCAAATATCCAAGTCTATAAATAAGTATTAATATTCATAGTGATAGTCAAAACTTGTCACGATTCCAGGCACATATTCTCCAAGTCCCAAAGTAGCTGTAAGTATAAATATGTTAAGTACATTGTTAGGGCTGTAATCATGAATGTTATCCTGACCCGGCAGCTGGTTTTTCTCTCCGTGAATATTTTATGAAATACTGTACCTCGAGGCTCAAGAGCTCTCCTCTAGCGGGAATGTTTTTGGTTGAGTGGGCATTGCATGAGTTTACGATGTAGCAATGTCGGGGAAATTTTATTCATATGTTGGTTTTATCGGCATTTGTAGGGTTATAGGCTTCAAGTGACGTACTTAAAATACTTATTTAATTAGCCAGTTTTTCAATTGGGGTTTCAACGTTAATCATGTCGATGGCGCTTGTTAAATTTTCGGATTACTAGTCTAGATTAACGTGTCTTTGAGAACAGTAGTTTTCACTGTCTGTAATTCTACAGATAACAAAGTCTATTAAGTCGGGGACAGTTAAATTTTGTCACTTATGGGCTAGTTCAACAGGAATATCACAGTCTTACAGACACTGGATCCTAAAGAAATTATTTCGTTACTTTAAACAGAGAGAAATAAATAACCAGAGGTTCAACCCTGTCTCCTCCTTTCTGTGGTGGGAGTCTCTTCATCTCCCACGTTCACGAAATGAATAATGTTATTATATTATGTTTCATGAGTTAAGGGGACCTTAGGGTTGGTAGACGCTTACTGTGACTCGTCTGTTCTTTTGGCCGGTATATCTACTATAAAGAAACTTCAGATTTAAAATAGCTTTTTCGTTGTAGTACCGCTCCGGGTGCTATTCGTCTTCGAGTGGGAAGTACTCGTCGAGACACGGGCGGGAGAATTGTTCGTGTGTCCCAGGTATTGGTGCACCCACAATATGGAAGGCCACAGTTTGATAATGACATAGCTGTGCTGAGACTCGCAAATCCTTTAACTTTCAATGTCAATATACAACCCATTAGACTGCCAACGTTACGACAACCGGTGCCGTTGGTGCGGCTTACTGTCACTGGATGGGGACTGACTGCGGTAAGGATCTGACTGGAGTTGATTATAAAATAATTTAAGATGTGTATTTTTCCATACATTTTAAAGACAAAAATTTACTATTGCTTTTAATATCGCAACTTAGAAATCGTCTTAATGGAAAGTTAAAAGTTATTTATGATGATCTTATCGATGGATCGATATAATATGTCCGTTTGCCATTTAAATATACTCTTACAAAAGATAGCTGCCGCGCCGGATAGATTAAATACAAAAGGCAAGGTATCGTTCGTCAAGTTCCAATTCCAATAAGTATGAAAGCAGTTTAATCCATAGCCGATATGTTTTTAAAGGTGTTCTCTTCATATAATTGGTAAACGTACTTTTTTTAGGCTTTTCTCATGGGTAACTGGTATCCAAGATTTGGAAATGGTTGATCTTTTTCTACTATATGTAAAATTAAGGTTAAAATAATCCACATTGTCTTATGTTACTATAGTTTTTTTGCATTAGTTCGTTGTAATAAGAAATTTCGTTTTTTATTAATTGCGGATTCAAAAAGAATATTTCTTCTAAAGTTAAATACAATTTTCTAGCCTGGAGGCCGTCGTATACCACGGAGGATGATGGAAGCCAACGTTCCTGTAGTGCCCCACTGGTTATGTAGATTATCATATGGAGATGCTCTGACAAATAACATGTTCTGTGGAGGTCATTTCCTCATTGGAGGTGTATCTTCATGTCAGGTGAGTCCAGCAAGGGTTCCAAACATATCTGGCTACTATGCCAGGGTTCGATCCTTATCCATAAATATTGTGTGTAGGTCGCACGATCATCTGTATTGTGTGTGAATGTAGTTTATCAATTATATGTATCTATTCGAGGATGGGATTGATATATGTCCGAAATATTTAATAGAGACGGCTGTGATTTAACAACTTATCCATCTTTTTAACAGTTGTTCAATTCCATCATCAAGTAATTTAATTTCGTTTTAAATTGGAAAGTAACTTTGCCTATCTCTTACACTTTCACGGAAAAATCACTGCACCAATTTTATTACAATTTAGATTGGAGATATCTTGATTCTTATAGAAGATTGTGGACTACTATTTGCCTCGACAACCGACAGACAGTTAGACACACTCGCTTTTTATAATTCTAATTACATTTTTATATTATATTACGAACTAATGTATAATATACTATGTATTATGTGAGAATAATATAGAGTAGCGAAAACCCTTTTTAGTAGCAGTATTAGTTTGCTAAAAGTGATTTTCTTTGGCACGATCATGTCAACGCATAATCTAATCTTAGAAAGAATTTGTTTATCATAAAATTACGTTGATGTTCACTGTTATGAAATGTTTTCAGGGTGACTCCGGAGGGCCAGCTGTATTCAGAGGAACAGTATTCGGTGTTGTCTCTTTCGCCAGAGGTTGTGCTCTCCCTCTATCTCCAACGGTCTTCACTAACATCGCTTCTTTAAGAAGCTGGATTACCGAAAACACAGGAGTTTAGACCTTACGCCAAGTTCCTAGCTTAGATTTTACTTAGAGCAATTCTGTGATAGATGAAGTGTAGAATTTAGAGCTTCAGGTATTCTGAATATTGTTCCATTGTTATAACTGAATACCGGAGGCTGTTAATGAATTTTGGATTGCTCCGTTGAGCACAGTTTGTATTCCCTTAGAATAACTTGGCTCTCAGTAGACTGTTAACATAATATTTATTATTTTTATAATACATTTTTAATAAATCTTTTATGGTCGTGTTGTTTTATTTAAAAGTGTATATCTTTTTCAGAGTTTGTGACTTCGACATTAAAGTAGGTACTTTGTTTTATAATTTTTTCGTGTCTTCTGTAAATAAAATATTTGTTTTTATAACCAAACCTTTAACGTTTTCTATGAATAGCATAAAAAATCTGAGCAGTAAAGTGTAACATTAATATCTTGTAGAAAATTCAGATAGTATTTTTGTTTTCTTGTACATAATCTTATATATAAAATTCTAATATACGTGTATCGCGGAGGAATTTATCAATGATTATTATTTATCACATTATTAAACATGCATGAAAAAGTCACAAAGAATACCCATACTCAGAATAATAATTCTTGGATTATTTAAAACGGTTACGGTAAACAATAGCGATCTAGTATTTTAATAGTTCGTGATACCAAAGTCAATACGATGAGAGTACAGATGTACAGATCAATCAAACAAAATTAAAAGTACGGAACTCTCAAAATTCTATCGCTCAAGAATGATCAATGTTCAATTTTTAACTACCCTTTTCTCGTTACAGGTATACGAAATGTTTTTAATCGGTTATCAATTCAGAGTTCTATCTCCAATTTTCACGATACACTGGGGTCTTCAAGCTCGACGGAACCGTCCTCTTTGGAGGGAGAAACAGAACGAAAAGAACAGAAAACACTTCGAGACCTTCAAGAGGGAGCTGTTTGCGAGGTATAGGAAAGATCCTCTGCATTTATTAAGAAAACCACAGCAGAGCAAAAAAACCTAGGCGTCGCGAGGCCGCGCTCTGTTTGCCGGCCTCTCAATTACCATTTTACTTGTGCATTTCTTCTGACACAGACTCAGTACAAAAAGATAAATGTGCGTAAATAGTGTTACTAGTGAATTCGTCTGTAAAACAATGCATAGAATAAGAAGAATGTTGAGAAATTAATACTCTCTTTGGCGAGTATATTTTCATGTTTGGTGTCATAAAAGTGTGTCGTAATTTTAGTCAGACGCATGTAGGTCTAGTTATTACATATTAAATGTTATGTATATGCATAGTATATATAGATTTGTAAGATTAACAACTATTCCTGTTGTACATTCCTTTGTTACTATATAATAAGACGACAAACAGTCGTTATAATGGGAACAGCTAAAGACGATAGTCGTTCGTTGGAACGATTCGATTAATTAATTGACTGCCTTGTTGGTCTAGTGGTCGGCGTATGCGGCTGCTGATCAAGAGAGTCTCAGGTTCGATTCCCGGGTCTGACCAAATGTTTTTGTGATACGCAAATATTTAATTCGGAGTTTGGGTGTTTTTTCTATGTTTAATATGTATCTATTTTCAAAAAAAATATGTTTATGTATTTATATCAGTTGTCTAGTAGTAGTAGTAAGATGTCCGAAATATTTATTCTTTCTACATAGTACTAGGCTGGTACTCAGTTAATCTTATTATCTAATTGTTTTAACTACCCATAAAATTCTCTAGAAATTCTCATTTTTTAAATTATCTGTTATAGTTTTCAGAGTATAAATATTTAAAAAAAAATATTATGTTAGAATAAGGGATATCTACAAGTACGTAATTATTTTTACGCACAAAATGGCTAAAGAAAGTACAATTTTTATACATTGTTATATTTTCAATTATTTTATTAGTTTTTAGGCAAAGATATTTCTTTTCTCAGTGTTCCTACAGATTAAACAAGACTATAATTATAATGAACTCTTGTTTGTTTAGCCCAGCAGTGGGGTTGATGGATGATATTATATATTTTATTTTGCATGTAACATTTAATTTGTAAGTTTAAGTTTAAAAAAATATTTGTATGTTTTCGACTTAATCCAGGTTTATACATTTAAAAGGTTGTTTAAGAGTTTTTAAATATTCTAATGATCATTTAGATAATCAAGAGAACGTTTCAATATATATGAACATATTGTACTATATAGTTATGTTAAAATAATATGTTAGTAAGGGGGCGTCTATTAATTACGTGAGGCATTTTAAAAAAAAATCGACCCCCCCCCCTGGGTGGGATATCGTAAGATTTTCCTAAACTCCCTTCCCCCTCCCCTTATCTCACGCGAGATTCTTCAAGACTTCTATTTGGGCTGTAAACGTGTTGGATTATTATAAAAAAAGGAAAACTCAAACTGTTCTAATAAACCCTATAAAACAGTTACAGAGTGATTCGGTAACCGTTATGATTGGGTTAACCGATCCGTGATGCGAAGTTACAATAAAAGCTAATGTCTCATATATGGCCATATTTTATTCTAGAAATAAAATTTTCACGCAATTTTACACTATTTCCTGCGAGAAAAATAATTACATGATATTTGCCAAGACCCCCCCTCCCCCTGTGTGAGATTTGGAAAGATTTAGCTTGATCCCCTCCCCTCTTGGAACACTTCACGTTATTAATGTACGCCCGCTAAGGCCCCGGTAGACACTGTGTATTGATTTCATGTTATATTTTATTGTTGGAATCGAAATTGTTTTCTAAGTTGTCTCGATTACCTACAGCCATTTTGAAGATTGTTCGGAACAAACGAATAAGCAAACTGATAACAACTATGAAAGTGATAAGGTTAAACAAAAGATTATTTAGATATAGATCAACACAGGCCGATAGACTGAAGGCCATTAGCCATAGCGTCTTTGATCGGTACAAAACAGTCGGTCATTATTTACGGGGGAAATCTTTAGTCATACACATTTTAGACACACATACAAAACTAACTGTCTTTCACTACGACTGCACACATAAAAATTTTATATAGCCCGCGATAAAAACTGTACAATTACAGTTTTTATCGCGGGCTTTAAGCGCGGCGACCGAATCAAGAAATTCCGTAACGAAAAAACCTAACACCCTAAAAAAGGATAAAGATATGATTGTAACTGCAGTGCGACAAGGATGCGGCGGCTCGGTGCTCTATAGGCAGATTAGCGCATGCGTGCTGCCGCCACCGGCCTTTATCCGTAGCCTTGACAACACAGTCATTCTAGATTCTTCTTCTTTTTTTTATTTCGTTTATTCTGTATTCTGTTTAGTTGTCATTATATATCGGTTAACAGGATGAATATATTGTTTGGCAATAATATTGTTAGAATGTATGTTGGTTAAAAGGCAGTGTATATTGTTTTGTAAACTTGAATTAATATCACAGAAAATAAAATACGCCATAAATAAAAAATAAACAAATAATTATAATTGCATAAGTTGATAAAAACTGCAATTCTATAGCTTTACCGCGGCAGTCCCCGAGTACCACACGACTTTTTTTTAGTTTTAAAAAACAAATCCCGCATTAGGAATATAGTCCTGTGTCGCGGTGGACTTTACGAACATACAAGAAACGGAAACATAGAACACTCAAAATTTGTGCTTCACACAAAGTGTTGTCCCACGTGTGATATGAACCCACGACACTTGGCGCAGTATAAAGCGGCGTGGCAACCACTTAAACCACTACACTACAGCAAAACAAAACATTTACTTTTAGAGCACACTGTAACGGCACAGCTGCGGCACGGCTCTGTATTGAATTTTGGCTACCGCTAGCTGCCAGCGCGCTAAGCAGCCCGCGAGGTGCAAGCTCGCCGTACGCACGCCAACCGCGAGTTGCAAGCTCTATAAACTGATGTTATAAAACATATTATACGACATACGATTAAAGGGTCATATTCAAATGACAAGCCAACCGCTGGGTTGCAGCGGTGCCGTTGCCGTGCTTGTATAGTGTGCGTTGGCCTTAATACTCACTTAAAAACATCCTGTGCCATACCAGTGTAATGCATAGGGCCATTTGGGCTCATACTTTGACGGAGGGAACCGTCACCCTATGGCTTTACCCGACTCTGTTCTTTTATAAATGTAAATAAATATCTCATTTTGAATGTATCAGACGAAATAGCTAGCGACTAGCTGCCACATCATTTACTAATTAAAATTTATACAAATAATACATAATGATATTGGCACATAGCTTTTTTAACTAAAGCGTCACATATTTGCTTTTGTATAGTAGCTCATAAGACCATCAGTTTAGGATCCAAATTTCGCTATCATTTCATCTTAAAATATACCCATATGACAAATTCATTGAACCAGTATAAATAAAAGAGTTTTACATTTTTGTACCAAGACCATACTTTTTAAAGATAAGTTTATAAGTAATTAGGAACAAATTGAATTAAATATAAAAATATATCTTATATTTATTATTTATTATTTATTTATAATGATCGCACACATATATGATTATTCAGATCAATAGGATTTTAACCTGAGAATTAGCTTTCAGATTAAAATCTGTTAATTAGCCAAGTTGCAAGTGCTTCGCATAGATTCTCTTTCTACAATCGCTAACACATTTAGTCTCTTTAGTCTCTTTTGTTTTGATCACGTGTCTTAGCATCTAGAGACGCCATTCGCATATAATTGTTTCATTTCTATTAACGTTAATGTTATAAAATTTTCTAAGAGCTTGATGTAATATTTGCAACTAGTGTAAGGTTCGAGAAAGTTGTTTATTATTTATAGATAAATATTAATGAATAGGGCCTATGTAGTAGAATCTAAGAAAAACAACTTAAAATTGATACCAATGTTTTCTGTATTATCTTAGTTATAAGTTACAATGTTATTGCCTGTTATTTGTTAATATATTTTTTTTTATTGTTAACTTTACTATCAATTTTATATAAACGTATTGTTATTTATTTATTTTCTTACACACTATTAATACATAAGTTTTCAATACTGATTAAAGTTTTACGGTTTATCTATGAACCTCTCAAAAACGAAGATTATGTTGATAGCTCGCAACAACAGCCTGAGCCATACTTTCCGTGTAGCCGACACAATAATCGAGAGGGTGGACAAATACAGATATCTCGGGACATGGGTAAACGAATCATGGGATTCGAATGTTGAAATTAAGACCCGGATAGAGATTTCTCGTGCCGCGTTCAACAAAATGAAAACGGTACTGTGCCATAAGCAACTCGACATACGTTTACGTGTAAGGCTACTCCAATGCTACATTTGGCCACTGGTGTTTTATGGATGCGAATCACGGACCCTTAAGAAGGACACGAGCAAAAAGATTGACGCTTTGGAGATGTATTTCTACCGACGAATGCTCCATATTAGCTGGATTCATCGAGTCACGAATGAGGAGGTTCTCCGACGTGTGCAAAGATCCCGTGAGCTACTTCCGACCATCAAAAAGCGTAAGATTGGCTACCTGGGACATATTTTCCGTCACCCACAGTACCGCCTTATCCGCCTAATTATGATGGGAAAAATATCCGGAAAACGCCACGTCGGAAGACGAAGAAAATCGTGGCTCAGAAATATCAGAGAATGGACTGGGATCGCCAGCGTAGAAGAACTGTTTCGTCTGGCTAAGAACAGAAAGGAATATGAAGAGCTGACGGCCAACCTCCATTAATGGAGAGGCACTTTAAGGAAGGAAGGAAAGTTTTACATAGTAATATAGGTAAAATATTTTTAACCAATTTCAAAACCGGAACATATTCTCAATTCAATTGCATTTTCTTTTTCTTATATCTATTCTTTGTTATAATATTGTCGATTATGTATTTTTATTAGCTTCATTCCATTCCTATTTCTGGTAACATTTGTTTAAGTATCAAAATACTAGGCAAGTCCCAAGTACATATAGAGATTTATTAAGAGTATTAGGGATCATATCAGTCATCACTGGCGCATATTTAGTATTCAGTCTATACATAATTGTGGAACAGGTATTGTTGATATTGTGATAGAGGTCAAGTCAAAGTATATAAATGTATTTAAATGGAAATTGTAAATAGTGCGTATTGATAGTGTTTTCAAGAAGGCCTTTGATATGTTCTTAGGCATTTATGGAAACGAATATTCAATAAATAATTGTCAGGAATTTGCGATTTTTATTATTTCCGTTGCGTGTGTGTGTGTAAAAAAATACAAGTGAATGGTGATGAGAAGAAACTACATTATCCAATCACAACGAGGTAGAATTGCTGTCGTTCTTCCTTTTGATGTGGTCTTGGATCCAGTCGTATATGAGAGGGTAGGTGATCCGGGTATAGACTCCAGGGAAATTCCCTCGAGCACAACCCAGGCCCCAAGACACCACGCCAATCAGCACACCTTCGTAGACTATAGGACCGCCGCTGTCTCCCTGAAATTATTACAGAAATGTTTAACAGTAATATGTTAGGTTGACATATTTTACACATGGCAGTCGAATCAGGGATTCGACTGCCATGTGTAAAATATGTGGCATATGAGGCAGAGAATGTACTACTTCAATGAATAACATTCAAATTTTTACAAAGAGATCTATTTTTTAAAGATTACTTATTTGTAGTAGTTTAGTGTTTTTATGAAATTCTAGCTTTGGCAAGCGTGTGTGCTTGGTTCTTAGTCAAAAATCAAAATCAAAATTCATTGCTCAAGCTAGTACATAAATAAAAAACAAAAAGCTTCAGAAATAGCACATGATTTTAAAAATAGTTTAGTTTGCAACTTAAATACCTGACAGGCATCAGGAGACGCAGAAGTGAAGGAACCTGCGCAGAACATGGAGACAGGGTCTATTGCCTTTCTGTCTAATCCAGACCGACGGCATAGTTTCATTGCGATCGTTTTCACTGTGGAGGATTGCAGGTACGTTGCACTGGGGCCGCCTTCCTTTAACAAGATATAATTAACATCTATGGCAATCGTTATTGCTAAGTCAGTGCCCTCAAATATACTGACAACTAGTTCAATCTTGGAATTTCAGTTCTCCTTTAAGGTTGCGGAGGTCCGATGCCAGTCGCTCCGTGGAAAAACTGATATTCAGGTAAAAACTGTTGAACTAGTAGACGACCCCAAATAATATTGGGAATAAGGCTAGAAAGAATTAACTGAGGTTTTAGAGATCCCAGTGAATGAAAGACTGAATGCTATATATTTATGGTATGAATGAGTAAGAAGAGAGAATGAAAGTAGCTATGCTAGTCTAAATAACCTGGGTGATATTTACCGTCCCCCCTAAACAGTACCGTCTTATTCGTCTAATTATCATGAGATAAATATCCGGAAAACGTCACGTCTGAAGGCGAAGAATATGGTGGCTCAGAAACATAAGAAAAGGACACATATTGTCAACATAGAAGAACTGTTTCGTCTTTTTTTTTTTTTTAATATTTAAGCCTGCCAAAGTGACTCTACTCTGCCTGATGGAAAGCATGAGTAGAATCCAGGAGTAGGAGTCACCATGCTTATTGTGAGGGTAGGCAATGTAGCATGGTGACCCCTACCATGGCAGCCTGGTTAGATTATTCTGCATCATTCTCCCGGCCTTCGAAGGGCGGGAGAATGATGCAGAATGATTGGGCCTCCGGTCTCACACTCACCAACGAAACACGACAGCAATAATGCTGTCATTATTAGGATGGTCTTCTGTGTGAGGGTAGTACTGGCCGGGTCGAGCCGGCCCATTCGTGCTGAAATCAGCGTGGCTCTACTACCTTTAAAAACAGAAAGAAGTATGCAGAGCTGACGGCCAACATCCATTTATGAAGAGGCACCATAAGGAAAGAAGGTTAGTCTAATGGGACTGTATGGAATTCAAAATCGGCGTTGTAATACCCCTGTATAATATTGTTGCCATATAAAATTGAATCCGTACAAAGTTTAAAAGTTTTAAAGGGCATTTAACCGTTCACACTTGATGTCGTAAAACTAGTAATTAACTGTTAAGAAAATCAATTATGGCCTAATAAGATCATAATGAAGGTGCATTGAAGTTGGTGATACGTTTTTTACTCTGTCACAAATACATTAGTTTAAATAAATCCACAAATAGACAATACCCGTTTAATATTAAATCTATTCAAAACAGTACAAAAATAATCAGATTATTTGACAGTAAAAAGCATAAAAATTGGCCAAGGTCGGGGCGACCGTACAGATCAAATTATCTGCAGGATTGAGCAATATTGAAACCAGCCACCGCAAAGATGATTGCCCGGTCAATGGCTCTTTGTACAGCACTCGTATCAGTGGAAGCCTTGACCGTGTAAAATAAGAGACGCAGACGGTGATGGTGATTTCTTTTGTATATGGAGGAATTAGAACTTGATTGTAATTATCTATTTATCTTTGTAACTCAAGAGAAACAAAAGAGTTGCCGATATGGATATCCTTCCATTTATCCATCACATCACATCAAAGGCCTTTGTATTCTTAAACTCTGTATTCTTAAACCGTCACCACACGGAACCTATAAAATATGTTTTTGATAAATTGGGCGAATTTCATTCATACCTTAAGTTTTCCCCACCCGCTAACAATAGCCGGTTCAGCAGCAGGTAGCCTGGCATCTTTCGCCACCAGTCGAATTGGCAAGACTCTGGAGGAAAATCGCAGAGGAGAATAGAGCCGTACCAAGCCTACATCATTCGTTTTAGTTTTGCTGACGTAACGAGGGTGCACGTAGCAGTCCTTGACATCGTACATTTCCCCTCCATGGGTCTTCCAGGAAGAGCCGAGACGAACAGTAAGCTCACTAGCTCGGGCCCTGCAGAAGTAGATAGTGAATAAATAGGTATCATGCTTTACATCTAATGGTGGCGCTTTAAATATATAATAATAATAATTCTTTATTGGATGGCAACGAGGCCCAATATGTTAGTAACAATGAACTTAAGACTAATGTTAGTAGCGTAATATGATAAAAGTGAATGTAACAATTAACCTGGTCTCACTAACATTCTGATTGCGTGACGCAGCCAGGGTGCGTCAAGTCTGTTGCCTAGCATAACTAGGATACTATTGGAACTGGACCGCATTCTAGTTAGCAGCGAGTTAGTTTTGTTGCGGATAACTGCGTAGAAATTGTTTGTTCGCGCTGTAGCGAACATACCAGATGCGCTACAAAAACGCGGCAGTCCCAACAGCATCCTAAAACAATTATTGTATTGTACTTTTAGTGTCTCTAACGATCGCTTGGTATACCTAGTCCACAGATTGCTCGTATACAAGATCTGCTTAAAGCAGGAATTGTATATTTTAACCAATCTAACACAGCTGCGGAAAAAAACTAGTTTTGTATATATATAAATAAATTTATAAAATAACTTTTCTACGAGACTGCGCCCGTGCGTACGTCGGATATTGTGGTAGTCTGTCCCCTTAAGAATCAAAGTACTTCCATGCCAAATTTCATTGAGTCGGTGCAGCAACTTTGTCATGACAGCGCTACAGACAGATAAAGTTTCTTTCGAGTTAATAGCAATATATGTCTATAATGTGACTAAGTACCTGCGGAGGAACGGGTGCCGTGTTCCTCCATCACAAAGGTAAAATCCTCTGACCAGTGGAGGTGATCATGCCTGGTGGGCTACTGCCCAACGGTTGATGTTGGAACGTTGTATATATGCTAATCGACGCGAGAATTTCTCTTTCGCGATTCAGGATTGGTACTCCATATATTTTGTTCCGTGTTTCTTTGTGATTCTTTCGTGGTTCAGTGTTTCTTCGGTAGATGGCGCTGTTGTATAATTTCGTCGCACTGTATTTGAAAGTCGCTACATACCTATTGTCGTCACAAAATAAGAAGCCCGTTTTGACATTTGTCATTTGACATGCAGCATGTAAGAAATTGAAAAATGAAATTCATAATCCTATTTATTTACTATGTTACCCATACACTATCACAACGCGTATCTTAAATATATTGAAAACTCAAAATCACGAATTAATCGTATTAGTTACGCCACGATGACAAATGTCAAACCGGGCTTCTTATTTTGTGACGACTATAAGTATATAGTATTGTGAGTAAAAGTTGAGTCGTTTTTCTGCTAATCTTTAATATCTTACACTACACACACCTTAAATTCCGTAATATACGAGTGTAAGTATTTATAAGGCATAAAAAATGTATCATTTAGGTACTTTTGTTTGTTTAAGAGCACTTAGGTAAAACAAAACCTTGAAACCTTGAAACAAAACACTTGAAAATAGAAGAGTATTGAGTCTCACTCAATACTCTTCTATTTTCAAGTGTTTTGTTTTGCCTTACCTAATACTCTTTCCCGGAACCGCTTTAGAATCAATTTAAGCGAAATTTATTTCAAGTACTGATTTGTCCGATACTTTATTCATTAACACGGTATTGATGTAGAATGCACAAAAGATTCCTTTATAAAACAAATTGTTCAAAATAAATGGAAGTTTATTGAAATACAGTATTGTAAATAAGACATTGATTTCTGTTGTACTGAATTGAACTCTCTATTATTAAGAAATTTCATTTGAAGGAATTGTTTATTTACTCGATTGTGCTAGAAGTAGAATTTTGTTAAACGAGTGTACTTATTATAAATGTGGGTGATTTGATTGATTTCGGCTTGAGATCTGTCATTAAATTCCTTTTAATTGTGATTGCATATTAAAATGGTGAAACTTTATTCTAAAATTAGGGAGAGAGTATTTCATATTTAAGTTTCTTGTGTATTAGTATGGAATGTGGGCTGCGTGTTTTAAATAAAATCAATTTTACAGACGGTAAAAATTAAAATTGCATATCAAAATATGTTGTAAGAGCTATAACATAATTTTGTGTAATATGCTACTACTTATTAGCCGCGTACTGACCAAGCGAGCGGCTTCGCGAGGCAGCCTCGGACATTTGCCGCAGTACGCATGCCGCGCGAGGCGGCCTCGGTCTGTAAGTTTTCTAATCCGAGGCTTCCTCGCGCAGCAAGGCCGAGCCACCGTGAGCATCGACGCTCAGTTTAACTTGAAGTCGAATAGAGATAAAAGCGAGGCAAACACTACCGTCTTCAGTGAGCGAGGCAAACGTACTGAGGCGCCTTTGAGCATCGACAAAAACCGACAACTATCGGCTCGGGCCGCGGCACGCTCGGGCGAGGCAGCGCGAGCGTTTGGCTCGGGCGAGGCACGTCTTGACCGACCGAGGATTTGCCTCGCGAGGCAGCTTCGCGAGGCCGCTCGCTCAATCAGTACGCGGCTATAAAGGAACACTTTATTGGAACAATGAAATTACTGTTTAAGTTCCAATCGTAATCTAAGACAGCGTATTTTAAAAGTTAGGATTAGTTCTTCACGTGGACTATCATCACGAATTTTTGCAGATTTTTCGAGCAAGCCGCTTTTAGAGGGGAGGCCCTGTTTTGAGAAAAAATGTTCTTTAAACCTGAATAACTCGCAAACGGGTTCCCAAAACAAATAATCGTCTTTGTAATCCCTTAATATTTTGAAAAGACCTAATCTAATGATACCTCACACGATGGGGAGATGTGAGAAAAAAATAATTTACGTGTAGGGAGGTACCCCAAATAAAAATATTTTTCATGATTTTATTGTAGCACTATGTCGATGTGATAGAAACACATATTCATGCAAAATTTCATCTTTCTAGCATTAACCGTTTGGACGGTAAGTAGAGGACGGACGGACATGACGTATCTATAAGGGTTCCGAGTCATGAACTACGGAACCCTAAAAAGTGTCATTTTAAAAGCTTGAGGAATATTTATAATTTCATTATGCATAATTTGTAATTAAAACAAAAACAAACCAGAAAAAAACGTTGCAAAAACATCTGTAACTCGTAACAACGCGACCTTCAATACAAAATAATTGAAAATGGCTGCGAGTTTACTTAATTTCTAATTAGGCTCCAAGATTTATTGTGAAACACGGGCTGAATATTAAAACAGACAAAATTTATTAACTGATAATTTCGTTTTACCGTTAACATGGGTTGAAAGGAATATTTGTTTAGTACCTATGTATGTTTTGTGTGTGTTATTTGGGTAGATTATTTAGGTATCGTATGAGTTGACTGAAGAGCCAACTACGCAGTACAATGCTAAGAGAAGGAAAACTGAACACCCACTCTACGACTGGTCGACGTGGTAGAAGATCTTAGCTAAACAACTAAAGGCTGTTGATGAAGTTCTACTTGTAGGTTGTCTGTTTGTTCATGGTTTAGCTCAGAATTTGTAAATATTATAGAGCATTAATTTTGCGTAGCTAGATTGATTAATTTGTTAACTTGCTAAGTTTTTTTTTTAAACTGTGTCGACTTAAACATACAACAGCGCCATCGAGTCAAGAACTGAACTACTATGAAACACGGAATTATCTATACGGAGTAACTACTAATCCTGAATCGCGAAAGAGACATTATCGCACCGATTAGCATATCGACGGGTGCAAAGTAAAAAGAGTTATCTGCAAAATAGCTACTTTACAGGAGAGCGAAAAGATCTAAAAAGTGTGTTTTTTTTAAAATTAATGAATCGATTTTTCTGAAAATTTTATTAATACATCTTTACACTCTTACACATTTATATATGATATTTATTTTAGGAATTTCTTGTTATTTCACGAAATTTTGCAGTTGTTCGCATCTACATTGTATTATAAATAATACCAATTGTGTCAACTGCCAGTTGGTCGTATATACGAGGGACTCTAAATTTCGTGTATAAATTGAATTTGATTTAATTTACTGTATTAAGATTTTATTGAAACATATAATTTTAATGATAAATACTACCCAACAACCTTTAATTAATAATAGATCTATTGCAGAACATAATAATGTAGATAGCTTTTTATGCGTCGTATTTCTAAAGTAATAAATGACACACAATGCGGTCAAATTAAATATTATAACTTGGTTATATTTTTTTTATTAGGATATTTTTATTCCAATTACGTTTGAAAATAATAGAAATTACGTAATAACATTTAGATAAAAAAAATACACATATTTTACTTACTTTAGCATGTCAAACAATAATTACAGAAACAAAATATATAACTCTTTTTATGTGATGATTAACCAAAACCTGAATCAACATTTAAACTTACGTAGCTATTTAATTATATATTATTATCGATACATAATAAAAGGTAAGAATAAATTAATCTCGTTCTCCATAGTTTCGTGATTCATAAAAGAAAATTCGAGATACTTAGGAAGTATTAAATTTTGCTCACAAAGTTTTATCACATCGTTGTATTTAGAATCCATCATCATCAGTTGCAATTGCATTTCAAGTGCAAATGTTTGTAGAGTCAAAAGCTATCACAGCTAAGTTACTTGCGAGGCCAAAAGAGAATGACCACTGAAAATGATTCAAAACGCAACTTCAGTGTAACTCATACACTGCCCGTTGGCTTGAGACAAATCTAGCCCTAGAAGTGTAAAAGTTTGCAAAACAATCATTTGTCCATCCATTGTCCACAACAACAAATTTGTCCATCAGTCACCAATTTATATAGAGCGCTTTGGATAAATATGATTAAAATACTTGGAACCGTTCAAAGGAGTTAAGATAACAAAAATAAGATAAACACAGCGGCTGTAATCGAAGGTGTCTGTAATCACGTAAAATCTTTTCAGCCTGTGGAGTCCCATTATATAAGAAAAGACTCAAATAAACTTTACCTATCCGGTGGCTTGAACTTATCAATTATGTTCAAATTATATCAAGCATGGACAGAGGAAAATAATGTTTCAAAAGGGTTTAATCAACACATGAAAAATAAAGATGTTGCAAGGTCTCTAAAGAAACAGGATAAAAATCAAGCAACTACACATCCTGACAGTGTAACTTCAGCTACTTTCGACTTTCATTTTTTTTTATCTACGCCTCATGGAGAAACAAATTTATTTTATTCCCCCTGTTAGCCCTAGTTTCAGGCCACATGTAACATATTCCTTTTTTAAGACCAATGGGTCTTAAAGCTCTTTACGTGTTATACACTTTTTATATTTAAAATGTAAAATTAAAGAAAGTTTATAATAAAATGAACTTGCTTCTCCAAGATCAATAGATGGTGAATCAATAGATGGACAAATGATTGTTTTCCAAACTTTTACACTTCTAGGGCTAGATTTGTCTTTAGCAAACGGGCAGTTTATAAGTTACACTGAAGTTGCGTTTTGAATCATTTTCAGTGGTCATTCTCTTTCAGTGGTTAAGCACAAGTCGGCCTCTCAAGTAACTTAGCCGTGATAGGTTTTGACTCTACAAACATTTGCACTTTTAAGTTTAATATTTCGTAAACGGAGCACTGAATAAAAGAATGTCCTATAACTGATCTGTAAATTTTTGAAATATCTCTCCAACGATATAATATAGCCTAGACGAGAAACAAAATCATCTCCACTGTGCGTGTAGTTATGTTTTCTTTTTATATTTTATACTAGCTTAACTCCGCGGTGTTACCCGTGGTTATTGTCTTACTGCGGGTAACGCCGCGCGATGAAGCTAGTCTAAAAAAGTAGCCTAAATTACTCCTTATATCATCAGCTACCTATCAGTGAAAGTCCCATCAAAATCGTTCTCGCCGTTCCAGACATTTGTCGAAACAAACGTCTCTAAGCTAAGCTGCGGATAGACAAACTGATATGGTGAAACTATAAGGGTTCTTTGTAAGGACTATTTAACCCTAACAATCTTAAAAAACACCTTACAAATAGGTTAGGTACTTCATTTTCCACAAAATTAACCGAAGTAAATTGAAACATCTACGATGATAGCGAAGTAAAATGATTCAGGTGGCAGATGGTCGTTTATGCGTCGGTATTTTGAAATATGACCTCTCTTATAGATTTGTTATTCTACAAACAACAAATCTAAGAATTTCACATTTACAACTTTGAATATTTACTAAACAAAATTAATTCACACCTGCAGTTTCACGATTATCACTTAATTTTGTGAGTTTTATTAGATCTTCTGTTTTCATGATAGTAACTTATTTTCCTGTTCTACTTAATTGCTTCAACAGTTGCCGTCGTTCTTCATTGATTTTACTAATTCAAATGAAGACTACAACAAGTCCTCGAAATATCACAGATATCAGACATAAAACCTCATTTAACATCAATAATAACAAAAATCTAATCAAGCCGACGTAGCGCATGTCAACTGACTGATGTCCTTTTGTGTATGCACGGGGAAAGTCCCGCGGCCCCGTGTAAATGCGGCCAACGTTACTTGGTCGTATTTACTTCGTAGTGTTTGAAAGAACATACGTAGTTGACTTTTTTTACGTACGAAAATTTCTTGAAATAATGTGATATTTCCAAAAAAAATGATGTCATATTGTAAAGAATTGTTTTATTAAAACGATTGTACAATAAACTAAAAATCATAATTTTGTAGATAACTTTATTTACTTTGCACCCGTCGATATATAACATCACACAACATCAACCGTTGGGTAGTAGCCCGCCAGGCACGATCACCTCGCCTGGTCTGAGGATCCTTCTTTGTGTTGAAGGATCACTCCACCGGTTCCGCTACAAAACCATTCAGGAACTATTTATTTCATTTACGTGACTCTACTCAATCTGATGGGCAGCATGAAGAAAATCAAAGAGTAGTGACCACCATAAAACCACTGCGAATGTGTATAATGCAGTGGGTGGTCTATTTCTATAACAGTCGTATGACAAGGTTCTGCATTATTCGACCTCCGACAAAACACGACAATACGATACAGTCGGCATATTTTGGATATAGTAAAAGTTTGAACATAGCCCTAAAAGTTAAATTTTGAGTTCAAGAATGTCTATAATATATACATTTAAGCGTAATGGGGTTAGAATAAATGTATTTCTTACACATCGCTATTGAGACACAAGTCTTGATAATATTATGTAACATTTCTCCATATATGATAAAGACATACATATGTCTTTAGCTTTATACTCTCTCTTCACATATACATAGGAAACATATATTTGATCCTTACTAAAATTGTAGATGCGAAAGTTTGTGAGTAGGTATGTTTGTTACCCTCTCACGCAAAAAATACTGATCGGATTTGGATGAAACTTTACAGTGATTTAGCTTATATATCAGAATAACACATATTCTACTTGCTTTTTACTGTAAATCTAGTATGTACGTATGTGAAACATTTATTTCATGCATGGAGCGATAAAACTATTGTTATAAATTTAAATCTAGAAACGAAACGCCAAGTTACATTTATGTAAGTGTCACGCCAATGAGAAAGAGAACGACCTAATACGAAGGATATTGGAGATGTACATGTCTACATTTCAGAGCCAACGTATCGCTTTCCAAGTGGGCGACAGTAAATTTCTCCAGAACAATCGTAATTCTCCCGAGCGACTATCTAGTAGGTAACAAAGTGTAGCTGTTTTGTTCCTATGCCCACGGCGATTGGTGTTTTGCATCTACACTAGGGAATAAATTGAAATTGGCGAAAAGAACGCAATTCGCTAGGGGTGGTCCATAAAAAGCGCGCGGTAGGCTCATGAATTTATTCGAAATAGTTCGCGGGTTCAGCTCTAGTTGAAAGTGCGGGTTTATTTCGTGAAGTGTTTATTGGTTTGGGCCTTGTATTCCCCAGTGCTGGAGTTTCAATCATCAGGTTTTAGGTTTCTTTTTTATTTGTGTTGGTTTGACCAGCGACCGATTAAATTAAATGGATGAAATGTGTATTACTTTGAGTAGTAAATTGAAATCTAAAAGAAGGTAGGTTTATTTATAACAGTTTCTTTACTGTTTCATTATGTACAAGCTAAGTTTAAAACATGAAATATACACTGGCATTGAATTGTAACTTGAATAAAAAGAAGAAAATGTTATATGTTTAATTGCTAATGCTTTTATGTATTCTAAATTATATATTATTTATAAAAATACATGATTTTATAGCAGTACTTTATATTGCAGCTTGTTCCGACCAATGAAACAAAGTGAAACTATGTTGTCGTTTAGGTTTGAATCCTACATACGACATTATTTTAAGTGATATGACCCAGAAGTTTTACCAAGCTTCACAAATACTTGTAACACTCTATCTGCTACTACTACTGATATGTCACTACTGCGGGAATTGGTGATAGTCTCGTATAGAATCAACGAATAAGTTCTAGAATATCAAGCGATTACAGTAACCTTATGACTCAAAGAAGTATATGTACAAACTTCAGGTTTACCTTAAGAGGCAATGTGCAGCTGTAAGCAGCCATATATCCGTGATCACCGACCCCCCACAAATGGGGTAAGTCTTCTGCCGGAGCGACACCTGCCAGGGTACGGCTGTTATGGAAGTGTTACGCCCAGACACGATGCGACGGGTGGAGCCCGACAGATTGGTATCTAGCAAATAAATTATATTATGACGTCGATTGTATAAGAAATTTTGCTTAGATTTTTTATGGAAAATGGGTCACCTTAACTGCCTCGTTCGTCTAGTGGATGGCGTATGCGACTGCTAATCAAGAGGTCTCGGGTTCCAATACCGGGTCGCACCAAAAAAGTGTTTTTGGGTTTTGCTTAGGAAATTCCTAATAGCAGCTCGGAGTTTGGAAGTTTGGCGGTGATTCACGCCGGTGCCTCGGAGTCATGAACATCTATGGCAATCGTTATTGGGAATTCAGTGCCCTCAAATTTACTGACAACTAGTTCAAACTACGAATTTCAGTTCTAACTTAGGGTTGCGGAGGTTCGATGCCAGTCGCTCCGTGGAAAAACTGATATTCAGGTAAAACCGGTTAAACTAGTAGCCGACCCCAAATAATATTGAGAATATGACTAGGAAGAAGAAGGTTCACCTTAAGGTAGATGACAATCATAACAGTAGAAACGTGCATTTCAGGAGAGATACACTTATATCTCTTGATAGAAGGCCTTGATGTCCAATAAGTGACCCTGCCAAAAATAAGACTTGGGGGCACCCCTACTTTTTACTTCTGGCAGGCCTTGTAACCGTACAATTATATTTATAGTTTGCTTTCAGTCGTAATATTGTTACCTAATCTAAAATATTACATGTACTAGAAATTAAGCTCACTATCGCTTTCAAGCAAACAGACTTACATAATAATATTAAAAGTAAAAACAGGAAAATATGTTGTTGGTTTACTCGTTAGTGAGTCTAATTAGATTGACTATGAAATGCCAATAGATGACTGGGCCGTCGTCAGTGCCGCACAAACAAATCTCTGGTATGACCGCCGGGTTATTCCTAACTGAAATGATGCTCTGCGGCCTACAGCAGCATGTTTCGGCGGGGCCAGTGGCATACCCACGTTGTCTAAGCCCGCTGGCTTGGTATTAAGAAGGCCTAACTCCACTGTTCTGCGAGGTCCTTGTAATACTACTATCTGCCAGGCTATGTGCCAAAGCATGGCTCTCCCACCTCCGTATTCACTCTTGAAACGTAAGCCAAAGGATTGATACAGTCTAATTAACGTGATTTTTTCATAATTATTTATCATCTAATATATTAAATTCTCGTGTCTCGGTGTTTGTAGTTAAACGGTAGGTCTGAAAATCGGACAACATCTATTTTTCATCCCCCTAAATGTTAAATGTAGTCCACCACTATTCTTTTGTTAAATTTTAAATATTTAAACATTTTAATTTTAAACATCATAAAAAAATACATACTACCCTAAATTTTCAACCCTCTACAATCAACCCCTATTTTTTAGGGCAGTATGAAGTTCGTCGGGTCTGCTAGTTATTATATAGTGCAATATTATTACCTGAAAGAGCTCTACGACTGTGATTCGTCTGCTTGTCGTCTGCAAAGAATAATACGGTGCAATATAGACATTATTACAAAGCGTTACCTGAACTCAATTGTTAATAGTTCGTTCTACGTATTGTTTTATGTAGGGAGGTTTTGGCCTAATATACAAAATGTTTGGCTCGACAGGTAGTTATGAGCTTACTAGTATACCTGTGTATACCCTTTCATCCGCTTCAGTGGAAAGGAGGCGACGTCCACCTAAATTGAGAGGTTACCAGAAGACAGTGCCCGCTTTAACGTGGACAAGAGCTAGGAGACAGCAGTATTAAATAAATAATTGTTTCCCTTTAAAAGCTTCCAAAAAAGTCCCGAAAGCACGTTCACGTCTTTTAAGGTCAGCTTAACCACAATAACCTTCTTAACAATAACGTATATCTACATCACGCTGCGCCAATAGCCGCTCAGACGACATTGGGAACACGGGTTCCCCGCCAATTTTTGACCGAAAGTGACATTGTACCTTATTGTTCCCTAAAAGTTACCTCGCTACAAATTATCTATTTCTGTCTATCCCGTACAAGTTTAGATGGATGTCTCTTTTCTACATGCAGCATAATGGATTCCTATAGGAGACGCAGATGACTCGACTAGTCTACTTAAATGAATATTAAGAGTAAAACTTCATATAATACCTATGAGTTTCGAATACATGTAAAGCCTATATATTACATCTGCTTTCGCTTACCCATTAACTTCGACAGCAGGCAGTTATACAAAGTTTTGTATTGATCACGTACGTGGGGCTGGTTCAAAAATGATAATATGTCGTGTTTATGTATTTCAGCTTCCCCAGCTAACCCTGTATAATCTAAATCTTTAGCAGCAATAATCGTTTCTTTATCTTCTCCATTAATATAATACATATTCATCACAATTATTAACACTTTAAAAAACATTATCTTTACTAGAAATGTTTAGAAAATATTATCTAAGTTTTTGTATATTTTTGTCGTAACATTTTGTTTGGTTTTATAATTTATGCATAATGTACGGTACGTTTGATTGTGGACACTGATTTTATAGCGAAAACAATTCAATGTCCTTTTTAATTATTGAAACAAATGGCCGTGAAATGACTTAAGTTTCTAAAGTGCAGTAAGTTATACAATTGAACGATTCAGACGCCTGATCACAGCCGGTAAGTGAGCGACAGTATTGTGACTTGTTGCTATTGTGTTTGTTCAGGCGTTTAACAACTTTTCTCTTTGCTTGTCGTTAAGCTGCTATAATGATAGGACCCATTATAGATGTGAAGCAAAGTAGAATACTACAGTTCTACAGAACTATTGTATACTATAACAAAGGTGATTTACAATTTGAATTGAATGTTTTCAGTATTCTCTCAGAATAGTTAGTTGTTCATTTATTGATGAATATAGGTAGGTATATGTATGTGTATATAGGTGTATGTAGTATCGTAAGAAAATGTCCTTGGAGCCCCCAGATCGGGGAAGTTAGTCGCAAACTATTTGCAGCAGCGGGTTCTCTGCGAAGGCTACGGAATTTTCTTCCAACTAAAACTAAAATTGCACTTGTACAATCTCTACTGCTTCCCATCCTTGACTATGGCGATGTCAGCTATCTGGATATCACCGAAGACCAACTGAATAAACTTGAGCGACTTCAAAACCTTTGCATCAGATTCATATTTGGATTGCGTAAATATGATCACATCTCATGCAGGCACCACACTTCGTTATGCGCTATTCGTTATGTGTCTGCGCCGTATTCGCCCAAATATTAGATAAGCGCGCAAACAACAAACATACCATCCACACTTTGAACTGTTATGTCAAATAAGCATCAAATAAGGCAAATATGTGTGTTGTAGAGATGTGTCATTGTCATTTTTATGGTGAACAAAACGAATATACTCTCCACACTTCGCCGTATGCGCGCGAATAACCCGCATAACGAATAGCGCATAGCGAAGTGTGGTGCCTGCTTCAGAGTTTCGTACTAAACTCAAGTGGCTCCCCATACGCTTTCGCCGGAATCTGCATATTCT
The DNA here is from genome assembly GCA_932526445.1 of Phragmatobia fuliginosa. Taxonomy (NCBI): domain Eukaryota; kingdom Metazoa; phylum Arthropoda; class Insecta; order Lepidoptera; family Erebidae; genus Phragmatobia; species Phragmatobia fuliginosa. The sequence goes on along the minus strand of OW052063.1, from coordinate 1,174,037 downwards.
TTCTCTTTTATACAGTGTTCTGTTTCATCCTCACACACCTCCATATCTCAAAGAACGGTTTCAGTTGTTAAAAGATACACATTGTAAGGACCTGAGATCATCGGAGAATCTAAAACTAAAAATGCCAGCACATTTCACTCACTTTGCAGGTAAATCTTTTAGTGTGCAAGCAGTGCGGCTTTGGAACAGCTTGCCTGAGACTATTCGACAGGCTAAAACCTTGACTTTATTCAAAAAGCTGGTGAAGGATCACTACTTGTCATTGTGAATACTTTTGTTTAGTTTTATGAAGTGTAAATATATATGTATGTATGTATTTATATATATGTATGTGTATATATATATATATATTAGTTTGTATATATGTATATTTGTATGTCTGTGTATGTATTTATGTATTTGTGTAGGTGTAAGTATATGTTTGATGTCAATGAATGTGTCTCTGTGTACGATTCCTTAATGATATTCTGAAATATTTACTATATAATTATATGGTTGTCTGGAAGAAATCGCCTTGAGCGATAAGACCGCCAATTGTTGTACATATAATTTGTAACTCATATGATTCTTTTCTTTTGTACTATTTTGTATTAACAATAAAGACAATAAATAAATAATAAAATGTGAGTATTCTAGAAATAAATTTAAAATAATAGATATAGGGTGTAAGTAGTGTGCAATAGGACATAGGTTTATAGCTGCAAAATTTATCTTAATATTTCAAAGTTTAATGTTCTAAAAATACAGTTTTCGCGTCGAATATGTCAATAAATTTTGCCGGGATTAATAAACCTATGTCCTATTGCACACTACTTACACCCTATCTCTATTCGTAATTTTTTATAATTTTGTTCAGTCGTTTTGACGTGATTTCATAACAATTTCGTAATGAATTAGTCGCCTTGGTGAAATGACAACCAGCCGAACATCAGCTATTCCTGCCAATGTCAAGCAGTTATTCTTCAATTATAAAGTTTTCTAGTCTTGAAATCTTCGTCGTAATGAATTTAATGATAAAAAAATGTGGATTAGATTACATGGGGACCGTCTTCCGAAAAAACAAAAAATGATCTCCGAATTAGTCGTCTATTTATACTTAAAACTTCGTTTTCTTTGATTGTGAAAGTCAAAGATCAAGTCAAAGAGAAATTTCATAGACAATTTACAACAAGGTGAATTTCCACCAAACAGAAAAACTAGGTTATATTTTATAAGTATTATATAAGTATAGGAGCATACACGAGTACCGTAGCATCGAGAATTTTTGAATAGTTTAATTATTGCATAGCATAGAGCTTTACATAATAAGGATAGTGTTGTTACTGAGAGATAGTGTGAATCAAATGATTGACAAAATTAAGTAAAACTACCTACAAATGTAATTTATGTACGTCATCAACAGCCTTTAACAGTCCACTGCTGGACATAGGCCTCTCCTTGAAAATTAGGTTTTGGCCTACTATACCACGCTGGCCAGACGGGTTGGTATAGAGTTGGTTTCAAGTTTTTCTTCTCTTTGCTTTGATGTTGTCTTGCGTAGTTTATCCCTTAGTCGCCTTTTTATGTACCTAATATCTTGAAAACTTTAGTTAATCACTGTTAAATACGAACTTAAAAAACTTTTAAAACTGTCAATGCGCGTTGTGGTTTCACGCTTACAATGCGCAAACTTCTATTTAAAGAAATCCCTCAAAACTTTTTTCACAGATAATAACCGTTGAACGCATTTTTTCACAGACTGGAAAGGGCGCGCCATTGTTCTCATTTCTGGAAAATTTAAACTTCACAAATAAAGTGATAATACTATAAAAGTTTGTGGATTCAGATGTTGATACTTTGTGGAATAGACAATGGTATCTTAATGTGATATAAAATACGTAGTTGTAGGATTCGATTTTTATATTTTATATAAGTAATTTATGATTGAACGTTATAATTGTGAGTAAACAAAAGAAATCAAAGGCCCAACGTGATTTCTGTATCACGCAAAATTATTAGGCAGTAATAATTTTGCGTGATACAGAATTTTTTAATGAACAAGATACTTAGTATTATTTTACGAAGAGATCTTTAAAATTGAATCTAAAAGACTTTCAAACTATAAAAGTTGTTTGAGAAACTGTAAACAACGTGTGGCTAGTTACAATAAAGAAACTTCTATCTCATGAAGGTTTACCTTGAAAGCTAACATGTTCAGAGTCCCCAAGAGACTGTTTTCGGACAGCTTTAGGCTCTTTGGATAATTTGGGGTAGTAACTAACGTGTGTAGGTACTTCGTTGTGTGCATATTTTTGTATTTTTTTTTATATTTTGCTGCCAAAATGGCAGTACTCAGACTGGTAGCAAGCCTGAGTAGAGTCCAAGAGAGGTGGTTACCATCCTCATTATAACGGCCTAGTGAGATGCCTTTTTACGCTCTGTTTAAAAAGATTCAGAAGTTTGATCGGTATGCAGCTGAACTCAGACACGAAAAATTGTTAAACATCCTAAGCTCCTTTTTTGTGTGCGGAATACCCCCCGGATACCACCAGTTCATGGTTACTTCGGACTCGAACCGACTAAAACCGCACGGCATCTCGGGCGCTATAAGTCGAGGAGGTGAGGAACCAGATGTATCCTCGAAAGGAAGTCTCTGGATCCCGACATATATCTGGCCATCTACAGCTTGTAGATTGCCCTTTCCTATGTGGAAGCTCCATGTTCCCTTACTGCTTGCGCTTACGGAGGACGGGGATCGTTCACGACCAATTATGCACACTAATCAACAAAGTAAAAAAAAAAGATTTATTAGATTAGATAATATCAATGCAGGCTGAAGTTGCCCACGAACGAACTCATTTGCTGTACCTACTAAAAGCCGGTAACGCCAATATGGGGCACTTACTTCCAGAGGTAAGGTGTCCTCTATTCATTGGTCTTACTTTACATTAAAAACTATGACTATAAAATGTAATGGTAAATATTTTTCTTCAAATGTATTTAAAATAATAACCTTCTAGAATTGTAATCCACTACACTCTCCGTGTGGTGACGTATTAAGAATACAAAGTGTCACCACCCCTATTCATTCCATGGGTGTCGTAAGAGGCGACTAAAGGAACAAAATAAGCAGCTAACATCATTGTCAAGAGAAGGAAAACCTGAAACAAACCCTTTACCAACCCATCATGGTATAGTAGGCCAAAACCTCTTTTCAAAGGAGAGGCCTATGTCCAGCAGTGGACTGTTAAAGGCTGCTGATGTTGATGTTGAAATCCACTACACATAAGAGTCAAAACGAACTTTTGATATCGACAGCTACATATAAACATATTTTAGAGTTAATTAACGCTTTATTAATCTCTTGATGTAATCTCTGTTTATTTATTACACAGCCGCAAGGTTGAATAATAAATAAACAGAGATTCAGTATTTATACATTACCGTTATTACTGAAGTAATTACCGGAGCGTTAATCTGCGGTAATCTGCGGTAACAATTTTACACTGCCGTTGATTACAAAGATCTAATTCACTCAACAACGAATCAACATATTACCCGCATTCCACGTTTAATTAGAAATGTAGGGCTTAACTTTATTAGAAGTTCTTGTAAGGAGCTAATGCGTATGATAGACGCTGATCTTTTGTTAAGAAAACTCCGAAAAGTTGTTGTAAAAACAAGGTTGTCTTATTTTCAACTTGTTAGATAACCCCGAAGAGATGTCATGACCTTCCTGGTTTTACTTGTAGATAATTGCGACTCAGCGTTTCTAAAGTTTCTAAAATCTGAATTATAACTTTATTGGATTCCTTATGTTTAAATTTAATTGTGGCCACAATGTACCCGCCTATCCTCGCGAAGTTCTTTAAATAAGTTATTTTTTTCTTTAATTTTTATTATTATTTACTGTATTTCTAGTTGTAATAAAATTCAATAACTTTTCCTCGTTAATTGAACACAGCAAGTATTATTTATTAACTATGCGTTTGTGTAACAATAGCCTCCTATTAAGCGGCGCGCCAGCACTTACAAGTTGAAACTTGACCTACCTCGGCGACGTGACCCCGGCTAGTTAGTGGCCGAGTGGCTGTCACAAAGCTGAGGGCTACTCCAGGAAGGAGGGGGGGAGGGGGGGGTTAAGGGTGAGAAGCGCTGTAACTATATTGACGTGTTGCGTTTACAGACAGTTTATTGTTATTTTTTTTAATATCTTACATATTCTGACTGCCTTGTTGGTCTAGTGGTTATGCGGCTGCTGTTCAATAGGTCTCGGGTTCGATTCCCGGGACAAATATTTGTGTAATCCACAAGTATTTGTTTCGGAGTTATGTATATTAAGTATGTATTTACAAAAAAAATTAGTATGTTTATGTATTTTTATCTGTTGTTTAGTACCCATAATACAAGCTCTGCTTAGTTTGGGACTAGATGACGTTGTTAGTAAAATGTCCGGAATATTTATTTATTAGTCTCCATATTACATAATTTTAGTCTGTGAGAATAAACGTAAATAAATCTGGTTCTGGTCTCTTGGTTAGTGAACCTAGCTGCTAAATTATAGGCCGTGGGTTCGATTCGCACCCAAGTCCAATGCTCAAACGATCAGAGATGTGTAATTATTATTATTATAGCTCACTGGACCTTACTTTTGATTAAGCAGAGCTTATAATATGGCAATCAGAATGATAAGTATTTCACTGAAATCGCAATTATAATGTATGTTTCAATGTTTATAAAACAACTTCTTTTATATCAAAGAAAGAAAGAAAGAAAGAAAGAAATTATATTTATTGTGACATTTTTTTTAGATATATTAGCTGCCAAAATGACTCTGCCCTGCCTGATAGAACGCATGAACAGAATCCAGAACAGTGCAGCACGGTGACCCACATTATTGTGGCCTAGTAAGATGCTTTTTCACGCCCCGTTTGAAGGACCCGGGGTTATAGAAGTAAGGAAACACATGCGCTGGTAGGGAGTTCCAGGTTTTAATTGCTCGCCATAGAAAGGAAGAGCCGAACCGTTTAGTTATTTATAATTAGTTATAAATAATACACGATAAGACATAACATTACATACAAATCATTTGAAATAAACAGCCGAGCGTTGATTGTCTCGTGAACGTGTCAGAATAGGACCAAGCCCCTATCAAATCCTAATTTCATTTCCTACCTAATTGCAAGAACAAAATCATAGACCATTTTGAGTCTGTACTTCGATAGGCCTGGGCTCGCCAGAGTTAAACTATGGCGAGCTTGGGCTTGTCGAGGAATCCTGATTTAATTGCTGATTTTAGGTTTTTTATAGCTCTTTTAACTAGTTATTTTCTTTTTAACGTTTTTATTATATTCTTTTAGTTTAATTTAGATGGTACTAATAATTATACTTTGTTAGCTGTGATTACCTAAAACTGAATGAGCACAGGGCATGTATTTTATTGTTTTTATATTCATATTTGATGTGTGTATCATTTATGGTGATCCGAAATAAATAAATAAATCAACCTACAGGGTGTTGGGCGCCCTGTGGAACAATGATTCGATGATTTGAAGAGAGTGGTTTGCAGTGGATCAATGCGAACTATCCTTTATAACCGTTATAATAAAATGGTTGGTAGGGCTATAGGAAGGTGGAGGGTAATGCATTTGACTGCACGGTTGGCCTAGTGGTTTAAGCGGTCGCCATGCCGCTTCCAACTGCGCCAAGTGTAGTTGGTTCAAATCCTACATGGATGACACTTTGTGTGATTGCCACATTGTTATTCTGAGTTTGGTTGTTCTTTGTGTTCGTTCTTGTATGTTTGTCAAGTCGTCTTAAAAAAATTCCCTTCTTTAATATCATAGCAAAAAATAGTTCAAGTCTAAAACTACTCTAAAATATTATTTTTGTTAGGCGTTTTGAAGATGTCCTTATTTTTATTTTTTATTATTATTAGATTACTGATACAGTTTTTGAGTTTTACTATGTTTTTTATTTTGCTTTAATATAGTTTGTCTTTGCCAATAAGTTATCATTAAACATTTTTTTTTAAATAAACATATCATGATCAACCGTCTTACATAATCCAAGATAGACCTCTTTTCAGGATTAAATTAATGAGTTAATTGTAGTATAAATTACTGAAGAATAAAAATAGGTATTATAATAAATGAAGTTTCAATTTACATTATTATTATTAATGTATTACTGCATCAATTACAATATGACCACCTCAATAATTGTCTGATTGTTACGAAACCTTCTTAATGTTGCACCGATTTCAACCGCCAAAACTGCCATAGACGCGAGTGTATCCGCTACCAAAAGCTAGTATCTGACAATTAGAGAACACGAATAATAACAGGTAGCTGTTTTAATAATAATTAGGATCCATACGGACCAGTGAATCTGTCGTATTAGGACCAAACTGTCCTTGACATCTGGTTTTATCGATATCGTACTTACATGAGTGTTCGGTAAAGGAACGTAATCTTAGTTTAGATTAAGTTTAAGCCGATTCCATTGGAGTATCTATGTAAGTTTACATGTTAGAAAATGTGGAGCTTGGGGTGTGTATATATTGGCTGCCTCGTTGGTATAGTGGTTAGTGTATGCGACTGATGATCAGGAGGTATCGGGTTCGATTCCCGGGTCGGACCAAATTTTTGCGTGATCCGCATGTTGCGGAGTTTGGGTGTTGTCTATTTATAATATGTATGTATTTACAAAAATGTTTATGTATTTTTATCAGTTGTTTGGCACCCATAATACAAGCTCTGCTTGGCTTGGGACTAGATGACGTTGTGTCTAAGAAGTCCGAAATATTTATTATTATCATTTATTATAGTCTATCTTAGAATACGCTACTATATTTTTTTTTAAAAGGTTTGGGTTCCAATAACTCATCTATTTTTATGAAAAGCAAAGTAGTTTTTTTTTTAATTTTCTGTTAAGCTGTGGCATCACTCACGTCCAACTAATCTATTTGACTTGAAATATGATTCTCGTTCGAAATGTTTTGCACATAAAGTTGAGAACTAATTTTAAGGTTTCCGTAGCTTTAACAGCTAAAAAGAGAGAAGATTCAAGTTTATTTCAGACCCCTAGTCAAGTTGCATATTTCGTGGACGATTGGCTGTGTCGCTAACCAATTAACCCTTATTATTTTCTGCTTTGGGATATGTACAAACCCCTTGTTGGAAATCCTTATTGCTTGTTCTGACACTTAGGTACTGAAAAACACATATAAACTTTGGAATTCATATTTATAACACGAAATATACAATGTTTGTGTCAAAATTAAAAAGGGACAAAAGTCAATTATTGCACTGTAGCGGCTGTTCTATATTCTTTCGTTTCATTGGTTATTGTTTTGTTTTGATCACGTTATTGAGTGACATTAGCCAATGGAACAAAAGAAGAGAGAGAAAAACGTTTGCAACTTAGCTAGGAGAGCAGAACAGAAAATTGAAATGAAGTATAGGAGCGGTGAGAATAAATAACAGATTAGATGAAGCAACACTATTCAGTATGTGTTTATTGCATTGTCCGTGTAGTGACGGATTAAGAATACAGAGTGTCACCACCCTTATTCATCCCGCGGGTGTCGTAAAAGGCGACTAAGGGAAAAACTACGCAAGACAACATCAATGCAAAGAGAAGGAAAACTTGAAACCAACCCTATACCAACCCGTCTGGCCAGCGTGGTATAGTAGGCCAAAACCTCCTTTCTAAGGAGAGGCCTATGTCCAGCAGTGGACTGTTAGAGGCTGTTGATGATGATGATGATGATTGCATTGTTCCTGTGTTCCACCATTAAAGAACATATTCCTTCCAATTTGGTAGCTACTTCTGTGACAATGGTTACTGCGACTTACAGGTCTGGTTTCACTCGGTAAGCCTTGTTAGATAGGTAACCTGAATGCCAATCTAACAACTCTCTGATGATAATAAATTTTAAGTTCTCAATTCGGTTTTATTCAATTGTATGTTGCTTCAGAACCTACGAGTATCTATCATGTTTAGTACTTGAAGTTTAAAGAATGAGAGAACAGTTTATTATAATTCATTAAGATATACATAGTTGCATTAAAGTCGATATTACTGTTTTTAAAATTTTGCTCTCACTTCAAAAATGTGTCGTTTATAGCTAAATGGTCAGTACTTTGTCAGTAGGGGTCAAGGGTCCGCCAAATCTTTATGAACCTTCAAATTGACGATTTCTTAATACAAATTTTTCATAATCCTAAAACGGTAACGATTTGACAATCTATGACATTGAAATTATTTTATACTATCTACTCCTCGAACAGGCCGATGGCAACATGTTTTCATACTTGTTACGTAAGGTTTGATTCGTGTGACTAAATAAACCGAAGCAGTGTCGCTACTTCAGTCGGTCATGACCCTAACAACCTTTAACAATATAACAAACTGGGATGTTTTCAACAATCCCGGCAGGCCCTAGGGACCTGTCGTAATATATAAGCACGAAATTAAGGGTGATAACGAAATCAGTTTTATTCGACTCAACCTTGGGAGGGATGATTTGATAACCCCCGCTATAGGGCGCCATCTTTATTCAATCTTGGCCACCTTTCAATTCGGCCCGGGAACGCGTGACTAGAATTTTGGAATTGTAGGAAGACAATAATTTTTGTAGTAAATGAGACATTTTTACCTACACAAAAATTTTAGTCTTACATGTTGTTGTTTGAGTGATTCATTTACTACGAAAGTAAATGTCTAAGAAGAAACAGCGTCCATTTTAACAATATTTTTAAACATCTGATCCATAGTATCTTGATTTATCAACATGTAACGTGTAACGTTTTACTGCTAAGCATGGATCACCTCTCAGGAGAGGGTTAACGATATATATCCAAACCCTGGCCGAGTGCCGAATTTCTTGATTCGTTTGTGAAAAAATAGTTTAATTAACTGAAACAATTCTGCCTGTTAGACATTAGTCGATCCTGTTTTCTTTCTGACAGTTTTGTGATTAGCTGACTCAGTTTCAGCCTTTTATTTCATTCAAAAATAATAGATTTCGTTTTACTACACCTATTATTTATAGTTTTTTATTTAAAATTTACTTTTCATGTATCTCTACATTTCTTTGTAACCTATGAAAAACATAGCACAGACACCAATTGCTCACAAAAATGCAGTCTTTAAATTGAATGTAATTGATTGAAGTATTCTTGAAAGAACCATTTGTGAATAGTTTTTTTCTATATTATCAATAGTATCTATCGTATCATAAAAACAGTATTAAAAATACGTCAATAAGTAATAATAACCTGAAATATTTTCCTAAGTTGTTTCCAGTAACTTCTAAATCATGGTCACCATAATCGCGAATGGACTCATTCGAACTTGACGCAGCAGGCCGAAATATAAAACTTCGATGTGCGGTAGCGACGGACCGATCGACGCGTGAGGACTAGCACTTATAGATATGACGTAAACAATAAGGTAAAAGGTAATATTTAAAAACAAAACAAAACACACAGGGAAATATGACTGTACCTATTGACTGACACCTACAAGTCAAGCGTCATGCATGTCCTTTATGAATTGTGGAGAAGTAGGCTACCTCGCACACTCAGTAAGAAGTGATGAAAAACTTAAATATAGAGATATCGGAGAATTTAAAACTGAAAATGTCAGCACATTCCATTCAGTTTGCATCCAAATCTTTTAGTGTGCAAGCAGTGCGGCTTTTGAACAACCTGCCTGAAACCATCCGACAAGCTAAAACTTTGACTCTGTTCAAAAAGCTGGTGAAGGATCACTACTTGATGTTGTGTGTGTTTATTTAATGTTTAAAAGTATATATTTATATATTAGTTTGTATATATGTTGTATATATGTATATGTGTGTATATGTATGTAAGTATATGTGTCATTCGAATAAATGTGTTTTTAAATACTGATGTGTTAACTACCCTAACTTTTATTTAATAATTGTAATATGGTTGTCTGGAAGAGATCGCCATGGTCGAAAATGAAATGAAATGAAATAATTGAAATGAAATGAAATAATTTATTCTGCAATTAGGTTACATGAACACTTTTGCAAGTTAAACTTTTTTTTTTGAGCAGATGAGTTCGGCCTTTCCTAACTGGACTAGCCCTGAGAAGAATGGAGGAAACAAACTCAGGGATCACAGTCTCTTTTAAAGTCCAGACAATATTCTTAAATGCGATAATTACAATTGTCACAATTATAATAATTAAAGATAATAATTCAAAAGTTGTCAACAATGGCAAAAATTTAGATTAATTTGTTAAATGTATAATGTAAATTTAAATCATAAATCATCGTCACATGAAAATAAATTTAAACATTCAATAAACAGCATGTGCAGAATGGGCAGCTCAATCCCAGGCGGTTTTATCAACAATATATTCTGCTATGGTATAATACCCCTTTGCGGATAACTTACATTTAATGGTATTCTTAAATTTCCTTAATGGCAAATTCCTAATATCAATAGGGAGTTTATTGTAAAAGCGTATACATTGTCCCATGAACGAGTTGCCTACTCTGTGGAGACGAGTGACGTGAACACAAAGATTATGTTTATTTCTGGTATTTACCGAATGAACATCACTAAGTTTAGGAAACTTTGCTAAATTTCTTTGAACATACATTAAATTTTCATATATATATTGTGAAAAAGACCGCATATTGTTGTACATAGTTTGTAACACAATTGTTTATTTTCTTTTTACACGCTTTATATTAGCTTCACCTGTATGTTTGTTTGTATGTTTGTTTGTATGTTTGTAACCGACTCCTTTGGGCGCGATTTTGACCCACTTTCAACGGCCAGATTTCGTTCAAACTTTGTACATTTATCGAGGACCGATGACATTACACTAATTTGATAAAATTATATCAATTTGCATAATAAGATTTTTGTTATTTTATATTAATTTCATCTATCTATGCGCGACGACAGCGCCACGTGACAGGTGGCGATTATGATTGAACAATATTGTCACCGTTGTCAAGCAACAAGTAAATATTGTGAAGAAAATTAATGAAATCTTCTGTTATTTTACTATATTAGACAATTTTGGAAGGTGGTAGTTAGTAAAATTATTGCCAATAACATTAAAATTGTTATTTACCGTGGGAAATGAGTCTACTGGTGACTAAAACGGGGTTTCGTGCAATCACCCACGAAATCATTTCTCAACCGGAGACAGACAATGTCTAACAAATCAATTTAATTACAGCTAAACACAATTTATCATGTTGAGAGTGCTTTGTGCGACTGTGTTTATAATAAGAGAGGGAAATGAAAGCACATTGCAGCACTTATATACTTCATAAATAATATATTATATATCAATGTAAATAATGAAAACAGTTTTACGAAGATCAACCAAGAACAACAATGGGGTAAGCCAACTGCCCGTCAAATTTCCAAGGAAGTATATTCTAAAAGAAAGTACTTCCATGAAATGTTTCCCACAGTAAAGAAACAGAAGTGTGAACCATTTCAGTTTAATGTCTCTGATTTGAAGGTAGATTGTGCTTTAAAATGTGTCCTAGAAGCTGCTAAAAGTAATGCTGAAGATATCGAAACTTCTGTTAGGTACTTAGTTGTTAGTTTACCAAATTTTAGTCGAACAGGCTGATAAATTATTTTATTGCTAGCATTTATTAACACTTGCACATTCTCCTATCTTTACACTTACTTTTGCACGCGTTTTTGCACATTTATACTCACAACCACTATCCATGACTGAGAATACTAGTTCTTCAGATACTACTCAACAGTTACTACAGCGTTACAGAAGAAAACAACGCTTCATATGAGAAATTATACAGCTAAACAGTCAGAGGAATCCAGAGCAGCTCGTTTGCAGCAAGTGCGTGATTCTATGGCCCAGATCTAAGCCTCAGAATCAGACCACGCCAGAGAAGTCCATTTGCAGCAAATGCGACATTCCATTGCTGAGATCCGAGCCTCTGAATTAGACCAAGTCAGAGCTGTTCATTTGCAGCAAGTGCGTGATTCTATGGCTGAGATCCGAGCCTCAGAATCAGACCAAGCCAGAGAAATCCGCTTGCAGCAAATGCGTCATTCCATTGCTGAGATCCGAGTCTCTGAATCAGACCAAGTCAGAGCATCTCGTTTGCAGCAAGTGCGTGATTCCATGGCTGAGATCCGAGCCTCAGAATCAGACCAAGCCAGAGCAGCAATGTTGAAGTCGAACATTGACGTGTCAAAAAAATTAGTAAATGGTAACATGGGTTTTATTACAGAAATTATATGGCCAAATTTTCGCAGAGGTCAATTATATGCAGAAGACATTCCGTCAGTACCTATCGATTTCGGTCAAGATGGTGTTCACGTAATTAAACCAATATCGGTACGATTTCCAGCAAAATACAGCTATGACACTGCCGAGAGACGAATGTTGCCATTGATTCTGAGTTGGTCATCGACCGTCCACAAGATGCAAGGCTGTACAGTTCATCATGCAGTCATTTATCTAGGTTCTCAACTGTTTGCAGCTGGACAAGCTTATGTAGCACTTAGTCGTGGAAGATCTTTGGACGGAATTAGAATTGAAGAACTTGATTGCTCAAAGCTAACAGGTCAAACTCCATGTAACAGAGCAGCATTAGATGAAATGATTCGATTACGAAGTAACACGTAGTAAGACTTGTCAATATCACTTGTTTGGCAATGAACATACCGTTATGTCTCACTGTGTACATTGACGACTGAAAATAATTACAGGTACTTATAGTTATCACGGAATTAATAGTAGATTAAAACAAACAATAGTTTAAAATTAAAAAGAGAAGCTATTATAAATAAACCAAACTAAAAAATATAAAATAAATAATAGTTTTAAAAAACTAAAAAACACGCTTTTTATAGAAATCCAAACTAAAAAATAAAAAATAAATTGAAATAAAATTAAATTAAAAATAGTGTTCAAAATTTCAATAAATATAAATTAATACGTGTAAATAAAGAAAAATGTATTTTATTTAAAAAAAAGCGTGGGGTGCTTTTTAAGATAATATCAAAATGATAATCACTACCCATATCCTTCCATAAAATACTTATAACTATTGACACCATGCACCCCACGCTTTTTTTTTAGTAAAATACAATTTTCTTTATTTACACGTATTAATTTATATTTATTGAAATTTTGAACACTATTTTTAATTTAATTTTATTTCAATTTATTTTTTATTTTTTAGTTTGGATTTCTATAAAAAGCGTGTTTTTTAGTTTTTTAAAACTATTATTTATTTGGTATCACTTGCGTATACATAAAGACAATAAATAAATAAAAATAGATCTGATGAACCTTAATCTAGATATAGACAATCTCACAGAAGACCAACCTGACCATGTAAGGTGAGGTTTAGAGTGTGGTAACGCCCCGTCAAAGCATTTTAGCGGTAGTAGGGTCATGTTAATTGCATCACAAACGGTTTTGACTCGACCGGGACGGTACCACGATCTCACAGAAGATCAGCTTGAAATGATAGCATTCATTCTGTCGTGTTTCGTTGGTGAGTGCAAGACCGTAGGCCTAATAATGCAGAATCATATCAATAGGCCGCCATTGTGTTGGTTCCTCGTTGTCTCTTTGATTCTCTCATGTTTTCCATCAGGCATACAACAATTTGGCAGGCTAATAAAAAATATGTTAAATACTTAAGATGTTAACTAACGGATTATGTTTAAGGCATATTACACAAATTAATGATGAGTTCGCCTCAAAGGTTTATTACAGCTATCGCATAAAGTAATTAACTACACGCCTGAATGGCATGCTCAAACTTTGAGCTAACTTTTAACAAGTTGTGAGCTGAGCTCAACGGATTCAAACTGTTGCTGCACTTGTACAACTGAAAAGTATTTGTTTCAATATTTCGGTATAAAGTGTCCATGGAGTTTCTTGTCTGTTCTTCTCCATAGGATCTACGAATTGGAACAGACAATTAGCTTCACGACTGACTACTGACTGACTACTTGACGTTTCAAAAGTGCCGTTGTATGGTTTACTTGAAATAAATGGTTTGATTTGATTTGATTTGAAGTAGTAGAGAATACGTTTCTACACTAATGCTTGCATTCCCACAGGGGTTTCTAGAAGCGTATAAATTTAATACCTACATTTTGACGATTATAATTTGAATCCTACTCATGTAATTGGGGGATGTCTATTTCAGTTCTTTTAAGGCTTTAATGAGAAAACATAAAAGTAATTATTTGACACATCTAAGATATACTACAGCCAATTGATTAGACAAAACCTGTACTATGACAACTAGAAAGCTGATAAACTTTTATATTTATAGTTAAACATATTAAACATAATAATAATAATAAGAATTATCATGGTTCGGAATAGAACCTCTTTATTAGGAATTGAGATTGCTAACCGGTGGACTAACACGTTACATCAGGAGTGTATTGCGGGAAAAGATATGAAAGACAATAGTAAAAATAATAATACATGCTCAAACAGATTAAGCCATCTCGACCAAGTCGCATTCTTGTAACTCAAATTAGGCGACTGCCAAATTTTTTTATGATTTATTTATGATGATTCATTCCGCATCGGCATTCTGAATGATGCAGAATTACCTGATCCATGGTATGGATCACCGTCCTACATTGTCTCCTCGTCACTTCACAAAGAGGATGGTGACTCCTACTCCTGAATTCTAATCATTATTTCCATCAGGCAGAGTAGAGTTACTTTGATATTCTTAAAAAAATAAAACAGCTGATTCTAGTTCCATGAATGCGACTTGGATAAAAGAGCAATTCTACAAATATTCTCCAAAAAGTGTTTACTGAAACGTGGGTGTTTTCATCCCACTTTCTATTCCCTCAGGGTAAATAAATGCACGAATATAGTCGATATATCTTGTGGTTCTGACAATGATACAAATATAGGAAGTAATGTGTTTATTTTAGCCGCTTAGCTGTACTAAAAGCTGTACAATAATAACAGTTGAACAATAAATGTGCCTAAATGATTTAATAGTTCAAACACAAAATGTCTGTTTGTTCAGCAATATTGTGTATACGTAGGGAAATTAAACAATAATATGGGAGGGTCGAACGCATAACTTATAACTCGTAGGGTGTCTCTTGGGGGAATAATAGTGTGTCGTATTCGGGTTTTGTGATCAGACCCCCTAACCAAGTACTCTATTCTATTTTTCTATGGGGCGCCCGTCTCCTCCCACTCTCAGGCTCAACGTAGGAGTCTGCACCGGTGATGGCCCCACGGATCGTACGAGGTTACCGTACAATTTCGTACGGTCCTGGCACGATCTCCACGCTTCGACACTCAGGCCGGCATGTACACTATGGTCTACAACCAAATTCGTTCTGTCGGTCGGAATCGCGAAGAGGCAGCGCAGGATCAAGAGCCATGGAATGCTACGGCGGAACGCTCACACTCAACTCGCACACACTCAACTCAACTCACTTCTACGGGCGTGTCAGGCACAGCTCGAAATTCAAGGATGTGCTAGCCAACGCACTGTCGAAGCCGTTCCGCTCAGCTTTGAAGCTTGGACAGAAAAGACCGACTGTGTCACTTACCCATTGAATCAGATACTCGCCGGACGCGGTTGTTTCGGTGAGTATTTTAATTAGAATCGGACGTGAGGCTATGGTACAATGCCATCACTGCGAGAAAGGGCCGATCCCGGTCGAAGGAGGCGTCGAAGGGGACGCGGCAGGAGTTGCTAGTTCTCCAATCGTCGCCTAAGGGTCTGTGATTCTTACTCGACAGTGGCAGATGGAAAGTTATGTGTCTTTGAGTTCGCTTGTATATTCTTTCATTCCACTATATCGTAAGATTTTGACTTGCAATGCACTGCTCACACAACGCAATTTCCATTATTATTTCTCCTACTACCAGATTAGATTCATACTATTAACATTTTTCTCACTCATAATCATTTCTATATATAACTATGTAGAACATATATGACAGCACTCAATAGGTTAGCATACATTAACATAAAATACATCACGAATTCAGTACTAGCATGTCCTAAGCGTTAATTTGTCATTTGAATGATTAACCAGGCCCAGCACAAAGGGATAAGATAAACATTGATAACGTATTCAGCGGTGAAATGGTAATTAGTTGGAAGTCTGACGAAATACAAGTTTATTTTGAACAACAAAATTAACTCTTCTGTGTCCAGATAAGTAGGATTAGTCTGGCTTGTTGGTCTAGTGATTAGGGTATGCGGGTGCTGATTTAGAGGTCTCGGATTCGATACTCGGGTAGGACCAAATGTTTGTGTGATCCGCAAATATTTGTTTTGGAAGCGGGGTGTTTTTATGTATAAAATGTATGTATTTACAAAAAAAAATATGTTTATGTGTTTATATCAGTTGTCTAGTACCCATAATACAAGCTCTGCTTAGTTTGGGTTTAGATGGCGTTGTGTGTGAGTTGTCCGAGATATTCATTTATTTATTTATATTATATATAGATTGGGGTCGCATAACAGTGGGACTCGAATTGACCAAAAGCCGTTTCTGTAACTATAAGAACTAGGTTTAAGTTTTATTATAAAACTAGCTGAATCCCGCGGTGTTACCCGTTACTATTGTTCTAAATGGCGAGTAACACCTCGGAAAAGATAATCTGAAAAATTAATCTAAGTATCTCCTTGTATAATAAGTTATCTGCCAGTGGAAGTCCCATCAAAATTGGGACAGCCGTTCCAGAGATTAGCCGCAACAAACAAACAGACAGTCAAAAAATTGCTAAAACTGCTAATTATAATAATATGAAATTAATATAAATATGGATTTATAAAAAAAATGTTTATTGGATATTACAATTTTAAAAATTCCAATTGTATTTATTTGTATAGATGTAGTGTAAAGTTCGTGAATTAATTAGTAGTCCCGGGTATTGATTACAGGTCTACATTTGTGTCATGGAATATTAAAGCGGCCTATCAACGTTCTGTCTCTGTGTGGTTGTAATAATTATACGTTTGATATTAATGTATGTATGTGTGTGTGTGTGTGGAACTTGAAATTGTATTCATGTAGGATATAACATTGGTTTCTACTTAATATTAGAATGAGTTTGTTTGTTTGGTTAAACAAGCTAATC
Source organism: Phragmatobia fuliginosa (assembly GCA_932526445.1). Taxonomy (NCBI): domain Eukaryota; kingdom Metazoa; phylum Arthropoda; class Insecta; order Lepidoptera; family Erebidae; genus Phragmatobia; species Phragmatobia fuliginosa. The sequence goes on along the minus strand of OW052063.1, from coordinate 1,156,919 downwards.
TCAGGAAAATACTGGTCCATCATCATCATCAACAGCCTTTAACAGTCCACTGCTGGACATAGGCCTCTGCTTGAAAAGGAGGTATTGGCCTACTATACCACGCTGGCCAGACGGGTTGGTATAGGGTTGGTTTCAAGTTTTCCTTCTCTTTGCATTGATGTTGTCTTGCGTAGTTTATCCCTTAGTCGCCTTTTACGATACCCACGTGGGATGAATAGGGGTGGTCCAATTTGTCAAATTATTTCAGTGTTAGATAGCCCGTTTTTTGAGGAAGGCTACAGGCTATATATCATCACGCTAAACCAATAGGAGCGGAGCACTGATGAAGAGAGAGCTTCCGCTGTGTGCGCTGCGTAGACGGTTATAGTTTAGCAAAAATCATGTATGACAAAAATGTTCCCCTTTAAAAGTTCTAAAAAAAAGTCCGCCACAGCATATATCTATCTTTTAAGGTTGGCTCAGTATAACCTTTTTTATGGGAAACAAATTTGCTTCCTCACTATAATATCACGCTACAGGCAATAGAAGACGCAGACAGAGCTGTGTACGTCAGTGGAAGAAAATACGAGGGTAGTTTGATGTAGTGTTATGTCGGTCATTGAACTCCACAACAGATATGACTTCTTCTCAATTTAAGGGTCAGGCCCTTGTCGGTGGAGCAATCGCCACTCCTGTCTATTTTCTGCAATTCGTATGACCTCTTGATAGGCCACGACTCCTACTTTCTCCTTTACTTGCTGTATATAATCTAGGCCTTCCGCGTTTTCTTTTACCTTCTATCTTTCCTTCCAGTATGGTTTTAAAAAGGTTGTCGTGCCTTATCAAATGGCCAAACATTTTGCCTGTTTTGTTGTCCACAGTATCCAAAAGTTTCCTTTCTTCGTTAACCATTAGTAGGACTTCCTCGTTGGATTTTTTCTCTGTCCCAACTGATGTCCATCATCATCATTACCACCAGGTCTGACTACAGATCAAAAATGTATGTTGGTTAGTATATTAAAATGAATAGTCAGTCGTTTTGAAGAACATCATTAAAAATATATAGTTACTTTTACTTGCCTATTCATGAAATACCTGTATCTAATTTTTCTTATTAAGCGAAAAAAAAAACAGTTTTTGCTGTAACTAAGTTCATTTGTCTGCTATTTTTAGTGCGATTTCATGATAAATTTAACATTTTAGGCACTGACATTAAATTGCCTCGGTTTGCAAAAGTGCTTCAGAACACCAGGTTCAGCGCACCAATAAAATTGTTAATAATAGTTGACCAAAAAAATTATAGAAAAAAATATTTTACTATGTAGATCAAAACCAAATATTAGTTTTATAGAATTCAATTGCCTTCAATTGCCAATCTAGTGAGTTGATTCTAAGAAAACATATTTCACTTAGTACTAATTCATGAACCAATTTCACCTAAAGGGCACATATTCAAAGGTATTGAACAAAAAGTAAAAAAAATAACAAATCCACGGAGTCGCTTTAATGTATGACAAAATAAATTGCCTACTTATGGTACAAAGAAGAGAAGCGATTTTCCAAAGTCCTTTTGACTAAGTCCTCTTTGGATTCGGTGAGATCCATTTATTTACGGTGGGAATACGGCGAGGTATTTTTAGCTAAACTTCAGCAAACTTCGGAGTAGTGAGGCAGGTCTGGATTTGTAGTGTAGTCTGTTGCAAAGTTCTAGTGATGCGACATGGCCTCATGTAGTGATTAGTGATTTCAGAATTTACAATATATTTATTTACTAGCTGACCCGGCGAACTTCGTACCGCCTTAGAATATTAATTCAAAATAAGGTATTGTGTTTAGTTAATAACTGATAGTGACAAATCGACAGCAGCGTCAATTAACGGGCCCCGGCCGGTATCGCCACAATCGCTTTGTTCCTGCATTTTAAACTCTAATATCTTCAAAAGTATTAATTTTAATTACATACTGTAAAGGGCCATATTTGTAAATAAGCCATTATTTCTCGTAAAAATAAAAAAAATGGTTATTGTGGGTTATCCCTAAGAGACAGATATATACCATCGCGGACTTTTTTGTAGACCTTTTTAAGATGTACAATAGTGTAGTACATTATTTTGATCTATCTCGTAGGGTACAGCCAGCGTTTGCAATGTAAGCGTAAAAACATCACATTAGAAACCTCTAAAATTATTATCTACTATATTTTGCATGTATTATACATAAAAACCTTAATCTTGAATCACTCTATCTATCAAAGAAAATGGCATCAAAATCCGTTGTGTAGTTTTAAAGATTTAAGCGTACAAAGGGACAGATGAAACCGACTTTGTTTTATACTATGTAGTGATAGTGATAGTGATGATGAGCTAGCCAAAGTGACTCTACTCTGCTTTTTACGTGTGGAAATCCCCGCGGACCGTCACCCCGTCGGGGGTTACGGCGGGGTGGTGTGTCGGACTCGAACCGACTAAAACCACACGGTGTGACCCTCTCTGCGCCTGAGTCCAGGGAGGGGATTTCCTTCTGGACTCCAACCAGCGCCTGCCCGCACTGTTGCGGGCACCACCTCTAACGTGTACTCTCTAATTGGGCAACGTCCGGTCACACGCGGACGCCGCCCCCTCGCGGTTGGCGACTCATCAACGAAAGACGTCAGCACAAATGACGTCATTTCAGGTCGGTGTTCTATGAGATGGGAGTCCCGGTCGAAAAGTCCATTCGTGCTGAAATGAGCGTGGCTCTCAGTCTTCAGATTGTCGGTTCATCGTGCCGTCCACGAGTTACAATTTTAATATTACAGTAAATTATTATTTGTTAATGTAAATTTCGTTACTATTGTTTATTACTTTTGTAATTAGGTTTAGACTTTCGGTGCATGTTATCTTGATTCTGACTGACCAAATGTTACCCGCTGACGATTCCTATCCATGGCCAAAAGAGCCCAATCCCTACTTTAAATATTTTTTGAATACTTACGTAGACATACTAGTTTGGAATTATATAACCGCATCTAAGGTATTATTACTATAGTTTCTTAATAACTTGAAATGTTCCATAAAGTTTATTATCAACTGTCTTAACCAAAATTTTCGACTGTGTGTACCTCAGAGAATGTTACCAGATTATATCGCTAGCAAAATGACATTGATCCCATCCCTATAATGTTATTATTCCAGTCGGGTCCAGTCGGGTTGATATTATAACTTGGGCGATATGTTTCACTGGATTCATGGTTGGTCTTCAGATGCCTTGAATGGAGTTGCGCGGATACAAATTACAGTTGAAGCTCACTTTAAAACTATGGCACAGAGGGATGACAAAGCTTCGTGTTCTTTATGTGGTTTGGCTTTATTAATAAAACGTTGTATGTCACTGTATTATTGAGGTTTTTGTTTTGTTACCGCATTTCGTACATTGGAGCATTTTGTATCTTCTTATTATTTTTTCATGAGTTAACTTTTCTCAGGTTTTCCTAAATCTTTTTATAACGGTTTCGTGGTGAAATGATTGGAAGTATGTAACATGAAGGAGTCGGTCCCGGTTGGTATGATAGGATAACAGTCGTGAAGCTTAGTAGGAGGCCTCGGGCAGCTTAAAAACATCCAATGACAAGATTTACGCAGCCACAACGTGTCTTGCCAATCCCCAACCCGCACTCGGTCAGGGCGGGGACGTATGGCCTTAACCCTATATTTTTTTCTGCTTTTGAGTTGCCCTTATGCTATGGATTTTGGTGACCTTTTCCTAGACATTCCAGCATTATATATGTACCAATAAAGTAATGCTAACAGATTTCACCAATACACAGTAAACACTTTCAAAAGCAGTGCCAAAAATATCGCTGCGCTTCTCCTCGCTCCCTGTCATAACATGTGAAAGCATAATATTTAAAAGAAACCAGATTTGGCGACAAAACAATGTACAAAAACATGCGTACAACGAGGAAGTCGAATATTTTACACCAATAAGGAAAACATTGTGGCGAGGTGAAAAACAATAAGCTTTAAAAACGGCCCACACAAATATACGCAATTTATGTTAGTCGGGGTATACGGACTGTATAATTTTTGCATGAACTTGGGCCTACGTGTGCCATACCCGTTCCTGCAATCTTCACAAAGGAAATGCTGCTTATCCTTTTTTTTTTTGGGTAATTCTCATGGTATTAAATAGGAGCCCTTTTGGGCGTTGTTTTTTTGAGATTGTTTGTTTTTTTGTGTCCTTGAAGAGTATTTAAATATAACTGCCAACCGTAGTAAGGGTTTTGGGTTTCTACAAATTACATTTATATTTTATATTTATATTTATTATTTAAATTTAAGTCCATTTAATGAAGAATGCATTTCAGTACTCAATGGAATGATTTTATTCAGAAGTAAAACTCTAATTAATGAATTGGCACCCATGTTTGTGTGTACATTAGGATACCTACTACTAAGTAATATTTGAATAAGAATGGTCTAATAAACTGCAGAAATTGTTTAAACGAATACTATCAAAAAAATAACTGGTAAAAAACCAATTTAGTTCTTCTACCGCAACAAAACCTTTTTAGTAAAGAATTAAACCACCGAAAAAACCTGTGTACGTGTAGAATTGAGAAGCTATGAGATCCAAGTCGGATTTATTCAGTCAGGATCCTTCTGACTTATGTAATAAGTAATTAGCTAGCCATACAATATCTTATAGTGACTATCACAATATTAAAAATCTTTTATGTCTTAAATAAATAACATCATCATCATCAGCCCATCGCAGTCCACTGCTGGATATATGCCTTTCCAATTACACCCCCCTATGTTTGATCCTCGGCTTCTCGGCTTAATAAATAATATGACTTGATTTAATTGTGTAATATTTTTATCTAAACAAAATTGAAAAGATGTTATTTTTTGAAAAAATAGCTCTCTGTTAAAACTTTATTTGTCAATATACATACATAGTTACACGGAAACTTCACGGAACAAAATCAATATGTAAGCTAAACGTTTCATCATCATTCGTTGTTTTAATATTCCAACAACTAATTAAACCATACATTACAAAACCAATAAAGCTGGTAAGCCCAATCAAAACACTCATTTACACGCACCACACAATACACACACAAAACTAAACTACATTTTCGAAAGTCATCCGGTGTCCGGAACCTATTGCTCGCACAAATCGAATTACACTGGTATTTTAGCTCAATCATGTTCACCTAATATATGTGTGTTCTCTTCCTGATTGCATTTTATAGTCTGCATATTCTGATAGAACACGCTTGTAGTGTTTTTGTTGCCATGCGAAATTCAGTCTTATATACATATACATATGTACTAGCTGACTCAAGCAAACTAGTCTTTGTCTTCGCATTGCCCGTGATGTGAGTGTGAAGAATGATTATAATTAGCAAATCATTTATTATATGATATTAGATATAGATATTTGTGTTTGTTCAATGGAAGTTCTCAATTGGAATATTTTTCCTCGTTTTTGTAACATTTTTAATGTAACTCCGTTCCTTTTTGGTCTCAACATGATAACTGAGTTATCTATCACTGATCACATATCGTGCCAGTACTTTCGGAGACCAGTCCGTTCAATCAAACGAACAATCAAACTTTTCAGCTTTATAATAATGAGTGTAGATATACTAACATCTATCACGTTTCATAATATACAAGTACATAGTTTAAGCCTACCAAAGTGACTCTACTCTACCTGATGGAAAGCATGAGTAGAAACCAAAGGTAGGAGTCACCATTCTCTGTAAGTGTAGGCAATGCAGCATGGTGACCCATTCCATGGCGGCTTAGTAAGGTGTTTCTGCATCATTCTCCTGGTTTCCAGAGCCCGGGAGAATGGGTCTCACACTCTATTAGGTTGGTCTTCTGTGTTTGCTTTAAGTATAAAACGATACCAAACTTCATTTTTTTTTGTTTACATTGTCTCCTTAACTCAAGGACTAGGTGGTATCGAAATTTCGTAGGAAGACTGTTGTGCAAGTAAGGTTTTGAAACCTGAAACACGTCCAGTTATTTCATACTTAAATTTTCCTGAATATTCCTCATAACAGAACTGTTGAATATATTAAAACTTATTCAAATACACCAAATCGTTAGTCAGGATTACCTTTCCGATTACAGAAGTGGCCACAACATCACCTTTATCTAAATAGTTAGTTGAGCATCTCGACTATCTAGAGTATTTTAATTAAACACTCGCTATCAGGAGGTTAACTTTATTCATTAGCTGAACCGGTGACAATTCGGTGGAATGGCGAACTTTTGAACTGTTCCGAATACTTCTGTTCAGAATTTTGTTTGGAGTTTTAAATGTTTTTTGTATCCGATATGTGTTGTTTGATTAATAGGATTTGTTATTTAGTGCAAATTGTGGAATACCCCGAAGTTGCGTGCGTGACTGTTGATCGTTAAACTTTTAAACGAAATTTTAACTGATTGTTTTTTCTATTTGGCAGTTTAAAATTTTACAGATTTACCGATCGTTAGTTACATATACTTTTATTTTATATAAGATGATTATACTCTAACTGATATAAGGATGGTTAAAGTCTGGTAATCATCATATTCATTGTGGATACAGACATGGTTAATGTACCTTTTACACGTCTTAATCACGTAAGAGAATTTATATTAAATAAATAATAATTAAGGAGCTGGATGCGAGAAACCGAAGAATAAAAAAAAGTGGCGTGTAATTGGAGAGGCCTATGTCCAGCAGTGGACTACGGTAGGCTGATGATGATGATGATATAATAATTCTCAATGATAAATAATGCATTGATTCGTACAGTAACGTGATTGGAAAGGACTATAAAACTTTGCATTCGATAAGGTCGTTAGGTTTTAAATTATAATTAAAAACAATAGGCTATAAACTATTGGTCGATAATTTAATATTCTAAAGTTTTCGAAAACTATATTAAACTACAGAACATATTAAATATGTACTATCGTTTACGATATCGATACGAGTTCTTAATGTACAAACTGTATTAACAAAATATTAACGAAGTTTTGACAGCATATTGAGTGTCGACTACACTAGTCGAACTAACAAGTTATATTTATACAAAGAGACGTATTTTTGTATATATAAGCCTACCAAAATGACTCCACTCTGCCTGATGGAATCTGCATGAGTAGAATCCAGGAGTACGGGTCCCAATTTGCACTGTGAGGGAAGCAATGCAGCATGGTAACCCATACTTTTACCATGACCGCCTGGTCGGATATTTCTGCATAGGGGGAGAATGATGCAGAATGATTGGGCCTCCGGTGTCACACTCACCAAGTAATTTAACAGCAAAAGTGCTATCAATATTAGGATGGTCTTCTGTGTGAGGGTAGTACTGTCGGCTTCCAAAAACATACAGCGGCAAGATTACATAGCCACGACGTGTCCCCAACCCGCACTCGGCCAGCGTGGGGACGTATGGCCTTAACTCTCTCTTGAGAAAAGATCCAAGCCCAGCAGTGGGAAATTATGGGTCGTTGATTGATTTGACGTGGCAGTGCTGCCAGTCTTTTGAGAACGCTACCAATGCGCGATGATGCGGGGGAATTTTTTAGCGCTTGTATGTAAATATTCATTGTATTGTAAACTAGATAACAAGCACTGCTTATTATCTTCTTTTGAAAAACAACACAACCTGTCGGCGGCGGGGAGGGTTGTTTTTCGATAGAAGTTAGAAAGGTTATTTTGTTGATTTTTGTCTAAATTTAGGAAGATATTAGTAATTTAAGTGTTTAGCATGAATAAAATAAAGCGTAGTTAAGTAATAACATGAATGTCTCACAAGTTAAACCATCATTTTGAAAATAAATTTTGTTACCGCGGGAAAACTGTGAAACGTTTGACTTGTATAATGGCCGCAAAAACGCCAATGCTTTACATGTTTGCTGATACAATATGAAATGTGTGATAAAACTATGCCCCTCCAATGCTGTAATTGAGAAAGAAAATAGTCACTGAAATGGACATCAATGCTGATTAGTGTTGGCTAGTGAACTCGATGATGTGAAAATTAAGTGTGATTCTTCATCCCGCCCGCCGCCACTAGAACAGTTATTAAAAGACAAAAACACTTACAAACCTATATATAAATATATAAAAAATACTATCAAAACAATTTAAAAATGAAGCAAAGTGAAAGTGCTATGTTTGTTTAAATAAAATAAGACTTGACTTAAAGGTCTTAGTTACCAGGTCATTAAATTCCAAAAAGAAAAAAATATCTTCTTTTATCATGGACATATTATACTTTTAATATTCTGTTAAGTTTTAAAGAAAATCAAAAAGAATATTCTACTACATTTTTAAATTTATTTAAGGTCTCTTTGCCTTCGGGTTGTTAGTTATAATTTTATTATGATTATTTTGGAACCAATTCTTGAAGTATTTTATTCCTTCATTTACGAAAATTCTCATAGCGACGTGTAACAGTCCGAGTAGAGTGAGGATGCTGCTGCCGAAAAATACATTGAATATACCACCCAGTTGCGCTGAAATCATGAAGCTAATACTTATTATTTTCTTCTTTGATTACTGAATAATAATAATGTACTGAATAATGAAAAGAAATGCAATTCAATTATCTCAATATAAAGTCTCCAAACTTAACAACCAACAGATATACTCGTAAGATTTTATCAATCATAGTTTTGTATTACTCTTGTAACAAGATATAATCCAGTTTCCTTACAAAACGAAGTATTTAAGTACCTATTCTCAAAAACGGAATGAGAATTTAAACCCTAACAATATTATTCATTCGGTGAAAAATAACGATTAAAAACTCACCAAATAAATCCAAGTGAGTGAAGAAAGAAAATCGTTGGAAGGTTTTGTGTAGCCCCGCTTGTATAAATATTCTAACAATAGTCACTTTTTTGAAGTCTAACCCTGAACTGAAACCATAGATAAATCATTATGTAAGACTTGTTTTATTCATAGTCGTAACTATTGAGTTCAGATACAATGGTTTGAAGAAAAAGCTTATGGGAATAAATTTAGTTGTATGGGTATAAATTAATATTTCAAACATCTGACACACAATGTCATCTAGTTTCAATTAAGCAGAGCTTCAGCTTAAACAGACAATACTGCCTTGTTGGTCTAGTTGTTAGCGTGTGCAGCGGCTGATTCCGGCTGGTCACGGGTTCGATTCTAGTTCGGTCCAAATGTTTGTGTGATTCGCAAATATTTGTTTCGGAGTTTGGGTATTTTCTATATATAATATGTATGAATTTACAAAAAAAGTGTGCATATGTATTTATATCAGTTGTCTAGTACCCATTTTTTTTTTTTTTTTTTTAACGTGTGGAAATCCCCGCGGACCGTCACCCCGTCGGGGGTTACGGCGGGGTGGTGTGTCGGACTCGAACCGATTAAAACCACACGGTGTGACCCTCTCTGCGCCTTTGTATTGGAAGAAGTCCAGGGAGGGGATTTCCTTCTGGACTCAGTTGTCTAGTACCCATAATACAAGCCCTGTTTTGTTCGGGATTAGATGACGTTGCGTGTAAGATGTCCTTAATATTTATTTATTTATTTACATTTAGATTTATTGGTCCCTACTTTTATTTTGTAAGTTCAGAGAAAATACTTAAATTCTGGAATGAATACTCGAAGATCATTTTACATTATTATAAGAAATATTTTTGGTTTTATAAAAAATCTAATAAAATAATTTAAAGTTATATTATCAATTTGAAAGTAACTTTATATTTCTGTAACACTTGCACGGCTAAAGCTCTGGATCCGTAGCTAAAATATGGTCAGCAATTTTTTTCTAATTTTCAATTAGACTTCGTGATAGTCATATTCAAAGTCGGAATTGGTGATGGTCGTGAGTCACGATCACGGTCACGTCTATCACGAATATCGGTAAGATTTTAAAATTTATTTTATTAAATATCACTGCAGTAATGAAAAACGTTCTTACTAAAAGCGGTCGTGAGGTTCAACAGCAGGATCTAGCGGGAAGCTTGTTGTTCTAACGTTTTCTATATCCACCTCACACGTTGATAGACAGTGACAACTGTTACCGTAGGACACTGTACAACAAAATATTATTAATAGGTTATAAAATGTATCCATATACAGCTTGTTGTAGCAGTAATCTTCGTTTATAAAAAGAAGAAACGCAGAAAGAAACATTTGCGAAATAATCCTTACTAATAGTATAAATACAAAAGTAACTTAGTCTGTCTGTCCGACTGTTGAATGAATCTTGGCATATAGATACTCTATAACCTGAGAAAAGACATAGGCTACTTATACCGTGATAATATATAGTATTTGGTATAAAGTTGAAAACAAAGATAACAAAAATTTTGAAGTCTTTTGAAATGAATTGGAATAGACACCTACAATAATGGATATCTTTTTATTACACAATAAAAAGAAATCCATTAATTTGATACATGCAATAAAGGTTGAAACTGAGCCAACTAGCCACAAAACGAACTGAATCTCATCTCTAACGCCATTCAGTGGAACCCGATCGAACTTATACAGCGTGACGAATTGATAACTAAAGTCATGATTTTTTACCACACCCCTTATATAGAATGAATTATCAAAAGCGGAGTTGAAGAATCTTGTGAATAACCAATCCACCTTAAATGACAGCTCATAAGCTTACAATGTGGTACGTGTCTTTAAAGTCGAAAACTTATAAATCTATATTGAATCTGTCAGATTAATTATGGGTTATAAATGTGTAAAAATATATTTACATTAAATTATATTAATAGTTACCCATCGCATGATTAGCGCACATCAGATCTTTTGCTTTACAGTATCTCACTCCTCGTGGCTTAGGATGAACTCTGCGCACGCAGTTACAGAGGTGTATCGTTTTTGCTATCTCACATTCTAGAAGGCAATATCTTCTGCAAACAATAATTTATACACATTTTTAGACTTTAATGGCAGAGCCATGCTTTAGCATCATCATCAACAGCCTTTAACAGTCCACTGCTGGACATAGGCCTCTCCTTTGAGAGGAGGTTTTGGCCTACTATACCACGCTGGTCAGACGGGTTGGTAAAGGGTTTGATTCAAGTTTTCCTTCTCTTGGCAGTGATGTTAGCTGCTTATTTTGTTCCTTTAGTCACCTCTTGCGACACCTATGGAATGAATAAGGGTGGTGACACTTTGTATTCTTAATCCGTCACCACACGGAAATGCTTTAGCATATTCTCTACTAAGTGAAAAAAATATCAGAGCCCAACTATTCTCCCTTCACTAAGACACAGAGAGGGGCAATAATCGCACTTGGGACCTTTGAGCCGTAGGTTGACGGTAATTGTGTGTAATCGCGTGTATCCATAGAAATATTCCTATTCCTGTTCTTATTCTACAAGTCTCTCCAATCACGGAACCCGATCTTTTTGTTATATTTTATTTATTTAATAGCCTGACAAAGTGATTCTACTCTGCCTGATGGAAAGCATAAGTAGATTCCAAAGTAGTGTTCACCATATGCCTTGTGAATGCAGACAATTCAGTATGGTGACCCTCTCTGTGGTGGCCTTTAGAGTAGTTTAGTTTTACCTGAATATCAGCTTTTCCACGGAGCGACTGGTGTCGGACCTCCGCAATCCTAAGGGAAAACTGAAATTCGAAGGTTGAACTAGTTGTTAGTAAATTTGAGGGCACTGACTTCCCAATAACTATTGCCATAGATATTAATGACAACCGGGACCGACGGCTTAACGTGCTCTCCGAGGCGCGGGCGTGAATCACTGCCAAACTTTCAAACTCCAGGCTGCTTTTAGGAATATCCTAAAAAAATGCCAAAAACTCTAATAGGCCCGCCTTGGGATTTGAACTCGAGACCTCTTGATTAGTAGTCGCATTGTAACCGTGAATGGCACCAGCTACTAACTGTTAAATGATCTATTTTTAGTTTTCTAACCATTCCATAAAAAACTGAAGTCAACAATAATTTTCGAAAGAACATTAAAGGAAGAGCTTTAGCTTACTTTCTGTAGACTGGAAAATATTTTAGTGGCCGGTCACCCATACGACAGTTCCTGAGAGTAGTTCCAAGATTTTTAGCTCTATCGTTAATATAGTACCGATGTTCCTGGTACATGAACCACTGCTCGTTACCAGGATTAAGAGCCGTGCCGTTGAGATCTGTGTCGACATAGCGCTGGGCTACTTGCACCGCAATCTACAGAAAGTGTTTGAATAGTTCACAAATCAAGGTAACCTTTACATACGTGAAACCTGAAACGGAGGCCCAATCATTCTGCATCATTCTCCCGCCCTTCGAAGGCCGGGAGAATGATGCAGAATAATCTAACCAGGCTGCCATGGTAAGGGTCACCATGCTACATTGCCTACCCTCACAATAAGCATGGTGACCCCTACTCCTGGATTCTACTCATGCTTTCCATCAGGCAGAGTAGAGTCACTTTGGCAGGCTTAAATATATATAAAAAAAAAAATACCTCATAGACGGCAGTCTGACCCCAAACTAGAGAGAACCTGTACAGAGTAACTGAGAATAAAATAAAAGAACGGTAATATAATCAATAATACCTAGTATACTGACTGATAGTGTAGCTGACTGGTAGAGAATGCCTGTGGCAAAACGTCCACTATTGTCCTTTCAGTGCATAAAGTTGTTATAATAAAAAACAATTAATTTTTAAGGTTTCGTTACACCAATTATAAATTCTACCCAGAAAATATCTGAAGACGACGTAGACAAAATGTAGTATACTAGTATTAAGTTCACATTATTAAGTAACAATTTATGACAGCAATATGCATGGCAAGACTTGCAAGGCAATTTAAACATCCATTAACTGAATGTTTCTGATATATCTTTTTCTTTAGCTCCATTTTTGTACAATGACATCAAAAGACACATGTCACTTGCGCTCACATTGTTAACAACAGTTTCAAAAATGCCCGTAAGCGATGTCTTTGTTGTGTGTTGGGTTCGATTCCCGGGTTGGACCAAATGCTTGTATGACCTGCAAATATTTCTTTCAGAGTTTGGGTGTTTTCTATGTATAATATGAATGTGTTATCAAAAAAATTAAATATGTATTTATATCAGTTGTCTAATACCCATAGTACAAGCTCCGCTTAATTTGGGACTGGATGATCTTGTGTTACATATGTCTAAGTTATTTATTTGCCAGGTCATCTGTTGAGTACAGAATAAGATCAGGCAGGCAATTCACACAAAAGGCAGTTTACTTCATCTGTTCTTACCCATTTATAGGAGAGATCGATGCTGTGTAGTTTCTGTGACTGATCAATGGCTAACACCAAACCGCTGCTGAAGCCAGACCTTTGTGAGACCCACTTATCATTTTGTATTTCTATGTTCTTTATCTTGCCCTGTTGTCTCATTTCTCTGTATGAAAATATATATTTTTATCAAACTTTTTAGAAAACATACATGAATATGGTCTAAAATATTACGTAGGTAGTAGATTCACGGTGATTTCAGCACGAATGGGCTGACTCGACCGGGACAGTACTACCCTCACACAAAAGACCATCTTAATAATGACAGCATTCGTGATGTCGTATTCCGTTGGTAAGTGCGAGACAGGAGGACGGAGACATCATTTTCCCGGCGTCCGGAGGCCGCGAGAATGATGCTGAAACATCTGACCAGGCCGCCTTGGTATTGGTCACCATGCTTCGTTGCCTACCCTCACAATGATATTGGTGACCAGAGTAAAGTAACTTTGGTACGCTTAAATATATAAGAAAAACGCTGACAACTTTACAAACATATTTTAGTGAAAATAAACACACAGTATTCATTCCAATGCTCGAGTCTTTTAGATATTCTGGTCATATTACCTGATCAAAGATCTTCCATTGAAAACGCATGAAAAACCATCCCCCGCAAGCTCCATTGTAAACATTTCTGAACAGTTGTAAAGTACTTGGTTATATCGACACCTATAAATAAAAACCACCGAATGAAGAGTCTATAGAATAAAGAAGAATACAAAAAAAATGTAGCATAAAAAATAGAATAGAAACAGAAGAAAATATGTTATACTTTATATAATATGTATAAAAGCTTATACAAGCCTTATGCACATCATTTCTCTCATAGACAATAACTCACTTTTTTTTATTTTGTACATGTAACACATAAAATCATCTAGTTTCAATCCAAGCAAAACTTGTACTATGAAAGCTAGATTTACTGATACTCTTAAACACATATATGGCGCCTGGGAGGATTCACAGGATGCGTTTGGTATTTTCTGTGACTTGTCTAAGGTTTTCGATTGTGTTCATCATCCTACACTCATCAGGAAGTTACAACACTACGGAATAAGAAATAATGCTCTAAATATTCTAACGTCGTATTTGAATAAAAGAATTCTAAAAGTTAATATTAATGGCAAAACATCTTCAGGATCCCCGGTAACAATGGGCGTCCCACAGGGTTCTATTCTAGGGCCATTTCTGTTTCTCATATATATAAATGATCTACCTTATTATGTAAGTGACAATCATGAGATTGTACTGTTTGCGGATGACACATCCTTAATTTTTAAAGTTAGGCGCCAACTTGACAGTTTTAATGAAATCAACAGTGCACTCTCGAAAGTGGTACATTGGTTTAATACAAATAACCTTCTCCTTAATGAGAAGAAGACTAAATTCATTAAATTCTCTACACCAAACGTTCGACATGTTACAACCAATGTTCAATTGAATGGACTGGAGTTGGATCCTGTGGAATCTACTGTATTTTTGGGTATAACTATTGACGCGAAGTTACAATGGGGTCCCCAAATAGAAAAATTATCCGGTAGGCTAAGCACAGCGGCTTTTGCTGTAAAAAAGATTCGACATTTAACTGATGTTGATACAGCTAGAATAGTTTACTTCAGTTACTTTCATAGCATAATGACTTACGGTATCCTCCTCTGGGGTAACTGTGCAGATATTAATGACATATTTGTTTTACAAAAACGTGCCGTACGAGCCATTTATAAATTAGGCCCACGAGTTACTCTCCGCTCCAAATTTAAAGAGATAAATATTCTGACTGTATCTTCACAATATATATATGAAAATTTAATGTATGTTCAAAGAAATTTAGCAAAGTTTCCTAAACTTAGTGATGTTCATTCGGTAAATACCAGAAATAAACATAATCTTCTCCACAGAGTTCACGTCACTCGTCTCCACAGAGTAGGCAACTCGTTCATGGGACAATGTATACGCTTTTACAATAAACTCCCTATTCATATTAGGAATTTGCCATTAAGGAAATTTAAGAATACCATTAAATCTAAGTTATCCGCAAAGGGGTATTACCATACCATAGCAGAATATATATATTGTTGATAAAACTGCCTGGGATTGAGCTGCCCATGCTGCACATGCTGTTTATTGAATGTTTAAATTTATTTTGATGTGACGATGATTTATGATTTAAATTTACATTATACATATAACAAATTTATCTTAAATTATTGCCATTGTTGACAACTTTTGAATTATTATCTTTAATTATTATAATTGTGACAATTGTAATTATCGCATTTAAAAATATGGTCTGGACTTTAAAAGAGACTGTGATCTCTGAGTTTGTTTCGTCCTTTCTTCTCAGGGCTAGTCCAGCAAGGAAAGGCCGAACTCATCTGCTCAAAAAAAAAGTTTAACTTGCAAAAGTGTTCATGTAATTGCAGAATAAATTATTTCATTTCATTTCATTTCATTTCATTTCATTTCATTTCATTTCATTTCATTTCATTTCATTTCATTTCATTTCATTTCATTTCATTTCATTTCATTTCATTTCATTTCATTTCATTTCATTTCATTTCATTTCATTTCATTTCATTTCATTTCATTTCATTTCATTTCATTTCATTTCATTTCATTTCATTTCATTTCATTTCATTTCATTTCATTTCATTTCATTTCATTTCATTTCATTTCATTTCATTTCATTTCATTTCATTTCATTTCATTTCATTTCATTTCATTTCATTCATACTGGGACTGGGACTCTTATGTATTAAATTCTCGTGTCGCGGTGTTTGTAGTTAAACTCCTCCGAAACGGATTGACCGATTCACATGAAATTTTGTGTGCATATTGGGTAGGTCTGAGAATCGGATAACATCTATTTTTCATACCCCTAGGACGCGGACGGAGCCGCGGGCACAGCTTGTATAGATATAATATTCGTATATAGAAAACACCCAAACTCCGATAGAAATATCTGTAGATTATATAACTTTTAATTCGAACTCTACCCCTGCACCACCGAGGCAATTTTAATTTACTAGTACGAAATAATGTCTTAATAGATTTGATTATGTAATTGTAGGTACCTTAGTATGATTTCCTCGCAACTAAAGATTAGTTTTTGGGCGGCAGTTTCAATGCTTAATTCGTTGTACTTTAAAAGCTTTTCTATATTTTCTAGATCACGTAATTTGTAAATCACATCAGGAGACCAAAAAGCTGCCAACTGGTCTATTACATCTCTTACATAAGTTTCATTCAGGCCGTCTGGATAAGTTCTGAAGAAAAGAATTAAAAATGATTGTCTGAAATATTCATCTCAATGATTTGTTTTAAATTTTTGATTTTTTTTTCTCAGGCTCACCAGAGT
Source organism: Phragmatobia fuliginosa (assembly GCA_932526445.1). Lineage (NCBI taxonomy): Eukaryota > Metazoa > Arthropoda > Insecta > Lepidoptera > Erebidae > Phragmatobia > Phragmatobia fuliginosa. Next base: position 1,140,298 of record OW052063.1, on the reverse strand, counting down.
AACTCTGCATGATGGAAAGCATGAGTAGATCCAGAATAGGAGTAACTATTTTCATTGTAAAAACAAACAATGCAACCTTGTGAAATGCAACTGCATCATTATTTATTTGAAAAACTAATGTTATCGTCTAATAAGATTCTGTTTTTCCTCCAAATTGTTTGTCAGAAGTAACCAAGCAAGCAAGAAAATGTTATATATCAAATTGATTTTAATGATCACTCACATGATTGAAAGAAACTGCTCCTTTTTAGACTCATGAAACTCGAGCTCTGGATAGATAAGGACAGTAGGGAAGTTCGTTTCCTTATGTTCCACTTCCTTATATACCATGAATGTAGGGTTATCGCGGAAGCGAGCTATTGCGAGATAGATGAGGGCAGTAGCACTGATAAGAAGAACTAGTAGTAAAGGTGCCCAGTACCAACTAGAATAATAAGTTTTGGCATCAGTCAATATTTTGTCTTTAAAGAATTTTACGTAAAACTAAATTTAAACATGATCATTTTAAAAACAGCTAAAGTACACTTCTTCTTCTTAGCCTCATTCCCAATAGGTATTATTTGGGGTCGTCTACTAGTTCAACCTAATATCTAAACTACACTAATATGTAAAAATGACTAAATTAATAATACAGTTCTGGCACAAGTTTCAAGTTTTAAGCACTTGGGAAGCTATACAACATTTGAATCTAGGTGTACTACCGATATGAAATGGCTAAACAAGCCTTTTATACAAATAAACATCTTTAAAAGTTTAAGTAATATTAATACAAATATTTGATAGATTTTATTTAAACATATATTTGGAGCACAGCTCTATATGGTTGTGAAACTTGGAAAATAACTAAACAAGATAAGAAGAGACGGGAAGCCTTTGAAATGTGGTGCTGGAGAGGAACGAAAGCAATCAGCTGGAGGCAAAAAAAACCTGTGAAGAAAGAATAAAAGAGCAATTTTAATATATGTTATCGATTATTTTGTTTAGTTGAGAGGTCAAAAGGTACTCAATAGAATACTGATATAAATTGTCTCTTAACAGGAGCGGTAAGTTTCGTCATGGCACTGAATATTATCCAAATTTTAAGTGTAAGTTGGTTTCGTCTTATTGGTTTGATTCGGATCCGGTGGGTACTTCACTCATTTAGTAAAAGAGAAAGGTTATTTAAAGGCATGTCTCTAAAATTTAATAGGTTTCAATAGAATATGGTATGAGCCTATATTCGTACCAAAAACCTATTTAATTTTAGAATAAATATGGCAACTTCTCCTGTAACTGGGTTGCTTAGTGGTGTATACTTGTTTCATACCTGGACTCTCCACTTGCTAACATCTTCGCACCATGCAATTGAATGTGACTGAATTCCTTTTGTGCTTTTTTCTTCCATGAAATCTTCTTTACTTTTTCTATTTTTGTTGGTTTCACTTTTGTGTTCCAATAGAAGTGAGATACCCGTGCCATTTTAACTCTTGGTTCGAATGTTGAATCTGTTGTTAAATGTTTCGTAGAAGGTCTCTAATATTATTGGCCTATCAATACTAGTGGTCATCAATGCAACTCATTGACGACTGACTCACTAAAGCTTGTGAGTGAATTAGTGTACATCACTAGAACGCGTAATGGCGAGTCAAATTAATTTCATTACTGTCAGTTGCTGAGAATCAATCATATTGATATTGAACAGTGATCGTATCGGTGTTGTTAATGGGTATTTTATACTGTACTGTGATTTGTGATGTTGGGTGTTACAGAGTAATGAATTTCCTAGAAAGCCTATTGCTTGTTTGCCCACCTAACCACTTATGGTTAGCGACCCTGACTACCGAGCCAGAGGTTGTGAGTTTGATTATCGTTAAACTACTTCGTTGGTCTGGCTGTTAGCGTATAAGGCTGCTACTAATAGTAAACTATATCTGTGTAATTCGTCTATGATGTGGAAGCATTGACAAATATATATTTAATTACATCTATTTAGAACAGAAGCGATTGACAGCAATGTGCTTGCTATGAGACAAGTAAACGTAACTGAGATTAAAAATCTTACGTTTGTATGCCAATATTACAAATATAGCTCTCAGCTTTAAAACTTCAATTTAACTTTCTACATTATATTCTAGTTGGGTGTTTAGTATGTAGGCTACTATATAATTATTTGCGGTGTACATTTTTATTACCCAGTTGACGCTTAGTACAAGGTGTTGTTTAAAGGAAATCCCTTTAAAATGGCTTAATATTCGCTCGCAGTAATGTACAACAAAAACTTCGATTATCTTATTAATATTGTTCACAAAATGCATTTATTTAATATTCAAGCAAAATCAATTATTTGGTGACTATACGCATCGTCAAGATTACAGCTGGCTCTAATTTAATGTAGATAAAGAAAAGCATAACTCCTTCGCTGGTAAGAGTCCGATACCATCAAGAAAAATGAACTCATTATTTATGCAGTTACTTTTATATTTTTTTCTACTCCTTTTAATTAAGTTACGAGTACTCACTACTGTAATTACCCCTTACACTTTAATAGCGGACCAAACGAGGTACTCAGTATTTGTTCTTATCAAATAAAAGTGTAATTAAGACAGGTTCTTTGTCATTAAAAGGAAAGTTCTAGACAATCTCGAGTATCATACAACTAGTATACTTTATAAAAAAATAATTAAATAAGACGTTAAAGACATCTTAATGCGGTTCACAGAATACATCTACTTACCAAGTTTCAACAGTATAGTTTTTTATAGTTTTAGGACAGACAGACATGACGAATCTATAAGGGTTCCATTTTTTGCCATTTGGCTACGGAACCCTAGAAATTAAGTGTCCGCTTGTAATATCAAGTGAACAGATTTTTTTCATAAAGGAAAGTACATGTGTACAACATCTAAAAAGCAAATTATTAAAATTTGTTTGTTTGTTCCGGGTAGTCTCTGGTATCGCCGAATCTATTTTGACGTGCTTTCTCTGGCAGATAGATTTTCAGATGCTCGCGATTGACAACAATAAATGCGGGTGACACCGCGGTACTAAGCTAGTGTACCACATAATGCTTGTGATTACTAAAATTGTTTTCTGAAAGACTATAGCCTAAATAAATGATCAATCAATTAATCAACTTTATTTACGTCTGTGTCGTGGGTTACACGATAAGGCATTATATTGTAATGGGCTACATTCTATCTTTAGATAAACACACATTATTATTACATATAGATACACAATAAATCAAAAGTCAATTTCAATACAGAATAAATAAATAGAATTTAAACAAAATATTTTCTTTCAGATCGGCAAGTGGTGCTGGTCTCACTAAAAAGGACAAAAACAAAATTTAATTAATATCCTTTCATAGATACTATCAATAAATTACGATGTTTTCAATACAAAATATAGGTTCAGGTTCAGTGGTCTTTCGTCACGGCAGCGCTTCAAGCGATTCAAATTAGTTTTATTACTTTCTGAAGTCTAACGATCAATCATGTTGACAACAAACGCCGATCGTATCGGTGGAACTTCATGTTGGTCAATCGGCTTTTTGATAATATACATTGATTAATTCGACACCGATTATTAAAGGGAGGCTAATATTTTGAAGTTGTATAAAGGTTGTTTAGAGAAAAGTGGCAACAGATGATAAGCCATCGGTCCGGATTGCTTTACGAATATATGTGGCAATATTTGTAGGTGAACCTATCAAAGTCCGACAAAACAAAGTTTTTTTTTTTACTTAAAGTAGGTCTTTTCAGGCATTTTCGAAACGATATATTACTGAGTCTACTCATAGTTGTTCGGTTCTCAAATTTCATTGCTGTGGAGAAGAGCGACAAGAAACTCCATAGATTACTCTTATAAACAAAACCAGTCTCACAAATATATCACTCAAAAAATTAGTGCATTGTTTTGTAAGCTTAATAAACACTTTAGCTAAACACAAATGTAGTTTTGGTTGATATACTTCTTTGCCCGTGGGTAACAATGTATTATTTTTCCCCGTCTGCAGAACCATAAAGTGCTTAGTAATCTTACAAAACAATGCATTAGTCAGTCCAAGTTTATATAGATATTGTTAGAGTCCAGAAGTGAAAAATAATAAAAATAATTATAATTCTTAACAATTTACTTTAATTCTAAACAATTTATTTCATTAATTACAAAATAATCTTAGAAATGCAATTAGACACAAACAACCGTTAATTAAGTAACGAATCTAAACAAATTACAGTTAGTTATACAGCAAGGGCGGTCACATAGGGCTGTACTAGCTGTTAGACAGCTTTCCTCGCACCCACCGCAATTCAGACAGTACTAACTTGTCAATGACAGCTTTCCACATCTGTTATCAGAGTAGTACTAATTGTCCAAAGACAATGATCCACACTCCGCGACGCATTCGTCAGAAATGCGTACCGATACAACAGATCACTCCTATTTATAACCAAGCGAAGTGAAGTGATGGCGCCACAAAAATGACAACTACCGCCGTTGTGGCTTATACGGCCTCTCCTGACACCCTGACGTCCTCGGCAGGTCTGGATGACCACACTTCTTCATTGTTCTCATTCGCGGTTACTGGAACATGTACAAAAATAAAAGTTTATTAGACGCCTCTGTAAGTACATCATCGTCCAATTGGTCAGTTACTAAAAACAGTTATCAAATTTAGCGTAAACAGTTAGAGTTAACGAATAGTTTTACAAGATAATAACAGTTAACACGAATAAGAAAGGTTCGAACCTCCAAGGAAAAGAGTGAAAGATTATTTATAATCCGCGCCAGATTAGAAACAAACAGTCACTGTTACATACATTTAAAATAAAACTAGAAACTTAGTACTAACACAAGAGTAGACTTCAGCATGAAGGTCTACCGTTACCATAAGAACCATAATATCATAAGAACAGTTATCATAAGTGTGTGTCTTAAACATTTAAACTTAAAATTAACAAGACCACGAGTTTGGGGCTGGTTACCCTGTCCATGGGCCTTAAACCTCTCTCATCAAGACCACGAGTTTGGGGCTGGTTACCCTGTCCATGGGCCTTAAACCTCTCTCATCAAGACCACGAGTTTGGGGCTGGTTACCCTGTCCATGGGCCTTAAACCTCTCTCATCAAGACCACGAGTTTGGGGCTGGTTACCCTGTCCATGGGCCTTAAACCTCTCTCAACAAGACCACGAGTTTGGGGCTGGTTACCCTGTCCATGGGTCTTAAACCTCTCTCAACAAGACCACGAGTTTGGGGCTGGTTACCCTGTCCATGGGCCTTAAACCTCTCTCATCAAGACCACGAGTTTGGGGCTGGTTACCCTGTCCATGGGTCTTACCTCTCTCAACAAGACCACGAGTTTGGGGCTGGTTACCCTGTCCATGGGTCTTACCTCTCTCAACAAGACCACGAGTTTGGGGCTGGTTACCCTGTCCATGGGTCCATTCCAATATACACACCTCATGCTCTCCACCATCCGCCATACATTGCACCACACCTCACGCACACGGGGATCAGGCCGAAGATTGCGTCTCGTACACACGGTGAACAGGCGGAAGGTTGCATCTCGGGCACACGGAGAACAGACCGCAGGTCCGCTTATCACTGAGCGGCATGCAGGACGCAAGTCCGCACCTCGCGATACAGCGAGCAGGCCGCAAGTCTGCGCCTCACCAGGCAGCAGCAGACACCAGGTCACAGCCCGGGCTCGGCTCGCGTAGACTGCACCTTGCTCAGTGACGAGGCTCTCAATGCATCGTTATCATCTAAGGAAAGCATGAAAAATTGCATTAGTTTTGAATACGGTATTACTTTAATGTCACCAATATGCTTCATTAGTCATGAATAATCAGAGCTTTTAGAAGGCGATACTAGCAAGCAAAGCTTTTAGGATATTTAAAAATAACAGTGCCCTCAGTATGTACGCAGTAATATCGTCAAGAATGTTACTAACTTTCGCATATCTCTCAGGACGCAAGACCCGGAGGATGTCAGAAAATGTTACAGAAGTCTCACGGTACTCGGTTAAGGATGTTCCCAATAATCGCAAAGCTCTTAGGATATGATACCGGGTCACCAGTTTTGGTTATGTCTGCAGCTTGACGATTGTCGTCAAGCAAACCCGAAACATGTCCAAGTATGCCCACGCAGTGAATTCGAGTTCAGACTAATTGCCCTCAAAATCATTTTATGAACCAGGGCTTGTCCGACAGGTGTCGTTCAATCACTTACTGTAATAAGCCACCGTCTGCTTATAGTCGATCGTCTCGAGTCTGTAGTTAAACCTTACCATTTTAACCTTTTTACCTTTCTGCTACGGCGGCCAGTCCCAATGGTGAGCAACCAAAAACACAGTAGACACTACAGCACGCAAGTACTTGTCTAACACAGGTGTACGCCTTTGGTTCGATGAGACGGCCACCCAACATGATCCGAAAGAGATCAGGCGTAGGACCGTCGACTCTTTGTACTCATTCGAGTCACGGAGCGTTGACCACAACTTTTAAACTTCGGGCCGTAACAAGCATATCTATAATTAGAAGTACACAGTATTATTAGTTATTGTTTGTTCAACCCAGAAATCGAACCTATATTGAACGGTAGTCTCATACACTAACTGTCGACCCAACAAAGCAGTCGAAACCATCACTGGTACTGACGTTTCAATAAGTACCTCTGTCAGGAAGAAAGATCACAATAACCTGAGCTGGCTCGTAACGTGCTTATGAACATGTTATTAATCTTGATCCTATATGAATGTCAGACCTTTACGATCAAGTTTGCAATGATTTTGTGTATGATCTTAAAATTTAACACCTGAAATAGCCAGTCAGGCATGAGGATTATCTTTCCGGAACACTAATTGGTACTCTCACAATGACTAGTGCTTAAACCTCATTTTAGCTCGGTCTAACCTGACCATTAATCATTTACACAAACAACATAACATAGTTCATTTAATACCTGACACTAGTGAGGGTATTTAAAACCTTTCATAATGTTTCTATAACATCAAGAATAGCATGCTTAAGTAGACGTACTATTAAGATCGATAGACATGCAGTCTTTACCGGTATCAATACTTTGCATTTCGATAAACATTAAAACATAACTAACAAACGATATGTTTTGCTTTATCATAAGAGATCTTTCTTTAACATTTACAATTTGTTGTTGATGTTGTGTAAAACCTATTAGATTACATTTAAAATATGAAGTTTTAGTTTGGAGTCCACTATAGAAGGTTCATAGAAGTTTCTTTACTTTTTTTTTTTTCTTTGAACCATTAATAACAAGTGAAGTCACTTTCGTACTACCTACTCTGAACTATTAAATAAATTTAACATCATATCTTTAGAATTTAAACATTTACCACTGTTATAACGCTTCATAGATTTTACAATAACAGTTGACTAATGCAATCACCAGTAAATAATGTGACATAGTACATCTACCGGCGGATGATAAGAGTTCCTCAAGCTGTTTTAAATAGGCTCCGTCAGGACTAGCTCTGCTGTCCACACACCCTTTTGCCGTATTGTGAATAGTTACATCACACGTTTATATACTCCCGATTTATTTGCTCTCACCAACCACCAATATAAAAGAATAGCCCATTCATCGAATTATCAAAATAAAAATTAGAAATGTAATTGATCATCAACTTTTTCTTGTTATTTTTTTTTATCATCCCTACTATTATAAATGCGAAAGTAACTGTCTGTCTGTCACGTTTTCACGCCTAAACGGCTTAACCGATTTTGACGAATTTTGGAACTCAAATAGTTTAGAACCTGAGAAAGGACATAGGCTACTTTTTACCGCGATAACCGACATACACGCGGGCGGAGCCGCTGGCTAAAGCTAGTTGTTTAATAATGGTCATTTAAATTTTTACATTTACGGAGAAACATATCTAGTAACTTGGTTTGCACACTGTACCTTGTTATAATCTGACAAGTATCTATTTTTCCATAAAGAAAGATAAATAAATTAATCACAACGTGCGTGGGTATTATTCTCAGCGTACTTACGTTAGTGCAACTTAGTTTCATTTTACGTAAATCGATTAAAATGTGGTTAGCTTTGCATTAGGCAGCCACTTTAAAACTGCAACTGCTATTAATTCATCATCCATAGTAAAGAAGCCCAGTTGTTTATGCACAGGTGGTATGGATACAAAAATTCGAAAAGTTTTAATCTCGTTAAACAAAATATTTGCAATAACAAACGGTAGAAGTTCATTGTTAAAATTCAACCAACTAAGATCATTACTTAAGCTCTTTCGTTAAACCACAGCTTTGCATCAGCTATAAGGCATTTTCCGATGCTACACCCCGAGCAGTCGCGATATTTTTATCACTTTAAATTGCGCATACGATTTACATTCGTACACTACATATCAAAATTATGTGAAAATAAATCACAACTCCACATGTAAATATGATTTGATCTTACCAGTACAGCGTCAAATACAACTCACAAGTTTTTCATAACTGAAGCTTCCAACCTTCTCTCATAACCGTGTCGGCACTGGTTGACCACATTGTACACCTTGTACATTGGCACGGATGCAGTTTCCATCGCTTAGCACAATGTTTACTATCTGAAAAGAAAGCATTATAAACACGAACAAACCGAAACATAGCGTGAAGTACAAGTACCCTCATTATTTTATTAAAATAATCGTTTTAAAACCGTTTGTAATTGTCACTAAAAACCAAATATATTAGTCGTCACTTCCTTTACGGTTTTTATATTTGCTATGTTTTGACTTTGTTTTGATTTTTGACTTTGATTTAGAGCGGATAAGAATATCACAAAAGTCTGATTCCCTTATGAAAAATCACAACGAACACTGAATTTCGATAGCGTTCAAATGAGCACTAATAGTGTGCAATGCCTTTTTTTCTAACAAACGAACGCGTTTATCGTTCCCGGGACCTCTGAGGCGAATCACTGCGTATATTCACTTTGGTTCTATATGACAGCGCGATCTATTGTGCATTTGTCGATGCTCTCTATCGTAAGACACCTAGATAATGAAGTATAGGCAAATTAAATGAAAATATCTAACTAAATGTCGGTAGTTGATCGTTTCCCAAATCTTGAAAATTAATAATTTGTGAACGTAGATCGATCCAACTTCTGATGTTAGAGTCCAGAAGTGAAAAATAATAAAAATAATTATAATTCTTAACAATTTACTTTAATTCTAAACAATTTATTTCATTAATTACAAAATAATCTTAGAAATGCAATTAGACACAAACAACCGTTAATTAAGTAACGAATCTAAACAAATTACAGTTAGTTATACAGCAAGGGCGGTCACATAGGGCTGTACTAGCTGTTAGACAGCTTTCCTCGCACCCACCGCAATTCAGACAGTACTAACTTGTCAATGACAGCTTTCCACATCTGTTATCAGAGTAGTACTAATTGTCCAAAGACAATGATCCACACTCCGCGACGCATTCGTCAGAAATGCGTACCGATACAACAGATCACTCCTATTTATAACCAAGCGCAGTGAAGTGATGGCGCCACAAAAATGACAACTACCGCCGTTGTGGCTTATAATATTGTATATTTAAGTATTACTTCATAAATTTTAAACAACACTAGCCCAAAGTCATCTCAATATCTATTTTAAACGTAACACAAATTCACTGAATATCTCATTCTCGATGTTCACATTAGCCGACTAAAACACATGTCCTAACTGTCTAAGTTGGCGCATACTAAATGTAGTTCACAAATATAGCCCATTAATAATCAATATAATGTTACGAAAATAAGCATAGAATTTAGAATAGGCTAGGTATCTAAATAAATTAGTTGACAGTCTAAGGTATTGAGACAGGTATTAGAGGAGCGAAAAAACAAAGGTATTGAACTGAAATGAATCTGTTTAGAATGTCGAAATACTAGTCTTCTACTAGTAGTCTGAACTTAAAACTTACTTTTTAATTACTGTGATATACGATGTACTTTAAAAATTAAATTAATGTATAAAGTAAAAATAATTATTAAGTGTCTACCACAATTTACGAAGTGTCCCATGAGCATCGTAAGAAGCCAACGGAGCAACCTATGTCGGAGAATATCACTGCATAGAGGAGGAAAACTTGACATCGGTGTGCCAGGAATAGGAGGGGTCCAAGGATTTTTTTATTACGCCATTGATCGCCATATTGATGCGGGCACTACCATCTAGGGAAACGCTCAATTTCCGCGTGTGCCGACGTCACAGTCGCGAGGAGGCCATTAAAGCGGATGGAGGGGAAAACCTATTCCGTGGATTCGCGGATCTGCAACGAACTCTATACCAACCAGTCAAGACAGCTTGGTATAGAAAGGAAAAACCTTCTTTCTAATAAGAAGTCTAGGTCCAGGAGTGGACTTCAAAAGCAAACGATGTGATACGTTTACATTACGTATTTATGTACATTCATTGACGTCATAGCAAAGTATATATATATTATGTATTTATATCAGTTATCTAGATACTAGTACCTTTCCCCGTAGTACAAGCTCTGTTTAGTTTTGGGACTAGATGGCGTTGTGTATCAGATATACGAAATATTTACTTAATTATTTATTTGAGATTTCTAAAGAGTAGAAGGTGTCATAATGTATACTTATAACATGAGCAATAGACAATTAAGAGACCCAGTAGTGTCTGACTATTCGTCTCGTTTTATTCATGGAGCCTGGCCAGTAAACCTATTATTATTTTAGTCTCGCTCACGCAACAGGTTGAATGCTGCCATTATTCTATACAAATAAATAAAATTGGAGTGTCTGTTAGTAATAACAAATAACAAGTTTTTTTACTAAATGAATATCAAAGTATTTATGGTTCTGTCATCCAAAATTGAATTTTTAATTTTTTTGTCTGTCTGTCTGTCTGTTTGTAATGTCTGGAACGGCTGGACCGATTTTAAAGAGACTTTTATTGGCAGATGGCTGACGACACAAGAAGTAACTTAGGTAGTAAGTAACTTAGTAACGTTACTCGAGATTGACAAACAATAACCGCGGACTAAGCTAGTTACAAATAAACTTCTAAATCTAAACATGTAGCCAATCTTTAAACTACACCTAGATTCAGAAAATATATCGCATAGATGACACAATTTGTATTTTCGTCATGGTCAATCGTGTTATTGATATGAATATCAATAACCAACGAATATTTGGGTATTAAGTATCCAGTTCAAAAAAACCACCAATAGCAAAACAGTTTTATGTATATAACGACGATTTCTGTGTATAAGTTACCGGCAATCTGTATTATTCAGGTATTCTATACAATACCTAGGTAATGTATAGAACATATATAACTTTAAGTTCATCTGGGTTAACTAACATAATCTAATTTACTCATAAGTAACACTCATTGCCGCATTCGGCATTGTATAGAATGCCTAGGCAAAGTATAAAATGAAAAATATTTCATACATTACCTTAACGTTTTAGGTATTGTTCGAGATCAGGTATCCGTAGGTGATAAATAACACAACTGTTGTTACCAACAAATCTGTATTGTACTGAACTGACCTTTTACCAATCTCATACAAAAAATAAATCTCTATGGTACTTATAATAACACCGGTATGCAAAAGTTAGCGCGATTCAACAAATCCTAACAGCGCCATCTAGGGAATGGTAACTTAACAAAATTACAAAATAAACTTATCCAATAATACTGTCAACGGACAGAAATACATGTATATTCTATCACGCCTTTATATCACAAAAGGAGCAAGCAGAGATATTAAATTATGTAAGCAAACGTATTAAATGATCGACTTGAACAGGTATTCTATACATTACCTATGTATTATATAGAATACCCGAATTATACAGATTACCGGTAACATATACACAGAATCGTAAAAGTTTAAACACTGATGTAATTTATGTAAAGTACTCTCTAATACCGCAATGAAATGCGTTTACGACACAATGCTTTTGACACAACAAACTGTACAAAAGACTTCTTATAAATAAAAACACATATTTACGCTTACAAAAGCATTTGTATATGTTTTATTTAAGGCTCTCGCATAGTTCTCCCTTATGGCTGAACTAAGTAGGCAAATTGGCGGCCCGGGGGATGTTCTACACTTTTTTATTCTGATAGTATTGTGCGAGCGAGGTGAATTATTCAATAGCTGTCTCAAGAATAGACTTATTACACGTGAAAGTTTATTGCGTTATTTTTTTCATTTATTTCGAGTATTTTTTGTGTTATTTGTTTGTTGCTAGAAGAGTAACGAAAGTCATATGAATTATTATCGTGGGAGAGCCATGTTTCAACATAATGAGTTGGGATTGAAAACCTACAAGGTCACCAGAGGAACAAATCCCCTTTTTTTAACGTATGGAAATCCTCGCGGACCGGACGGCGGGGTGGTGTGTCGGACTCGAACCGACTAAAACCACACGGTGAGACCTCTCTGCGCCTGTCTTTAGGGAGGGGGCCAGGGTGTTATCTCGTTCTGGACCCCTCCCGTCGCCTGCCCGCACTGTTGCGGCTACCGACTCCGAGAGGAGGAGGAACAAACCCCAGACTTAGGTTGATCCTTTTATATTAATTGTAGCTAAATTTGAGCTCTTGAGATAACTCTGTGTGATTCACAAATCGTTGATCTGAGTCTGGGTGTTCTTTGTGTCCGTTTCAGGTATACAGAATTTATATTCCTAATGCGGAAAAGAGGGAGTCTATCCCAAACAAAAAAAATATAACTAGGCTGGTCTGTTTATTTACCCTTCTAAACAAATGCAATCTTACTTTGAACCTCTTTCCTTACGATTTTAATCATTTGAATTTAATATCACTTATTATTAAGGCTTCCACTTAGGAGCAGAAATAAGGAAGTAAAAACAGCTATCACTTTTATTTCAACATTAACCGATTAAACATTATACGATGGTTTTAAACGTTTAAATAGACACATACCAGTCGTAAATATTTAAAGACACACTCAAATCGAAACACGATTAAATGATAAAAGGAGATAGTCTATCGCTATCTCTTTCCTTCACACTTAAGTCAATGTTTCATTGTTTTCCAGTCATTTTAATAACGACAGCTATCCGCGACGGTCGTGCAATTAAATTAAATTTTATCATTTTTTTTATTGATTGTTTTGTTTTTATATATATGATTTTTCATTGTTATTACCTTAGGCAGTGTTTGTTATGTATTTTTTATTTTTATTTGCACATAAAATTCGTTTGCGATCTTTATTATGGAAAGAAAACAGTCCAATGGCAAATTTAATATCCTAAGTTTACATGGAAAATAACATTTGTATCAAAAGCTATTGTTTTTGAGGCTGAAGCTCGCTGAAATAACTGCGAGAGATGTTTTATATAGTAGGTATAAAAATAATAGAAAAATATTAAATTTGAATTTCGTTTCGTGAATACTTGACTTGGTTCGGATTAAATATTGGGCCAAGTATAATATTGATGACTGAATAAAATATCAACATTCGTAGATAACACCACATAATCTATCTATCATAATCTAGCTATCTATCAGTAAAAGTCTCGTCAAAATCGGACAGATCTTTTGATCCTTGGATTGTATGGGAAATGAAAAGTGTTTGGTTTTACTATTTTCCTCACAATCATTTAAAACGGCAAATAATCATGTTCATTCTATGTATATATATTAAATATTTATATCATTCTGTTTTAGTATTTATGGTTATATCTGCAACAGATTGACATCTTCTGTGAAAACAAGTCTGTCTGTCTGGCTATCACGGCTCATGAGATAGAGACTGCTGATACATATACGAACGGACGGACGGATAGACAGGCGGACAGTGGAACCTGAATGATACATTTTTATATCTCTTTAGTTTCAAAAGAACCCTAACAAAATATTTTTTCAAGATTCAGATGTTGTCTATCTCACAACTGTTGCAACTCAGCTCTCATAGGTCGAAGATAGGTTTCTACTGCATTTTGTACCAGGAAAATATATTATCATAAGCTTAAGTCTCATAAATGTCCCCTTATATCGACTCTAATATTTATATAGGGGTTATGTCTCGTGTATGCGTATTTCTTTATTTTATTTCCCTTGCGAGCTCCGTACAAGGCCGTATCTCTTGATAAAAGCCTTCACAATAACTGGGAATACGCCGGAATGTTCTGTTTATTGAGCACTTGATAATGCTTCGAATGCTTTGGATGCGTCGGGAATGAATCGTCTCTTGGATACCTATAACGTACGGTCGCGTCGTTTGTGAACTTTATGTAAGTATTTGATACTTAGGAGAGAATTCTGTAGGTAATAGTATTTATTAGAACTTTTTACGGATTTGTTCGTTTATTATTAGCAGTGATCCTGATTGCTAAGCCTGAGTCTTGAGTTTGATTTACACCAAGAGCTGAGAAACTAGACCGACGTGAAAAAAATATCTCTTATATATTTAGGTACTAACAAATATAAATATCTTTTATCATCATTTATGTGTTGAAAACGATAATTTTATTCTGTTTTTTGTATCATTAATCATCATCAACAGCGTTTAACAGTCCACTGCTGGACATAGGCCTCTCCATTGAAAAGAGGTTTTGGCCTACTATACCACGCTAGCCAGACGGGTTGGTAAAGGGTTTGTTTCAAGTTTTCCTTCTCTTGGCAGTGATGTTAGCTGCTTATTTTGTTCCTTTAGTCGCCTCTTACGACACCCATGGAATGAATAGGGGTGGTGACACTTTGTATTCTTAATCCGTCACCACACGGATTTTGTGTAATTTATCTTTAATGTATGTATTTAGAAAAGTGTAAACATGGGTCAGAGAGTCTTGTGACTGATGTGAGGTTTATTTTAAGGTTTATTAGCTTTCGTTCTTCCAGGTAATAACTAGTGGTTTTTTCATATATATGACATGCTCGTACAATTCATCCGGATAAGCAATATTCCTTTGCTTTTTAATATTCTCAAACATTTCCCCCACCCTCATTGCCGTATGCTCCGTTGCTTGGTGGCAATAGGTTTTCCCCGAATACCGTGAGTACGATCAAATTGTAGTTGGTAAAATGTGGGTGTTTATTGTGCTAGCTCCTACGTCGTGGGACGCATGACTGCATTAACCCTAGAAAGATAGTCTGCGTCAAATTGACGCATACGATTTCGAACTTTTGCTCTCACTTTCTAAATAGTGCGAATCCATAACTGTGCTTTTGGGACATCTCTTTCGTCGCTGGGAGCTACCGTGTGGCAAACATGACAATATGGTAAGTATCACCGATTTTGCAATATAACGACCAAGTGAGTCAAAATGACGCATGATTATCTTTTACGTGACTTTTATGATTTTTACTTACATTAATGATAATGTTTTTTTGTATGTTTAAGTACTTTATGTCATAACTTATATTATCATTTTCTTTTTATAGATCCATAGGCAACAATATAATACAATGGAAGCTTGGATAAAGACCATATATATAGTCTTTATCCAAGTTTCTTCTCACGATTGTAGGAGGATGCCGCTCTTATGTAAAGTGACGACAAGGAGCTTCTTGTGAGGATACCGGCAATGAAGTAGCGGACCACGTAAGTGAAGAAGAAGTGCAGAGCGACAAATAAGAAGCTTTTATAGACAAGCAAAAGGCGGGGTAGACGCACTAGATCAAATGTTTTCTCTGATGTCCTTTTGTAGGAAAATAAATGGCCCTATGGCTTTCTTGTATGGAGTGATAAACATAGCCTGCATAAACTTATATATACTATACAGTCACAATGTTATCAACAAAGAAAAGATCCTATAAGTAAAAAAAATGTGAAAAATCTTAGCTTGGGGTTGTCTTCTTCGTTTATGCGTAGACGTTTAGAGGCACCTACTTCGAAGAGAAATTTGAGAGATAATATATCGAATATGTTACCAAATGAAGTACCTAGAACATCAGAAGTCAATATTGATGAGCCAGTAGTAAAAAAACATACGTATTGTACTTTTTGGCCATCCAAAATACGGCGAAAATCAAATGCGTCCTGCAAAAAAACTAAAAAAAAATTGTCCTAAGCAAAACGTTGAGATGTGCCAACGGTGTTTATAACTGATTTTTCTATATTTTCCTAATAGTAAATATGGTAGATTGTTGACGTTGTATTAAAGAAAAGGCTGATTATTGTAGTAAAAATAAGTTTTGATATGAAAGAGAAAGTGTTAAAAAATTTCGTTGATTTAAAGCAAAGTTTAAAGGGTTTGTTATTTTTTGATAAATAAATGAGTAAAAACATATTATCTGCAGTATTACTTATTTTAATATATGTGTAAATATTTAATAGTATTCGATTTATACAAATAAATTGATATACCTCGACCAGCAGCTAATTAAAACATATGCGTCAATTTTACGCATGATTATCTTTTCCGTACTACACAATATGATTATCTTTCTAGGGTTAAGGAGTGTAATGATATATATACATTTTTTATTAATAACATAGTTGTATTTCATATTGTATAATAGTGTCTTTATAAATTGTCAAGAACAGCAATGTAAGGAGCATGGAAAAGACCAATAAAGTAAAGTGGAATTACAACTTTGATCTCTAAAATAAGTCTAGAATTACGATTTGAATTGGACACTTTTTAGGGTTCCGAAGTTCATAACTCGGAACCCTTATAGATTCGTCATGTCCGTCTGTCCGTCCGTCCGTCCGTCCGTCCGTCCGTCCGTCCGTCCGTCCGTCCGTCCGTCCGTCCTCGACTTACCGTCCAAACGGTAAGTGCTAGAAAGATGAAAGTTTGCATGAATACGTGTTGTAATTACGTCGACAAAGTGCTACAATAAAATTATGAAATATAATTTTATTTGGGGTACCTCCCCTACACGTAAAGTGGGGATGATTTTTTTTTCTCGAGGCTACCCCATCGTGTGGGGTATCATTAGATAGGTCTTTTAAAAACAATAAAGGGTTTCCTAGACGATTTTTTGATTTAGGTATCCGTTTGCGAGATATTTCACTTTAAAGGGCACTTTTTTGTAAAAACAGGGCGTCCCCCCCCCTCTAAAAGCTAAACGGCTGGCTCAAAAATTTTGAAAAAAATCGTGATGCTGGTCCATTTAATGAACTTTGAAGGAAAACTATAACCGATTAGATGACTTTCTTAGTTCAGGAGTTATAAAGGCTTATATGGTAAAATGCGCTCACTTGGAAAACGTCATACAAAATTAACGTATTAATACGTAAACATAACAATTATCTATTGGATACGATTTTAAATCCACATACCATTATAGGTGACTGAGGAACCCTTTCCTGTGCGTGGCCTGACACGCACTTGGCCGATTTTTTTAATATATTAATTCTGCCAAAGTGAGTTTAACCTGCCTGATGGAAAGTATCCGTACCATCGTAATGGTTTAATTTCGTCCATACCATACTTGTTTGTGCTGTGGACCCAAAATATATATAAAAAATACATCTGTAAATTGGTTATAGTATAAGGCCTTCTTTATACAATTATATATAATATATCATTGTAATAATGATTACAAAAATTTATCCATTTATGTCTTAGAAAATTTCATTCTTTCAGATACTTAGTACATCTTTGAATTGTAATGTAATTTATTTGTATTATATAGAGAGCTTTTCCCAGGTGTGAAGTTAGAACAAAACGGCGTGGGCACGCGATCGTCATCGGCGCAATCAACGCGTTCGAGGCGGGGGCTATTGTTCGCGTAATTAATTGTATCCGTTCCGATGCGTATCGCTCCACCGGCGATTTGTACCTACATGCTCTAATAGGGTTGCCACCATTACTAATTCTTACTTTGTCTTTGATGATAAATTATATTCATTTTAGTTAATCTTTTATAGATATTTACATGTCGTGTTTACCGCTATTCGGCTACTTATTCTCTGATTTGTTGGTTGCGACTGCCAATCAAGAGGCCTCGGATTCGATGCATGGACCGGCCGAAAATGTGATTGGGTAGTTCTTACGAGAAATTTTTAACAATAGCCCGGAATAGTGAAGTTTTTTAGTCCGTGCCTCGGACAGCAAGTCTTAACTTGGCTTACCATCGGACCCGGTTGTCATGAACATCTATAGCAATCTTTATAGAGAAGTCAGTACCCTCGAATATAAAGAAAACTATTAATCAGTGTATAAATCATTAGAACACCAAGCCTAACAAATATATCGATTACCTATTCATTTCACTATTTAAGAAAAAAATCTTCTTCTTCCCAAGATTATCTAGAGTTGACTACTACTTCAACCAGTTTCTTTACGGAACGACTGTCATTCTATGTATGTTCTACTTGCTTTATGAAAAGTTATTGTATGATTGTACCATTTTTTTAAAAGTTCTGTCCTGTGCTCGTAAAACAATATCTACTTTCGGTCACCGAGTGAGGGTTATATTCACCACTTTCCTCAAGTTGTGCTACCAACCACCCTCTTTTTTGTGTTCTAGAGTAGGCGATAGGATTTTACATATTGTATGTAATTTAGTGAAATAATTTGTTTCATTTTATGGATTCAGACGTCACAGAATGTGATATGTAGGAAGTTGTTATTGAAATCCGATTACACATACTAATAATAATTATTCTCCTCACAATACATGTTTTTAGAATTTCACTTATGTCTAATACATGCAACTAATGGTGGTATCAATGATAGGTATAGATATAAAGATATCTGTGTTACAGGTCACTTATAACTATGTATGTTGGAGTTTTAGATTGCCTCAATATTACACATTCAAAATGCCGTGTCTATATCACATGATAACATGTATTTGACGTTTAAAAGTTTTGTAACAAGTACTACATTAAAAACTTTTAGTTCTATCGTAATACTTCGTGAATAAAATCATGACATGAAATTGCATCAATCATATGCTTAGTATATTTCATGTTAACATTAGATATTCATATTTTGCAGTGCGAACAGCCCTATAAAGGGTACAAAGCGCATTAGGCGTGACAAATGTTTAGTTCGCGTGGCGGTGGGCGAGCGACGTGACGCGACAACCCTATGAACTGGTTAATTCATATTGCGAGATACAATCAGCGACCTTGTACTGGGATGTGTTAGGGGAAATGTCGCATTTAGATATTTCACGATAATTCTATGTGTTATTAGTTACATACTATTAAATTAAGACTGAAATTAAGCATAGAGCTTAAATTTTAGGGAACTGCTTTTTTGCGTAGTGGGTATGGTGAGTTATTGGTATATTTTTATCGTTATTATTATTGCTTTACACAGAGAGTGCAAAACTGTTCGCCCTTTAAATCATTAGCAGTGTTAATAGTCCACTGCAATAGCGTATGTTAACGCTTTAGAAAAGGGTTTTTAGCTGGTTGCGCCTCTCAAAAATGCTACCCGCAATTAATGTGTTAAACTTGAGTTTAATAATATTTAATACTTTAGAGTGTACATCGATGATCTGAAATCTTATTTAAACCAAAAGAGTTCCATGAGAGAGGCCAGGTACATCCTCAAACCTGTATAACTAACTCTATTCGTGGCTGTGAATACAATCAGCATTTCACACAGAATTTAATTGTGCTGTGCATTTTATTGCGAACTATAAAATAATTATTCACAAAAATATAGCATTTTCCAGACTATTACCCTGTAATAAAGCATAGCATAGATTAAACTACTCATGAGATCAAACAAAGGCGGATGAAAACTAAACCTTAACAGAAGCATAATAATATGTACATTATTAATTGAACTGGAATTCTCAATAATAGTTTAATAAATAAGTCATATTTAGATACTTTCAAATCTCTTTCTATCCATCACTATTTTGAGAGAAGCTTTTTTTCCAGCTGAAATATTTTATATTGGGAATAAAAGCTCAGAAGAGGAGATATTGTTTTATAAATGTGATACATATTAAAAAAGCCTATAAAATAATGGAGAAAATAAATTATAACCCAACAATAACATAACTTCTAGATTTTCGTAACTAATGTAATCAATAAGAAATTAATCATCAGAATTGAGTTGGTAAGTTTACCCTTAGGAGACGAAACTTGTCAATACTCATAAAGTCTCGATACCGATAAGGGTCTGAACACAATGAACGCGATTGATTAAATATTAATTCAATATGTACAATAGCTTCAGAACCTAACACTGATTGTGTCTAGGGTGACCCAATTCTCTTTTGTTTGAGTATAATTTATTTATTGACTATAATTCAACACAATGTAAAAAATGTGAAAACATAATTTAATCTGTCAAATTGTTATTAACACATAAATTGTACAAATACATTATATTTATATTCAAACCTATAATTATTATTTAGGGCCACCGCACTCTAGCTACTTTTAGCATCGGCGATCGGCAACTAGTCGCTTTTTAGAAGCTAAATACGGCGATCGAACGTTCCACACCGCACACTTAAAAACGCTAAACGCGGCGATCGAGTCGCTTTTTAGAAGCGCGACACAGCAGCTGAACGCTACTCTCCGTATACATTCGGATGCAGCGACTTAGCATCTGAGCAGTCGCTAAAACGCGCGTTTCCGATATCGTGATCGAACGCAGGAAGTCGCTTAAACGCGATGCAGCATCGATGCAGTCGCCAAATCGCCGATCGCCGTAAAAGTAGCTAGTGTGCGGGGGCCGTTAGTCGTATGAGAGCAACGTTTCGGGGTATTTGGTTCAGCCTGAAAGCGAAAATAAGACTCTGGCGCTATTATTTTTTATTATTTTATTTAAAACTTAATGCACATGTAGAACAAAGGCGGATTTAATGCCATGAGGCATTCTCTGCCAGTCAACCTTCAGGTGATGTAGGAATATGATGTGGTAGGTACAGACTTAGGGTATAAAATCTGACAAGGTAGTTGTAAACGTAATATCTTTATAGTAAACTATTTTAATTTATTCAAATTTAATAGGTATAAGTAATATACACAAATTTACTTCAATATTTTAGGGTTTTAGCTAAATGCTAATGTACACTCAAATAATCCTGACTCATTTTAAGGCTAATATAAGTAGGTACTACCTGGATGAAACAATGTAAATAACTTGCAATCTGCTTTGTAGATAAAAACTCAGAACCTTTTCGACGCTTCTTTACCTTTATGGGAAAATCTATATCTATATTTATATATAAAAATGAATTGCTCGCTTTAACTCGAGAACGGCTGGACCGATTTAGCTAATCTTGGTCTTGAATTATTTGTGGAAGTCCAGAGAAGGTATAAAAGGTGAATATGTATATAAAAATAAATTGCATTTTTTTATTATTTATAGATTCTTTTTGTTGGTTTTTAGTTTATTTTATACAAAAGTTTAAATCTTCTATTTATCGATTGAGGCAGTACAAAGTCTGCCGGGTCTCTTAGTACAAATAAGTAAGACTTGACTAGACCTATTTATCTAACCACTATTTTTGATCTGCAGTTTCAAATTACAATACCTAGCCAACAATTTAGACGTCATGTACTATACTGCACTTTACTATAGTAAAGTAGTACCTTATAAGGTAATGTGGTGTACCTTAAATTGCTGTGATAATATTTGAATTTTTATAAGTATAAAAAGAAATCTCATTGGACAAAACCTAATTAAGTGTTTTAAAGTGTAATCAATGGTTTAATCGGACAACAGGGTTTATTACTATATTAGTAGATACTCAATGTAAGCTACCAACCTGAATTATTTAAATTATGTGAAGAAAGGGTACAGTTAATGTTTACTATAATAACTTTGAAATGAAATTTTAACAAAACAATAATACACAATTATGAACTCTAATCATCTTTCTGATCTCGCGTAACAATAAAACCACTGCAGAACAAATTGGTAGGTTACATTAAATTTCTTTTCAGAAAGGTTAAAAAGGCGATATATCTACAAAATAGGTCAAATTTACCCAACCGATTTTAGCAGTAACAGTGCTGTCAATTGTCATTATCGCAAAATACTGCCTCCTATCGGCAGCCACGTACCAAAGTGGCCGAGGGTAGCAATCTAATAAAATAGTTCAGTAATCCAATACAATGTGTGTTATTACAAGGCGCTGTGTGTCGTGTCGTGACGACAATTAGTGTGCCGATCCACTAAGTCTTCGATGATTTAATGCTGCTCCTTCAGCATGACTCAAGGCATGATCTAAACGCGGTTATGGGAAAGTGGGAACCTACCTTTAACTGCCTTATGGGTCTAGTGGTTAGCGAATGCGGCTGCTGATCAAGAGGTCTCGGGATCGATTCCCGGGTCGGAACAAATATTATTTGTGTGATTCACAAATATTTACAAAAAAATGTATTCTTATGTATTTATATCAGTTGTCTAGTACCCATAATAAAAGTTCTGCTTAGCTTGGTACTTGATGATGCTATGTGCCAGATCTCAGAAATATTTATTTATTTACCTTAAAGTCTATTTGATTTGCTTGAAACGTTAGATAATTTTAGATAGATAATTATAATTTCATAAACCTTGCTTCGAATAGGAAACCTTGAACTTGACGTTGAAAGAATGAAATTGGAAAATTATAAAAGAAGTAAAATAATATAACTGGATGAAAAATGATCTACAGACATGTTAAAAACTAGTCAGTAAAAGAAAAGAAAGACGCCGGCGATGTCAGAAGGTAGTTACATAACATCAGGTACCTCAGCCCATCCGTATATTTGATCTCCTATACCACAAAAAATCATTGTTTAGGAGGCAACTGAATTTATGTCTTTATTTCACTGTGTCACATACAATTTGTTCATAATTAGACTAAAGATTTTATTGTTTTAAAGAGTAACCTGTGTCCTTCTCTTCTCTTCTTACTAGCCATTATTCCCATGTCATTTGGGTTCGGCTACTACTTCAACCGGTTTAACCTGAATATCAGTTTTTCCACGGACCGACTGGCATCGGACCTCCGCAACCCTAAGGTAGAACTGAAATTTGAAGATTGAACTAGTTGTCAGTATATTTGAGGGCACTGACTTCCCAATAACGATTGCCATAGATGTTCATAACAACCGGGACCGAAGCTTTACGTGTTCTCCGAGGCACGGGCGTGAATCACCGCCAAACATCCAAACTTTCCTAAGAAAAACCCAAAAACACTTTTCGACCTGACCCGGGATTTGAACCCGAGACCTCTTGATTAGCATACGCTAACCACTAGACCAACGAGGCAGTAGTAACCAGTGTCCTTCTCTAAGATATAAACTATCTCCATATCAAATTACACTGAAATTTAGCAATGCAAGCGTCACAGACATGTACTACTTTGGCATTTATATTATTTGTATGGATTGTTACTATTAACATTACACATGATCAGGTCGCACCAGTCATCATCATCATCAACAGCCTTCACCAGTCCACTGCTGGACACAGGCCTCTCCTTAGAAAGGAGGTTTTGGCCTACTATACCACGCTGGCCAGACGGGTTGGTATAGGATTGGTTTCAAGTTTTCCTTAGCTTTGCATTGATGTTGTCTTGCGTAGTTTATCCCTTAGTCGCCTTATACAACACCCGCAGGATGAATAGGGGTGGTGACACTCTGTATTCTTAATCTGTCCCCACACGGTCACACCAGTGCTAAGCAGAAATTTTGCTATTAAAAACAACATGCTAACTGCTCATATCTTACACCACACAAAAGGGCAGCGGTTAGCACTTATTGGATACTCGCAGTTATTATAGATGTTTGTGGGTGTGTCAGCGTATTACGTACATAATAACTTTGCCAAGAACACTGTAATAAACGCACTGGACATCTGTAATATTTGGGGTATTAATCGAATTAATTCTGTATTGAGGTTTTGTGTGAGATTCTTCAGTGGAAGAAAATAACTGCTTTGGGAACACAGTCTATTTAATCGTAGGAAAACCATGAGTGAGTTTACCGGAATATCATTTTTTTTATGACAACCCCCGTATTAGGAATATACATCTGTATCGCGAGGGAATTTAAAAACGTACAAGAAACGGAGACAAAGAACTCAGAACAACAATTTCTGGATCGCACAAAGTTTTGTCTCACATGGGATTTGAACCCACGATACTTGGCGTAGTAGAGAGCCGCGTGGCGACCGCATAAACCACTAGGCCAAACGTGCAGTCTTTAAAATGCAATTTTATTCAATGAGGCCGCTGCCCGTTGACCAATGAGACAAAGTTAGCTCCTTTCTCGGAAGTACGATCCATGTTGCTCTGCATGCTGCCCAAAACCGACACAAATGGCGTACCGCCATTCACAAAATTTTAATAAGTAGGGGTCACGACCCTCAGAATTGAGGAACACGACGCAAGGAGGAGGATATTCAATAAGTCGTAAAAGTCTTTCTGATTCTTGGACGTCCTTAAAAAATTGACGAAATTGGTCTTTATTACCTAGTCTGCTGCTGGGCTTTTCTTTAAAAATATGTTTAAGGTCCACTGTACTAATCCGGGCTGAAAGTGCCTCTTTTTTCTCCTACTAAAACACGTGAATGTCTATAAATGTACCAAGAATTAAGGATAGTACAAGGTTTCTCTAATCAGCATGATCATTTGTCCTATTTCTTACACGCTTATTATTAGCTTCACCTGTATGTTTGTAACCGATTCTTTTGGGTGCGATTTCGTTCAAACTCTGTAGATTTATAGAGGACCGATGACAATACGAATTTTTTTTTATACAAATAAGTAATCTTTAGTCTTTCTAAAAAAACTAAACAAACACGCTTTTAAACTAAAATGTAGAAAATTATTTAAATGTAACAAAGCGTTCGGTGTTTTCTGAAAATATTTCAATAACGCCGTCCTTTAGACATTGAAATTATTTTCTACTTTTTAGTATAAAAGCGTGTTTGTTTAGTTTTTTAAACAATTTTTTTAGTGTAAGTTGAATGTGTAGGGAGCCAGAAACCTAATTCCCATATGCATGACTTTGTTTAACTATTTCAACACACATGCCTTGAAGAAAATCATTAAATATAATCTTTTAGGCCTGCTAACTTTATTAAACATTAATAACCGCGTACCTATATATTAATAGTTCTATTCGAGTTAACAAAGGTCGTAATTAAATATGGTTTAAATAGTTTTCATCGTCCTTTAAAGTAATAACTGGAATTGTTAGTGTGAACCGTTGTTAGGTGTAAAACAACCCAACGAGTGTCTGAAACTTTATAATTCTCTACAAAGCCTACACTCCACTTTAGACACGAGTAAAATAATGTTCAATAGTTAATTCTATTGGTTGTAAATTGTACCAAATAAATTAAATAATAAGGTACGTTTTCGGTTAATTTATGTTTGAGTGCGTAATTTTATGAGTAGTTTAAATTTAATAGTTTGTTTATGTATTTTAAAGGTGTAAGGACAATAGTTTATTTTAGTATCTTATATAAAATGTCTATGTTAAGGTCTGTGTATATTTACACGCTTTATATAAGCTTCACCTGTATGTTTGTTTGTAACCGATTCCTTTGGGTGCGATTTTGACCCACTTTAAATGGTCATATTTCGTTCAAACTTTGTAGATTTATCGAGGACCGATGACAATACAATAATTTGAAAAAAAAAGAAATGTTCAAACAAATTAATCTTTTTTAGTCTAGAAAAAAATATATTTTAATAATATTATAAACGCGAAAGCTTGTGAGTATGTATGTATGTATGTGTGTTTGTTTGTTGCTCTTTCACGCAAAAACTACTGAACGGATTTGGATGAAACTTTACAGTAATATAGCTTATATATCAGAATAACACATAGGCTACTTTTTACTGCAATAATCGAGATACATGGGCGAAAGCTCGGTGATTATAAAAATACATAAATCGTAGATGTCAAAATGTATCACTGTTTATCTCCTGTCAAAACTTCACAGGTTGCTATGCATAACAAACTTGCATAGCAACCATAATGATAGTTTGGAAATGGCTATTATTACGAAAATACGCGGGTAATACCGCTGGCCGCAGCTAGTAGTTTTATAAAACTAAACAAACACGCTTTTAAACTAAAAAGTAGAAAATAATTTTAATGTAACAAAGCGTGGGGTTCTTTCTGAAAATAATTCAAAAACGTCGCCCCACATTTTGTTACATTAAAATTATTTATTTATTTGTTTTTATTGTAAAAAAGGTATATAGGATATTATGATAAGATAAGAAAAATAGTTAAAAAATAATTATTTTATCTCAATTAACTCTCATTGCTCCGTCTCTGTCAAAGTAGTTCACTTAACCTTTGAAACAGCAGTAATGAAGAGCAAATCATGAAATGTGACCGCAAACCTATTCCGTAGTCCGTGTGTCGCAAATACGTCCGAATATTTGCGGATATGAACGTGAAGCGGATATTTAAGGCCTGAGCCGGGTGGACGTGTGACTGATGTTGTGGCTGTCCTCTACTGTTCGTGAATTATTTATTTGAACATGTGAGCATGTCTACGTGTACTTGAGTAGGTATGTGTATGTTTGTGTAGGTGTTTCTATGACTGTATGCGAGCCAATAGGGTTCAAGGATTGGTTTGTGCCGAGGACATTCTTAGATTGATTCGGGTAACTTTTCTTGTGTGTTGTTTATATAAGCTTCATTTGTTTTTCTTTATGTGACAGTCATTTTTAATATATCCTTATATATACTCGGTTCCAAAAATAACGGGTCAGTCACATAAACCCGAATATCTCCCGAACTACGTATGCCATCCTAATGAAACGAAGACTGTTCAATTGAGAATTTAATTATACAGATAAAAAATAAAATAAAACTTAGTTACACCCACAATATTAATCTTAAATTAAAAAAAAACTAAAGTAGTCATATTTTTCTTAAGATTACATTTTTTTTATGATTGTTTTTTTGCTGTTTTTCATCACTTTCTTCATTTAATACTTTGTATTGCCTCCACGAGCTCTTGAAAGAAAGTGATGAAAAACAGCAAAAAAACAATCATAAAAAAAATGTAATCTTAAGAAAAATATGACTACTTTAGTTTTTTTTTAATTTAAGATTAATATTGTGGGTGTAACTAAGTTTTATTTTATTTTTTATCTGTATAATTAAATTCTCAATTGAACAGTCTTCGTTTCATTAGGATGGCATACGTAGTTCGGGAGATATTCGGGTTTATGTGACTGACCCGTTATTTTTGGAACCGAGTGTATATTACAAATGCGAAAGTTAAACTATCAATCTGTCTGTCGCGTTTTCACACCTAAAACACTGAACTGATTTATTTGACATACACGTGGGCCAAGCCGTGAGAAAATCGTAGTATAATATCAATATTTAGAAGAAAAGAATTAGCATTAGAACTAGTAACAAGCTAGAATTTAACTTTGAAATATTATATTTATATTCTTAAAGGAGGGGTTGGCATATGAGTTTGTTTAAAGTTTTCCTTTTCATTGCAGTGATGTGGCCTATATCTAGCAGTTTGACTGTCAAATGCTGATGTGAACGTTGACAGCTTGACCGGGATGAGTTACCGAAAACAGTGGAATAATAAATAAATATTTCGGACATCTTACACACAACGTCATCTAGTCCCAAACTAAGCAGAGCTTGTATTATGGGTACTAAACAACTGATCTAAATATATAAACATACTTTTTTTTTGTAAATACATACATATTATACATAGAAAACACCCAGACTCCGAAAAAAAAATTGCGGATCACACAAATATTTAGTCCCCGAATCGAACCCGAGACCTCATGAACAGCAGCCGCATACGCCAATCAGTACACCAACAAGGCAGTCAGAATTCACACTTAGTATTGTACTTTATTGCTTTTCACGCTAGCAGGGTAGAATGACTGAACTAGTAACATTCTTGATTTTCGAATTTTATTAAAATATGTGGCGTTCTTCGTTTTTCACCTTGAGACATCGGTGGTCAGTGATACAGTAGCCTCCTAATAGGCCGTCATAGTGTATTCTACTCAGGCAGAATGGAATTACTATGGAAGAATCATAAATAAAAAACAAAGTTTGAAAATATAATATTTTATGTGCATTCTTAAAATTTTTTGATTGCTTATTTGGGTATTTTTAATTATTGCTACAAATGTTTAAAATTACATCAGTGGGTATTATTCTTCTCTTTCAATTTGTCCATTTTGGTTCATATTTGATCGAGTATAAAAAAGACCAATAAAGATTTAAGTTTTGCTTTAACATATTTGATATCTTGAGAAGAACAACCAACAACAAATCCAAGAATCCAAATATACGCTAATATATTTGGATATGACTGGCTGCCTCGGTGGCGCTGTGGTAGCGCAGGCGACTGCTGTGCTTGAGGTCTCGTACAACACACAATATAAGCTCTGCTTTGTTTGGGACTAGATGGCGTTGTGTGCAATATTCCGAAATATTTATTATTATTATTTACTTTTTTGTGAAAGTGCACTTCAGGGGTCCAAAGTGGCCTTTATGTTAGATAGCCCTTCAAGTTTAAGACTAGTCTCGACCCCCAGTGGACCAAATTAATTGATAATTACTGAATATAAAAGTAGTTCAACACTATCGTTAAAAAAATGTAGAAAGTAAATTGGCACATCCCTACATTAGTGGACTCAGTACTTAGTACTTAAAATTACTCTACATAAAAAATTCAAATCATTTTTATGCGAGAAAAAAGTTATGTACCAACATAAATCTGAAAAATATACGTTCATCAGTCATAAAATTTTTAGATCATTGTAAACTAAGCTATCCTTCAAAGTAGCGACATCCAAAGCCGCGAATCGTGCTTCTATTACCAAATGTAATTTACAGATTCAGTGTCATCAAGGTTTCTGGACACGTACATCGTTACACCGATACACTGCAAGACTCAAAGACCTGTCGATTTATTTTTATAAGCACTGACTTTAGCTTGGCATGAGCACGGAATCGTAATATACTCTGAAATGGTTAAAATGTTCGCTGACTTTTTAGAGTTTCATGTCATAATAGTGTTTCAAAGTTCGACATGGCTCAACTTGAGCGACTTGAATGGGCCTCGGGGATTGTACGAAATGTATATACAATAGTTGCCCTTTGCTGAACTGAATAGAAATTCTGTTTAATGTATTATTTGATACTGTTCTATAGACCGCATTGGAATTCCCCGAGGATACGAGAAGAGAAACCCAGTTCACGAAGTTATTTAGTTGAGCGGTGAGCGAATTATGTTTGAGACTTGCTAAGAAAATATTTGTGTAAGAAGTGTTTAAAATAATTATCAAGCAAGATTTTTCAAAGCCGTATTGACTGCCTAAATGGTCTAAATTCAGTTCCCATTTAGGGTTGCTGAGGTCCGATGCCAGTCGCTCCGTGGAAAAACTGATATTCAGGCAAAACTGGTTGAACTAGTAGCCGACCCCAAATAATATTGGGAGTAAGGCTTGGAAGAAGACTGCCTCATTGGTCTAGTGGTTAGCATATGCAGCTGCTGATCAAGAGGTCTCGGGTTCGATTTCCGGGTCTGACTAAATATTTGTGTCATCCACAAATATTTTGTTTTGGAGTCTGGGTGTTTCCTATGTATACTATGTATGTATTTACAAAATAAAAGTATGTTTATGTATTTGTATCAGTTGTTTAGTACCCATAATACAAGCTCTGCTTAGTTTGGGACTAGATGATGTTGTGTGTAAGATGTCCGAAATATTTATTTATTATTATTAGTTATTCACCGTGATCAACGGAAGTTTTTTTTTTTGGACATCTGACATAGTTATGAATAGAATGTCTTATGTATCTGTAGCAGTAAGTAGTACTGATGATTTAATAATACGATTTATTATTGGTTTAGATGCAAAAGAGCAGATTACCTCTATGGCATAATGGTAGTTTAGTGTAGTTGTATACGCTATAACTGCGCCACCGAAGCATACTGACACACCATAGACTCTATAGACATATACACTATAAACTAGACATAGGGTCAGACTAAATGTTTGTGTGATCCGCAAATATCTGTTTCGGAGTTTGGGTGTTTTCTATGTGTCATCATCATCATCATCAGCCTATCGCAGTACACTATATCTTTGTATAATATGTATTTTATTACAAAAAATATAAGTTTATGAATTTAAATCTATTGTTCCCATAATACACGCTCTGATTAGTTTGGGACTAGATGGCGTTGTGTAAGATGTCACAAATATTTATTTATTATCCTTAGTTCGATCCTCGGCTAATGATAATTATTTAATTGAGGATCGAACTAAGTAGCGTGTAATTGGAGAAACCTATGTCCAGCAGTGGACTGCGATAGGCTGATGATGATGATTACTACCATTATTCAAATTACTATTTGAACTGATTTGAAAGTAATCTTAATGGCAAATAAACTACAAGAGTTTCTACTGTACAATCTCAAATACGTTAAAATAGTTAAAATTAAAAACAACAACCCGATTACACCGTTCACATCCCTCTCAATAAACTCGATTCAGCATTCGGAAAAAAACACCCCTTATCTCTACAAAAAACAGCCTCTGAACAGCTAAAGACTCAGCCGGAAACTCCCCGCCCTCCAGATAAAGAGATTAGTGAAAAAGAGGCTCTTTATTCTGGCAATACTTAGAGTTTATCTGTTAAACGGTGGATCAGGTTGTACGAGATAACGGCATAAAAGAAGGTTTTTCGTTGTCATATTTTTTGTTAGGTTGGCACACCTGTTTTATTCAATGCTAGGGTAGTGAAATAAACAGTTTAAGACAATTTTAATTAATACTGTTTTTATAATATACCTTACTTGTTAATAACAGGTCTTCTTTTGGTCCAAGAGCCCAGAGCGATCAGACATAACTTATTTTCACATGGATGAAACCTTAACTACTCAGTAGCGTCTAGTGTACTTTTAAATACCTGCGTGTTTGTGGAACTAGATCTGTGACACCTGGGCAGATATCAGGTGAGAAAGGTAACTAAAAATGAGAGTTATCTAACTTAAATTAGTATGGCTGATCTTTATATATATTTTGTAGAATATTATTCTAAACTAGTTTCATAAAGTGTCAGACACTTTTCATGGACCAGAGCTTGTGTCAGACGCTTTAAAGATCGACAAAAAATTAATGAACTTTACTTATTTTTACATGTCTGATTTTTTAATATGTTGTTAAAGTAACTATTACAAAGTTACATTTCATCAGTCAGACAAATTCGAGTGACCACACATCCCTTAAACACAAAAATTATTCAGCCGGGAGTGCGATCATCATGCTATTTCAGAGCGAGTGAGACGTCCACAGCAACTTGGATCCCGTTTTTTAGGGTTCCATAGCCAAATGGCAAAAAACGGAACCCTTATAGCTTCGTCATGTCTGTCTATCCGTCCGTATGTCACAGCCATTCTGTGAACCGTATTAATATTTTTTTAAAATAAAAAATATTTATTTTAAAAATAGAAAAAAAACAATAAATTTTGGGGTTCCCCATACTTAGAACTGAAACTCAAAAATTTTTTTTACATCAAACCCATACGTATCTATGGATAGGTTTTTAAAAATGATATAGATGTTTCTAATACCATTTTTTTCTAAACTGTATAGTTTGCGCGAGAGATACTTCCAAAGTGGTAAAATGTGTAACTTGTTAGATAAGAGAATGATAAAACTAAAAAAAAAATATGATGTACATTACCATACAATATTCCACCGAAAATTGGTTTGAACGAGATCTAGTTAGTAGTTTTGTTTAATACGTCATAAATCGTAAACCGCAATTTACCTTACATTCAATCCATACGCTATTATTAAAACATCGATCAAAGTTACAACGAACTACAAGAACTTTAATATGTTGTTACTTGCTGCTACGGAACACTTAAAGCCTGAGAATGGACAAAGACTAACTTTTACAAAGACCAGACTACCGATATATTTATCGGCATTCCTTTAGCCTTAGTTATGGTATAATAGCCATATTATGTGAATTTTCGCAGTTGGTTTATTCACTATTATACACTTTTCTTTGGCAGAATAATTCTGCTTGCTTTTGTTCACTACTACGCGAACTCCATTTAAAGAAAGTCATCGTTTTGAATAGAAGCAATTAGTATCGACAGATCATTCATTAAAAGCCGTATTCTTTCACAAGCAGGCCTTTATGAATAGGAAGCGATGGTAATTGCTAAGCCTATTGACGTCATACTATCTATGTAAAGCATCTATTCAGAGGTTATTATGGTAACTCTTTAAAGGAGAAATTTGATTTATGATAACAACTTATATCAGATAAATCAGCATGAGGTTGGCTAAATTATGATTTAATTTAAAAAAATAATTAGTTTCATTAAATTGCTTTAGATTGATCAGTTGGTCTAGTTATTATAATGTAATCAACAGCCTTTATCAGTCCACTGCTGGAATTGAACCTCTTTTTAGAAGGTAATGTTGTTTTTCGTAGTGAGCTCCCTTAGTCGCCTTGTACGTCATCCTTGTTCATCCACAGAATGAATTATGTAGTAACAGTACATGTTATCAATCCGTCGTCAAACAGACAATTTGGTTTATCTAGTGGTTAGCGTATGCGACTGCTAATCAAGAGGTCTCGGGTTCAAATCCCGGGTCGGGCCTAAAAGTGTTTTTGGGTTCTTCTAAGGAAATTCCTAATGGCAGCCCGGAGTTTGGAAGTTTGGCGGTGATTCACGTCCGTGCCTCGGAGAGCACGTAAAGCCGTTGGTCCCGGTTGTCATGAACATCAATGGCAATCTTTATTGGGAAGTTAGTGCCCTCAAACATACTATTAACTAGTTCAATCTTCGAATTTCAGTTCTCCCTTACGGTTGCGGAGGTCCGATGCCAGTCGTTCCGTGGAAAAACTGAAATTCAGGTAAAACCGGTTGAACTAGTATCCGACCCCAAATAAACTTAGGGAAAGGCTAGGAAGATGAGTAGTCGGTGATGTCTGTTAGCTTTGAGATCTTGAGTTCAATTCCTATATATAGAAAAATGTGTGAAATGCACCCGAACACAGAAGAAATATTTAAACATTTCTCCTCTTATGAGTAACTGGATTGTGTTGCTTTATGTGAGGCTCTAATGATTAATCACATACACTCGGTTCCAAAAATAACGGGTCAGTCACACGGGTCAGTCACATAAACCCGAATATCTCCCGAACTACGTATGCCATCCTAATGAAACGAAGACTGTTCAATTGAGAATTTAATTATACAGATAAAAAATAAAATAAAACTTAGTTACACCCACAATATTAATCTTAAATTAAAAAAAAACTAAAGTAGTCATATTTTTCTTAAGATTACATTTTTTTTATGATTGTTTTTTTGCTGTTTTTCATCACTTTCTTCATTTAATACTTTGTATTGCCTCCACGTGATGAAGCCTCCAGTGATGAAAAACAGCAAAAAAACAATCATAAAAAAAATGTAATCTTAAGAAAAATATGACTACTTTAGTTTTTTTTTAATTTAAGATTAATATTGTGGGTGTAACTAAGTTTTATTTTATTTTTTATCTGTATAATTAAATTCTCAATTGAACAGTCTTCGTTTCATTAGGATGGCATACGTAGTTCGGGAGATATTCGGGTTTATGTGACTGACCCGTTATTTTTGGAACCGGCTATATTTAGTCACTAATCACTCAAGCAATATGTCTGCTAAATAATATCAAAATAGGGATTTTTCAAACCTTAGAAAATAACTTAGGAGTGGTTGTTTTAAAATATACTTTTTATTACAAAAACTTCTATTTTTCCAAAAGTTATAGAACTGAGAAGTGAGCCGCTGTTCTAATTAACTTTCAATAAGTATAGTAACTTTTACAAAACTTCTTTGTAAAAATATTTAACTTCAATTACATACATATTTTTTTAAACGTTTCATGACTTATCTAGTTTTCTTCACATCATAGTTAACAGGAATAAAACAAAACATTATCGACAAAATCCAGTGTCACCATCCAAGAACTATATGATAGTAAAAGCAAATTCACCGTAGGTACTGGAATTAGAAGGATGTCGATTGATATAGTAAATATCTCGGAATTGGCGCCATAGTCGTAAAACCGGTGTATATTCCAAAGATGGCCTGGAATTAACGAATGTTTTGTGTAATCGTGCCTGTTAAGGATAGTGGCAATAAAATGAAATGGTCCGTTTGATTCTATTTTGGGTTGGAAAGATGTGATTCTTTTTATTCTACGTTGTTTTGGATGCCTGATGCCGATAGTCGCCGAGGTGTCATACGTTAACCATTACATGAGACCGTTTTTTAGGGTTCCGAAGTATATCACTCGGAACCCTTATAGATTCGTCATGTCCGTCTGTCCGTCCGTCCGTCTGTCCGTCCGTCCGTCCTCGACTTACCGTCCAAACGGTAAGTGCTAGAAAGTTGAAACTTAGCATGAATATGTGTTGTAATTACGCCGACAAAGTGCTACAATAAAATTATGAAAAATATTTTTACTAGGGGTACCTCCCCTATACGTAAAGTGAGGATGAATTTTTTTTCTCGCGGCTACCCCATCGAGTGGGGTATCATTAGATAGGTATTTTAAAAACAATAAAGGGTTTCTAAGACAATTTTTTGATTTAAGTATCCGTTCGCGGGATATTCCACTTTAAAGGGCACTTTTTTATACAAACAGGGCGTCCCCCCCCTCTAAAAGCTAAACGGCTGGCTCAAAAAATCTGAAAAAATTCGTGAAGGTGGTCCATATAATGAACTTTGAAGGAAAACTATAAGAGATTAGATGGCTTTGTTAGTTCAGGAGTTCTAGAGGCTTAACTGCTAAAATGCGCTCACCTGGAAAACGTCATACAAAATTAACGCACTAATACGTAAACATAACAATTATCTTTTGGATACGATTTTTTATGCTTAGGTAATTCATTGAAATCTTGCATAGATATTCTTTTCGATTCTCGAAAAATAACACAGAACAATCTTCACCGCGATAACCGTCATGCAGGCAGTTAGAGCCACGGGCAAAAGCTAATTGATAACATTGATTTCTACGAAGCAGTCATCTAAGTTCTTCATTTAACTACAATGCATTTACAATTATTTGACTTCATAGTTGGTCTAGTGGTTCAAGCGGTCGCCACGCCGCTTCTATAACGCCAAGTGTTGTGAGTTCGAACCTCACATGGTACCACACTTTATGTGTACAACAAATTGTTAATCTAAGGCTGGGTATTCTTTAAATCCATTTCATGTATGTTTGTAAAGTCCTCCGCTACACAAAAATGTACCTGGTGTGGAAGTTGTTTTTAAAAAGTCCGCTAAAACTATACCCCAATTAGACCAGTGTCGATAATGTTTGAAAACAAAATAAATTATAGTAGGATGAAACCCATTGTAAAAGGAGGAGAATATTACAAAAATTAAAGGAAAAATAATTTACGGGCGATCTGAGGTCGGGAAGGGGGAGAGGGGGGTTTTAAGGGACAATATGGCTTTGAAAAAAGTTCAATAGCAAAGTTGTAGGTAATACGAAGATCTACATTTTTTGCATTCACACTTTTATCACATAACGTCAAATTTTATGGGAAAAATTCAACACGATTAAAATGTACATTTTAATAAATATTTAAATAACGATTAAAAAAATCGAATTCGAGTTTTTTTATTTTTTGAATTTTCTGAGAAGATTAACTAAGGAAATATATAAAAAAATTTACACCATCGGAATGTAGAGATTTCATCGAATAGAAAACACCCCATTTCTTTTAAAGAAGTTGATATTTTGACGGGTGAATTTTCGATTGAAAATTAAGGTTTTTTTTCGGTATTAAGTCAAAATGAGGTGAAAAAAATGATATTTCAAATCAAATAAATTACAGTGTATTCAGGACATAAAATGGTAAGTTTTCACTAAATTTCTTATAAAAATAATTTTATTTGTAAATTATAAAAATAAAAAACAAAAACTTACAAATTTTTTTTTTTTTTTTTATCAATTTTATTATTATTCTCTTTATTTCATAATATTTACATATAAATTACATTTTTAAATATAAATATAAAAAATACATTTAAAAATATAAAAAATAGTAGACCACCGACTTCGGGTACAGGGACCAAGAAACCGGTGGTTAGGGCTCCAAAGACAGGAACCTCCTCACTATACGTGCCGTGCTAAGAAGAACTGCCTTCTGCATCAGACCCTTGATCCAGCCATCTAACGTGAGCCTCTTAAGGTGTTGGTCGAGGCTCTTGGCTATCAAACCATGAACAGAAACGACTATCGGAACAATGATCGCCGAATCGACATTCCACATATCGACAATCTCGTGAGATAAGTCCAAATATTTTATTTGTTTTTCTTTTT
Source organism: Phragmatobia fuliginosa (assembly GCA_932526445.1). Lineage (NCBI taxonomy): Eukaryota > Metazoa > Arthropoda > Insecta > Lepidoptera > Erebidae > Phragmatobia > Phragmatobia fuliginosa. Next base: position 1,104,035 of record OW052063.1, on the reverse strand, counting down.
CAACCTTCACGAGATTCTCGTCATGAGGAACAGCGATATCGACAATCATTGCGCGGCGCTCTAATCGATCTATCACCACAATATCAGGCTTATTGGCAACAATAGTCCTGTCTGTGATAACAGATCGATCCCAATATAATGTGGCACGACCATTCTCGAGAACTGGGTCGGGCTCATACCTGTAGTATGGCACCTCCAAATTCACAAGTTTGTATTTAAGGGCAAGTTGTTGATGTACGATCCTGGCTACTTGGTTGTGTCTGTGCAAATATTCACCGTTAGCAAGACGAGAACAACCAGAAACTATATGTCTGATAGATTCCCCGGGACGGTGACATGCCCGACATATGTCAACCGTACCATCCTTCAGGATATATTTTCGATAATTATTTGTCATGATAACTTCGTCCATAATTGCACAAACAAAACCTTCGGTTTCTCCAAAGAGATCACCATACCGTAGCCAGGAAGTTGATGCTTTAAAATCTATATCGGGCCCGTTTAAAGCCCGATAAAACCGTCCATGAAGCTCTTTACCCTTCCATACCTCCTTGCGATCATCAGCACTAAGTACTACAGGTTTGCGCCAATTCTCTTTAGCCAGAGCGAGTGGAGTGAATCCGTTATCCACTGCAATCACATTGCGATGCACTCCCACATCAGTATTAAGAAAATATTCTCTGAGATTGTATATCTCGCGATTATGTAGGGTCTTGATATTTAAAAATCCACGACCCCCAAACTTTCGCGGGATGTACAATCTCATAACCGACGAACGTGGGTGGTGCATTCGAAATGCAGTCAATAAGGTACGGACTCTCCTGTCAAGGGCATCTAATTCGGTCTGAGTCCATCTAAGTATGCCAAAGGAATACATCAGAACCGGCATGACCCAACCATTGTAGGCTCGCACCTTGTTACCCGACAAAAGGCTTTTGAAGACTTTTTTCAGGCGGCCAAAGAAGCGTTCCCGCAACGTTTGTTTCATATCAGATTCTGGTATTCCTAAGGACTGCGAAAAACCTAGATACTTGTAGGTTTCGGTGGCAGAAAGAGATCTGAGTTTTGTTGAATCTGAAAGTTCTATTCCTTCAGATTCTACAATCACACCTTTCTTCACATACATGACTGCACACTTGTCTACACCAAATTCCATCTTGATGGAATTACTAAAGTTTTCAGTGAACTTTAGTGACGATGTCAATTGTAATTTAGTGGAAGCCAGAAGTTTCAAATCATCCATGTAAAGAAGGTGAAATATAACACGATCATCTTTCTGCAACCTATAGCCTAACCCTGAACCCTCTAAGAGAGTGCTAAGAGGGTTCAAGGCCAGACAAAACCACAAGGGACTCAAACTGTCACCTTGAAAGATGCCCCTCTCGATCTTTATAAGTACGTCGTTTACCGCAGTTTGGCGACATCCAGGATAACGAAGGACTGTCCTCCATTGCCCCATACATGACTTCAAGAAAGTGCATAGAGTTGCATCAATTTTATACAACTCCAGCACTTTCAAAAGCCATAAATGTGGGACCGAGTCATATGCCTTCTTGTAATCTATCCAACATGTCGCCAAACTCTTATGATTACGACGTACCTGTTTGCTAATGGTCATGTCTATGATAAGGATTATTATTATTATTACCTCCACGTAAAGTGGAGATGTTTTTTTTCTCGCGGCTAACCCATTATGTGGGGTATCATTAGATAGGTCTTTTAAAAACAATAAAGAGTTTCTAAGAGAATTTTTTGATTTAGGTATCCGTTTGCGAGAAATTCCACTTTAAAGGCCACTTTTTTTTAAAAACAGCCCCCCCCCCCCCAAAAGCTAAACGGCTTTCTCAAAAAATCTGGGAAAATTCGTGATAGTGGTCCATATAATTAACTTTAAAGGACTACAACGGGTTAGATGACTTTGTTAGTTCAGGAGTTATAGAGGCTTAACTTTTACAATGCGCTTACTTGGAAAACGTAATACTAAATTAACGCATTATTAGGTAAACATAACAATTTTATTATTCATTGGAAACGATTTCTAATCCACGTAATAGATGACTGAGGAACCCTTTCCTGTGCGTGGCCTGACACGCACTTGGCCGATTTTTATTTGTCACCGCCGACGCAAAAACGATGTGGGGTCATAAGTTGAAGTGTGTGTGTGTGTCTGTCTGTCTCATTGTAGCTCCAGAAAGGAAGAACTGATTTTGATTTTGTTTTTTTGTTTGAAAGGTGAATTAGTCGGGGCTGTTTTTAGCTATGTTTGATATAAATCGGTAAATTTTTAATTTTCCTTATTATCATTCAATTTATGATACCAAATATATAATACTGTTCTAAGAGTTTTGAGAGTGATGGTCAATGTTGGAAGCGGTTGGATGCGGACAGCACAGGATTGATTTACGTGGAGGACATTGGTGCAGAAAAAGCTTACTTTTAATTATATATGAACGTCCCAAAATAACTATATACGAATCGTTCATATCATCGGTGATAGGTGATTGAAAACAATCACCTTAGGTTAAAGCCATACACGTTGCTACGCTGGCCGAGTAGGGGTTAAGAATTGGCAAGACATGGCTACGCAATCTTGGCGTTGGATGTTTATAAGCCGCCCGAAGGCTCGAACTTAGCTTCACGACTATTATCTTATCATAACAACCTGCACCGACTACTTAATATGATACCTACGATACACAAAAATACTCATAACATATCATGCCACAAACGGTCACCCATCTAGGTACTTATCCCTACTAATATTATAAATGCGAAAGTAACTCTGTCTGTCTGTCTGTTACGTTTTCACGCCCAAACCGCTAAACCGATTTTGATGAATTTTGGTATGGAGAATTACGGGACCTCGGGAAAGGACATAGGCTACTTTTTACCGCAAAAATCGACACACTCGCGGGCGGAGCCGCGGGCAAAAGCTAGTATCCTATATATGTCGCATCAGGGGTGGCCGATATGCGAAACATCGGGTCTTCATCATGATCCGACATAGTTTTTGATAAATGTGGGCACTGACTTGGATACTCGAACGAAAGATTTAAATCACAACAACTTTATTTTACTAACGGTTTTTACAATATGGAAACAAACACGTGCGTTGGTACTGAGCGTATGCCAAGACTGTCCGAGGTAGAATGACCACCGCCATATCTTCCCGCCAGTCATCGCTGCATTCCCTCTACCGACGATCGTGTCCAAGCGGGAGGGCGCCAGTTGCGTTTCCGGTGACGATTTATTAATTCACTGAAATAATTCTTAGATGGCGCTGTCCGTCGCTCCATAGCATCAATCCACGACATTTCCGGTAACGATTTATTAGTTCACGATCAATCCACGACATATATCTATATATGTATACTTATATACTGACATATCTTATATATACTTATATCTTCAAACTTGTACCGTCGTTGGGGTCAACAATTATGACGAACTTATAGGTGGATAGCGAATAACAATTACAGTGTACTCTTTTGCAGACATGTTTATTTATTAAGTACTGGTTTTATTATTTAGGTAAAGATATGTTTTGGTCTTACAGCTATATTATATATTCTAAAACCTATCGCTACACTGCGTCTAATCACGTCTTTACTTAACGAGGAAATGACTATCTGATTTCTACGTGCTCGATAATAGACACATCTGAAATATGCTAACCAGTTATATCTCTGTATCAATTCTATCAATTACTTTAAACAATATATGAATAATACTCATCGCGCCGTTGTTGCTTACCCTCAGTTCAGTTGATTGATTCCAATCAACTAAAGTCACCTGTCCATGAGCACCTTGAATATATCATCGTCATCATCAACAGCATTTAACAGTCCACTGCTGGACATAGGCCTCTCCTTGAAAAGGACTTATTGGCCTACTATACCACGCTGGCCAGACGGGTTGGTATAGGGTTGCTTTCAAGTCTTCCTTCTCTTTGCATTGATGTTGTCTTGCGTAGTTTATCCCTTAGTCGCCTTTTACGACACCCGCGGGATCAATAGGGGTGGTGACACTCTGTATTCTTAATCCGTCACCACACGGACTTGAATATATACAATAATTTATAAATAAGGCACTAGATTGTAACATTTGATAGTTTTTCATTTCTATTTCTGCCATTAATAATTTCCATTCCTCCGTATTTATGCGGTTTAATTTCAGTATACTGCGTTAAATATGACTTGATCCTTGCTAATAAAATTTAATGGAATTGGATCAATGCTGTAAATATAATGATTGCATTGTTGATGTGGTAGTTGGCGTATGCGGCTGCTGATCAAGAGGTCTCGGGTTCGATTCCCGGGTCAGACCAAATACTTGTGTGATCCACAAATATTCGTTTCGGAGTCTGGGTTTTTTGTATGTATAAATATGTATGTATTTACAAAAAAATGATGTTTATGTATTTATATCAGTTGTTTAGTACTCATTATACAAGCTCTGCTCAGTTTGGGACTAGATGACGTTGTGTGTAAAATGTCCGAAAATCTAGTTAATATCAGACCCTGCCCAGTCTGCTATCAGATACAGTGCAACCTCAATATAACAAATCCGATGGGAACTCGTAAATATTCGTTTTATCAAGTAATTTGTTAAACTGAGGTTTGTTATTTTGAGGTAAGGTTGGTCTAAAATTTGTTATAAAGAGTTATAAATATATTTTTTATTCTACTGTTTACATTCAACTTTCTTCTTCCGAAAACCTATTTTTAAATTTTAAAATTGTAGTCAATGTACTTGCAGGAATCCTGAACTTATTAGCTATGTCTAATTTTTTCGTTGTAGGATTTTTGTCAACATAGTTGTTGATGTTTCGCTTTTCTGCGACTGATAAGGAACACCTTTTACGTTTCTGAGTCATTGCTACTAGAATCTTCAACAACAGTGCCGAGCAGCACTGTTAACACTACTTTCCATCAAACGACTTAGATTTTTTTACGAAAAAAATGTATTAAAAAAAACCTGTTGCGACTGAATCGCATACAATGGTATTATGGGTCATATTGATGGAAACGTTATATAGAGGTTTTGAGATGACAAAATTCGTTAATTAGAGGTATTTACACTTTTTTGTTAGTTGAAAATTCGTTACAAAGAGGTTGTTCGTAAAAAAAATCGTAATATAAAGGTATTATTTACATTGACTCTTATGGACCATTCAAGGGGATTGCGAAAAATTTGTTAAATCGAGGAATTCGTTAAATTGAGTTTCGCTATATTAAGGTTGCACTGTATTTTAATCATGTTCATATCAATCAATAATAATAAGGGTAAAATTATGAAATAAACATTTTATACAAATAGATCATAAAACCTTCATGGTGTGCGATTTTCGATATAACTTTTTCACAGGATACCTATAAGATATTTTTTATAATTTATACTCTGGATTGTCGGCACTTGATACAACTTGTTAAATTACATCCTCGAAATTAAACTCAACCGGTTTTTTCTTACTACTACGAATACTAAAATATCCCCATTTTTAGGGTTTTTTTTTACACCAGCACACCGTTAAGCAAACGCAAAAGTGATCTTCCAGTTGGATGGCACCAATGTGAAAATAAATAAAGTAAATATTTTACATGTTACATATAAAAAAACTCGCAGTTTTCAGTATAAAACGGGAGTTTCAAACGTAAACCTCTTGCAATATATAAAGAAGATATACCACTAAAATATTAGTGATCGAATTCTTGAGTTTTTTCACTACATGTTTAGTTTAAGATTAATTTTAAGGTGATAAAGTTGGAGATTAGCTTCGTAAGCTCTTTAAAAGTTACATCATAGCTAACGTTGATGTAGTTGCTACGGCGTAGCAAACTACGTGGCCGCTTCTACGGCGTAGTGCAATATGTAGCACATACTCTAGAAAACCTCTGGTGCTAATGTAGGTACATTAATTTTGTTTTTGAAACTTTAAAAGTATAATCTTAATTGTTTGTATCTTTTTTTGAGGTATTCATCATTTTTGGAACAAACAAAACCAACTAAATCGAAGATTAGCGTTTCCATTATAACATTTTTTAAACAAATTTTCTACATATACAGTAAAATTTCTAAAGCTTGATTGCTGCCGTTTAAAATAAGATATCACTGTATCAAAACATACCTGTATAGACATACAAAACTATTCAGCTCAGTATCAAGATTACTTGGTCGCACATTTTAAGGTCTGTTATACACTATCCGGGTGGTTTGGTTTAGCGAGCTCCGCGGTCAGGTGAATATTCATGAGATTAACTGCGCCTTACGGACGGCCGACCGGATGCCTAACGCCAGAGACACAGCTCTGAAATAACACTGACATTTTTGTATGGCTCTTATTGTCTTTTGGATTCGTGGAACGCAAGAGATTAAATGGAATATGAGTATTTGTTAGTTAGTGTCTTTTTGCAACCAGTTAGTGTCTTTTTTTAGGCTGCCTCATTGGTCTAGTGGAGAGCGTATGCGACTGCTAATCAAGAGGGTTCAAATCAAAAAGTGATTGGGTGAAGTGCAGATATTTGTTTAGGAATTTCGGTATTTTCTATGTATGAAATGCGTGTATTTACAACGAAAAGGTGCGTTTATATATTTATATCTGTTGTCTAGTACCGATAGTACAAGCTCTGCTTAGTTTGGGACTACATGATGTTGTGTGTCAAATGTCCGAAATATTTATTATTATTATTTATATAATATATGTGGGCCTGTAAAGTGCAATTACATGTGAGCTTTTTATACATCTCTGCTTCTATCGTTGTAATGAAATCTGTGGCAAGTGTATTATTTGTAAATAGTGAAATGTAAATTATCTAGAATAATTACGCTTAAGTGAAACATATTTAAAAAAAAATGTAAAATATATTACCGAATTCAGTATCCCCTTCTTTTTTAAATACATATCCTGGAAGTAAGGATCGCAGCTAAGAATGCTAGTAACTTACCACTAAAATTTTATCTCCCATCTGCATTATATAACCTAAACGTAGCTGAAGAATGATAGCTTGGTTAGACCATACTTCTTCCAAAGGAAAGCTGTAAAAATATCCATAAAGGGAACAAAAGAAATCATGCAACCACACCAGTAACTTAGCAGAGATATCATGTCTTCCACAAATATTCACCGTTCGTGTTCACAGTGCATGTTACGAGATTGTAAATTCTTTGGCACCATACACTGTTCCTATAAACTATGATAACAACTGAAAAGTACAGAATACGGATATTAGATAACAGATAAAATAAATGTAGTCATTACATTTCTACTAAAAGCAAACTTTTCTTTTAATATTTCGGACATTTTACACATAACGCCATCTAGTCCCCAAACTAAGCAGAGCTTGTATTCATAATGCAAGCAGAACTTGTTTTATATATACTAGACAACTGATATAAGTACATAAACATACTTTTTTTTTTGTAAATACATACATATTATACATAGAAAAACACCCAAAATTCGAAACAAATATTTGTGGATCACACAAGCAGCTGCAAAGAGATATCGCTACTATGGCAGTCCTCTATCGTCTTTACCACGGGGAGTGTTCTGATGAGCTCCTCCAACTGATCCCACCTTCTCCCTTCCTTTACAGGAACACACGTGCTGGCCTTGGAAGTCACCACTTTATAGTGGTAGAAATACGCACTAGAACTAAACGGTTTGGCTCTTCTTTGCTGTGCCGAGTGGTTAAAAACTGGAACTCGCTACCATCCCGTGTTTCCATCCCATTATGATTTCGGGTCCTTTAGAGGGGTATGAAAAAGCATCTCACAAAACCGCCATAGTTTGGGTTAGCATCGCCATACTTCCTGCATCGCGGGCAGTGTGGTGGCCCCCACTCTTCCACTTTAGGGTTCCGTTCATGCTTACCATCAGGCAGAGTGGAGTCACATTTGTAGGCATCAAAAAAAAAATCGTTGAATATTATGAAAATTTAAACTTAAACTAAAAACCATGCGATTTATCTCGACATACAACAACAAGAGTAAATAAAAGCGTAAATGTGTGTCGCAGAGCTATGAGTACAGTACGGTTAGAAATTTTCCAATCGATCACAATAAAAACGCCATCGGGCCGAACATGAACGGTGTTGGACAAAGGGTCTAATGGAAATGTCTGTCAAACGTGAATGTACGACAAACACTAACGTTTTTAGGAGTGAGAATATCGAGCACTATGTGATGTCAATAAAAATGTAATTGGTTCGAAGTTTTTTTTCAAAAAGTACTCTTTAATAATATATTGCTAATATTTTAATTATAAGTATCATATTTTTTTTTCTATGTACTACATTATTAGAACTTTATGCTTCTTATTTCTAGAGTTCATTCCCAAAACTAATTGCTGTCGGCTATTAGTCCAACCGCTTTTACCTGAATATCAGTTTTTCCAGTGAACTGACTGACTGACTGAGCGACTGGCATCGAATCTCCGTAACCCTAAAGGAGAACTGTAATTAAAAGGTTGATCTAATTGTCAGTATATTTGAGGACACCGACTTCCCAATAATGATTGCTGTAGATGTTCATGATAACCGACGGCTTAACGTGTTCTCCGAGGCACGAGTGGGAAACACCGCCAAACTTCCATATTCCACGGTGTTATTAATAAAACAAGAAGTAGAAGTAGTAGCGGTCGAAGTAGGAGCGAGAGGTATACCAGCAAAATCTCTCTATAACCTTCTGAAAGACCTTGGCCTGTCGAGAACTGCAGTAAGTTCTATATAAGAACGAGTATCTAAGGCTGCACTAACAGGTTCCTACCAAATTTAGCTAGGCAGGGCAAGCAACTCAAGCAGTGAAGGTCGCAAGTCCTCGGAACTGCTCTGGGTTTCTCCCTCTGCCACACGATGGACCCGTACTGTGAATCCATGAAATGCTAAGAAGTTCGTCTCTCTCTCTCTTCCTGTAAAAAAAACCAATAACACTTTGGGTCTGACCAGGAATTTGAAACTGAGACCTCTTGACCAGCAGATTACAGAATTTTATGTTCCATCTAAAAATTAGTAATGATATGAATTTTATGGCGAGTAAAATCGACCGTTCAATCAAAGCGAAGGGTTTCACTGCAGGACTTTCTCAATATCGTCGTACTATTAATTATTAATCTAATATCTTATTTATATTTGTGATGATAACTGTTATGATTGTTGTTTTATGTGATAGCATGTATTCCACTGTATTTTTTTATATTAAAGTCCATAAAGTGATGGAAAGCATGAGTAGAAATGCTCTATATTGTTATTTAGTAGCAGATATTATTTTCAAAAAGTTACATTCATTTCACACCGAGAGCACTTTTTACCCGTGTCATCATCATCATCATCATCAGCCCATCTCAGTTCACTGCTGGACATGCCTCTCCCATTTCAAACCACTTTGATCGATTTTGGGCTTCTCGCATCCAGCTCCTGCCAGCCATCTTGCGCAAATCGTCACTCCACCTGGCCTGTGGGCGTCCTACACTTTACTCGTGTAAAAATGAAAAATTATACTCTGCGATTGAAATAGAAGGTATCATCCAACAACCGCTTATAAAAAATCACACACATGCTGATAGTAACTTAAAGCCATCTAAAAAACTTACTTTCAGTCTTCCAAACACACATAAATTACTCACATCAAAAATGCAACAATGTACACAGAAGTTCATTACAATTTTTTCCGAGCAAGTTGAAAATTACGTTAGGGAGAGCGGAAAACTTTTTCTTTGACTTGTGTGCAAGTAAGAGTTAGCGACTAATCTGCATGTGTAATGCATGTAAATAAGATTGGTACTGCTACAAGAGTTTAAACTGCCAAGTTTGTGCTGCGAACTGCGACCCGATTTAGTTCGGTAACGAGAATATTACTGCAGGAAACGGTGAAAGAAGTTTGCACTCACTGATTGAATTCGTTCGGAGATTTGTTTAGTTCTGTGAACATGTGTTGGAATGATAAATTTACTTTGGAATTATTTTTTTGTGCTTGTTTTTTTTTAAACCTGGAAAGGTGACGTGGTGGGAAATGGAAAGCATGAGTGGAATCCAAGTGTTAGGTTTCCCAAACTCCCTGCGAATGCTGACATAATGGTGACCCACATTAAGGCGGACTGGTGAGATGCTATTTCACGCCCCGCTTAAAGGCTGTGAGTTCCAAGTAATAACTTCTGTAGTTGTCTGACATATTTTACTTTAATAAACTCATAGTGATGGACTTGATCTCTTTTAGACCATTGACATTTGCATATATAAATATGTAATACTTTTGGAAAATTTATAAAAAGGAAATCATAAGTATTAAGATATGACCTTTTTTACAATACTTTTCTTGAGTGGTAATCGACCTTATCACTACTGGGATAGTATTCAAGGTTATAAACCACTAAGTCAGTGTTACAGGCCAGTAAATAAGCAAATATATATTTGATCGCTTTAGCAATATAAAAATAAGATGTGTAACGATATTTTAATCTAATCTTATCATAAATATAAATTTAGATTAATTTATATATGATTATACTTTTACTGTTCGTATCATGTCAGATAATCCTCTCAAACCCTCGTGTCAGACGCATCACGCCACGGAGCTTTGCTGACATAATCCCCAATTTACATGGGATTGTACATATAATTAATTATTAAGATACCTTAGACTTCAGCCTGACTTCTTTTGGTTTACATACGAAATTATTTGATAAAGGGATTCTTGGTAAATTTTAATAAATAAATATTTCAGACATCTGACACACATCACCTTTTCCAAAATTAAGCAGATCTTGTACTATGGGAACTAGACAACAGATATAAATACATTCACGGCAAAACCACCGTTCCATTTGTAATGAAATTTGGCTTTTAAATACTTTGATTCTTAAAGGAAGATCAAAGACTACTTTTCAGTGGGGTTACCAACATACAGCGAAGCTGCGGGCAAAAGCTAGTAAGTAGTAGTTCTGTAAGCATTGTTTTTTTAATTATTATCTATCTATATATTATATATATATATTTTTATATATAAAAATGAATCCTTATTTCCCTTGGTCACGCCATCACGCGTGAACGGCTGGACCGATTTCTCTAATTCTTTTTTTATAATAAACCTTGAAGTACGAGAATAGTTCCTAGGAAAAATAAAATAAAAAAATATCTGATAACTTTTATTGGAGGGGTTCCGAGAATACAAAAGAATTGGGTGAAGTTGAATCGACTGTTCGGAGGTACGAAGTTCGCGGGGTCAACTATTTATTTATATAAACCTACCAACTTGTATAGCAGTTATGTAGTACTAGTTCCTTTGATGATCGCTGGAGCCGACGACTTGAAGAGTGGTTGACAGTGGATGGAGAAGTTAAATGGATGTACAGGTCCGGGATAGTTGGCACTCATCGAAGGAGGCCTACGTTCAGTACTAGATTAGAATATGATGGTGATGACTTAATATAATATTGTCTTCTTGCCGACCCGGCTACGTAAAGTGCAGTGGCAGTTTAGAGTAAAATTATTTTTATTTTGTTTGTTTATATATATATATTTATATTTTCATTTTTAGAAAAAAAATTCAATAGTAGATAAGTTACAAAGCTATAAAACTAATAAAGTTTATTTTCTGAGGGGTAGTATCGCAGTGGATTTCCTTTCTATTGCTTTTATAAATAAAGTGTATGGTCTAACACAGCTTTGTTAAAATTTGATTAAAAATTCAAAAACAAAAAAATATTTATTATAAGGCTTCCACTTGTCAAGTACTTAAACTATAGAAAAAAGTAACCGATATATGACGTTGTTCTGTCTCGCAAAGGTTCTAAAATAACCTTATACTTCTAATACAAAGCTTCTCAAAACAATACAAAAATAAACTAGTATTTTTCGTAAACAATACGTAATGGGATATTACATCAATTATAGAACATTTTAGTATTGAAGGTAAAGTGAAGGTTTAAAAGTAGGAGAGACCTTTAGACTGCCTTCTTGCTGCTGATCAAGAGATCTCTGGTTTCATTACCGAGTCGAACCAAATATTTGTATGATCAACAAATGTTTGTTTCGGAGTTTGGGTGTTTTCTATGACAACAACAATTTTGACATAGACGAAACCCGTGATTACATTTCATCTAATCACTAAAATGGGGAGGGGGGTTTTTATAAAGGTTTCTAGGCATTTTGCTTGCATAATGCTACGTAAAGTTTACCAAATACAAGTTTCCTGTGAAACCGTTTTATTGAATAAATCCGCTAAACCAATTCCTGGGAAATCCTGTGTAAATTTTAACACAAATACCGTTGTTTGATTTACATGAAATTTACATCTCTGATGTATTCTGTTAAACAAATATAACAGTTGACTATACAGGTAAATAGTGGCGATGAGTTTAGTTAACGTAAACAACCTGCCGATTGCCCAAATACGTATAATGGAGAAGTCGAAATTGATTGGTAAATAGGCAATAGGTTAAACGCCAATGTGCAAAGGTATTTTTGATAGATAACATACAAGACTATCTTCGAAATCAAGATTACTAAAAGTATTGAAGTTAAAAATATTCAGGTGATGGCTTCCCTCGAAAGGAATCACGGAACCCTCTCTTACGGTTGACGCAGGTGATAACTGCCAAAAGTTGCTTCGGAGATCCTGTCTGACCCGAAAGGGTGTTGGGTGTCACCACTGCGATGGCCGGTCCGAAGTACTTAAGGGTTACAAGGTTTTCCTTTCTAGGGTACACCTGATTCCCCGGCCAGGAGTAGTTGTAGTAATACTAGTATTTACACAGAATAAAAAAAAATGTGACGCCGTTGCTTGAGTTTCTTCAATTTATAGATTGTACAAATGAATATAACGAGGTTTTGTCTTTTCGAGCTTCTGTTGCGTAATATTCCTTTTCTTAATCCAAGACTTGCATTCCTTTCTGTTAGCTTTCTTTAAAATGTTAGAAAATGTTAGGTTCTTCCTTTGTGAGGGATGATACATAAAAACAAAGAAAGAATCGTCCAACTGAAAAACGTACATTATTTATTCATTTTTCTTTCCCCAATACAAAAAAAAACGTTATAAATAGAACTCTGAAAATATCTATTGTTTGCTGTACATTGAGGCGGGACACTGTTTTTACATTAGGTCCATTGAAGTGTGTGACAGGCGCGGGATTAAGGCATGACGGCTGTCAGCCTCCGTGCTGGATTCAGCCCAAGCGGCGCGTACTGAATTATCTGAGTTGTCTATTGAATATAAAGGGGGATCGAATGCTTTCCTGGTTTTATACAGGTCACAAATATTGCATTTCATATTTAATTAACTGTGTTAAACATATAAAATGAAATTTGTTATTGATATTGTCTTTATCAACGATTTATATCGGTTTATTTATCGATATTTTTCTATGTTGAGAGCATTACTTCTGTGGTAATATTTATTCTAGGTAGGTAAGTAATCTAGAAGAAGAGAAAACTATTGCTTTTTTTAAATCAGTGCCCTAAATATACTGACAACTAATTCAATCTTAAGTTCGCCCTCAGGGTTGAGAAGGTCCGATGACAGTCACTAAGTATATAGAAAACGAATCTTATATCTGTAAACCCGATTGAACTAGTAACCAGTGTCAAGTTATCTCGGGAAAAAGGCTAAGAAGATAATTTAAGCGTAATTATCAAATGGCCACAACTCATATTTAGTTTCTATTACTCATTTCCAATGAAGTTTATTCCTGCGTCATATAATGTTTACAGTAATTGATATACAGACATATGCCTGGTCAGCATATTTCAGATATGTGTCTATTATCGAGCACGTAGAAATCAGACAGTCATTTCCTCGTTAAGTAAAGACGTGATTATATGCAGTACAGTAGCGATAGGTTTTAGAATATATAATGTATATATCCATACCTAATATATTCCTTAGTAAGTAATGTTAGAATAATAAACCAGTACTTAAATAATAAACATGGCTGCAAAATAGTACACTGTAATTGTGATTCGTTACGACCCATAAGTTTGCCATAATTGTTGATCCCTAAGACAAGCCTGAAAATAAAAGTTCGCTATAAAGTTCATTTTCAAAACTTTTCTGTAATAACAAATATAGTTCATCTAAAACAGTATAGACTAGGCTTTAACTATCGCCACAAAGAGCCTACGAGTACTTCGTGTAGTACGTGCTTTAAATTTATCCAATATACAAAATGTCCACTTCAACAAATTCTAACGCATAACACAGGTTACGTAACATCAGGGGACTGGACAATTTCGGACAGGGCTCGACAAGGGACGCTACACTCAAATTAAAAATTCCTCCAACTCATACATTTTAATCCTCCGCTTAGGAGTTCGAAAAAAGTGACCTAGAACGTTTGGTGCTTTTGAATTTACTGGATTTAGGTAGAGTACTTTTCGTTTACATTAATGAAGGCAGAAATAAATACCAATAACAGTAACCTAATAATAATCATAATCACCGATTGCACGTGTCACCTCATCGTTTACTTGGGTGTGCTTAAAAAAGTTGTCCTTAGTGGGTAAATCACGTCTTAGGTAGACGAAGGTCATTCTGATAACAAAATTAAGATTAAATGGCAGATTATCAGCTTTAAAACTCGTAATAATTAATTTGGATGTTGGTTGTATTGTTAGCTATTCATGAGATGAATTGCGTTTGTTTGCATGAATATAAAAACCGTAACAAAACTTTAAATTTTATTACCCGTTGTTTTACAAAAATATTCCATTCAATTTATCCTGATGTCGATGGGCCCCTCTTCAATCACAATCAGTTTGATTGTGCGCTGTTTCGTCCACTTCAATGGTTTTTAGTTATTGCTGTAGTTGAGAAATGGGTTGTGATGTTCCTTCAACACAAAGTGACAATCCAACAAACCTCTATGTTCTTGAATAACCAATTTGTTTATGCGATAAAGTTATAAATTAGATTATTCCTAGCACTAACCGTTTCGGCCCAAAAGGTTGGTGCTAGAAAGATGAAACTTTGCTTGATTTTGTGTTGTTTTGCTGTTTATTTTTAATTCACCTACCATTATGGGTGACTACGGAATTCTATTCTATGCGTGGCCTGACTCGCACTTAGCCAATTTTTATGGTTTGTTTTATAATTTCATAGCTAAAGTTAGCTTTCATTTGCTAAGACTATCAAGAAGATTTGTTTCTAATTATATCTTATTTCCAGCATTCTAACCTCTTTAAACTCCAACATATCAACCTGGTTCATTGAAGTGGATCGTGTTGGTATAAACTAGAAGCACAGAATGGAAAATTGAATCAAGTTTTGCCTTAGGCAAGATTCCAGTTTTGAACAAGCAAGATGTAATATTGTAGCATAATTTTGGACGCTCGCAATTAGTTTTGCATTTTTCGTATGTTCATAATTTTGTGGAATGTAAAAAGAAACGAGATGAGATTTAGAATATAGAAGTTAATTCGAAACATGTTTTATAAAGTACCAACTTTTACCCACGGCTCCACCCGAGTATATGTTGGTTGGCGCGGTAAAAAGTAGCCTATATCCTTTTCCAAGGTTCCATCTATCTCAATATCAAAATTCATCATAATCAGCTGTGCGGCTTAGGCGTGAAAACGATACAGATAGACAGAGTTACATTCGCATTTATAATATTATTAGTGATTGGCGTTTTCCTCCTCAAGTATTGAAGTATTTCCATGCTATAAAGTATTTAATTGAGACTGGTGCTGTGGTATAGAAGTGAACAGACAGACAGACAGACACTTTCGAATTTATAATATTAGTAAAGACGTTAATGTCGGTTATTGCGGTAAAAAGTAGTCTGTATCCTTCTTCTAGAATCAAAGTGTCTCCAAGCCAAATTGAATTTATATCGGTGCAGTGGTTTAGCGTGACAGTGTAACAGACAGACAGACAGACAGACAGTCACTTTTAAATTTATGTTATAACTAACTGCCCGCTCCAGTTTTGCACGGGTAGATATAGGTATATAAAAAACATTTCAAACTTGACAAATTATATACTAAAACCTTCCTCGTGAATCAATCTATCCATTGCTGAAAACAGTATGAAAATCGGTGAAGTAGTTTTTATTATATATATAATAGAAAGTCAGACAGAGAGACGCGGCAAAGGACTTTGTTCTATAATATGTAGTGATAGTGATATTTTTTATTTATTTTTCACTTTTTCTTTTTAAAAAGACATCTCCCGCACTAGGAATAAAAATTCCTGTGTAGCAGGGAACTTTAAAAACATACATGAAACGGACACAAAGAAGACCAAGACTTAGAACAACAAATTGTGAATCACACAAAGTGTTATCCGACGTGGGATTTGAACCCACGACACTTGGCACAGTAGGAAGCGGTGTGGCGACCGCTTAAGCCACTAGGCCAACCGTCTAGTCGATATTAATATCGATACTGAAGATTTTAAAGAAAATTAAAACATAATTTAGAATTGGTAGATCTTTAGGTGACTCTTGATTAGAAGAAAGGGTTCATGAGTAGTGATAGTCACTAACTATTACTTGTCTGTCTCGTGTCCTTATGTATATACTCACACATTAATAAAGAGCTTATATAAACAAGGAACACAGTTCTACTAATATTATTAACGCGACAGTTTGTGAGTATGTATGTATGTTTTGTTGATCTTCCACGCGAAAACTACTGAATGGATTTTGATGAAACTTCACATTAATATAGCTTACATATCAGACTAACACATAGGCTTCTATTTACCGTGAAGTGAGGGTTATAGTATGAAATATAACCCTCACTTTATATTAAAAGTAAAAAAAAAACACATTTAAATATGCTCATATTTCTGGGGCGGTTCTCTGCGGCTATTTTCATGCCACATATGTTCTGAATTCTACTTGTTTCTAACAGGTGTTACCAAAAAGGTGCCATAATCCTCACAGCTCTTAGTGAGATCATTCAATATTTATTTTTAGGCCTTTTGATACTTTCCTCTAGTTCCATAAAAAATGGGTTCTTACAGATACAAAAGAATACATTTATACATAGGTGTTTGTGTGCGAATTAAGTGGTGGCGATAGCGTATGCAACTGTATTGCTTGAGGTCTTAGATTCAATTCCCGGGTCGGATCTAATGTTTGTATGATCTTGACTGCCTTGTTGGTCTAGTGGTTAGTGGTCTCGGGTTCGAATACCGGGCCAGATAAAATGTTTGTGTGATCCGCAAATATTTGTTTTGAAGTCTGGGTGTTTTCTATGTATAATAATATGTATGTATGTACAAAAAAAAGTATGTATTTATTTCAGTTGTCCAGTACATATAGTACAAGCTCTGCTTAGTTTGGGACTAGATGGCGTTGTGTGTAATTTGTTTGATGCATTTTATTTATTTATATAAAATCAGTTAATCATTGTTTCAGAGTTTGGGTATTTTCTTTGTAAAATATGCATGTATTTAGAAAAAAACAGTATGTTTATGTATTTATATCATTTGTTTAGTACTCATAATACAAGCACAGCTTACTTTGGGATTAGGTGAAGTTGTGTGTAAAATTTCCGAAATATTTGTTAATGTTTATTTATTTATTTCATGATACATAAAATTTACATTTAGTGTCGATCTCTAAATCATCTATGTTTCGATTAGTATCAATGTATTTTTCATCAAAAAAAGCAAAAGTACTTGAATATTTCAACATTTTGCATCAAATACGTTATCAAAAATGTGGCACTTTGTTCGAGCGAACTTTTCCTCCTCATTTCCCTCCCAGCGTTGCCAACTCATTTGGCCTCTATTCGAAGGAGTGCTCATCAAAATATGCAAATTCGCTTCCATATCGGACAGCCCCTCGAAGTAAACAAAAATCTACTCGGAGTAGCGTGAAAAAGATATTTAATTGAGTTCCTGATTAATAAAGGTACGGTCTAACTGAAGGTTAGGTGTAGAGAATTTAAAAAGTTTCACCAATCGAGTGAGAGGGGACCTTAATTGTGTTTATCACTTGCCCCCTCGGAACAACTTTTTCTATCAAAAGTTTGGGTCCTTGGTCGTTGAAAGTATTTAATTTCCCGCTAAATGTGACAACGAGGACGTTTTTGAATTTATTTTAAATTTTCTTATTGTTTTTACGTTATATTTATTGTGGGGTCTGAAATTTGATATTTATAGAGATTGATGTTGTTTTGAGATGAGTAGGTATATGATAAATTAATGGTCGAGGTCATTAAGCTTGACGCTTGATTAAATGTATAAATTAACAGTTTTTTGTGTAATCCGGTACAAAATTATTTTTAACTTTTCTTTGTCTGTGTATTAATTTCTGATATAACTTCTAAGTCTGTTCGCAAACGATAGACCAATATATTCACGGTAGTTTCGGTCCAAGAACATAAGTTATTAAATAGCTCATGTATTACGGTATATACGAATATAAGGTATCCATACCAAAGGTGTATAATAACTAGAATATATTTATGTGGCCGCACTTTACAAACACACATTTAGAGACCGGCAAAAGAGGTGGTTTTTAGTCGGCATAGGTACCACACCACACGGGTAGTATAGGTACAGGTTCCCCTCGAAAAAAAAAACAACAAAAAAATACACACACACATTTGAGTATGCAATTGTAGAAAACGAATTTAGAGTGTTTCAGTGTTATTTAGAAATGTCGAAGAGCAGAATCTTCTACTACAGGAATTATTTGCTTAGAACACGATTCTGAACACTGCTGGTTGTGAACTATTTATTTGACACAATATTTTTTTATTTTATTTTATAATGAATTATGTAAAGCCTCACCAAGAGGAAAAAATCAAATAAATAAATAATAAATAAATATTTCCGACATTTTACACACAACGCCATCTAGTCCCCAAACTAAGCAGAGCTTGTATTATGGGTAACTAGACGACTGATATTAATACATAAACATATTTTTTTTTTTTTGTAAATACATACATATTATACATAGAAAACACCCAAACTCCTATAACGGAGCATAAAGGATTTCATAATATTTTATACTCAATAAAGTTATTATTACAATGTTTCCTTTCTCACATATTTCTACACCCTTTCATTTACATTTTTACTAAAGCATTTATTTTTAACGAAATTCTTCTATGTTCGGTGCAGCGAGCACAAAGTCCGGGTATGAACAGTTGCAAACTAACTAAGAACAAAAGTCGGTCTGGCTAAACGTTAATAAAAGTTTGTTTCGCAATTTAGCCTTATTTCCACTTAGACTGGCATTGTTGAGTTAGTTTATGCACATAATATATCTACTTAATAACATCACTTAAGTAAAACTTCAATGAATATAATTATTAATTATATATTTATATATATTTAAGTCTACCAAAGTTACTCTTAAGTCTACTAAAGCATGAGTAGAATCCAGGAGTAGGGGCCACCATCCTCATTGTGAGGGTAGGGAATGCAGCATGGTGCCTCATACCGTGGCCGGTCTCACGGTCTCCCGGTCTCCTAAGGCCGGGTGAATGATGAGAATTTAATGGGCCTCCGGAGGCCCAATGAAGCATCTCAACAAATCGTTATAGTGAGGGTCACCATGCTGCATTATTTGTACTCACAATGAGGATGATAACTCTTACTCTTGGATTCTACTCATTCTTGCCATCAGCCAGAGTAGAGTCACTTAAAAAAACCTTTCTATTGTTAGTGTACAACAAATTATGTGAAAAACAGTGTTCACTCTCTCTTTTCTTTTTAACGATTACTGAGTTTCATAAAACATCTTGTTTCTCTTTTTAAATTGTGTTGAATTTCTGTACTAACTAAACTACTAAACTACTGTAATGTATGGTACAACTCTTTATTTGCATGCGGAGTTTACCTATCAGTAATTGTTACAATATTGCTATTATGTTTTATATATTTAATTTTGTTTTTAAACAATTAAAAGAAAAGGGTTTAGTGGTAGTAGAAAATCTAAATGATATAATTAATTTGACTGCCTTGTTGGTCTAGTGGTTGGCGTATGCGGCTGCTGATCAATTGGTCTCGGGTTCGATTCCTGGGTGGGACCAAATATTTGTGTAATCCAGAAATATTTGTTTCGGAGTCTGGGTGTTTTCTATGTATAATATGTATGTATTTACAAAAAATGTATTTATATCAGTTGTTTAGTACAAGCTCTGCCTTGTTTGGGACTAGATAACGTTGTGTATAACTTCTTAAAATACTGGCAGTTCTATTTTCTACCAAAATTTGCACAATATGAATAT
The DNA here is from genome assembly GCA_932526445.1 of Phragmatobia fuliginosa. NCBI lineage: Eukaryota > Metazoa > Arthropoda > Insecta > Lepidoptera > Erebidae > Phragmatobia > Phragmatobia fuliginosa. Next base: position 1,083,849 of record OW052063.1, on the reverse strand, counting down.
TTTTGTGCCACACAAGCGTCCATCAACGAATCTTAATTGGTCACATTAATATCATTGCCGTTTTACAATCTAAGCAGAGTTGAGAACGATGACAGGGCCCTCACAAAGAGGGTCTGCACCAACACTTGACGAACCTAATTACTCTCGTTATAGCCTCGCAATTATAACCAGTCCTTCTAAAGATTTAGAAAATTAGAATATTTTTGTCTTGAAGATGTGTTTTTTTCATTTGATTTTTACTTTTTATAATATTGGATTGTATTTTTTTTGAATGGCAAATCCTGCATTACGAATGTACCCTGTGTCGCGGATGACTTTACAAACATATATAAAATAAAAACAAATAACAACCAAACTTATAACAACAACTTGTGGGGGGTTTGAACCGACTTGTTTGAATACTTAACATACTGAGAAACCTGCTGGAGACTGCTTCAACCACTAACACAATTTTTTATTAATAAAAGTCATTGTGTTCGTAATGTATGTATGCCTGCATGTATGTATATATTTTATTTATACATATTTACTGGTATTTCTAGCCATTTGAACTCCCTCTAGAAATCATAAGGGCTCATGGTACCTCACTGATGGCGTGTAGGTGACGGATTAAGAGGACGGAGTGTCACCGCCATGGCGTCACGTAGGCAGTCAATGATGTTGATGTAGTGATGATGTTACCTCACTTGTTAAGTTACGTTTTAGTCTAAATTAAAATAATAGAGAGACATTACGAGACACTAGCTCCTCACACACATCATTGTAGTGTTCAATATTTTGTGAATGTTATAGATTTTATTTATGAAAAAATATATATTTATTATTACCCTTCTTCCTAGCCTTTATTCCCAAGGTTATTTGGGGTCGGCTACTAGTTCAACCGGTTTTACCTGAATTTCAGTTTTTCCACGGAGCAACTGGCATCGGACCTCCGCAACCCTAAGGGAGAACGAAAATTCGAAAATTGAACTAGGTGTCAGTATATTTGAGGGTACTGCCTTCCCAATAACGATTGCTATGGATGTTCATGACAACCGGGACCGACGGCTTTCCGTGCTTTACTACAATAGTTAAAACTTTATGCATTGTCAGAGAATACGTCTACAATAACAATATGCATAACATTATGTGACAGTCCGGGACTGAGAAGATGGCGCAGCCGTTGACAAGTACTTGGAGAGCACTCCAATAACTGAGTTCGACTGCATCTGCTACCTATTTCTATGTAAATTGAGTCGGTATTGAGGACTGATCTAAACCTATGTTCTGTTAAGTTTCATGTTGTTTATGATAGACGTATCTTCAGTATTGTTTTGTTGTTGCGTTAAGATCGGGTTTAATAGAACTTACAACCTCATACCCATTACAAAGTAGATAGACCTTGTACGACGGGAACTCGTTTGCTGATACACATGCTCTTGTAGTTAATGAATATATATGTCCTTTACATATTAAACGTTAGATATCGACATAGTTTGGGGACCGGCTCAATGTTATACAAATATGTACTTAATTACCTAGCACATAAAATGTAAATTAGACTAATACAAAGTGAAACTTCTTTGTTTTTTATGTAAAATAGATTTGAACTAAATATCCTAGTAAATATACTCACTGTGTTTAATGTCTGTGTGTTGCATATTCACAAACGTCTTTGAGCTGCGAACCACACGTCGTAACAACTAACAAGCCGTGCTTGAGTCGTGGCGCAGTGTGGAGAGATCCTTGTGTGGCAAATCATCGTCTTAGAGGCGCGGCCATAGAAATAATGAGGCATGTAGCTAATCGTTTGAGCACCTGTTTGAGAAAGTCTTGTAAGGCTGTGTAAAAACCTGTAATAAGAAGTAAAAGGTTGTGTGCTATACTTTTTCTTTTGTTTCTATAAAGTAGATGACATTAATACGTTGCCCACAAAAGTCATTGAATGACGAATGTCGAAGAGTTCCTTCTTCAATTTAAGCCTAAGCATATCACTTCGTTGAGCCTAGAAAAGGCATCATTTATATCATAGATTACCTTACAGTGAGTTTACTAGAGAAAAGTAAAAATGTAGTTCAAATTTCCTTTGAAGGTTGATGAGGAACAGCTCTAGAGATTAGTATTTTGTTTACAATTTTTTAAATCAATTTTTACTCGATGTGTCTACGCTTTCCTATTCAAAAATGTCTAAACAAATATACACACAGATGAACTATTTAGTCATTTTGTAACAATTTTTTTATATGCTTAATTATTATTTCTTTATTTTTAAAGGATTCTTGAAAGACGGAAAATTAAATCTAAATCAATTTCTTAATTTGATGTTATCGGTACCCAATTATAAGTCCCCTATACACTTTTTTGCATATTCGTTTTATTTTACATCTTTAATTACTTTCAGGATTAATATTTTTGATCCTAACATAGATCTATAGATAATGAGAGGGCTGGTAATGTCTATATTATTATCATTTTTTGGCAAGAAACTAATTTTTGCATTTGAATTTTTATTTCTTAATTATGAAAAAATCACAAATTTGAGAGCTTGCATGTAATGAGCTTTTGAACTTTTTAATAACACAAATTTAGTAAAAACTACTAACTATTTTTGTTAAAAAACTAAACCGTATTTGTTCTATGACTGCGTTGGAATGCTTGTTTGCAAACAACCAAAGTTTATAATTTAACTAATTAACTTAACGAGTACGAGGATAGTTAAGTTTTTAAGTACCGAGTAAAATAAAAAAAGTTACAGGGATAATTGTTGTGTTATCTATTTTTTATTTAAAAATAGAGTTCAAAGTTTGAGTATTAAACTTGTAGACTTGAAAAGTACATACAAAAGAGATACCTATAACAATACTTTAGTGCTCTGTAATGTGTTCATACACTTTTTCTACTTCCTAGCCTTATTCCCTATATTATTTGGGGTCGGCTACTAGTTCAACAGGTCTTACCAAAATATCAGTTTTTCAACGGAGGGACTGGCATCGGACCTTCGCAATGCTAAGGGTGAACTAGTGGTCATTAAATTTGAAGGCACTGACTTCCAAAAAACGGTCCGGGACCGACGGCTTTACGTGTTACGGGCGATAATCATTCACCAAACTTCCAAACTCCGGGCTGCTATTAGAAATTTGCTACGAAAAACCCAAAAACACTTTTCAGCCCGACTCGGGATTTGAACCCAAGACTTCTTGATTAGCAGTCTCATACGCTATCCACTAGACCAACGAGGCAGTTAATATAAACTAACCATATTATCATTACTAAATAATATAACTGCAAAGCCTCTACAGATAGAATACAATATTAGATAGATAGATAGATAGATAGATACTCTTTATTGCACACCATAATACAAAAGATACATAGTAGGATTCAATCCAATAAAAACAGTGGTACAATGGGCGGCCTTATCGCAGACTGCGATCTCTTCCAGGCAACCTTAAAATGGACTATACTCAAAGATAATTGTAGTTAGCGGTGCACATTTACAATTTTATAATACTCATATATATACATACATTCATGCGCCTACATACATACATATTATACATATGATACATACATAAACATGTATGTATCATATGTATAATATTTGTATATAGTATTTGCTATCACTTAAACTAGGAAACTGTCCGAATAACGTTGGAAGGCGCTGACACCTGTGACACAATGTTTTTTTGTAACCTACATAATGTCAACGTTTCACATTTTACTATACCGTATTTAATGTTGTTTATTGTAATTTAATGTGTTAATTTTGTAAACCTGATTTGTGAATTAAATATCATTATACCTATTACCAAAAAATTACGTACTGGTTTGAAACATTTACTTGTTGGGGATACTATCTTCCTTAGATGAGATAAAAATTGCGATTTTTGCGTATAATACTATAAATATATTATTTTTGAGACACAATATAAAAAAGTTATTAACTAAACTTTATTTATGTTGTAAATATTTGATTTAAGCCTCTTTATTTAGAACTGACTGCCTTGTTGTTGTATGCGGCTGCTGATCAAGAGGTCTCGAGTTCGAATCATGGGTCGGACCAAATGTTTGTGTGATCCGCAAATATATACACAAGTACACAAAAAAAGTATGCTTATGTATTTATATCAGTTGTCTAGTACCCATTACAAGCTCTGCTTAGTTTGGGACTAAATGGCGTTGTGTGTAAGATGTCCGAAATTTTTATTTTTTTTATTTAATATTATGTTACATAAAGAATATTCACAATATTAATGTACAAGTGTCTTGTATATTTATTACGTATTCTGCCTGTTATTGACTACTATAACACTGACATGCTAAAAACCCAGATCGTAAAATGAAATTTACTTTTCTTCATTGACGTTAAACAAAAGAATATAAATGAAAGCTAAAATGTCAGTCTTTACCATCATCTCAATGCGATGATAAAAAATAGTTATTAATTAAGATTGCCTGGTTGAACGATCGATGGCACTCTTGCTCTCTTTGTTCAACCTCATTCATTAAACAAGATCCATTATTGTTATTGCGTGGGATGATAAACAATTTTGACTCTCGATGCTATATTGAGAAACAACTTAAAAACAATATTGTTTATTTCATTTAGCTTCATTTAAAATTTGAAACGGTCCTCCAAAATTTAGACAAGAGTCTGTACTGCGGCAATCATACTGTTAATAAATAAACTTATTTTTCTCTTCCTAGCCTTTATTCCCAATATTATTTGGGGTCGACTATTAGTTCAACCGTTTTTCCCTGAATATCAGTTTTTCCACGGAGCGACTTTCGTCGGACCTCCGCAACTCCGAGCGAGAACTGAAATTTAAAGGTTGAAATAGTTATACAACAACTAAACTATATTTGAGGACTCCGAATTTCCAATAAAGATTGCCATAGCTATTTATGATAACCGGGACCGACGGATTAACGTGCTCTTCGAGGCACGGGGAAACTTCAACGCCAAACTTCCACACTCGAGACTGTTATTAAGAATTTCCTGTGAACCCGAGACCTCTTGATCAGCAGACCTTAGACTTAGGAGACAGTCACAATACTTTGATGTATTTATATATATTTTTCGATACCTTACAGTGTACCTAAGTCGCCATACTAGCTGCAGTCGCAGTAAGTGTGGAGACCCCCATTTTTAAATTATACTTTTCAGCTAGTAGCCGACCCCAAATAATTTTGGTATTAAGGCTAGGAAGATGATGATCATCTTTAATCATCATCATCAGTCTATCGCAGTCCACTGCTGGACATAGGCCTCTCCCATTGCATCCATGGGGGTTTGATGAAAAAAAAATTTTTGAGTTTCAGTGCTAAAATTTATTGGTTTTTTTTCTATTTTTGTGTGAAAATATAATTGCGGTTCACAGAAATCAGAATACATCTACTTACCAAATTTCAACAGTATTGTTCTTATAGTTTCTGAAAAAAGTGGCTGTGACATACGGACTTACAGACAGAAGACAGTCATGACGAATAAGGGTTCCGTTTTTTGCCATTAGGCTACGGAACCCTAAAAAGTAGTACAAGTTACTCCTTACATCAAAATATTTCTGCCAGTGAAAGTCAAATTCCAGAGATTACCCGAAACAAACAGACAGACAAAAATTGCAGTTTTGATGTTAGTAGGTGCAATATAATAAACTTAAATATGCATTTATTAAAAATCTGTTCATTTTGTATTACATACAGACATTCCAAATTTATTGATTTGCATAGATATGATATTACACTCAGAAACAATAAGTAATCCTGATACTCAGAAAACGAAGTTTGAGATATTTTTGGCTTTCTTATCGTATAACTGTACATGTGAGCACTTTGTAGTCACTAGTGGCATAAGTTTGTTGACTGGCGGTTGTGAGTCTGTCATGCTCGCTCAAAAGTCTTGCTGGCGGTGGCGGTGTTAAAACTATGTTGGAAAAGAGTTGCCATGGACTTTCTTGTCTGTTCTTCTCCATGGGATCTACGAATTGGAACAGACAATTAGTCTCACGACTGACTACTGAGTGACTACTTGACGTTTCAAAAGTGCCGTTGTATTGGTTTATTTGTAATAAAAATGGTTTCATTTGATTTGATATTTTGTCATCAACCTCTGATTATGATCCGTAAATAAAGATTTAAAAAAAAAACCTTTGGATACCCCCCCCCCATGTAAGAGCTAAACGGCTGGTTTGAAATATCTGTGAATATTCAGGATATTCGAGATTCATGTGATGAATTTTAAAGGAAAACTAAAAAGATAACTTTTCTGTGTAGGAATTTTGGAGTTCCATATTGTAAAATATGCTTTCTTGGAAGACTTCGTACAAAAATATGAAAATAATAATTGAAAAAATATTTTAAAGCCTTTATAAATATCCACAGACTTTTTGCTATGTAAATGAGAATAATGTTTTGCGATTTAAGTACACTCGAAAAAATTATTCCTTCATTTCTAAAACCCTTGATAAAATATGAATAAAACCTCTATGAAGGTCATTGCTCCGTATACCGTGTAACGATTGACAGCTGTTACTGAAGGAAACGTGTGCTGGCTATGAAAAATTTAACTGGAGAGAATTGCCGAGCACCGCTCGGAGAGATTCAACACATTTTTCAGATTGATCCGGGAAATGTTCTGTTCACTAGCACTCTCGTGTCAGGTGTGTTGATGAATTTGAGTTTAGCGCAGTTCAAAAACTAAATGCAAATTCACTGTTCCATTCTTTAAAGGCAAAACAGTGGGGACGGTGACCGCTACTCCTGGATTCTGTTCATGCTTTCCATTTGGCAGGGCAGAGTCATTTTGGCAGCTCTATTATAAAAAAACAAGTAATAATAATATGTATTTTAGTGTACTAACTTACAACGACAGAATTGCCAAACATTGGTTTCTCTGAAAGCCGTCATATGGCTCCGGTCGAGCAGGTCCCATGTATTTTGTATACATATTTAAAACATTGGTTGCGAATACACAAAATCACACAAGTAAAGTCTGATGATCTATTAATTTTTCTAAACAATTTTAATAACACAAGTATTACCAATTAAAATATACTAAAATAAATAAAAATACATACATGAAAAATTTGTATTTTAAAATGAAACCCGGATTAATTTTAAACAAAATAACGAACGGCCGGAAACCCAACAACATTGACATTTTATATTTCTCACTCGTACAAAGAGATTAAATCATAGCGAATGCTTAATTTAAAACCAGTATACCAGAGGGAAAATGAAAATAAAAACCGATATAATTGTAAAGGGAAACGCTTCAAAAGGCTATCCTTAATAAATTCACATTATTTTTCCTTTTCTTCAGCTAGATCGACGAAACACATCGGATGCGCTGAAAGAAAACGTATTTCATCGAATGGGAGAAGAACAACAAAGGCATGTAGAAATTTTCCATTCCATTCGTGTTCCATTAGCTTCGCTTCGCGCCTTTGTCCGGTATCAACTTGTTCGAACCGGTTGTTTTTTCCAATTCGTATAATTTGTGCGCGATGCCGGCTACGAGTGGTGGCTACTTTGGTGGTGCTATGTGGACTCAGCTCTTTTTCTTCTTTACACTCTTTGTACTGGGATGGTTTATTTTGAATAGAGTGAAATTTCTTTTATATTTTCCGTTAATGGTTAAGCAGGTTTTTATTTTAGTACGTGATAGATATTTGAGTGTGATATTGTAGTGTATTCATGTAGTATTTGAATTAAGTGTATGACGTATGTGTACTAAATGTTTTGGTTTAAAACCAATATGTTATAATAGTTGGTATATAATATATATAGTGGTATTGTACTATAGTTTGTCGTCGTCATGATCGTCCCTCTGTATGTCCTCGACTCTGCGTCAAAGCAGTTAGAAAAAAAAAATGCATGAATATGTGTTTTTGTAATGTCAACAAAAGTGCTAAAATAAAATCGTAAAAATATTTTTATTTGGGTTACCTCCCTTGTATGTATGTTATTTGTGTCTACTCCACCGTAAGGAGTTGATCATTAGATAAGTCTTTAAAAACATTGAGAACTCCTATGAAATTTTGATTTAGGTATCCGTTTGCGAGCTATTCAACTTTCAAGGACATTTTTTGTGAAAAACAGGGCTACTTCTAAAAGCTTAATAACACTTCCCTGATTTTTTTTAAAAAGAACATAATATTATTTCATATAATGAACTGTGAAGAAAAGTATAACGGCTTAGATAACTTTGTTAGTTCAGGAACTATATAAAACTAACTTATAAAATACGCTTACATGGAAAACTTCGTGCAAAAATGACGAAGTAATAAGTATTCATATCTATTGGACACTTTTAATACACGTGCGATTGTGGGTGACTATGGAATCCTATTCTATGCGTGGCCTGACACGCACTTGTTTTTAATAGTTATCGTCAATCGTGTCAAAATGGTAGGTACACGTTTATAATACTATTAATATTATAAATTAATATATTCGTCTTTTATCGTGTATAAAGTATTAGAGTAACTAAGAATAGATTAAACAAAGTGGTTTATCTCGAAATAAACTAATTTCTTGATGAAGTTTAGTTTCAGCTAATAGATAGAATTATTTTGGAAATAGTGGATAAATTGGTGCAAAAAGACCGTGTGCCAAAATATAAGCAATACGAATTGAATTTCGAATATTCGCCGGCTATCTTTATTTTGTTTGTGCACAATCTCTGTCCGACGGTGGCCGTTATGAAATTTTTCATTAAGCCCAGTGTCAACTAGCAGCGCCTTTACTGTTTCTCCAGCTTTTTGATGGGGTGCCATTTGCAGCGGGGGAGAATAATTTGGGCAGCTGGATATTGGGATAGATTCAAGAGGTGGCACAATTTAACATTAATATTCTGTTATTACTCAAATAACACTGGAAGATTTATTTCAAATTTTTTTTGTAAATCGTAAAAATATTTCGATCTAAAAATTAAATAAATGCGAACCCAAAAAATCTATTATATTTAAATGGAAATTCTAAGAATTCGAAAGCCGTAGTCATGACTCGATTGTTGCATCCAATTCATATCTAATTAGATTTACATCCAATTAGATTATATCTACAATACAAAAATTAAATACGACTAAAGTAAATTTCGGCTATTTATAAGTGTTGTATGGTAGCGATGCTACGGTATATATGAACTAGCCTCGAATGGAGTGATTCCCGCGATCCCACAGAAAAACAATTTTAAGAAGATCTTTCGTGGTTTTTCACCAAGTGAATTAGTTTACCAGCGTTCTTACCCTCCACTTCCTTGATTCTGAAGAGATTGGCTCATGCGACGAAAAGAACTTCATACTACCACGTGTATCCCAATCTCCGCTCCTGGAAACAGTGGAGCCCCACATCTAACAGCAAGAGTTTTCATTAGCACGCCGTTCGCGTAGCGTTTAGTGCTCGTTACGCTTTATAGTGGACAACAGTCTTTACTGTTATTATTTCTACGGTCAAACGAGATTGGATGTACAAGTAATTTTTTACACTGTTGGCTTTTGTAATTATTGTTATGAATTCCGAGCTTTCTGTTTACGTAATTTTTGTGTTAGATAACAGGCTTTGTGTTTGTATTTATTATCTATTGTGATACAAATTTACATGACGACAATGGGTAACCGTTATTCTTAAAGGAAGGGTGTTGATGGGTCAAGGCATAATTTTTAATAAATTTAATTTAGACGAAGGTTTCGCATTTCGGTGTTCATCACAAAAATGTCATTGCAAAATTTGAATAAACTGTTTAAGGAATGTGTAAAGAGGCATTCTTATACAAAAAATTACATAGCCTATGTTAAATTAAGTAATTGAGTGTAATCCATATTTTGACATATTTTTAAACAATGTACGCAATACGCATATACCTACGTATACGTATGTACATAGGTTTATATGTACGTACGCACCTCGGTCTATGCTAACAGGTGTATACATGAATTTGCAAATATTTGCCATATACATATGGCAAATATTTGTGAATCACACAAAGGGTAGTCCCAAGTGGCGAGCGTAATTACGACGCTCCGTGACCGCAACCGCTGCTATTCATGTTACCACCAATTTTTAACAGACGCAGGTTTATAAACAATTATTTATTGACATGGGCCGATTCAATCGTAGGTATACCTCGACCTTGATGACCTCAAGTGACGGTGTTAAGCAATCAATTCAATTCAAGTTACCCAAGGACTATCTAAATTTAGTGAGGTTTTTGGAGATCATTCTGAAGGCGGTAAAGATCATGTAACCCTGTGAGTTGCAGGTGGCGAAAGTACTTACCATCTGCTCGCTTATTTGAAACAGGTATTGTAAATATCAGTCTGAAAATACTGTAGGTGACAATTCTTTATATAAAAGGTTGATTGAATGTAAAAAGATGTTTTACAGAAAACACAATATAAAATATAAGACACCAAGATAATGGTTTTGAACTGAGTTTTGTTACAATTTTTTTGGACATTTCGGACATTTACTCACAACGCCATCAACGTCTCCAAACTAAGTAGACCTTGTATTATGGGTAACTAGACAACTGATATAAATACATAAACATACTTTTTTTTTGTAAATACATACATTTTATACATAGAAAACACCCAAACTCTGAAACAAATATTTGTGGATAACACAAACATTTGGCCCGACCCGGGAATCGAACCTGAGACCTCTTGATCAGCAGTCGCATACGCCAACCACTAGACCAACGAGGCAATCAGTTACAAACCTACAATTAATTCGTAGAACCAATAATTCACTTCTAATTTAAACTTGTGTTTCTATCGGTGGATAATTTATTAGTTACACTTAATCATAAACACGTTGATCTAAATATAATAGTTATGGAACTTTGAAAACCCTCCCAAAATTCACCCCATCCAAACTCTCGGCGGTAAATCCCGTGATTGAATACATCCCGGGACTCAGCCCAACTCTAATTATAGCTAAGCACGGGCCGAGAGGCGACCGTAAACCGAACTCTGTTTATAGCACCGTTGGGACTTCTTACCTCTTCTTGCCCCATTTTACCCACAGTTGCTCGTCACACCTCTTTACGTGTTTGCACATTCACGCTGCTTAATTGTTAAGGACCTATTGCTGACAGCCTTGAGAAATTAGCTGCTACATCAAATTGCAAATTATAATTATATATAGGGAATCCTAGTAAAATATGGGGGGACTGGTGCCTCTTGTAAGTATATGGTAGAGCACAACTCGTAGTACAGCTCTCCCAGTCTCTATAGAGAAGTATGTTTAAAGCTATTGAAGACTATGATTGACAAGCTTTTGACTGAAAAATAACACTTTCTTTAACACAATATGCAATCGATTCTAGTAAATAAGTGGAGTGAAATCATTCCTAATCAAATCAGTGATATTTTAGTACACAATGAACATAATTATAAAATGTATGTAGTACTAAAGTAATATTACTAAATCCGTACTGATATTATAGATTTGAACGAAGCTCTGTCTCTCTTTAAGTTACGATTTTACGGTTAAACCGCTAAACTTATTTGAATAAATTTCGGTATAGAGATAGATTGGACCTTGGAGAAGGATATAAGCTAAATTTTGTCATGATAACCAACACACAAACTATGGTAAAAGCTTTTGAGTTTAGTATTTGATATCGAAAACAATAATAACAATCATAAATCTTTATCATAACTTATTGTATATCTTACTGGTATTATGTAAAGGAAGAAATACAATGAATAATAGTTCTGATGCTCGCTGATAAAGTACGAAATCCTAAAACTTTTTTTGTGATACAGAAGAGAGACGAGCGAACTATTCTTTTGTTAGTTTTGACTATAAATTTCTGCAAAGAGAAGCCAAACTTGATACAACCCCTATTTTTTTCTTATCTGTGGAAACCCCCTCGGACCTTCAGCCCGCCTATGTGCGCATGAGTTCTTAGGAGGAGTCCAGAGAACTAATTTCTCGCGGGTGGGATGTTATTGGCAGACATATCGGTTTACCCTCTTTCGAAGTCTTTTACTACGATCGCCCCCGGTACCACTGTTTACCAACTCACTACTCACTCGTAACTGTTCTCGACACACAACACTAACAGTATCTGATCGCGAAACTATGTTTTGTTGATTACGCCGGTTTTTGCACATTTGAAGGAGACGATTCGACAGATTTATATTTAAATGTTACTGACCATGAAAGTTTAAAACAATATAAAACTAATTTCTCCTTCTGCACCTCTCCCGGTGCAAGCCCACAACTGGTGCGGGCTCCGTCTCTGATGGACCTCTCTTAGTCGATGTCCGGCACACGCAGACGCCGTACCCTCGCGACTGGCCACTAATACGGATGGAAGGGAAAACCCGTCTCCGCCTCCGCCACACGGTTCGCCGGTGTACGGTCCAAGTGGAGGTCGTCTTTATACAAACCCCTAAAAAAACCTATCGAAACCGGCTGGCCAGCGTAGTATAGTAGGCCAAAACCTCCATACCAAGGGATGGCCTAAGTCGAGTGCTCTTGATGTTACTATAACTACTCAAGACTATCTGACTAAACAAGTCATAAGAATCACTGCTAGTCATTTGCCTTAGTGACTTTTTGAGCAAGAGCAGAATTTTCATACTTGTGAAATTTTTAAGACTAAAACGGACCGAAAATAACGCAAGTTACAACTTGGTTCAGAAATTTCTATGAATTGCATTTAAGTATAATAATAATAATAATAATTTATTTATTCACAAAAAAACACAGATACAATTTACACATAATTACATTAGAGCTTCACAATACATTGTGTCCGTACTAAAACGTTTAATGCTATCTCTTAAACTAGGTATTCCTGTATTTTAAGAGATAGTGTTCGAGTTTTAGATTACACTTAATAAAATTACACAATTATTTGTTATGCGGTGTGTTCTTTATTACAAACAAGATAATTGTGATAATGATGACGTATTTTGTGTTGTGTGTGTGTGTGTGTGTGAATTTGTATGTGTTTATGGGTGTGTATTATTTTTCATGTGCAAGTCATGTGATATATTTTAAAAGAGACTCTGTTTGCGAATAGTCTTGACTTTGTAGCCAATCTGACACTTTACTCTTAATGTCATAGATGTTAAGATCTCTTATATCCAGCTGTTTATGTAATTGTCTATATAAATGAGTACTTTGCGTGAAGTACTGGTGTTCAGCAAATGTTGTCTTATGCGGGATGCCTGGAAATAGTTTTTTACGCTTAGAAGAGTCGACAGGGGGTAGTACCGAATGTTTCCTAAGTATTGTTTTGAGCACAAAGAGTTGTCGCACTGTTAGTACTTGACATTCTGAGTATAATTTTGTGGTTGGGTATCTTCTGGGCTTTTTGGTCATAACTTTAAGTATGGCTCTTTGTGCTCGCTCTACTCTGATAAATTTTGTTGTATTTGCTGCTCCCCAAACAGCGATACAGTATCCTATTACAGATTTACATAAGGCGTTATACACTAACTTTAGTGTGGTAATGTTTGCAGATTCCCCGAGTCTCTTAAAAATGTGAATGAGACGCATTACGCGACTGGTCAGTACATCCAAATGTTTATCCCATTTCAGTGCTTTATCGATAACAATACCTAGGTATTTAACACTATCAGTCCTAGTGAGAGAACGGCAAGAACACGAAACCAATTGATCTCTGCATGAATGGGCAGTTATTAAAAAAGAAGGAGGCGGGGAAGTGTTACGTCGAATAGTAAACGGGATGAAGACAGTTTTATTTAGGTTTAGCGTTAACAAATTGGTGTTTAACCAGTCCATTACTTTAGATAGAGTAAGTTCCGCCTCTGTTCTGACAAAATCCCACGTCGGTCCATACACGATTATTGCTGTGTCGTCAGCATAAGCATAAAGCCTGGAATTTTGAAAGTCCATCGTGCATAGACTATTTACATAAATTTGGAAGAGGGTAGGCCCAAGTATACTTCCTTGCGGAATACCATAGCTTAAAGGCTCTTCGTCACTGAGGTGCATATCAATTTTAACTCGCTGAGTGCGATTTTTCAGGTAATCTTTAAATATGTCCAGTACAATACCCCTCACACCCAAGTGCTCCATTTTCGAAATAAGTTTAGGAACAGAAACTGTGTCAAATGCTTTAGAAAGGTCTAAGAAAATCCCCATACATTTAATACCCTTATCTAGTTTCTCAGCAACCAGCTGCGTAAGTTCCAGTACCGCATCTTCCGTTGATATGCCTGTTCTGAAACCATATTGGTTATCCGCTATAATTTTGTATTTCTCTAGGTAAGTTCTCAACCGTTTGCTGAGGATCCTCTCCAAAATTTTTGAGAGTGTAGGCAATATGGATATGGGTCTATAGTTGTTAACACAGTTCCTGTCCCCTCCTTTATGAATCGGGAGTATTATTGCTTTTTTTAGTGAATCTGGAAAGATACCTGTTTGCATGCAAAGATTGCATAGATGTGTTATGATTGGCACTAATATCTGACGATTACTCTTTAACAGCATAACTGAAATTCCATCCCATCCAGCCGAGCAGTCACTGCGTAATTGTAGTATCAATGACTCCACTTCGAGTTCATCTACCTCCATTACACCAAGTGAATTTACAGGAGTATGTGGCGTGATGTTATACGTGTTAACCACAGGTACATAGGAGTTATTTGATGTCTGTGATATAATTTCTCCAGCCATATTTTTGCCCACTGAAGCAAAGAATTTGCAAACTTCATTAACAGAGGATATTGGGTTGTCTTGTAATTGTAATAGATCAATTGGGCTATTTGTTTTTTTTTGACAATTTGTTATCGTTTTAATCGTTCTCCACAATGCTTTTGGATTATTGCTAGCTTTTTCAAGTTCATTTTTTTCGTGACATATTTTTAGTTTTCGCAGAAGTGAATTGCAGTAGTTTCGATAACGAGTATGAAGATATAACAAATAACAATATGACACAGAGATATACATATCTCTGTGTCATATTGTTAATTCACTATGAGTGTCATCATTATGTATAATATGTATGTATTTACAAAAAAAAAGTATGTTCATGTATTTATATCAATTGTCTAGTACCCATAACACAAGCTCTGCTTACCTTGGGACTAGATGATGTTGTGTGTCGGATGTCCAAATATTTATTATTATTATTATATTTAAAGTCACTCATAGTAAGTAAATGCCACACTGAACACACTCGCATAAAACTCAACACTATAGCAGCATAATTATATATAAACATTCTTTAAAAGATAATCCCTGCATTGTATAAAAATTAATGATACATTTGATATACATTTGAACTTAAGATTGAAGAAAATAGGAACAAAAGTTACACGTAATAAAAGTTATTACGTCATTGCTATTTTAAAGTAAGTACAACATATATTCAACATTGTAATTGAAGCATGACGACGATATGAAGCAATCTATAATATCTATAATAGCATTGCAATTATAAAGCCATTGATGCAGTCAAGTTAATTGTTCAACTAAATAGTTAAATTTTATTTAATTAAAGTCCAACAACATTTAATTCGTATTAGAATGTGTTGTAAATCAATGTTTGCCAATTGAAAACTAAATGTACAGCACAGAATGAATTGGAAAATGAATGAAGTTCATGTTTGTATTTTGCGTATAATAAATTGTGGGTTTATTCCACAAATAAGAACCAGATTCGAGAATTCGTACAAATGTTGTGGACTCCGATAGGCTATGGACTGTAATGACGATTATGATGATTCTACGATCACGAGCAAGAATAAAGGTTTCTTTACACGACGTAAAGAGGAGAAGAGTAAAATAGACAAGAAAGACCAAAGAACAAGTGGATGGATGTTAAGAAAAATGATTTTTTTATTAAGTAAAGATATGACTGGGAAGGGAATCAACAATTACATGACTAGAGATAGAGTAGAATTGAAGTATGAAATATACTGTAGAAATTAGAAATGAAATTAAAATAAAGGCAGGTAGATGGAAGGGTTGTGTGAAAGAAACTATGACTAGAATGGGAGTTTATAATAAATTTTTGAGTATGTGTGATAGAGTAGAAAGAATGAAGAAGAAGTGTTAAAGAATAATATGAACATGAATGTTAGAAATAATGAAGCTAGAATAACATGTAACATAAATAATACCGATCCTTCAACTTTATTCATTACATTTGTTTCAGTTTGTTTTGTTTGTTTGATTTGGTGGTGAAATGCAACGGTTAACGCATTGTTTTTTTTTTAACAATAACGATTGAACCAAATATCAATTTCTGATACAGCAAAATTTACATTTTTCTAGTTGTCTAGTATAAGTTACATGAAGTCTACATAATAATATAGAACTTTCATTATACTATTGATTAAATTTAAAATATTATGTTAATGAGGTTTTTCAAAGCAATATTTTATCTTCGAAGCAATCGTGTGTATAGTGGGTATTTCTTTTGTATCGTTTGACTACCCTTTATTAGGCCAAGGTTATTATTGGCCTTATAGCCTTAAGGCTCTTTTGTTGTAGGAAAATACTTTTTTTTTCCTAAATTGTCTTTTTTTTTAAAGTAAAAATGCTGTTACTGATGTGAGATTAAGGATCTAGTGGCTTGACCCGGCCACACACAGGTAGGTACAGTGCATTATGTAAGTGGTTTTTAAACTGACATTCGTCAGTATGCCGCCATGGTGACCCATGATTAATAAATAATTTTGATATTTTAGAATATTTTCGACATCTTTACACACAACGCCATCTAGTCCCAAACTAAGCAGAGTTTGTATTCATGGGTACTAGACAACTAATATAAATACATCAACTTTTTTTATTTTGTAAATACATACATAATAGGTACATAGAAAACAGCCAGATCCCGAAACAAATGTTTGCGGGTCTCACAAACATTTGTTCCGACCCGGAATCGAACCCGAGATCTCTTGATCAGCAGCCGCATACGCTAACCACTAGACCAACAAAGCAGTCTATGGCTGCCAAGTGAGGTGTTTCTGTATTATTAGGCCTCAGGTTTCGCATTCAACAATAGAATACAACAGTACGAACGTTATTATTTTAGATTGGTCTTCTTACAGCCCTGGTCGAGCTGGTCCATTCGTGATGAAATCAGCGTTGCTTTATACCTTTACTTATTCTTCAGTATTATTTTCTAAATAATGTTGGTGTCTACTTCATAAAGTCCGAATTGTGTTTCATTACATCACATTACATAAATCTTTCTTGAAAGAAATCTTAGTAATTTTTAATGTAATAGCGAAGAGGGGGTATGAATGAGCAGATAGATGCATTACTTTATGGTAAGTAACTGCCGACACCTATGTATATCTACAGATCATGACCTTTACGCCTACACCCAAATTTAGGGGGAATCAGTAATGTGGAGTGCAGTATCCTCACTTACTTAGTAATGAGCAATTGAAATCGTAGACAACACTAAGAAATATTTCGGTCACCAAAATCAAAAAAGTTGTTAAAAAACATAATGTAACCATGCAACTTTCCAAATACTTGACATACAGATTAGAACATACTTTCAGTTGAATCTTGTATATGTAGGTATAAATGGGCGGCCTTATTGCTAAACGAAATCTCTTCAAGACAACCTTTACATTACAATGCAATCGAAACTATCCCCTAATTTTTAAGTAATTACTCATTTTTTTACTGGAAACGGGACTTGTTCGCGATAAAATTTAAAAGGTTACGATACCGTCTACTTCCCGACGTTTCGAACGGTTTATACCGCTCGTGGTTACGGATAGACCCGTAACCTTTTTAATTTTATCGCGAATAAGTCCCATTTACAGTAAAAAACCGAATTACAGATAAACATAACTTTTACAACTACATAAAATATGTCAATATGAGCTAGATATTGAAATATCAATTGACATAATTTTAGTACTCTTCTACAGTAAAGTGTAATTGGAGTTTCAGAACAAGACACCAATTTGTATTGTAGTGTCGCTTGGAACGGAGCCAGGCTTCTGGCAATAGAGTCCACCAATAACACAATGACATCTATGCAATACTGCTAACGGTAAATTGGTACAAAATATTGGCAATAAAGTCTACTAAACTACTGCTATGTGAAAATTTTGAATTTAAATAAGAATACTCGAGGTTTTGAATTTTCGCAAGTTTTTGCAAGTGGTTAGCGTTATGCGACTGCTAATCAAGAGGTCTCGGGTTCAATTCCTGGGTCGGGCCTAAAAGTGTTTTTGGGATTTTCTTAGTGAATTCCTAATAGCTACCCGGAGTTTGGGAATTTAGGGTGATTCACGCCCGGAGAGACGCAAAGCCGTCGGTAGCGGTTGTCATGAACATCTATGGCAATCGTTATTGGGAAGTCAGTGCCCTCAAATATACTGGCAACTACTTTAATCTTCGAATTTCAGTTCTCCCTTAGGTCCGATACCAGTCGCTCCGTTGAAATTCAGGTAAAACTGGTTGAACTAGTAGCCGACCCCAAATAAACTTGGGAATGATAGCTAGGAAGATGATCCGTATTGCGTAGATCATCATTTCACCTGACCAGTGGACGTCTTACTCAACATTTGCCGAGACGCAGTTTCTAGCCCAGAATAGTTAGGTACCCCAACGGTTATCATCAGTCCTGTTGCTAATATGGTTACCGAACAAAGTCGCGTGCAGCAAAAAACTTTCGAGTTGTAAAATATTTCGGCTTCCATCGTTGATATCGTGAAAAGGGACGGGAGTTTGCAACAGGAAGTCCAAAAAGTTATACCATAGATTTAAAAGTGAGATCGCAGATGTGCATCTTCGCATGCAGCTATTATAAGACTGGCTTGTTAATAAACTGAACAATTTCTGAAGGTAAATCAAAATAAAATCTTATTTCGCTCAAAAATTTGAGTATCAACATAGGTACATAAAATATTTTATGGGATGTAAAACGAGGATTCAAATCCAGGATCCCAATACCAAGAAGTTGATTGAGCAGAAATTCAAAAATAACTCTAGGTCACATATCATTGGTTTACTTATTTTCTTATACCACTACACTATCAGCATGTAATGTAATGTATTTTTTAACCAACTTCAAAAAAAAGGAGGAGGTTCTCAATTCGTCGGAATCTTGTTTTTTTTATGTATGTTCAGCGATAATTTCGTCGTTTATGAACCGATTTCAAAAATTCCTTTTGCATTAGAATAGGCGTAGTTTACAGGTGGTCCCATCGTCAGCATATCGGGATCTGATGATGGGATCCCAAGAAAATCGGGGGAACTCCTCAAATATCATAGGCACAATTGTCGCGATTTGGGTACTCTTGATAGTTTTTCTTTGAAGTCGGTTCCTTTTCGATAAAATTATTGAATATTTTGCTATAGTTACCATTGTCTTCAAATCCTATGTGGTGTTTAGAAAGAATTAGTTTATCAGTGACACAGTGACCTTAGTTACCGCCCGTCAGCTGACATCCCGTTTCAGTGTCCATGCCGCGCATGCGTGGTCCTTAGCTCTGATGCGGGATGTTACATACGTTCCCAACCCTATTTATTCTGCAGTACGCCGCCGGCTGTTATCAAGGGTGGCTGTATCACACCCTTACGTCGCGTATCGCCGCGTAATTCGAATGCGGCTTTGCGAATATTTGCCACATGATTTCGAGTGATGTGTTTGGTAAAATCAATTTGAAATTGAATGTGGACTTTGTTTTAGTTCTGATTTCCTATGATTCGGTAAGTTGAAAGACGAATAACGTTTTGTGAGAGCATTTTAGTAATTATATTCTGTACTAATTAGTTATGTACACATTCATTTCGACAATTATTCAACTCATGTTTCTGCCATTAAAACATTTTATTAAAATCTATAAAATTGACCGGTATATTTTAGTTGTTGAACAAATTATTATCTTTATTTATTTTTAGGAAAAATGTTCAAGGATTCATTGGGTGTATAGTAATTAGGGTTGTACGAAAAACGATTTAGGAGGGAAACACATTTTCGTTTAATTGTTCTTTTAATTATTGAAAATGTGGCTTTCTCTCATTGCTCTTTTTGGTTTATTCTTGAATTTGTGATATTAGAATTATTTATAATAATATGAACCATAGAATATAGGTGTCAAACCTTAAGTTTTACATTAACCTTTAGACTTTTAGATATATATTTGATATCATAGCTCATTTATGCATAAATCAAACTTCAAGTATACTTTATATTGTTTTAAACTTTCATGGTCAGTAACATTAAAACAGAAATGTGCGGGATTGCTACCATGTACCTTTTTGTTGGTAAGTATACTTATTTACTTGTTGAGATAGAAAATAAATTATATTGCTGTATGAGAGTTATTGATGTGTATACGGGGTCTACCTTATCCACACACGATGATAACATAATAAAATATAATTTGATATTTAGAAATAATTTTCGATTGCGCGTATTTTTCCGTTGTGTTGACGTTATCACTGATATAGAGTCTTAAAACTGTGGAACAACGAAGACTCTCGTAGTGATTTTTTTGTCTAAAGCGATAATTATCATAAATTGCTTGAAAGGTGATGCTGTTATAGTAGTGTTAGTTAGGATTATTCCTCATACTGATATATTCTACTATTGTCACCTGATTGTTATTTTTTGAAGTAAACTTTTTGGTGGAAATATTTCAATTTAGTTTTTGTTTTTTATTGGGTGATATCACCTAGGTGAATTTCTTCCTAGGTTAAACGAGACCACCAAAAAATACTTCATTGATTTGGACAAACATAGTGGAATAAACTCTAGTCGATTATCGCGGTAAAAAGTAGCCTATGGCCTTTCTTAGGCCTTAGACTATCTTTGTTCTATATTTCATTGAAGTTTGTTTAGTAGTTTTGCCCTAAAAGCCGGAATAACTATTTGCTGTGAGGCCGTTCTATTTCCTTCTTTTATTAATATCATTTAAAATATCATATTGAGAAACACTAAGCCTCTCATAATATATTTACCGGGAAATGTGATCGACAATAGTAATATAAGCAAAGCTGCAAAAAAAGCTAACTAGTAAACATTTTGAAACCTTAATTAGAGCTGAAAAGAGAATAATTATAAGCTATCAAACTTGAATTCGTTCCTATCTTTAAACCGACTTCAATAGAGGTTTTCTTTTCAGGGATATGCTTTGTTACTCTAAAGGTTTGTCATTTTCCAGAAATTTCATTTTAGTGGTCTCGGGTTCGATTCCAGGGTCGGACCAAATGTTTGTGTGATTCACAAACATTAAAAAAAAAGTATGTGTACGTATTTATATCAGTTGTCCAGTACCCATAATACAAGCTCAGCTTAGTTTGGGACTAGATGGCGTTGTGTGTAAGATGTTCGAAAATATTTATTTATTTATTATTATTTGAATTTTTTTATAAGATAAACCTCTAGTTTGGTTTCATTACTACATATTATAAAATGAAGACCTCCGCCGCATCTGTCTGTCTGTCCGCGATAAACTCAAAAACCACTGCACCGATTTGAATAAAAACCCAGATAGTCTAAGGCCTGAGAAAGGACACAGGCTACTTTTCACAGCTAAAACTAGTGCTGAAAGAAGAAGAAATATTAGTAAGCTACTACCACTGTTCATTGACCAGTATTCATCAATCATCAACAGCCTTTAATAGTCCACTGCTGGACATAGGCCTCTCCTTGAAAAGGAGGTAAGGTAAGGCCTACTATACCACGCTGGCCAGACGGGTTGGTATAGGGTTGGTTTCAAGTTTTCCTTCTCTTTGCATTGATGTTGTCTTGCGTAGTTTATCCCTTAGTCGCCTTTTACGACTCCCGCGGGATGAATAGGGGTGGTGACACTCTGTATTCTTAATTCGTCACCACACGGACAGTATTAATTCAAGAGTATTTCATGAGCTACAAGTGCTTTAACATCCCTATTAGGCATAGGTATTATATCAACACATCTACATATTTTAATAGGCCGCTGCCAGCCATAGGCTTCCCCTTAGACACGAGATCTTGGCCTGAGATTTTAAACTTGACAAATTATAAACTAGAACCTTCCTCGAGTATCAATCTATTCATTTCTCAAAATAACAACGCGAACAGACAGACAGACTGACTTGGCAAAGGCCTTTTTTATGTATAATATAACTCAGCATAAAATTTCATATACCTACATATTTAGTCTAGACATATACCTGTATAACTTATTATTAACCTAATTGAACATATTTCAAGGCCAGATATTCTAAATAATTACATATGTAGGTAGTTACGTGAGCGTAGGTATATAACATGCATGAATTAATTGCCTAATTAATGAGTCGAAGTCTTTAATTAGTTCTTTGTCTTGGTAATGAGTACCTTTAATGTAATATTATTGGAGACTTTTATGGAAAATTCCATAGCGTGCAAATACATGTTATGTGCTATGATTTTTTGTATATGTCACAGGGGCAAAAGAAAAGAGTGTTGCTACCATGACTATGTACACCTATTTGTCCCTCCGCGCCTTAGGCTCTGATTATACTTCCTGTGGTGGCACTGCCATCAGACTTCCATAACCCAAGGCTTAGTCAAAGTTTTGTAGAAATAATTTTTTGGGCTAAAGCCACCTGTGACCCTATACTGCACTCACATAGTTCTCTTTAATATTGTACACGGACTTAAAAAAAAAAAAGAAAAAAAGACACCTCTGTGGTTTGTTTCGGCGTTTCTTCCCAGAGTGAGTCGTAGGAAATGCCGGCGCCTTCTAGCTATAAGTCCGACTTGTAAAAATGTCTGAAAAGATTTACTTACAGAAATAAATATCATTTATCATTTAGCATTTATCATTTATCATTTATCATCATTTATCATTTATCATTTATCATTTATCATTTATCATTTATCATTTATCATTTATCATTTATCATTTATCATTTATCATTTATCATTTATCATTTATCATTTATCATTTATCATTTATCATTTATCATTTATCATTTATCATTTATCATTTATCATTTATCATTTATCATTTATCATTTATCATTTATCATTTATCATTTATCATTTATCATTTATCATTTATCATTTATCATTTATCATTTATCATTTATCATTTATCATTTATCATTTATCATTTATCATTTATCATTTATCATTTATCATTTATCATTTATCATTTATCATTTATCATTTATCATTTATCATTTATCATTTATCATTTATCATTTATCATTTATCATTTATCATTTATCATTTATCATTTATCATTTATCATTTATCATTTATCGTTTATCGTTTATCGTTTATCGTTTATCGTTTATCGTTTATCGTTTATCGTTTATCGTTTATCGTTTATCGTTTATCGTTTATCGTTTATCGTTTATCGTTTATCGTTTATCGTTTATCGTTTATCGTTTATCGTTTATCGTTTATCGTTTATCGTTTATCGTTTATCGTTTATCATTTATCATTTATCATTTATCATTTATCATTTATCATTTATCATTTATCATTTATCATTTATCATTTATCATTTATCATTTATCATTTATCATTTATCATCATTTATCATTTATCTGTGATTTCATGATTCAATGATTTCATATGGCACTCAAAACCAATGGCTTAATAGCCACTCAGAAGTACGGAGGGGTTTTGTGTTAAGACAAATAAACCCATCCAGAGACAGATCTAGCTTAAATTGCTTAGCTTTATACTGTGTTAACTCGATTATTACTTAGCAACGAGCCTCTGTCTCTATGGCCTCATAATAGTCAATTATAAGTTGGGATCTCCCACCTACGGCTGCTTTTTTAGAAACATCAAAACTTGGGTTCTGTTTTCTTTTCAGTAATCTTGCCGTAGGTTGCTTATTCTTTCGGTTTCCGAGAGGGGCGTTCGACGATCGATGCAGTGATGCGCCTTAGGGCCGTGACCGAGGAGGCCGTGAGAGGCGGCGGAGTGATGTTGGCGGTGTCCCTAGACATCGCCAACGCCTTCAATAGTCTGCCATTCGGCTGCATCAGGGAAGCACTCCGCTACCACGGAGTGCCAGAGTACCTGAGGCGGCTGGTGGCAGACTATCTCGAGGAGCGTACCGTCATGTACGAGGACCGAGATGGCGTCTTGAGACGCAGGGCCATGTCGTGCGGTGTTCCACAGGGGTCTGTCCTAGGACCACTCCTGTGGAACATGGGATACGACTGGGCCCTACGAGGGTGTCTCGCCCCCGGGCTGGGTGTAATCTGCTACGCAGACGACACTTTAGTCACGGCCCGGGGGGCAAACTTTCAGGAGGCGGCGCGCCTGGCCACCACAGGAGTCTCCCTGGTGGTCGGGCGCATCGAGGCGCTGGGTCTGCGGGTGGCCCTGGATAAGACGGAGGCCCTACTCTTTCATGGGCCCCGTCGTGGTCCACCCGCCGGCGCCTCGATCGAGGTCAACTCGGTCCTCGTACCGGTCCGGGCCCAGATGAGGTACCTGGGTCTGGTCCTAGACGGAAGGTGGCTCTTCGACGAGCACTTCAAACAGCTAGCCCCAAAGTTGGTGGACACTGCCTCCGCCTTCGGGCGACTTTTGCCCAATTTGGGCGGGGCCAGTGTTCCCACTAGGCGGCTGTACACGGGGGTGGTAAGGTCGATGGCACTGTACGGTGCACCGGTGTGGGCGGCGGCTCTGTCCGCCCAGAATAGGGCGCGCCTCTGGCGCCCCCAGAGGATATTGGCGGTCAGAGCCATACGCGGATACCGCACGGTATCGACCGAAGCGGCCTGCGCCTTGGCCGGAACACCCCCGTGGGATTTGGAGGCGGAAGTGCTCGCCGAAGTTTATCGACGAGTGGCTGAATTTCGGGCGGAGAGGGGCATTCGCCCTCCGCCCGAGGACGTACGCGAGTGGCGCGAAGCCGCTCGTCGAGCCACCTTAGCTAGATGGTCTTTCCGGCTGGAGACTCCACGCGCTGGCTTCGCCACCGTGGAGGCTCTCCAGCCGGTCATCGCCGAGTGGGCAGGGCGGCAGCACGGGACCCTTTCCTTCCGGCTGACGCAGGTGCTTTCCGGGCACGGTTGCTTCGGAAAGTATCTGCACTCGGTCGCGAGGAGGGAATTGAGTCCCGCCTGCCACCACTGCGACTGCAGTGAGGACACGGCCCAGCACACGCTGGCGGTTTGCCCCGCATGGGCGGCGCAGCGCCGGCCCCTCACTGCAGTCATCGGAGAGGAACTCTCGCTGCCGGTCGTAGTCCGCTTCATGGCCGGTAGCGATAGTTGTTTTACCGCGGTCGCAACCTTCTGCGAGGACGTAATCTCGCAGAAGGAGGCGGCGGAGAAGGCCCGAGAGGATGACCTCCACTCGGACCCGATCCGCCGCCGGCGAACCGGGCGGCGGAGGCGCGCCCATCTGCGCCTCATGCCGCCCTGAGTGTGGCCGCGGGTGGACGGGACGGGTTTCCCCGTCCATCCGCTGTAATGGCCAGCCGCGAGGGGGTGGCGTCCGCGTGTGACCGGACGTCGCCCAATTGGAGAGGATAAAGAGATGGCGCCCGCAACGGTGCGGGCAGGCGCCGGGAGGGATCCAGAAGGAGAAAACAGTTACCTGGATCCCTTCCAAATACAGGCGCAGAGAGGTCACACCGTGTGGTTTCAGTCGGTTCGAGTCCGACACACCGCCCTGCCGAGAGCCCCGGTGGGGTGACGGTCCATGGGGATTTCCACACGTTAAAAAAAAAAAAAAAAAGGTTGCTTATTCTACGGTTAAAACTTCACCTTTCATACTTAAATATTCACCAAATAAAGTAATTTTCCATTATGTATTGTTTGTGAAAAATACTGTGATGTTTTCTTCACTGTCGCTGCTTAATAATAGAAGTTTATTTTCGGAGTTTTAGCGACAAATTCGATACAGAACAAAGACTAAGTATTTTCAAAGCTGAAGGGTTTAAATAGATTTTATTTTTAAGTTTACTTTTCTGATTGAAAATTTCCAAGTCAACTATAAGTCCACTTGAATTTGATTTTATTATTTGTTTTGTTTATTTAAAATGACACAAAGTGAGCGATTAGAAAAATATTTATTTTTAAAAAGAAATCAGTGACATTTACAACACCATGATGAGTTTTAAAATAAACATTATACTTTATAATGTATGTTGGTCTAGTGGATAGCGTATGCGACTGCTAATCAAAAGGTTTCGGGATCAAACCCCGGGTTGGGCCAAAAAAGTGTTGTTGGGTTTTTCTTACAGGAAATTCTTAATAACAGCCCGGAGTCTGGAAGTTTGGCGGTGATTCACGTCCGTACCTCAGAGAGCATGTTAAGCTGTCGGCCCGGTTCTCATGAACATCTATAGCAATCTTTTTGTGGGGAAATCAGTGTCCTCAAATATACCGAAAACTAGTTCAATCTTCTAATTTCATTTTTCGATATCAATCATCAATTTCGATTTATGATATAAGCAGATTATGATGAGGATTTTAGTATAATGAACATATGACTGCCTTGTTGGTCTAGTGGTTAGCGTATGTCGGGTGGACGGGACGGGTTTTCCCTCCACCCGCATTATGTGGCCAGCCGCGAGGGGGCGGCGTCGGTGTGTGCCGGACGCCGCCTAAGAGAGGGTCGTAAAACAGAGACGGTGCCCGCATCAGGAGCGGGCAGGCGCTAGAGAAGTTCAGAAGGAGATCCCTCCCTGGACTTCTCCCCCTCCTAAACGGAGAAGCGCGGAGAGGGCACACTGTGTGTTTTTTAGTCGGTTCAAGTCCGACACACCACCCCGCCGTAACCCCCGGTGGGGTGACGGTCCATGATGATTTTTCACTCATTAGAAAAAAAAAAAAAGTGGTTAGCGTATGCGGCTGCTGATCAAGAGGTCTCGGATTCGATTTCCGGGTTGGATCAAATATTTGTGTCATCCATAAATATTTATTTCGGAGTCTGGGTGTTTTCTATGTATATGTCTGTATTTACAAAAAAAAGTATGTTTCTGTATTTTTCTCAGTTGTACCCATTGTAAAAGCTCTGCTCTCTCTCTTGGAACTAGATGACGTTGTGTGTGAGATGTCGGAAATATGTATTTATTGGGGTATGAATAGTCCTGTCGTTTTGTTCTACATCATTAAAAAATGAAAATTTAGAAAAAAAGCGGCCAAGTGCGAGTCGGACTCGCCCATGAAGGGTTCCGTACCAGCAAGTAACATCATATAAAAGTTATTGTAGTTCGTTGTAACTTTCATCGATGTTTTTATACTAGTATATTGCGTGTTACGATTTATGACCTATTAAAAAAAAAACTATTCACTAGATCTCGTTCAAACCAATTTTCGTTGGTAGTTTACATGGTAATGTACAACATATATTTTTTTTAGTTTTATCACTCTCTTATTTTAGAAGTTAGAGGGGGGGGGGGACACACATTTTTCCACTTTGGAAGTGTCTCCCGCGCAAACTATTCAGTTTAGAAAAAAATGATAGTAGAAACCTCAATATTATTTTTGAAGACCTATCCATAGATACCCTACACGTATAGGTTTGATGAAAAAAAAAATTTTGAGTTTCAGTTCCAAGTATGGGGACCCCAAAATTTATTGTTTTTTTTTTCTATTTTTATGTAAAAGTCTTAATGCGGTTAACAGAATACATCGACTGACCAAATTTCAATAGCTCTTATAGTTTCGGAAATAATTGGCTGTGACATACGGACGGACAGACAGACAGACAGAAAGACAGACAGACTTGACGAATTTATAAGGGTTCCGTTTTTTGCCATTTGGCTACGGAACCCTAAAAATGAAAATTTAGAAAAAAAGGGGTTTATCAAATTACTATAATTATTTTAAATCTATACAAAAATAAAATTGAAGTGGCTGTATGTAATATCAAATTAACAGCTATTTAGTAAAAATGCATCTGAAAGTATATAATAAGGTACTTACACCAAAAATGCATTTTTTAATTTTTTTCTGTCTGTTCATCTGTCTGTCAACCGCAGGGAACACCGCGGGACTCAGCTAGTAAATAATAAAACCTTTATAGTCATTTCGTTATTTTTTGTATTTTTTTTTTCAAAAATAAACAGATAATAACCTTAATGTAACAAGAAGTTGTTAGCCTAACAAACTCATGAGAAATTCTAAAGAAGTTGTCGCAACTTAGTAACGAATGATAATAAATGCGTAGATAATAAGGCTC
This sequence comes from Phragmatobia fuliginosa, assembly GCA_932526445.1. Classification (NCBI taxonomy): domain Eukaryota; kingdom Metazoa; phylum Arthropoda; class Insecta; order Lepidoptera; family Erebidae; genus Phragmatobia; species Phragmatobia fuliginosa. The sequence continues at coordinate 1,055,765 of OW052063.1, read as the reverse complement.
ACAATTTTTCTTTACAAGTTTAAGGAAAATATATCTCTATACTTATTCCTTAAAAAGATGACAGACGGAATCGTAGTTAAAGAAAAAATATGTGAAAGAAAAAAAATATGACTCGTTTAAATTGTACTGAGTTTTGCCCACGGCTCCGCCCCCGTGTATTTTGATTATTGCAGTAAAAATAGTAAAATATATAAGCTATATTACTGTAAAGTTTAACCTAAATCCGTTCAGTGGTTTTTGCGTGAAAGTGCAACAAACATACATTCATACATACATACATACGTACACAAATACATACATACATACATTCATACATACATACATACGTACACAAATACATACATACATACATACATACATAAATACATACATACATACTTACAAACTTTCAGGTTGATATTAAATTAAAAGTTTTATTGGAAAGCTATTATTTTATTAATGACTTCATTAAATTATTTGCGAATTTTATCGGTATCTCCAAGCATACTGATGGTCGATGGAGCCGATAGGTGATGAAGACGAAACAGCGGTTCTGACAACGTAGTGTATGACGCTCTGTGAAACGACGACGGTCTGACGATTTGAGAAAAATGGTATCTAATACCTATGTAAAAAAAATTATGATCAAAAACTGTTTTATTTGCTTGAAGTCTTATATTGATTAAGTTTAACTTTTGACACTATGTACTGATTTAGTTACAACAATATACCACAATAAATAATAAATAAATATTTTGGACATCGTACACACAACGCCATCTGGTCCCAAAATAAGCAGAGATTGTATTAAGGGTACTATGCAACTGATATAAATACATAAACATACTTTTTTTTGTAAATACATACATATTATACATAGAAAACACCCAAACTCCGAAACAAATATTTGCGGATCACACAAACATTTGGTCCGACCCGGGAATCAAACCCGAGACCTCATGTTCAGCAGTCGCATACGCTTCCACTGTGCCACCGAATAAATCACAATGACACATGGCAGGCCAAAGCTAATAAATTTATATTTCAATTAAATCTTCAGTCTTTAATTGCATTATGATACATTCTCCATATCATCATCAACCTATCTAATGATGTCCAACCCCTCGTGTGGGACAGCATTAGATAGGTCTTTTAAAACATTGAGAGGTGATTAAGACTGTTTTTTGACTTCGATATTCGATTGCGAGTTATTCAAATTCTTTTGATTGAACGCAGCGTCCCCACAATCGTACTCTATGCATTGATATATAAAAACCCTAGATGCACAGTCTCAAACAAAAGCCGCATACGAAACTATCCTTCTTAGTCATTGATGTATAAAAATATCAATGTGGGTAGTTTTAGATAAGCTATAAACACATCTTTTGCACATGCAACCTTACGCGCATTGTTTAAAGTTTTTATTACAAAGCAGCGTACAATGACCAATCAAATTTTATGACCGAAGCTAGCCAGCAGGACAGGACATGGAGTGAAGAGGAATATTTGTATATTTTTTTTATTATAATACATTGAGTTAGTATTTTAAGAGTTAGTTAAATTGTGTTCTAAGCCCATAATTATACTTATATCTGAGCGTAAATATGTTTTTGGGTAGGACATGTGTACATCAATGAAACAAATATTAACTCTTAAAATCATTTATTTCATTTTTTCATATCATATCAGTGACATATCCTGTAAAAAATAATTATATTATTTGAATGTAGGTACGAAATTATTTGATAAATTCATTATTTTTCTGGCTAACGACTACTTACCGTTATACTAGGAACAGCCGTTTTAAGAAGACGTTTTATGCCTTTATTAGTGACATTCATATCTTCGTCCACAAAATGTTCAGAACAAACGACGCATGCACTATTTGGCTTAAAAAAATTGTATGTCGCGAACCCATAAGTTGTCCCCTAATTAATCGATATAATAGGTAATATAATATTTACGAACTTTAATAATAACACCGTTTGGACGACCTCCTTTCCTTTTGCAATTCGATTAATAACTATAATAATATTATTATATATTTTGTAACGTATACATACTTATTAAAAACTAAATACAAAAAAGTTCAAATTAAATAAACTTAATAATAAAAAAATAAACACAATAAAAAAAAATCGACTCCATTAAATTCAGAACAGGGTCGTTTGGATTATGCGACTAAAATAAAAGGTTGTGTAATAGTCGTTCTTACACTGAAAAAGCGGCCATTGAAATTTGTCGTATTATACTTGGACCGTTGAGTGAAGTTTTTAGACAAATTAAATCAAAATCACATATTGCTTCCGATATTTAGTCATAAAAACAACAAAAACAAATTAACAAACTCTTTTACTCACCGAAAATACGATATCCCATCCTTTTTTAACGTTCCTAACGTAATATTTTTACAATTCCGCATCGAACACTTAAGCATTTTTAACGAGCGCACAGAGACGCGAGCGACGCGAGACTATTTGAAATAGTAGCACCATTTTCAATAGTGCGCTTATTTTATGAGGACGGTTTTGCGACGCTGAGTGTGTATCTAGGGTTTTTTAATACTCTATGTGATAAACTTTAAAGGAAAACTATACCTAATGACTTAGGTGAATTTGTTAGTTCATGAGTTATAAAAGCCTAAGTTGTTAAATGCGCTTACTTGGAAAACTTCGTACCAAAATAGTGAAATATTATGTAAACATAACCAAAATCTATGGAAAACGATTTTAAATCCAGGTGCCACTAGTGTTGACTGCGGAACCCTATATGTGGCCTGACACGTAGTTTATCGATTTAAAAAAATATATTATTTCTGTAATCCTTAACTTTACCGGCTTTTGTTTATGACTTAGCAAGTTTACTGATTGGAAACTTATGAGAGATTGAAACCGTTTCTTCAAAAAGAGTTGTGGTAGTGATAGACTTCCACCAGTAGTTTATACACCGAGGCAATGAGCAGTCGGACTCAAACTACAGACATTAGTGCCTTGATACACATTAACTCTAAACAACGACTCTTCACGAACAGAAAGAAATGTTCTGCCATTACCGTTACCTCAGCTGCACTTAGAATGTTTGTAGCTAAGTTCCTGGTTTCATTTTCTACCTGGATATTTTAATAGCAGCTTAATTTATTTATGTTAAGGTTATAATTAGCTTGTTACAAACAAACAATATTCTGGCAGGAATTTAGTGTTTGGGCCTATTTTTATCCATGTAAAAAAGAAGATTTTCAATTCAGAGCTAAAATAAATGTGATAGAACTGCGGAAAATTGTGTGGCTACTTTTAATGGAACTATTTTAGTTTTTAAAAAAGACAACTCCCGTATTAGGAACATAAATCTTGTGTCGCGGGGGACTTTACAAACATATATGAAACAGACAAAAAGAACACTCAGACTCAGAACAAAAATTTGTGATTCACACACAGTGTTGTCCCACATGGAATTTGAACCCACGACACTTGGCGAAGTAGAAAGACCCGTGGCGACCGCTTAAACCATTAGGTCAACTGAGCAGTCGATGAGATGAATGCACAACTAGATTTTTGACTGGAATGTGTAACTTTTGCCTAAAGAGACCACTAGAATAGAATTATCTACGAGTTTTATTATGTGTTCAATCCACCAATACAGATCAAACGGGTAATATTTTCAACGTTCCCGTTTTTATATTGATTGTAAAATCCTAACAGCCTAAACCTTCTCAAGATTGTAGTAGTTTTAGACCCACACGTCGAGGTACCACAATATTTAGTGTCGCCAACTTCAAGGGAATAAAAATCTTGAAAACTTTGGTTATTGCGGCTTTTCGAATGGGAAAACTTTATGTGTTCAGAAAGGTCAGGGGTCTTAAGGGCTGTAACCATTTATACGTGTTGAAAAAGTCGTTATTCCTTGTAAGGTAGTAAAGATGGTTTCACGTGGAAATGCGGTATATTTACTGTAGTGGTATTTTGAGGTACGTAAACTGGTTTAGGGATTTTACATAAAATATATCATTTTGTCTGTAGTTTCATCGGATTTCACATTTTTGATTAGATTTGTTTTTTTTTAACTAGGTTTGCGATATTGTAAAAAATCATTTATATAGATATTTTAAACTTCGAACATCTTACACAGCGCCATCTAGTCTCAAACTAAGCAGAGCTTCTATCATGGGTACTAGAAAACTGATATAAATATATAGACATACTTTGTTTTTGAAAATATATACATATTAAATGCATAGAAAACACCCAAACTTCGAAACAAATGCATATTGCAGATCACCTTTTGGCCCGACACGGGAATCGAACCCGAGACCCCGAATCACAACGTCACATTATGTTTCAGTTACTTTGTCCATATGGTAACGAAAAATAAGGAAAACTAGAAACAAATCATAAAATACCAACCCTTCTGACCAGCGTGGTAAAGAAGATTAAAACCTCTTCTCGAATGAGAGTCCTGTGTCCAGCAGTGGACTGTTAAAGACGGTTGAATGTAATGATGATTTTGTGTTACTTGACGTATAGTGGGACCTTTACAGGCTAGAAGATAATACGACTATCTCAAGAAGGGAAGATCAAAAGAAGTGGTTAATTTCCTAAAGCGGAATTAAATTATTGATTCTTGAAATAGCTTTTATCTATCACCTTTGATTTTATTTATTAAGTTAGTGAAATTTACAATGATATTTATTTACCTCAAATTTTTTTTATGGAAAGCATGAGCAGAATCCAAGAGCGGGGGCCACCAGACTTGCTGCAAATGCAGACAATAAAGTATGGCGGCCCACACTATGGCGGCTTAGTGAGATGCTTTTTCACGCCTCGCTTAAAGGACCCGGAATCATAGTGAGCTGGTAGTGTTTTTCCAGTTTTTGATTGCTCGGTATAAGAAGGAAGAGCCGAACCGTTTCGTTCTGGTGCGTATTTCTTCCACTCTAAAGTATTTGAATGTAATTTATAAACCACCTAATTAGCATTTTTAATTTTAGTTTTTTATCCGGATCCGGGAACTGCTGTTATTAAGACACCCGGACATCCGAACAATCTAATAACCGTAGTTCAAACTCCACACAATTCGGGTTCAGTCGACCGTGTTTGAAATGTATCAAGTCATAGCTTACACTTACTTATATAATATAATAATATTCTAAGATCGGTCCATCTCACAGGTTAAATTCTCATTAAGAACTAATCTACGTCATCCGTCACGATATCGGACCACATGACGTCATTTACCTTTCTCGGACGATTTACTACACTATTATCAACGCCCCACTACGATATCGCCCAACTTAGGGGCTGCCGGCAAAAATTGAGTTATTCGCAAGGTCCTGCGAGCGTCTCGAAAGACCTCAAATACGTACCTAGTTAGGAAAAAGGGTCAGCGTTTGATGACGTAATAATTTGAAACTTAACGGGTAATATTCTGATGAGTCTGTTTCATTAAACATCTGCGTATTGGTGTGAGTAATGTTTACTATATTTTGGTAATATTTTAATAAAAAGCCATTCATTAATACAGAAATCGAAGAGAACGATGATTAATGAAAATACCTTCTAAGGTTTCTAATACGTTGATATGTGAAGAACATTATGTGCCCACTTTTCTCATCAAATACGACGCACGAAGGATATTATATTTTGAATACATTTCAGTTGTCAAAGAGCATAAACTTAAATAACTGCACGGTTGCCCTGGCGGTTTAAACGGTCGCCACGTCCCTTCCTACTGCGCCAAGTGTCGTGTATTCAATCCCACGTGGGATAACACTTTGTGTGATTCACAATTTGTTGTTCTGAGTTTGTGTGTATTTTTGTGCCCGTTTCGTATGTTTTTATAATCCCCCGCGACACATTAATTTTTATTCATAATGCGGGAGCTGTCTTTAAAAGAAAAAAATTAACAATGCAAATCTCAATCAAAAAACGTCTACCGCTGAACAGAGACCTCCCACTAGTCAAGCCACGAAGAGTGGTCAAGACCACTCCTCGTGACCACAAGCGAACTATAAATAAAATAATTAATTTAAAATGGTTGATCACTATGTGTTCTAATATACCTTGATAGGCATACCATAGCGCTCATAACCAAGTAGCCTTAGGTGATTGGAAACAATCACCGAGGGTAAGCAACCACGGCGCGGTCGGACCTAGATGGGTGACCGTTTGTGGCATGATATATTATAAGCGTTTCTGTGATTGGGAAGACACGCTAAGCAGTCGATCTCGGTTGTTATCATAAGAGAACAGTCGTGAAGAATTGTTTGATGCCTTCTGGCAGCTTAAAGACATCTAACGCCAATATTACGTAGCCACAACATGGCTTCCCAGAACCCAACCCACACTCGGACACCGTGGGGACTTATGGCCTTAACCCTTTCCTCTACGCTACGCTACGGGTCTCCTGTCAGGAGGCCCGTAGCCTGCAGTGGGACGTTATGGGTTGTTTTTGAAAGGCATACCATATTGATTATATACATATTGTACAGAATAATATTAAAGACTGCCTAATCAGTGAATTTATAAATCTTGAAAATACATTCATAATGCTACTCAGAGTGTAAAAATTCTAATGATATCTCGTTCATGACAATTTGTTTAGCCATTCAAAAGTTATGGCGAAAAAAAACCGGCTTATAAACATAAAACCAAAAAATTACACTCCTTACGAAGTCGTATAAAGTTAAAAGCCAGATGGTTTATACTTCGCCTCTTAAAAAGAAACCATTGTTCATTAAATTAACATCTTCTACACTCCTATGTACAGCTCCTAATACACTTTACCGGAAAGAAATTAACATTCTTTCGTAATACAAAATGTAAAAGTTACCTGCGAATTTACATTAAGTATTCGTTCCTTGTTCGTATTGCGTTTTATATGTAGATTGTATTCACTATCGCTTGATAACATCTCAGAGTCGTTACGTGTGTTATTCAGAACTTCTTTAATACATATATCTATAGTTTTAATACCTTCTATTTTTAAAGATTTTTTTTAAGTTAAAGCTGATGAATTTGTTTTGTTGATTCAAATTCAAATTCAAAATTCTTTATTCACTTAGGATGCAATACATCTCTTGTGACAGGTCAAGATTCTACATGTACATTTATACCATGTTCGCAAACAATAGTTAGAGCCGGAGAAAAGAACATGGCAATAAAAACTCGCGGCCACTCCTTTCAAATCGCCAATGTTTACATAGTTTTAATGTTTATAAACCTGATATGGTTGAATGTGCTAATCTCAGGAACTACTGGCCCGATGATTCTTACAGTGTCAGATAGCCTATTTATCAAGAAAGGCAATAGGATATATATTATTACGCTAAGACCAATAGGAGCTGAGCAACGCTAAGAACAATGAATAATGTTTATGACAGATTTGTTTCCCTTTAAAAGTTCTAAGAAAAAGTCCTCGACAACATATGTGTATCTTTTAAGGTTGGCTAACTATATAACCTTTTTTATGGAAAACAAATTTGCTTCCGCGGCTACGGGCAATAGAAGAAGAACGTGAGTCAGGCAGAGAGACATGTGAGCAGACATTTATAAGATCTGTACATATTTGTTTCAGTGTTATTGTATTTCCTTTGTACAATATGTGTGTGTTTGTAAACAGTGTAGGTATGAGTGTTCTACCAATCAATCTAACTTTCATACAAGCAAAGCTAGATGGTGTTCTGTTTCAGATTAATATTAAGTATTCTTTATGCGAAAGCATTACTATGACACTGGTAATATATTATGAATCTTTTTTTTTTTTTTTTTTTTAAGCGGGGAATGCTTTAATGGTCTACCCACTAAACCCCGCGGCGGCCTACCTCGGCAGTGGAGAGGAACACCAGGATCGCGTCAGCAGCTTCTGGTGTCCCCCCTGCTGTACCTCAACGTCTGAGGTACATCCCGGGGTGACTAGTTTCAGCAGGATGTTGTTGCGCCTCTCACCGCTCTGTACAGAAAGAGGCAAAACATCAACCCGCCTTAAACGACACCCCCCGGCCGCACCGGGGGTGTCACCTATCTCGAGTCGTTTGCAGCGGTCACATTTCCAATATATTATGAACCTAGTATGTCATATTAATCTTGTTAATTCCTTTTAAATGGTAGGCCACCTATTGAAATAGTAAGTCGAAAGCCTCGAGATAGCTTATATGTACCTGCCTATGTACTTAAGTATGGGTGAATATTTGCATAAGGTATGTTAAAAGTACAACAAAAGACATTGATGAATTTAAGCCTTTTTCACCAAGGTCCCCTAAAGCTTTTAAAGATCACTTTTAGAGATTTAGGTAACCCTTAGTGATATTTTCATTTTAACCGACCTTTAGGAGACACCTAAGTGCTTAGATGCTATTAAAATTTATAGGACAAAACATAAGTATTATAACCACGAAATGTTGTTTAAAGAGGAATTTGTAACCTTAATGTAAAACGACATAAGACGTAATTGCAACAATTTGGTCTCAGACAATAATACAACACCATTTACATAACTTCGTGTACATAGACATAGCTGAGCCTGAGTTATAATAATGATTACATACTTGTCGTTTGTGAGCCCAAAACTTGCGTATTTCAAAGACTATCCTAACTGGAAGTAAGGCTTATACTCAACCTTAAACTTACAAAGATTACACTCGTGAGTCATGATCTTGTTTTCATAAAAATACTAGTGAGCAAAGAACGGTAGCGTAGCAAAATGGTTTCTAAGTGATACAAAATTAAATACGTATTGAATCGATAAAAATAAATGAAATGGAAGTATCTGTTTGTAATTAAAGTTTATTACACGGTACTTAGATAAAAATCGGCCAAGTGCGAGTCGGACTCGCCCATGAAGGGTTCCGTATCAACAAGTAACATTAAATAAAAGTTCTTGTAGTTTGTTAATTAAATGAAAGGTAAATTGCTGTTTACGCTTTATGACATATTAAAAAAAAACTGCTTACTAGATCTCGTTCAAACCAATTTTTGTTGGTAGTTTACATGGTAATGTACAACATATATTTTCTTTAGTTTTATCACTCTCTTATTTTAGAAGTTAGAGGGGGGGGGACACATTTTTCCACTTTGGAAGTGTCTCTCGCGCAAACTATTCAGTTTAGAAAAAAATGATTTTAGAAACCTCAACATCATTTTTGAACACCTATCCATAGATACCCCACACGGATAGGTTTGATGAAAAAAAAATTTTTGAGTTTCAGTTCCATGTATGGGGACCCCCAAAATGTATTGTTATTTTTCTATTTTTATGTAAAAATCTTAATGCGGTTCACAGAATACATCGACTGACAAAATTTCAACAGTATAGCTCTTATAGTTTCGGAACTAATTGGCTGTGACATACGGACGGACAGACAGACAGACAGACAGACTTGACGAATCTATAAGGGTTCCGTTTTTTGCCATTTGGCACCGGAACCCTAAAAATTACTTGTATTTTTAACTTTTTAACTAGAACCAATTTCAACGGGATTTTCACTGAAATATAGCTATTTTTATTTTAGACAAGCTTTGCTCCGCGTTTAGAGTATACGCGGAGCAAAGCTTGTAGTTGGTAGATGAGTCTCGACTACGCACTAGTCTCTTCATGCAGTTTGTACAAGCACTTTGAAGATTTTTCAGAAGGAAGCTATTCTCAACTCAACCCAGAATCATTTCCCTCCTGTGTATTTTAGTAATTCAAAGTCTAGAGCCGAAAGGAGTTTGACTAAGGCATTGAAAATTGCATTGCATTGCTAGTCACAGTAACAGGGAAACAGTAATAAAAAAGTAAGATTTTTTTTAATAACTTTAACGATTTTATTGAAAACCTTTCGCCAGCGGCTCCGCCCGCGTATTTCTCCATTATTGCAGTAAGAGGTCGCCTGTGTTTCTGTGTTGTTCTGACTTACTCGCTATAATACTGTAAAGTTTCATCCAAAGCCGTTCGTGAAAGAGCAACAAACATACACACATACATATATACTCACAAACTTTCGCGTTTATATTATTAGTAGGCTAGTATACTTAAAACAAAAAAATAATTCGGTAAATTCCAGTCATCTCACTCCTCTCCCTCATCAATCTAAGGCATTGATCAGACAAAATAATATCATTGAGCTTAGCGTAAACTGAGTTTTTTATTTCTTTGTATGTATGACTTACCGAAATATTTTTAAGTTTTTCTATAAAACCGTTTAAATTAAAAACAAATAACAATATTTTTTTTATTTTCAAGTTCAAGTTTATACAACTTAGAGAAAACTTAATTAAAAAACAAAGCGGCCAAGTGCGAGTCGGACTCGCCCATGAAGGGTTCCGTATCAGCAAGTAACATCATATAAAAGTTCTTGTAATTCGTTGTAACTTACATCGATGTTTTTATACTAGTGTATTGATTGGATGAAAGGTAAATTGCGTGTTACGGCTTATGACGTATTAAAAAAAAACTACTAACTAGATCTCGTTCAAACCAATTTTCGTTGGTAGTTTGCATGGTAATGTACAACATATATTTTTTTTAGTTTTATCACTCTCTTATTTTAGAAGTTAGAGGGGGGGGGGGGCAACATTTTACCACTTTGGAAGTGCCTGTCGCGCAAACTGTTCAGTTTAGAAAAAAATGATATGAAAAACCTCAATATCATTTTTGAAGACTTATCCATAGATACCCACACCCACACGTATAGGTTTGAAGAAAAAAAATTTTTTAAGTTTCAGTTCCATGTATGGGGACCCCCAAAATGTATTGTTCTTTTTCTATTTTTATGTAAAAATCTTAATGCGGTTTACAGAATACATCGACTGACCAAATTTCAGCAGTATAGCTCTTATAGTTTCGAAAATAATTGGCTGTGACATACGGACGGACAGACAGACAGACAGACAGACTTGACGAATCTATAAGGGTTCCGTTTTTTGCCATTTGGCTACGGAACCCTAATTAACTTCAGTAGTTTCAAATATTAACAATTTGATTATTACACTTTTTTTGCTGATCAGTATTTCGAAATATAAATCTTTCAGATAACTTTCTACATCATTTTGATAAATCACGATAAATTTTATACGCCTTCCAAATTAACATGTCTGTTTTGTAATATCCACTTTTATATTTATTTAGTTATACTTATAAACGGGCTCATAAAACCATTACACATTAAACAACCAACAACGTAAATATAAAATACGAAATTCAAATAATCATATTTCATCTCGACTGCCAGCATCCCAAACTTACACCCCAAAACACATTAAACAACATTTACAATTCGCAGGCATCACAAAACGTCGGGAAAGGAAATAGAATTTAAAAAAAAATACAATCATATTCCGTATGCCTTTATGGACTCGTCTCAAGTTTCTGAAGATTCATTTACGGAACGGTTGTGAATAATGTTCATCTCCTTTTGAATTATCTTAGTGAAGGCCTACAAGGCCTACACAATTCCGTACAATCTCAGAGGAACGTTTGAAGCGACCTTGCCGACTTAAATGCCAGTTGAATTATAATAACAGGATATTATTCTAAACAACTAACCTCGTTATGTAATTCACGAACGTTAACTATGCATAGTTCTGTAATGTACGATTGAAATATTAGTTTATTTCCCAATTTATATTTAAAAATGAATTGCTGTTCGTTAGTCTCGCTAAAACTCGAGAACGGCTGGACCGATTTGGCTAATTTTGGTCTTGAATAATTTGTGGATTTAAAGGTAATATATAAAAATGAACAGTACTTCTAGGGGGAAATAATCTAGGAATCAATAAAGGCTAGGAAGTTGAAGACGATTTAGCAAATAATAATTTTGAATTTTCTTAGCTAATATTGATATTCATGCTGCAGTACACATTGACTTGCCGCACAAAAAACCAATAAATAAATAAATATATTGGATATTACACAAAAAGCCATCTAGTCCTAGTATGTATTTATATCAGTTTTAGTACCCATAAAATAAGCTCCGCTTAGTTTGTAAGCGGAGCTTGTTTTATGGTTTTAAAAAGACAAACTCCAAATTATCTAAAATGATATAAAAATATATATAACAGTCAACTCAACTGACTAATCGGAACCGACGGCGACGGCTTAACAGCCTCGGAGAGCAATTTAAGCCGTCGATCCCGGTTGCCATGAACATCTATAACAACTTTTATTGGGGAGTCAGTGTCCTAAAATAAACTGACAACTAGTTCAATCTTTGAATCCCAGTTCGCCCTCAGGGTTTCGGAGGTAATATGCCTGTCGCTTCGTGTTAAAACTGGAATTCAGGTGAAACCGGATCTCTTAACTAATTCATCAATATAAAATTAGCACTTTTTTTGCTTCTCATTTTTAAGTACTTGTAACCTATTTTTGAATTTAAGCTATCACTTAGCTGCATTTCTTACAAATCGTTTTCTCTTTAAAAGAGTTTTATTCCATTGTGAATCAAATCTTGCGAAACTTTTTACTACATTAATGTTCGAAAAGTCTATGACATCATTTCTCGAAGAGTCTTTGTATGACAAACACAATCCGATTACATTATTTGCGTATCCATTGCCGGGTCGACTTATACCGGGTCTTAGAGGGGTCCTACTTTGTTTGGAAACTTTACCGTGTATGCATTTCAACTGGATATTTTCATTCCAGTAAACAGGTGATTTGTTTGTGATGTTTTAGTTCCTTTTGGTGAATTGTTTTGAGAATTGTTTTTGATGTTAGTTAGGAATTGTGTTTGTTTTATTCTGTTTTTATGTAATAGGAGGCAAACAAGCAACAGTAGGCAAGTCAAAAAGCATAAGTGCGTTCTAGATTTGAACTCAAAATCCACTCCACCTGAAATATGCTTCGCTAATCTGACTCACTTGATGAAAAACAACGAAAGATGAGAATTAGAAACATACAGGTCTTACAGATCAAGTGACCATTTCTTTTTACTCAAAAAGGAGCCTGGAACCCTTAACCCCCCCCCTCCTCTATTTATGGGCAGGGGTCAAAGGGTAGCTAAATAGCAAATGTCCATAGATAGTTGTAGGTAGTCATTACCAGTGTTTTATTAGTTCCTATATATTGACATTTAAACCTACAGTCAATAACATACAGCACCTTTAGAAATTCTATCAAGGCAACTATTTTTCGTTGTTCAAATGTCACAAAACAAAAGTCTTGGCCTTTAGTTCTGATCGGTCAGTTCATACTACAGGCTCACTTTTATGTGTGCGTTTTATGGAAACAAAGATTTTTCTGCTGACTCATGTTTTATTTACGGTATATTGTGCTAAGAGCGGTTTAATTATACTTTTATGATTCCACGTTATTATAATTTATTAAGCTAATCTTAATAATGATGTATTAAACTGTATGATAAAGTTTACTGAAATGATAAAAGACATCTGACACGCAACGCCACCTAGTCTCCAACTAAGCAGAGCTATCGCTATGGGATACAATAAATGTAAATACATTTTTATCGAAATACACACCTAACCATTAAACATATTGTAGAAAATACTCAAACTGTTTCAACTCGGAATTTGATCAATAGATGCCACATACATAAACGAAAATAATAAAACCTGAAAAATTATAATTTGGATTAAAGTGAATGATAATATTATAAGATAATTTGGTGGTATTTTAAACATTTTTTATGGAATTCATGTTATGGACTTTCCATTGAATAAGTATTTTTATGGGCATAATAATATCTAATACATATTAGATTCCTTTCAATAAATAATCTGCATTACAAAAAACTAAAATAATACCATTAATCAATAACTTAATAAAACGGAACAAATGCAGCTACAGTGCGCGCAATATTTCATTGGAGAACATGTAGGTACCTAACAAACGTAAAGGTAATATTTCATTTGGACACGTTAGTTTCTACTAGTGAGAGCAGTGCTACTGCTTCTACTACACGTCAGAGTAAAATACTACTACATGGTAACGATTTCCGAAGTCTCTTTTCGGTCTCTGCATTTGCGGAAGTTTAAACCCAGCAAAATCCCGGTATTTGCTAAATCCCTCAGAAATGTACAAATTAAAGTGCAATTGCAACCAATTTATTAGGACTGTCAAGGAATATTAAATTAATTACTCGAAGACTCAATAGTAGTAAAGTAATAAATATTTTTTTATGTCATCCATAGTTTTTATCGACGTCGTCAATATACTTTATTTTATGTTGTGTAATTTGCATTGTTGATTCAAGAGTTTGCCATGTTCCTGATACACTCTTCTCTTCTTTCATATTTATAAGACCTTTCATACACATATACACACTAGCGTATAACGAACCTTTTTAGTTAGGATTTTTTCAGTATGGTGCTATTCTAGTCAGAGTGAGTCTTTAGGGGAATACCCGCACTGGCTTGCTCACTCAACGGGGTTTACTAGGTCTATAAGCCGCTGTACCGAATAAAAAAAAATGTGTTTGTTGAAAGTACTTTTTGGGTTTCATTTTTTTACAAATCATCATCATATAATATAGCAAAATGATCTATAGAAATATTTCTGCATCATTATACTTCTGGGGTCACTCTCACTGACGTAACACGACAACATTTGCTGCCTTGTTGGTCTAGTGGTTAGCGTATGAGGCTGCTGATCAAGAAGTCTCGAATTCGATTCCCGGGTCAGACCAAATATTTGTGTGATCCACAAATGTTTATTTTGGAGTCTGAGTGTTTTTCTATGTATAATATACAAGAAAAAGTATGTTTATGTATTTATATCAGTTGTTTAGTACCCATAATACAAGTTCTGCTTAGTTTGGAAATAGATGACGTTGTGTATAAGATGCCCGAAATATTTATTTATTATTTCATTTATCATATTAGGATGGTCTTCTGCAAGAGAATAGTACCACCGAGCTGGGGCGTTCATGCTGAAATCAGCGTGGTTCCACCACCTTAAATAGTAAAGTTGTACATTTAATGTTAAGGATCCCCAACAGAAGATATAGGTAAATTACTTTCAGAACTAACTTATAACGTTCACGTATTTCCACCCCATTATAAACTTTAATAAAATTATTTAAGTTCTAATTTTCATTAATTATAAATTTCAGTCTTACTGTGCCCTGGTAACATTCTAGGGAAAGCTAATTTTCATTTTATGTTGAAATACCAGTAATACTATTAACGAACTTTATGATAAGTAGATGGTAGGTTATTTCATCGGTTATAAACACAGCTGCTGTCCGGGTTTTGTTGCCCGAATGAGCGCGAATGTTATTCGTAGTATGGATGCCAAATGCAATAAATAATTAACTTATTTCACGCCCGTTTTTGAAACCAAATAAAATACTTGTGTCATGGATGGAAAAGTTAACTACAAAAAGCGTATCCCACTTCAAGCGAAAATAAAATACTATTAGCTATTTAGCTATTTCTTAGTTAGCAAATATCTGCCAAAATATTTATCGTTTTGGCAATTTATTGAGCATGAAAATCGTTTTTTCACCTTCATATCTGGCATTTCAAATCTTTGGTTTTTAAAGACAACTCCTGCTTTAACAATATACATCTTTGTCTCGAGGTACTTTACAAACATACAAGAAACGGACACAAAGAAAACCTAGACTCAGAATAACAATTTGTGGATCACAGAAATAGTACATATTACCGCATATAGGATTTGAACCAACAACACTTGGCGCAGTAGAGAACACCGTGGCGACCACTTAAACCACTGAGCCAACCATACAGTCAGTTAAACACGTGGCCGGGGGTATAAGATATATGGACACGTACGCTAGTTTATACTATAATTTTTTTCACTAATATGTTGTTTTTGCAACGCCTTTAAACTTTCACAGGGTACTTAACAAATTGCCATGCAACTTTGCCAGCACGCTGAAGTACAGAAAAGAACAAAGGACGTGTTTTATAACAAAACATTAATCCTGTAAAGAGAGCCAAACTGTTTATCAAAAACTATTAAACCGAGCATAGTCTTAAAAAGGTAATCACATAGCTTTTATCACTTAGTCGTACTTAAACATTTATTGACTATTCGAATTGATGTACCTTCTCGTCCAGTGAGACACTTAGACTTTAAAAGCTCAATATTTAAAAGAAATAAAAAGGTTTTCTAGCTATTTAGTATTTATAAGGATAAGAGAATATGCAGACAGTGGACAAAGCGAGATGTCAATGCATACTATTCTAGATTATGTAAAAGAGTTAGCACATTTCAACTGTTCACGGCACGTCACCGCCACCGTGCCACTCCGCTCACTATATCTGTTAGATCTCTTTGTGTACTTATACTATTGGTACTATTACATAATAGTATACATACATAATAGTTCTGTCCTTACACTGAGCATAGATATTTAAAATGGACCATAACCGTTTAGATTTCATAAAGACTACGGGAGAACTGAAATTCGAAGGTTGAACTAGTTGTCAGTAAATTTGAGGGTACTGACTTCCCAATAACGATTGCCATAGATGTTCATTACAACCGGGACCGACGGCTTTACGTGCTCCCCGAGGCACGGGTGTGAATCACCGCCAAATTCCAAACTCCAGGCTGCTATTAGGAATTTCCTAAGAAAAACCCAAAAACACTTTTTGGCCCGACCTGGGATTTGAATCCGAGATCTCTTGATTAGCAGACGCCTACGCTGTCCATGAGACCAACGAGGCAGTTAACTATTTTTAAATATACAGTTCTAGGAACTATGAAAATTGGCAAGTACCATCGTTATAGATCAAAAATACAGGCAGAAATCTCCAATCTATACATTTGTAATTACATTTAAAACAAGTGCGAGTCAGACTCGCCCATGAAGGGTTCCGTAGCATCATATAAAAGTTTTTATAGTTTGTTGTAACTTTCATCAATGTTTTAATAATAGTGTTTTGATTGAAAGAAGTGTAAATTGCGGTTTATGATTTATGACGTATTAAAATAAAACTACTTACTAGATCTCGTTCAAACCAATTTTCGTTGGAAGTTTGCATGGTATATATTTTTTTTTTATCACTCTCTTATTTTAGAAATTACAGGGGGGGGGCAACATTTTACCACTTTTGAAGTGTCTCTCGCGCAAACAATTCAGTTTAGAAAAAAATGATATTAGAAACCTCAATATTAGTTTTTGAAGACCTATCCATAGATGTTTATGATGTTTATGATGATGTTTATATTGATACTGAAAAATATCGGAAAATACAGTTACCCTCCTTGTCACCGAAAAATAAAATAATTGTGGAACGAAAAAATCTAAAATAATTGTAATTACCTAATACTAAGATGTCTAACAAAATTTTAGTAGATAAAAAATAAATCTTCAGTGGGTGAGTCCGACTCGCACTTGTCCGGTTTTGTAGACTATCTTCACTCCATTGCATTACCTGTACATTTGCGTCTTCAAAATAACACTATCGGGTAACCATTCATCAACATCATCAACAGTTATGAAATCATAGGGCAATCACAACTGGATATCGGCCTCATCTTAGAAAGGACATTTTGACCTATAATACCGCGCTGCTCAGAGGGATTCGTTACAAGATTGGTTTCCAGCTTTTCTTCTCTTTACAGTTCTGTTGGCCGCTCTTATGGCAGTTTAAACTACGTGGCTTGATGAATTAGGGTCTATCAATCAACAATTCATAGTATCCCACTGCTGTCCTGATAGGAAACTCGATCCCACGGGTTGGGGATTGGGAAGATTTGGGATAAAGATTTATGATTGGGTCATTTAAAGTTGTATGTCTTTAAGCTACCCGAAGGCCTGCAAATAAATTTCACGACTGTTATTCTATGATAACAACCAGGACCCATTGTCGAAGCTTACCTGCTGATTGTTTTTTAATAGGTAACTTGACTATGAGCGGCCCTGAATAGGGTAATAACATTCTATTCACGGATCTTAATCTAACACCACACAGATGATCTCCATATAGTAAAAAAGTGAATTTATTTTTCCCTTTATTTTTACTATAATAGTTAAGTGTTAATACCTGCTTTCATAGTCTAATAAGCGCTGTAAAAGAACCTTTCTTCTACAAAGTTAATCAAATTATAACAACAGGTAGGCAAGATCGTTAAAAGGTACCCTTCTAGATTTTACTACGTTTTTTAGCTCGACACCTAAGAAAAGTTAGATAAACTTTTCTCACCTTATTATTACGGTATGAAAAATGTATTTGAAGTTTTAGAGATGCTCAAATAATGACTGTAAGTTATCTATACAAAAAATAAAATTGGGCTGTCTGTATGTAATATTACAATAACCGCTTTTTACTAAATGCATATGTATGTAGATATAACATATAACAAATTTTGAACATTTAATAATATACCTACTATGACATGCCCTGATTATTTTGTTAATATTGCAATGCTTGAAAAAAGCACTAAGTTATAATTATGTCATTACTGTAACAACAAATTGTACACTTAGTAAGCAATAAATGATTTGATTTGATTTATATACGGTACATATGCACAAAATATTTTTTTACATTAATATTAACATTTTTAAATAATAATTTTTAAATATTTTAAATTTTTTTGCAATATTTTTTTTATGTCTGTCTGTCTGTTTGTTCCGGGTAATCTCTGGAACAACTGGACCGATTTCGACGGGACTTTCACTGGCAGATAGCTGATGATTTAAGGAGTAAGTTAGGCTAGCTAGTAGATAATAATTATATAATAGACAGTATAGACTTAAGCATGTGTATTGTCCACATTGGCAGTGAAGATGGTGACACTCTTGGATGCTTTCCATCAGGCTGAGCAGAGTCATTTTGGCAGCACTATATAAAAAAAAACTGAAGAGTTCATTTGTTTGTTTGCTTGAGTGGTTATTTGTCTGGGAAGTTCAACAAGGCAATCTCGACTAGAAAATAGTGTCCGAATTTAATAATATTGAGTATTAGAAAACCCATTCGACTGCCTCCTTGGTCTAGTGGTCAGCGTATGCGACTGCTGATCAACAGGTCTCGGGTTCGATTCCCGAGTCGGACCAAATGTTTTTGTGATCCGCAAATATTTGTTTCAGACTTTGGGTCTTTTATATGTATAATATGTATGTATTTACAAAAAAAAAGTATGTTTTGTTTATGTATTTATATCAGCTCTGCTTAGTTTGGGCCTAGATGGCGTTATGTGTAAAATGTCTGAAATATTTATTTATAGAAAAAGATTAGATATATATCACACACTACGATAACAGGAGCAAAAAGTATCAATGATTTTTTTGGAATAACGGGAACATTTATTTCCCTTTAGTTAAACAGTCTACTAGTGTTGAATATAGACGTAGTCAATTTATCATTAAGTCTTATATCTTCTTACTCAAACACTTTTGATCGAGTGGTCGTAGCAGTTCATAGGTAATGTTACGATATATCCGTGTGGTGACGGATTATGAATACAAAGTGTCACCACCCCTATTCATTACATGGTTGTCTTAAGAGGCGACTGAAGGAACAAAATAAGCAGTTAACATCACTGCCAGAACTTGAAACAAACCCTTTACCAACCCGTCTGGCCAGCGTGGTATACAAGCCAGAACCTCCTATCAAAAGAGAGGCTTATGTCCAGCAGTGGACTGTTAAAGGCTGTTGATGATTGATGATGATGATATAGTTCACAAATAATAAGACGGGCTTATATTCGACTGGCTATCTTATTGGCTTACTGGCTAGGGCTAGTCTTGAGACCATATGAGCCACAATCTTATCATCTGAGATAACCGTCATTCAACTCCAATTAGCGTTTCCGAGCTTATCAGATGTTAACTAAGTTCCATAATAGAATTTAGTTAATCAGGGATAAAGTGGACTTCTGTGTCAGAGATAATGCCTTTCCGTGTAAGGACGCATATGTTGGAAGTTACATCTGATACTGTTGTATAAATACTAATTACTTTGATGTGTTAATAGATGGTATCAAATGAACAACCCGTCCCACTGCTGGGACTAGGTCTCCTCTCAGGAGAGGATTAGGCCGTCGTAGTAGATGGTATATGGCCATTGACCAGAAATATTATTATTATAAATTATTAATCCACCTTTTTGCTACTATTTATAAGAAAGTATCCAGTGTGTAGTCCTAAGTATATATTTGCATCTGATACAGCTTTTGGTACGATAGCAAATAAAGACGTTTTGATTTCAATTGCCGTGTCAGTCCGGAGTTTGGAAGTTGGGGTTACCTCCCGTGAATTTGAATACACGTAAAATGGATGTTCCTGTGACTGATCTCTCCCCGGTCCTGTCGGTATCCATTCCATCGGATTATAAGAATGAGGAGTGCCACCGTGCACCTGTGTTTGTGCACGCTCACACTTGTGCACTATAACATTATACCGTGTAGTTTGGCTGGTTCCCGTTAAGAGTGGCCACTGTGGCTGAAATTAGCTATGAATAAATTATTACAAAATTACTAATATTACATTTTCTTTAGTTTTTGTTTTCATGATTTCTCAAGATGTTAGGTCTAGAACATTTTTTAAGAGTTGAACTTTCGAACAGCAAATATTTTTTAATATAATGTTTTTTATATCTAAATATATATAAGAATGCCTTTGCGTTGGAACTTAAAACAGTAAGGTACGTCTTAGTGATTGAGTTTCGGTTAATGTTTGTAATAAAATATTCAAATATTTCGGACAACGCCGTCGAGTCCCAAACTAAGCAGAACTTGTAGTGTGGATACTTGAAAATTGATATAAATACATAAACGTACTTTTTTTTTGTAAATAAATAAATATTATATATAGAAAACACCCAAACTCCGAAACAAATATTTGTGGATCACACAAACATTTGGTTCGACCCGGAAATCGAACCCGAGACCTCTTGATCAGCAGCCGCATGCGCTAACCGCTAGACCAACAAGGCTGGCAATGTAAAGAAATAGTTTTATTTATCAGTAATACATTTAGTGAGTACTATATCATCTTCTATAAGTTATTACTCCACAACGGAATGCTGTTGCTAATTTCAAAGCTTAAACTCAAAAAGTTCAATAACATTTTCGTTCATGATTCAAGATCATCATCATCATCAGAATCATTCAAGATTCATATTTTCAACGTCTTCCATCCACGTCATTCCTTAACTGTGTTATTTTACACAGATAAGGACTTTGTAAATTCGTAGTACCGTAGTTGCCTGAACACTAAACAACACTGGCTAAACTTAAAGCTCTTTCATTTGTACTATAAATAATTATAGAGCGCTGGGACTTTATTTTGTTACTGTAATTACGACTTTGGTGCTAAAATATTACGACTCAGACTCGCCTTTCAGGTACTGTACTTAAGATGTTTATGACTTCCTGTGACACAATTGTCTTACATTATATGAGGGTATATTAAACATAGATGTTGCTGCTACTATGTAAGCGTGATGATGAGATGCACAGAATTTGGAAAGTGAAGTTCTCCGTCTGATGAAGAATACGAAGTGTCACTGCACCTATACAGTGTACAGTTTAATGAGAGCCGAATAAGTAAGTATGGGGGACAACATCAATGCAGAGTGAGAGAAGGAAAACTTGAAACAAAAGATGTGCCAACCCCGTTCAGCGTGGTATCATCATCAACAGCCTTTAACAGTCCACTACTGGACATAGGCCTCTCCTTAGATAGGAGGTTATGGCCTACTATACCACGCTGGCCAGATGGGTTGGTATAGGGTTGGTTTCAAGTTTTCCTTCTCTTTGCATTGATGTTGTCTTGCGTAGTTTATCCCTTAGTCGCCTTTTACGACACCCGCGGGATGAATAGGGGTGGTGACACTCTGTATTCTTAATCCGTCACCACACGTAGTATAGTAGGCCAAAAATTCCTTTCTAAGGAGAGGCCTATGCCCAGAAGTGGACTGTTGAAGGTTGAAGGCTAGTTCATATAAGCTAAGCACACTAATACAGAAATAATCTTGGTACCATTACCGTCGATAACCTTTAACAGCGATTGAAAAGTTGCTGGACTTCTGCGAACTGAATAATATACCTAAATATAAACGGTAAATAAATATGATCTGAATCCCTCGGTGAAGCTCAAGAAAAGACTTGTTCAGCTGATATTATTATATAATATTTTACGAAGGTCAAATAATAATTATGTAATGAGTTCATGATCACTTATTTTAGTGTGGGTGTAATTTGTCCATTTGGAATAATAATCACTACCTGATTTAGAGCAGATAACTGTTTGTGTGAAAATCTTAAAAATATTATTTGTCAACTATTTAATTCGCGTGATTCGATTATAGAGTACATTTAAAAAAAAAAACAGTGATATCAATACATTAATTTTAACAATTCAATCAACTTGGCTTGTGTACGTGACAACGATAAACTTCAAAATATTTTCCTATCGGTACCTTGGTCATCTGTACCGCAGGTTTTGACACAAAGAATGTTATCAGCAATTCCGGGAAAATAATATCCTCTGAGAGTGCAGCCATCCTAACGTATTCATTACAGCGGCAGTAATTTGCCGTGGTGACTTTCCTGTAAAAACATCGCACTCCTGTAATGAAGATAATACATTTTTTATATAACATCATTATTTTTTTCCACTATCCCCTTACAAGGAATTCAATTAGAATGATTAGATTCGTTAGGAAATTTGACGTAAATTTGAATTGAAGTGAAGTTATGAAAGGAATTTTATTGAATGTATTGATTGATTAAATAATAGTAAGCACTCATAGACAAGTAGCCGCAGGTGATTAGATACAATCACCTAGGGTAAGCAACATCAGCGCAGTCAGAACCTAGATGGGTGACCGTTTGTGGCATGATATGCTATGAACGTTTCCGTGACCTCCGACGTTAAGCACGACTATCTGAAACGACTGGGGAAAAATCATGTGAAGGTCCAATAACTTTACGTGCTCTACGAGGCACGGGACTTGGAACCCCAATTTCCTAACTTCAGTCTGTAATCAAGTATTTCTATAACCACTACACCCAATAACAATTTTTTGACTCGACTCAGGATCGTCGTAGAGCTTCTCGAATGGCAGTCGCTACCTTAAACTAACGAAGCAGTTGTACTATATTCAAAATTATATATTTATTCAACGATAATCGGATTTTAATAGTAATATGTACTACGAACCTAAATGTTTTTAATAGTTTTGATTAATCACTTTTTTCTCGTTTACTCATTATGCAATGTGTAGATTAATAAGCCTTTCTATAAACTTAGGTTGCTATCTAAGCTTAGAAAATTCTACCATTTTTAAATAGCAATTTAAAAGTAAAATAAAGACAAAACAAAAGACCTCCTGTAAATTGAATAAACCCAAGACAAACGGAAGGATATGACAAAATTATTAGGGTTCCTAATAGTTGTAGTGGCCTAAAAGAATACAGCTCCTTTATTTTACAAGTCTCGTAAAGAATTCACAAAAGAATGTAAAAGAAAACAGCTGCTGGCAGGCTTATTTAATGCTTGGATTATTAATTGTTACATAATTTTCTTTATTTTTCTTTCTGACTGACTGTTTCTTTATTTAAGTAAGACAACGCTTTGTATTGTAGGAGTTAAAGCTTTGAAAAATACTGAAAAATGTACGACAGAGATCAACGTGTTTAAAAGTAACTGAGCATCTATTTAGTTTTATACTCCAATTACAATTTAAGGACGACTAAACAGGACTGAACTGGACGAACGAAACAGGGAAACTAAAAAAACTTAACAAAAAAAAACTAAGTTTAACAGCCGACACTTTCCTTTTGTTAGAAGGCTTAAACAAAAGATTGCTTCTTTAAAATAAACTATTTATTTATCTGTGATACAGTAATGAGCGTAGTGTTACTGTATTTGTTTTTTTCAAGACAATTGTTGTTCAAAGAATACTATGTTTATAAAGCTGGAGACTTTACAAATGTACATGAACAGACACAAAGAACCACCCGACTTGGAACAACAATCCATGGATTCAGCAAAGTGTCTTGTCCTATGTAGCGATCGAATATGGAACTGCTTAGATCACTACGCCAAGTCAAAACTATCAATATAGAAAGTAGTATTGTTTTTTAGTGATTCAACGAATCAACGAATCAAAAATAGGTAATTAAAACTTATTTTTTCTTCTTTTTTTTTTCTTTTTTAATTACTTCTTTGAATGAGACATTAATTAATGAAGGTTGGCATCTAGCTTCCACATTTAGTCTTCTCTTTAACAACCTGAACAATTTGGACGTTATTCTCCGTACTCGTTCATTCAAAGATATATTGTACCCATGAGTTCCTTTCACGATAATGTCTCTTCTCCTGTATTTATTGCGTCGTTTTCTTGACACTGATTTAGCGATATAAATACTCTTAATTTCTACTCACAATTTTTTGTTTGAAATTTTCTGGTAAACGAACATTCTTTCACTCACTAAAGTTTACTGCATGAACATTTTACACACAACGCCATCTAGTTCCACACTAAGCAGAGCTTGTATTAAGGGTACTAGACAATTGATATAAATACATACACATACTTTTTTATTTTACACACCCAAACGCCGAAAGAAATATTTGCGGATCACACAATCATTTTTTCCGACCCGGGAATCGAACACAAGACCTCTTGATCAGCAGCCGCATGCGCCAACTACTAAGTCAGCGAGGCAGTCAAATAGTTTATTATAAGATCAAAATGATAAAATTTGAGCGAATAAGTCAAACAAATCAGCAGTTATAATAGAGTAAGAGCCCAGAGCGATCAGACATAACTTATTTTCACATGGATGAAACCTTAACTACTCAGTAGCGTCTAGTGTACTTTTAAATACCTGCGTGTTTGTGGAACTAGATCTGTGACACCTGGGCAGATATCAGGTGAGAAAGGTAACTAAAAATAAGAGTTATCTAACTTAAATTAGTATGGCTGATCTTTATATATATTATGTAGAATATTATTCTAAACTAGTTTCATAAAGTGTCAGACACTTTTCATGGACCAGAGCTTGTGTCAGACGCTTTAAAGATCGACAAAAAATTAATGAACTTTACTTATTTTTACATGTCTGATTTTTTAATATGTTATTAAAGTAACTATTAAAAAGTTACATTTCATCAGTCAGACAAATTCGAGTGACCAAACATCCCTTAAACACAAAAATTATTCAGCCGGGAGTGCGATCATCATGCTATTTCAGAGCGAGTGAGACGTCCACAGCAACTTGGATCCCGTTTTCAGGGTTCCATAGCCAAATGGCAAAAAACGGAACCCTTATAGATTCGTCATGTCTGTCTGTCTGTCTGTCTGTCTGTCCGTCCGTATGTCACAGCCACTTTTTTCGGAAACCATAAGAGCTAAACTTTTGAAACTTGGTAAGTAGATGTAATCTGTGAACCGCATTAAGATTTTTACATAAAAATAAAAAAAAAACAATACATTTTGGGGGTCCCCATACTTGGAACTGAAACTCAAAAAAAATTTTTTCATCGAACCCATACGTGTAGGGTAGGGTATCTATGGATAGGTATTCAAAAATGATGTTGAGGTTTCTTATATCATTTTTTTCTAAATTGAATAGTTTGCGCGAGAGACACATCCAAAGTGGAAAAATGTGTGTCCCCCCCCCTCTAACTTCTAAAATAAGAGAGTGATAAAACTAAAAAAAATATATGTTGTACATTACCATGCAAACTACCAACGAAAATTGGTTTGAATGAGATCTAGTAAGTAATTTTTTTTAATACGTCATAAATCGTAAACTGCAATTTACTGCATTTTTTTTTAATTTATTTATTTATTTATTCTAATGACTGCGTCGATGATTGCGATGATTAGGAGATATTTGCTGTAATTAATCATAGTGATATTTTTGTGGTAGTGGTAATATTTTGTTTATATCTTATTATATATAACTATATAACTGGTATCTTTTTTAACTATATATAACTGGTATCTTTTTTAACTATATATAACTGGTATCTTTTTTACAATAATATAAAGATATTTCCTTATAAAATAAAATGGATCCTCATATATTCACCTATCACAAATACATGCAATAAATGAATTCACTTTAATATTTAATAATTAACAACTTAATGTTGAAGCCCATGTTATTGAAACAAGAATGCGAAAATCTTAGATTGAAATTAGTAAGTATTTTCATTACATTTATTTTTTTTACTCGATGGGTTCGATGAAAAAATTTTTTTGAGTTTCAGTTCCAAGTATGGGGACCCCCAAAATGTATTGTTGTTTTTTTATTTTTATGTAAAAATCTTAATGCGGTTCACAGATTACATCTACTTACCAAGTTTCAAAAGTTTAGCTCTTATGGTTTCCGAAAAAAGTGGCTGTGACATACGGACGGACAGACAGACAGACAGACATGACGAATCTATAAGGGTTACGTTTTTTGCCATTTGGCTATGGAACCCTAAAAAACGGGATCCAAGTTGCTGTGGACGTCTCACTCACTCTGAAATAGCATGATGATCGCACTCCCGGCTGAATAATTTTTGTGTTTAAGGGATGTTTGGTCACTCGAATTTGTCTGACTGATGAAATGTAACTTTGTAATAGTTACTTTAATAACATATTAAAAAATCAGACATGTAAAAATAAGTAAAGTTCATTAATTTTTTGTCGATCTTTAAAGCGTCTGACACAAGCTCTGGTCCATGAAAAGTGTCTGACACTTTATGAAACTAGTTTAGAATAATATTCTACAAAATATATATAAAGATCAGCCATACTAATTTAAGTTAGATAACTCTTATTTTTAGTTACCTTTCTCACCTGATATCTGCCCAGGTGTCACAGATCTAGTTCCACAAACACGCAGGTATTTAAAAGTACACTAGACGCTACTGAGTAGATAAGGTTTCATCCATGTGAAAATAAGTTATGTCTGATCGCTCTGGGCTCTTGGACCATAAACTTTGCAGCAATAACAACTGACTGACTACAAAGTTGAAATATATATTTCGTTACCAGATGCCAAATTTCGTTACCAAATAAGGTTAGTAAGTAGTATAATTAGTAGCAAGGTCTGACATAAGTCTATACTTATGTCAGACCTTTCTCGTACTCACATGTAGATGCATAGATAAAATGAAAGAAAGAAAAGAGGAAAATGGAGAACTTGCACCTAAATATAGCACCAAAGTCACAACAGTTGATGATACTTGATATACACATGACAGTCCCTAAAACCTCATATCCCTACAAACGTAAGCAACGATATGCTCGTCTTACAATCAAAAGTTACTCAAATGACACAGTCATAAGTAACCGAACTCATGTCACAAAGATAGAGATCTCATGTCAGATGTTTCCAGATAGGTATTGTTCATGCTGTGAGGTCAACCACAATTGATGTACTAAGCCCAACAGCGGGAATAGTATGGATGTGTATGTATGTTTATATATATGTAAAAGTTTTATTTTATTCTATATAACAGGAACTATATTCTAGATGTTATTGTTTAGATTGTATATACGTAGTTAAAACATTGTATCACGAATTTGCATTCATGGATTAACATGTATATTCGAATTTACATCGCTTTTATGTTGAATATAGGGAGCTACATCTACCAACAAACTGAGATAACAGTTTGGCACAAGTATTGTGTGTAAGTAGAAGCAGTACTATTATTTGAATAAATTATTTTTATTATTATTTTTGTTGAATTTGATATATCTCAGCATTTGCTGGTTGTGGTTTAGTGACATTTAAGGACTAACTCAAGTAAATGCCACGATTTTTTAGTTGATAATTCTTATTATTATTATTATTAAAACTCCAAATAATTATTTTATATATTATTTTATATATCTATTCTCTATATCGCAATTAATGTTTATGAAGTGTAACAAAAAGTATTACTCAACTGCTTGAGTGAAACGTTGAGTGAATGCTAATTACCGTTTTCAGTCAAAGAAAAAGTAATTACGCCTACACAAACAAAATCGGTGCTATTTAAAAAACGTCAGATCTATGAGAATTTTTTGATTCAGTCAATTTTAACGTTTGCGTAAAGTAAAATATTTTTACTATGTAATGTAGCCTTGTCAGTTAATCAAAGTTACGTTGAATAAATTTACTTAGATTCAAAGTTATTCTATTTTTTTGACATAAAACAATTTACGAGTTGACTGAACAAACTACCCTACAGCGCTCTTTGATAAATTAAACTACAAGAATGACTATCTGCTTTTAACTTACAAGAATTTATTCTCACAGTTCTATAATTAATTTTCTTCCGTTCTTGGTACAATTATTTGAAAGAAAAGAATGTAGCCTACGAACGTAACCTAACAAATTGTCACAATTCTTTAAAAAGTGCAAATATTTGTAGGCGTATCTATGTATATCCTAACGGTTATGAGTGTTTTAGATTCTAAACTTCTGTGGTTTAGCAAATATTAAGAATTTTTCAAATGTTTGGGAATGATGTTCATAATTTATAATTATAATTCCCTAAAAAAATTATAATAATAATTTAATTGGTTCCAAAACATAAATACAGGGTTTCATCCCTGGATCCCACACTAGGATTCCCTGTGTCGTGGGATCCAGTCTCTTTCTGTCCGATTGGAGGTGCATCAAATCATGACAAACTTACTATATAACAATTCATTCATTCATTTGTCGTTCCTCTCCAATTACTGAAGATTGGACATCAGCCCTGAAAACATCGCTTTGTCCCTGGCGAGGTGAAAGAGTTCCGCGGCGCTCTTGACTCCGGTCCACTCGCGGATGTTTCGAAGCCACGATTTTTTTTCTACGGCCTACTCGACGTTTCCCCGCAATTTTGCCCATCATAATGAGTTGCAGTAAATTGTATCTCTCGTGTCTGAAGACATGACCGAGGTAGGCAACTTTTCTTGTTTTGATGGTCATCATCAACTTGCGGGTTTGACCGACACGTGTTAGAACCTCAACATTGGAGATTTTCTGAGTCCAGCTGATCGAGAGCATGCGTCGGTAAGTCCACATTTCAAAAGCCTCAATACGTTTACGAAGGTCTTCTTTAATAGTCCAAGCTTCGCAACCATAAAGGGCTATGGGCCAAATATAGCATTGCAGTAGACGAGTGCGCAGGGGAATACTGAGGTTGCGACTGGAAAGTATTGATCTCATTTTACATAACAATAAAGAAAGCAAAAGAAAACAAATCAATTAAATTAAGCAAATAAAATCCGCTGAACAAAATATAAATAAAAATAGACGAAGGAAGTGCTGCATGTTTGTGTGTGTGTGTGTCTGTGAGTCAAATTAAATAGTGTGTAACTATGACACATTGTCTGTATTCCCAATGAGTGTGGTGACCCCCACTATTGAATACTTCCCATTAGACAACTCTAACAGGCTTTAAAACAAATACATTTAAATGGCTATTACCTCAGAATTCTGACATTTGAAGTCAAGACAATTTCAAAAATAAACAGTTTTTAAATAAAACGTTCAAATATGAAGAAATAAATCGATTTCAGTTGGTAGAAAATTAAGGAATAAAGAACAGAGTTATTTAAAATTAATTATAATCTAGAAATGTTGAAGTCGCTGTTACGTTTTTAAAAGTTAAGTATATCGTAAGGTATTAGTGGAGATTGTAAGTGCTTAAGTACTAAGAGGCACTTGTTCGTTTTTAACGAACTTTTTACTTGGAAGAAAAACTTTTAAATCCTTCTTGGGTCAGCTCACAAACAATGCGGTGTTTTCAGTTTCTTTACTAAGAAAGTTGGGCTTATTAAATTGTTTTTTTTTCGTAACGTTTCAATATTAATTAATTAATTTAAAAAAACACTAAATATGACATATATGTATATTTTTTTTGCGTGTGGTTACGGATTAAGATTACCGCGTGTCACTATTCATCCCGTGGGGGTTGTAACAAGCGACTAAGGAATAAACTACAATATCACTGCCAATGGAATAAAAACTTGAAACAAACGATATACTAATTACCAACCCGTGTGGCCAGCTTAGTACATTAGGCCTTAACCACTTTTCTAAAGAGAGGCCTACATCTAATAGTTTACTGTCAAGGCTATTGTTTTTTATGTATATTAAAGCCCACCAAAGTGACTCTACTCTGCCTGATGGAAAGCTCGAGTAGAATCCAGGAGTAGGGGTCACCATCCTCATTGTGATTACATACCATGGTGACCCACACCATGGCGGCTTAGTGTGATATTTCTGCATCTTTCTCCAGGCCTCAAGAGGAAGCAAGAATGATGCAGAACGATTGGTCCTCCGGTCTCACATTCACAAACGAAATACTTTTCAGTTGGTCTTCTGTGTGAGGGTAGTACTGCCCTGTAGAGCCGGCTTATTCATGCTGAAATCAATGTGGTTCTACTACCTACTAGACTGATGATGAAAATGATGAATACATTTCAATTTGTTGGTCTGCCTTGTTGGTCTAGTGGTTAGCGTATGCGGCTCCTGATGAAGAGGTCTCGGGATCGATTCCCGGGTC
This sequence comes from Phragmatobia fuliginosa, assembly GCA_932526445.1. Classification (NCBI taxonomy): domain Eukaryota; kingdom Metazoa; phylum Arthropoda; class Insecta; order Lepidoptera; family Erebidae; genus Phragmatobia; species Phragmatobia fuliginosa. The sequence continues at coordinate 1,025,383 of OW052063.1, read as the reverse complement.
GGACCAAATATTATTTGTGATTCACAAATATTTGTTTCGGAGTCTGGGTGTTTTCTATGTATAATATGTATGTATTTACAAAAAAAAAGTATGTTTATGTATTTATATCACTTGTCTAGAACCCATAATATAAGCTCTGCTTATCTTGGGACTAGATGATGTTGTACAAAAGAAAAAGAAAAAAAAGAAAAATATTAATTTATCTCTCATCAGTACTATAGTAATATATTGGCTAACACTCAGGACTAAGATTCGTAGGACAGCAGCAAAATGTACAGGAATCGCACAGTGTACTGGACAGGATTTTCTCTATTAGCTACTACTTACGATCACGGCATCGCAAGACTAAAATTTATATCACATTTAAAAAATATTAGAAACTTCTATAAAAGAAAAATTAAAAAGGCAATTGAGTAAGATATCAATACATAATTAAGCATGGTATGTATTTAATCAAATTCACCTTAATCTTGGCAGAGAACGTCTTCCCGGAGCGACCTGACAGTACAATTTAATTATACCACAAGTTTGATATAAATCATAAGAGCCAGTTTATTACGAGATTAATTCTGCAATGACGTCACGGATGACGTAATGAAATTCCGCAGTGATGCGCTGCGCCCGCGTTACTGTTCGGTTTATTAATTTAGTTTTAATTACCTATTGTTGTAAGGTACATTGTTTGTGGAGTATTGTAGCAGTGTTAATAAGGACAATATCGTTTTTCAAATTTTAAATTCAAAATTCTTTATTCACTTAGGATGCAATACATCTCTTGTGACAGGTCAAGATTCTACATGTACATTTATGCCATGTTCGCAAACAATAGGTAGAGCCGGAGAAAAGAACATGGCAATAAAAACTCGCGGCCACTCCTTTCAAATCGCCAATGTTTACATAGTTTTAATGTTTATAAACCTGATATGGGGCCGTTCGTGTGGTACATAGCTTTTTTGTTTTATATTTTTGTGAAATGTGCTTTTATTATGATGTATGCATCACAATATATAAATTAGTTTATAAACAAGATACAAGCGAGATCGATCTGAAAATCTTTGAGGTTTTTGATGGAGACTTAGAACATCCTGTAGCATCTGTAATTTTAAACATAGTAATAGTTTGAAATATTTGTAATAATTGCTGTCAAACAAAATATAGTAATGCAATCAATTCTAACCTAAGTATAAGAAGTACTCTTGACGCGATAATTTTTAGATCAAATAACTATATTTAAGATTATCTCTTTAAAATAACTAGTCTTTAAATATTCAAGCAATATAGATACAATCTTTCAAACTCGTTCGAAGAATCGTATGTTTATAAAGCGTACAATGTAAATAAAACCCACAGGCTCGAAATGTAAAGGGATACATCAAAAGGATTTTTTTTCTCTTTTTAAATCTGCTTTCATTCGTGAACAGTGTATTTAAACAAATTCACTAAGCTTAAAGCTGTCTTAATTACGCAGTGCTTGCGTAGTGATTTTGCGTACAAGTTTGTAAGGGAGCAAGTATGCGGGCCGTCCGCAAATAAACTGCGGCCTATATTCTTACCGTGTATGCTGAGTTTAGTTCCCACAAAGCTTTTTGCTTACAGTTTAAGTTTCTAGACCTTTCTTTATTTAGAAATACAAATTTTAATAATTTTTTCCAACATCCTAATATTTGATATATGATTTATTCATTTTATTATTTAAATGATATCTTAAATAATACCTTTTAAAGCAGAAATCGATCAGAGTGGTGTGCAATGCGAGAGGCTTTTGTCAAGCAATTGACAGCGATGGGCTGATGATGATAATGATAATGATGAATATACCTTTATACAAAAAGAAGTTTTACCTCCTTGGTAAAGAGAGGCCTATGTCCAGCATTGGTCTAATAAAGACTGTTGTTGTGAAGAGGATGTACTATATATACGAGTATGCAGAAGTTCGGTTGTAGGGTAGAAAGTATTACAAGAAACTAACTGATACTTTAACAGTCCACTGCTGGACATAGACCTCTCCTTAGAAAGGAGGTTTTGGCCTACTATACCACGCTGGCAAAACGGGTTGGTATGGGGTTGGTTTTAAGTTTTCCTTCTTTTTGCATTGATGTTATCTTGAGTAGTTTATCCCTTTTTAAACAAGACAACTAGTAATTAACATTAAAGTTCAGGGCTTAATGTCAATAAAATTTCAAAATATTCCCGAAAAAAAAAGGAAGCTTCTAATCAGAGATAGATAAATACTGCAAATTAGATTCATGTCTCACTAACCCGTATTACACAAAGATAAGAATGACGATTATCTCATCTTCTAGAACTTGTCTTATTCTCAAGTTAACTCGAATAAAAAAAATCTTCCTCAAAAGTGCTTTTTTATATCATATGTTTGTGAGTTGAATTCTTGCGTATCACACACACACACACACACACTAAGGAACCCGAGACCTCTTGATCGGTAACCGTATACGCTAACCACTAGACCAATAAGGCACTCAATTAAACTATGATGAATAAGAAGCCCAAAATCGATCAAAGTGGTGTGCAATGGGAGAGGCCTATGTCCAGCAGTGGACTGATATAGGCTGATGATGATGATGATGATGAATATTCAAATTAAATATTGAAGTTTTTGCAGAAAATACACCATACAAAATATATTTCTATGAAATAAGTATTTATTGTACTGTGGATCATACATATAGTTAAAAGAACAATGAAATTAATTTTATGTGATAAAAATCCGTCTAACAATTGAGTAAGATGAAACTTTGAGCATATGATGCTTCGCTAATTGAAATGGGAAGCCAACACCATCATTATTTACCTCTGAGAAGTTAATGATGGAGAACTTAATACTTAAAAACATCCTATTTAATGCATAGCTTATTCAAAACGCTCAAAGCCAACTGGCTTGGAAACAATCATCGAGAATAATATAATAATAAATATTTTGGACATCTTACACACAACGTCATCTAGTCCCAAAATAAGCAAGCTTGTGCAACATACACAACTGATATAGTTACATAAACATACTTTTTTTCTGTAAATACATACATATTATACATTTGAGAACCCCCAGTGTCCGAAACAAATATTTGTGGATCACACAAATATTTGGTCTAACCCGGGAACTAAACTCAAGACCTCTGGATCAGCAGCCACACACGCTAACCACTAAACCAACAAGGCAGTCGATAACAATAAGCAACGATGTCGTGGTCAGTACCTAGATGGGTGACCGTTTGCGGCATGATATGTTATGAGCGTTTCCGTGATACGGTCACGTTAAGCAGTCGGCCCCGGTTGTTATCATAAGATCCCCAGTCTGTCCCCAGTCCCCAACCTGCACTCGGCCAGCGTGGGGACGTATGGCCTTAACCCTCTCCTGGGAGTAGACCCGAACCCAGCAGTAGGTCATTATGGGTTGTTATTGATGACGATATTCGATTGCATTACAGCTAGTGTCACAATAATAATAATTTTATATTTAGTTCATTTACAGGATGGTTATTTTAAGTGTTATTATTTATTAACTAGAGGCATGTGATAACCAAATTTACCTACTGAATGAATCGAGTAGAGTTGACCTACCGTATAACTTCTTTTTTCTTTTTATAAAAAGACAACTCCCGCATTGGGAATATAAATTCCTGTGTCTCGGGGACTTTAAACATACATGAAATGGACACAAAGAATACCCAGACACAGAACAACAAATTGTGAATCACACAGTGTTGTCCTACGTGGGATTTGAACCCACGACACTTAGCGTGGTAGGAAGCGGCATGGCGACTGCTTAAACCACTAGGCCAACCGTGCTTTCGTACCAAATATTTTCAAAACCTTAGTAATGTGGTAGGTACTAATAAGTATACTAACTGTCAGCATGTAAGTAATAGAGTTAGGGTTCTAAGTAATGCCTAGATAGATTAAAAGAAAAATTACAAAAAAAGCCGTGTCATGTAGCACCTTGTTCTGAATGTAGTACCGTCGGAACATATGGTGTCTAAGCAAGCAATGTTTAGTGGTTTGAGAGCGTCTGAAAGATTCTTTCATTTATAAAAGAAACTTGTGTTTGTAAACCGTCTTTAAGCTAGAGGAGCTTTGTATAATCTTCTTTCATTTGGAGTCTAGCACTCTCAAGAAATTAATTTTCTTGTTTGTACCTAAGAGAGAGGAACAACTTTCTTGCCGTTTGATACAAATTAAGTTTGTGTATAAATAGAAAATATATTTTAGAGATATGCTTGAATATGTAGTTAATTAGATTGTTTCATTAAGATTTTAGAACAAATTGCAAAAGTGTTAAAAACAAGGAAAACATTGTAACAATATATACATGCATATTCGGCGGATTGGTTACAACAATAGTTGCATAACATCATTGCGACCCGTCTTATCGTCTGAACGAAGAACGAACGAACGAAACTCGCTTTGAAAGAAAATGTGAACCTGATAGACATTGAACCTGTGAAAGAACTATTACTTTTCTACTCAAAAGCTTCTCGTGTTAACTGTGGATGAAATCAGAAGTTTCGCTCAGAAAGTCACTACAATACAATGTGATTTTGCAGAGCTTGCAGAAATCTGAACCATAAAGAAATCTATGTTACGAGGAAATTTTTTTGTGTGCTATTTCGTCGAATATTTTGGGGGGAACTATAAGGAAGAAAGAAATCGATTACTTAAAATTATATTTATAAGAATAGTGGCGAACTAACGTTCTCCAATGATTTTTAACAAAAAAATAAATTACGTAATAACTACAAAAGATTTTGTTTTTAACTTTCCATTTATTGCCATTCAATATTTTATTGGCAGTAGTGACTAGATAGAAATAACAACAAAAAAAATCTGCTACATAAAACATGTGAACTGGATCCTTAATGTTCTTTAAAACTTAAAACCAAAATAATCACATTGAATTTATCAGTGTTGTACATTAACTGCACCAAAGTGCACTTAGAAGCTTAAACTTCGGCCAAAATAACTTACACGTAAATTGAATGTGGTCGCCAAAGTGTGCAGCAGTCGTTATCCACCACTAAGATACGTTAAAATGTAGCGAAAACAGCAAATTTGTCGTCGCCACTATAATTCTATAACTCAACAAATTTCTACGTGTTGCGTTGGTTTAATCTGATGTGTTTAGAAATATTCTGGGAAGATTTTGCTTTGAAATACTCTACTGCTTACATGTCTTAGACGATGAAGTGGATTTGTAAAAATGAAGTATGTGAAGTGAAGCTGTGCAAGATGGTTGTGAATGGTGCAGAATATAAGCTATTTAGACAAATCTAATTGGATCACTAGTAAGTACTGACTAATAAAGTAAAACGTATACGAAAGCGCTCCAATTATAAGCAAACCAAAGCTGCGCAGGTCTCTATTTTTTAATTATTTCAGGTGATTTTTGGGTATACTTACAAAATCAACTCTTTGGGATTTTGATTTGAATGTAACTACCCCTGAAAAGGAGAACTTAGGTTAAAAATAAATAATAGCTTTAAAAAACTAAAAAACACGCTTTTTATAGAAATCCAAACTAAAAATTAAAAAATAAATTGAAATAAAATTAAATTAAAAATAGTGTTCAAATTTCAATAAATATAAATTAATACGTGTAAATAAAGAAAAATGTATTTTATTTAAAAAAAAGCGTGGGGTGCATGGTGTCAATAGTTATAAGTATTTTATTGAAGGATATGGGTAGTGATTATCATTTTGATATTATCTTAAAAAGCACCCCACGCTTTTTTTTAAATAAAATACATTTTTCTTTATTTACACGTATTAATTTATATTTATTGAAATTTGAACACTATTTTTAATTTAATTTTATTTCAATTTATTTTTTAATTTTTTGTTTGGATTTCTATAAAAAGCGTGTTTTTTAGTTTTTTAAAGCTATTATTTATTTTCTATTTTTTAGTTTGGTTTATTTATAATAGCTTGTCTTTTTAATTTTAAACTATTGTTTGTTTTAATCTACTATTAATTCCGTGATAACTATAAGTACCTGTAATTATTTTCAGTCGTCAATGTACACAGTGAGACATAACGGTATGTTCATTGCCAAACAAGTGATATTGACAAGTCTTACTACGTGTTACTTCGTAATCGAATCATTTCATCTAATGCTGCTCTGTTACATGGAGTTTGACCTGTTAGCTTTGAGCAACCAAGTTCTTCAATTCTAATTCCGTCCAAAGATCTTCCACGACTAAGTGCTACATAAGCTTGTCCAGCTGCAAACAGTCGAGAACCTAGATAAATGACTGCATGATGAACTGTACAGCCTTGCATCTTGTGGACGGTCGATGACCAACTCAGAATCAATGGCAACATTCGTCTCTCGGCAGTTTCATAGCTGCTCTGTATTTTGCTGGAAATCGTACCGATATTGGTTTAATTACGTGAACACCATCTTGACCGAAAACGATAGGTACTGACGGAATGTCTTCTGCATATAATTGACCTCTGCGAAAATTTGGCTATATAATTTCTGTAATAAAACCCATGTTACCATTTACTAATTCTTTTGACACGTCAATGTTCGACTTCAACATTGCTGCTCTGGCTTGGTCTGATTCTGAGGCTCGGATCTCAGCCATGGAATCACGCACTTGCTGCAAACGAGATGCTCTGACTTGGTCTGATTCAGAGACTCGGATCTCAGCAATGGAATGACGCATTTGCTGCAAGCGGATTTCTCTGGCTTGGTCTGATTCTGAGGCTTGGATCTCAGCCATAGAATCACGCACTTGCTGCAAACGAACGGCTCTGGCTTCCTCTGACTGTTTAGCTGTATAATTTCTAATATAAAGCGTTGTTTTCTTCTGTAACGCTGTAGTAACTGTTGAGTAGTATCTGAAGAACTAGTATTCTCAGTCATGGATAGTGGTTGTGAGTATAAATGTGCAAAACCGCGTGTAAAAGTAAGTGTAAAGATAGGAGAATGTTCAAGTGTTAATAAATGCTAGCAATAAAATAATTTATCATCCTGTTCGACTAAAATTTGGTAAACTAACAACTAAGTAGCTAACAGAAGTTTCGATATCTTCAGCATTACTTTTAGCAGCTTCTAGGACACATTTTAAAGCACAATCTACCTTCAAATCAGAGACATTAAACTGAAATGGTTCACACTTCTGTTTCTTTACTGTGGGAAACATTTCATGGAAGTACTTTCTTTTAGAATATACTTCCTTGGAAATTTGACGGGCAGTTGGTTTACCCCATTGTTGTTCTTGGCTGATCTTCGTAAAACTGTTTTCATTATTTACATTGATATATTATATATTATTTATGAAGTATATAAGTGCTGCAATGTGCTTTCATTTCCCTCTCTTATTATAAACACAGTCGCACAAAGCACTCTCAACATGATAAATTGTGTTTAGCTGTAATTAAATTGATTTGTTAGACATCGTCTGTCTCCGGTTGAGAAATGATTTCGTGGGTGATTGCACGAAACCCCGTTTTAGTCACCAGTGGACTCATTTCCCACGGAAAATTACAATTTTAATGTTATTGGCAATAATTTTACTAACTACCACCGTCCAAAATTGTCTAATATAGTAAAATAACAGAAGATTTCATTAATTTTCTTCACAATATTTACTTGTTGCTTGACAACGGTGACAATATTGTTCAATCATAATCGCCACCTGTCATGTGGCGCTGTCGTCGCGCATGGATAGATGAAAATAATATAAAATAACAAAAATCTTACTATGCAAATTGATATAATTTTATCAAATTAGTGTAATGTCATCGGTCCTCGATAAATGTACAAAGTTTGAACGAAATCTGGCCGTTGAAAGTGGGTCAAAATCGCGCCCAAAGGAGTCGGTTACAAACATACAAACAAACATACAAACAAACATACAGGTGAAGCTAATATAAAGCGTGTAATAATTAGCAAGGCTCTACTAAACATGAATGGCCAAAAATGAATTTCAAAATTCAAATAAAAAAAAAACAAAAATCTTGCTCAATTCGTGTTCAAGTCAAGCTCTTGGTAGCCATTAGTAGCAGAATCTTCCTTTCCAACTTTACATTAAATATTGTGCTATTATGATCAAAAAACTGAATGAGCCCTTGTCAATACGATCATTCTTTGAAATTCACGAACGCACATAATGGTTCCCCTGTCAAGGTATTCAAAGCCTTTGAAGAAAACTTTATACATACGCGAGATATTTACAGGAATAAGTTGTCAGGATCGCTGGCATTTGTTATGGGGTTTTACTCACAACACATTCTGTTTGGTAAATTGTAAATTCAGATAAAATGAAACTTGTTGCTTTGTTAACTAGTAATGTTTAATTTATGTTTACATACCTTTCAGATTTAATTATCTCATTGATCAATGAAGAATTTAAGATATGAGTAATTTTGCGTATACGGTTTCTTTGTAAAAAAATTATGTAAAATAAACTTAATAAAAATGTCTTGGGACCCTTCATATACGACCGTATCATCTCAAATCAGCTTGTAATAAGATAAAAAATAATGCTTAAAAATGTAATTACTTATTTCTAAATACATGTTAAACATGGTACATAATTACATATAAGTTAGTATTCAGTATGTTCCTGATATAAATATTTTCTGAATAAAAACTTTACCACAAGAATTCGAATTCAGACATTGGGATCGATAACTGATTTACTATAACCATCAGATACACACGCTTGTTGCCATTGAAATAACGAAACAAACTATTTGTGTATGTTCTTTTCTAATTACACGCTTTATATTAGCTTCACCTGTATGTTTGTTTGTAACCGACTCCTTTGGGTGCGATTTTGACCCACTTTAAACTTCCAGATTTCGTTCAAACTTTGTAGATTTATTGAGGACCGATGACAATACACTAATTTGAAAAAAAAGTAAAAATAAAAAAAAACGTTTAAACAGTTTAGTCTAGGAAAAAAAATAGTTTTAAAAAACTAAACAAACACGCTTTTAAACTAAAAATTAGAAAATGATTTTAATGTAACAACGCGTGGGGTGCTTTCTGAAAATAACGTCGCCCCAGGCTTTGTTACATCAAAATTATTTTTAGTTTCAAAGCGAGTTTTTTTACTTATTTTAAACTATTTTTTTTAACATGATAGCTATTGGATGAATCTAAGTTAATAGAGAACTGAAGAGTAGTAACCTGTAGAGAGTTTACGGGATATACCTCAGCTCAAGTGAGCCAGAATAAATGATGCGTTGTCACGTGTTCCGGTTCGAGACACCCTTGGGTCCCTTACGTTGGTCTGAATATTAGATTTACTACAGATCTAAATCTTACATCACAGTCACGGTCTGAATTTCTACTCTGTGAACATTTTAAATTTGAAAAATAATGCATTGGCAATCGGATAGAGAAGTGGTTTGTTTGACGGACTTATCTGCCAAAGGTTGCAATTATTCGATTAGAACATTTTCGTGCGTCATTATTTGACTTTTTTGGCTATAAATGACTTTTTAGCAAAAACTTGTAGAGCCAAATGAAGAGAAAAGCAGAAAATAATAAGCTATTATTACTTAACCTAAATAACCAACTGCTTAAACTAGTGTAAGCATACCTGGGGTGCTGGCTAGAAAACCTCCTCGTGGTGCACCCTGGAAACGCTGGCGATAACGCTGTTCCTCCTCATTTCCTCCGCGTTTTCTGGAGGAGAGGATTATCGCCAGCGGCTAATATTCTAGCAGGAGAGGAAGCCATGCCATCGGCTCTCGGGCAAGGCCTGGTCCAGCGGGGCGGGCGTTTCCGCCGGTTCCCCTGCTGGCTCTTCGCTCTTCGGAGCAAGGAGGAGGTTAACCTCATTAAAAAACCGAAGGTGGGACCCTTCATGGGTCGGAGTTTCTCCCGCTGTTAGCGGTGGCGAAAGGAGGGTGGGCTCGGCGTGTACTTACACTACCACCGAGCAGGCAGGGGGACGTAGTTCTCCTGCCACCGTCGGCATAGCGTAATCCCGGCTCTGTCCGGGGACGTGGGTCTTGGCTTAACCGCCCGGACCGCGAGGAAGAAAACCTCTATAAAAATTACCCCGAATCCCAAGTTCTGGTGCGTGGCCAGGGGATGCATGGCTGACGGGAAGTTCAGTTGCGAGCGCACCCCAAGCCGAGGTACCTGCGGACCCCTCGGCTGGGTTAAAAATTTACGCTTGCCCGGGTATTGGGGGATCTCTGCCCGGGTCGACCTTTATTTCTCCCCCACTCGTGGGTTTAATTATGGACATTGAAACTAAAAATAAAAATATTATAAAACGATCGGAACAAAAACTAACAGAAACGGCAAGCACAAATGACACTGAAATGGAGAGAGAAAGGGCGAAGAAGGGCATCCTCAAGGGAAGCTCTTCTTCGGTTGTGGACCTAGTGTCCAAGGAGGCTGTGGTGGCACTCGGGCCGCCCACCTCGGTGGGGCTCCCAGTAGTCAAACGGACTGCTGGGAGCCGAAGAGGAAGAGGAGGAAGATCCTCGGAGCGCATACGCTCCAAGTCGGCGGTGGCGGGCAGGAGCGATGCTGCGCGCTCGGAGCCGATGGAGACGGAGATGCGTGCGGGCGTCAGCAAGAAGCGTCTGCACTCCGAGGATGTAGACAGCGAGGCAGAGACGCCAGTCCCGAAGCGCTTCGGCACTGATGGTTCGCGGGCCCCTGTCTCGCTGCAGACGGACTCCGTGTTTTCGAATGCGGAGTCCTACAGGAGGAAGCGACTGGACAAAGAAGTCGCAGCGGAGGAGGAGATCGCCGATCTCCTGCTTAAGGTTCGGGAGCCGGTGGAGGGAGAACCCCCCCAAGCCCCCGTGTCCGTGCAGGAGAGGGCGAGCGCGGCGGTGGCCATTATTAACAAGGTGGCCATCAGGTCCGTGAACTTGAAGGGCGTCTTTGTTAGGGCCCTCAAGGACTCCTCCTCCGCCTTGTCGGAGGTTGTAGGGACCCTGTGCGGGGACATGGAGCGCCTCAAGGAGGCGAACTCCCGCCTGACGGCCCAGGTGACTGCGCTGAGTGCGCAGTTTGCCCAATTCCGGGCCCAGCGCACTCAGCAGGTGGCCCCGCCCTCGCCTGGGCCGTCCCAGCAAGGAGCTCCGGCCCCGGCTACGCCCGGGCCGTCTCAGTCGGAGGCCCCAGCCCCACCCGGACCGTCTCAACCGGAGGCTCCGGCATCGCCCGGACCGTCTCGGGCAGAGGTCCCGGTACCGCCCGCGCCGTCTCGGGTAGAGGTCCCGTCCCCGCCCGCGAAGTCTCGGCTAGAGGCCCCGGCCGCGCCCGCGCCGTCCCGGCTAGAGGCCCCGGCCCCGCCTGGTGCGTTCCCTGACGCCATGCTGCTTCAGGTAATGGACGCCTTGACGCGGATGCTGGACGGGCGTCTGGCCGGCCTGGAAGCGAGGCTTCCCCCCGCGCCGGTTGTCCGCCCCCCGCTCGCGTCGCAGAGGCCCCCGGCTGCCGCCCTGGTGGGAAGCCGCGTCACCTACGCGGCGGTGACTGCGGCTCCGGCCCCCCAACAACAACAACAGCCGAAGAAGGGGGTCGGAACACCGGCCCAGGCGCCGGCCAAGGCACCGGCCAAAGCGCCGGCCAAGGCACCGGCCAAAGCGCCGGCCAAGGCACCGGCCAAAGCGCCGGCCAAGGCACCGGCCAAAGCGCCGGCCAAGGCACCGGCCAAAGCGCCGGCCAAGGCACCGGCCAAAGCGCCGGCCAAGAAGGGGCCTCAAACAAGTGGAGCGGACTTCCCCCCGCTTCCCGCTCCGGCGCCTCCGACGGGTTCCTCGGGACCAGCCACCTCTAACGAGGATTGGCAGGTTGTGGGGTCCTCGAAGAGACGGGGGCAGCGGCAGCGGGCGCGGGCGAGGAAGGCCGCCCAAGGCGCATTCCAAGCCCCGCAGTCGCCGCCGGTGGCGGCAGCGGCCTCTAAAAAGAGGCCGCGGAAGCTGCAGCCGCCCAAAACCGCGGCTGTCGTAGTGACCGTGTCACCGGAGGCGGCCAGTGGCGGGCTAACGTACGCGGCCCTCTTCAAGGGGGCCCGTCCCGGTCTCGCCTCTGCATTCGGGGCCGCGGGGATGAGGCTGCGCCGTGCCCAGACGGGAGCTCGAGTATTCGAGTTCCCGGGGGCTGAGGGCGCCAAAACGGCGGACACCTTCGCCGAGAGGCTGCGAGAGGTTTTTGCCGCCCAGGACGGCGTCAAGGTCGCCAGGCCCACCAAGTGCGCTGAACTGCGCATATCGGGTCTGGACGACTCCATCACGTCGGAGGATGTCCGCGATGCAGTCATGGAGAAGACTGGCTGCACCGCGGGCACCATCCGACTATTTAGAGGAGCGTACCGTCGAGTACGAGGACCGAGATGGCGCCTTGAGACGCAGGGCCATGTCGTGCGGTGTTCCACAGGGGTCTGTCCTAGGACCACTCCTGTGGAACATGGGATACGACTGGGCCCTACGAGGGCGTCTCCCCCCCGGGCTGGGTGTAATCTGTTACGCAGACGACACCCTGGTCACGGCCCGGGGGGCAAACTTTGAGGAGGCGGCGCGCCTGGCCACCACAGGAGTCTCCCGGGTGGTCGGGCGCATCGAGGCGCTGGGTCTGCGGGTGGCCCTGGACAAGACGGAGGCCCTACTATTCCATGGGCCCCGTCGTGGTCCGCCCGCCGGCGCCTCGATCGAGGTCAACTCGGTCCTCGTACCGGTCCGGGCCCAGATGAGGTACCTGGGTCTGGTCCTCGACGGTAGGTGGCTCTTCGACGAGCACTTCCGACAGCTTGGCCCTAAGTTGGTGGGCACTGCCTCCGCCCTAGGGCGACTTCTGCCCAATTTGGGCGGGGCCAGTGTCCCCACTAGGCGGCTGTACACGGGGGTCGTCCGGTCGATGGCACTTTACGGTGCACCGGTGTGGGCGGCGGCTCTGTCCGCCCAGAACAGGGCGCGCCTCTGGCCCAGCGGATACTGGCGGTCAGAGCCATACGTGGATACCGCACGGTGTCCACAGAGGCGGCGTGTGCCTTGGCCGGAACACCCCCGTGGGATTTGGAGGCGGAAGTGCTCGCCGAAGTTTATCGGCGAGTGGCTGACTTCCGGGCGGAGAACGGCTTTCGCCCTCCGCCCGAGGACGTGCGCCAGTGGCGCGAAGCCGCTCGCCGAGCCACCATGCAGAGATGGTCGTTCCGGCTGGAGACCCCACGCGCTGGCTTCGCCGCCGTGGAGGCTCTTCAGCCGGTCATCGCGGAGTGGGCAGGGCGGCAGCACGGGACCCTTTCCTTCCGGCTGACGCAGGTACTTTCCGGGCACGGTTGCTTCGAAAAGTACCTGCACTCGGTCGCTAGGAGGGAACCGAGTCCCGCCTGCCACCACTGCGACTGCAGTGAGGACACGGCCCAGCACACGCTGGCGGTCTGCCCCGCTTGGACGGCGCAGCGCCGGGTCCTCACTGCAGTCATCGGAGGGGATCTCTCGCTGCCGGCCGTCATAAGATCGATGGCCGGCAGCGACAGTTGTTTTACCGCGGTCGCAACCTTCTGCGAGGACGTAATCTTGCAGAAGGAGGTGGCGGAGAAGGCCCGGGAGGATGCTATCCAATCGGACCCGATCCGCCGCCGGCGCCCCGGGCGGCGGAGGCGCGCATACCTGCGTCTCATGCCGCCCTGAGAGTGGCCGCGGATGGGCGGGACGGGTTTCCCGTCCGTCCGCAGTAGAGGCCAACCGCGAGGGGGCGACGTCCGCGTGTGACCGGACGTTGCCCAATCAGAGAGTATACTTTGAGGTGGTGCCCGCAACAGTACGGACAGGCGCCGGTTGGAGTCCAGAAGGAAATCCCCTCCCTGGACTCCTTCCAATGCACAGGCGCAGAGAGGGTCACAGCGTGTGGTTTTAGTCGGTTCGAGTCCGACACACCACCCCGCCGTAACCCCCGACGGGGTGACGGTCCGCGGGGATTTCCACACGTAAAAAAAAAAAAAAAAAAAGTGTAAGCATACCTAAATAATTATAAGTCAACGCCAAACAAGAAAATTCACAAATTACACACACACACACAACACACACACACACACACACACACACACACACACAAAGCGTTATGACACGCCCTTGGTCGATGATGTATTTTTTTACGTTTTTAGAAAAGCTGCCTACCTTAATTTAGCTGTTGTTGGAAAATTCTACTTTGCAGTCCATCTAATCTAAAAGATGCCGTATGATCAGTGAGTTATTAATCATCCCTTATTTTCTTATCTTTACGGATAGATTTATTTTTTATTTTTTATGAGTCTAACCCCTTAAAGGTGTACCCTACCCAAGCACTTTATTTTTATCAAAGTCGGACTACTCTGGAAAAAATTATGTTACATAAAAAAAAATACCCGTCGAAATGAAAACCTATATTTTTCGTCGGTTAAAAAAATTGATTTTAATGAAACTCATAGTAACCCATAGTAAACCTTGATTGGTTTGGGACTGTTTGAATTTGATACTAAATTAATATTGTTGTGTTTATAGAAAACTATTCTGTCTTTATCTATTGTTTTAATAAAAGTATAAACCGTGAGCCATTTGTTGTTATAATCCTGTTTATATTCACTTTAGAAGGAAGATTCTAACTTGGAAGTTTGCAGTCATTAGTTCCAAGGCCTCTATTTATTGTGTTATTCCATTAAATGGTATAAGTTTAGAGGGATCAGGCTTCTCAGTTAGAACCACTAAGAGTGACTTTGACCTGCTTACACTCCTTATGCCATCCGTGTGCAACAATGTTTGTTTTCTACTTTATCTGTTGTAGAATGGGCAAAGTAGGAAAGGCAGCGTGGGAAGTCATCTACTGCTATTTATTAAGTTCTGGTTCTTAGGGTTCCGTAGCCAAATGGCAAAAAACGGAACCCTTATAGATTCGTCAAGTCTGTCTGTCTGTCTGTCTGTCCGTCCGTATATCACAGCCAATTATTTCCGAAACTATAAGAGCTATACTGTTGAAATTTGGTCAGTCGATGTAATCTGTGAACCGCATTAAGATTTTTACATAAAAATAGAAAAAAAAACAATACATTTTGGGGGTCCCCATACTTGGAACTGAAACACAAAATTTTTTTTTTCATCAAACCTATACGTGTGGGGTATCTATGGATAGGTGTTTAAAAATGATGTTGAGGTTTCTAATATCATTTTTTTCTAAACTGAATAGTTTGCGCGAGAGACACTTCCAAAGTGGAAAAATGTGTCCCCCCCCCCCCCCCTCTAACTTCTAAAATAAGAGAGTGATAAAACTAAAAAAAATATATGTTGTACATTACCATGCAAACTACCAACGAAAATTGGTTTGAACGAGATCTAGTGAGTAGTTTTTTTTTAATACGTCATAAATCGTTACACGCAATTTACCTTTCATTCAATCAATACACTAGTATAAAAACATCGTTGAAAGTTCCAACGAACTACAAAAACTTTTATATGATGTTACTTGCTGATACGGAACCCTTCATGGGCGAGTCCGACTCGCACTTGGCCGCTTTTTACACGCTTTATATTAGCTTCACCTGTATGTTTGTTTTTACACGCTTTATATTAGCTTCACCTGTATGTTTGTTTGTATGTTTGTTTGTATGTTTGTTTGTATGTTTGTAACCGACTCCTTTGGGCGCGATTTTGACCCACTTTCAACGGCCAGATTTCGTTCAAACTTTGTACATTTATCGAGGACCGATGACATTACACTAATTTGATAAAATTATATCAATTTGCATAGTAAGATTTTTGTTATTTTATATTATTTTCATCTATCCATGCGCGACGACAGCGCCACATGACAGGTGGCGATTATGATTGAACAATATTGTCACCGTTGTCAAGCAACAAGTAAATATTGTGAAGAAAATTAATGAAATCTTCTGTTATTTTACTATATTAGACAATTTTGGACGGTGGTAGTTAGTAAAATTATTGCCAATAACATTAAAATTGTAATTTTCCGTGGGAAATGAGTCCACTGGTGACTAAAACGGGGTTTCGTGCAATCACCCACGAAATCATTTCTCAACCGGAGACAGACGATGTCTAACAAATCAATTTAATTACAGCTAAACACAATTTATCATGTTGAGAGTGCTTTGTGCGACTGTGTTTATAATAAGAGAGGGAAATGAAAGCACATTGCAGCACTTATATACTTCATAAATAATATATAATATATCAATGTAAATAATGAAAACAGTTTTACGAAGATCAGCCAAGAACAACAATGGGGTAAACCAACTGCCCGTCAAATTTCCAAGGAAGTATATTCTAAAAGAAAGTACTTCCATGAAATGTTTCCCACAGTAAAGAAACAGAAGTGTGAACCATTTCAGTTTAATGTCTCTGATTTGAAGGTAGATTGTGCTTTAAAATGTGTCCTAGAAGCTGCTAAAAGTAATGCTGAAGATATCGAAACTTCTGTTAGCTACTTAGTTGTTAGTTTACCAAATTTTAGTCGAACAGGATGATAAATTATTTTATTGCTAGCATTTATTAACACTTGAACATTCTCCTATCTTTACACTTACTTTTACACGCGGTTTTGCACATTTATACTCACAACCACTATCCATGACTGAGAATACTAGTTCTTCAGATACTACTCAACAGTTACTACAGCGTTACAGAAGAAAACAACGCTTTATATTAGAAATTATACAGCTAAACAGTCAGAGGAAGCCAGAGCCGTTCGTTTGCAGCAAGTGCGTGATTCTATGGCTGAGATCCAAGCCTCAGAATCAGACCAAGCCAGAGAAATCCGCTTGCAGCAAATGCGTCATTCCATTGCTGAGATCCGAGTCTCTGAATCAGACCAAGTCAGAGCATCTCGTTTGCAGCAAGTGCGTGATTCCATGGCTGAGATCCGAGCCTCAGAATCAGACCAAGCCAGAGCAGCAATGTTGAAGTCGAACATTGACGTGTCAAAAGAATTAGTAAATGGTAACATGGGTTTTATTACAGAAATTATATAGCCAAATTTTCGCAGAGGTCAATTATATGCAGAAGACATTCCGTCAGTACCTATCGTTTTCGGTCAAGATGGTGTTCACGTAATTAAACCAATATCGGTACGATTTCCAGCAAAATACAGAGCAGCTATGAAACTGCCGAGAGACGAATGTTGCCATTGATTCTGAGTTGGTCATCGACCGTCCACAAGATGCAAGGCTGTACAGTTCATCATGCAGTCATTTATCTAGGTTCTCGACTGTTTGCAGCTGGACAAGCTTATGTAGCACTTAGTCGTGGAAGATCTTTGGACGGAATTAGAATTGAAGAACTTGGTTGCTCAAAGCTAACAGGTCAAACTCCATGTAACAGAGCAGCATTAGATGAAATGATTCGATTACGAAGTAACACGTAGTAAGACTTGTCAATATCACTTGTTTGGCAATGAACATACCGTTATGTCTCACTGTGTACATTGACGACTGAAAATAATTACAGGTACTTATAGTTATCACGGAATTAATAGTAGATTAAAACAAACAATAGTTTAAAATTAAAAAGACAAGCTATTATAAATAAACCAAACTAAAAAATAGAAAATAAATAATAGCTTTAAAAAACTAAAAAACACGCTTTTTATAGAAATCCAAACAAAAAATTAAAAAATAAATTGAAATAAAATTAAATTAAAAATAGTGTTCAAATTTCAATAAATATAAATTAATACGTGTAAATAAAGAAAAATGTATTTTATTTAAAAAAAAGCGTGGGGTGCTTTTTAAGATAATATCAAAATGATAATCACTACCCATATCCTTCAATAAAATACTTATAACTATTGACACCATGCACCCCACGCTTTTTTTTAAATAAAATACATTTTTCTTTATTTACACGTATTAATTTATATTTATTGAAATTTGAACACTATTTTTAATTTAATTTTATTTCAATTTATTTTTTAATTTTTAGTTTGGATTTCTATAAAAAGCGTGTTTTTTAGTTTTTTAAAGCTATTATTTATTTTAGTACAAACACAGGCCAAAGCGTAATTACTCTCACACAGAAATTCAAAATAAAATGATGACATTCGTGGAGGAGGGTTTAAGTAGGGCTACCATAGCCCTATAATTATTTCTGACTGCACTTTATGTGATTCATAAACTGTTGTTCTGATTCTGGATGTTCTTTGTATCGGTTTTATGTGTGTAAGTCAGGTGCCGCGCAACAAAAGAATATTTATAGTGCAAGAGTTGTAAAGTTGTGAAATCTTTAAGGGATTGAAATTGATTTTTACTATCTGTGGGCGGCGGTAGTTTTGTTTGTCGTCTATTTCCCAAAATTAAAAAAAAACACAGCTATCAATAAAATAATGTCGGATTATCCTCGGTTCTATTTGCGATCAATATGACATATATGTGTTCATACTAGATTGATTCAATAACATTTATAGTAAGCTGATCGTACACATGAGCTCGTTGATAAATTAGAAGCGAAATTCTATTAGGTCAATACCGACTAATGTTTGGATCTATTGACTATCTTACAAGCTATTAGTTTTCCTCTCTTATTATAGGTAAGAATAGTTTGTGTTTAGTTAACAGATAATTAATTGAACTGTTCTTTTTGAAACAATAAATAAGATTAATACTTTGATTATGAAGTGAATAATTAGCTCAAAATATGTTTAGATTCATTACCTGTCATTGTTCATATTTATATCTGTGTTCTGTTTCTTTTGTCTCATAAGCGGGTTGACCGATTTCAATGGTACGTTGATTAATAGAGGCAATATGGCTAGAAATGCTTTAATCAATTATTGAAAAAATTATTAGTTTTTAGCACAAGAATGTTATAAAAACTGCGGTAATCAAAAAAAATAAAAAAATAAAGTTTTAATTTTAAGGACACGTCAATGTAAAATGCAGACATTAAAAATATTTATATATATTAATCTCAAGTCTGTTTATCAAAGAGCAATGATAAAGGCAAAAATTTCGAAAAATTATAGGAAGGAGAGAGGGGTAGATAATTTTCTTCCAAAAGTTTATGTGTACATGTATCCTTACGTCATTTTTATTTTTCCTCTAAAAACTAATCATATGGAATGATTGTACCGACTATTTCCTCATCTTACTTGACATGAAGGTGGAATTCACTTGCTATTAATTTATCACTTAACTTACTTTACACTATATATAATTCTGCAATAATAACCAACGGATTAGATAAATAACATGGATATGTTGGAATATGTATAGATAGAAATAAATAAAATCGATGTATCTGTTTGTAATATTAAAGGATCATTTTTTTACTTAATCTAAAGGAAATAAATAAACATGAAAATATGAAACTTTCTATTCGATTTTCAGTCTTTCATAAAATTTTGCTCGCATACCTAAGATTAGATACATTACGTATAGACCAATAGGTATGTATGTGTGATTAATTAAATAAGTATGATTACACAGATGAAGTTGAGTGGGTCAGCTATTAATCCGTAATACTAAAACAGCTACTTTTTAGCCAGCGCAATCGAATTTAATCTACAGTATCACAGGGTAACAGATAACCAATTATAAAGCTGGTTTTCACTGAGCGAATAAAGCTAAATATATAATAGTAGACAAGGTATTGTTGAGGAAGACTTCTTGTCTAAACAGAACAACTCTAAATAAACAGCAATCTCTTCCCAATTCCAATCTTAACCAGTTCATTGGTACAGTGAGTACCAAAAAACATCATACGTCATCGTTTAGTGGCCGATCGTGAGCGCGGTTCACGCGTCATTTGGTCCTACCCCCTCCTCCCGACCCTCGTCCCTCCTCTAGACCTCGTGGGGAAACTTTTGCTTTTCATCGTTTTTGTGGCTCAATATTGTGTTTTACGAACGCTTGGCCAAATTTTCTAGGTTCACTATGGAACGATTTGATTTAGAGATTGAATGCTATTCTTTGGTATTTGTTGGGAAAAAGGGTTCCTTTTCTGGTTTGTTGAATTATGATAACGTAACTTGAGGGAGGTTAGTTTTGTTTATTTATTTGATTTTGATATATCGAATATTTCGATAGGAGGCAGAGTTTTCGTAACAACCAATTATGACAATCACAACACAGGAATGTTATTCATTGTAAGAATATATTTTATCAACGTCAAATTTGACATCTCTTATCAGAGACACATTTCTACATATAAAGTACCGTAATCATCTTCCTAGCCTTTATTCTCAAGTTTATTTGGGGTCGGCTACTAGTTCAACCGGTTTTATCTGAATTTTAGTTTTCTACGGAGCGACTGGCATCGGACCTCCGCAACCCTAAGAGAGAGCTGAAAATCGAAGATTGAACTAGTTGTCAGTATATTTGAGGGCATTGACTTTAAAATAACGATTGCCATATATGCTAATGTCAACCGGGACCGAGGCTTTACGTGATCTCCGAGGCACGGGCGTGAATCACCCCCAAACTTCCAAATATTAGGAATTTCCTAAGAAAACCCAAAAAGACTTTTTGGCCCGACCTTTTTGATAATCAGTCGCATACGCTAAAAACTAGACCAACGAGGCAGTTAAAAAACACAAAGTACCGTCAGATTAAAATAAAACATTACGGGCCTTAACCCTCTCTTGAGAGACCCGAGGCAAGCAGTGTGACGTCATGGATTGTTGATTTATTTATTAGATGTGAATTTGATTATGTACACCATGAAAAACAAGAGCAGGTATGCTGTCGTTGTAGGTTGACCTTCTGTGAGAGGGTAGTACTGCCCCGGTCGCGCCGACCCGTTCATGCTGAAATCAACGAGACTCTACTACCTTGTACAAAATGTATACGGTTTTTATTATTCAAACTGAAACTTCAAGAAAATCGATCAAAATATAATCGAAAGACTCGGAGCATGATTCGCGTATTGAGGTTTTATTCAAAATGTAAAAAGCAGATTTTCCTGTTAGTCGTGCGTGATCGTATATCGATGTTCAGGATACACTGATTTCATTTCTAATAAAAGAAAGACGTGACGTCTATAAAATTGTTTAGAGACGTGTCGTCAGTACATCATATGAGTTTGGATCAAGGGGAAGTATCTTATAGAATTTCAGGTTACAACTGCGTTGACATAGAAGTTTATTTCTTTAACTAGGGAGGTTTGTAACTTTTGATGTCTTGTAACATTTATGTATCGCATGCTTTGCATTAGTTGGACGCAAAACGTCAGGAACTTGATTGTGCTCCAGCGTGTCCATAT
This sequence comes from Phragmatobia fuliginosa, assembly GCA_932526445.1. Taxonomy (NCBI): domain Eukaryota; kingdom Metazoa; phylum Arthropoda; class Insecta; order Lepidoptera; family Erebidae; genus Phragmatobia; species Phragmatobia fuliginosa. Next base: position 1,004,194 of record OW052063.1, on the reverse strand, counting down.
GCCTAGAAAATTGATACAAGCCATCAAAAAGTGCAAAATTGAGTATCTTGAATCGGCACGATAGATATATGCTGTATCAATTAATGATGACGCTCAAAATAGAAGGGAAGAGACGCATTGAGCGAAGAAAGAAATCGTGGCTGCGAAATATCCGGCAGTGGACCAGTATCACCTCCGTTGAGCAAAGGTGTACAGGAAGCTCATGACCAACCTTCAGGATTAAAGAGGCACTAAAAGGAGAAGAAGGAGTAATATTTATTCATAGAAACAATAAACAGCTAATTTACCAATATCGTAGAATTTGCCCTATTCTGGCCTTAAGGGTGCAAAAAACGCACTTATCGAGTCGAGTTGCAGGAGACCTCAGGCAGCGGCGTTAATCACCTACCAAGGCCAAAATCGAGGGCAAAAATTTTGGCAGTCTACGTTAGTATGTTTCACAGTAGCGCTTAAACTACTGAACGAATTTCAATGAATAAAGTGTTAATACATTTGTAATATTTTTTTAGTAGCCGTAGCTCTTAGTAAGTACAAATTTTTCACTTTAAATAATTTCTACTTGTAAGTCGTCCTCTTCATCAACCTGAATAAAGGTATACAACATTAGACATGTATAAATTAACATTTGGAATGAAATAACGTCGCACTAAGCACCCTCTAAATACGTACAAGTCATTTCTGTTTCATATCAGGTATGAAACAGCGAAACAGCCCTTTAGAAACAACGAGGATCAGTTTTACTAAGTGGATACAGTTATACCAAGTTAATCTCGGAACGATGTTAAATTTAGGTTCTTAAAACTTGAAGCGAACCGATTCAAAGGCTTACGGGGATATTGAAACACTGAGGCAACTTTAATTAAAGAAAAGTTTTCCATCTCAACAATACATTGTTCACCTTGAAATATAATATATCAAATTGAACTTTAAGATTATCGAAGGTTTATTTTATTATATTTACAATCGATTTAGTTTTATTGATAAGAAAAGGTAGGTAGTAGAGCTACGCTGATTTTAGCACCAATGGGCCGGCTATCTAACCAGGCCGCCATGGTATGGATCACCATGCTGCATTGCCTACCCTTACAATGAGGATGGTGACCCCTATTCCTGGATTCTGCTCATGCTTTCCATCAGGCCGAGTAGAGTCACTTTGGTGGACTTAAATTTAAAGAAAATCTTTAGTTAGTTTAGAACAGAAAAGTTTAGTTAATAACCAGACTAGAGTAAAACTTATGCCCAGAATAGTCTTATTTCGCAGTTATTTTCTGGTTTCGAATTAAAGGATAGGTATTGAATTTGGGTCCGGCTATCTCACTAGTAAAAAAAGAAATAAGCACCTCAGTCATAATCACAACGAGTTTCTATGATCCCGTGGTACCACTTCGATTGAATGGGACTAAATGTACTTAAGCAAGCATGGTCTCCTTCGGTTAAAAGTTACCAGTTAAAGTTAACATTTGACCAGGTCACCATGCTGCATTGCCCACCCTCACAATGGGGAGGTTACCTACTTATGCTTTCCATCAGTCAGAGAAAAGTCACTTTGGTAGGCTTAAATATGAAAAACAAATATGCTTCAATATAAAGACGATTCTTAAAATTTCTTAACAACCTGACAAATCTTAACTATTCAATTCAAGGATATTTTGAAAGTATGCCTCTTAAAACTAGTACCTTAGTAACTACATTTACGATTTTACATGCTTGCGGATGGATACAATGTACAGAGAGTGTTATAACCCAACTCTTATTCAAGAACCGTCTGTTTGATTATCGTCAAACCCGTGAAATAACTTTTCTTTAGTACCTACTAATATTTCGGACATTTTACACACAATGCCATCTAGTCCCCAAACTAAGCAGAGCTTGTATTATGGGTACTAAACAACTGATATACATACATAAACATACTTTTTTTTGTAAGTATATACATATTATACATAGAAAACACCCAAACTCCGAAACAAATATTTGCGGATCACACAAACATTTGATCCGATCCGGAAATCGAACCCGAAACCTCTTGGTTAGCAGTCGCAAACGCTAACCACTGAGTCAACGAGGCAGTCAACCAAATATTAAAAATGTCAAAGTTACTTTGTTTGTCTGTTACAAGTCTACTAAAGTGCTGAACCGTTTTAAGAAAAGACATGGATTCTTAATATTATCAAGATAACCGATATAAATGTAGGGGGAGCCACAGTCAAAACAGAGAGACTTAAAATGGTTGAGTACAATTTTAAAGCGCCTGAAATCATTAGATCAAAGAATTCACCAGATAAACTAAAATAAATGACGTGAGCAAATCCAGCCAGAGGTCGATGATGCCCAGTAATGCGATTCTGAGACATCGAAGTATCAATCGATTTAAGCCGTGACGCAGCGATTCCGAATAATCGACGTTCTAATAAAAAAACGACTATTCGCCGCCGTATTCGTTTCACTGTTACAGTCTGGCAACACACATAAATTTGTATAGTTAGGCTTTTATCTTCATAGCCTCGTTTATTATTCTATTTTTGTGTTGTGTATGTTGGGAATTCATGTGGAAATGACGTATTGTATAAAACAACCTTTCGCATACTATTTCTTATATGAAGTTTATGTCGGAGTAGTTATTTAAGAATATTGACCGCTATGATTTTATGATTTCACGTTGCTTCGTGAAGTGGATTTTGTTATTTTTCATTTATGTCCATGGCATTCGTTTATTTTGTCTGACTTGCAGTTTTTTTCATGCTTGGGCTTTACCTCTGGAAAGTTATGTATGGTATGGGACACCCTGCCCTAAGAGGAAAAGTAATTTCTTCGTTACTTTTCACCGTGGGTGGAAGTACACCTCTCCTTTTCCTCTACTAGAGGGGTACAGGTTACAAAATGTATTCGTTGGTGCCTGTACTCACGTACACTCAAAGTCACACATTTGCTTAGCGTTTAAATAAGTTTAGAATTAGAATTCAAAATCGGTGGTCACCGCAATGCACCATGGTGACCCACACTATGGCGGCTGAGTGAGATGCTTCTGCATCATTCGGCCTCCAAGAAACTGCCGCCCCAGTTGAGCCGGCCTATTGGCGTTGAAATCAGGGTGGCTATACCGCTAGATTATAAACTAGGATACTAGAAGTTGATATCATTTTTAGATTTGAACTTAAGAAGAGGTCTTAATAATCATCATCATCATCAACAGCCTTTAACAGTCCACTGCTGGACATAGGCCTCTCCTTAGAAAGGAGGTTTTGGCCTACTATACCACACTGACCAGACGGGTTGGTATAGGGTTAGTTTCAAGTTTTCCTTCTCTTTGCATCGATGTTGTCTTGCGTAGTTTATCCCTTAGTCACCTTTTATGACACCCGTGGGATGAATAGGGGTGGTGACACTCTGTATTCTTAATCCGTCACTACACCTCTTAATAATGCACAGGTTTTTATGATTTGTCTATAGGATATGACGTACAGTTCAAGAAACAGAATTTGTATCCATATAAACGCATAAATGTTAAAAATATCAAATGTTATTTACGTTAGGCGACGAGTCTTAAAACCGTTCATTAAGTAGATAAAAAATATTACGAATATAATTAAAACTGCTTGATAGCCCGTTCTAAATTTATGTCTCCGTCATCATTCACGTCACAGGAGAGACAAGTTATTAAGCTTTAGAAAAGACACCCAACATAAATAAGGCTTAGAAAATTAAGGCCGACAGCCGGCCATTGTACACCCTGCTTAGGTATATTATGGCTATAATAAGGAGTCCATAATTCTTACTAGCAGCGATTCAATGGGAGAAGAGGCTCGGTTTTACCGAAGCGCAATAGAGCGAAACGAGAATTATATAGAAAATATCGGCGTCAAACTTGTAAGGAAACAAATACAGTATGATGAGTTGACAAGACAAGATAACTCCCACACTAGGAATATAAATCTTGTATCTCGGGGGACTTTATAAACATACATGAAATGGACACAAAGAACACCTAGACTTAAAACAACAATTTACTAATTACAAAAAGTGTTGTACCACGTAGGATTTGAACCCACGACACTTGGCGAAGTAGAAAGCGGCGTTGCGACTTCTTAAACCACTAGGCCAAACGTGCAGTCAATATATATCGATACTTTATCGATATTATCATCATTACTTGATTTAACATATTATTATACAGCTCTAATTAGTAAAATAAAATTTAACAGGAAAAAGGAATTCTAATTTCAAAACCCTGTTTGTTGTGACTCTCGAATCTTTTAGGGCCACAGCACACTAGCTACTTTTAGTATCGGCGATCGGCGATTTTGGGACTGCATCGATGCTGCATCGCGTTTTAGCGACTTCCTGCGTTCGATCGCGGTATCGGAAACGCGCGTTTTAGCCACTGCTCAGATGCCAAATCGATGCTACCGGCATCCGAATGTGTGCGGAGAGTAGCGTTCAGCTGCTGTGTCACGCTTCTAAAAAGCGACTCAATCTCCGCGTTTGGCGGTACTAGGTACTATTTTAAACCTAAAAGAAAACAATAAGCAGTTATTTAAAGCAAACGCAAAATCCTACCCAAAATCCCAACCGCTATGAATTTAAATTTTCCTTTTCATGACAAGCTTAAGAAATTATGATCTATCCCATACCTTTTATGATCCCGGAAGAACACAATAAAACACGTGACTTACCCCTGCCAGTGGCGCAGTAGAAATAAGACTTTAATATCTAACACGCCAGTTCCCGTTACGACATAACGCCGTGTTCAGACTCACGGTTCGGTGAACAACTGGATTAAATGGTTATTTACAGGCCTAAAGAGCATATGTGAACAACGTATTGTGGGTATTGAGACTCGGTTGTCCTGTAGAAATGAATGTTATATTTGAATAATTGTCTATATTGTTAAGAATGACAAACATTGGTTATTATTTACCTGGAGTTGGTGGGCCTGATTAATTACATTAGGTGATTCAGCGTGTTTAGTTCATTGACTGCTACACACATTAGGAATGAATTACTTTTGTAAAAAATTTTTAATTAATCCTATTGTTAGATAATAGTATGAAATAACTATCAGATTAAAACCTTTTCAACTGGTCTGTGGAGTATTATAGAAATTGTGTAGGTAATATAGAACAAACGAATATAGAACGACTGTCTTGGTGGTCTAGTGGTTAGCGTATGCGGCTGTTTTTTTGTGTATAATAATATGTATGTATCTATGTACAAAAAAAAAGTATGTTTATGTATTTATATTAGTTGTCTAGTACCCATAATACAAGTTCTGCTTAGTTTGGGCCTAGACGGCGTTGTGTGTAAGATGTCCGAAATATATTATTTATTTATATAATATAGAATAGCAAAGTTCACCTTCAGATGTAAATCATGCCTGACTAACTTTATAAGCTAAGCCATAGGAGCTAAGAATTATATCTCCTGATAAATACGAGTAGAAGCAGGACCTGTTGACATCGCAACTTGTATACCGACGATTGTGAACGAAAGCAGAGAATCAGTAATTATTTTGGTAGATATTTGTCTATCTATTACATCACACACACACACACACACACACACACACACACACACACACACACACACACACACACACACACACACACACACACACACACACACACACACACACACACACACACACACACACACACACACACACACACACACACACACATACACACACAACCAATTACTCAGTTATTTAAAAATCCATAGTTTCTATATTACATTATTATACATAGTTTATATTTATTCAATATCTTATGTATCATATCATATATATCGTAGAAGTAAATTATTGTTTGCAAAGAACTTACCTTTTCCGTAGGTTTTCGTGAACATCCAAACATCGTTTATAACAACCATAGTCAACCCCAATCTCGTGTTAAATCGAGGGTGTGTGTCCCGGGAGACACAGATTCGATTCCGGGATAAAAACGTGCCATCCCGGGTCATGTTACGCCTTCTTGACATGATTGAGTAACACATCATGTGTGCCATGACTCAAGTTTATTAGATTACACAACTTCCTAAGAATGAAGATTTTTTAAATCTCTGCTTTGTATTTGACTTTTTTACAACGACTTATGTATACATTTATGGAGAATTACATGTTTTAAAGTATAGGGTTAACTGATGGTAGTAACCACCTCCTCCATAGGCACATGTAACAACGAAATTATATGTTAACAAATGTGCTATATGCTCTAGAATGGTTCCCCTATTTTTTATTCGAAGTAGGACACTTATTATCACAAAACTGAGCACATTTTACAAAAAATAATAATAAATGAAAGTAAAAATTGGTTTGAATGAAATCTATACTAATACTATGAAGCTACTAAGTTTACTTTTTCGTTTGCTTGTTTTGTTGAACTCACAAATCTCAGGAAGCACTGCACGGTTTTGAAAATTATTTCAATGTTAAATACCCTAAAAATAGCGGAGTATGAAAGAAAAACATTGCAGTAACGGGGAAAAATTATTCGTATTCGCTTCGATTCAAAACGTTTAAAGTTTTATAATAATAATGTATGAAAAAAATTACTCTCATTTAAAATTCCAAAAAATAATGCGAATTAACAAATTTTTATCAGTTATAGTTGGCTCACAACGCGCTGGAAGGGGTCCAGAAGGAGATTTGTTCCATGGCCCCTCCTAAAATTTAGAAATCAAATAGGGCACTCAGTGTGGTTTTAGACAACACGTAAAAAAATAAACAATTAATAAAAAACTACGTGTATAACCATTTAATGGAAATAGAAAACGCTATGGACAATATGCGTAGACGGTAGGTGTAGACAAGGTTGCAAGCAAATAAAGAAAATAAAATAAATAACTCTAAGCTTTAATGAAGTATAATACATATTCCAAATTTCTAACTGTATAACGAACACGAAACCGTACCGAACGAAAGCCTCCATATTTCATACAAGAAACCACACAATCAATTAAACAAACACACCTACGCAATTACCTACTTACCCTACATAATGGGAAATATTGCTCGTAACCTGTCCGCTATAATTCAAGGCGGATCAATGAGTTATTAACCGGGTAATGGCAGCGGTAAAACAGGGTGACAGGGTCTAACAGGCCCGGAGATAAAGAAACCTATTGAAAAGGACAGGTAGCTTCAGGCTATGTCGGGTACGGAAGAGGAATGGGTTAAGAACGTATTAAAATTATCATTAAAACATTTTTGGGATGATAGTTCAATGGTGTATTTTTCGGTTAGATATTGAATCTTATTTTTAATTTATTAAGGAGTTAAAAATATATTTAAGTAAATTGGACGAATACAACGCACTTCTAAGAATTTTCCTTTAGTATGTGTTCGTAATGAATATTGACAGTAGTAGAATTTTGTGAAAACTTATTTTTGGACTTTCTTCTTCAGCGTTTCTCTTTTCTTTTTAGGCAACTCATTGACAACTTTTTTTTTTTTTTTTTAAGACAACTCCCGCATTAGGAATATAAATTCCTGTGTCGCGGGGGACTTTACAAACATACATGAAACGGACACAAAGAACACCCAGACTCAGAACAACAAATTGTGAATCACACAAAGTGTTGTCCTACGTGGGATTTGAACCCACGACACTTGGCGTAGTAGGAAGCGGCGTGGCGACCGCTTAAGCCACTGGGCCAACCGTGCAGTCTGGAGCTGAAAGTGGACACTTGAAGCCTTTTTCAAAGCATAATATGATTCTCTTACTATATTTGGCCACAGCATCTGTTACAGATGATTGTTGCAACGCCTGTGGATTTATGATTTTCTGCATCGCCGTTGGTGGCTATGGAGGCCAATGGCAGCGCGGCATCTTTTGCCGCAGCGATTGCAGACGAATCGTGAGTCCGTGGGAGATGGTAAGGCGCGACGCAGTCTTCTCTGCTTTAGAGTTTGTAGCCAGACCTCGTCTTGTCTCGACATGCCAGTTTTTAAGTCATCGTGCCACTGGGGTCTTGTTTCGGCCCGTTGCTCCCAACCTTCGACTTGAATTCCGAAACTGTTCATATCTCGCCTGCAAGAGTCCCTGAATCTCAGCATTGGACGCCCCACAGGTCTCCTTGCGTTCGCTATTTGACCTAGCATGACTTGGCGCGGAAGTCTCTCGGGATCCATGCGATGAACGTGACCGAGCCAACGAAGTCTTCTTTGCTTTAAGATTGCAGTTATACTGTGGGAACGTGTTTTTTTAAGAACTTCTTCGTTGCTCATTTTGTCCTTCCAGGTGACTCCAAGTATAGTCCTCAGGCATCGCATGTGGAATGCGTTAAGCTTGCGTTCCTGTTTTGCGTATGTGGTCCATGTTTCGGCAGCATACAGCAATGTGCTCAACACGCAGGTCTGGTATACGAGCACTTTGGTATTAATAGTAAGCTTACTATTTCTCCAGACACGAGTAAAAAGCCTGCCGAAAGTGTTTGATGCTTTGCCGATCCGACTATCTATTTCCCTGTCGTTCAACAGCGAGGATGTTATGGTAGAGCCGAGGTAGCGAAAGCTGTCCACAACCTCGAGAGTAGCCCCGTCGAGCACTATTTTGGGGGGTTGGTCTACGCCCTGCACCATGATTACGGTCTTCTTGGTGTTAATGCTCATCGAAAACATGTGACAAGCGCGTCCAAATCTCTTCACGAGCTCCTGTAATTCGGCCTCCGAGTTAGCGACTAGTGCGGCGTCATCTGCGTACAAAAGTTCCCTGACTGTTAGGTCCTGACGTTTGTGTTTTGATTTCAGCAGGTTGATGTTGTAGAGCTTACCATCCCTCCTGGTATGTAAGTGGACTCCGACGTCACAGTCCTTGAAGGCAGTCAGGAGAAGTGCCGAAAAGAAAATTCCGAAAAGAGCAGGTGCAAGCACACAACCCTGTCTGACTCCGCGGTTAACCCCGAAAGCTGCAGATTCTTCCCCCTCGAAAATGACTTTGCCGTTCATGTGGTCGTGAAAGGATCTAATTATTGAGAGGAGTCCTGGTGGGCATCCAACCCTGCCCAATACGCTGTACAGCCCCTCTCTGCTTACAGTATCAAAGGCTTTATTAAGGTCAACAAAGGCGATGTACAAAGGGACGTGGTGTTCGCGGCTCTTCTCTTGAATTTGCCGAAGGGTGAATATCATGTCGTTGGTTGAACGGCCCGCTCTAAATCCACATTGTGATTCGGGGTAAATCTGGAAGGCTAGAGATTCCAGCCTTTGCAAAGCAACTTTCGCGAATGCTTTGCCAGCAACACTTAGTAAAGATATTCCCCTGTAGTTGTTGCAGTCACCCCGGTCCCCTTTGCCCTTGTACAATGTTACGATATTAGCGTCTCTCATGTCTTGAGGCACCGTTCCCTTGTCCCAGCAGCGCTGTAAAAGAGCGTACAAAGGCGAGGAGAGGCAGCTAAGTTGTATGAGTTCCGCAGGTATATTGTCGGGACCAGTGCTCCTACCTAGTCTTAGGCTTTGGACCGCCTTGAGGTATTCATCGGCGGTAGGAGGATCATCAAGCCCATGTAGAGTGGGTCGAGGAGTGATGTTGGCCAACGCATCAGGGCTTATTGCTACCTCGTAGGAGTATAAGTTCGTGTAGTGTTGTGCCCACCTTTCAAGTTGCTTCCTTCTATCGGTAATCGGGTGGCCCTGGGAGTCTTTAATTGCGGCACGTTTTCTTTTTGTAGGGCCGGTCGCGATCCTTATGCTTCTGTACATGCCCTTCAGGTCTCCCGCGTCCCTGCATTGCTGTATTGAGCTGCAGAGCCCAAGCCAGTAGTCACCAGCACAACTTCGGCTGACGCGTTGCACTTCCGCCTTGGCCTTCATGTATGCCGCACGTTTGGTAGGGTCTTTGTGACTGTTCAGAAGTTCCACGTGAGTTTTTCGCTTTTTCTCTATTAGTGGCGATAGAACATGTTCGTACTCCGCGAACCAGTCGCTAGCTGTCCTCTGCTTTTTGCCAAAGACCTTTCCCGCAGCATCCTTTATTTCTCCTTTTATGAGGTGCCACATATCTTCTGGCCCGGTTGTTTTATCCAAGGTTTCTGGATTTAGCTTATCCTCAAGTAGTTTTTTGAAGTCCCTGCGTAATCCCTCGTCTAGCATTGCAGAGGTGTTTAATGCGATTGTTCGAGGGGGGTTCTTGCCAGAATGAATTTTTCTTGGGGTGTAACAGGTTTTAGCCATTACTAAGGAATGGTCAGTGTTACAGTCTGGGCCATGATAGGTGCGGGCATTAAGGACATCACGCAACTCCTTCTTTCTTGTGATGATGTGGTCAATCTGATGCCAGTGCCCCGAGCGAGGGTGCCTCTAAGATACCCTGTGAATAAGTTTATTTTTAAAGTAGGTGTTAGTTATGCAGAGAGGAAGAGATGCGCAGAGCTCAAGCAAGCGCTGTCCGTTTTCGTTGATGTTGCCAGTTCCATGATGTCCGATGCATTTCGGCCAGTCGACAGTATTATTTCCCACTCTTGCATTAAAATCTCCGAGTAATAAGAGTTTATCAGATGCACAAACTTTTTCCAGACTTACGCGGAGATCTTCGTAGAATTTGTCTTTAATGTCTGTTGAGGCTTGTAGAGTTGGTGCATAAGCTGAGATCAGAGTGATGGGGCCTGAGGTTAAAGTTAGTCTCAAGACCATTATGCGCTCGGACACGCCTATTGGTGTTTCTATGCACGCAAGTAAGCTGTTTCGGACAGCGAATCCAACTCCGTGTTCCCGTTTTTCGCCATCGTCTTTTCCCTTCCAGAAGAAAGTGTAATTTTCTTCGCGAAGTGTGCCCTCGTCGAGGAGGCGAGTTTCCTGTAATGCAGCTATGTCAACACGGAGACGCAAAAGTTCTCTGTCGATAATAGTGGTTTTTCTAAGCTGTGGAAGCCCTCCAGTGACTGATTCCTCTGGGCTGTCGATCCCTGAGAGCATAGTTCTCACGTTCCAGGTTGCGAATCGGCTTATTTGGTTGACTTTACGTTCATGATCATAATCATATCTTTTTTTGGCAGGTGCGATAGAATACCCATCCCGTTCCAAGCGTTCCGATTCACCTGTTGCTCCACACACCCGTAGGAGCGCGTGATGGGGGACGGACCAGTACCTTATTGACCGGGGGCTGCCCAGCTCAGGCAGGCGGTAACTGGTCAGTTAGCCGCAATGGGCTATCCTACCGTCGGGAGTCACCCCTGGCGCCCGCGCATACGCCCATTCGCGCTAGACTTATGACCGGTGACTGCGACTCCCCGTGTTGTTATCCACGTCTTTTCAGGCATGGGTGGAGTTTCCTCTCCACAGGCTTTGCGTGCCCGGGACACAATTTTGATGATCACGGACTTGCCCGGCATCCATGATCCCCTCTCGACCGCGTCGACTGCTTCCACAGGAATGGCATGCCATTACGTGTGGAGCCGATTTGGTTGCAGGAGCTGCCGACTTGTTCGGGTTGAACCCTACTGTCGCCTACGGTACTCCAAATCCGTTGCCTCTTCCGCCGACGTGCACCGTACCGAATCACAAATTCTCCGCTGCAGAAACCGTTGAGGTCTTCACCCGTAACCCTGGGCAAGGGGTCCACGTTATACCCCGTGGAGCTGGGTCCCTGGCCGGACTTAGCCACCCACTCGCTCCGGCCTACTGGAGTGAAGGGTGCCCACCCCCGCGGCTTGGACGCGCCGGTCAGGAGTTGCCACAGTGAGAGACATGGAAGGTGACCCTATCTTTCCTGGGGCCGGGTTAACGGTGCGTATGGGGCCGACACCGAAAGCTTCTCTTACTAGCATACATGGAATGTATGCCTGTAATATTTTGAATTTCTTTTGGAGTTACCTCAGTGTGTAAAATTACAATGAGATTCAAAAGCTACTTTTCCAGCCACATTCTTTTGGAATAGTTTTTAGATGGCAATTAGCAATAAGATGTAAAGATGGAAGTTAAATAGGATAAATAGGTACGGAAGGGAATATTATACCTTCGGTGTATTTTATAAGTCTGACCTCTGATTGGATAGGCTTACTGACAGACTGACAGATAACATACAGAGGAAACTACTGGGCAAAGGAAGCTGAAATGTGGAATATGTGCTCCTTGAGAAGTGTCCGCAAGTACTAAGAGAGGAGTTTCGGAAACTCCAATCCAAAGGGAGGTAAAAAAGCAAAGTTGGTTTAATATTTACGGAAATCATATTCTTTTTGATATTTTTTTAAAACAATTAACACGTACTCTGTAAATTATTACAAGTGTAACAATAGAATATAATATTATCATGCGAAGAACGTGGCATTGAGTGGAAATCAATTCCAAGCAAGTACAACGGCACCTGTACCGTCAAGTTCCGCAGCGGTGAACACGGAACGGAATACATTTATTGAATACCGACCGGTATTGGATTAAATTCCTAAATGCATTTCACATTAATAGCATAAATATTGGAGCTTCCGCGTTTTAAGTAATTTGTTGTACGTTTTTGAACTGGGTATTATTTTTGTGTACTAGTTTTTTTACTTATTTTAACCGACTTCAAAAAAGGAGGAGGTTTAACAAAAAAGGTTTATGTGATGTTGTAAAGTTTAATTGCAAAATTATCTATCTCGCGCTTAATTTTATTTCATTTCAAAGACACTTAACTTAATTGAAAACCATTTCAAAGAAGAAAAACCTCTATTGATATCTCAACGAGGCTAACTATAAATAGGCCTGTTAGATTTCAATAGATATTGATGTTAAAAATATAAGGGCCTTCTTGGAACAGATATATATAGGCATCATCGTTTTATTTTAGTCTCACAATATCGTTTGAAAGCTATTAATGTAGTTAGAATAATGGAATTAAATTAATATTCATTTATTCATACCAAAATGTTATTTATAAAGTTTACAAAAGCAAATTAAACTTTATCAGCGGTAAAATATTGAGAGTTTATAATACTGTAGTCAATAATTAAGCTCGAAATTTCATAGATAAAAGTCATAAAATAAAACAAGGTCTACAAAATGGCCGCGAGTGAAAGAAATAAATTATGAATTATATCGCAACATTCATTTTTCTTTCCTTATTATCAAATTACGAAGATAGAGAATTCTTTATGATGCTACCCAAAGAGATCATCGTTAGAATTAATTGAGGAAAATATTTTGTTTGTATTGTAGTTGTTAACGAACTAGAAGCGAATCTTATATAATTACGTACATCAGTATCAAACATAAAAGTATCTATTAGGGTAAATCTAATTACTCGAGCAAAAACATTGGATGTTATCACAATGTTATCATTATTGAAGGTTTTAGGTTCAATCATGGATTTTATATTTTATATAAGCAACACACTTTCTGTGTGTATCCTCATCTTCTAAATAAAAATCAGTTTAGAGAGTGTCAGGCCACGCATAGAATATGGTTCCATAGTAAACCGTAATTGTACGTGGATTAAAAATCGAGTCCAATACACGATTCTTTTGTTTCCTTACATATTATTTCGTTATTTTTGTTAGAAAATTCCAAGTTTGCACATTTTACAAATAAGACTTCTATAATTCATGAACTAACAAAGTTATCTAAACCGTTATAGTTTTTCCTTAATTCATGATTTTTTTTCTGATCTTTTGAGCCAGCCGTTTAGTTTTAAGACGGGGGAAGCCCTGTTTAAAAAAAAAAGCACTTTAAGTTGAATAACCCGCAAACGGATATTTAAATCAAAACATGGTCTTAGTAACCTCTCAACGTTTTTGAAAGAACTATCTAATGATTTATACGTTGGGGTAGACGCGTGAAAATATACATCCCAACTTTACGTTCAGGTGAGGTACCCCAAAAAAAAAATTCCACAATTTGATTTTGTCGACGTAATCAAAACACATATATTCATGCAATGATTAATCTTTCTAGCACTATCCGTTTGGATGGTAAGTCGAGGACGGACGGACGGACGGACATGACAAAACTATAAGGGTGCTGACTCATGAACTACGGCACCCTAGCAAACCAAAAATAAAACGATTTCCTTCTGAAACCATGAAAAATAGTGAGCCCTCGTTAGCACCTTTTAAATAACGTGGATTGCTTCTATCTAGATGAATTAAATCAATCCTCCATTCTAGAGAATACATAAGCATACATGTTGTCTATTCTCAAATTCACTTTTACAACCTTTCGAGATCTTCCATCTAGATTTATATATATCTAAGATATTATTTATTCTCCTCCTCAAAGTTTAGGCGTCTGATATAAGACTACAACATCATCCAGTGACACGTACCATTTAGTAAAATGAAACGAGTTACATCTTTACCTCTTCCTTGCTTCTCCAACATGAACTTTAACGTGTTGCTTTAGAGATATTTTTGCACTGGAGATACCATCAAAATAAATTTTGTCTCAGAAAACCCTACAAAAACACCGTAGTAGCTAACATGGCGCTGGCCGGATCATTTATCAATCTCTGGTCCTTGGGATTCGGCATCCCTTAGATTAATTCACCGTGCTTTAGTTTTCCTCTGTTCATTTGAGCGTAACTCGGTTCCTATATTATTGGAGAACGATGAGTTGACTAAGTAAGCAATTGTTGATTGGATAGATTTTCATATTATGATGAGAAAATGCTGATGAGAAAATGTGTTATCATAGTATGAATGACTCAGTAAATACGTATAAATTTTATGATCTATTGTATCTTTTGTACATTACGTTTTCACAAGATGAAACGTTTATTACGTGAACGTTTATTGTACAGGTGGCAATGTCTTAGGTTGTACTGTCACAGTACATCGCATATTTAAATTACAATAAAGATTGAAAGAGCAAGGCTGATTACTATAGTAAAATACACTATTTTACATTTAGCACAGTATTATTTACATTAAGTTGTAAGTAATGCTTAAAAATTTGATACAGATCAAGTAAGTAATGCAAAATTATGCAAGTCTAAGGTGAAGGAGAATTTTGGCTCTGGTTACCTTACTCAGAGAAAAGGAATTGCGCAATTCAGGTTTCTGAGAGTCCGTGTCTGAGAGAGCTGGTCCCTATGTGCCGAAGCGTGGTTCTCCCAGTACAATAAGGAGATACACTAAATTACTTCCCCAATTTGAGTTTGGGTGAAACAAAAATACAACTTTTATGTGACAAATAAACCTCAACATCGATTCCCTTTCTAGCTAGAATCACCAAAGGGAATTGTTCTAATGTTGGGAAATATTAGTTACGAAATCTAAATGGATGTTTCTAAATAACTTATGAAGAAATGTATCTCTTGTTTTCAGATACAATAATGGAATAAGTTTTGCAGAAAATTTTGAACGGCAAAAGTTTTATCATTTCTCTGTGGCTTATTTTATCTGATATTGGCGTGTCTGATACAATTGTATTACTGTAAAAAAGGAACATACTTAATTCAATTTACATAACAAGTTGTAGTACCACTAAGATGGTTTATATTTATAAAATATTATATTTCTTTTATATGCCCGATGTTTGAATCAGATGACTTTGTTTTGATATATTTTAAATATACTAATCTTTAGTCTATAGTTTCCATAGCCAGCGATAGTTACAATCAAGGAAATTTGTTTACTCGTTGGAACGCTGAATTTATTTCTTATGTCTTTAAGTGTTAACTATTTACTTAATTATCAGGAACTTTAATAAATATTTCGGACATAAATAAATATTTCGGAAATCTTACACACAACGCCATTTAGTCCCAAACTAAGCAAAGCTTGTAATATGGGTACTTAACAACTGATATAAATACATAAAAATACTTTTTTTTGTAAATACATACATATCATACATAGAAAACACCCAGACTCCTACACAAATATTATCACACAAACCCGAGATCTCTTGATCAGCAGCTGCATATGCTAACCACTAGACCAACAAGGCAGTTTATTTTTTTAGCATGTTTTTTAGTTTAATTAGCATGAATTTTGTCAGAAACATGGAACATAGATGAGAGCTTCACTCTAAGTTCTCTATCGCTTACATTATGTGGAGTGTTTTCTGGTATGGTTCAGAGAATTGGCATCAGTTTTCTGACAGCGTTCCATGCGGCAATGTATTCACCCCATCACTTGGTTAATTGGCACTCCACCGCTGTGGATTTTACAAATTTTTTCGCATTTCTTGACCAAAACTGTAAAACAAATTTTGTCACCTGCGTTATTTCCGGCATTCATGTATCTGATATCAAACCAAGCAGAGCCTGGACAATGATTATCACTTTTATGAAACATACTTTTACAATTCTTTATACATCATATTACAAGTTAATTTCACCAAGACCCAGAACCAATTTATTAATTTTATCACAAAATTATTTGTTCTGAGCTAACCTAATCGAAGCTACTACCAACCAATACAATCAATAGATTCCTATGAAATACATATGGAAAGGAGATGTGGGATGGTAGGTTTATGAACGGTGGAAGGAAAGTAAGTGTATAATTGAAAGGCTGTAAATATCAAATTTGTGCATGTACAATGTAAATTCGTTTTTCTTTTGATTCTTCTATGTACACATGAGTGTGCCCTTAGTTTCTCTACTATCCTCTATTCACTCAGGGTTTGCTGGAAGAAAACTCAATTTTGGCTTAAGCTCGCTTTTGTGCGTAGCACTTCCTTGTCAAAGGAGATATAACCAAATTAAGAATAAATTCAAATGCAAGAGTACATGAATAAACAGAATATGATGATAATAATGATAATGAGGCAAAATTTATGGGAGGAGTGAAAAGTGCAGAAAGGAAACGTCAATCGTGTCTTAAATGGTGGACGTGTGATACAAACGGCTAATGAAAAGAGTCGTTAGAATTTATGAATGAATTGCAAAAAAAAGTCCGAGATATATAATTTATTGACTGTTTTATTTAACGGTCTTTCCTACTTATATGAAAGAAAGACCTTTTGTATAAAATAAAAAAGCATTAGTTCGCTAACTACAAGCCCTTTTTGAATTTTTACTAAGTAAATTTAAAGTGACTACTCGTGTTCTATAGTTAACGCAATGGAATTCCTCTCAAACGCTAATTAAATTCAATTACTTTTAGTATACTTTGTACTAAGCTATATATTCAGTAATGCAAGTGAAATATGTAATCTTGTTTAATGAATATTTTAATAATTAAATTAGCATGCAGAAAGTAATAAGAATGTCAGCTGTAGTAATTGCACAGGCGTAGTGATTTCAACGATAACCTTGTCGCTTTTTTCTTCGTTGAGTCTCTAGAAATTATTTTTAAGAGTCTGGGTTTCCTTTGTACCCGTTTCATCTATGTTTTTAAAGTCACACACTATATGTCTACTGCAAAAATTGCCTTTAAAAAAATGGTTAATCGATTGAAAACATGGTTTGACGACGTACATTTCAAAATAGTTACGTACATTTAGCTTTTGCTTAAAAATTCATAACACAAATGAAATAAAATAAAATTAAGCTAGCACAAATGACAAAATGAATAAGTAATTAAGTGCAACATTTGTATAAAGGTGGGGCCACACTAATGTGCCAGTAGCTAACGAGAAAATTACTAATGCGGTTCGCGTAACATTCGTAAATTGTGGAATTTTTTCAAGTTGCGAGTTTTAGGCGCGTTTTTTTGGTAAAATGCGCGCTTTGTGGCTGATGACTCATTTAGTTTTTTGTAATGAAATGAAAAGATAACTACTTCTTCGTTCCTTTACGGAGATTTCTTGTAATTTTGGAGAGATAATTTTAGATCGATATCTCGTTATACTGAAATAAAACACTAAAATAATTTCTTTTTACTTTATATAGTTATTACCTGCAAATCATTTAATCTTTTCGATATAATTCTTTTGTAAAATAATAATATCATTTGAAATATATGAAACTCGCGATTGTTTATATAAGATTTATTGACTGCCTCGTTGGTCTAGTGGTTAGCGTATGCGACTGCTAATCAAGAGGTCTCGGGTTCGATTCCCGGGTCGGACCAAATATTATTTGTGTGATTCACAAATATTTGTTTCGGAGTCTGGGTGTTTTCTATGTATAATATGTATGTATTTACAAAAAAAAAAGTATGTTTATGTATTTATATCAGTTGTCTAGTACCCTTAACACAAGCTCTGCTTAGCTTGGGACTAGATGATGTTGTGTGTCAGATGTCCAAAAATATTTATTTATTATTTATTAGTTTCAGACCCAAAATTCGAAGCAAGTATATGCACATCATACAAACAGTTTCGTCTTACAAGGAAATCTAATCTTAGACCTTAGTAAAGCATTCACATAAGAGAGTGCCACTGAGGCAGTCAACTAATGATACCATATTGTAGAGAGTCATCGAATTTACAATCAAAATAATTGAAGCTACTGCATCTACTTACATGCATACACTGAAAATTTGAATATAATTTTACAAAGTATGTAATTATAATACACAGTAAATAGTTGCAAGCTTAACGTAAACTTGAAGTCTGCCATCATCCAAGTATATGCAAATGCCGCAAGTTATGTGGAGCGAAAATTGTTACCAAAACACAGTTTTGTTAGTAACGAAACTGAAATTCTTTTGTATATTAAATATACAGTACAAAATAACTCTGTCATAAATTATTCACCTTAAGCAAATATGTTAAAGGCCTACACAGACCCACTTTTCTATAAAGTATGGCATACTTACTTACATACTTCATCCCTAAAACCACAGACCGTCCACGGGCAACAAAGCAGAAAACAGCGCACTAATTAGTAAGAATGGACCCTTAATCCTCAACCCTACGCGAAATGTCCGAAATAAGTCAAATACCACGTAGCAACCCTACTCGGCCGGTATTTCGTGCCTGCGCGAGCCGCACACGGTTATTTTCGTGGAATTTGTGACCGGTAAACGTGGCGGGATTTTAGTGCATGCACGGGCATTTTCGGGTTAAACTTTCAGGTTAAAATACCGTAATATACTGTGATATGTGTGCTGAAATGGGACTTATATTACACATAGGTACGTATAAATACACATTGTAGGTGTATGAATGTGAACAGAAGTACAATATCATGACCCAATTTTTACATTTATATCATACTAGCTTTCGCCTGCTGCTCCGCCCGCATGTATTTCGTTTATTGCAGTAAAACGTAGCCTATGTGTTATTCTAATATTTATGCTATATTACTGTAAAGTTTCATCCAAATCCGTTCCATAGTTTTTGCGTGAAAGAGCAACAAACATACATACAAACTTTCGCGTTTATAATATTTGTAAGGATTTAATGTATGGTTTGATGCCACACTACTTTCACTGCTATAATATCATATACTAAAATGATACAAGAATTTAAGAGACTAACTGGTTTACTGCAATAATGATATGATATGATGTAATATACCTATCCTATTTTTGCTACCTTTTTAATTTTATCGCGAAAAAGTACCGTTTACAGCAAAAAAATTGAGTATGTCATGTGTACAAGTCGCGAAACTCTAAAAACAGATAATGATATTGATACTGAGAACACACGGTACGTTCAATGACTGGGAGTGAACTAAATTTAAAATATATTTTAATAATGAATATTTCACAATGTACGGTACCACCTTACATTCAAAATATATTAAAAAAGTCCTTTATATACATTATTATTAAATTCCAGTAATAACGAAATACGTTCAGTCGATGATTTAATTAAACTGTTAGGACAATACACAATATTTACATATTTATTTATTATAAAAGTACATAATAATTAATTGTAAGAGACTTCATGCCTTATTTTTTCATAATCAACGTCAACGGCCTTTAACAGTCCACTGCTGGAAACAGGCCCCTACCATGCTGGCTAAACCTGGTTTGTTACCAATCTCCCTTTTCTTTGAAGTGATGTTATTTTGCGTAGTTTGTCCTTTGTCGCCTCTTACGACACCTACTGGATAGAGAGGGTGATCACACTCTGTATTCTTAATCCATCAATATAACAATATATAGTATCTCAATACATGCATATTGCATTTAAATATAATTATTATTTATATTGCATTTAAATTAATGCACACCCAGACAGAACAAAGGATCATCATACAAATATTTATCCCAGCTGGGAATCGATCCCAAGACTTCTGGCTCAGCAGTACAGACCACTAACTACTAGGACTTGGAGCATATATTTATATATTATTTTAAAACAAATTATAATTCATATTATTATTGACAGAACTCAAAGGCAGCTTACATGAAAAATACGTCCGTCTTAAACTTTTTTCCTTTTTGGAAGTTATTCAATAGAACTCCTAATGAATTGAGTTTTAATGGAAGACCTACGTTTTATTCACCGTTAATATGAATAGGACGCACTCCTAACCTCATTCTGTAACGCTATATAATAAAATAAAAGTAAAATGAGAATCCGTAGGAGAGCATACGAGTATATTAATTATATCATATTAATAAATGCTTTCCATGCTATTCAGGTATTCATTGTATAAGTACTCGTGTATTTGTATAACTATATAAATATATCAAGTATGTTTTAAACCCGCAATAATTCGTTTTCTGTACAGACTAGGATTAGTTTGAATCCTTTCTATGAAAGTGTTTTTATACCTTTTTGTAAAATACATCAACTTTCCTATCTACTATTTCTACAGTTTTCTGTCGTGTTATTGACGTCAGTAAAAACTGATTATAATATGGATTTGATAAAAACATAATCTTGCTACAAATTTTTTTGAAGTTTATTGTGAAAGCGATTACAATGAAGACAGAAGGTTTTCTCGTTAAGTTTTGAGTAGGAGAGAGAGAAAAATTACGATCTTTCTTTAATATGTGAGCCCACGAAAGTGCCTCATGGAAAGCGTACCTAAAATTCAAGAATAGTAATCACCCCACTCATTGTGTATGCAGACAATGAAGCATGTGACCACAGTGACCCATACTATGGTAGTTTATTGAGTTGCTTCTTAATCATTGAGCCTCTGGTTTCACACTCACCAACAAAGCGAGACAGCAACGAATACTGTCATTTGAGGTCATGGTTATGTACATGTGGATACAAGCTCAAATACAATAGGTTGACTGCCTCGTTGGTCTAGTGGTTAGGGTATGCGGCTGCTGATCAAGAGGTCTCGGGTTCGATTCCCGGGTCGGACCAAATATTATTATTTGTGTGATTCAAAAATATTTGTTTCGGAGTCTGGGTGTTTCCTATGTATAGTATGTATGTATTTACAAAAAAAAAGTATGTTTATGTATTTATATCAGTTGTCTAGTACCCATAACACAAGCTCAGCTTAGTTTGGGACTAGATGATACTGTGTGTCAGATGTCCAAAATATTTCTTTATTTTATTTATAATAGATAGAAAGGAAATTGTAACTATCTTTTAAAAGTGAAGCTTATGTTTTCAAAATATTATAAGTTAGAATTTTAATTCAAAGTTGCGGTGTAATTTAAAACTGTACAGGTTAAAATCTAGAGCAAACACTTCAGATCTTAGTCATAAAATGATGCAAAATATAGACTGTTGAGAACGTGGCCTACTTTCTATGTTCATTTAAATATTTATGTAGATATTTTTGAAACTAGGATATTGTATTGTTCTCCGGGAACTTGACCGTATTTCTGGTTATTACAAAGACAGTCCCATGAGTAATAGCGAGCAGATTTTGACAATTGTCTAAGCTATTTTTAAATTTTTATTCCAATTCAAAGTAAACATTATTTGTTACGATGTATGCAGTAAACAGTATGACGATGCGAGTGTTACAAAAAGTGTGAGCCCTTTCTTTTGGGCTGGAAAAGAACAGTAGGGTTCCCACAACAAACCATAGACGGTACAAGGTAAATAGGGGTTCTCCGGATTTTCTTTTGACGGTACCTAGTTTCTCGACTTCTCGTCCGATATAACAACCAGCTGTAGGTATCTGAGAGAATTCCCATTCAAAAAAAGGAGGGGTAAGCGTCGTCATGATATTGACGTTGGTTCGGTTTTTAAGGTTGGAGTATTTTCTTTTTCTTGTAATAATTTTTCATTTTCTACTCTATTTATTTCTCTATTCTCTTGATTCATTGGCTAACGTCACTCAGTCACGTAACGCAATACTAGCCAACGAAACAAGAGAACAGAGAAATAGAATAGAAGACAAAAAACGCTTTCAATTTGGCTAGGGGGTTGATAGATTTGTAAGTGCAAGTAAAGCAAAATAAAAAAACACCTTGTGATTATATATAACTAATATAAACAAAAAAGAAAGCTGGAATTAACTTTGAAATGCCTTCTTTATATTCTAACGCATTTATCTTTTAGACATGATCATAATAATATGAGCACGTCGCTTAAGCACAGAATACATAATAGTACCTGTACAGAAGACTCACTCCGAAAAGTAAATTAAAGTTATAGATACCCTCGGTGTCAAAAGATTAAGTTCAATTCAGTTCGCACGGCGCCGAATCACTACGATTATATTTACCTACAGTTGCGTCTCTTTCTATCGTGTAACTCTTAACTGTTCTAACGATGTCTGTTCGACCGGCGTGTCTGACCCGGCAGGCAGCCGGCCGACTATACCTAAACTGCGGAGTGACACCCCCCTGGCTTAAGATAATCTACTTGTTTTTCAACCCCACATTACGGGCCGTACCCTTACATAATATATTTTCAGCACACTCAATATAGAATGTGTTCAAAGGACCAATTTTAACAAAGTTCGTTCAATATTTTCGATACCGTCAATTGAAGCTTACCATATTATTTTTTTCACTTTATGGTAAGGAACATATTTTAAACGCAGCGTATGAATTCTTGTCTAAGTTTTATTCGAACAAATAACTAAGCGTTGTTATCGTAAACCTATTACTAAACACGCTTGCATTCGTAAAAGTAACCTACAGTTAGTCAGTACAAATAAGGCCAATGTATGAACATGACTTTATAAATACAAATGAATAATATGTAAACTGTCTATTACTGACAACAATGGGAAATAAGCATAGATTAGGGATGGATATAGTATAAAATAAGACGTTTTTATTGCTCAAAATATATCTGGTTATATCAACACTATTACGATATAGTGACATCCTTGATGAACATTGGGCCTTCGGTATCACACTCATCAACGGAATACGACATTACGAATGCTATATCTTCGGTTGATCTTCTGTGCGAAGGTAAAACCTGGTACTGTTGTGTATTCTGTGGTAAAACCGGCGCGATCGAGCCGGTTCATTCGGGCTTAAATCAACGTGGCTCTACTACCTATTTTATTGTAGATATAATTAGATTAGGTATAATTAATGGCAACGTATTAGGTAGGTTAATCAGTTTTCCATGTCTGTAATTTAAACTGAAGTAGTAAATCAGATCAAGTTTCGCATTACTTTAACCCCAATCGCAAACTGGGTGACTTGTCGCCGCGTCTTGTCACCGTGACAAGACTTTCGACGTCTTTGTTTCTTCGGGCGTCTCTGACGCCTAGTGTGCTTAGAGCAAATTATATGCAATTTGTCGGCCGCAGCCTGTCGCCGCGTCAAGTCGTCGAGCTGTCGCTGTCGCGTGTCGCCTAGTGTGCGCGTAGTGTTAACCCAATTTCATTTTATTGCTAGTTTAATTGTACCAACAGAAATAACAAAAGTGAGAAATCATGTTGTTTGATTTTTTTCTTATATTATCTGGATATCCCTCTGACTGACAGTAATTATATTAATTCTAATATTTGAAAATTTGATTCTCACAAATATATAAATTTAACGAAATTGATGGCAATCATATTCATCCAATAAAAAATGTAGCTATTTATTTAAAAAAAAATTACTCTCAACTCTTATCAAATACAATTTGGAAAAATCTTAGAAGGAAATGTCAAACAGGATAAATTATATCGAAAATAAACAAATCTTGAGTATCAAAGAGATTGTCAATGTCGATATCTCTACAAAATACTCTTCATAGAATCGAATTTTTTACCGCATTCAGCATAAAACCAAGTATTCTTGACCTTTTTGAAAAAGGGGTTGACCGCTTTTCAATTTGAAAAAGACAAATTTCTACTGAAAGTTATTCAAATTTAATCCATGTACTATTAGTTTCAAGTACATATTCAGTATTTCATACGATGTACTAATACAGAAGCTACTCGGCAAGATAGTACGAAAGTTTTTTAAAGTAACCATCATTAACAGATAAGCAATGAGTTTGAGTCATGGTGTGGAATGAAAAAAACCAAGTAAACTATTTTTGACTTTCGCGACTTTATGTTAATATATGTATGTGTAATACCTGCACATGTTTTTGCTGTGGAAAGGGACTTATTCGCGATAAAAATACTGCTCGTTGTCACTGGTATAGCCCGTTCGAAACGTCGGAAAGTAGGAGGTATCGTAATCTTTTTAATTCTATCATCCAGTTTACAGCAAATAAAAATAAAAGTTTTAAAAAACTAAACAAACATACTTTTAGACTAAAAAGTAATAGTTTTAGAAATCGCACCCAAAGGAGTCGGTTACAAACAAACAAACATACAAGTGAATCTAATAAAAAGCGTGTAAAAACAACCAATTTGAGCTGGTAAAATAAAATGAATCAATGAAGTAAAACTTATGTCAACTAATCAATAAGTAAATATTCAATTACTTAACGTAGTCGTTTTAATAAATGTGTGTTTAATGTAATTGCCAATGGATACAATAATAATCTCATTAGAATATAATCTATGTAGAAATACAAATTAATGTTTAAACTTTTGTAAAATAACCTTAAAGATAATTTGATCGTAATGTTCTCAATTAAATAACATGGCTAAACACCAATGTTCCGAGTCTATCTGGGGTCCGATCGGATCCAATAATTGTGCGAGTACGAGTGAACACGACCGAATCAATTTGTCAAATTGCACCCAAATGTGGCCAATAAAGGTCTCTTGTAACGAGCTTTTGGACATGGAGGACTATTCCGGAAATTTCTACATTATACGCAATGATTTTTGTGATCCACGAATTGTAAATAGATTACATATTTTCTATTTTATGTTTAAGCGAAGCGCTCATCCTCCTAGTTTTTTGTTCCCAAGTTTATTTGTGGTCGGCTACTAGTTCAACCGGTTCGGACCTCCGCAACCCTAAGGGAGAATTGAAATTCAAAGATTGAACTAGTTGTCAGTATATTTTGAGGGCACTGACTTCCCAATAACGATTGCCATAGATGTTCATGACAACAGGGACCGATGGCTTTACGTGCTCTCCGAGGCACGGGCGTAAATCATCGCTAAACTCCGGGCCGCTATTAGGAATTTCCAAAGAAAAACCCAAAAACACTTTTTGGCCCGACCCGGGATTTGAACCCGAGACCTCTTGATTAGCAATTTGGCTTACTATACCACCCTAACCAGACGGGTAGAAGGGTTTTTATCAAGTTTTCTTCCCTTTTCGGCACTGTTATCATTTATTTTTTTTATTTATTTATTTTTAGAAAATTTATTTGTCTTATTCTAAGTTATTACATATACTGACTAACTTGAATCATCTGTATCTGTAAAAGGGTGTTCAGGGGATTGTGAGGCATGAGTGTACGAGGTAAAATATAATAATAATAAATATTTTGGACATCTTACACTCAACGTCATCTAGCCCCAAACTAAGCAGAGCTATTGTGGGTTCTAAATAATTTGATATAAATATATAAAAATGCTTTTTTTGTAAATACATACATATTATACATAGATAACACCTAGACTCCGAAACAATAGTTTTTGGATCACACAAACATCTGTTCCGACCGGGGAATCGAACCCGAGACATCTTGATCAGCAGCTGCATACGCCAACCACTAGACTAACAGGGCAGTATAATACATAACTATAAATAAGTCACCTACATTTTGATTCTTAACAATTGTGAAAAGTTTCACAATATTGACCAGATTACTACTCGTATTGAGCATAGTAATCAATAACTAAATTAAAATATATGACGGATAGTTAGACTTTGATGCAAAAGACATGATTTTGTTTTTTTTTTCTAAGTTATTTGTCCTGGTTGGGAATAAACATCATGACATTTGTTTCAGGAATGTTGAATCTAAGACCTCAGATCAAATTGCTTGTCATACAATATTCAGAAGTCCACTAGAAGGCCACTCTTTATTAAACATGTAAGTTTGAAATTACTTACATAAACGTCAGAGCTAGAGGCAAGAATTTTTAAGTGCCTATCTTAAAAACCTGAAAGTTAAAACTTTAGAGACAATAATCACAAATAATATGGTTCAGTGGCTTAAATACACGCAAAATATACGCAGTAAGACTTCAATAAAGTGACCAAAATTGGACAACTTGTAACTTCTACGGTGATTAAATGTTCCTTTATTGATAATCCTTGCAGAGGTCTCCCGGGTACGTTGATTATAAATAGAAGGATTTAATTGTTCAAGTTTCAGGATCCCTGATGGCACAGGTCTTTGAGTAATCTAGTTAAATTGGCTTCAGTTTCGTAAATGATTCGTTGATTGCGTAGCCTGATTGTAGTATTGATGGAACAACTATAAGGCTCGATTGGTAACAGTAAAGGGTCAAAGGATAATTAATTATGTTACAAATTTGGTGAGGTATGAACATGTTTAGAGCCACTACTAGCATAAATAAATACAGGTAATGTTTTGGCATTCCTCTTTTCCACATCTACGTTCTTTTTTACACGCTTTTAATAGCTTCACCTGTATGTTTGTTTTTATGTTTGTAACCGACTGTTTGGGCGCGATTTTGACCCACTTTAAACGGCCAGATTTCGTTCAAACTTTGTAGATTTATGGAGGACCGATGACAATGACAAAAAACAAACGAAAATGTTTAAAAAATATTTTATAGTCTAGAAAAAAAATTAGTTATAAAAACTAAACAAACACGCTATTAAACTAAAAAGTAGAAAATAGTTTTAATGTAACAAAGCGTGGGGTGCTTTCTGAAAATATTTCAATAACGTCGCCCCACGCTTTGTTACATTGAAATTATTTTCTACTATTTAGTTTAAAATCGTGTTTGTTTAGTTTTTTAAAACTATTTTTTTTTTCATTCTTATTTGTTATTACTTATTTTGCGTAAACGTCGAAAACAAGTTGTTATTACGAAGCAGTAAAGTTGTCACGACTTAGATTACTTTTTGTCTTAGTTTAGGTAAGTTTTCTATTCTCTTTTTCTCTTGTAGCCATCACAACGTCGCGTGACTATTAAATTATAAACAAAATATATGTTCTGATCTAAAATAGTTTCTAATTTACGAAATAGTCTGTATCAATGTTATTATTTCATTATTATAATTCAAATATAAATTGTGTCGGGTACACTATCGGCAATACACGTTTTTTTGTTCTCTCTAATTATACGTAATTAAAATTCGAAATGTCAAATAAAACGGCAGAAGTTACTATTCTCGAACTTAATAAGTCTGTGATCGTGCTACAGAACAAAGTTTCTGCGCTTGAACAGCTTATTTTGGAGCAAAATAAGCTTATTAAAAAATTCATCGGAGAAGAATCAACTTCTACGAAACCAATTTGTGATAATTGTGAGGGTATTCCCCAGTCCGATTCGAATTCGCATCCAATCCGCAAAGCACGCGTTCGGGCTATATCGGCTATCTCCGCTGGAGTTCGCAAGAAAACAACGAAGCCGAGACTTGCAACAACACCACCGAGTTTGGCCCCTACTATGAGCAACGAAACAACAACACAGTCGCCGACAAGTGAGAAAATCGAGTCGATTGAGTTACTCGAGAGTTCACAGACATTGAAAGAGAACAACTGGAGTGAGGTAAGCCGCCCGCGCGCCCGCCGTTCGGCTAAACGTGCGAGTGAGAACATCACTCGTGGTACGGCCGCACCGATCCCCACTTCGTTATCGGCTGCGGAACGAAAGACTTACCTGCACTTGTATTATTTGAAAGTAGGAACCACAGCCGAACAAGTATTAGATTACTTAAACAATATTTGTCCTGGTGTGCACTGTGCTGCTGAGGCATTAAAAGCGCGCGGAGATTATGCATCCTTTAAATTATGTGTTCCAGCGAAACATTTGGATAGTTTCATGTCTCCGAACAATTGGCCTGAGGATGTGTACGTGAAACAGTGGCGGAATGGATTTCGTAAACAAGGTGTACAAACCATCAAAACCTAAGTGTTACACATTGTTCTACCAAAACGTTAGAGGGTTGCGATCAAAATTAGATGTATTTAAGTTATCCGTGTTATGCGAATCGGCTGATATTTATGCGCTAACAGAGACATTCTTAGTGAGTAGTATACACGACGGTGAAATATTTCCTGACGGGTATACCGTAATACGCCGTGATCGCGCTAACGATGCTGGTTGGGGAGGAGTGTTGTTAGCAGTTCGGTCACAATACCCTGTCCAGCAAATATTACTTAACGACAATTGTAATGACATTGAAGTTGTAGCTGCTATCGTTAGTTTAAAATATAAGCGTTTGTTACTTTGTGTTGTGTATATACCGCCAAATTCTGGTGATGAAAAATACTTGAATACATTTTCATATTTGGAAGACATCTTTGAAAGCTATTCAGAGTTTGATATTCTTATATTAGGTGACTTCAACTTGAATTCGTGTACTCAGAACGTAAACTTATACTATACCTATTTTATGTCGTTTTGTAAATTGACTCAACACAACACAGTCACGAATGTTTATGGTAACATGTTAGACCTGGTATTGAGCAGTCTAGGCGATGGGCGCGTGTGTGTTGCCGACGATGTGGAACCGTTAGTGCCGGCGGACGCGCATCACCCACCGCTCGGTGTCCGGCTGAGCGTCCCGCGGCCGGCGGCGGCCCGAGCTCGGTCGCAGCCACCCTCATTTAGTTTAGATAACTGTTCACCTCAGTGGAACTTTAAAAAAGCAGATTTTCCTAATTTATATAAAAGTCTTTCGTTATTGTCTTGGTCAGAAGTATTGTCTGCAACCGATGTTAATAACGCCTTAGATATCATGTATACGAAATTGAAAACCGTTCTAAATGCACATGTACCTAACAAAAAACATTTTACCAAGTATACTAATTATGTGTACCCGTCCTGGTATACTCCTGAAATTATAAAAAATATCAAAAATAAATATTTTCATTTGATAAAGTATAGGCAGTTAAATCTAGATTTTAATAGGGAAATGTATATCTATTACAGATCCCATACAAAAAAACTAATAAAATTAGCTTATGATAACTTCATAGATCGTGCTGAGACGGACATACAGAATAACCCGAAAAGCTTTTGGAACTTTATTAAGGCACAACGCACTTTACGTCAGTCCTGTTGTGAATTCGAGTTCAATGGTCATACAGTCTCTGGACGCGATGCTGCGAATGCTTTTGCGACATATTTTGAATCCACCTTTTTAACAGACCAGTTCAGGCCTCCATCTAGTTCTACAACAATGGAACCTTCTAATAATTTATGTTCTTCGCGTGTCAGTATTGAGTATATTAGCGAATTTGACCTATTGCAGGCAGTTAAATGCCTAAAGTCTCAATCATCAATTGGGCCCGATGGTATACCTGCCTACATTATAAAAGACTGTATTAATATACTTCAGGAACCTTTATTACATATTTTAAACGTAGCTATTAAAACTGCAACATATCCGGATTATTGGAAAATCTCGCGAGTAACACCTATACCCAAGGATGGCTCCAGGTCCCAAATCACTAATTATAGACCTATTGCCGTTCTGTCAGCATTTGGTAAGATCTTTGAATATATTTTAAACACCCACATCACCAGACAAATTAAGCAACAACTGAGCGAATGTCAGCATGGGTTTAGAGCCGGTAGATCCACCTCGACAAATCTCATTAACTTTGTCGATTACTGTGTCACTGAAATGGACCATAGTAGGCAAGTGGACACGGTATACTTTGACTTCAAGAAAGCTTTCGATCGAGTCGATAACGAAGTACTCTTAAAAAAATTTGCAGCTTTTGGATTTACTCCAAATTTATTGGATTTTTTTACCAGTTATTTTTCCAATCGTAGACAGTATGTTAAATTGGGTAATCATCAATCTGACCCATATGACACTCGTTCAGGTGTGAGTCAGGGAAGCACCTTAGGACCGACGCAGTTTCTAATTATGATTAACGACTTGCCTAGCGTAGTTAAATACGCTCAGTGTATGATGTTTGCAGACGATCTGAAGCTATACCTGGGAATCAGAAGCCCCGATGATTGTGAGGCGCTCCAGCGGGACATCGATAGTGTTGTGGCCTGGAGTGAACACAATCGCTTGGAATTAAATTTATCTAAATGTAAATTAATGACATTTACTCGATCACGCTCCCCATACACTTACAATTACAAATTATTGGGTGTCCCGCTGGATCGAGTCACAGAAATTCGTGATTTAGGTTTGACCATGGATTCGCGTCTCACTTTTAATACACACATCACTAATATCTGTAAACAAAGTTTCAAATCACTGGGATTCGTAATAAGAATGTCGGCACATTTCCAACACAGGGGCACTATCGTCGTTCTGTACTTCTCTTTTGTTCGCAGTGCTTTGGAGTATAACTCCATAATCTGGGACCCACACGAGGAGAAGTATAGAACAATGATAGAACGTGTCCAACGAAAATTCGCACGGCTTTTATATAAAAAACTATATGGGTACTATCCTTATCTATATCCATCACTTTTTATTCTCGGCATGGTGGGACTGAACACTTTGATATTGCGACGTAAGTGTGCCTTAATGATGCACTATTACTTGTTACTAAATAACAAAATCGATAACATACATTCATTATCCCGCTGTCTGTTATGGGTGCCAAACCAGTACACCCGGCTACGCTCTTGCCGTCTCCTAGCTGCACCGCAGGTTCGAACATTTACGGCACAATATGCTCCCACTAGTCAGGCAGTTAGATTGCTCAACTCCCTGATTGCTCAATACCCGGACGTCGATTTATTCCATACTAATTTGAGTACATTTATTAGATTCTGTATGCTTTTCTTAAATTATAGTTTATAATACTCACGGGCCCGATGGTCCAGTGGTTAGTGAATCTGACTACTGTGCCAAAGATCGTGGGTTCGATACCCACCCGGGACAAATCTCTGTCGATGAGCACGATCATTTGTTCTGTGTCTGGGTCTAATTTACTTTTAATAATATGATCATGTATGTACATTTGTTTGGAAGTGTATCTATTGGTTGTCTGGTCACCATGGCGTTTGTCCTGCCTGGCTTGGGATCAGACGACTATGAATGAAATGATTAGAATATTATAAAATATTGTAAATCATTAATTACGATATCTGTAACACTACTGTTGTAATGGCACACTACACGTGTTGGGTAACTGTAAGTGTAGTGTGCAGTTGATTAAAATAAATAAATAAATAAATAAATAAATAAAAGTACTGTCCTACGCACAAACAATACTCCAATAAAACAGAATTAACCAAAAATTTCAACCGTTTATCACCGTAATAAATTTAGAAAGAATATAAATTTCAATGTAACCGTCTTGAAAGTCGTTCCGTATCGCTTAGAAAGCTGTTTACCCAGTAAGGGGAAGTCGTAAGCGATACCATCATAATATATTCCTAAATAGCACCATTGTATTTGAACTTAAGATGCTTAGTGAACCGTAGATTGGCAAGAACTTAAATTTTATTACGCTCTGCTAACGACCGAACGTCGCTCGATATTAACCGATACTTCCATTACTTCCTGTCTCAAACGGGGTGTGAATCCCGGGAGAATGATTCCCGAATTCCCCCAAACCGAATGTCCGGAGACTAGATTTCGGGTTGAGTTTGGCGGAAAATCGCCGATAACCAAGACCGTTCATGTAGCAGTAAATTAACTGATTCCTGTTTTTATCTCGGATAATGCGCCTCTTTTAATGGAGATGATGGTTGTCGTCATTTCGTACGGCTTAATGTCAGAATTGTGTTATAAGTTTTTTGACTATGGATTTCTACAGAAACTTACTTTTTGTCAAAAACCGTATTCCTCTACAGCCCTAGTATTCCACCGCTGGATATTAGGATCTCTTGAAGAAGTTTTGGCCTGATTTCTGTATCATGTTGATCTGACAGTTTTTTTTTTCAAAAATCTCCGCATTAGGAATATACATCCTGTGTCGCTGGGCCCTTACAAACATACATGAAACGGACACAAAGAACACCCAAACTCAGGATAACAATTTCTGGATCACACAAATTATTGTCCCATATAGGGTTTGAACCCAGGACACTAGCGCAGTAGAAAGCGACGTGGCGACGGTTTAAATCACTAGGCCAATCGTGCAGTCGTTTAGGTTTAGAAATAAATAAAAAAAATGCCTATCGCACGAACTTAAAATTTCTATATCTGAAATTGATTTCAAATTTGAATTGAATTGTTATATTGAGATGGAAAATTGTTTTGTAATTAGAAATAGATTCAATAAAATAATATCAACTTTGTATGAGTCACCTATATTTTTAGGGTTCCGTAACCAGACGGCAAAAAACGGAACCCTTATAGATTTTTCAAGTCTGTCTGTCTGTCTGTCTGTCCGTCCGTATGTCACAGCCACTTTTTCCCGAAACTATAAGAGCTATGCTGTTGAAATTTGGTCAGTAGATGTAATTTGTGAACCGCATTAATATTTTTACACAAAACTAGGAAAAAAACAATAAATATTAGGGGTCCCCATACTTAGAACTAAAACTCATACTATACTAACTCAACATCAAAACTATACGTGTAGGGTATCTATGGATAGGTCTTCAAAAATAATATTGAGGTTTCTAACATCATTTTTTCCTAAACTTAATAGTTTGCCCGAGAGACACTTCCAAAGTGGTAAAATGTGTGTCCCCCCCCCCCCCCTGTAACTTCTAAAATAAGAGAATGATAAAACTAAAAAATATATATGATGTACATTACTATGCAAACTTACACCGAAAATTGGTTTGAACTCTCGTTCAAACCAATTTTCGGTGGAAGTTTGCAAAAACTATTTACTAGATCTCTCTAGTGAGTAGATAATAAATAATACCTAAATCGTAATACCTAAATCGTAAACCCCAATTTCCCTTTCATTCAATCAATATACTATTATTAAAACGTTAATTTAATTAAAAAGTTACAACGAACTACAAGAACTTTTATATGACGTTACTTGCTGCTACGGAACCCTTCATGTGCGAGTACAACTCGCACTTGGCCGCTTTTTTAGTTTAAAAAGACAACTCCCGCATTAGGAATATAAATTCCTGTGTCGTGGGGGACTTTACAAACATACATGAAACGGACATAAAGAACACCCAGACTCAGAACAACAAATATCCCACGTAGGATTTGAACCCACGACACTTGGAATAGTAGGAAGCGGCCACTAGGCCAACCGTGGATTTTAGTTAACGTGTTCTTGTGGTAATGCATAATATAATTCTCTCTCTATGTAGGATTACTAAAATTGAGTAGTTGGAGCGGATTAGGAATACGGGAATGTAAACAACATAAGCTTTCACGTTAATTAACGTTATTAGGATTATGCTGGAATGTGTGAAACTGTTTTTACCCGATTTATCAGATTTCAATTCAATATAATTTATATCCTTGCTGATTTCTTATTTTAAATGGAGAATATACTTTTGACTGCCTTGTTGGTCTAGTGGTTAGATTATGCGGCTGCTGATCAAGATGCAGAAACATCTGACCAGAACGCCATGGTATGGGTCACCATGCTGCATTGCTTATCCTCACGATGAGGATGGTGACCCCTACTCCTGGATTCTACTCATGCTTTCCATCAGGTAGAGTAGAGCCACTTTGGTAGACTTAAATATAAAAATAAAAATGAGGTCTCGGGTTTGATTCCCAGTTCGAACCAAATGTTTTTCTGATCTGCAAAATATGGATTTGTTTTGGAGTTTGGGTATTTTCGATGTGTAGGTATATGTATGTATTTACAAAAAAAACTATATATGTATTTATATCAGTTGTCTAGAATCCATATTAAAAGCTCTGTTTAGTTTGCGATTAGATGATGTTCAAAAAAAAATCGAAGCAACATTATCCCAGTAGTTTTGACATACTACTTTTGTGTGTGTGTGTTTGAAAATTCTTAAGAACGTGCTTAAAAGCAATTAAGTATACAGTTTAAAAAAAAACTTTAAGCTGGCCGTGTCAATATGTGGACTCTCTGTGGTGGATGAATAAGCGTGATTACCTTTGACATTTTCAATTTGAACTTCGCCAATTTGCGTCAATGAACTTAGAATTTACATTTACCGCCTTGCGTTTTACAAGCTTGAATAAAACATTAAAACTTTTGTATACCCACTCAAAAAGGGCTCCAAAAGGAGACAATAGGGCTCCGGCAAATATAAATTGAGTAATTATAATAGTAAATTGTTCTATCTCACATGGCTGGCTGATTCTAAACTAGGCGACGCTTTTACTACACTTGGTAACCAGTCACCTGAAGAAAAATAGCCCGCACAATACGTTTATTTGACTGCCTCAGTGGTGCAGTGGTAGCGAATGCGACTGCTGTGCTTGAGGTTTCGGGTTCGATTCCCAGGTCGGAATAAATGTTTGTCTGATCTGCAAATAATTGTTCAGGAGTTGGGGTGTTTTCTATCAATGATGTTTTTTTTTAAACGACTATACGACGATAAAAGACTATAAATTCCTGTGTCGCGGGGGACTTTACAAACGTATATGAAACGAACACCCAGACTCAGAACAACAATTTTGCCAATCACACAAAGTGTTAACCCACGTAGGATTTGAACCCACGACACTTGGCGCAGTAGGAAGCGGCATGGCGACCGCTTTAACCACTGCCATAGACAACAGCAGTCATTATTTACCAAAAATATTGCTTTTAATGTATTTATATACAAGCTCTGCTTAGATTGGGACTAGACCTTATGCGTAAGATGTCCGAAACCTTCATTTATTTACTAATATTGTAACAAAGGTACTACAAATATATTTAGAATCCACTTCTAGTCAGAGGTGGGCGAAAATCGATAAAGCGGTGTTGACGCAGAGAGCTCGATCAATTAGTCAGTGAGTAACGGACCTTATTGCATTATCCCCTAGAACGTGCCTACTTCCTCAGACGATTTGCAAATTTACTTTCAAACCAAGCTAAATGAGCTGCCACTAGGTATCGATGCTATAAATAGAGATCTGAGAAATATATGTAGATGGACAACAATGTATGGACTCAAAGTTAACCCCAGTAAGACACAAGTTACAATCATTGGCAGCTCCAGACTTATAGCAAAGATTGACTGGCCTGTACTACCACAAGTATCTTTCGAAGGAGTCATAATCCCTATCAGTGACACAGTTAAAAACTTAGGCATATTCATCGACAAAACCCTCTCTTGGAACACTCAATTACAAAATGTTAGCCGAAAACTATTCGCCTCTGCAGCCTGTTTAAAAAGACTACGCAATTTCCTTCCAACTCCCACTAAAATTGAGCTTGCACAAACGATTCTGCTGCCGATTCTCGACTATGCCGATGTCAGCTATCTTGACCTAAACGAGGACCAACTTGATAAACTTGAGAGACTTCAGAATTTTTGCATCAGATTCATTTTTGGTTTACGCAAATATGATCATATATCCGAATTTCGAACTAAACTCAAGTGGCTCCCAATTCGATTTCGCCGGAATACTCATATCCTCTCCCTACTATACAATGTCTTATTTAACCCTACAACTCCTAACTATTTGAAGAAAAGATTTACCTTTGTTCATGACACACACACACGATGCTTAAGGTCATCGGAAAATCGAACTTTGGAAATTCCAACACACTCCACAACTTTCACTGATAAATCCTTTACAGTGCAAGCTGCACGCCTGTGGAATGCCTTACCGGAGGCTGTAAGGCAGGCACAGTCGGTGAATACTTTTAAAAAACTCGTCAAGGATCACTATCTATCTCTGTAACAACTATGAGCTGTCTGAATATGTATATTTATGTATGTATCATATGTATAATATGTATGTATGTAGGCGCATGAATGTATGTATATATATGAGTATTAGGAAATTCTAAATGTGCACCGCCAACTACAATTACCTTTAAGTATAGTCCATTTTAAGGTTGCCTGGAAGAAATCGCAGTCTGCGATAAGGCCGCCCATTGTACCACTGTTTCTATTGGATTGAATTCTATGATGTATCTTTTGTATTATGGTGTGCAATAAAGAGTATCTATCTATCTATCTATCTATCTATCCTCTATCCATCTCCACAAACCTAATTTGGACTGTGCTCATTATGTGAGTGTGTCGGCGAAATGTTGGTAGTCGTCTTTTTGTGGTGTTTAATTATATTTATTAACATCTTTTCTAAATCACCTTCAAGTATTCAGCACATTTTTGCCGTGGGCGTGGTCATCACTGTGATTCTACGCTTGAACAAAAAACCGTTAAGTTAATTCATTGATCATCAACAACCCATAACGTCCCACTACTGGGCTCGAGTCTCTTCTTATGAGAGGGTTAAGGCCATACGTCCCCACGCTGGCCGAGTGCGGGTTGGGGACAGGCAAGACACGCTGTAGTTAAGTTATTTGCGTTGGATGTTTTTAAGCTGACTGAAGGCCTCCAACTGCTGCACTACTGTTGTCTAATTAGAACAGTCGTGACTGACCGACTACATAACGTGGCCTCCTCATCAACCATTTGGCTATAAGCGTTTCTTGCATTAATTATTTAGTTACATTTCAACGAGCCCGGAGGTCATTGAAAGAAAATCATATAGTACTTGACACAAGTACTATATGATTTTCTTTCAACGCTTTTAGTTAGTAAATAAGTTGTAAATGAGGTACTCAGATTTTTTATAAAAATAACTATTTCTAAAGTATGAGCAGAATCCAAGAGTCACCATCCTCATTGTGAGTGCACACAATGCAGCATGGTGACCCATACTATGCCGTCACCTTCAGTTGGATATTTTTTTCGATGGTCTGTCACGCGACGATAGTATAGCCCCGGTTGAGCCGGCCCGTTCGTCCTTAAATCAGCCTGGATCTTGATTGATATTGACATTGATTGTATAGAAGTTACTTTAAAAATATCAATCACGATTCATTGTTCACAGAAACAAACGAGATACAAATAAACGGAAATAGAAAGATAATAAACCTAATGGATGGCTTTATCGACGAAAATTGTCTTCAAAACAACCTTTAGATGAACAAGAGAATAATAATGTACGTGGGTTTATTTGCCGTGAAAAGGTCAAAGATCTTTTAGGATTTGTATTTATATGTATACCTAATAAGTTATATCAATATTTATATTCTTATATAATAAATAAGAATATAAACTCCGTTACCAGAATCCAATCCTGTGTACGTATATCACAATCTCGGTAGCTCCCTGGACACCAATTTTGTACACTGGAATTGAGTTAAGTCACGTACAAATTAGGTCATCCCGGGCTGTGACGAATATGTACAATGTTACACCATTGTTTCATTGTATGTTTTGTTTCTTTTTTAATATACTCTATAGTTATCTATTGACTTGGACTACAGTTAGCTATAGCTCGGAAAGCATGTAAAAGCCGTCGGCAATCGTTATTGGGACGTCAGTGCCCACAAATTTACTAATAACTAGTTCAGCCTTCGAATTTCAGTTCTCTTTTAGGGAGGAGGTCCGATGAGAGCCGCACCGTGGAAAAACTGAAATTCAGGTAAAACCGGTTGAACTAGTAGCCGACCCCAAATAATATGGGAATAATGGCTATGAAGAAGAAATTAGCTATTGATTAGACATATAATAATAAATAAAGAAATAAATATTTTTCGGACATCTTACACACAACATCATCTAGTCCCAAACCAAGCAGAGATTGTATTATGGGTACTAAACAACTGATGTAAATACATAAACATCCTTTTTGTTGTAAATACATACTTATTATACATAGAAAACACCCAAACTTCGAAACGAATATTTGTGGATCACACAAATATTTGTTTCGAAGAGTTTCCTAAGATAAATGGCTACATTTTGATGTAATTATGTTGTTTAATTCCATTGGTTTCCAATCAGAGTAGAGACCTTACTTTGGCAAGAGGTGATGATATCCATATTTTTTATGTATGAGCCAACCAAAGTGAATCCACTCTAACTGATGGAAAGCATAAGTAAAATCTTTGAGTAATGATCACCCTGCTATTTGCGAATGGGCTCTGGTCTCGCACTAACCAACGAAATACGACAGCAGGGGTGAGGGTAGTATCCCCCCAGCCGAGCCAGCCCATTTGTGCTGAAATTGCTGAAATTCTGCTAACTTGTAAATATAATGCCCATTTCCCACAAAACACCAGTTTTAAGCATTTATTTCGATACTTTTCAACGACGAGGTAACCGAAGTACTCATCAGATGATAACGCACTTGAAACTTTTGGTATGCAGGTTTCCGCGACTTAGCTATATTTATCTGCATGTTGTCCCATGAAAAGTCTCATTGATCAGTTCCAATCATTTTGATATACTTTTATCAACTGTCCACTTCTGCTTTCCATCAGGCGTCGCCATCATCATCATATCAGGGAGAAGAACAACTGGCTTTTAATTAGTAACGACCTTTAGTGTTAGGGGAACAATTATAAAAGGTCTGGCGTCACATGTAACCATCAGGTGAGACTTGTAGTACATAAAAAAAAATTTTTGGTACAGATTAAAAATGATAGTTTTCGTTTACATTTTTCGTTTTCATTACAAATTAAAATTCGTTACAAATGTTTCTATTTGTTACGAATTTTTCAATACATGTATTGTAGTTTGTAAATTCTTTCTTACCATTGAATATAAGTTTACGAACGAAAAACGTCCACGTTATCTAATCCATATTTTTCACACAGTCTAAAGAGCACACAAGTTTCCCCAGTAAAGTAGGTCTCATGATTGATTATACACGGTTAGTTTTTAATCACCAGAGACAAACTAGGGGCAGATACAGAACTTATATACTAACATAAAACACCATAGAACAAATGCCCAAAAAACAACAATAACTGAGTTATTATGGTTTTTAAAATGTTAAAATACGCCCATAATTTATTGTCACCCAAATATTTTACACACGCGTATTTTAATTATCAATGAATAACATTTTCTGTTTCAATGTGTACGACTCATCGCATAATACAGTCAAATCAGTTCAAAGTTCAAAGCATGCCGCCATTAGGCGCACGCGTCGCATCGTAGGTATTAGGTACCCCGCTCGCACCCGCAACCCGCAGGCTAGGACATTGACACTTTCTTGTTACGTAATATCATGTCGTGAATTATAGCATGCGTTATGAACAAAAATTTGGTAGTTTTCGGGAAAATATCAACATGTATTTTTGTTTTGTTTTAATTACATAAATATGTTCAGTATCGAAATCTGAATACCACATATTTTTTTCTCTGGACATTAAAAATTAGTCGTGTATTTTAATATTTCCTTCCGTTTTTCAAGTAGTAGTATTACTTGCATAATGATACCAATTTCTTTTGTCCTGCTCCATCTTAATGAAAATTAAAACAGTACAATAGAAACAAGCCAATAATTAAGAGTGCAAAACTTTGCAAACTATTCACTGCAAATTTTGTTTCACAGACAAACAACACTGAACGAAATAAAACCGTAGCAATATCAACCCAGTTATTTGAACATTAAAATCCCTTTGAAACTAACCAAAATTCCATTTAAAAGAGACATTTTAAAAGCTACTTCGGCGTACCTTATCTGGTGTTCGGTTAGCATATGAAGAATAACTGAAAACCACCGAGGTCGGTCAGCGGACGTGTTTTACACCGCGGCTACACAAATATCGTCCGTGCCCACTGTATCAGAAAGTCATACGGAGTGTGCTTTGTGGCATAAGAGATAGCGATTTTGATACAAATATTATATCAGTTATCGAATACCCAGAGTGTTACAGTCAGTGTATACAAGTCTTCTTGAAGAAGATGTAAG
Organism: Phragmatobia fuliginosa; assembly: GCA_932526445.1. Lineage (NCBI taxonomy): Eukaryota > Metazoa > Arthropoda > Insecta > Lepidoptera > Erebidae > Phragmatobia > Phragmatobia fuliginosa. The sequence goes on along the minus strand of OW052063.1, from coordinate 964,246 downwards.
GATTTGCCCCATTCGTTTTGTTGTATTACAGCACTATCTTTTTTCTGACAATCACTACATAATATAAATAAAGTCCTAATTTAAATAAAAATTTGTACCACAATAGTTTAAAGCCCGAAAGGACCAAGGGACGTTTTACCGCGATATTAGAAATAGATGCGGGCGCAGCCACAGGCGAAAGCTAGTATAATATAATTCATTGCACATACCCAGTTTTACACTCGATTCCAATATGTCGTGAAGACTGACAGTTAACATAATTCTAATTGAAATGGATTCGACAAGGTATCATTTATTCTTAAATAAAAGCGTTTTACGTATTTTTATCAATACAAAACTTAATTATCAGCATACATTGCAACAATTTATTTACTCAAATATACTTTTACAAACAAGTTTGCTTAAGCCATGATAAACTGATTATTAAGTTTTGACAACTTTATTTTCATAAAATGATTAAATTTGTAACGGAATGTTAAAGCTCAAAAGTAAACTCATGTTTTAGTTAAAACTGGAAACAGTTCGCTCACAGATTGTGCCAATCATAAAATGGTACCAAAACCATTCGTCCGTGAACCGATATGAGACGAAGTTTGAATTGCAAAACTAAGCGGGCCTCGAACGTTGCATTTTATACCGCGAACACGTCAATACAACGGGCATAAACTTCTATTGTTTTACGTTCAAGTTTCAGCATATCTGAATCAAGAATGTGCAATTCTTTGTTCACTACTATTCCATATTTTTTGAATGAATCATTGCGTTTTCTTATTAAAACTGTAATTTTGTTAATATTTAAATGTTTACTGTTTTTCAAATCAAATATTACGTACCGAGATAAAAGTCATAATAAGCAATTCTTTAGAGGCTTTCACTGGTCTCTAAAAAAATACTCTTAGTGAAGTGAGTGAGGTTGCGAGAGTTACATCCCATCCCCAATATGATGGTGACTCAATACCCACCAACTTTTTTGAAATAGAAATCCCGCATTAGAAATATATCCTACGTCGTTGAGATTTTATAAATATTCATGTAACGAACATAATAAAGACCCAGACTCAAAACAACTATTATTGTAACACAAAAAGTGTCGTTGTGTGTAGGGTTCGAATACGCGCTTCAACCTAGGGTAGTGTCTGATAGACAGACATAGGTCTGTGTCTAAAAATATAATTATGTTAAAAGTGTATACAAGGATTATTTTCCAATATTAAGAGTATTATAATTTGAAGCAATTTATTAGGTAGATTCTAAGTGTTCGTTTTGCATAATCCCTCAAGTGTCAGCCGAGGCTCCAAAGATTTCAGTAGTGAAAGCTTTCTAGCTTCCCTTAGGGAGAACAGGCGAGATAACAATTTGCATTGGTAATAACAATTATTATTTACTAAGTTCCCACGATGTAATTTTGAAAGCTTTTATTTTAAAATCAAGTTTTAATGGTGAACTGGCAACATCAATGTTAATTTGAACAACAGTCCTAAGTTCCTCGTCTCTGTGCGGTAATCAAAAGTTCTATTAAACTTCAAGTTTATTTATCATTTCTTTTGTTATCAAATATAATGAGCAGGTTTTGATTATTTAGGAAAGGCAAACGATTTGATAAGTGATCTCTGTGTACAAACACAACGCAAATGTATTGACACTGTTTAAATCTCCTTTTAGGAATAGTGGTAGAGTGTTTTCAAGCTCTGGTAACGTCTCTTCTCCTCCAAAACTAAAAGAGAAAGAGAAGAAACCTTTACTTACGGCCTGGCCACGAGTTTGGTCTTAGCGAAAAGTAGAGCGGCGTCGGTGAGCGGTGCGTTTGTCACGCCACGTACCCTCAGTAGCGGTTAGTTGCAGCGGCCACGGTGGACGTATTCAGGTAGTCAAAACGTGTTAAAAATTTACAAACATTTTAAAAATTTAAAACATTTTTAAAAATAAGGATAAGTACTTAAATGGCGATTTAGTGAACTAGACGAAGGTCCTACCTATAAGAAGTAACTGATGTTTCCAAGTGTTTTACTAAGTAGGTACTTACAGATAGAAAAAAACTTTAAAAACTTGTCAACTACTTACATTGCGAATAAGACATACTAGTAGTTTCGTGTGTAGTTATATCTACAGACGAAACTACTGATATGTTTACTGTTTTGCTAATTAGGTATCTACTTACTGACAGAGAAAAAAAATAACTTTTAAAACTTGTCAACTATCCACCTACATTATGTAAACATACCAGTAGTTTTGTCAACATATTAGTAGCTTCGCTTGGTAGGTACCTAGGTTCTTTGTTTTTGTGTTATCAATTTAAATTAAACGTAAGTACCATTATATTCCGGAAAACATTGTTTAATTTCTTCCCACAACCTTTTTATATTTATGTTGGGGATATTTTGACATTCATATAGGCGGTCTATTTAAATTTCTGTTATAAAAGCCTCGGTATCCATTACCGTCATAAAATCATCTAAAATGTTTGGTTTTTGTTAACGCCGCTGAGGCCTCTACCTCAAATTTTGCGGGTAGCGGGGCGGCAGCGGCGGCGGCGCGGTCGCGGCGGGATCTTATGCGTAAAATCATATGGACCGGTTTTTGAAAACAGCGGCGCGGCAGCGGCGCGGTGGGCGGGCAACGAGCGGTGCACTTCAGTCAAGTGGTGACCGCTCGCGCTGCGCGTCTGCATTGTGGTATAGTGTAGTACAATTTTCTGTTGTGACATATCAAAATGTCATCGGACGTGCAAGAACAAATTATTTCGGCAATCTTTGAGAGGAGACCCATATAGAACAGCAGAGATATCAACCCTAAAAACAGAAGAATAATTAACCAATTATGGGAAGAAATAAAAAACAAGAAATAAGAATATATTCAAAAGTTTCTACACTCATTCTAGTGTAGTCGTAGAATTTGTCGGGATTTCGTCTCTGTTCTTCATAGTTTCGATAAAATTCACCATTTATTTTCCTTGCCCTATAGTAAGGATCCACTTCTTCTTTTGCCCACAATAAATCAACCGTTAGGAATAAATTTGAATCAAAAAGTTGTTGTCGCCGTCTTTGAGACATTTTGTTCGCGAATAAAAATAAATATCTCGACAACACAACTACGAACACAACATTATGCCGCTAAAGTACTGCGCGATCTGCCCGCTGGTTTGGAGAACAGGTTTGTGTTGACCGCCCCGCTCCCGCGCCGCCGCCGCCGCCGCCCCCGCGCCGCCGCCGCCGCCGCCCCGCTGCTCGCAAAATTCGAGGCAGAGGCCTGAGTCCGTCACTCCTGCACCGCTGTCCACGCCGCTCTGTTTCGTGGCGTCGCACATACTAACTTGTGCCTTTGTTCCTGCCGCTCTCCTCACCGCTCGCCGCTGTAGCAATTCGCTCGGCAAAAACCGCTAGCTTTTTCGCTATGAGCGGCGACTCGTTACGTGCCTCGTACATTTTTATACTTTTGATATTACCAGTCGGCGTTTAGCTCTTAGCTGCCGCTCACAGCGGTTAGGTCGTAAACGGGCCGTAGGGCTACGGTTACTTTCAGTTATTGAGCTTTTCAACAAAATTTAGAACTTTAATTAAACTTAAATTTTATTTGAGTCATCACAAAGGTGCTTCAGATGAAGATTTCATTCCATATCATTATCAACAACCCCTCAGGTCCCACTGTTGAGCTCAGGTGTCCTTCCCTGAGAGAGTTAAGTCGTCCCCACACCGACCTAGTGCGGGTTGAAGACTGGTAAGACAACGTCGTCACTACGTAAATTGCCATTGGATGTTTTTAAGCCGCCCGATGGCCTCCAACTAAATTTCATGACTGTAATAATAACCGGCATCAACTGCTTGACGTGATTTATGCTGTCAAGCCTCTAACGGCCACCCATCCAGGTACTGACCGCGCCGTCAGTACTTATGGAGATGCAAAATTGAAATTAGACTTTATGATAATACGAATAGATTAAACAGTTGTTCAGTACTGACGTATACCAAGCGGGAATTTTCATTATTACTCCTAATTCCTTGGAAGCTATATCGATCAAAATTAAGTTTACATATATGATGGAAAATGCTTTCATAATCGGCTATAAATATCAATGTTACATTTTTACCAATTAAGGGACACATCTATAGTAATAATAAATAAAGTTAGGTATTACGGGTTATTAAAATGAATATAATAAATAACACGTTTACGATTTTCTAATTTAATTTAAAGACTAAAGTTAAAATATCTTTATAAAAAGTTTCTTTCAGAGTTGTTCGAAATGGTCGTATTAAGATGAACCCAGCAAACACAATAATTCTTCATGTAACGTCACATACACATATTATAATAATTCGGAAATTACTAGCGTCGAAGAAACTTCGGCCGTAATCAATCATGCTGTGCTGAGATGTTTGTTTTCTCACCCCATGATACCTAGAGACAAGCAAACCAAATTCAATCTTATTACTTAACTTTAAAGTCCCTATTAGGTATCAAAAATGAAAATCATGTCGAAGATTTACAACTTTTTCGTATAAAATAATGTTATTATATGTTGAAGTTCACTTTTTCAGAGGATAAACTTAGACTTTTATTTAAGAATGTTTTTGTAAAATCTTGTCAGAATTTTATTAAAAAAAAAAGTTATAGTAGGAAAAATACTTCACATTTTTTTTTTATATATTTAAGCCTACCAAAGTGACTCTACTCTGCCTGATGGAAAGCATGACTTGAGTCCAGGATCCAGGAATCCAGGGTAACCATCCTCATTGTGCGGCTAAGCAATGCAGCATCATTCTTCTGGCGTCTGGAAGTCAGGAGAATGATGCAGAATGATTGGGCCTCCAGTCTCACACTCACCAACAAAGTACGACAATAAGAATGCTGTCTCTAATAGGATGGTGAGTAGAGAAGGTGTGAGGGTAGTACTGCCCCGGTCGACCCGGCCTGACTCAAAATCGTGGCTGGCTCTACTACCTACATACATCATACAGACTGCACGGTTGGCCTAGTGGCTTAAGCGGTCGCCACGCCGCTTCCTACTACGCCAAGTGTCGTGGGTTCAAATCCCACGTAGGACAACACTTTGTGTGATTCCCAATTTGATATTCTGAGTCTGGGTCTCCTTTGTGTCCGTTTCATGTATGTTTGTAAAGTCCCCCGCGACACAGGAATTTATATTCCTATTGCGGGAGTTGTCTTTTAAAAGAGAGAGAAAGAGAGAATCATTCTTAATCAATTACAAATGATTTTGTAATTAAAAAAAAAATGATAATTCGACTGCCTTTTTGGTCTAGTGGTTAGCGTATGCGGCTGCTGATCAAGAGGTCTCGGGATCGATTCCCGGGTCGGACCAAATGTTTGTGTAATCCACAAATATTTGTTTCGGAGTTTGGGTGTTTTCTATGTATAGCCGGGTACTCATTAGCGAACTGTAACCGTAACTGTTGCATGTTATGTAACCAAAAATTGTAAAGTGTACGTGGTTCGCGAACTTGCCGCGAGCGGTTCGAGTTGCAGTTCGCAGCGAGCCGACGATAAACAGGTACTCATTATGTAACGTAACCGTTCGACGTTACTGTAACCACAGATCATAGTGTGTACGTGGTACGCGAGCCTTCCGCGAGCTGTGCGCGAGCGGCTCGCAGCGAGCCGATGGATGTCGGTTTTTGGCGCGAACCAAAGGAAGCTCGCGGTGCGTTCGTGGACGTCCAAAGAAGGTCGTTGCACACCACGAACCTATTGTATAAGTATTATTATTATTCTCTTTATTCAAGTCAATACACATACTAATTACATTTTTAAATATAAATATAAAAAATACATTTAAAAATATAAAAAATAGTAGACCACCGACTTCGGGTACAGGGACCAAGAAACCGGCGGTTAGGGCTCCAAAGACAGGAACCTCCTCACTATACGTGCCGTGCTAAGAAGAACTGCCTTCTGCATCAGACCCTTGATCCAGCTATCTAACGTGAGCCTCTTAAGGTGTTGGTCGAGGCTCTTTGCTAGCAAACCATGAACAGAAACAACTATCGGAACAATGATCGCCGAATCGACATTCCACATATCGACAATCTCGTGAGATAAATCCAAATATTTTATTTGTTTTTCTTTTTCAACCTTCACGAGATTCTCGTCATGAGGAACAGCGATATCGACAATCATTGCGCGGCGCTCTAATCGATCTATCACCACAATATCAGGCTTATTGGCAACAATAGTCCTGTCTGTGATAACAGATCGATCCCAATATAATGTAGCACGACCATTCTCGAGAACTGGGTCGGGCTCATACCTGTAGTATGGCACCTCCAAATTCACAAGTTTGTATTTAAGGGCAAGTTGTTGATGTACGATCCTGGCTACTTGGTTGTGTCTGTGCAAATATTCACCGTTAGCAAGACGAGAACAACCAGAAATAATATGCCTGATAGATTCCCCGGGACGGTGACATGCCCGACATATGTCAACCGTACCATCCTTCAGGATATATTTTCGATAATTATTCGTCATGATAACTTCGTCCATAATTGCACAAACAAAACCTTCGGTTTCTCCAAAGAGATCACCATACCGTAGCCAGGAAGTTGATGCTTTAAAGTCTATATCGGGCCCGTTCAAAGCCCGATAAAACCGACCATGAAGCTCTTTACCCTTCCATACCTGCTTGCGATCATCAGTACTAAGTACTACAGGTTTGCGCCAATTCTCTTTAGCCAGAGCGAGTGGAGTGAATCCGTTATCCACTGCAACCACATTGCGATGCACTCCCACATCAGTATTAAGAAAATATTCTCTGAGATTGTATATCTCGCGATTATGTAGGGTCTTGATATTTAAAAATCCACGACCCCCAAACTTTCGCGGGATATACAATCTCATAACCGACGAACGTGGGTGGTGCATTCGAAATGCAGTCAATAAGGTACGGACTCTCCTGTCAAGGGCATCTAATTCGGTCTGAGTCCATCTAAGTATACCAAAGGAATACATCAGAACCGGCATGACCCAACCATTGTAGGCTCGCACCTTGTTACCCCCCGACAAAAGACTCTTAAAGACTTTTTTCAGGCGGCCAAAGAAGCGTTCCCGCAACGTTTGTTTCATATCAGTTTCTGGTATTCCTAAGGACTGCGAAAAACCTAGATACTTGTAGGTTTCGGTGGCAGAAAGAGATCTGAGTTTTGTTGAATCTGAAAGTTCTATTCCTTCAGATTCTACAATCACACCTTTCTTCACATACATGACTGCACACTTGTCTACACCAAATTCCATCTTGATGGAATTACTAAAGTTTTCAGTGACCTTTAGTAACGCTGTCAATTGTAATTTAGTGGAGGCCAGAAGTTTCAGATCATCCATGTAAAGAATTATTATTATTATCGGGAATGTTCTTTTTTCTCAGCTCTAAGGCTGGTTTTTTTGCTACATTTACGGGCCAAAGCCAAGTAAATGCAGGGTGTGGTGAATTTTATGTTGGGAGTGTATTTTCGTCTAACTGCATGAATTTCCTAACAATTCTGCATGTGTTTAGGATGGCTGCTTTTTGCAGATTGATGTAGATGGTTTCTTCTAATTCTATTAATTTTAGGCTACGGAGGAGATGGTTAGGGATAACACCTGTCGTAGAGAGAACAATAGGAACAATATAAACTTTATCTTGTCTCCAAATTCTTGTAACTTCTTCTTTAAGCTCAACGTATTTGCTTATTTTTTCAGCCAAAGTTTTTTGTAGGTTATGGGTGTTGGGAACTGCAATGTCTATAAGGTAAGTGATTTTTCTTATTTTGTCCTGTAGGGTTATGTCTGGTCTATTATAATGAATGGTCCTATCTGTAAGTATAGCGCGATCGTAATACAGTTTATGTGTGTCATTTTCTAGGATAGTTTGTGGCGCGTACTTATAGTAAGGAGTGTTAGTGTTTTGTATGAGACTGTGTTTGAGTGCTAGTTTTTGATGGACGATGTTTGCAACCTGGTTGTGCCTGTGAGTGTAGTCTGTCTGTGTGAGGGTAATGCATGCTCCGGTTATATGTTGAATGGTTTCTGATTGAATGTGGCATCTGCGACATTTGTCGTTTGTGATAGTAGGGTCTTTAATGATAAATTTTCTGTAGTTTTTGGTGTTGATGATTTGATCTTGTATCGCTATGATAAAGCCTTCAGTTTCAGGGAAAAGGGTTCCTATTTTAAGCCATTTGTTTGATGCTATTTTGTTTATGTGGGACTGCTCTAGGTCATGAGGGTGTCTACCGTGAAGGACTTTCTTTTTCCAGTTTTCAATTTTTTGGTCTTGTGGGTCTGTGGTGTTAATGTCTTGTATATTTTGTTCATTTAAGTTCAGCGGGGTGTAATTGAAGTCATTTAAGGTTATAGTTTTGTGCATGTTACTTGTGCGAGATTTTGTGAAGAAAAATGCTTTTAGCTTAGAGATTTGTTTCTGCCAGAGGTGATGTATGTCGATTAGGCCTCTCCCTCCATTTTGTCTTTTGATGATGAGTCGTTCGATCGCAGATTTAGGGTGTAAGTTGTTGTGTTTTGTGAGTATTGTGCGTGTGGTTCTTTCTAATTGTTCGATGTCTGTTTTTGACCATTTTATTATTCCGAATGAGTATGTCAATATTGGTATGGCAAAGGTATTTAAGGCTTTTATAAGATGTTTTCCAGATAGCTGTGTTTTGCAAATTGCGTTAATTCTTCTCCTATATTCTGTATTTAGTGTATGTTTAATTGCTGTGTGGTCGAGTCCTTTAAGTTGCTTGTATCCTAAATATTTGTATAGATCTGATGGTTCCATAGCTGCTATTGTGTCGGTGTCGCTGACTACATAGTTGCCGGGCTTTACTTTTCCTTTTATAATATGCAATGTTCTACACTTATCTAAACCAAATTTCATATTGATATCTTGGCTAAATTTTGTTGTTATTTCTATCAAAGTTTTCATTTCTTTTTCGGTTTTAGCATATAATTTAATGTCATCCATATATATGAGATGCGAGATAATAGTTTCGTCGGTATTGTTTTTAAAATTGTATCCAGCCCGGCACCGATTGAGTAAGTGGGACAAGGGGTTCAGGGCGAGACAGAACCAAAGAGGGCTCAAGGAATCCCCCTGGTATATGCCCTTCCTAATATGTATCTGTCTAGTCATGAGAGAGATGAGTCCATTATTTATATGAAGTGTGGTTTTCCAATGTGTCATTACTATACGCAAGAAGTCTATTATTTTTGAATTAATTTTATATATTTGTAAGATTTGTATTAGCCAAGAGTGTGGGATGCTATCGAAAGCTTTTTGGTAATCTACATAAGTACAGTGTAAGTTTCTATTTTTTGTGGTGGCATGTTTATGGATAGTAGAGTCTATAACTAACTGTTCTTTGCAGCCCATGTGGCCTCTCCTGCATCCCTTCTGCTCCTCTGCTATCACATTGTGTTGTTCAATGTGTGAGCTAATTTTATTAGTTATTGCTGATGTAAGTATTTTATAAATCGTGGGTAGGCATGTGATTGGTCTGTATTGGGAAGGCTCTGATGTGTGTTTGGTCTTCGGTATCATGTATGTTATTCCTGTGGCAATGAATTCGGGCATGTTCTGTTTTCCTAATACTATATCTGTTAAATTTTTTGCTATTGATTTGTGTACTACAGTTAACTTTTTATACCAGAAATTTTGTATTTTGTCTATACCCGGCGACTTCCAATTATGTAATCTAGATGTTAAATATGTAATTTCAGATTCTGTTATTTCTTTAAAATCCATTTCATCTATTGCACTCCATTTTGTTGCTTCTTCTGTAATCCAGTTTGCTTTTTCATTGTGTTGCACTTGTTCTTCCCATATGCTGGACCAGAATGTTTCTAGGTGTTCTTTTGATGGTGTATCTGTGTTGCTTTTTATAGTTGTATCGGTGTGTGTTTTCTGTATGCCTCTGTAAAATACTTTTTCATTCATTGCAAATGTTGCATTATCATTTTTACGCTGTTGAGCCTTCAAATATCTCCTAAGCCTATGGACTTTAAGAGATAGTTTTTGTTTCAATGTATCCAAAAACTCCTCAGGTTTCCTATTATTACTTTCATGTCTAGTGTGATTAGAATAATTTTTAAATATGGTTTCAACTCTCTTAACTACTTTATTTGATCTGGTGCCGTTGATATAATGTGTGAGTCTACCACAGTCCGCCCTTAAATTTTCAATATCTTTTTCTAGTCTCTGTTGCCATGCTGGTTTGACAATACGATTTGTTCTTGTGGTTCGTGTGTGGTTCGTGATTTTAAAATTGAGTTCTTCAGATATAACTACCGCTGTGCAATATATGAGTAAATGTAAGTCTACAAGTTGTGTGTCATCAGATATAAATTGTGTGAGTATATTTTCATTAAATAAATTAACTAAACGAAATAGGTTAGGGGTGTATTTCAGTTTAGGCAGTTTTGGACGGGATGCTGGGTCCATCCCAGAGTATTGTGTTATTGTTGTTCTAAATTTGTTATGTATTTCTTGGATATACGTATCTGTGGTTAGGTTTTGATCTGCGAAAGCTAAGGTCTCGATATCGTTTTCGAGCGTTAGGGTTAAAGATTCGGTCTGTGTGGATGTGTGTGCTGTTTGCATGTAAGCTTGCGATTGGTTGTATGTTAAAGATTGATTATTAGCGTGTGATTGAGTGAGCGATTGTGGTTGTTCTTGCATAATATTTACGTTTGTGTTTTGTGATAGCATGATAGTGTTTGTGTCTACATAGTTTTCGGATTCTAGTTGTAATTGTGTGCGTACTTCTTCTTTTAACTGATCTAATTCGACTTGTAATAATAGTTTATTCCTAATTATAGTTCTTCGTTGATCTGAAATCCGTTGTTCTGAAACTGAAATCTCAGGATATTGACGTGTAAAACATTCATGCAGTTGTTGTCTGTAGGTGGTTAAGTCGGTTTCTAATTTAGTTATGTATAGATAAGTTCGCATGATGAATAGGTTAACTTCTTTGCTCCATCTCATGCGAACTCTAGTTTTTCCAGCCTTGGTGGACGCGGGTAAGAAGGTAGATACCTCCCGCGCAACATTCAAGGTCGGAGTAGGTAAAACTGTATTAAAACTAGTTATGGGGGGTGATGATGGTATAGGTGAAGATGATATTGATGGTTATTATTATTATTATTGTATAACCTATATGTATAAGTATTCTTCTCGAGATGAGTGAGTGGACAGAGGATAAATGTCTATGTCTATGTCAGTGTTCTATGGAATCCAAAAGACAAAGATTACTACAAAAAACAAAGAAAAAGTAGATTAATTCTTTCCCTGTACATTCGATGAGTCCACCATTTTCGTGGCCTTTTATAATTATCGAGTAAAGCGTCTATAAGTATGTATGCTGCACACGCGAAAGATATATAGTCCGACATCGCCAGGCTCCAAACGAACACTGCGTCAGAGCCGGCTTGTCGTTACGTTCACAGTAATGTGGACATCGCGTACACACACTGTATCTGTTCGGTAACAGTTACAGCCGACTGAATGAGTACGGTGGGTTAGGGCGTTCGATGGACATATTCAGTTCGATGGACACGAAGACTACAACACGCGTACACACTAGAACCACGTTACTGTAACTGTCCGGTTACAGTTACAGTTCGCTAATGAGTACCCGGCTTATGAGATGTATGTATTTAAAAAAAAAGTACGTTTATGTATTTATATCAGTTGTCTAGTACCCATAATACAAGCTCTGCTTAGTTTGGGACTAGATGGCGTTGTGTATAAGATGTCCGAATTATTTATTTATTTATTTTAATTGAACAAGAAATAATCTTGAGAAGTCCTTATTTTAAGTACATATAAATAAATAGTGGTCCTGTATTATCCTGTAGTCCACAGTCCATTAAACAGTTTGGACTTCATCCAAGGAGGGATGCTTTGTAATCACTACACTTGGCACTTGGATTCGTGACTACTGCAATCATATTAAAATTATATTCCGTAGATCTTGTTATTCAGTTTAAAAACATATTTTATTATAACATGAATATAACGCTTTTCCGAGAATTTCGTATTAACTATATACATATCAATGTAAAGGCACAGATATATGTTTCGAATGAAAATATCAGAAATGTAATGGATATAAAAGCGATCGTCATACAATGACAATATTTTTTCCTCGAGGAAACCTTCTATGTTAAATATCAAAACCCTTTGTCTCTTTCATTCTCAGGGAAGAAAGATCTCAGAGGAAAATAATTTATTAAATTCTGATTATGAATATTATGCCTTCCTTTAGTAAGTTTCATTCAAATGGAATTTCAATTAACCTTAGTTTAGTTTCGCATACAAGATCGTTTTTTTTTGCCTTTACTTACATTGTTCTTTTCCTCAACATGAAATGATAATAATATGTCTTTTGTTTCATTGAAAATTTGCTCAATATTTTAGTGATCAAACACATCACAAAGCATTCATAATTTAGATTAGGACTTGATTGACTGATGAAATTTTCGTATTAAGAGACAAGAGTAACAGTTGAAATAAAGAAGAATGTTGATCTTTTAATACTAAGACCTGGAAACGAATTCGAGAAGCATGCAATACAGTGGTATACTATATAACTGACAGTAACAGATAGAAATTGAAGCCATTAATACGTAGAATGTACGCTATGACTATGATCTACGGACAGAGCAAGCAGCAGTTCAAGTTCTGTTCGTTAGGAATAATTGAAGAGCGAAAGACTAAAGGTTAGCGGCAAAGTATTAAGAATCTGAACTGTATGACCTGTTGATGAAATTGTTGTTTTTGTTATAACTATATTTAGGCCTACCAAACTGACTCAAATCCGTCTGGTGGAAAGAAATAATCCAGGAGTAGGGGTGACCATCCTCATTATGAATAAGATAACGCAGCATGCTGACACTATCGACTATATATAAACGAAAGCAGGAATGATGTCAATTTTAGGTTGATCGTCTTAGGATAATACTGCCCTAGTTGAGTCGTTCCATTCGTGCTGAAGTCAGTGTGTCTGTACTATATTAAGATAATGTTTTGTGGGTAACAATGTTTTACAGTTAGATCATATTATATATAAAATTCTCGTGACACAATGTTAGTTACCATACTCCTTCGAAACGGCTTTAAAGATTTGTATGAAATTTTGTGTGCATATTGGGTAGGCCTAAGAATCGGTCAACATCTATTTCTTCATAGCTCTAAAACGCGGGCATCGGCTAATTTATTATAAAATCGTAAGCATTTTTCACTGTGTTTCAAATTTATGACTTACCCTAATAGGAGGGCTATTAGGGTAAGGCATAAATTTGAAACACAAAAACAAACTCTTAACTTGCGCTAATAATAAACTTATTAGGTTAAACACTTGATTGATCAGCGTTCCCGATTTCCTTACAGAGGTGGGAGGTTGTTAAAGGGAGCACAAACAAATCCTTGTAACAAGTAATTTATTCGCATTAAGATCAAGATCTTTGCCGTAAACAACGATCAATGTCTTGAGCTTTTGTTAAGATTATTTACAACTGTGAACGGAGTGATGAATAGAACTGGATTTGAAAGGGTAGCTGTTATCAGCCTGTTTATAATTGATGACAGTTTTGGATCGAAGATATCTTTCGAACGTGATAATTTAGCCTCGTTTCTGCGTAGACGTTTTGTGATTTGAATTAAGTTAAAACAACTGGCTTGTCTTTGTAAAATAAACTGTGCCAATGAATTTACATTAATTTTCTCCCAACCTCTTCAGTTTTACTAGGTTCTGCCATTATTACGTCGTTGTTGTCCTATGGTAATTTAGTTCGTTTACCGATGTAGTCTCAAGTACGAATATTCGTTATTGATTTTGTTACGGTTAGTTCCTCATACTCACTATTCAAGAAGCATATAAAATTAGTGTATAATTTTATTATTCCTTTTACAGGTACAATGAAAGTCAATAGATTATTGATATGTTTCATAGCTGTCGCCCGCTCCCCGCCGGCGTATATATCCATTATCGTGGTAAAAATAACCTATGTCTTTTTAAGCTTTAGAACTTATCTGAATTCCAAATTCCATTTTAATCAGCTTAGTAGTTTTGACGTGAACTTCTTTTTGTAAGATCTTACAGTTAGCTTTTTATTGAAGTTAGTTATACTTAATGGAAACTATATAAAACATGGATACTAAATGGAAACAATAGATGATATGGATACTAAATGGAATCTATGGAAACTAATCTAAGTATGCTTATAATAGAAAACTGTTTTAAATTGTCTTTAGATCAATAGTAATAAAAAACATTTCTATTTCATTTACAAGTAAATAAAAACAACCAAAACTCATAGTTAATTTTATTGGATGTTTTACTTTACAAAAGGTATACATAAACCGTTTTTAATGCAGTCCAAAGCTTCTAAGAGTACATGAGTTGGATAGTAAATTTCTGAGTTATAAAATCCATAGGGTTGAAAAGATAGGCTTCTGAAAGACGGCGAGAGGTTGATTTGAAATGCTAATGTAGTCACGCAAATTTCATTCAAGATTACGTAGCTAAGACTGCTTTAGTTAATAGTAACAGTGGCTGTTACAGTCTCGATGTCGACAATGGACTGCATTGTGAATAAATAAAGGGATAGGGCTTTCTAAGTTCCAAGATGTTTGGTCAAAGACCTTTTAGTTTATGTACAATTGAAAATAAGTTTGTTTGTTGTCAATAATAGGCTTCATACTTTGTCTATAAAAGTTTTGAATTCGGATACTTTCTTAACTGTTTGTTTTGCAAAACATTTCTCTATTTGATGTTCGCGGACGCTAAGTTCAATGGGTTCGCTGTTATATGGCGCGCCTTCGCTCCTGTTCCAACAGAATCCTGAATGTATTTTTCTATAGGTGGGACTCGCCCCTCATGTCAAGGTTGTTGTACGTCCACTTTAATTACATGTTTATTTTTAGTACTAACACTAGGTTAAGTCACTGTAAAAAACACAATACGGTTTCAGCTGAATACGAAATAAGGAATTTGTATTTACTTTAATCCAATGCATTGTTATACCTACTTAGTCTTCACTTATGTGATTTTATATTTCAGTTTCAACTGAAAAGTATTTAGAAGCCGTCGAACATTTGATTACACAAAAAGACATCATGAACTAATAAAAATTAAAACATTCACCAAATTCTCCAAACCAAATAGATAATCAAACCCGATTAATGACGTTAGAACAGTTGAATGAATCTGTGATAAGATCATTATTCAAACAAATTCACTAGGCAACAAAGGTTTGCGTGACGTTGGCCCGCGAGAGAATTCACCAGAAACATAATTAAGAGTCGGCCAAGAGTTGGCAACTTTAATCGAATTACGCACCACCCGCTGGAAGATTAACTTGCCTCTTGCGGTTTTGTACTACTACAAAATGTATAACAAGATTAATATCTCGATAGGGACTCGTCAGAGAGATATACAGTATCGAATTTGAGAGTACTAACTTCATACAAATTGGATACGTATTTCTGTAAACACATAACGACTGTTGACAATATCAAGATTAAATATTCAGCAATGAGCAAGGTATCAATCACTGCAGAGTAAAAGTTGATAAGTGCGTTAATTAGACTGGAACGCAGTGAAAGG
The DNA here is from genome assembly GCA_932526445.1 of Phragmatobia fuliginosa. Taxonomy (NCBI): domain Eukaryota; kingdom Metazoa; phylum Arthropoda; class Insecta; order Lepidoptera; family Erebidae; genus Phragmatobia; species Phragmatobia fuliginosa. The sequence goes on along the minus strand of OW052063.1, from coordinate 948,653 downwards.
GTTTTACTGAAATTGGTAGAAACACTTTAAAGTTAAAAACCGTGTATTCGAATCTAAATCTGAAAATCTGAATCTGAAAATGTAAAATGAGACGAGTTTTAATAGTAATCACGTTGTTAAATGTTTATTGGCAAAATCGCATTGATTCTTATTTCTTTATTGTGCCTTTGCTTAATTTACTTCTCTCCATCAAACAAATGGTACAAACAATTTTCTTTCAGATGCTTAAAAAGAGAATTAATCTCTTACGCAACGGGATGTTTTGCAAAACAAATTATTAAGGAGCAAGATATAAAACCTTCCTCTTGTATCTTGCAATATTTGCTGCGATGAGGGGGAATAATCTACTTCATTCACGATTCTGAGTTCTTTAAACATATCACATTACAGTAAATTACCTTCGTGTAATATAAATTCATTGAAAGGAAATCATTATGTGTTATTTTCTATTTAACGTTTCGTTTTCTGCTCTTCTCTGTTATAAAACTCGTGGAATACGCCCTAGACACAATACAAGAGAATGCAAAGTAAAGCTTTGATAAATCGTGACAATCGATCGATCAGTTTGAGTCGCTCAATTTTTATAAATAGCTTATAAAATAAACTCATTTTGTTACTACGCGAGGCAAGTATTTCGTGATTACTTTCAATAACGACATATATTTCAATCTAAGGCTCGCGGCGGCAAAACTTTTTTCTCGAGCAAGTGAAATTCCCAAAGTTGTACCATATCATGCGATATTTTAAAAACAATTTGCTTGAATGAAACTTTACAGATACAAGGAAAACTTTTGTAGAATAATAAATTGAGTCACTTTTTGTATGCAAACTGTGTGTGTTTTTGTGCGCTCAGCCGGGTTTAAAATATGTTCGGTTATTAATATTCTGCAAGGTTTCTTATAAAACAACAAATTTAATGTTTAGCTCTAGATAACACTTCCAAAATATTTTTCTTATATAAATAAAAGTCAGATTGATCAGTCTCATAGCTCTTGGTGAGTAAGTTTGAGATTGATTGGTGTAAAAGTTTTAGTTTTTTCTACCTTACTGTCTTCCTTTTTCCATCTTGAGAATGATTATCATTCTCAAGAGACATCAGATAGGTAGTTACTCGTATCAATATAGTAACTGGTGAAAATTCGCAGTGTTTTTTTGTATTGTTTTCTTGTAAAGATTCTTTGAATTTGATTCTTTGACGTTGAGGCCTTAATGGTTCATGAATAAACATCGATTAATCAATAACCACATCACTGTCCCCGACACTGAACGTGCTAATGCAAACGCAACAAACTTAAATGAAACCTGCATGTCATCCTGTCATTAATCTATGACAGCCCGGCCTAAAGCAATTCATATCGATTGCTTCTTCTATTAGTTGGGTGTCCACAAAACTTGGGCCCAATCAATCATACATAATCCAATATTTGTCCAACGTTCGACGGGGTGAGCCCCTAATTGTGTTGTGATTAATGACCATGTTCGCCATCTGTCGACACTTGTTCGTGCAAATGTATGTGATATTTGCGTTTAGTTGTTATTTATTGTATATTAAATGTATTGATAGTTTGTGTCGAATATGTAAACAGTATTTGTTTATTTAATATGAATAGTATTCAGGGTATATTTGTATCATAGATGAACTTATTTGCGATAAAAACTAAAGTCAGTAATAAGTCACACTTTATAACAAGAAGAGGGGAATCGTCTGAACTGGGTAGCGTACGGGAATAGGTACATTTTCTGCCATCTTTTTTCCGACGTTTGGGCTGAAGAAAAAGTCGTAAAAGTCTTAAAACAGTTACTAAAATATCCATTTCTTTGACACTTACTATGACTGCCATGTTCTGATGGTTAGTGTATGCGGCTGCTGGTCAAGAGGTCTCGGGTTCGATTCCTGTGTTGGTCCAAATGATTGTGTGATCTGCTATCCGTCTGGGTGTTTTCTATATAAAATATTTATTTATTTATTTATAACACACTTACGTCTACCATTACAGATAGAATCTAATGCGGTATACGTAGACAATATGTTTGAATTAACTAACTGTTCTCGAGTTCACAGTAAGTTACCCTGGTGAATTCGCTCAGTGAACAAATAAATATGTCAACGATATTAGCAACCGCATTGAGCGCACGCAAGGCACGCCAGAGCGGCGCCCTCTGCAGCAGGCGGATGCACGCCCAGGGCACAACCAGCAGCTGCGGTCTCCGTCGTCGCCCAACGTAATCATTAGGAACACAAAAGTTTATCTGGGATAGAATATGTATGTATTTACAAAAAAAGTATGTTTATGTATTATTATGTATTCTATTATATATATTTCAGTTGTGTAGTACCCATAATACAAGCTTTGCTTAGTTTGGGCCTAGATGACGTTGTGTCTAAGATGTCCGAAACATTTATTATTTACTTACCTCCAGGTAAATATCCTGGAGGTAAGTATCAAAGAAATGCATATTTTAGTACGTAAGTAAGTAGGATTAAAATGGCATTCAGTAAAACTCTGACGTTGGATAGTCTTTCTTTCTCTGTCAAGCTCACCATTTCGAGAATTTAGGCATAAGTTAAGGTACCTTTATGTCTTCATACATTCCTATCAAACTTTCAATCGTTTCATTACAAAATTAATTCAACATACCGCCTATATAATATAATAATCCGACCAATTTCGGCCATGGCGACCACTTCGACCCCTTATAGGGCTTGGCGCTGATGCGCCCGGCGATGGCTTATATAGCCGATTTTCGCAGCAAACTCCCTTGCACAAAGTGGGCAAGTGAGCTTACCGCTCTCACAATCTCGCGCCATTTCGGTTGCTGTGCTGCTAAACTCTCTCAGCGATATATAACATATTCTATACATCAAAAAGTAGAATGACGCATAACATACATTATAAGTGACCTCTACCAACATAAATTGTATGCTTTATACTAAATAAACTAAAACTAATCACCTCTGGTCATTTCCTCAACAACCCGAAAGTCTATTATACCCCGGGGTGTGATAGATCTCCGAGGTATAAGACCATTATTCTTAACAAAGAAGGTAAATATTTACGAAAGCAACTATCTAATAACAGATAGAATAAACACAGCTAATGTGATTAAGCCATAAAGCTTTTAATTCTCCTCGAGTGATTCAAGGCAGCCATTAGCAATTCAGATTGAAAGCAGTACATATGTGTCAGCCTTTAGTTAGTATTAAGAGGCAGGCGCTATGTTTTCCTAAATTAAATCGTGCTAGTTCACCAGTATACAGTTTACTACTTGAATATAAACTATAAACGATAAAAACTATAAACGATAAACTATAAAAGACTAGCTTTCGCCCGCGGCTCCGCCCGCGTATATGTCGGAATTTCATCAAAATTGGTTCAGTGGTTTAGGCGTGAAAGCGTAACAGACAGACAGAGTTACTTCGCAATTATAATATTATTAGGGAAGTAGGGATTTTGTGTAATTTGAATACTGTTCTAAGTGAGAGAGGAATGGTATTATTATTATGAAGTAAATTAGTTTTAATGCTATCTATCGAGGACTTAGCGAACTACGGACTAATTGCTAACTCTTAATCGCGCCATCAAAGTCCTCAGGGTGATTAGTATTAAATATTACCTACGTTTGCACTACTTCACTGAAAGAGGCGATTCGTCAAGACCTCACTTGGTCGGACGAATCTCCTTTTTACGCTAAAATACCATAATATCAATTCTTACACAATAGTACATACTTTACTTTACTTTTTACTTTTAAAAAAGACAACTCCCGCATTAGGAATATAAATTCCTGTGTCGCGGGGGACTTTACAAACACACATGTAACGGACACAAAGAACACCCAGACTCAGAACAACAAATTGTGAATCACACAAAGTGTTGTCCTACGTGGGATTTGAACCCACGACACTTGGCGTAGTAGGAAGCGGCGTGGCGACCGCTTAAGCCACTAGGCCAACCGTGCAGTCAATCAGTATGCGGCCGAAGGGCCTATCATCCCCCCAGACATATATTTGTAGTAATTAGGAAGCTGAGGTATATCATCTTTGATATTATTTCAAGAATATAATTGTAAAATATTAAATGGTTTTTACACGCTTTTTGGATTGGTCATACAAAGGGTCTTAAAATAGTACCTTAGATAATATGTATAAAATTTAGGTTTGCTACTATAACGTAGTTTACCTAATTTTTTCACAACTTTCAAGACGTCTGGCAGAAGTAATGGCCCACGGAAAGTGTCTGGCAGTAATGAATTTTAATTTTAAATAATATTCTTGAAAAAATATGTAAATACTAGCTTTGCACCTTTAACGTAGGTAAGTAATATTTTTATCTATCTGTACTTCGCGCTATCTCAGAAACGGCCCCGCTTTCAAGCTAATGGGTACACATACATCTTAACAAGACATTGTACTAATAATCCTGAAAATTTCAGCTTTGCACTAATTTATTTATTTATTTATTTATTTAAACTTAATGCACATATTGTACAAAGGCGGACTTAATGCCATGAGGCATTCTCTACCAGTCAACCTTAGGGTAATGTAGTAATATGGTGCGGTAGGTGCATAATGTGCATAATGACGTAGGTCTGGCGGCTCTGGGCTCTTGCTCTATTATTAAGGTTCTGTTATCACAGGCTACAACTTCTATATTCACGGATTTAGCCAAGGCTACGCTACAATGTTAATTTGTCAAAATACATAGTAGTGTATGTTTTAAAAAAATCATTTTTTATAAATAATAAAAAGAAAAATCTGCATTCCTTCTCTATATGAACTATTAGAACGCAAAATTTCATACTCTATTCAACGTCCACGTAATTGTCGTAAAACAGGTGTTTACAAGGTTTTTGATTCACGTATTAATATTAGATAAGGAGCACGTTTGTACATATAATATTTAATATAAATATCATTATATTTTTTCATTTCATAAAATATTTTATGAGCATAACACCATATTCCTTCTGAAAATCAGAGATGTATGTAGCAGTAATTCATTCAAGTCTCAACGCAACCATATTTTACATTGTCTCTGAAGTTACACAGTACTATTATTCACCTTTTTACTTTTAAAAGCAAAATATCAAAACTGGTGAAAATAAAATTCATTCTTTGTTTCAGGTTACATGCAACCGTTACGAGATCATAAATCACTGGCATTTGAAATAAAAAGAAGCGTTCGTCTCAAAGTGAGCCAAGAATTAAAAAAACCGAAAAAAGGAAACGGTCATCATTCTTCTGCAGCGTTTAGCTTATGAATATGACATCAGTGGTTATACTTAACCCTAGTTGATTTATGCGACGTCGGTAATCCATCAACTGACCCTCGGACAACCAAAACGACAAACAGAGAAAGTTCTTCCTTACCCATATTTATATATTTTTTTGCACATACCAACTTAAGGTACTCTTTTCTATATAAAATAATACTTTTACTGTTTGGTTGTAAAAAATATTCTGGTTGCCATTTTTAGTAAATTTTAACAAGAATTTTTAACATTGTTGATATTAAATTTCGCAAAAAAGCTTTTATCTTTTCTGATAAAAATGTTCGACAAATACTGTTTTCAACTCCAAAAACTCGATTTTAACATGTAGTGTAAACGAAAAGGAAATAGCGTGTGACCAAAATGCGACGTCGTCCACTACCACCGGTTCGCGAGGAAGTGTCGAACTCAAAATCGTGGAGAACATTGTGTGATTGTGAGTGGGCAGTGTATACGCTGGTGGCTTCTGTGGGGGCACTGACGTACGCGAATAGTTTGAATGGCGAGTTCGTACATGACGACATCCCGGCGATAGTGTCGAACAGTGATGTGAATGGCGGTAACAATGTGTTGCAAGTGTTCAAAAACGATTTTTGGGGTACACCGATGTCAGATCATAACAGCCACAAGTCGTATCGGCCGCTCACTACGTTGTCATTCCGGTGAGTACTCAATTTTATTACTTTATTTTATGGGAAGTTTATAGGGAAAACTTAATTTAGATACCCAAAATATGGGCATGAAACGCTTAAGGGGTGTTATTCCAATATATTATGCAGTTTACAGTTAAGTTAATCATGTGGAGAAACGGGTGTTGAGTCCCTCCAACATAAGGAGATTCGCCTCCGACCAGGCAAGTTGATGTTGGAATGTTGTAAATATGCAAATCACCCTAATGATTTCTATAGTGCGATGTAGGATTAGTACCTAGTTACTCCGTAGTTCAGTGTTTCTTCGGTAGATGACGCTGTACTATGATTCGGTTGTATGTAGATAGATAGATAATTTTTATTGTACACCATAATGTACAAGATCATCATCGTCATCAACAGCCTTTAACAGTCCACTGCTGGACATAGGCCTCTCCTTAGACAGGAGGTATTGGCCTACTATACCACGCTGGCCAGACGGGTTGGTATAGGGTTGGTTTCAAGTTTTCCTTCTCTTTGCATTGATGTTGTCTTGCGTAGTTTATCCCTTAGTCGCCTTTTACGACACCCGCGGGTTGAATGGGGGTGGTGACACTCTGTATTCTTAATCCGTCACCACACGGATGTACAAGATACATTATAGGATATAAACGCATAAAAACAGTGGTACAATAGGCGGCCTAATTGCCACAATCTACTACATTTTACAAGCATAGCTAGAATATTGACTTGTACGTATTTTAATTTAATTACCTACAAATTTACAAACATTTATAAATATCTACTAGTTTTTATGATACAGACTTCGAATCATTAGATTCAGTGGAAGACAGAGTGGAAGATAGAGTTTAAACATAATACTCTGACATCATTGGAATTATCCAATGACGTCAGAGTATTATGTTTCCACTAGGTTTCCACCAAGCTAAAGCAAAGTGAAAACAAAAGGTTAATTGTCACTGCGGTAAACGCAGAGCCGAGCCGTATGAAGCGCACATAACAATGCTACTTCACACTCGCTCGTCACACAAGCTGTGAAGCAATTTTCCTGGATTACCTGCAGCAAACTTAGCAGCTATGAATGTGATATTTGTAGTGTCAGTTTGTTAGTTTAATGTAACCTTCCATTAGTACATTATTTTGATTTCCTTGATCAAGAAAAATTCTATATGGCTCACAGTTTTGTTAACTGCTGGAAATAAGTATCTCCACACAGAGTATGGCCAGATCGGTTGCTAAAGGGTTTCTGTCATGTTTTCCTTCTCTTGGTAGTGCTGAAAGTTGTCCTGTGTAGTTTTCTTCATCACATTGTTCTTGTAGCAGCTTCAGAAAGAATTGTTGAATACATTACACAAGTAAGAAAGAGCTCAACCGCCCACGTAGTGGGTTTACCATAATGAACCCAAACGCACGGAGAAAACTAATATTCACTATAGAGTTCCGCTATCTTCAAACCAATCAATGATGACAACGTTATTTCTACGTAACCTTGCCGTTCGATGTTTTTAAACTTTTCTTCTTTAATATGATAGCAACCGAGATCGACAACTAACGTGACCTGTAACGTAACGTGTCGTGACGTGTAACGTAACGTGAATCACGAAGACACGAGCGCTTATACTATCTCTATATGGCATAATTATTATATTAATTTGAAAATTCCAAGTATATGATATTAAAGATATCTACAAAGTTTAATTACAGTAGTACCATTTGAGGGCAGTAATTTGAAATTGACTTTCATATTGAATAAATAAGTATTTTTAAATATTTCGAACATCTTAGACACAACGTCATTTTGTCCCAAACTAAGCAGAGCTTATATTATGGGCACTAGACAACTGATATAAATACATAAACATACTTTTTTTTTGTAAATACATAGAAAACATCCAGACTCCGAAACAAATATTTGCGTATCACACAAACATTTGGACCGACCCAGGAATCGAACCCGAGCCTTCTTGATCAGCAGCCGCATACGCTAACCACTAGACCAAGAAGGCAGTCATAATATTCAAAATTGAATGAGACAAATAGCTAAAGGCATGAATATATTTGGCCAGAGATATTTCTAATATGTCATAATTCTCTCTAAATTTAATACGTATTTAGAATTAGAGGAACTTAATCCAGTGGTTCGCAATTCTAAAGCTGGATGGTTATAAAGCCGTCATTTCGTAATCTGTTTAGCCGCTTTATGCCTTATTTGTCACCTTTGAAAGCTGGAAATTCAATATTGATTGGGGAATTACAAGCTTAGTTATCGGACAGTTGGTTACGTTAAATATTAGCATCGATGCCGCCGTATTTAGAGCTAGTCAGTTTCAAACAGAAATTGTTATTTGTTAATAGCAAATTTTGTCGGGTATAGGTAGTTGTAACGTTCAGAAATGAATACAATTCATAATATAGTTTTCTATAATCTTCTCGTGTAGATTATGATGAGGAATAATAGATTTTGTGCCATTTGTGTGCTCATGTTCATGAGAACCGAGACCGACGGCTTAACGAGCTCTCCGAGCCACGTGAAACACTGCCATACTTCCATAGTGCGGGCTGTTATTTAGATTTTTTGTGAAGCAAGCCCAACACAATTTTTAGGCCGATTCGGAATTTGATCAGTGAGGCAGGCGTCAATAAATCGTAAATCGAATAATTTAATACGTCAGGTTACTATAAGTAAGGGCTATCTTTGTTTCCTTTTTAAAATTATAAAGATATATTGCTGGTCCTAATGGCGTAAAGTGAAAGTTGAAAAGAATAAATCATTGGAAAAGAGAGTGCAAATCAAATATATGGGGTGGGAAATAAATGCAGCTATTTACTTGTCCGTGTGGTGACGGATGGTGATGCAAAGTGTCACCACCCCTATTCATTCCATGGGTGTCGTAAGAGGCGACTAAAGGAACAAAATAAGCAGCTAACATCACTGCCAAGAGAAGGAAAACTTGAAACCAACCCTATACCAACCCGTCTGGCCAGCGTGGTATAGTAGGTCAAAACCTCCTTTCTAAGGAGAGGCCTATGTCCAGCAGGACTAGACGGCCTTGTCTGTAAAATGTCCGAAAATATAAAAAAAAAAAACAGTTGGAGACGATGCATATTCCATGGGTACGAATAGTTGCTTCACTTCTTGAAAAAGATGCCGCGTCAGATTTTAAACTGGTACGCCTAAAATATAGACATGAATAAAACCATTTATCCTTGATACACATTTCAAACACATAGAATATTCATTATTTCTTTCAAGTCTGTAGGGCTAAGAATGGCTCACACATTTTAAATGTAAAACTCTTTCTATATTTATACGACTTTAGAATTTTAACTCTGAAAAGGCTGAGAAGGTGTATTTATTTGTTACAGAAGAATACATTTACAGCATTTTTTTTTCAATAGTATGTCATGTAGATGTGGCGAGAAAGTATTGCATGTATTCTTAGGTAAGGTAATGTAATTAGGTAATTAGTGTAGTAATTTTGTATGTAAGTAGACTAATATTGAAAAATCTTTATCGTTGATCCAGTGATTTACTTTAAATTAAACTAAGATTGATAAATAATACAGTGTTTGTTTAGTTCCTTTCAACCTGCAATAACTAAACACTGGTTCGACAATGCCCACGTATTTAACCCTGCTCTGAACTTCGCTTTCCCGCGCAATGCTACCACTCGCCATGTGCGCGTAGATAGTGTCAGTTCGCCGGCAGTGTTGCTAGCCGCGGCACACGAGACAGCGTACGTATGCTGTTCGAGTTACTCGAATAATCGCATAAACTACAGGTATATTTTAACTATTTTATGCTGTTTACTTAAGTTACTTGGCCCCTTTCTCTGTGACTCCTACGTTGGCCGACTGTATATAAATATCAAATATACTATCATCTATGTACTTTTCCAAGGGCCAAACTATCTCTGTGCCGAAATTATTCTCAATCGGTGCAGTGATTTAGTTGAGAAAGGATATAGAATCATTTTAAAATAAAATAATAAGTTACATCAGAATCATCAATTCACGCAAAAACTACTGAACGGATTTGGATGAAAAATTTACAGTAATATAGCTTATATATCAGAGCTTATATATAAGCTACTTTACTGCAATAATCGAGATACACTAGCGAAAGCTAGGTGATTATTAAATACATAAATCGTAGATGTCAAAATGTATCACTGTTTATCTCCTGTCAAAATTTCACAGCTTGCTATGCATAACACACTTGCATAGCAACCATAAAGATACTTTGTAAATGGCTAATTTAAAAATGAGTTCTGAAAACACCGCGGGGTGCAGCTAGTAATATACATTTTTTTACCTTTTTAATATAACATTCGCAATATTCAACACGTATCCCTACTAAATAATAATTCTTGCGATATTTCTATAAACTACAAAGAAAAACATCATAATCGTGATACCAAGAATACGTATCTCGTATCTCAAAAGAAAAATGCAAAAATTGTACGTTATTTACGAGTATAGGATCTTCATATAAATAACTTTATCGGATTCTTTATATTTTCACGAAGGACGAACGGTCGACTATTTAATAACAAAGGCTTCAAACAGGACCCTCCAAAAATGATCATCCCTGTTGTCAAACATTCTCATTGAAAGGTGTCCGGATCAAAAGGGGAACTCCTCAGTTTTAATATTGATGAATAGGTATTGGAATACGTTAATATTTTAGTGAAATATCCAAAAGAATTATTAAGTAATTTTATCTAATATTTATGAATCTGAAGTAAAATATATGGTAAGGCTTCCTTTTCTATTATAACGTAAATGAGTAGTAGAATTATCAGATGGTAAGTGATTACCCTCACCCATAGACAGCTATAAATAAAGAGATTTATTTATTTTTTACTAGCTGACCCCGCGAACTTCGTACCGCCTAACAGTCGATTCAACGTCACTCAATATTGTTTTGTCGGAACCCATCCATTAAAATTCATCAGATATTTTTTTTATTTTTTTTCCTGAGAACCATCCTCGTACTTCAAGGTATATTATAAAAAAGAATAAGCGAAATCGGTCCAGCCGTTCACGGGTGATGGCGTGACCTAGGGAAATAGGGTTTAATTTTGAAAAATATATAGATATTCAAGCTTACCAAGGTACCGAAGCGCTCATAGTGGCCTTAGGTGATTGGGAACAATCACGGGAACACAATCACTGGAACAATCACATCAGACCAAGATGGGTGACCGTTTGTGGCTTGCTAATATGATACACGAGTGACGCTGTCTTTATATGTAATAAAATAAAAAATATTAACTGTAAAAGATTTTTATATCTCACTTTAAAATTAATGGTACATTTATTCGATATATTGAATGCCACAAATAAATCTAAAGTAATTTATTCAGATGCCATTGTATAAGACTTAAATATAAGCTACATCTACCGCGTAATTCATTCTATAATCGATATTAAAGATGAAACTGAATAGAACCAGTTCCCAGTCTCTCTAACGGCATCAAAAAGTGCTAGAGAAGAAAACTCATAAATAACTATAGAGAACAGTAATTTATCGTGTTGGGTCGACTGTCGATGTAGCCACATTTGGTCTATGTATCTTACTACCCGCTGCGAAAAACCTCTCTTATTTCCAGTAAGTGGAAGTAAATGGATTAATCATCGTCATTTGCTTCAATATTATCGATAAATGTTATACATAAACCATTTATGTCTGAGAATTATTAATAAAAAATAATTTTTATATACAATAAAATAAAACTATGTTAGATAGACTTTTAGTTTGAGATCTTTTTGGAAATCAGACAGTTTGAAACAGACTTCTTGGCCTTTAGTAAATTTTACAACATGATTTTTCCTATCAAATTAATCTAATAAAACCTACTGAATACTAAAGAAAATTTTATTCCAGAAGAAGTCGTCAGTATGTACCTCAATCCACGTCTTCTAGAATTTTATTAAAATTAATATTGTTTATTAATTAATGATCAGACTAAAAAGTCTTGTAATCAGAAAAATAAATACGAAAACACTTTTCAGGATGTCACTTTCAGCTTCATATTTTTCTTACGAACACTTTGACGACGTAAATCAAAAAGGAAAAAGAAAGCTTTCATATTTTTACAAGATCATTTTTTTTTTCGTAGATATTTGACATTCTTAAAGTCA